>JALPQD010000027.1:0-1332456 GCA_023101885.1 Typhlomys cinereus | reverse complement strand
AAGAGAGAGAGAAAGTGGTGAAAGAAATAGAAAGGAGAAAAAAAGATAGGAAGTCAGAGGGAGGACAGGTTAAGAGGAGGGAAATGTAGGCAAGAGAATGGTCGTGGCGTGCAACAACTTCTCCGCTCTCTCTTCCCCGTCCTTTTTATTTTCGGTTTAAAAGAAACAAGAAAACACGACAACGAAGCACAAACGTAAACAGAACGGAGAGAGTTGAAGAAAGGGATCACACCCTAGACGGGACATAAAGTAAGGGGGGGGAAATGAGTCGCCAAGAAGTGCTAGGGACAGAGGGAGGCCGAAACAAAAAAGAAAGGAGGAACAGCCGACTATTCTATCTAAACCGAGAAGAATAACCCGAAATGAGATTCACTAGAGCCAACAACGAGAGGCACTTTATAGATCAGAGTGGAAACAGCTCAAATAGCACTGTGCAGAGTTCGGGAGATTTAGGGCCTAGTGGGTTTAGCCTTTCCACAATTGACATTGACCAGATGCGTCCGTTCACATGTCTTCAATCTGCGCTATGCCTGTGTCCCATGCTCATTTCCTGCATAGACCCCCGCAAGCTCCTCCGTGGGAATCCATGTTCTTGGACGTCCTTATGCTGGGACTCACTCTCCTCTGTGTTCTCTCTCCCCTGTGTCAGTCAGAGTTCTCTAAGGGAAGAGAACAGATCAAATGAGTATATACCTATCAAAATAGAACTTGTTAGGAATCTAAGGACTTCCACCATGGCTGCCTGGAGCGGCTCTCTGTTTGGGAGCAGCAGGTCTCAGCACCCCCAGGCTGGTGCTGAGGCTGGAGGATTCCTGGAGAATCTCTTGGCTTCAGTCACATCGGCAGGTGGAAGAGCTGGAGTCTGAGGTCAGCGAGGGATGGGGGCTGGAGCAGGAGACATGAGTTCACCAGCGCAGGACAGGAAGAGTTCTTCCCTCTCTCTCTCTTTTTATGTGGTCCTGGTCCGTTCCTGAAAGGTCTTCGGTGTTCACCAGACACTCTCCTGCAGGCTTGCCTCGACTCTCAGTTCTTCACTGCTTTCCCAAAGCTTAGCCCGGCAACTGTCAAGCTGACAGCTGCACATCTATCTACCCCATCACAAGCCTGGTGCATTTGTAACATGCCTGCTCCCCATCGCCACCTGCTGGATGGGAAATGCCGGGACCCGGCCAGACACCCTTCATTTTCCACTTCCACACCAACCAGCAGTTTGGGGGCCTTCCGGTTTCACAAGATTTTTATTTTTATTTTTTTGATACATTTTTTATTATTTCCGCTCATACAAACTTAATAGGTAGACCAGTTCCCTCCCTCCCTCTTCCTCCCCCCGAACACCCTGCTCCCCCTCACTCCCTCCCCATATCCCAGTGTACCTCCCCCCCAATTCCCAGAGTCCTTTATTGTCGTGAGCCCTAACTACTCTCCATCTGGGTCCTCTCTCCTGTGACAGTATCAAGGACCCAGTGGACATTTCCTGAAGCCCTTTCTCTTGTTCCCCTTAATCATAGGATATCACTAACTGTGCCAGTCAATCCCTTTGCTCCAGAGTCTCGTTGGCCTTAAAGCCGATTGTAGAACTTTTGTGGGACAGTAAGTGCCTGCGACATTGCGCCAGGCTGCAAAGTTCCTATAGATTGCTACGCCCTACTAGTTGAGATCTGTCTTGCAAATCTTTGCGATCCGCCCCCCACCTTTTGCTCTTAAATCTTACCGCCCCCTCTTCCCAAATAGTACCTGAGCTCAGGATGGGGGGAGGATTAGCTGGCTAGTTCTATGTGGATGATATAGAGTCTCTGAAGTTCTGGATTGTGGTTGTTGATTTTCTTTTGCAGTTTTGCTTGCTCCAGCCAATGTCGCTTCTCCATCTCTGTGGCACTGTATGTCACCCATGGTCCAGAGACAAAAAGCTGTTAATAAACTGGAGTCTTGTTGTTAAATAGACACATCTCAAGGAGTAGATGAATAAGAGTTCAAGGAAACCAGCGTGAGGGAGGGTCATACCCATTTGGCCACAGATGATCTACTTTTTCATCTGCAGACTAATGCCCTCAATCCTCTGGTGAGATCAACCAGTTAGATAGAACGAATGCTGTGAAGCTACCAGGTTGCATTCTCATTACTACGTGCAGTCCTTGATGAGGCATTTTTTCTTCGCTGTAACATGTTTCCCCTCTTCCTCTTGTTGTCTGGTGTTGGCCTCTCCAACCCATCTCTCTGTCATAATCTTGCATACGTTTACATAGTTTTACCTGGAGTGTCTCAATGTGGGCTGGGCTGAGTTTAGTATAGGGAGCCACCTATTGGGGAGTAACATACGGCGCTTAACTTTCTGGTTTGGGATATCACTTAATTAAATTGTTTCTAATGACAATCAATTTCCAGCAAATTCCAGTAAGTTCATCATTTTTTGATGGATGAGTAGTACTCCATTGAAGATGTACCAATTTCCTTATCCACACTTACTGTTCGGACATTTAGGTGATTCCAGGACGTTGCTATTGTAAACAGTGATGCTATGAACATTGAGTCGTGCTGTGTCTATGAGGCGAACAACGACTGCTGTAGGGGGGTTATCCCAAAAGTGGGGATAGCAGGGTCATAGGCAAATTTCAATCTATGTTAATTCTTAAGAATCTCCAGAGCAGCTCGCCAGGATGGCTGTAGGAAGGCTGCATTCCCACACAATGTGGCAAGAGTGTTCCCCTCTCCCCAAATACTCTCCAGCACTTGTTCGGTTGTTTGTGAATTGTGGATTTTGTGGCATCACTGACCGGGTGAGATATATCTCAGGAAGTTTTGATTTGGCATTTCCTGATGGCGAAGAAGTGGAGCATTGTTTTATAGATAAGTTGTTAGAATTTTAAATTTCCCCTGGTAAAGTTGTCTTTGAAGTTCCAGGGCCCATTGTTTAAGTGGGCAGTTTTATCCTTGTGTTTTAAACTTTTTCTAAGGTTTTTGTGCAACCTGGCAGTAAGAGCTCTGTCAATTGGGTTAGTGAAGATTTTCTCCCATTTCTGTGGGTTGCCTTTGAGCCGTGGATACTCTTATTTAACGAGAGCTCTTTAATTTCACACAGATCCCAATGTTGAGAGTTGGATAGCAGTGACTGACTGTGCCAATTGGAGTGTCTGTTTAGGAAGTGTTTGGCCTAGCCCAATCAGATTGAGGGATTCCACTATCCTTCAACGTATGCATTTTTTAAAGTATCTCTGGCCTGATATCAAGGTCGTGATCCTTTTGGACTTAAGTCTTGGACATGGGTGACAAGTTGGTCAGCTTAATCTTCGTGATGGTGGAGATCCAGTTTTGTCCACCACCATTTGTTGAAGAGCGGGTTCTTTTTCCATTGGATCTTTGGGACCCTCTTGTCAAAGACCAAATGGCGGTGTATTGTGGGCTTATATCTGGGTCTTCAACCTTACCATTGTCTGTGGTGTCTATTTTGGAGCCAGTACCAGGTGTCTTATAACTATGGATTTGTAGTATAGACTTAGGTTCGGTATGGGTAATACCTCAGCTGTTGTTTTGGTTTACTCCACCCAGGATTGTTCCCTTTGCTATCCTGGGGTCTTTGTGCTCCATATGAATTGAGATGTAATTGGTCACGTCTTAAAGAATGTGCTTGGGATTTTAATTGGTATAGCCAGTGAATTCTGTATATGCCTTCATGTAGGATGGTCATTTTTAGCAATGTGAATTCTGCCAATGCCAGGAGCATGGGGAGGTTCTTTCCACTTCTGTGTCTGCAGCACTTTTCTTGACTTTAGCGGTTTAAAGTTTTCATTGTACAGGTACTTTATACCTCCTTAGTCAGGTTATACCAAGGATATTTCATTTTTTATGGGGTTATCAGAACTGGGATTGTTTCTCCTCAAGGCTTTTCACTTACTTATTCGCGGCATATGGAAGGGCCCTGATTTTTGCACACTATTTGTGTATCCTGCCACCCTGCTGAACTTCCAATTAGTCAGCAGGAGCTTCTGGTGGAGTGATTTTGGGATCACCGCAGGTAAAGATCATGTATCTGCAAATCAGGGATAGCTTGACTTACTTCTCCTTGCAATTTGAAATCCCCTTTATGCCTTCTTGTCTAGGCTTCGGCTGACGACTTCAAGTACAATATTGAATCGAAGGGTGAGAGTGGACAGCCGTCTCTGTTCCGATCGAAGTGGAGAAATTGATCCAATTGTCCCATGAGCATAACCTTGCGGGGGCCTTGTTGGATACAGCTTTATTAATTGATAAAAGTTTATTCCACTCTGTCTCTGCGTTTTGGAGCATAAAAGGCTGTTGGATCTGATCAAAAGGCTTTTTGTCTTCTGCTTTCGAGAGTATATGTGGTTCCTGGACTTGGACTGGTTTACTGATGAATTACATTTATATGATTTGCGTTGTTGAACCAACCTTGATGTCCGGGAGTGAAGCCTACTTGCGTCCCCTGTAAGATCTTTTTAGTATGTTTTGACTCGAGTTGCAAGATTTGTGGATCTTTGCGCCTAGTGTTCATCAGGGAGATCGGCCTATCGTCTTCTTTTAAGTGAATTTTATAGGTTTTGGGATTTAAAGACGATATTAGCTTCATAGAAGAGAATTTGGTAGTGTTCCTTCCTGCTATTTGATGGAAACGTTTTAGGAGTAATTGGGTTTGATTGACTCCTAAATGTCTGGTAGAACTTCTGTGCTGATCCATTCTGGTCCAGGACATTTTTTGGTGGGAAGATTGAGTTACTTCCTCAATTTCCTTTATGTTGATAGGGCTTTAAGTAATTCACAATTGCCTGATAAATTTAAGTCAGTATTGTGTTTACTTAGAAATTCATCATGCTCTTTCTGGTTTGTAACAAACTTCACGAGTAAAGTTCTTGAAATATGATATGTTATAAATTCTTCTGGATTTCCTTGGGTATAGTAGATACTCCAGTTCATTGCTATTTGTTAATTGGGTTTTCTCTCTCTGTGCTGTTGGTGTCGTGTGTAGTAGGGTGTATCGTATCTGTTGTTTGTTTCAAAGAACCGCTTTTATACTGGTTGATTTTTCTTCGTTTCTTAGTCGCGATTTCAGATATTTCTCCCTATTTTGCCTAATCGCCTTCTCTTCTACTGCTATTTGGGATCAGATTGCTCAGTTTCTAAAGAGCTTAGCATAGCATTGTTTAAGTGTTTTATTTCCTCGATGTTTCCATTTTGATTGATGTGTAGCATTAAGGCTTATGAAACTTACCTCTTAGGACAGGCTTTCTCATGTGTCCCAGAGGATTTGGTAAGTTTGTATTGTTCGTTTATCAGTTCACTTCAGGAAATCTGAATTCCTTTATTAATTTATTAACCTGAATCCAGTTTCATCAGCATCATATGTTAAGTTCCATGAGTTAGTGTATTTTCTCTTGTTTGTTGTGGTGGATGTCAGAGTTAGGCCATGGTGGTCTCATAGGGCACATTAGAATTTCAACTTTTGTTGTATATGTGTAAGATCAGTTTTGTGGCCCAATATAGGTGTCTATTTTGAAAAAATCGTGTGCTGCTGAGAAAAATGTGTATTCTTGTGTGCGTGGTGAAAAGTTCGTAGAGACTGTAAGGTCCATTTCCTTAAGGATGTGATTAAGTGCCAAAGTGGGCTCTTTAGCGTTTTGAACTGTTTGATCGGCCCCATGGTTGACAGGGTGGTGTTGAAAGTCGCCCAAGAATTAATCGTTTGGGGGTTGATAGCTGGCTTTAGGGCACTGTGAGGGTTCTTAATGAATGGGGAGGGCACGTATGTTGGGCGCAATAATGTTCAGGAGTGGAAGTCGGCCTGGTGAATGTCCGGGTGACGAAAAGGGTAAAAGTAGTCCAGTCGGGTGTCCATGAGATGTTCGTCTTGGGTATTGGAAATCACGTTGTCTGAAGCATAATTGCAACCCCCGCCGCGTTTCCGGTGCACATTAGCTGGGTAAGAGTTGGACCAGCCGTTCATGTTTTGGATGTCCAGCTTTTTGTGGTGAGATAGTTTTCCTCTGAAGGCAGCAGATGTGGTTGGGATTGGGGTTTTTAATCCAAGTGTTTGTAATCTATGCTCTTAATCAGTGAATTATTCCCATGAACATTTAATGTTAATGGAGAAATTTAGTTTTAATCTGGCATTTTATGTGGAGTAGAGTTTGTAAGCATGTTGAGTTATTGTGTGAGGTTTCAAGGTAGTATCTTCCTTCTGTCTCACGGCCTGGATCGCTTGGTTTCTTTTCTCTTCAAAAAGCTTGAGTAGCTCAGGTCTCGAGGATTTTTTTGAAGCCGTGGTTTGATAGACATGTATCATCCCTTCAGTTGTCTTTGTGTTGGAAAACGTTTTCTTTCGCCCTCAATGAACAGATATTTTGCCGGTATATCAGTGCCTGGGGTTGGGCATTTTGGCTCATTTGAAATACTTGAAGTTGTCTCCCAGCCCTCAAGCTTCTTGCTTGTTACCTGTTTCCATGAGAGTCATATTGTTATTCTAATAGGTTTACCTTTAAAAGTGATGCTTTTTTTTCTCTTGAAATCAGCACAACGTTTTCTTCTGTTGTCTTGAATGGTTGGAGTGTTTTGACTATTATTTGCCGTGCAATGTTTCTATTTTGGTCGTATCTGTTTGATGCGGAAATGCCTCTTGTATTGGGATAGCCTCTCAGTTCCTTTAATTGGGTGGGAAGTTTCTATTTATGATAGATTGAAAATTTACCCTCAGGTGTGGTATTTTGAGGACTTCCTTGTCTGGTATTCCATGAAGTGCGCATGTTAGGACTCTTATGGGTGTCCCAGATCTTCTTGAATGTTTCCTCCTCCAAGTATCTTTTTTGGCTTTACAATCGCTTCCATTATGAGCTGGTTAATGTTACTCCACTTTTTCTTCAGATCTGAAATTTCATTTTCTGCCTCATTTGTTCTGCGATAAGACTCTCTGTTGAGTTGTTGGGTTGAAGGATAACTTGTCTTTTAGTTTCAATTTTAAACTGCTGCCTGAGACTCGTTTTAAATTGCTCCATAACCCTATTTTGTTTCTTTCCTTAACTTTTTTCTCAACTCCTCCAAGTGCTGTTGTGTTTCCTGTTCAAAAGTGGTTTGATTCTGTTGTTTATCCTCTTCTCTGATGTCCTCTTTCAAGTATTATATCATGGTAGAATCATATTCTAAAGTGTTATGTTTGGGCGTGGCTTCATGGGCGATTTTCCTGTGGATTTGTTCTACGGAATCCCTCATTATGGATTGAGTCGTTTCGCAGGAGTTTGTCTTCTTGGGTTTTGTTTCGTCGTGATCTGCACTTTTGACTTGTACATTGTTGTTTGTGTTTGTTAAGGACCTTCAGTTGTTCTGTTTTTTACTGAATCCACGTAGTTAGTATGTTACGCTTGCCAGTGATATTACTAGTGCTTGCCAATTGGATTGGGTATGTCTGTGTATGTTATATTATAATCCTAGATGAGGCTAGTAGGCTGGTAGTACGTCCAGTTAAGAATCAGGTTACGTTACCAAGGGGGTGAGTATAGTTGGTCGCACTAGTTGTCTTGATGAAATGTGGGGGGAGTGGTGTACTGCCTGAGTTGTAATGTTGTGGGTGCTTGTCTGAGAAAGTGCATCTGACAGCATTGATACGTTATAAGATCGTCAAGGTGCACGAGACAAAGATTTTTACTTATTGCTTGGGCTAGGAAGGAGAACACTCACCCAGTGAGATAATGAGTGTCAGTGATGTCCAGATGTATGGCCTGTGCTCCCTTTTGTTCCTTAGAATTTTGCTTGAGTTTCCTTTTGGGCTCTATTGAATTCGTGGCGGCAAGCGGCGAGGGCAGAGGGCGGATGGAATGGCTGTTGGCGGCGGCGGGGCGGCGCGGGGAGGGGGGGCTGGGGGTCGTCTGGGACTGGGGGGGGGGGGGGCGAGGCCAAGCCGCAGGTCGGCGGGTGCTCGTCTCGCCGGGACGCGTGTGGCTCGGGAAGTTGGGGGCTTGGGCATGGTCTTCGCTCTATCTCTCTCGTCTCTCTAGTTAGGGGATATTTTGCACCTTAATATTTTATGGTTTTCATGCATATGTCATCGTGTGTGTGTTGGTGTTGCAGTGTGTAGTACTGTGATCTGTGTATGGGTTGTATCTCTGGTGTCTGTTGTATGGATTTGGCATGTGTGGCAAGTCTGATGCTTGAGTCACAAAATCCTTCATCTCTCTTCTATATTATTCTTTTTGAGAAAGGATTCTCTAACACAATACAGACATGTTGACAGCCTATCTCCTGGGGGATTTTCCCAGTCTCCTGTACGTTCGAAGGCTGGAATTAGTAGATAGGTGCTACATTGACGCAAGTTTAGGAGGAAGATCCAAACTCTCATGCCATTAGTTGAGGTTGTGGAACAGTGTTTTAATCAACCTGAGCACTCCACTTTTCCTCAGCTGATCTTGTATTTTCAAAAGAAACATAGAGAAAAGAGAAGAGAGAGGGAAAAGTCCACTTGGCCCACAGAATTCCTTTTCCTCCGACAATAGTATGGCAGTAACTATTAACCGTTTTTCTAACAATTTTTTTTCAAGTGGAGAAAGTAGACACACATCTTTGGCAGAATGCTTACATTCAAAAAAGAACACATCAACTAACTCAAGAGTTTCTCGATTGTACCCCGGGCTTCTTGAGCTATCCAAGTTGCCATAGCGGTCACCAATTCATCTTTAGGCTATGAACTCTACTATGTTTGTCCCCCACTACCTTTCGTTCCAAGAAAACAAATTTTGACAGGGACCTTTTTGCATTGTCATTATTTTGATTTGTCTTTTCAATTTAACTCTTTGCTTGTGACTGGAAAATATTTTGGAATATTAAATGTTCAAATTAGGGTCAAATCTTCAAATATGAAGTCAACATAAGATTCCTAAGTACTTGATAACTTCTATTACTGCTACTTAGCAATGCAAAGGATCTTAAAGAATCACATGCTCATCAAAGATAAACTTTAAAAAAAAAAAAAACAAAGAGGCTAAAGTGTGTATATCATCGGCCACGTATTTCCCAAGAAACCACACTCTGACACAGCATCATACCTCTCTTGATCCTTCAGTCACTGACTGTGTCCTTTTACCAGTGAGAATCAAACTGTCGTTGATTACTGAATGATTCATTCTTGAAATAATAGTTAAAATAATTAGTTGAGCTAGAGATAAGAAATATTTGGGGGGACATCCTGAAGCTCAGGGACATTTGCAGAAGAGGGGGCGGCAAGAGTGTACGAGCAAAGGGATGGGAGGACAATGATGGCAAGATACTCATACAAGTTGAGGGAGTGAAGCAATCCATATATGGCCTTACATGTCTGCGCAATTCCAAACTACGACGTGACCTCACAAAGTCCCTAGCATCTGCTAAAAGGCACCAAGATCCTTGGAGCAAGGGATTGAGAGCACAGCGTGTTCCTAATGCCTTAAGGGAAACGGGAAGGGTTCAATGGAAAGGACACTGGGGTCCTTGACGTCATCGGAGAGGAGGGCCCAGGAAGTCAGGCATGCACAAAGAAAGGACTCTGGGAATTGGGGGGAGGCAATGGGGGAATGGGGAGGGAGGGGGGAGGAAGGGGAGGGGAGCAGAGGGTTGGGGGGAGGAGGAGGGAGGAGGGAACTGGTTGTACCTATTAAGTTTTGTATGAGCGAAATAATAATAAAAATGTATTAATAAAAATAAAAAAGAAAATTTGGGGGAAAAAGGAAAAAAAGAGGAAGAGAAAGAGTAGGACAGATGAGGAAGAGTGAAATTAATTGAAGGCAGGATAGTGAATTCGGAAGGAAGGGAAGGTGCAGTTGAAGATATCGAATCAAGCTTCCGAAATTCTAGGGGGTACGAGATTACTGTAATTCACCCTGTTTATTCTCGTTCGTTCCATTCGCAGGTCGTTCTGTTTTTTGGAAGACTTAGAAACTGTAATCTCATCTCCTCCCCGAATCTGACGCCATACTCTCCTGATCCCTAGCTAATCCCGCTACCGCACCCAATCAATCCCGCCACGTAGTACGAGCGATCTCCATCATTCACAGATCTGCAAGCAGATCCCTCAATTACTCTCCGACTCCAATCCTCAAATAGAAACCTCTATATCCTACCGGACTGCCCCCCCGTTCCCATTCTCGCTACTGGGTACCCCTACTCATGCTCGCCCGACTTACTCTTCCTCCCTAAGCCTCCAGTCCCCCCCGCCTATCTTCATCCACATGACACATCCCTGTTTTGTCCACTATTAAAGAGGACGGTATCCCTCAAATCATTTATTTTTGGATCGATAGAAGGACCTTCTGTTACCAAACCCAGTCCAATCAATGCCTTGAGTCCTGAAGTTGGGATCATCAAGCATTTGCAGAGAAAGTATTTGTGGAATGCATAAGACACAAAGGTACAGTGTGGCTGCTAGTACAATGGAGATCCACCGATCATGGCAGTTCATGTTCTTGTGAGTTTTGTTCCTCTAGAGGTGGAAAGAGTAGGCCCTAGTTTCAGTGACGTTGCTACTGCCCTCGGCTCCATTACCCACTCTCCATGAGTTCTGTTATTGGCATGAACATGTAGAGAAACAAAGACAAAGGAACATGGATTGATAACGACGGTACTTCCATTTCCTGATGTAGAACAAAAGCCAGGAATAAATCCCCCAGATCTTTTCCTATTATTTCTTGGTTGAGTGACTTTCAAGTTCTCAGGCTTCTCAGCTCAGAGAATGCTCAGTAGCCCAGCCCAAGCTTCCGCCATAGGATAGTTAGGCACGGATGTCAACTTGATAATTGAAGTCTTGAGCTCTGGGCACAGTTGTAAAGAATCAATAGTTAAGCACTGATCAAACCAGCAGAAGATTGTCTAAAGGAAGGTGGGGGCAACCCATGGTGTGTGGGACTTTCCCCTGGGCAGGCAGATGAAATGGAGGGAACTGGTTAAGTAAACAGGCATTCTTCAGCACACGTGAACAGACATGCTGTCTGGCAAGGGAAGTTGGCCCCTTTCTCAGCACTCCTGTGGATATGGCTGTAGCAGGTTCCCTTGGCCCCTGGTATTGTGTGACCTCTCCTGCCAAGCTGGACTGAGAATTGTAACTGGACATTTGCAAAGCCAGAATAAAACCCTTTGCTTACCCTTATGCCATTTTGTCATGAGTTTATTGGCAATATGCAGTGATTGTGACACTCCTTATCCCCCTTCCCACTCACCTCCATCCTTGCGTGAAATAACCCAGGACAAAATGGACTCATCAATTCAAACAACCAGTTGATATGTTTTCTAAAAATAGGTGTGCTGACTGGTCAGCAAAGACTAAATTCAAGGAAGATGAGTGGTGTTCTGAGTCAGCTGCTCATGAAATTCAAGCGGGCAGGCAAGTGACAGGAAAGAAGGAGAGCTAAAGGAGGAAAATGTCCCCAGGGAATGCATCACAGACAGAAATAAACAAGGGAGCCCACAAGGTGGAAGGAGGTAGAGCTAAGCTAAACTCGGCTGATTGTATTTGAAAAGAATTCATGGATTAGTTTTCTCAAAGCACAAAAGAGAAGCTAATAACTTTTAAATACCAGAAGTAATACTGCCATTCTAATGGACATTGTTTTTGAAAATGCCTTATTGTGGCTAGAATTTTATTTTTAATAATAAAGTTTACAGCCTTTGGTAGAGTTTGCACTTGGATCAATGTGGAGAATCAATTCTGAGGTGGAAGAAAAGATTTTGTGTTCTCTAAGGGCTTTCTGTCCAGTTGGCAGATTTTAATCACAATTCAGATGTGATAAATAGCTAATTCTTTCACTTGTTCAGTAGTCATTTGGTTTCTAGGCCAGAATATTATGTCATTTTACTCATTTTTGGTTTGTTTGTTTTGTTGAGACAAAACGTGTAGCCCAAGCTAACCTTGAATTCATTGTGATTGTCCTGCCTCGACTCCTAAATGCCAAGATTATAGACATGCATCAACATGATAGGCTAGTATATTTTCTTCATTGAATATAAAGAGGCAGTTTCAGGCTAGGAAGGTGGATCAAGGGTTAAAGCCTTTGCCTTGAAAGCAAAAGGACTTGAGTTCTGATACCCAGATCCCACTTTAAAAATGCCGAGCAGGTACAGTGTCAGTCTATAATTCTGACCTTAGAAGACAGAGCCCGGGGAATCCCAGAGCAAAGCAATAAGGAGGAAAAGCAACCCAGGATGATTCCTGACGTCAGCCTTGGATCTCCACAGGCACACACACTCAAGTGCCCTTTGTACACAAGCCTCCATACAAATGTGCACACACCCACATGCAAAATACACACACAAGCCAGTTTTGCTAAGTGATGCTGGCTGTAGTTTTGACACAGCGCAGTATGCACAGCCACAGCTACTTTGTGACTGCTCAGGGTGCACCCTCCTTATTAGTCCCCCGGGCTTAAAGTGTGTCAAGAAGACGAAGATGAAACCCACCCTTGGAAAGTGGCTTCCCGAAAGTGATTAATCCATTACCAATAGTGGCTTAAAAATTGACACTAGAGGTTCTTTGGATTCACAGAAATCTTCATTGAGGGTGATGTCCATGCTTTCCTAAAGCAATTTTAATGTACTATATTATTAGACCATCGTGGTAATAATACTTGTAGAGTAGGTTTGAGAAACGACCTGTACCTCTGGTAGGGAGAAGCAGGATGAGAGGGATTTGCCTCAGTTTCTGTAACTCCACTCTTGCCAGTAGTCAGGCAGCAGAGAAGCTTAAAACCCACAGAACAGTGTCACTCAGTCACCTGTGGGGTCTTCCAGAGGGGAAAGTGAGGCACCTAGCTCTACGGTATCTCCCTCAGAGTCAGCCAGGATGCATCAAAGTTTAAACCCAAGTCCCCTTCCCTACCCAACCCAGGCCCTGTCCACAGGTCACTTGTTCCAACAAACAGGATTAAGACAAGATGCAACCTTGGAAGGAAAGTGAAGTCTTTCTCCTGATGCTCTTAATTGAGAAAACTTTCCCAGTCAAGTTTTCTTTAAAAAGTTTTTTTTCTTTGCATGTGCATGTGTATCAGAGGGTACTGTGTGAGCCTATAGAGGCTGAAGGATGATTTTGGGAATCACCTGGATTGCTCTACATCATTTTTGCTTCACTCTGGAATTTCCTAGGCCCTGCTTTCTAGAGCTAGAAGTTCAGGTCATTGCCATTTCTGCCTGGTATTTTTATTTGAGATCCAGGATTTGAACTCTGGTCCTTCTGCTTTCAAGGCAGAGTCTTAACCCCTGAGCCATCTCTCCAGCCTATTCTGTTAAAGCCTCAAAACTGAGGATTACTGTTCACAAGGGAAAAGGCATTTTATAGATTTACATGGAAAAATAAAATTTACCCCAGGGTAGCAATGAATTTTCAAAAGTAATGAATATAAGATAAATGTATATATAGACACCTCCAAAACTAGTATGTAGAAAGAGAAACAAAATATGAATAAAATGAAGTTTGGAAGAACAGAGGGTCTGGAAGGAAAAAGGTGGTCAGGCCATTGAAACCTAGACATGAGGTAATTACAGAGTGGACCACACCTCCATACCTTGAGGACATCATCCAATAACAATCAAGTTTTATTCTGATTATCTCGAGCATTTGTTGAAAGAATCTCAGACATGATTCAAAAAAATTTTGGTGGTCATTTTTCAAAGTATTCAAATATGCAGAGCACAAAGTAGATGCTTGATGTATGTCCTGGTTCAGTGACTGATAACCGAAAAAAGACAGGAAAGGAGACAGGAGGCCAGTTAGATGACCATGATGATAGCTAGGACATGGTCATGAAAACTCAAGTGGGGTAAGGGGGCACAATTGAAGCTCCTCTCCAGGTGGAGGCACTCCATTAACTTCTTTCACAACTCGTCCACCTCTCACATTCTCTATGCAGAGGGGATAAACAAACCTGAAACATTAAACGGTTACAAATCAGCTTTGTTCCCCCAGTACCAGGAACAGTACTCGGTTCTTCATAATGCATTTTGCAAGTTAAACCTTCCAGGTTGCATAAACTGAGTCTTATTAAAAGGAAGGAAAGAAGGAAGGAAGGGAAGAAAGGAAGGGAGAGAGAGAGAAGGAAGGAAGGAAGAGAAGGGAAGGAGGAAAGGAAGGATGCATTCTGAAAGTAGGTGTCTTTGCCATTATCATTTTCTAATTTAAGACCCTGAGGAGTTCAAGTCCCGAATGAACCACTTCCATGTTTCAGAAACAGAAGATTTTTCTATAATAGTGTTCCAGCTCCTTTTGAACTTGGGAATAAATGTGCTGGCCCTTAGCTCCTATGTACACTTGCATCTATATACAGAACTCTCTTCCACATGAAGAATTCATGACTGCCTCTTAGAATTTGTCCTTTGAAAGTCACCTTGAGACCGTCAAGACAACCCAGCCAGTAAAAGTGCCTACTGACCTCAGTCCCCAGAACCCAAAGGTGGAAAGAGAGAATCAGCTTCTCAAAATTGTCCCCTGACCCCCTCCCGTGTGTTGTGGCTTGAATGTGCCTCCCGCATATGCCACATCTTCTACCAATCATGTTGGATCACGAGGTCATGACTTGGGGAAGACTGCTTCAGGGAAGCGTTTTCTGGAAACAGGACATGGCTTGTTTAGAAATAAACATGAGAGATATGGGGGTTGTCAGGCATAAAAACTGCTCTCTGCGGAATGAAAAGGGACAGTTGTTAAGCACCCCTCCCTTTTTTGTAAATTGAGTTTTGCCTCTTTTCTGAGTAGATAATGACAGGCAAATTCCTCCCTTTTTGTGAATTGGGTTTGCCTCCTATCTGTTCTTAGATCTCTTTTGTTCTTCTCAAGACTTGCTAGGTTATCACCTCCCCCTACAGTCCTTCCCTATGCATTTGAGATATGTTAATGCGTGGACCAAGTAACTCTGCTTTGAGGCTTTTTCTGTTCCCTTTTAACAACTAAGTATCATGCCTGCTTTTAACTTTACCTGGAGATTACATGTCTAGTCCTACACAGTGAGTAGATGTCACTCCTGCCTTTTCAGAATGTATATATGCTGATTCTGAAGAGATTGGAGAGTAATTTCAAGAGTCCAAGAACATGTGGGCAAAATTCCCTCAAATATGACTCTTGCTGAACTAATTCAGAAATTCAATAAATATGAGATTATGTCATCTGTTCACAAGAATCAGTACGCAACTATTTCTCTTAAAGTACATATATTATTAGAAAATTGAAAAAAATCTTAATATAGTTCCTACCATTATGACGAAATATGGGCCAGCTTATATAATAGCAGCTAGAATTTGTATCCTCCAAAAGGAAAAATTAATGTATGGCATGCACCCCCTCCAACAGATTCACCTTTACCATTTACAGAAATATATAATAGATATGGCACACATATAGCTAATTGTAAATCTAAATTCTATGGACAGATTAAAGGAGCTCAACCTCCTTGGTGTATTTTAACTAAATCACAAAAACAGTCTTTATTAATACAATGACAGCAATATGGAACATTGTAAAATAGATAAATTTGGAGATACTGGGGAAATGGAACAGAGCCTGTTGATGTATAGTAAGTTCTGTTTGTGCCTTTACCCTCAAACAATAGGTTAGGTACTTAAAAATTGTTTATACAAAAAAATGATTCCTGCTGAGCACATAGAATAGGAGACTGGGAGGGTATGTGTCTCTTTGTTTTCCTCTGTTTGTGGGTATAGTGATGCATTCTTTGCCTTCTACCTTAGATTTTCTAATATAAACTCTGTAAACTTCAATAAATGAGCTCAGATTCACTCAGCCCGGAGCTGTCTGTCTGTTCTCCATTCCCCGCCAACTCCTTGTCCACCTATTGGGATCCTGGATCCAGGCTGCAGCTGGACCGCAGCACCCATACAAATATTTAAATCAAATAAACTAAATATTTTAAATTAAACGTTTCAAAATTTTCAAATTTTCTGCTCTGGAGTTGGATTTAATCAGTCAATGTTCTTTCTCAACATGTTTCTTGGGCAGGAATGATGTGCTGACCATACTATCAGGGAAATATCTGCTTTCTGTTCTCTGTTTAATTTTTATTTTTTGACAGTTTCATACATGGATACAAAGAATGTAAATCATTTTCACCCCATTATTACCAGCTCTTATTCTTCCTTCTTCTACCTCTTTAAGCCTTCTTCTTCCCAACCAGTCTCCTTCCTACTTTCATGAGTGTGTGTGTGTAGGTATGTGTGAGAAAGAGAAAGGGAGAGAGAGAGAGAAAGAGAGAGAAACCCAATGAGTCTATTGGCTGCCTGAATTGATACTTTATGTATGTGGACACTTGCCAGAGCCTGGATGGCATATCAGTGGTCATAGTACTAAAGAAAGTGGCTCTCCATCCCATAGCCAGCATTATCCCTCAATAGTCCTCAACATGAAATGTGGACAAATCAAACTCTGTGCAGATCTTGTGGAAGTAAATACTGCAGCAGCCTGTCTTATCCACAGGACATAATCAGCAGCCCTTCTCTCCAACCTCAGGATCTTACATTCTTACCGCCCCCTCTTCCATGATGTTCCCTAAGACTTGGTGTGGCGATGGATTGCCTCTTTTTTAAAAGAGTCACTTTATTTATGAGAAAGAGTACATGGAGAGGGATAGAGGAGATAAAAAGGGAAGAAGTATGTGCCACAGCTTGAGTGTAGAGGGCAGAGAACAACTTTTGGACATCAGTTGTCTCCTTCTGCCACCCGATCAAACTCAAGTTGACTGTTTGCTAATACATGTCTTTACCCCCTGAGCTGTCATATTGACCCCCATTAGCTCTTCCATGGGTTAGTGAGAGCAGCTAAATGAAGAATGCATTCTAGACATGGGATTTATTTTTAGGCAGAAAACTGATTCATGTGCGTGGAGTAAAAGATCAGCATAAAGAAAGAAATCAAAGGACAGCCATCGCCACAAATAGATGCTTTAAAATTATACCTGCATCTGAGACAGCAACTGAAAAAGTATGCCCCTATTCCTTCCATGCCTAGGATCTGATGCATAAGCCATTTATTCAAGCTGGACAACTGCCTGGTCGGTGTTTAACTTTTACCTTTCCCCATATGCCAATGTGCATGAGCCACCACCATGGCGTGAGGGTGAGGTGGGGGTGGAGCTACCTGCTCTCCATGTGCAAACAAAACGTTTGAAGAATGCTGGAATGTGCACCTGCCCAGGTCATGTGAGGTCAGAGATTAAGAACGGTTGCTCTACAGGGCGCTAAGTAGCAACCAGCATGACTCTCTGGTGCCATCCAGGTCCATGTGTATTCCAAGTTCTGGAAATAGTTTCAACACGTTCTGCCAATTGCCAGGTCCTGGCAGGCTTTCCTCTTATTATTCTTCTCAACTGCCAAGAGAAAAGATCTCCATTGCTGTGTGCTGGTCAGTGGCTGATGCAATTGACCTATCCATCAACTAGTCAGCAGCTGGTTCTTCAGAACTGGCTCCGAGGTGAAGGTTTCATGAAAACTTCCCATTCAGCCAAACCTGCCAATGGCACGAAAAGCAGGATCTATATTGTCATATTGTTTTCTCCAGCTTCCAGCTACCAATTCATGAAACTCACATGAGTTGACAAGGGTGTGTAATGAGGTATCTTCTGTGACCTTATCTTCTGTGTTCTTCAGAGCTGAGATAAAGAGCTCAATATAGAGTGAACATTTTTTCCATTGTGAAGCCACTGGGGCAGAGATGGTGACATCCCTCCCTTCTTGTCACCATTTTGGCACTTGTAACCATGATGACTGCTCAGTATCCAACGTGAAGTTACAGCTAAGCCTCCTAAGGTCCAACGTTCCAGCGGTTCTCCTGACGTTAACATGTGAAATGTAACCTATTTGCCTAGAACACAGAGATCCAGTTCAGAACTGCCACAGAAAGGTTATCCCAAGAAAGCTGTATTTAGCACAGGGTTCTTTGCCTGACTCCTGGCTCGCTCCAAGGGAAGAAACTAAACCTTTGAGTAATTTAAAATTAACCTAGGCTTTCAGGAAATGTTGGGAGAAACTGGTTAAAAACCCAATCTCATCTTAGTCACATAAATGTGACTTGATTTGCAGAGAATAAAAATAATATCCAAGCTTTTATTCAGATCATACTGTCTCATTTTAGATTACTGAATTTATTTTAGATTACTGAATCCATATTTTTGAATGAAAACAATTATTCTTTATGACAAAGACTACTCTTGAGTAATTACATGAAAATTACATTAAGATGGCTTCTTCTTCTCTAAATTCTCCTATATGTGTACAAGAAGGAGTGATAGAAGAAAATATAGAAATATACAGTATTTCCAATGTAGTTTCAGCATCCATTGAACATGCACCAATAAAGTGCCAGGCACTGTAACCAGCTGGACATCATCAGAGAAAAGTACACAGGTGCTGCTCTTGTAGGGACCAAAGGAGGTCATGTACCTAGTAGGCTCACCAGTGTGCACTGTGGACTGTATTCACAGTCATATACAACCCAAATGCTCTGGAAGCATAAAGGAGCAAGCAGCCCATGCCCAAAAAGTTGAGAAGTAAAGATAATATTTCACATATATTTTTGTTTTGCATTACATATGCTCTAAGGAGATCTCGACCCAACCTATACATTACAAAACTGCAGACTTGTGATAGTTAGACACAGATATCAGCTTGACATTTGAAGGCTCGAGTTGTCCACACAGTAGTAAAGAATTAGTAGTAGAATTAAGCCCTGAGCAAGTCTGCAAGAGATTGTCTAATAGATGGGAGAGGCCCAATCCATGGTGAGAGAGATTATCCCTGAACGAGTGAATAAAACAGGGAGCTGTTTCATGTGTGCTTGACCAGACATGCTAGCTGACAAGTGAAGTTTGCTCCCTCTCAGAAGTCCTGCAGATATGGAATAACCAGTTCCCTTGGCTCCTGGGGTTGGTGTGAGCTCTCCTGCCAAACTGGACTAAGAAATGTAGCCAGACAACCTTAAGCCAGAACAAAACCCCCAGACCCTTTAGCATACTTGGTCTGACTTTATCAGCAACATACAGACAAACTATGACACTACTGAAACTGTAGGGGAGTGTTCTTCCTGGATTTGTGCACCATCATAACCCTGGATCCGTGTTGCTTTGAAGGCACTTGAAAAATTCTAGATCAAGTTTGGTTTTTTGTTTGGGTTTTGGAGTTAGCATACACTTGAATTCTCTTTCAAAAGCATGTACTCAAGTCATCCGATGGACCAGCACTCCTGGTTTCATCAGGCACTGAAGCACTACTGGGAATCAGTACTGGAATCAGCCAAAGTTGTCTCAGATTGCCTTTGCTCTTGGATTGACTTGGCCTCTCGAGCTAATGAAGCTGTCTGGCAGCAGAGTCTGGAAAATCTCAAGAACCAGGGCAACAGTCAGACAGAAGATCCTCATTTAGTACTTTCTACTTTAAGTAGGGACACGGGGCTCTGGCCAAGGATCCAGCATGACAACACAGATTGTGTGAAGCAAGGACAGGCGGGCGCTCGGTCCGGCCACCCAGGACGAATCCATGATGAACCCTGGGCCACCCTACAGCCAAGCACAGCTGACAGGTGGTTACTTTGAGGCTTTGCATAATTCAAGTCCAGTCTGCTTGTTTTTTTCTCATAGAACAGTATAGAAGGTCAAGGGGCTTTGGGTTATTGTCTGTCTGAAAGAAATTCTGTTACCTATTTTTATTTTGGGTTTACTCTGATCAGTATTATCCAGTCTTAATGGATTTGTTTATCTTTACTCCGTGGTAGAAGTAGATTGTCAGTTGCATTTCTTAAATCCCCTACTAGGGTGGACGCTCCCCAGTAGAACTGCTTTGTGACATGAAGAAGGGTCACAATGGAATCTACAGACTTTAGTTCTTGAGTTCTGCCATCTGACAGCAAGTAATTTTTACCTCTCTGAAACTTTGTTCTTCTATCAACAAAAATGTCCTGGATGTAGAAAATGGAAAGATGAGATTGTTAATTACTGTCCAAGCTGCAAGAAGTTTCAACAGAAGAGTTTCCACTATTTAGCTAATTATGAAAGATCATAGGAAGTAGGCATTCTAAACTCCAAATGCCATTTTTGGAAGAGAAATTTTCAAGCCTCAAGTTGTTTCCAAATAACCGTTTGAAAGTTTATCTCATTCAATTAATTTAGAGAATATTTTGCAAGCAAATTTTCCTAGAGGGATCAGTAGCAAAGTATAGAAATGTGAAGTGTTTTATCTCATAGGCCCATTCTTTTTTGAATTTTTTAATATTTACTTACACAGAGAGAGGTTGGAGGCACGCGCATCATGGCTCATAGGTGCAGATCATACGCCAACTTTCAGAAGTCTGTTCTCTTCTTACACTATATGTGAAAGGACAGAAGCAACTCCATTTTCTCCATTTGCTGCCTCTCTGACCTGCCCTGCCCTAAATGAAAATTCCCCACCGTGTTCCAGAGGAAAAACACAGAATAGCACCCTCCAATCAGCTACCAGAATGCTTGACTACACTATTAGGAGAGCTACCAAACATCTTGAAACGGTTATGTTTTGTGCCAAAGTTACTTTTCTCCCAGAACCAATAAATCACATTATGTCACCAGCACTCCCTACCTCCCACCCCCAGCAGACTGCACACCTGCCTGAGGTTTTTGCTATTAAAAGGATCACCCTCCATGCCCTGGCAGCTCCCTGGCAATTGATTAGTTGTTCCCTGTGACCAATAAAATGTTTCTGTTGGGTGTCCTCATGACTGCAGCAGCCTCAGACCCAACACGTGGGCTTTTGGAGATCAACTCCAGGTCACCAGATTTGTGAGCAGGCACCTTACCCACTGAGCTGTCTCTCTGTCGTAGACTTATTCTTGAGTATTTTTTTAATCACCGTTCCAGGCATTAAACTAGATGCTAAGGACAAGGGAAACCCTCAAGAACTTTTCAGTAGACACCTGCTCACCAGAGAGGATGTCAAAGCTGTGAAGGACTTATCTGCAGAGACCAGAACTGCAACCAGTTGAAATGAACCTCTGGTTACATGTTTACAGCACCTCCTTAGAAGCAGTTTTGCAAAAAAAATATGAAACTAGGATTTTATCAACCCTTATCAATCTATCAAAACCTGGGGGACAGGGGAATGAGGTGAAGATTCCCAGGAATGCATACAACCAATTTCAGATGGTGGGAAACTCTACAGGACAAAACATCCTCAACAACAACAACAACAACAAAAAAAAAAACAAGGTAAATTACAAGTAGTAAAAAAGATGAACTGAGCACCTGTATAAGCTTAAAGGGCATTGTAAATTTAGCTATGTGGATTTGTATCTGGATACAGTTTGCAATGGACTAGCAAAATAAAAATATTATGAGAAATCTGGGCAAGTCCAAGGAGCAATATAACAGTTGATGGTCTCAAGTTATCATTGCTATATGATGATAATGACAGTATTATCATCTAGGGAACTGAAATTGGGTCTATTTTCTCCACCAGAAAAGGATTAAAGATGCACAAAACCAAAGCTTTAATTTTTCAAGTTATATTCCACAGTGAAAATAAAGCAACAAAGCCGGTCTAAGTGAAAGTGAGACCACGGAGGTCAGAGCTTCCCACGGAGTACCCATGGATCCAGGGCTGAAATCTACTTTTCCTCTCCCCTTTGGGATATTTTAACTGACTGTGGGAGTGATGGACTATTCACATTTTTCCATCGGAACTGGTGAACTTCAGAGAAGGGCGAAGAAATGGATTGGCCTGTTCTTAAGCCACATTTCATACGCCCAAGACTGGCCCATGTATGTCTAGGCAGGTCAGCTCTGAATCTGAATGGCAGGAAAGCAGTCTGAAGAACCAGGATTGAGTTGCCACCATAGACAGACATCTAGAGAGTCTGTGATCAAAGAATTCCTGCCCCGGGTTCCTTTTCTCTAAGTTCTGTCTGTCTAGGGGTTCTCCTTCTTTGTTGATTTTGGGTTTTTAAACAAGTCTTGCTATGTAGTCCATGCTAGTCTTGCAATCTTGATCCTCCTGCCTCAGTCTCCCAAGTACTAGGATTACAGATGTGCAACAATATACCTGGGTGATTTTGTTTATAAATGGAATGCTTGTCATTCAGAAAAAAAATACTGAAAAATTAAAGATGGAGTTGCATTCAGAGAGATCCTAGGAAAGCAATTAAGACACAGAAGAAATCAGAGTGACTCAGTTGATTGATTGCTGTTGGAATCATCCATTGGCATTTGGAGACTTACGATATGGTTTGTTCTATTCTTTTTTAAAAAAAAAAAACCTTAACTTAGGCATTTATTTTTATGTTAATAGATATTATACAATAAAACAATCAGCTTGGTTTCTACTGTTTGACTTTTGAAAATGTAATCACTAATTTTGCAATAATTTTAGAAATTTAAAAGTAAAAGTAAAAATAAAAAACATGAAATCAGATTTTATTTCTGCATCTAAATTTTCAGACTATGTTGGGAAATAAGTTTGATATTTCTAACATCAATTTTTATTATCTTGCTATCTAGATTAAGTGATTTTTTATTTTCTTTTTTCTCCCACATTTTATTTTTCTCCTAATCATACAATCTCAGTAAGTACCTGGTTCTCTCCTCTCCCTCCTCCCTTCCTCAGTTGTCCCCCATGCACTCTTTCCCCTTCCTTTCATCTCCCCTCCCTTTCCCTCTCTAAGTGCCTCCCCCTTCCTCCTTCCCATCCCCTGAGCATCCTTCTGTGTGAATGCCAAATCTCCCTCTGAGTCCTCCACCCTAGTGAGGGTTCAGGACTCAGTGACATAGCCCGAAGCCCCTTCTTGGGCTCCCCATTAGTATGGGAACTCTATTATGACTGTTAATCCCTTGCTTCTAAGGATCCTACTGCCTGGAGCTTTCTCCCCTGTGATCTATGCAAGACTTGGGGGGGTCATTGACATGTCAGCCATTGTGCAGGTCAGGCTTAAAAAAAAAGGAGGTAGAGGATCAAACTTCAGTAGAAAAAATAGGTCACAGTAGCAAGACATCTGGTACAGCTCACTCTCACTTCCCTTCCTGGTCACTTGGGACTGAGCAGTTTTGATCTCACCAATCAGGGAGGGTATAGGGACTGGCAGATAGCTGATAGCCATACCGCAAATGGGACACTGATCTCCCCCCCCCCACTGCTGTGTCCTATTCCTATTCTTCCATCTACCTCTGAGTCTTCTCTTATATTAAGATCTTCATTTAAACAGTCTTTTATCTTTGGTTAGGAGGTGACCTCTAATACCAATCAGGATGGAGCCAAGGGCAGTGCAGGAAAAGCAAAACTGAAAACAACAATAAACAATAATTCACAACACCAAAGACCCTACATTAATCACCTGGAAACAGACCAGCCAAATCTCCTCCCCCTTCCCCCGAACCTAAGCTCATGGAACCTTGCAGAAGAGGAGGCGGCAAGATTGTTAGAGCCTAAAAACGGGGAGGATCAAAGATACGCAAGATACTCCACACAAATTAGGGCTGCAGCAGCCAGAATTGAACTTTGCCTGACTTGCACAATGGTTTGTTCTATTCTCATGCATGTCTTGAATTTTTTAAATCTAAGAAGAGCATGGCCAGCTGCATGGAGCCAACAACTTCCTGTAAGCAAGGTAGTTTGGTTACAGGCAAAGCAACTATGCATCAATCTGGCTAGAGTTTGCATAGGTTACAGGATGAGTGGCTCCTTCAGAGTTGAGGAACAGATGTAGTACCACGTGCTGGAGCGAGCCAATTTCAGGGCAATATTCAGAGAGGGCGCCAAGCAGCATAGATTTCAGAATGAATACTGTTGAAGATATGAAGACAATATGTGTTTTCAGAAAGAGGTTGGGAATTGAAGGGAATTTAGATTGAAAACAGATGTCCCCCAAAGCTAAAACAACTATGAAGTTGTTGTAAAAATCTTGTGAGAATGAGTCAGGAGAGAGTTAGAAGCCACCTAGAAAGAAAAAAGGTAAGGAAAAGAAAGCATCCAGGAAGTCAAGGGGAAAGGGAGATGAAGGAGCTGGGGTTTGAACATATTGACATGAATTTAAGCTGTTGTGAGCTTCCCACAGCAAATTCAATGCTTGCATTTTATTATAATCGAATGTCTGAATATACCAGCAACTTGCTAGTAATGGCTTATGCAAGAGCTAATTCATTGCAAGACTGTTTCATGAGCCTGTGGGAGACCTAATTTCAGGGTGGAGCTAAAACCAGGAATGATTGCACTGCTCTGTCTTTTGTCTCAGTGAGTCTTCACTGAGTACTTAATTCTCTCCTTGGGCTGACATAGACTATGGCCACTTCACATGCCTGCCAGAATATAAGTTACAGAGACACACATTAAACTCAAAATGTTCCAAAGCATTACCAATTCCCAGAGAAGCAATCTAGTTGTAACTCCAGTCAGCTGCAGCCAGTGAGGAGAATTCAAAGGAAGAGCAAACAACTGGAACCTCACGAGTGTAGGTGGAAAGGAAAATGGTTGTGAGAGAGTCTGTACTGCAGAGATATTTGTGATAAGTGTGCTAAATGTGACCAAGAGTTGATATTATTAATGAATAATGAACAATTAAATTAATACAAAAGAAAATACATTTCAAGTAGAAACAAAGGTAAAGAGTACCTTTTTTCAGTAATCTCTTTTTTATTAGCATATATAAATTATACATAATAATGAAATTGTAAAAATCTTGTGATGTTTCATACACACACACACACATATAAATGTATTATATTATGTTCATCCTCATTGCCCTCTCTATCCCCTCCCACTTCTACTAATCTCCTTCCTCTTCTAATGTATTCCTCTTATGATTTTCATGTTTTTCTTTGATTTGTTTTTTGGTGACCTATTCTATTTTACTTGAGTTTCTTACAGGAAGTATTATTTGCAAGACTACGGGCTCCATACCAGTACCTATACTACTTAAGAAAAATGTGTCTCAAAATCCACAATACAAACAACACCAAATTCTGGAGAAGTTGTGGAGAGAAGGGAACTCTCATACATTGCTAGTGGGAATGCAGGCTTATACAACCACTCTGGCGATCAATTTGGTGATTTTTTTAAAAAGTTAAAGATTGAAATGCTATATAACCCTGCTATACCACTTCTGGAAAGAATTCCCCATAAAGCAAAAATTCACTATAATGACACAGCACAGCCATGTTCATTGCAGCATTATTTACAATAGCAAAGTTATGGAATCAACTCAAGTGCCCAACAGTTGATGAGTGGATAAGGAAAATGCAATACATTTATACAATGGAATATTACTCAGCCATCAAAAAAGATGAATTAATGAAATTTGCCAAGAAATGGATGAATTAGAAAAAATTATATTGAGTGAAGTATCCCAGACACAGAAAATTAGACATTTTATGTACTCCCTAATAGGTGGATCCTAGTACCAAACCCACTTAATGACATATTCAAAGGTAAATCTCTATAATACCTACTGTAATCGAAAAGATTATAAACAGGAGGGAAGCATAGGAAGGGCCCCCCAGAAATAAGGAGAGAGGGGATCAGGCTTCAGTAGAGAAAATAGGTCACTATCAAGTGCACGTAAGTATCGAGATCTGTTGAAGCTCACTCTCACTTCCCTTCCCGGTCACTTGAGACTGTGAACGTTTGATCTCACCAATCAGGGAGGGTATTCAGTCTGGCAGATAGACGGTAACCATCTTGCAAATGGGACATTGACCCCCTTCTCACTACGGTCTCCTGTTCTTATCCCATCTACCTTTGAATCTCCTCTTACAATAAGATCTTCATTTAAATAGCCTTTTATCTTTGGTTAGGAGGTGACCTCCAATACCAATCAGGAAGGAGCCAAGGGTGGTGCAGGAACAGCAAGACTGAAAACAACAACAAACCATAATTCAGAACACCAAAGACCCTACATTAATCACCTGGAACCAGACCAGCCAAATCCTCCCCATCCTAAAGCTCAGGGAAACTTGTGGAAAAGCAGGGTGGCAAGATTGTAAGAGCCTAAAGATGGGGAGGACCAACGATATGCAAGATACTCCACACAAGTTAGGGCCACAGTAGCCATAGTGGGACTTTGCATGACCTGCACAATGACTGACCTGTCGACAACCCCCCCAGGGTCTAGCATGGATCACAGGCAGTAGGATCCTTTGAGGCAAGGGATTAACAGTCAGAATAGTGTTCCCATACTAAGGGGGAGGGGGGATGGCCTCTGGGCTATGCCACTGAGTCCTTACACCTCACTGGAGTGGAAGATTCAGAGAGAAGTTTGACATTCACATGATGGGAGGGGGAAGGGGGAGGCACTGGGAGAGGGGGAGGAAGGGGGGCGAAAAGAAGGGGAAGGGCCGGAGGGTACAAGGGAGACTGGGGAGGGGTGGAGGGAGGGAGGGAGGGAGAGGACCAGGGAGCTATTGAGCTGGTACGATTGGGGAAAAAATAAATTTAAAAAAAGTGTCTCTCTCTCCCACAGGAATCATTAACTGTGTATGGATCCTTAGGGAGAGATAGAAGTCTTGTGAGGCCCTCCCTCCCAGCTACAATTATCCTCCTTTAAGTCCTCAGGGAGGAGTGGAACCTCATGGAACCCTCCCTGCCACCCCCAGGACAGAATGTTGGCAGGCCTGATCTTGTGCTGATAAATACAAATGCTGTGATATAAAGAACGCAGCAGTGATATCATACTCTAAAGACAGCCTTCCACCTCACTCCATCCCACCACCCTCCGTTCTTGCTCTCCTCCCACCTCCTACACAAAGTTCTCTGAGCCTTGGAGGAGTGTTGAAAGTGTTGAAATGCTCATTTACAGCTGAGTATTCAGGAGTCTCTTGTACTTAGCACTTCGACCAGTTATGAGTCTCTGAAATTACCACTACCCACTGCAAATGGGAGTTTCTCTGACAAAAGCTGAGGGCAGCACTCATCTACGAGTATGAATATAGTTGTTTACAAAACAATTTAATAGGCATATGATATCCATTTTACAAAACAACAGCGCAGTCCCCCCACTGTGGTCTATGACATTGGCAGCAGCAGGCTTTCGACCAGACGAAGGTTCCCTCCTGTGTGATTAGAGGTGGCTAGTTACCTACATTACTAACTTCCACTATTTCACTCGAGCTGGTCAGTAGTGAAACACTCACGGTCTAAGTTGACTAAAAAAAAAATTTAATATTCTAATTGCATATTTGAACATTGATAAAGAAACACTAAAGGAAATATTTAATTTCAAAAGCCAGGCTACTTTTCCTGAACAGAGAAAAATATAAAAAATAAATAGCAGAAATCAGCAAATATATACATACATATATATCATAAAATATATATTATATAAGTCAGCATATATATATAGTATCTATTCCTATGCATACATGCTTATAATAAAATTTAATTTATAAATTATGCAAGTAAGATGAATAATAACAAATAGCAATCAAATAGTGAAACTATGATGATAAAATACAATGGAAACTATGTGAATGTGATACACACAGATATGTGTATATATTACTAAAAGTCAAAAATGTAGAAAATATTGTGGTTCCAATGGCTCAAATTCTTCACTTTTTAAAAAAATTCCTTATTCTTTCTTTGATCTTTTTGTGCTCTTTCTCCACTTTGTTGGGTCTCCTTGTGACCCACCTGCTGTCACCAGAGAGAACACAGTGAACCTGGGCACATACTCATTCTGAGTCTCCACCTCAAGAGAATGTGAACACAATCGTTGCCCATAATCAATTGAGAAATTAAATCCAAAATATAAATTAAAGAACAAGAACGAACACAAAGGCTGCTAATCAATGAGTTTTGACATTGAGATAGTTAAAAATAATTAATACTAGAGAAATCACCAAAAACATAATTATGCTCTACTGTAAAGCCATGGAGATAGACAAGTAAAAAAACTAAACTTAAAACTCTAGATATGTTTATAAAAAGTAAGGAAGACTATGATAGGATCCCCATCTCCTATGCTTAGGGCAAAGCTTCTGTTTGGCTAGAGAGGTCAAGGGCAACGACTAACCCTGACCTTACAATCTGGACTCTTCCTCTTTCCGGCCTTTTTCTTTCCCTCTTCCTATGATTGGCCTGGCCGTTCTGGAACTCCATTAAAACTTCCATCTAGTCCATGGTGTGGTGTATTTTCGAGGGTTAATACCTTACATTTATGGTGCCATGACCCCCAACGTGGGGTACTTGCAACCCCCTGGCGTAAGCCCCCACTGTGTAGCTCCCAGACCTTGCTTGGGTCCAGACTCCAGCTAGATAGTTGTGCCCAGCCCCCATGGACACTGGACCATCTCCTTTGTTGACCTTTACATCCACCACAAGGTTAGTCTACTTCGTTAGGGTCTTCTATCTCTCTCTCTCTTCATCTCTCTTTCCCAATCTCTCTCTCTCCCAATCTCTCTCTCTCTCTCTCTCTCTCTCTCTCTCTCTCTCTCTCTCTCTCTCTCTCTCTCTTCCCCTTTTTCTCAGTCTCCCCACCCTCCTTTGCCCTCATGGGCAAGCCTTCCTGATTCCCTATTCTTCATTTGTGGGGCTTCTACCAGGAAATGGTGTGACCAGCCAGATCTTGGCAGTTCCCATTTCCTTCTCGTCCTAGCTCAATTCAAGGTGCACTGAGCCCCTTTCCACCCACAGGCAGCCTTGTCTGGAATAACCATCTCGATTTTTCAATAGAAAGCCATGTTAGCTGGTCATATCTCTCTAGTCCTAATGGACTAGACTCGTATCCTAAATAAAAGACCCCTTTTCAGTTCCAAGTAGTTGCCTTTTTAACCTCAGCTTTTCTACATGTGTCTTGCACAGGGGATGCCTGTACACTGCTGATAAAGCCAGGAGCTCCTGTGAGCTCATTCTCTCTCTCTCTCTCTCTCTCTCTCTCTCTCTCTCTCTCTCTCCTTCTGCTCATCTCTGCTTCACCTTCTCTGAAATGTGTAAATCTCTTAAGCTATTTGGGTTCCAAGGGGTCATAAAACTCCAACGGTTCATTTTTTTTTTTTTATTGTAACTCGATTTGACCTCATTACCCCTTGCACAACCAGAGTCATGGCCCCAAGGTAGCACATTTCAATTCTTAGAGACCTTCATATGTTTGATCACCGAGAAACTAGGTGATCCAAACTGCCCTGCCTCCAAGCCTTTTTTTTTTTACCCTCGATGCACATCCCTCTCTGTTTGAATCTTGTCAAGTCTCCCAAATCCTGTTAGCTAAAATTCTGGCCTCACTGTCCTTGTACCCTTCCTACCCAGACTTTTCTTCCTTCTCAGATCCCCATATGACTGACACCTCTCCTTCCACCCGCTCCTTGGAATTTCCTCCTTCTTCCTCTTCATCTCTGATTCCAACCCAATCTGAATCCGCTCCCTCTCTGCCTCTGCTGCCATCTTGGTTGCCAGCACCACACACTTACCTCCTTCCACCTGCCACATGGCTCAACCCTCACACCATATTTCACTTGCTTGGTTTTTTTATTTATTTATATTTTTAAGATATTTTATTATTATTTATTATGTATTCAATTGTGCATGTATGTGTGTGTGCGCAGTGTGTGTATGTATGTGTGTGTATGTGTGTAGAACCCAGATGAATTCGGGAACCACCATGGACCACCTCCACCTCCTCCTTGTTTACTCTGCCCCGGGATTCACAGGCTCCGCCCACCAGGACCAGAAACGCAGGCGGCCCCCGGCTTCTGCCTGGCGTCTATACGTGGAGTCTAGGATCCGAACTCAGGACCTTCCGCCTGCAAGGCGGAGGCTTAACCCCTGAGCCACCTCTCCAGCCCCCACTTGCTTGTTTTTTAGTTGCCTGGATTTCAGATAATATGTCTCTGTGTTGTGAATTTCGAAGAAACAAATTTGTGGACACTTCAATTTTTTTCTGTTTCTTATTGTGTGCTAATATTTTTGGCATGCTTAATTAAAATACATGTATGCATACTTAAAAAAACAAAAATAATTTTAATATCAAAAAGGCCTAAGTGTATACTAATCTGATATAATTTACATTTTAGATCTACTACAACTGTTCCTGATAAGTTTTTCTTTTTTTTTTCATAAAAATATCTTGCTTAGTTAGAGACTGCAAATAAAGATGTCATTTGCTCTTCCAAGATCATGAATACCCCTCCAGACTTCTGCCCTACTGCCAAGACTCTGATGTTCTCTTGCCAGTTTTCTACTTTCCACATGTTCCCAAATTACCAACACTTCGTTCATTCCTAGGACTTAATTCAGGTGTAATAACTTCTGAATGTTTCTAATTTTTAAACACTATTGAGTTCTAAAAGATTCTCGTGTAACCATGTGCTGTTTGTTCATCTAATATTTCTACTGTCTTGGGATTTACTTAGATATATACCTCTGAATCAGACAAAGCAAAGGTAAAAGAACTTTTGCTAAGTTTTGTTTATGTTAAATTCTTTTGAAGTAGGAATTTAAAAGACTTTATCTTACCAATTAACATTCAAATCCAAAGTTCTTACCTTAAAGGGGATCACTTTAAAGCTCTGCACAGTCAAAAAATTTTCTTGACTAGCTTCCCCTTATGTCCTAAGTCAGAAATTTTCTACTATTACTTACATTGGATGCTTAACTAATTCACAATTACCAAATCCAGCTCAACTTGTTATTTCTTTTAAAGATGAAGCCTATTGTTACTGTCTCCTTTTTAAAAGATATGTTTTGGGGGGTATCTAATAAGATAAAACAGCCTGGAACCATCGATAGAGTAAAAGAAATATGCAAGGTGTAAACGTTTTACTTAAGGTTAAAGTATACTGTAAAGGGTTTGTGAAATGTTTCAGGAAGTTTATGAGATGTTGCACAAGGTTTGTGAGATGGTTACATAGAAGGTTGGAGTATGTTATAGGAGGTTTATGAGATCGTTACGTAGAAGGTTGAAATTGGATTTAGTAGGTTAAAGCAAGTTCATGACGTGATAGTCAAAAGACTGTGTTTTATAGAGAAAAAAAGCACTGAGCCTCAGAATCACACCTGCTAAGAACTGGTCTTTTTCTAATTCAAGTGTTTTTCAATTGTCTCTATAAATTTTCTCCTCATTAATTCCAGTAATATAGATAACAACAATTTTGCATGTGGTTATGACCATAAGACTCATAAAAGTCTAATTCCTAAAGGGTCTAATCACTTGTCTCATGGAACAATATTATTAAAAGGTCTTAATATGATGCTATAGATTTTAACTAATGCCAAGCTAGCCTGCCAGTAAATGGTACAACTATAATGCTTGTTTTTCCCTCCCCCTTACTGGACCAGACAATTGCAATTGATTATTTTACATGCAAATGCCATGTCCAATACAAAGGCCAGAAAAAACAATATATATCAGATCCAGATCATTATGGCTATTAGATTCAATATGATCCAAATGTTTCTTTATTAATGATTCTGCCAATTAGCTGTCCCTCTCCCCCTGCTACTCAGCCTCATCTACATGAGACACCAGAAATGAGCCTTCCTAGCCACATAGGACGTATGTGGCCAACTCTATGTGGCCTTTGTATACACAAACTGTGATGTCTTGCCAATTGGGAAGATGAACATAAGTTCCTGGAAACACACTGCTGCACTTGTAAGGCTGATTGATTTTATTGGAATCTCCAGTGAAGTGGAGAGACCTGTTGCAAATCTTGGGCCCATTTAAACCCTGGTTTCCATTTGCTGCCAGCCTTTGTATGTGACATAACATTCTGATGGCTATTACATGCTCAACCAGATACCTTCCTTCCTAGGTACAATAATTCAGGCCCCCTTAATCAAACCCTTGATTTTACTTTCTTGTCAGTCTCCTAGGCACAACTCCATCCTCTATTTGTTCTGAAGGAGAGCTTACATTCCCCCTCCAACTGACTGCCCCGTTGACACCATTCCATCACTCCAGGAGAGATCTAAGACTCAGTTTCTGTCGACATCACCCTGGTCACCCTGCTTCTACAGGCTTAACTCAATTCATTGGCTTCAGTCATCCTACAGAACAGATGGGCCCTCGACTTTCTCATGGCACAGAAAAGGGGCCCATGCTTATTCCTAAGAGTGCTGCTACTACATCAGCCATACAGAAGAAGTGGAAGAGAGCATCAACATGCTCCAAAATGTGGCAGCTCAAATCTATTCTTCCAAGGGCTCACTGGAGAGCTCACAATTATGGTCCTCTTAACAACTTGGATTCTCCTTCTTGCATGTCCTCTAGCTGCCATTTGCCTGTTGTTACTTATCATACCTTGCCTTTTCAGGATCAAGGAACTCACACAATGTTCTTTCAACCAAATGCTCCTATCATTTATCCATTACTTTGTGCCAGAGGCTGGTGACCCAGTTGGATCCAGCTCAACAATCTTCTCCCCCACCCCGAAGACTCAGGAACAGGACTCCACTCTAGCCTGTAACCTTTCCCACACCAACCTGTCTAACAGAAAGTAGTTAATGACAAATGCGTAGCCCCCCTATCACTAGTAAAAAGGCTGGAATGATAGGATTCCCATTCCTTATACTCAGGGCAGAGTTTCTGTTTGGCTAGAGGGGTCAAGGTCAAAGACTGACTGCAACCACACTTCCTGGGTTGGACAAAAGTCCCAGATATCACCTCCAGACCTTGCCCCCTCAATCCATCTACCAACCCTGAGTGTATAAAACCTGCCCATTTCCCTCTCCCAGGCCTTTTCTCTGCCACTATGATTGGCCTGGCAGTTCTAAAACGCCATTAAAATTTCCATCTATTACGTGATGTGGTACATTTTGCGGAAGCAAATACCTTAAAGAGTATATTTGCATCTTGCTCGTAGAGAACAGTCCAAACTAAAAGTTTCTTACAGAAACTTCCTTCTTCTCTGGTTCACATTGAAGCTTCAGTCTCCAATACAACTGTCTACTTAAGCTAAATTAAATAAATTTAGTAATATTTTCATGTTTCTAAGATGGTGCCTTGATTTTTTTATCTAACATTTACTAGTAATTTGAAAAGATTAAAAATTGTCTGTTTTGTTATTTTGTTTATTGAGGAGATGTAGGCACAGATAGAAAATATGCTCTTAAGTATCTTAGATGGCGAAAGTAGAAAAATAAAAATTATTTTACAGAAACAGGAGCTTTGACGGCCCTGAAACCCCATCGCACTGAACTATGAGGCGTACAGAACAGAAGGCATGAGGTAAGAGCCACACTTGGAACATGTGATGATGGAGCTCCCTCCTAAGCTATTAGCAAGTCTGAGGAGGCTAATGGCTAACAACTGCCCTTTGAAGTTATGGCTGAAACCCAACACCCGTGACACCATCAAATGCAAATACACTGAATAAGTCTCAGAAGCATTTTCAAATCCTGCTCAGAACCAGACGCAGATAAACCCTACATTCACAGAGAACAGCGAATGGACATAGAGAAATACGAGATGTGGTAGAATGGTTACTACCAGTACCTCACAAAAAAACGGTGATTAGATGCCACAAAGCAGGAGGCAATGCCTTAACCGTACATGTGTTGTTTGAATCCAGGGCCTCTTCTGTCCTTGTCAAGAGGAGTCTTAACCTCTCCTTTCCTATGACACCTGAGTAAGACTTAGGTGACTTTTCTCCCCCAGCAGCCTGCATAGAACCCTACAGCATGTAACAGGGGTTTAACAGGTACCTCACTGCAGCTCGATTTCTCTGTGCCCTGTGGCCAAAGCATGTAGTGTCTTCAGCAAAGTGTCCTTATCAGCTAAGGTTGAAGGGCAACGGAATGTTGTGGCAAATGTCTGTTTTATCATGGGGACCAATCATTCGGAAGGTAGTAACCTATCTTTAATGCTGTGAGTTTCATTATGTACCCTCCCTACTCTCATAGGATATTTTCAATTTAAGCTCTTTTTATTCTACTTCTTACTTAACTTACTGTTATAGTTAAATACAGGTATCAATTTGACAGTGGAAGGCTTGGAGCTCTGAGCATATGTGCAAAGCACTGATAGTTGAGTTAAGCAATCTTACAAGACATTCATTGTCTGATTGCTGGAGAGACCCAGCCTATGGCAGATGCAGTTAATCCCTGGGCAGGTGAATAAGATGGAGAGAGCTGACTGGGGAAGTTGGCATCTTTTAGTAAATAAAATAATAATAGTAATAATAAAAGAATCATGAGCAGAATAAAGCCTCTTATTCTCTTAACTTCTCATCAACATGCAAACTAATGCCACATTTACCCATTATCAGGTTTCTTTATAGCTTTCTCACATATCATTGATTTCAGTCAATCCTCTCCCCCACTCTCTCCTCTCTTCCTTTGCCTAACCCCTTCTTTCCTCCTCCCCTGACCTCCCTCCCTGATTAAACCTTATGCCCTCAACTTTCATATAGCATGAATTTTGCTAGCTCCCACTCAAAGCCCCTTTTCCCTTCCCTTTTTGTGGACCACTTTCTAGTTTCCCAACTCTTCCCTTCAATTCACATAAATGCACATGAACAAAAATTAGCAGCTAAGACCCACAAATAAGAGGAGGTACGTGATGTCTCTTTCTGACCCTAAGTTACCTCACTTAATATAATATTTTTAAGTTCCATTCACTTTCCTTCAGATTTCATTTTTCTTTACAGCTGAATGGAATTTCACTGAACATATGTACCACATTTTCATTATCCATTCAGCAGTTGATGGACAGCTAGGCTGATGCCATTTCCTTCCTATTGTGAATATAGACACAATGCAAATGGACATGAAGGATAACTTCAAATTCTGTGAGCTAATTCTGAGTCAGTGAGATAACGTATGTTCTTATTATCCTGACCCAAGTAGAAATAAAGTTATAGTAACATAGGCACGTGATGGATGCTAATTGTTCTCTTGGCAATTTCTTCTACACTAAAAGAAGTACAGAGGGAAGAAATGGGGAAGGAAAAGAAGTAAAGAAAGAGAAAACATGAAGTAAGAAAGAAATACAATAAAAGAAAAGGAACAAATGTTCTTTCAGGATTCTTCTCGAATTTTAAATTTTTTATTTTCTTTGAATCCCCTCTGACTGTTGTGAAATTGTGGTGTTTGCTGGTGTGTGTGTGTGTGTGTGTGTGTACCAGAGGACACTTAAGTGTGTGTGTATCTATGGAGACCCAAGGGTGACATCAGGAATCATCCTGGATTGCTTTTCCACTTCATTGCTTTGCTCTGGATTTTCTTGGCTCTGCCTTCTAGGGCCAGTAGTGCAGCCTATAGCCATTTCCACCCAGATTTTTTTATGTGGGATCTAGGAATTCAAACTCAGGTTCTTTTGCTTGTGATAAAAAGACCTGAACCTCTGAGCCATCTCCCCAGCCCCAGGAGTCATGTTTTATACCCAGTTTGTTCCTGATACTTGTTAGCAGCATCTGTCCACAAGCTGACCCAGAAACTAGACCACTGACCTGTCTTCCCAGCTCAAGGTTATATTTTAATGTCAGATTCTCTCAGATAAGATCTTGGGAGAATTTGACCACAGCAGGAGAAATGTTCTCCCACATCAAAATGAAATATCTTGGTATAAACCTAACCAAGGAGGTAAAAGACCTTTACAACGAAAACGTTAAAACCCTAAAGAAAGAAATAGCAGAAGACACCAGAAGGTGGAAAGACCTCCCTTGTTCCTGGATTGGCAGAATCAACATCGTAAAAAAGACCATCCTACCAAAGACAATATACAGATTCAATGCTATACCAATTAAAATCCCAAAGCAATTCTTCAAAGAAGTTGACCAAACAATCTCAAAGTTCATATGGAGGCATAAAAGACCCAGGATAGAAAAGACAATCCTGAGTAACAAAAACACTGCTGGAGGTATTACCATACCAAATCTAAGTCTATACTACAAATCCATAGTTATAAAGACAGCCTGGTACTGGCTCCAAAATAGACACACAGATCAATGGATAAGGATTGAAGACCCAGATATAAGCCCACAAAATTACAGCCATTTGGTCTTTGACAAAGGGGCCCAAAAAATCCAATGGAAAAAGAACAGCATCTTCAACAAATGGTGCTGGCAAAACTGGATCTCCACATGCAGAAGATTAAAGCTGGACCCGTACTTGTCACCATGTACAAGACTTAATTCCAAATGGATCAAGGACCTTGATATCAGGCCAGAGACTATAAAAACCATAGTTGAAAGGATAGGGAACTCCCTCGAGCTGATTGGGCTAGGCCAACATTTCCTAAACAGACATCCAATGGCACAGTCACTGCTACCAACTCTCAACATTTGGGATCTTGAAATTAAAGAGCTTCTGTTCAGATAAAGACATTGTAACACGAGCTCAAAGGCAACCCACAGAATGGGAGAAAATCTTCACTAACCACACATCTGATAGAACTCTGCTGTCCAGAGTGCACAAAGAACTTAGAAAACTAAACAACAAGGAAACCAATGGCCCAATTAAAAAATGGGCCCTGGAACTTAAAAGAAACTTTACCAGGGATGAAATTAAAATGTCTAACAAATATCTTAAAAAATGTTCCACTTCCTTAGCCATCAGGGAAATGCAAATCAAAACTTCCCTGAGATATCATCTCACTCCAGTCAGGATGGCAAAAATCCACAATACAAACAATACCAACTGCTGGAGAAGATGTGGAGAGAGGGGAACTCTCCTACATTGCTGGTGGGAGTGCAGGTTCATACAGCCACTCTGGCGAGCCGTCTGGAGATTCTTAAAGAAATTAAAGATTGAAATGCCATATGACCCTGCTATTCCACTTTTGTGAATAACCCCACATACAGCAGAGGTTCACCTTGATAGCACAAGCACGACCATGTTCATAGCAGCACTGTTTACAATAGCAAAGTCATGGAATCAACCCAAATGTCCAACAGTTGACGAGTGGATAAGGAAAAGCTGGTACATCTATACAATGGAGTACTACTCAGCCATCAAAAATGATGAATTACTGGAATTTGCCGGGAAATGGATGTCATTAGAAACAATTATATTAAGTGAAGTATCCCAGACACAGAAAATTAAGCGCCGTATGTACTCCCTAATAGGTGGCTCCTAGTACCAAACCTACCCAGCCCACGTAGAGACAGTAATTGCAAGGATTATGAACAGGAGGGATGGGGTAGGAGGGCCACACCAGAAACAAGGAGAGAAGGGACCATGTTACAGCAGAGAAAATAAGCCTCCATCAAGGACTCAAATAAGTAATGAGACATATGATTAAGTTCACAGACTTTTGTTCCTGATCATTTACTATTGAGGGGGTATGATCTCACCAGAAGAGGAGGGCATATAGTCTGGCAGATAAAAAGTAACCGTTGTGCAAATTGGTGATAGACCCCTCCCTCACTGTGGTTTCCCACTTTTATTACATCTACCTTTGAATGTGCTTTTATCGCAAGACTCTAGTTTAACAGCTTTTTGTCTCTGGCCAGGGGGTAACATACAATGCCCACCAGGATGGAGTGAAGGGCATTGCAGGAGCAGCAAAAATGCAAAAGAAAACCAACAAACCACAATCCAGAACTTCAGAGACTCTATATCAACCACTTAGAACTAGGCCAGCTTAATCTCTCCCCATCCTGAAGCTCAGGGAAATTTGCGGAAGAGGGGGCGGTAAGAGTGTAAGAGCAAAAGGATGGGAGGAGCAATGATATGTAAGTTACTCCATACAAGTTAGGGCTGAAGCAATCATAATGGACTTTACATGCCCTGCGCATTGTCCAACACACTATTGACCCCACAAAGTCCAGCATCTGCTAAAGGCACCAAGATGTTTGGAGGCAAGGGATTGGCAGACACAGCAGTGTTCCTATACCTAAGGGGAACACGGGAAAGTGTTTAAGGAAAGGCCACTGGGTCCTTGTACGTCATCGGAGAGGAGGGCCCAGAGGAAAATCAGGCATGCACAAGAAAGGACTCTCTGGGAATTGGGGCGGGAGGCACTGGGGGATGGGAAGGGAGGGGGGTAGAGAGGAGGAGAAGGGGGTATGGGGGGAGGAGGAGGGAGGGAGGGAACTGGTGTACCCATTAAGTTTGTAAGAGCTGAAATAATAATAAAAATGTATTAAAAATATATATATATAACAGACACTGGGGAACCCCAACTCAAAGATTTTGGAGAAAAAAATATTAGCTTTTTCAAGTAAATACATAAATGAAATCATTTCTTTAGAAACTGTGGGCATCTGTGGCATATTAAACAGTTCCTATGTGTGACAAACAAATTTTCTGTAACATCTATGTTTGGTGAGAAACCCTGGATCCCTCCACACTCTTTTTCTGGTAGAACTCCATCCCCAGTGCAAGGCAATGTAAAGTCCTTAGAACTGTCAACAATGTAGTGGAGGCAAAGTGGCAACTGGCCTATTGTAGCAGGTGACATTCTATATTCTACTGCTGTCCCCTGTACTGACTTGATGCCCCCTGCTAGGCAATGCTTCCATTCACATTCCTTCTGATTCAAGGTGACCCCCAAGCCCTCTAACAGATTGGTGGCTCCTTTTATAGACACTCAAGAACGAATTGTTTTGATGCTCACCATTCCTGACTGATTGTAAGCATGTAGTTGTAGCAACAGAGAAGGCTAAGGAGCTGAGGTAATCATACATCAAAGTACTCAGCAACAGCGGGATGTCTAAGAACACACACACACACACACACACACACACACACACACACACACACATTGAAAGGCCACTTGATGGCAGATGACTGTTCTCAGGCAAGCACAGTCCCTGTCAGATATTTGAAAAGCAGAAAGAGACAAATGGTGACTTGTTCTGTTTTATGCATCATTGGATTGGGGAGGTTATTTTTAATTCCCATGGGAGGAACATGTTCAAACCTCTATTTTTGGGTAAGTCTTTGGTCTATGTAATAGATATCCAAATACATAATTTAGTCAATAACCAATCTAATAGTTTATTAAAAACACAGTCATGAACAAAGTTTAGCCAAGTAGGCAGTTTTGAGTAACTGGTGTCTCCATTACCTCCACTAATGAGGTTTTGATGTCTGATACTGTCACACCTTGCCTTCGGAGACATCAAAACAGCTTCATCTCTTATACCCTGCCTAAAATTGCTAAATAATAGTCAGTACAATTATGCTTCCCATAGATATCCAATAGCTCATCTCCATAGGTGATTATAGGCTTCTTTCAAATGTTTTCTCTTTTCCTCTTTTTCATTATCTTGTGGTTCTGGGGATTGAATCAAAGGCTCTGAACATGTTTAACAGTTAGAGTTTAACAGTTAGAGATGTGTCAAGTTGAGACTTCAGCCACATCTTTGAAAAGGTATTTAGATAAGGCGAGTCTGTAGAGGATTAATCAATGTGAGAAGACCTAGCCATTGCGTGTGGAACCATTTCCCTAGGCAAGTGGATAACTTGGAATGAGATCAGGTGGGCTTTGACAGATGGCAAGTTAGGTAATATGTGCCTCTCTCAGCTCTTCTGTGCATATTCCTCTAAGGCCAGAGAGATAATTCAGTGGGTAAAGGCATCTGCTTGCAAACCTCGGAGCCCACATATTAGAAAGTGAGAAATGACTTCTGAAAGTTGTCCACACTAAGGCATGTGTACATCTCTCCTCCTCTGCATCTTTCTCTCACATACTCTTTCCCTGAAATGCATAAGTAATTGTAAAACAAGAAGTTCCATATTTACAAGATAGCTGACTGAGTAAGGTATGTGCATTCAAATCTGACGACCTGAGTGTGATCCCCAGAAGATCACATGGTGGAAGGAGAGAACTGACTTCCAAAAGCTGTTCTCGGACCTCCACCTGTGTGCCATGGCATATATGTGTGTGTCTTCTCCACCCCTCACCTGGTAAATTAATAAGAAAAATAAAAAAGTTTCTTCCATGTGATGAGTAGAATCTTGGTGACAAAGGAGAGGAGGGAAAAGCATCAGGAATAAAAACCTAAGTGAGGTCGGGACGCGTAGGCGAGATCCAGCCGGGCCTCAACGCGCGCTCTAGGACCCCAGGTCAGCCCACGGGGACCCGGCTCCGACTCCCGCCATCCAGCCGGAGCCGCGCGGGGGCCCAGGGAACGAGGAGCACCTCCCCCTGCGCCCGGGCCCCGCCCCAGCTGCCCTCGGGTTAAATAGCTCCACGCCGACGCGCGCAGCCTCCCTCTTTCGCCCCACCCCCGCTCCGCCGGTCGGGACGCGTAGGCGAGATCCAGCCGGGCCTCAACGCGCGCTCTAGGACCCCAGGTCAGCCCACGGGGACCCGGCTCCGACTCCCGCCATCCAGCCGGAGCCGCGCGGGGGCCCAGGGAACGAGGAGCACCTCCCCCTGCGCCCGGGCCCCGCCCCAGCTGCCCTCGGGTTAAATAGCTCCACGCCGACGCGCGCAGCCTCCCTCTTTCGCCCCACCCCCCCTCCGCCGGTCGGGACGCGTAGGCGAGATCCAGCCGGGCCTCAACGCGCGCTCTAGGACCCCAGGTCAGCCCACGGGGACCCGGCTCCGACTCCCGCCATCCAGCCGGAGCCGCGCGGGGGCCCAGGGAACGAGGAGCACCTCCCCCTGCGCCCATCCTCCCTTTTCGCCCCACCCCGCTCCGCCAGTCAGGACACGCACGCGGTCCACCCGGGCCTCACCCCGCTCCCTAGGTAAGTCCCCGTTCAGGCCCCGCCCACCAGTACCCCAGGCCAAATAATTCAGTTTAGTGAAATTGAGAGATCTTAAGAGTTAAAATGACAATGCCAAAGTCAAAGTGCAAATCCATGAGAAGCAACACTCAAGTAAACAAATCTCCCACTGAAGAAATTAATCCCATAATGTTAGACTCCAAAAAGAACAAACCCGCGGAAAAAGGCCAAGAAAGCCTGACCCAGGATAACGACTTTCAAAATATGATCATTACCATGTTCAATACTATGAAAGAGGAAATCCGGGAGGAATTACATAATCGAATCAATCGCTTTGAAGAGGAACACAACAGACATCTGGAGGAGTTGAGAAAAACAGTGCAAGAAACAAAAAGTGGCATAGAACAGTTAAAACAAACTCAAGCAGAGTTTAAAACTGAGCTAAAAGACAAGTTATCTTCAACCCAGAACGCCACAGAGAGTCTTATCAACAGAACTAATGAAGCAGAAAACAGAATTTCAGACCTTGAAGATAAAGTGGGAGTACTAGCCAGCTCAATGGAAGAGGTTGTTAAAGCCAAAAAGATACTTGAGAGAAATATCCAAGAGATATGGGACACCCTGAAGAAGCCTAACATGCGTATTCATGGAATACCGGAGCAAGAATCTCAAAATACCACCCCTGAGGAAATTTTTCAAACGATCATCAAGGAAAACTTTCCTCATCTAAAGAAAGAGAGGCCCATTCATATACAAGAGGCATTCCGCACCCCAAACAGATACGACCAAACTAGAAGCACACCGCGGCAAATAATAGTTAAAACACTCCACATTCAAGATAAAGAACTGGTGCTGAGAGCTTCAAGGGAGAAAAAACAAGTCACTTTTAAAGGCAAACCTATTAAAATAACAAATGACTTCTCAGTCGAAACAGTAAAAGCAAGAAGAGCTTGGAGAGACATACTTCAAGTATTGAATGAGCAAAAATGTCAACCCAGGCTGATTTACCCTGCAAAACTATCAGTCATGATCGAGGGAGAAAGAAAAATTTTCCAGCACAAAGACAACTTTAAGGGATACATGGCCACCAAACCAGGCCTTCAAAAACTGCTAGAAATGATACTCAAGCGTGAAGAAAAAAACAGGCATATCCAGGAGAACAGAAGGCAAATATAACACCATTAAAAGCGAAGCAATATACTTATAAAAGCTACTAAACATAATAAATGTCTGGAATTAACAATAGTTTCTCCATTATAACACTAAATGTTAATGGACTTAATTCACCGATCAAGAGACACAGATTACAAACTTGGATTAAAAATCACAATCCATCAATCTGCTGCCTGCAGGAAACCCATCTCACCACAAAAGATAGGCACGCTCTAAAAATAAAAGGCTGGTCAACAATTCTACAAGCAAATGGAAGCAGAAAACAGGCAGGGGTAGCCATTATGCTATCAGACAAAGTGGATTTCAAACCAAAAAAAATTATAAGAGACACGGATGGATACTACATTTTAGTCAGAGGTACAATTCACCAGGAAGACTTCACAATACTGAACATATATGCACCCAATACGGGCCCCTCCACATTCATTAAGAAAACCCTACAGCGTCTAAAGCAAGAAATCAACCCCCAAACGATAATTCTTGGGGACTTCAACACCGCCCTCTCTACATGGGATAGATCAACAGGTCAAAAGCTTAACAGAGACACTTTGGAACTTAATCAAACCCTGAAAGAAATGGACCTCACAGATCTCTATCGAACTTTTCACCCACGCACCAAAGAATACACATTTTTCTCAGCAGCACACGGAACTTTCTCCAAAATAGATCACATATTGGGCCACAAAATGAATCTACACATGTACAAGAAAGTTGAAATTCTAACCTGTGCCCTATCAGACCACCACGGCCTAAAGCTGGACATCCACAACACATCAAACAAGAGAAAATACACTAACTCCTGGAAACTTAACACTATGATGCTGAATGAGAACTGGATTCAGGAAGAAATTAAAAAGGAAATTCAAGATTTCCTGAAAGTGAATGATAACGAAAATACAACTTACCAAAATCTCTGGGACACAATGAAAGCTGTTCTAAGAGGTAAGTTCATAGCTCTTAATGCCCACATCAAAAAAATGGAAACATCAGAAATAAACAACTTAACAATGCAGCTTAAAGCTTTAGAGAAACTAGAGCAATCTGATCCCAAAAGCAGTAGAAGAGAAGAGATTAGCAAAATAAGGGGAGAAATATCTGAAATCGAGACTAAGAAAACGATAGAAAAAATCAACAAATCGAAAAGCTGGTTCTTTGAAAAAATCAACAAGATCGATACACCCCTAGCTAAACTAACCAAAAGCAAGAGAGAGAAAACCCAAATTAACAAAATTAGAAATGAACATGGAGTTATCACTACGGATACCCAAGAAATCCAGAGAATTATAACATCATATTTCAAAAACTTATACTCTGTGAAGTTTGACAACACAAAAGAGATGGATGAATTTCTAAGTAAACACAACTTACCTAAATTGAATCAGGAAGTTGTGAATTACTTAAATAGTCCTATAACATATAAGGAAATTGAGGAAGTAATCTCGAATCTTCCCACCAAAAAATGTCCTGGACCAGATGGATTCAGCACAGAGTTCTACAAGACATTTAAGGAGTTAATAACACCAATACTCCTTAAACTGTTCCATCAAATAGCAAAGGAAGGAACACTACCAAATTCCTTCTATGAAGCTAATATCGTTTTAATCCCAAAACCTAATAAAGATTCACTTAAAAAAGAAAACTATAGGCCGATCTCCCTGATGAACACAGATGCAAAGATTCTCAACAAAGTCTTAGCAAATCGGATTCAAAAACATATTAAAAAGATCATTCATGGGGACCAAGTAGGCTTCATCCCCGGCACACAAGGTTGGTTCAACATACGCAAATCAATAAATGTAATTCATCATGTAAACCAGTCCAAAGTCCAAGACCACATGATACTCTCGATAGATGCAGAAAAAGCTTTTGACAAGATCCAACAGCCTTTTATGATCAAAACGCTAGAGACAGTAGGAATGGAAGGAACTTTTATCAATATAATAAAAGCTGTATACAACAAGCCCACAGCAAGGATTATGCTCAATGGGGAACAATTGGAAGCATTCCCACTTCGATCAGGAACAAGACAAGGCTGTCCACTCTCACCACTTCTATTCAATATTGTACTTGAAGTCTTAGCCGAAGCCATAAGACAAGAAAGGGACATAAGAGGGATTCAAATTGGCAAGGAAGAAGTCAAGCTATCTCTATTTGCAGATGACATGATCTTATACCTGAGTGATCCCAAAAACTCCACCAGGAAGCTCCTGGAACTAATTGAGAAGTTCAGCAGGGTGGCAGGATACAAAATAAATGTGCAAAAATCAGAGGCCTTCCTATATGCCCAGAATGAAAGAAGTGAAAAAGCCTTGAGAGAAACCATGCCATTTACTATAACCCCTAAAAAAATGAAATACCTTGGTATAAACCTAACTAAGGAGGTAAAAGACCTTTACAATGAAAACTTTAAAACCCTAAAGAAAGAAATTGCAGAAGACACCAGAAGGTGGAAAGACCTCCCTTGTTCCTGGATTGGCAGAATCAACATTGTAAAAATGACCATCCTACCAAAGGCAATATACAGATTCAATGCTATACCAATCAAAATCCCAAAGCAATTCTTCAAAGAAGTTGACCAAACAATCTCAAAGTTCATATGGAGGCACAAAAGACCCAGGATAGCAAAAACAATCCTGAGTAACAAAAACACAGCTGGAGGTATTACCATACCAAACCTAAGTCTATACTACAAATCCATAGTTATAAAGACAGCCTGGTACTGGCTCCAAAATAGACACACAGATCAATGGATAAGGATTGAAGACCCAGATATAAGCCCACAAAGTTACAGCCATTTGGTCTTTGACAAAGGGGCCCAAAGAATCCAATGGAAAAAGAACAGCATCTTCAACAAATGGTGTTGGCAAAACTGGATCTCCACATGCAGAAGATTAAAGCTGGACCCGTACTTGTCACCATGTACAAGACTTAATTCCAAATGGATCAAGGACCTTGATATCAGGCCAGAGACTTTAAAAGCCATAGTTGAAAGGATAGGGAACTCCCTCAAGCTGATTGGGCTAGGCCAACACTTCCTAAACAGACATCCAATGGCACAGTCACTGCTACCAACTCTCAACAGTTGGGATCTTGTGAAATTAAAGAGCTTCTGTTCAGATAAAGAGATTGTCGCACGAGCTCAAAGGCAACCCACAGAATGGGAGAAAATCTTCACTAACCACATATCTGACAGAGCTCTACTGTCCAGAGTGCACAAAGAACTTAGAAAATTAAACTCCAAGGAAAACACTGGCCCAATTAAAAAATGGGCCCTGGAACTTCAAAGAAACTTTACCAGGGATGAAATTAAAATGTCTAACAATTATCTTAAAAAATGCTCCACTTCCTTCGCCATCAGGGAAATGCAAATCAAAACTTCCCTGAGATATCATCTCACCCCGGTCAGGATGGCAAAAATCCACAGTACAAACAACGACAAATGCTGGAGAGGATGTGGGGAGAGGGGAACTCTCCTACATTGTTGGTGGGAATGCAGGCTCATACAGCCACTCTGGCGAGCCGTCTGGAGATTCTTAAAGAAATTAAAGATTGAAATGCCATATGACCCTGCTATCCCACTTTTGGGAATAACCCCCCAAGCAGCAGAGGTTCGCCTCGATAGCACAAGCTCGACCATGTTCATAGCAGCACTGTTTACAATAGCAAAGTCATGGAATCAACCTAAATGTCCAACAGTTGATGAGTGGATAAGGAAACTGTGGTACATCTATACAATGGAGTACTACTCAGCCATCAAAAATGATGAATTACTGGAATTTGCTGGGAAATGGATGTCATTAGAAAGAATTATATTAAGTGAAGTATCCCAAACCCAGAAAATTAAGCGCCGTATGTACTCCCTAATAGGTGGCTCCTAGTACCAAACTCGCCCAGCCCACATTGGGACACTCAAAAGTAAACCTATGTAACACAGTAATTGCAAGGATTATGAACAAGAGAGATGGGTTAGGAGGGCCACACCAGAAACAAGGAGAGAGGAGACCATGTTACAGCAGAGAAAATAAGCCTCCATCAAGGTCTGCAAGTAAGTAATGAGAAACCTGGTTAAGTTCACAGACGTTCTTTCCTGATCTCACCAGAAGGGGAGGGCATATAGTCTAGCAGATAAAAAGTAATCATTGTGCAAATGGGTAATGGACCCCGCCCTCAGTGAGGTTTCCTACTCTTATTACATCTACCCTTGAATGTGCTATTACAACAAGACTCCAGTTTAACAGCTTTTTGTCTCTGGCCAGGGGGTGACATACAGTGCCCAGCAGAATGGAGTGAAGGGAATTGCAGGAGCAGAAAAACTGCAAAAGAAAATCAACAAACCACAATCCAGAACTTCAGAGACTCTATATCAATCACATAGAACTAGGACAGCCTAATCTCTCCCCATCCTGGAGCTCAGGGACATTTGCGGAAGAGGGGGCGGTAAGATTGTAAGAGCAAAAGGATGGGAGGAGCAACGATTTGCAAGATTCTCAACAATAGTTGGGGCCAAAGCAATCATAATGGAACTTTGCATGCCCTGCGCAATGTCCAGCGCACTGTTGCCCTCATAAAGTCTAGCATCTGTTAAGGGCACCGAGACCCCTGGAGGCAAGGGATTGACAGCCATAGTAGTAATCTTATGATTAAGGGGAACAAGAGAAAGGGCTTATGGAAATGCCACTGGGTCCTTATATGTCATCGGAGAGGAGGACCCAGTGGAGAGTTAGGCGCACACAATAAAGGACTCTCTGGGAATTGGGGGGGAGACACTGGGGGAAGGGGAGGGGGGAGGGAGGGAACTGGTAAAAAAATTTAAAATGTATAATTAAATTTTTAATAAAAAAAAAAAAAAAAAAAAAAAAAACCTAAGTGAAAGGATGGCTAGGAAAGCATGGAGAAGATAAATCAGAAGTTGGAAGCAGCTCACAAAACCAAAGCCACCACCACAAGCTAAGCCAGGCAGTCCTGCCACAACAAATAAACGGTCCCAGCCACAGGAGAAACCCACAGTTCTCAAAACCCTTAGACCTAGTGTGAGAAATTGTTCTGACAATGATTCTGCATGTATGGATGTCAGCACTGGAGAAGAATTACACTGCTATCCTGATATCCTAGAGTGCTATGGCATATCAATATTTTGAGAAGGTCCTAGCATGCAAGATTAAGCTATGCTGGAGAACAGAAAACAGGGAGGCACTCCAACTCACAGAGCCTGGGACACCTTCAGTGTGAGGACAGGAGATGTGGTGGGATGTGGTGACTGGTGGCCCTGTCCCTGTGGCAAACCTCACAATCAGTTCAATCCCCAGAATCTACATATTAGCAGGCAAGAAACTTCTGAAAGTTGTCCTCTGACCACCACATGTTGTACAGTGGCGTGTGTACACCTCTTCACCCCTGCCTCTCACTCTCACATACTCTTTCTCTGAAATGCATACATAATTTTAAAAGAAGAAGTTTCCAGACTTATAAGATAGCTCAGTGAGTGAGATACCTACATGCAAGCCTGGTGATCTGAGTTTGGTCTGTGGAAGCCCATATCGTGAAAGGAGAGAAGTGACTTCTAAAAGTTGTTCACTGACCTCCTCCTGTGTGGAAGGCACTTGTGGAGTACTGTGGAGTGTGAAAGCCCATGACTGACTGACACATGGCTTGGTCTCCAGAGCTGTCTCCCTTGTATGGTTTTCTGCCTGGAGGGACAAAGCTTTGAGTGCAGGTCTAGGGAATTGCTTGATTTTCCCAGCCTGCCCCTCCTGCTGGGCAGGATCTGAAATCATTGAAAACTACACACAGAGTGGCCCCTCTGACTGTTCCGTCCATTACAGAACTCGGTTCCTTCCCCCACTCTCTGGCTGACAGACTTACAGGGTATTCTTGGCTTAATAGCTTGCTGTTCCTGGACTGGAGAGATGGCTCAGTGGTTAAAGCCTTAGCCTTGCAAGCAAAAGGACCTGCATTTGAATCCCCAGGTCCCATATAAAAATGGCAGATATGGTGGCAGCCAGCTATTCTGGCCCTGGAAGGTAGAGCCTGGGAAACCCCAGAGTAAAACCATAAAGGAGGTAGAACAATCCAGGATGATTTCCCAGTGTTATTGTTGGACTTCCACAGGCAAACACACTCAAGTGAACTCTTGTAAAAATGCCCATACACACAAGTATACACACACATACATTCATGTAAACAAAAAAGAAACATATATTGCATCTAGAAACGTAAATAGCTACTAGTGAAAAGAAGGAAGGATATATCTACTGTGCTCTCACAGACAGGAGAAAGCTGGGGAAATCAAGGCCTCAACAAATTGCCACCTTTAATTCTATGATCATAGATAGATGATGAACTTGTGAGCTACAATCGACTTCAAGTGCATTTCTATTCTTTATCATCTGCAGTTTTTGTTAATATAACAGTTTATTTTCACTCATCGAGTGGTATTGGGGATTAAACTTGGAGGAGTAGATTGCTGAATAAGAAGACTTCCACCAAATCCAGAAGAGATATCCAAAGCAAAAAATATACAAATACAATACAGAAATACAAGGAACAAGAAAGCACTAGGCAGCGTGGTCTCCACTAAGGATTGCAACTCCTCACCCGCTACACTCAAGTGAAATGACACAGGAGGGATTTCAAATGCTTCCTGGTGAAAACTATCAATGATTTTTTTTAAAAAAAGATGATACAAGCAAGTATATAAATTCAGTTTAGGACCCAAAGAGGATCCTCAACAATACAGAGCAAAAAGTCAACATAATGGGTGGGAAAATCATCAGTATGAATTAACAAGTGAGCAACATGGAAGGAAGATTTAAAAAAAAGAAATGTTGAAAAGGAAATAAACACATACACACACACACACACACACACACACACACACACACACACACACACAACAGAAAGAGTTACTAGGAGACAAAGCAAAGCGAGAGCCAGTACAAGGTTGATGAAACACCTTTTTCAATTAACGACAAAGAAGAAAGCAAATAAGCATGACACACATTCAAGAGTTTTTAGATATAAGAGACTAAACCTAAGAATTATGGACTAGAAGAAAATGAGATAAGCAAAAACTGCATAGATATCTATTTGATGGAAATTATCTTTCAAATTCTCAAAAATAGAGAAAGAAACAGACATTCAAGCACAAGAGTTATTTAGAATCCCAAATATACATAATCAGAAAAGAAACTTCACATCTTATTATGCTCAAAATGTTATTGTGTGGCATTTTCCTATGGAAAAATGTGTCATCTTGAATTTTGCCCCAGTCTAACCTAAGGAGGATATTGCATAATACTATGAAACATTCCATTCTGGAGGAAGGCTCAGAAAATAAATAGCTAGTTAGTTTCAGAAAGTTCCTAAAACTACTAAGACTCGGGGGGCTCTCCCCAAAGTAAAGAAAACAGTGAATAATAGCTGGGAGAAGGAGACTTCCTGGCCAACCAGCATCTGGAAGAGACTCTGAATAGCCCAGAAGTCTGCAACAGACTCTTGATGGACAAGTCATGCAAGGATGCAGGGAGCTCTAGGGTCGCAGCTTCTGTGTCTCACCCATGTTGGGCTGGTCTTTCTGGTAACGGAGATGTCTTCAAAGTGTACTTGTCCTGTTACAAACTCAAATAGACTCATTGGTTTGTCAGGTTGGACTGTGGAGTTAATATATTTTGGTCTGTTGTTAAAATAGTGCCGGGAAAGATGTATGTGTGATGTCTTCCCAAAAAAAGTGTCACACAACAGATGTCAAAATACAAAGTAGAAAATACTAAGTTCTCTAGGAAATACCCCAACTCATCTGCAAAGTCAGGAAAAAAACATGAAATATTTCCTCAGCAACCCTCAAAGGCACAAAAACACGTAATGACACATGTCAGTCCCTGAAAGAATAACCATTAACTGAGTATAGAAATGAAGAAGACCACAGGTCGACACAACCAAGAGGCCTACTATTACCTGAACTCAAACTATACTGCAGAACCATGATGATAGAGCACAAAAGTAGACACGAAGACCAACAGAATGTAACAGAAGACCCAGAGTTATAACCCATAAGTTACAGAAACAAAACAGCCTGGCCAATGGCGTACCTGGATCTCCATCTCAGAGGAATGAAATTAGATCCATATCTCCCACCCTAAGCAAAAGTCACTTCACACTGGATCAGAGAACTTAATTTGAAACCTGAAATGTTAAAACTGTCCAAGGAAAATACTTCAGGACACAGCTAAATGCAAGAAATTTCTGAATAGAACCCTATTAACACAGGAAAAGTCTTTTAAAATGACAGATAAATTACATGAAATTTAAAAATTGCTGAATGGTAAAGGAACTATCATCAAAGTAAAGATACAGGCTATAGAAAGGGGAAGCCTGCTAAGTGCACATGTGATAAAGGGTTAATTATAAAATATTAACTACAAATATTAACATAAAAACCATGAATCATGAATAATCATGAATAGACAGTTCCCAAGAAATTCAAATAGTCAATAAATACTTGGAAAAATTGCCAACAACTTTAGCCATCAGGGAAATGTAAATTAAAAAACTCCATCTCACCCAATCAGAATGACCATCAGCCAGGAAAAAAGAAAAGCATGTCAAAAATAAAAACAAATACAGGAAAATGGAACTCTTAATTACAGCTAGGGGGAAGTTCAACTTGTCCAGATACTGTAGAAATCAGTGTGGAGGTTCTTGAAAACTGAAAACAGAACTACCATGTAACCATCTACACGACCCTTGATTACATATCCAAAGGACTCTAAGATGATATACCACAGAATTGCCTGCACACCTGTATTTACAGTACTGCATTCACAATAGCCATCAACAGATGGATGGATAAAGAAAAATGGCATATTATACAGTGGTATTGTATTCAGTCATAAGAAAAATGAAATCAATGAAATTTTCAGTAACATAGATAAAACTGGAAATTATATGTTAAGCAAAATAAACTAGACTCAGACAAATATCACATGCTGTTTCTCAATATGAGACCTAGATTTAAAATTATATATATGCATATAATAAACAATAGCTGGGTGTATATATGTGTCTCTTTATATGTGTGTGTCTGTGTGCATGTTTGAAGGTAATGAAACTGAAAAGGGGTCATAAGGAGAAGCAAGCAATATTAAGGGGAGTAGGAAAGAAGGCAATGGATTACACAAAATAGGAAAAGGAGAATATCTGAGGAAAGAAAAAGAGCCGGCTGAATAAGGGAAGAGATGAATGCGAATGAAGCTTACAAATTATGAAGAAGCCATCATGAACATCAGTCCTTTATGTTCTGAAAAAATAAAATAAATAAATTTTTAAAGAAAAATAAGTGTAAACAGAGAAAAAATAAAATTGGGGCAAAGCACTAAAATAGCAGAAAAAGAAGCTGAACCAAAATCCAGTTATTTGTGATCAAGAAAATTAATTTATATTCCAATAGACTTATCAAGGAAAGTGAAACCACCAATTTCCAAAATTAGAAACAAGAAAGGTAACAATGATATAAATGCTACATATATTAAAAGCAGAATAAGAAAATCTTATGAGCAGCTTTATATCAACAAATTTCATATAATTCCTTCCTCTTTCTCTTTTTTCTTTTTTTTTAGACAGGGTCTGCTTATGTGACCAGTTTTGTCTCGAGTTTGTGATCTTTCTGTTTTCGCTTCTGGGGCATAAATGCACACCATCATGCCTACATGAACAAATTTCTTTAAAAACAAAAAACTAGGCCTCCAAGGAATGAAAGTAAGTAATGTGACACCTGGTTAAGTTCACAGACGTTTGTTCCTGATCATGTACAACTGAGGGGGATATGATCTCACCAGAAGGGGAGGGCATATAGTCTGGCAGATGAAAGGTGATCATATTGCAAATGGGTGACTGACCCCTCCCTCACCGAGATTTCCTGCTTTTATTACATCTACCCTTGAATGTGCTATTATAACAAGACTCCAGTTTAACAGTTTTTGTCTCTGACCAGGGGGTGACATACAGTGCCCATCAGGATGGAGTGAAGGGCATTGCAGGAGCAGCAAAAATGCAAAAGAAAATCAACAAACCACAATCCAGAGCTTCAGAGACTATATCAACCACATAGAATTAGGCCAGCCTAATCTCCCCCCATCCTGAAGCTCAGGGACATTTGCGGAAGAGGAGGCGGTAAGATTGTAAGAGCAAAGGATGGGAGGAGCAATGATTTGCAAGATTCTCCACACTAGTTAGGGCCGAAGTAATCATAATAGGACTTTGCATGCCCTGCATAATGTCCAACACACTATTGACCTCACAAAGTCTAGCACCAAGATCCTTGGAGGCAAGGGATTGACAGCCACAGTAGTGTTCCTATGCTTAAGGGGAACACGAGAAAGGGTTCAGGGAAATGCCACTGGGTCCTTGTACGTCATCAGAGAGGAGGACCAAGAGGAGAGTTAGGCATACACAATAAAGGACTCTCTGGGAATTGGGGGGGAGGCACTGGGAGATGGGGAGAGAGGGGGGGAAGCAGGGGGCTCAGAGGGAGGAGGAGGGAGGGAGGGAATTGGTCTACCTATTAAGTTTGTATGAGCAGAAATAACAAAAAAATGTATTAAAAAAAAACTACCAAACTCATTCAAAAACTTGGAAAAGGTCTGTGTCTATTTTTAAGATCGAATTTTAGCTAAAAGTCTTCCAAGAAAGAAAATTCCAAATAGCTGCTTCTGCTGGGTGAATGCCCCCAGAGGAGCAAGGAACTATTTTTAAAGAATAAATGATAGAACACTGCAAGAGTATTCCAGAAAACTGAAATGGGAAGAATATGTGTAAACTTATTCTATGAAGCATGGCTTACTCAGATACAAAATTAAACAATGATATTATCAGAAAAGTACACCTACTGACAGGTATGCTTCTTCAGGCTACAGTAAAAACCAATCTTGACAACCTGGGGTTGTGGCAGGAATGTAATGTTAATTTACATTCAAAAGTCAGTCTCACGATGGGAGATCCTATGCTAAGTACAGACACTTCTCAGAAAGCTTTCATAAAACACATTTCACTCATTCAAGACGATGGGGAATAAATCTTGGTTGTTTTAAGAAAAGCAAAGAGCATCATTTCACAGCAAAGAATGTAAGCCCATCCCATGAGCTCCTGAAGATCTGACATACATCTCAGTTTTGGAGCCGGTCCCTTTGCCTCACTATCTCTAGACCTACCAACATGGATCAACTATGAGAACAGAGACAAAACCTTCAGGAAACCACTGAGATTTGAACAAGAGAAAAGAATGGAGATCAGGCGATCATCTCAAGGGAAGGGTGGATTGTTCTATTGTTTCCCTTTTACAACATTGGATTTACTTTTCTTACTGACAAATATATTTTTTATAAAAAAATAAAAATATATATTTTATTTAAAAAGTCAGTTTCAGCAGACTAAACATGAAGAATAATGCAGTCCTCGAATAAATGCAGAAAAATGACTTCACAAATAATTTAACTTCTTTTTTTTTTAATAAAAATGACTTAGCAATCAGTAAGAAGGGAATGTCATCAGTCTGAAAAAGATCATCTGTATAAATTTCACAGTTAACTTTGCACTTAATGCCTCCCTCTACAGACTGAAATCAGAAGAGGACAAAATATAGAAAATGGAGTACTGCATGAACTCCCTTCAATGTGAAATCTACTCCCAACGTTCTAAAAAACAGAGGAATTTGGCTTTACCAGGCATTAGGAGAATTGGGAAGAATTAGGGCTAGAATTGCATGATTGCTGTATTCTAAGTTTCTTGAAGAGCTTCCATTCTGATTTTCAGATTGGCTGGACTAATTTACAGCCCTACCAGCAGGGTGCCAAGACTTCCTGCCCCAGCACCTCTGGCATCTGTTCTTGATTGCTTCATAACCATAGCTATTTTGACTCAGATGAAATGGACACACAATATAGTTTTAATGTGCATTTCTCTGATGGCTAGGGATCTAAGGTGTTGGCCGCTTGTTTCTCAAGTCCTTATGCACTCAGACTGAATTTCACACCAGGTTACAAGAGAATCCATTTTGGAACGAAAACACATTTTTGAAGGAAATGAAATAGGAGACACAAATAATCAGGTGGAGCAGTAAGAAAGGTAGCACTCTTTGAGGGCAGAGACATGGGTGTCCTAGTATGGGCAGGATGCCTCCCCTGGCTTGATAAATGACTACATTTTTTAGGCTTTTACTTATTATTATTACTGAGTTTACTCAGTGTGTGAAATGTTTGTGATGAAGATGAAAACAGATGATGTATCATCATCATTCAGAATACTTGGCACACATCTGGCCCATAATAAATATTTGATATTTTTTCTATCACTTCTCTTTCTTTTCATTACAATTATAACAGATAAGAGATGCACAATAGTATTAACTAATTGATATGGCATGACTGTTCAGCTCTCAAACCCCAACTATGCGATCAAGTGGAAATGGTCTTTTAGTGTTTGCTTTTTCAGATAAAATGAAGATTTGAATCATATAATTTCTAATTCCTGTCTCTAATAGTCAAAGAGAATGTGCATTTGAAATTAGACCTTATAACATTATTTTTATCCCATTCAGCCAAATAGTCAATTATTCTGCTTAATAGATCATTCTTAGCAATAAGCAAAATCAAAGATAAATTCTCAAGTTAACAGGGCAATAAATTTGCAATTCCAACAGACTTCCTTCTTACTTCCTATTACAATACCCATGAGAATATAGGAAAAGATAAAAATTTGCACAGATATGGTAAACTAGCAACATTCCCTAGAGGCCAGGAAAGATCTTAGGAGAAGCAAGTACATTCAAAATCTTTAGGGCATGTACTGGACCAGAACATAGAATACAGAGTATAAAGAACTTCTTGAGTTTTGTAACACATTCAAACAGCAATCTGGGGAATATCCCTGGGAATGGATTTTTAAGATTGTGGAATACTGGTAGAAGGAGTATAACACTGGAACAAACTGAGTTTACTGAAATGGGTCCATTGAGTAGAGATTCTAGGTTTAATGCTGAAGCTTAAAGAGTTAAAAATGGTGCTAAGAGTTTCTTTGAGTGGATGGCTGAAATATTTGTTAGTGTTTGGCTTTCTAAAAGAGAGCTGGAAATAGATATTCCTTGGTTTAGTGTTGATGATGTGATTAAAAAATTCAGTGAAACTGGTAGGCTTGACTGGATTTGTTGTTTAAAATCTAATTCTCAGTGGCAGAATCCAGATGATATGCCCTTCACCAAAACTGTACTATATAAATTGGTGACATCACAAATTTGAAGGGCCCAAGCATTGTTCTTCTCCTTGTGCCATCACTAACAATAGGTGATGCAGCTGTTCAACTAGAGGAATTAAACCCAAAGGATCTAGGTGGACCCAGGAGCCGCAGGGGCCAAGTGGCAGCATTGAATCACCAATGGTAACATACAGCATAGAAAAAACAGTATTCATGTGGTCTGCTCGCTTAGATCTTTGGTATTAGCTAATTAATCATGGTGTTCCCAAGAGTAAAATTGATAAGAAGTCTACAAAGTTTTTATTTGATCTGTATAAGCAGAAACTTTCTAAAACAAATGAAGAAAGAGCCGCCTTGAATCATAGAAGCAAAGAGTCATGACCGGTCAATCAATTTCCAGATTTAGGCCAGTTTGTAGATCCAGAACCTCTTGAATGTAGGGGAGGCCAGATTCCCTTGAGGAAGGACTTAGGTACAATACCAAAGATCTTTACTATTAATCTTTCTCCTATCCTTCCCCAAAGGGACCTATATAGCCTTTTACTAAAGTTACTGTATAATGGGGAAAGGAAATAATCAGACATTCCGGGGCCAACTAGATACTGGTTCTAAGTTGACATTGATTCCTGGATAACATAAAAAGTATTGTGGCCCTCGGTTAAAGTAGGAGCTTATGGGGGTCAGGTGATTTGGTGGAGTTTTGGCTAATTTCAGCTTACTGTAGGTCCAGCAGGTCCTTGGACTCATCCTGTGGTTATTGCTCCAGTTCCAGAATGTACAATTGGTATAGACACACTTAGAAGTTGGCAGATCCCCACATTGGTTCCTTGACCCGTGGAGTAAGGGCTATTATAGTAGGAAAGGCCAAATGGAAGCCTTTAGAGTTGCCTCTGCCAAGGAAAATAATGAACCAGAAAAAGCACTGCATCCCTGGAGGGATCACAGAAATTAGTGCCACCATCAAGGACTTGAAGGATGCAGAGGTGGTGGTTCCTACCTCTCCCTTTAATCCTCCTGTTTGACCTGTACAGAAAACAGATGGATCATGGAGAATGACAGTTGATTATTGCAAACTTAATCAAGTTGTGATTCCAATTGCAGCTGCTATACCAGATGTAGTTTCTTTGCTTGAGCAAATTAACACATCTCCTGGTACTTGGTATGCAGCCACTGACCTTGCAAATGCTTTTTTTCCATCCTACTCATAAGGACCATCAGATGCAGTTTGCTTTCAGTTTATCTTTATTGTTCTACCTCAAGAATGTATTTAATTCTCTTGCCCTATACCATAACTTGTTTTGTAGAGATCTTGATCACCTGTCTCTTCTACATTGGTCCATTATATTGATGATATTATGCTAACTGGGCCAAGTAAACAGGAGGTAGCAACCACTTTGAATTCTTTGGTGATGCATATGAGCATCAGAGGATGGGAAATAAATCCAACCAAGAACCAAGGACCATCTACTTCAGTAAAATTTCTAGGAGTTCAATGGTGTGGGGAATGCACAGATATTCCTTCCAAGATAAAAGATAAGTTGCTGCACCCGGCCCCTCCCATCACTAAGAAAGAAGCACAACATTTAGTGGGCCTGTTTGGATTTTGGAGACAGCGCATTCTTCATTTGGATGTGTTACTCAGGTCCATATACCAAGTAACTCAGAAAGCTTCTAGTTTTGAGTGAGGCCCAGAAGAAGAAAAGGCCCTTCGACAGGTTCAAGCTACTGTATAAGCTGCCCTGCCACTTAGGCCATATGATCCCAACTGACTCAATGGTATTGGAAGTGTTTGTCACAGACAGAGATGTTGTTTGCAGTCTTTGGCAGGATCCATGGGTGAATCATGTTGAAGAACCTGGGGATTTTGGAGAAAGGCCTTACCATCATTGGCAGACAACCACTCTCCCTTTGAGAGTCAGCTTTTGGCCTGTTATTGGACCCAAGTCAAAACTGAATATTTGACAGTGGGTCACCGAATTACCATGTGAGACCTGAGCTGCCCATCATGAGTTGGGTGTTACCTGACCCAGCAAGTCATAAAGTTGAACAGGCATAGCAGCAATCTATTATAAAATGGAAGTGATATATGAAAGACAGGACCCAAGCAGGTCCTGAAGGCAAGAAAAGTCACATGAAGAAGTTGCCCAAGTGCCTATAGTTCCTCAGCCTATTGAGATGCTTGTTCCCAAATATACACCTATGGTCTCTTGAGGTGTGTCCTGTGATTGGCTGACTGAAGAAGAGAAGACTAGGGCCTGGTTCACTTTGCCTGGAAGGAAAAATGGCCAGACGTGCAATTGTATACTGATTCATGGGGTATAGCCAATGGTTTGACTGGATGGTCAGGGACTTGGAAGGAACATAATTGGAAAATTGGCAAGAAAGACATTTGATGAAGAAATATGTAGATAGATCTCTCCCAATGGGCAAATATTTGTGTTCCATGTAAATGTTCATCAAAAGGTGACTTCAGAAGAAGAGGCATTTAATAATCAGGTGGATAGGACAACTCATTCTATGGGCAGCCAAAGTTCTTTCCCCAATGGGCCCATGAATAGTGTGGGCATGGTGACAGAGATGGAGGTTATGCATGGGCTCAACCGCATGGACTTCCACTCACCAAGGCTGACTTGGCTATAGCTGCTGCTGAGTGTCAAATCTACCAGCAGTAGAAGGCAACATTGAGTCTCTAATATGGAGCCGTTCCTCAGGGTGACCAACCAGCAACATGGTGGCAGGTTGACTACATTGGACCACTTCCAAGATGGAAAGGGCAGCACTTTGTCCTTACCATGATAGATATTTATTCTGGGTATGGATTTGCCTTTCCTGCATGTCATATTTCTGCTAAAACTACCATCCATGGATTCATAGAATGTTTTGTCCATAATAATGGCATTTCACACAGCATTGCTTCTGACTAGGAAACACATTTTACAGCTAAGAAAGTGAGGCAATGGGCTTATGCTCAAGGTCTTACCATGTTCCCACCATCCTGAAGCAGCTGGTCTGATAGAATGGTGGAACAGCCTTTTAAAGACACAATTACAGTTGCAGTTAGGTAGTAATAGTCTGGAGAGCTGGTAGAGTACTTCAGGATGAAGTATATGCCTTGAATCAGCACCCAATATATGGTACTGTATCTCCTACAGCCAGAATTCACAGATCCAGGAACCAAGGGGTGGAGGCTAGAATACTGCCCCTCATTGTCATACCTAGTAACCCATTAGGAAAATTTTTGCTTCCTGTCCCTTCAAGTCTGTACTTAGCTAGCTTAGAAGTTTTGATTCTAGAGCAGGAAATGTTTGCCAGGAGACACAATAAGCATTGCATTGAACTGGAAGTTAAAGCTTTCTCCTGGCTATTTTGGGCTCCTGATGCCTTTGAGTCAACAGAATAAGAAAGGAATAACATTGTTAGGAGATTTGATTGATCCAGGTTATCAAGGGGAAATTGGGCTGCTTCTCCATAATGGAGTCAAGGAAGAGCATAAATGGGATGCGGGAGATTCACTAGGGTGCCTCTTGGTGTTACCATGTCCTGTGATTAAGGTTAATAGGAAATTGCAACAACCCAAAACAGACCAGATGGTGGACAGCCCAGATCCTTCAAGAATGAAGTGTGGGTGACACCCCCAGGTAAAGAGCCAAGACCTGCTGAAGTACTTGCTGAGAGTACAGGAAATATGGAATGGGTAGTGGAGGAAAGTAGTTCTAAATACCAGCTAAGAGCATGTGACCAGTTACAGAGATATGGCTTATAGCTGACCAGAGCACTTCTGTTCTATTCTGTAAAGTGTAAATGGAATTGCCTAGGATTTTTTGACCTGCCCTGAATACATATTCAGGAATTGGTGACAGGAAACTATAGAATGTGATATATTTCTTAGACTTTGCTCTTCTAATTTTGAATTGATATTTCTTTATTGTGATATAATGTTTCTATTTTACTATTTATTCTGTGCTAAGTTATTTAGCTTACTTTGATATTGATAGAACTTCATGTTTAAAAGATTTTGAATTTTTTTATGATATTGGAATTTGAGAATATTTGAATTTGAGTTGAATGTATTTTTGGAGATATATCTGTGATTTTATTATAAAAACTTTCTTCTGGCATAGTTGGTTACAGTGATAACAAAATACTGTGAGCGTAGCACAGCAGCCTGATGTGACAGTTGCATATCTGTTTAACTAACCAAAATTTCAGTGACTACAAATCAATAACATAAGGTTACCATCAGACATTATTGATACAAATTCATGCACATATATCTTTTAAGGGAAGAATTGAAATTAAAGGATTAGATTAAATGTTGATAAGACTCCAAAAGTAGTAGTTCCTTTATGGGATTTTTTTTCTTCCCCTCCCCTTCAGTTTCTTGCTTTAAAAGTATCAAATTTATTAGAGCTATCTGGATAGTAGCAGCACACAGGACTATCATCCTTAATTCTCATTGAATACCTGGGCAAATACACATTTTATACCACAGGTAAGAGAGTGATCACTTAAACTCTAAGCTCCTGCATTGAAGGTTGAGAAAAACAAAAGCATTCCGTCAACTTCTGGATGGGTCACTGCTATACACTGCTGGTAGATCACACTCTGCTGTGTTTACTGGAAGGGATCTTCCAGTATATCTCCATATTCCTTTCTTATAGTGTCCTTTTCCGTAGCTAGGATCTCACATAACTCAATGCTTTATCAAGAATGTACTCCTTGTTGTCACATTGGTTTTCTAGGACATCTTCATAGATATCCACAAGAAAGGCAACTAGGTACGGGGAACTGTGACTTGGTTGTAAACCCAGTAATTGATTTAATAGATTTGGGTATCTCAAAAGACTATGATCCTGCAGAATCCCTTCCACGTAGTTCCATGCACTTTCATTATGTGGTACTAATTTGATCATTTCCAGGGTGTCCTGGACTTTTCTCTCCAAGACGGCTCCATCACGTAGCCAGAGATGTTGGAAATGACCAAGTGTCTTTGGTTCCAGGCAGAGTTGAGTTATTTCTCACATCCTCCTTGAGAGCTGGTCTACATACTGCAGCTCATTATCCCAAAGCTGAAATTCCTGAATGACCCATTGTCAATGCTGCTAGGTTTGATAATTCTTGCATCTTAACTGAGAGTGCCGGCAATGAACTCATGGTCAGTGATACTGACCAGAAAGACAGACGTCCATCTCCACTGAAGTTAAGAGTTCTGGTCTGAGACAGTCAACATCCTAAGCTCTTTCTGTTTACCCTGTCAGCAGCTCTAGTTCTTCATCCATTTAGAGAGCACGCTTCCCAGCGAGCACTCAGGCTGGAGTAGATGGGGTTGGATAGCAGTTTAATTCATGTCAGGTAGGAGCGGGCCCATGAGAAGTCCTGAAAACCGTGATACTGAGTGGTGGGGCATGGTGAAACCGTGTTGCCTTTTGTGTACTACAGTTTCATGTATGTCAATCTCTGTCAGAAATCTAGCAGATGATGTACTTGGGATATCATAGTCCAAACTTCTAAAGTCATTCTGGTACTTGCCCTGTCTATTGGTAACCAATGGTGTACCTTTTGTGTACATTTTAGTTTATAACATTACAGAATGAAGTATTTATACTTAAGACTGGAAGAAAGCTTATTTTATTTTCTGTGTGTGTGTGTGTGTGTGTGTGTGTGTGTGTGTGTGTGTGTGTACAAGAAGATACTCATGTGTGCCTGTAGAAGCCCAAGGATGACATCAGGAACTATCCTGCATTGCTGTACCACCTTATTGCTTTGCTCTGGGGTTTCCCAGGCTCTGACTTCCAGGATTGGAAGTAAAGGCTGCCACCATAGCCATCTGGCATTTTTTATGTAGTGTCTGGGAGTCCAAACACAGGTTCTTTTGTTTTGGAAGCAGAGATTTAACTCCTGAGTTACCTCCCCAGCCCAAGCTTATTTTCTTAAATCATCTCTGCAAAGGCAAATGTAATATTATTTATAAAGTAATTGCTTCCACATCTTTACTAGATGAAAAATTCTCAGCCTCTGTGCATATTCCCCAGCCATTTCCTGGTCAACACTGTTCATTTGGGTCACATGGACCATAGCTTTTCACAAAAATTCTCCAGAATACTAGATTAACTAGTATAACTGCATCACCTTTAATAGGTCTGTCAGCTGGACTACAACAAATGTAATCTGGCAGCTGGATAATTTAATATGTTCTCCATTCAAAAGTGAAAACCAAATGGAAATCATCCTGTTCCAGAATGCATCTGACACTGCGTGGGCTGTTTCCAGAAGCTGTTGCTCTGCTTTCTCCTCAATACGTCATGTTGGAAGAATGACTGTAATATTCTGAACTGTTATATTATAGCAATCAGACTGGTGCTGCAGAGGCTTAGGGCCTGGATACTCCTTAGAATATTACAACTTGAACAAATGGAAGGCAATTTAGAATGTGACCATTTTTCACTTTACTGCTGGGGTAGCAGATAGTTAGAGCAAATAGATAGCTAGATAGCTAGATGATAGCTGGATAGATGGATGGACAGACAGACGGATAGCTAGATGATAGATAGATAGATAGATAGATAGATAGATAGATAGATAGATAGATAGATAGATAGATAGATAATTCCTTGGCCATGTAGGGAGGGCGAGGAGCTCTGGTGTCTGCTCATGAAAGCTGTGTTATTCACCATTGTTTAGGAATACTTGGAAACCTGTTGGCAAACAGTAGCCATGCCTTAGCTCCTCCTCCTCATTCTGTGACTTTGAGCCAAGCCACACAGCAATGGCATGTCCTACTGACCTCCGCTGTTCTACCACCTCTGCACATTTTTGTGCCCACTCCCTCTGCCTCGAATGCCCCGAGCATGGTGATTCGATTAGACTTCCTACTTCACCTCCTACCTTTTTTCAGAAGACTTTGTTGACCTGCTCCTGACTGCCTTACTGTTGTGGAGTCACATGGCTCCAAGTACCTCACAAGGGTGAATGCTAGCGAGTACTGCATGATGTAAATGTGTTTATGGAGTCAGGTGTGGAGGCTAATACTTGTAAGGCTGAGGAAGGAGGATGGAGGCATAGCCTGGGCTATGTGGTGAGTTTCAGGCCAATGTGGGCTACATGCAGAGCAAAATCCTGTCTCAAGAGATCAATACGCAGATAGGAGAGTCATTACTCCATAGAGCATCTCATTTCTCTGTGTGAAGGGCCCCGTCACCTCCATGGTTTGAGGCACTTGGAAATGAATCATGAAACCTCTTAGGACAATCCTTTGATATTGTTGTGACCCGTTAGTGTACTTTTCCCTTCCAAGTGAACTAAATTGAAACTTTCTTTGAAGACCATGTCCCACAAAGCAAGGAAAGAACACGGGTTCCAACTCAGATGTCCCCCACTTGCTGAAACAGTGCTCTAGAGTTAAATCACTTACCCCCCATTTAGTCTCATCTGCCAGTGAGGATGATGGTGCCCCCTGCTGGGATTTGTATGAGGTTTGGGTGGCACATTGAGCAGTAACTAGCCTGACATCTGCCTCATGAAATCGTTTAACTGTATCTCTCTGTGTAGGGATGAAATGAGGAAGACAATGGCAGACCTAATGACCTGTAGGTCCTCTTTATCCCAAGATAACCCCATGGGGAACTTTGCAGGACATCACAGCACACTGCACAGAGGGCTGAACAAGGATGCCCTGTGAAGCCGCAGCTGTGTTCCAGCATTTCTTCCATCCACTGTTCAAAAAATGACTGGCTAAGGCCCACGAAATGATTGGGAATCCTGCCAGGTCTTGTGAGTCCATTGTCCACAACTTGCTAATTTTACAGTCACATTAGAATCAAAGGAGCCTGTCTGAGAAACATATTGGGAGTGATGGAATTTTCCAATGGTAAAACAGAGCCTAGCAATTCAAAGACAGCTCCCTGCTGTACAGTCCAGCAATCCAGCAAAAGGTTAACTGAGGATCCAATGGCCTGTCAAAGTGTTCTGGTGATAGACTTCTTGTTTTTTCTTGAAGATGTCTGAAAGTGTTGTATCCAAATTCAAGGTTTAATTTAACTTAATTTAATGATGTTTACTAAAAAGGGGGCAGGGACTCCAGAGAATCTGTTCACCTGACTATAATTTGAATCTGACACCTTGTGTCACTCTTGGCCTACACTGACGTAATGCATGGGATTAATATCTGCAGAACAGACAGAGGTGGGTCTGGATTGGATACACAGGGAGGTCCAAAGGTAGAGTGATTTCAGGAACAACAAAATCCTTGCTTCCTTCTAAAACATTGTCTCCTTGGTTTCACTGAGCCTAAAGTTTCTTCTTTTAGAATCACTCATATGAGGATCCTTCAGACCTTTGTACACGGAAACATGATGTAGCATTTAAAACGGGCATGAGTGGAATGCTGAGAAGGACAGGCAGTAAAAAAGTTTACATCCTGTGTGAAAATGTCACGTTTGGAAAGTCCTGTGTTAAAAATTTGGGCTGGAGAGATAGTTCAGTAGTTAAAATCTATGCCTCCTGAGCAAAAGAACCTGAATTCAGATCCCAGATCCCACATCAAAATACCAGATGGATATGGCAATAGCCTGAAATTCCTGCCCTGAAAGGAGAAGCCTGGGAAACCCCAGAGAGAAACAACAAAGAGGTAGAGCAATCGAGGATAATTTCTGATGCTACCCTTTTTGCCTTCACAGACATACACACTCGAGTGCACTCTTGTACACACATTCACATATACATGAACACCTACCCACATGTAAAATATACACACACAAACAACCCTATGGACATACATAAAAAATTTAAAACTTTCTTTTACTAAAAAAAAATTATATACAAATGAAATGAGCTTTTGTCCATGCCCCCTCTTCCTCGTCTCCTACTTCATCCGCTACCAGCCTTCCCTCCTTTCACATGTCTGTCCCTGTCCCTCCTGCCCTCCTGTCTCCTCTCTATATGTGGACCACAGGACTATGCTAGTAAAGCACCAGGCCTCTGTGGTGGCTGGTATAAATGGCCCTTCAGTGATCAGTTCACAAGTAGAGTAACATCCCTTCACATGTCCAGCACCTGTCCCTAGGATTCCTATTAAGTATAGTTTTTCTCCTACATGTCCTGGGTGGTTCATGGGGGATGTCAATATGTCAGCCATTGTATAGATCTCACGGTTGTAGAGCTCATTGCACTGAGCTCCTGAAATCAGTGGCCCCATCATGACTGGAATATCCTGGCCAGCAATACACCCCATCTTTAAGCTCTCACAACCTCACAGCCCCCTCTTCTGAAATGTTCCCCAAGACTTGCGATGAAGAAATATTTGGATTGATTAATTAAGGCTGAATATTCTAGGGTCATCAACACTCTTCACTTTGGTCAGTTGTGGTTTACTGCCTCAATAATCTTCAATTGTAATAGGATACATCTTGATTGAGTGCTGTGAGCTGATCTTTTCTAATCTAAGGATATAATAGGAGGTGTTTAGACGATGCTTTACTATTAAGTATTCATATTTAATACTAAGACGTGTTCCTGTATAGCATCAATTTTCTCTCCTTTCACTGTTCTATTTTCCTGTGTTCTTTTGTCTCCACTGTTTGGGATCTTTCTCTATACCCTGACTTATGTTCCTTTGCAGTTTGTGGGTGTTAGAAAAGTTTCTGTTTGATTATGTAATTCTGAAGATTTAATACTATGATCCAGTTATGAGGGAGAACATACGGCATCTGTCTTTCTGTATTTGGGATGCTTGTTCAGTATACTTTCTTCCAGCTTCATCCATTTGCCAGAAAATTTCATTAATTCACTTTCTTAAATGTTGAATAGTATCATTGCATATATGTACCACATTTTCATTATCCATTTATCTACTGTTGGACATCTAGACTGATTCCATTCCTTTGCTATTGTGAATAGAGCAGCAATGAACATGGATGTACACGTGCCTCTACAGTAGTGAGATGTAGTGATCTTTGGGAATATTCCCAGGAGTGATACAACTGGATCATATGGTATCATGAATTTTTAATTTTTTTAGGAACCTCCATAATTATCTCCAAAGGGCTTGTACAAGCTTGCCTTCCCACCAGCAATATATGAGGGTTCCATTCTCCTCAAATCCTCACTAGCATTTGTTGTCTATATTCTGGATATTAGCTATTCTGACCAAAGTGAGATGATATCTCAGGGCAGTTTTATTTTCATTCTCCTAATGGCTAGGGAAGTCAGACATTGGAATTTCATCCTGAGAAAAGTTTCTTTTAGTTCTTTCTTTTTTAATTGGCTTGTTCACCTCCTTGATCTTTAATTTTTTGAGTTCTTTGCACACCTTGTATATTAGTCCTCTATCTGATATGTTCTTTGTGAAGATTTTCTCCCATTTTGTACATTGTCTTTTTGCTCCATTCATAGCATTTTTTTGCCAAACAGAAGCTTTTTAATTTCATCAAATTCCATTTGTTGAGTGTTGGTCTTATTTCTGTGCATTTGGGGTCCTAGTCATAAATGCTGACGTAGGCCAGTCGGTTCAAGTCTATTCCTTATTCTTTCTTCTAGGATTTAAAAACAAACTTTTTATGTCAAACATTCATTCACAGTTTGTCATTAGCCCTCATTCCTCCAAGCGAGCCCACCTGCACCCCGAGAGTCTCCTCGATGGTGTCACTCTCATACTCGATGATTCTCTCCTGTATCCCTTGTTGGAATGTTTAAACATGCCTTCTCCCTGATTTTGTAGCTTCTATGGGCTTCCATTTCCTTCCAGGGCTGTGCTGTAATGAAGACAGACATTCAGCCCCACCTGGGAATACTCAAATCTCCTGCGGAGAAAGTATTGGATTTGATGAATGGCCCTCAGCTCTGCTCAGCATCCCTACAGATTCTTCTCCTGTTCTCCAGTCACACTTACTCTTCTTACTACCTGAGAAACACTCCCTTCAGACACTTAAGCACACGCCAAACACTTTCAGACCTTTTCACACATATTTATTTCTTTGCCCTTTATCCGCCTGGCAGAGTCCTTCTGTCCTTTTTCCCCTTGCTCAGATGATATCTGGGTCCTAGATGCAAGCTGCAGTGATGATCTGGGCGCTTATAACTTCGAAACCTCAAGTTCTTTCTCCAACCATGTTACCCCCTCTTGTTGGATTGTGGAGTCCAGAGTTACTGTTCCAAAACACAAGACAAACAGAAGTCCAGGTCTCATGAGTCGGGTTTTTCTTTAACCCACCTAATACAACCAAGTATGACTTGCGCTAATGGGGGCATCTCTTCCTTGAGAGGAAGAGTTGAGTGTCATGGGGCAAAGATGACAGAAGAGGACCAGGGAGCTGGCTCAGGAGTAAGTTGCCTGTTTACAAACACAGTGGCTTGAGTCTGATCCCTGCAGTCCTACATGGTGGAAAGGGAGAATTGATTTCTTTTTATTTATTTATTTTTTAGTTTTATAAGCATATTGATTACTATCCCTGCTACCCTCCATCCCCCCACCTCCCTCCCATCTCCCTCTCATTCCATTCCATCAACCCATTCCACTCCCTCCCACCCTCCTCCTGCCTAGCCACTTCTATGGATCCCAGAGTTCCCTCTGGCTTGTCTATTCTTGTGGGGGTTCAGGACTCTGTTGCATACTAAGTAGCCTTTCCTCAGGACACCCCACTGATGGGTGCATTTCCCTTCACTCATCCAGCTCTAGTCCCTAAGGATTTACACTGTGTGCTCTTATTTCTCTTCACTTCCTCATAGTCTTATGGCATCATGTTAGTATTTCAGTCATTATGCAGGTCTGGTACGGACAACTCTCATTGCAGTGAGTTCCTGGATGCAGCATCCTTGCCTTGAATGGAATGTCTTGTCCAACAGTGGACCTTTCCATCTTTAGTTCTTACAATCTTACCACCCTCTCTTCTTAGAGGTTCCCTAAAGCCTTGGGATGGGGAGAGATTAGGATGGCCTGATTCTGGGTAAGCATCGCCTGGTCACTGATGATCTGCATTATGGCTGGCCATTGTTGTCCACTTCACTGTTATTCTACTGGCCTAACTCTGAAAGCTGTCCCCTGGCCTCCACCTATGCATCATGCCACACATATGTAAACCTTCCACTTCTCTCTCGGAAAAATAAATAAATACAGAATATTTCTCAAAAACAAGAAATGATGGAAAGCAAGCCTCATGTTGAAAATAAGCCATTTCTCTGAAGCCAGGGTCTCAGCCAGGATGATGTGGCTCCCATGAGATTTGATCCACGTGGACAAATATTTTCTAGTCATGATTTGAGCAGGGTGCTTCACAGCAGGCACCTGGTGACAACCCCATCCAAATATAAAATATTTTTAAAAGCTTTACTAAAAATTAATTTGTAAATCATCTACATATGAAGTTGCTGCCAGAATCATAAGAGAGAATGAAATCCCTTGTTCACTCTTTGAGCTGTTTGGTCATGTTATCAGCATGTTAGCTACATGTTATTGGCAACATGCAGAATCATTGCAACAATCGACTTTTAAAATCCCATATCAATCATTAGATTACTCAACCTCATGCACTAGTGAATTAAGGACTTAGCCAGAGCTTGAGCTGGGAGGTGCTCAACTCAGAAACTTAAACATAATTATCCAGGTATACACGTCAAGGCTATGCCAGCAAGCAGACTTAGCTCTTGAGGCTATCAGTCTAACAAATAATTCTATGCACAAATGGAGATGTTTCTACTATGATGTCTCTAACCATCTTTTCATAGCAGAGCAACTGGAGCGACATAAGTCCACACGGGGCTTGCCTGACTAAACTACAAACCTGAACCTAGTGACAGATGAGTATAGCTATCCAATACCAGACAGCCAGCTAGTAGAAGACCAGGTTCCCAACATTAAGGCTTTGACTTTGGTTTGAAGCAGCTATGAATCAGGCCTGGAAGAAATATTTGGTAAACAATGATATCCAAAGTAAGCCGTGGCTTCCAAAAGTGTTCATTTAATTACAAAAATGAATGTGGCTTTCATTCGGGCATGCCTCCCTGAGATGGAAACCCACAGTTTGAAAACTGACCAGGACCTCTGAGGACTCTCCACGGAATCCTCGGATCCCTTCCTACACCCCTGCATCCTGTTGCTCTGCTTTTCCCTGGTCACTGCTGTATTCATCTGCTCTTCTGCCTCAACTGCTGCCCTGCCTCCCTTTCTAATGCAGTTTCCAAACTCATCAGTTTCCAGTGAGCATCAGGATTCATTTCAGAGCAACTCAGGAGAATTCCACTCTGTGCTTTCCAGCCCCTGTGTTTGGAACCATTAAAATGTCACTTATTCCTGTAGATGCGTTAGATGTTGTACTAAACATGAAATTAATCTGAACCACAAAGGATTCAGGTTTTGACAGCTTGACACCTTCATTAAAATGTCAAAATAGAATTTTGAATATGTCAATATGAAAGATTTCTTGCTCTCCTACATGATTATTACATTTTCAACATCAACTTTCACTATTTTAAGGGGTAAAAAACACATCTATGACATTGTATTAGAAGAGGGAAATAGAAATGTACTGCATTAAAAAATTCACATCTATGGGCTGTAGAGATGGCTCGGGGATTGAAGTCTTTGCCTCACAAACCAAAAGAACCTGAGTCCAGATCCCATGTAAAATGCCAGGCAGATTAGCAGAGACCTATAATTCCAGCCCTGGAAGACAGAGTCTGGGAAACCCCAAAGTAAAGCAATGATGATTTCTGATGTCACCCTTGGGCTTCCACAGGCACACACATTCAAATGCTCTCTTGTTCACCACACACACACACACACACACACACGCACATACATACAAAAAAGAAAAGAAATTCATATCTATAGTCAACTTTCTGATGATTACTTTTGCTCAATAATAGAAACGTAGAGTAGGGAAGATGGCTCAGTGGATAAAGTGCTTGTAGGCACAAATATAAATAGATGAATTTAGACCTCCATCTAATGTGCATAAGCACACACACACACTCACAAACACACACAAGCAAATAAGCACACACACAGACATACACAGGCTCTGTACAAAAAGGGAGAGTAGAATGTATACTCACATATCCACCGTTTTAATTTTTCATGGTTTCTTCCCATGATGCTCCAGTATCACTGCAGTTAGTGCGCCATCTAGCGGCTGAAGTACCAGATTTTTCTATGCTTTGAGGCAGACGAAAATTTCAGAGAGTCTTTGTCTGGAACCATGGAGGGGTAAGACTGTGGTACTGGCACTGGCAAAGAGTTGGGTCTTTCTAAAGTGTATACGATAGCCTGTGGAAATTCTTACTTAGACAATATAATTAATGAATGAACCAATCAGAACAATTTAGCACATTAATCAACTGATTGTATCATGATACACTAATTATATGTGCATTAATAAATAGCAGGAACCAAAGCACAATCCAGTGTTTAGATCCTCACATTGAATTAGATCTGATTTTATTTTTGCTATCTAGATGGCACTCTAGAATCTTCTAGATCTTTGAAAACAAGGGCTCATTGCTATGATAGGAGTAGACGCTTTGAGTCTTTGAGCTTTCTGGTTGTTGAGATTTGAAATTCAAAGCTATTCTGGGGCTGGGCAGATGACTCAACAGTTAAAATCCTTGCCACACTTAGCAAAAGGAACAGAAATGGGATCCCCAGATACTATGTAAAAAGCTGAGTGACTGTGATAGCCCACAGGCAATTCTAGCCATGGGAATTCCCAGAGCAAGATGGCTGGCCAAGGTAGCTCTCTTGGGGAACTTTAGACTTAGAGACCCAGTCTCAAGACAATAAGTTGGAAGAGCAATCCAGAATGATTCCTAATATAGCCCTTAGTATTCCATATTCATGCACACTCACAAGTATGTATGCCTACCCATATGCAAACACACATATATGCATGCACATACCCCATACAATCATACACATGAAACTGAAATAAAAGTGACTCTATCTATAAATTCTATAAAGGATTAAACCTACAGTGCTCAGTGTTAGGGGCAACATGTCCATCATGTTAATTGATGCTTTTAGAAACAACACCATGGCCATATGAGCTTATACATGTTGCTTTATTCCCAATGAATATTTAATAAAGATAGATAACATAGTGACTCTTGTCTTTTAATTATAAACTTGCCTTTGAAGACCCTGCTTACCAACCATCCCTCTAAAAGAGAGATGACTTTCAATGCTAATTTTTCCTAGATGAATTTTCAGTGGCATTGTTAAAGATGATCAGACAAAAAAAGTTTTAAAAATCCCATTTTACAAGCACATGCAGACAGTATGGAAAAGGAGTATCAGACCTGGTTATGATTGATTGCCTGTTCACCCTTGGAAAAGCATTTTCTGCATTATAAAGTCCTATTACCACGTCCTCTGTAGTAACTTTTACTAAAAAAGCAACTACCACAAACACAATCGCTTCAGAATTACCTTTACAGGAAAACAGAAACAGCATACCCGTTTATTAAGTTCTTAATACATGCTAAGTTTTATTGCATTGGACCTTCTCAGCGACATGACAGGGTTTTGTGACCCAGCTGCAGTTAAGTGACTTACTGTCTGCTGGAAAGTGTCTCTGATTCTGAAGCCCCCACACACAAAGGTGGCCAGAAGTATGTCAAGCCTTGTTATAGAAACATGCACTGCCCATAATTCTCTGGAGAAGCCAGGCAGCAAACGGAGCAGCCAAGCAGTCTTTCCTGTTTGCCACAATCAAATCAACCGGAGAGCAAAACATAAATAGCAGTTAACTCAGACGGGAATATCACTTGGGACTATATGGAGGTCTGCCCGCCATTATTGCAGAAACCAAGCTAGCAATCACTGGGTAATTTGATCCTTAAATGTTGAGGTAGGTGAATGGCTTGTCAGAGTTTTTAAAGAGTATAATCATCACCACAGAGGAATGTATTTATTCCTTCAGGTTGTTCAAACTTGCGGGTATAAAGATCTTTACTCGGAATTTTTAAAGCATAGTGTCTTGTATCATTATCTTTTCTCAATCTGTTAGACTAACATGTCAGGTCAGTGATTTTTACGTAAAGGTCGTGCCACATGGAGGCTGAAGACTGAGATTTCAGGAATAGGTTCCCTGAGGTGATTATATAAATTTTGCAAAACCCATTGGTATGTACCAGATGCTGTTCTGAGCGGCATGTTAACTTGTTGCAATGCTAAGTAACCAGTGTAAGTGACTAACAATAACTCACAGTCAGTTTACACAGTTAAACTAGCACATATTCAGCAGAGTTTATTAATAGTCTTCTGAAGGCCCCCAGATTCATACTCTAACACCTGGGGGTCAATGTCACTTTTCACTCTTCTGCTTTGCACCCCTCTGAAACCTGAGTTCCAGGGGTAGCTGCTGAGGCAAGCAGGTGTGGACCCTGCATGTTTTAACCCAGCCTTATGTATTCTGCTTCTGTTAGGTTGGGAATGACCACATAACTGTTGAACACACATGTCCATGATCAGCCATTGTGGTAGCTCCCACCACCACCACACTCTTCCTCCTCTCTATCCCTCCACCCCCAACTGCCTAAAGCAGACCGAGGCTCTTTTTTGTAGTGTGCGACACACTGCTGCTAGAAGGTGATTGATTGCTCCTTTTGACACTTTCCTTCGTGGGTTTGAGACAAAGACAGAAGGAAAAAGCTTATCATTGAGACTTGGGGAAACTGAAATAATAGAAATGACAGGAAGATTTGTCCTTGTCTTTTCATTCTTTCAGATCTTATAAGAAAGAGAAAAAAATTTAAAGTTATAGCCACCAGCTAGCAATTAATGTGAACTTTTCAAGTTTTCTTTGCCTAACGCTTGTCACTAAAAGAATGAGCAAGTAGAATGAAACTCTTGACTGGTTATTCACTTTTTGAAAAAGCAACAGCAATATTGTTACAGGTCAGAAGGTGAAGTGTTTGACTTCCACTGGGGGCAGTGACCTTTGTAAATCACCTTCTGCACGCGCGCGCACACACACACACAACACACACACACACACAGAGAGAGAGAGAGAGAGAGAGAGAGAGAGAGAGAGAGAGAGCGCACACACAATCCTATTTCTTCTAGTTGTCACATAACAGATAGCTGTCTCATTTCTCTTAATTTTTTCCATTGAATATATGTATGTTGAGAGAGGAATGCATGTGAATATGCATTGTACAAACACACGTGTGTGTTTTCAGGTATACATGTAGGCCCAAAGTTGAACTGAGAATTATTCTCGATCTCTCTTCCACCTTACTCTTTTGAAATCTGGTTTCTAATCAAATTCACGATTCACTTCTAGCATTATTTTGGCTAGGTAGCTTGTTCTGGGGCTTCCTAGTCTCTGTCTTACAAGCTAGAATTACAAACAAGCCACCATGTCCACCAGGCGTTTTATGTAGGATCTGGAAATCCAACTCTGGCCCTTTTGTTTCTTCAGAAAGTACTTTAATATCTCCCATCTCTTAGTCATTTTATCACTAGAAGTTACCAGCACAATGCTCTTTTTTCTTTTCTTTTTCTTTTTTTTTTTTCTTTATTATCTTACATGGTAGCAAGTTTTATTGTGGGATTGCATGCATACTTTGGGCTCTTTCTTATCTCCCTGCTTCCTCCCTTGCCTCTCCATATCCTTCTGTCCTCCTCTTAAATCCATCTGATTTCTAAACATTCATACTTTGTAGATAGAGCTGTAGCTGCTCTCAGTCACTCCACACTCCACATTGTATAAAGCAGCAGTTTTCCTGTCTTGTGTCTTACTCTATGTGACTCCATTCTACAACACATTTGGCTCCACACTGAACCCAATACAGATACAGGACCACTCTACGTGTTGCGTACATGGACACCACCACCTGTCCAGCCCCTGTTCTGAAAAACAGACTGATAAATAGCTTATTCTTAGGAATAAAGAGGAACCGTCTCTAAACTTATCAAAGTAGCTTGGGGGAAAATGTGCACACAGTATGTTAAAAACATATTAGAAAAGACAGGTCAGAGAACTCATCCAACCCTTCTCTGGACCTCATTGCTAAGTCTGGAGAGAATGGAGAGCAATTCTGACCCTGCGTGAGAATCACATAGAGGTCCATGAGCAAAGAGAAACTGGCATGAGAGAAAGAGACTTAAAAAAAATAGGAGTTTATTTAGAGCCAAGGACCTGGTAGCCACATCTTAAGGTAGGAAAGTGTTGGAATGGAAAAGATGGTTACGGTCAAAGAAATGAGAAGAGAACCACCATGACCACATGGTGGAAGAAGGGAGAGAAGAAGTGGCAGAGAGACTAGAGAGTATAGAGAGGGGGACAAGAGAGAGATCCTGGACAAGGCTGCAAAAATTCATGGTCTCAGGAGTTTCCCAAGAGTTACTAAGGAAGTAGCCTGTGATTGAAGACCAACAATGTGGTGTGTTCAGCTAAGGTGGTGGCTTTTCAAAATGGTGGCCTTGGCTAAGATCCATAAAGAGAAGGACACCTAACACTACAGAGCACCTGTCATCCGCCCCCTGGTCTGTGTATCAAGGGACCCACAGGCAGAGAACTCCCTCCCACTGATGAACAGGGCTCACTCAAACGGCCATCGGCTTGCCCATGTGGTCATCCATCTATGTGCATGTGGTTCTGTGACTCCTGAGCCCGATTCAACCCTCTTGTCTGCTCAACCCTGAGAACCTGAAGCTCTTCAACAGGGCTATTATCTTATCTAACCATTTTCAGTGAGTTTCTTTGCATCTGTATGGGCTCTGCCTCCCATAAGGTTTCTCTGAATGCTTTGGAGTGTATGTCAGACTCTGTAACTCATGTATATACATACAGATAGATGATAGATAGATAGATAGATAGATAGATAGATAGATAGATAGATAGATAGATAGATAGATAGATAGATAGATAGAATTACTTCGTGTGTGCTCAGGAGATAAACCTTTACCTCACAGGCAAAGGAACTTGAGTTCGGATCTCAGATCCCACATAAAAATACCAGGCAAAAATGGCAGTGGCCTACCCTTCCAGCCCTGGAAGGTGGAGCCTGAGAAACCCCAAACCAAACCAATAAGAGGTAAAACAATCCTAGATGATTCCAGATAATACCCTTGGACACAGTTCTCTCTTTTACCCCAAACTGCTGTATTCCAATAATTCATCAAAATGATAAATCAAGGAGACGAGGAAAGGCCCCAGGTGCATACTCTCCAAACCTAGCAGGGAACATGGATCTGTTCTTTTGGCTACACATATGGGAATCCATAAGAAGGTAATATTGTAGACGCCAAGGAAATGGACACCTGTTCAACAAGGAGTGCCTCATAAATCCTACCATCATGAAAATGAACGTCTGCAATGTTGCATGACATTGATGGCGTATGGTACACAGGCATGCTGAGGACAAGAGGGTGTGTATTGGGTTTATTAAGCACTAAGTGCCTCCTGAGACAGGTGAAGGAGAATGATCAGAAAAAGAAAGAGGCCAAAGGGAAAGGAGCTGGGTTCAGCTGCAGCTTCAGCTGCCCACCCAGAGCAGCACCCTTTGTAGGAACCAATGGAAAGGAGCCTGAGCTGGTGGAGCTGTTTCCTACGACTTCACTGAATTCACAGCTCAACAGATGTAAAATTAAATAAAGCCCTAGACTATTTTTTTAAAATATCTGCATTCCTTGCTGCAGTGTACCCTATATTCTCTCCTTTTTAAAGTTTATTTGCTTACTTGTTTACTTATTTATTCCTGTGTGTGCGTGCACATTAAAGTGCTCCATGCATGTGTGGAGGCCCAAGGGTGATTTCAGAAGTCATCCTGGAATGTTTCTCTCGGGGGTTTCCCAGGTTTTGCCTCCCAGAGCTGAAAGTGTAGACCTCCACCATTTTTGCCTGGAGTTTTTACATGGGATCCAGATGCTGAACATAGGTTCTTCTGCTTGTGAGACAGAGTCTTCACCTCTGAGCCATCCCTCCAGCCCTTTGTGTTTTCTTACCAATTCTCATATCCCCAAATAATGTAGAAAAGAATATATCAATATTTACCTCCAAGGCATATAATTGGACTGTTATTGATTTATACCTTTGGCTAAATGATCAAGGTAGACTACTTTGTCTGTAGATATTGAAAAAACGGTGAAGATTTGGGCACCTAGTGGTTCACACCAAGCCTGAGCAAGCTGGGTATCCAAAGTCAAAGTCTGAATTCCAAAATGTTCAAATATCCAAAACTTTTTGAACATCAACGGCATTCCACAATGGAAATTTCTTCACCTGACCTTATGTGATAGCTCACATTCAGATCAAGTATTCTAAAAATATTAACACAAAATCACCTTTTGGCTATGTGTACAAATGAATATGAAGCAAATGAAGTTTATGTTTGAACTTGGCTCTCATTCCCAAGATATTTTACCATACATAACGTGTATTTGCAAATATTTCTCAAATCTGAAGAAATCTGAAATCCAACTCCTTCTGGCCTCAAATACTTCAGATAAGGAATGCTCAGACTGTACTTTACCAAGTCAAATGACTATGAATCAGTCTAGATCTTTCCACTGACTCAACCTTTGAATCATGACTAACCAGAGGGTAACCATGCATCAAATATTTACCGAGTGCTTAACGTCACCCAACAGAAAGATAAGTAGTCTTCAAATTTATTTGACCGTATTCCACAAGAAGTCAATCTGTTAAGTGACTGTACTCATGTTGTGGGAGTTGGGTGATATAAATGGCATTCAGGTGAAATTTACCAAAGGCCACTTGACAAAGTCCATGTCTATACTACATGACATGGTTAATGCACATGTATAGCTTTATCACAGCTTGTGAAATGTATAATCACCATGTATGAGAGACATAGAGAGAACACTGGGAGAGGAAGTTACAAGGCTTATAAAAGGTTGTACTCTTCTCTGTTTGGGACCCTATCCTTTGGGTAGGAACCCACAGAACCTTGTGCTAGCACCAATAAAACTACTTCCCAGAAGAGAGCTTCAGTGCCTCACCTTCTCTCTATAAGTATCCTGATGCACCCATTCTACAGATGAAGCATGAGAGTAAAATAAGACATCTTGCTCAGAGCCACACCACAGTGGGACAGTCTGCAAAAGTTGAAAGTAGCCAGTCTTTCTAGAGTGTGCCATCTTTATCAACATACTCCACTGTGTTAGTGGAACTGGACAAGCTTCTTCTACTGGACCTTTTCTCAAATATGTTTCTCCTTTTCTTACTGAAGTCAGAGAATTATCATCAGAACTTGCCTAGATATGCCATAGTAACTTCCAAGTGGACCTCCAAATTTCTGTGTAATTCCTCCCTCTCTAAAGTGGCTTCCACTCAACAGTGTTTTTACCAAACTGCAAGTCTAATTACTCCTCCTGGCATCCTTGAGAAAGATGAAATTCATCTCTTCTCCACCCTGGATCTGTGTCCTGAGGACTCTACCTTCCTTTTCTCCTCACCCTAAAATGTTCTGACAGAGCAGTTCTACCCATTCTACTGACACACCTTCACTCTGGGAAGACCTTGCTTCCTGTCTAGAATGTTGTGACTTGGTGCATTCCTCCAGACCCTCAGGCAAGGAGCATCAACTCTCATCCATCTCTTACAGTGTCCTGGGCATATCGCTCATCAGCTGAACTCCAAGGCTCTTGGTAAGTCCAAGAGACAGTTGGGAAACCCAAGGAATCAGAGAAATGAGCCTTCCCCATTTTCAAGTCGCAGATCTTAATATTTCATAATGTGCAGTCTTACAGTTCACAAAAAAATAACACTGTTTGACCCTCTGTTTTAAATGTGAAAAATACTTCCACCTGTCAGAAAATCTCTGCGTTGCGGATTTTCTAGACACACCTGTGCAATTCTCACTTGTCAAATCTGCTGGGAAGAGAACTGCAAGCTATTCTGGCAACAAATGTAATTCTTAACTTCATTTCTCTTAGTATTTGTGGCCCTTGGTTCGTTTATTTCTTGCTAATCGTTCTTTTGTGGTGCATTCATGTGGTGCACGTGTGTGGAACCAGAGATTACTATCAGGTTTCTTCCTGCAACATACTCCACTTTATTTTTTGAGACAGGGTCTCATTGACCCCAGAGCTCACTAATTAACCAGACCGATGGCCTGTGAACCCCCAACATCCTCTTGTCCCTGTCTCCCCAGTACCTGACATCACAAAGTATGCCATTACACATGGCTTTTTATGCGGGTGCTGAGGATCCAAACTCAGGTCCCCACACTTGCATAGCAAACCCCTCACCTACAGAGCCATCTTCCCAGCACCGTTTTCTCTCTTTAATTTCCTAAAAAGAGTGAAGTTGAAAAAATAATAACAAAAGATATCAAAAGACCATTTATTTCATTCTGAGATTAACTAAGTAGTACCTATTGCTGTATGTACAGGTTATTAAGGTTTGACTCTGGACATGAAATAGGAAGAATGGAAGGGCTGACTATAGGCGGAGTAAGTGAACTTCTTGGGTTGCCAGCACTGGAGATCAAGGCTGTTGCAGTGTAATCAGTTTTCACAATCTGCTATTAACCAAAATAATAAGAGACCGACCTGGAAGTGGTATGTGGGGTCAGTGTGTGCTCTAGGCTGGACTCCATCAGATCAGCCACCTTGTCCTTCAAATGCCCTTTGTGTTCCTCTCCCTCAGTGGTCACTTGAGCATTTGATCTTCTGTACAACTGATCAGATCAATTGATTAATGACTGGCTCGTGCTGCTAAAACACAGAGAAAGAGATCACATCAGAACAACATCACACCCTGGTTTAAAGAGTACCTGGTTATAGAGTGTCACAAATATTTTATTTATTTATTATTTGTACGTGTGTTTTCAGGTACTCATATACTCAGGTGTCACATGTGCAGACAAGAGGTTGATATCAAGTATCTTTTCAATCACTGTCCACCTTGTTTTTTTTAAATTATTTATCTGGTATTTACATTTATTTATTTTCCTGTAGGGGGAACATACATGTCCACAGTGTGGAGGTCACATGAAAATTTGCAATTCTACTAGGTGAGATTCAGAGCTCAGACTCAGGTAGTCAGACAGGGTAGCAAGCACCTTTACCCACTGAGTCATCTCGCTGGGCTTCAAACACTTTTAAATAAACCGTGTGTGTAGGAGTGTCAAGTAAGAGTCACTATAATTACTGAACATGTGCAAATTGTTTGGCAGACAAGTGGGAATGATAACAAATTAGTAAGAGAAGTACGATTTCCTTCCCCAAGTATGGGACACCCAAAATACTTATCTTCGTGAAGTAATGTAGGTATTGAACTTCTTAAATCATGCCTCAAACCCCTTTAGGAGACTTCCAGTCTTTTGAACCCAAAGATGAATGGATGCTAGCTGCTGGGGTTCGGGAGCTAGTCTCAGCCTCTTTTTGCCTTCTACATTTGCAGGATGCCTGAAAATCTCTTGGAATGACAGCTCTTAGATAGGATTTGGGTTGCACTGATTATATGTTCACATGGATGCAGAAAGTTGAATAGCAGAGAAGCTCGTGCATAGATGTGAACTGTCGGTGGAAGCAGAATTTACCCATCAGTTCTCAGTACCATAAATGTGTATGTTGGGAACAACAGACCTGGCAAGTAGTTGGGCCTCAAACTACAGTTTAATAGCTATGTTCCATAGCCTTTCCACGAGTTTACCTTGTCTAATTTTCCACCAAGTTCCTTCCTCATTGTCGTGGTTTGCAATGTGTCCCCCACAGTCTCATGTGTTTGGAAGGGTCATGGCACCTTTGAGAGGTCCACCTTTGAGAGGTGGTTCCTGAATTCGCCCATGGTTCTACACACACACACACACACACACACACACACACACACACACACACACGCGCGCTTTGATAAAGGAAGGCAGCCATTGGAGGGGGGTTTGAGGTGGATTAGTCCTACATTAGCTATTGCTGCTTTTGCAGCAAGGATTCTTTTAGCTCTCGGCCTCTAAGATGTCTACAGTGACAGCCTGTCTTCAGCTTCTGCCAGCTTCTACCATGAAGACTATATCTCACCTCTGGAACTATAAACTGAATATAAATCTCCATTCTCCCTTAAGTTGCTTGACTTTGGGTATTCTCTCATAGTAACAGATAAGAGTAACTAGTATACTCATTAAAAAGGAAAAAAAAAAAGCCTAAGCAGACTTGTTTTATAGTCTAAATACTGGCATAACATCTAAACAGCAACCCAAAGATTCCCAACGTATTAAAGTTCTATGACTTGGGGGCTGGAGAAGTGGCTCAGTGGTTAAGCTTCCGCCTTGCAGGTGGAAGGTCCTGAGTTCGGATCTTAGACCCCATGTATAGACGCTGGGCGGAAGAGGGGGCAGCCTGCGTTTCTGGTCCTGGTAGGGCAGAGCCTGTGAATCCCGGGGCAGAGTAAACAAGGAGGAGGTGGAGGCAGTCCATGATGGTTCCCGAATTCGCCCATGGTTCTACACATACACACACACACATACACACACACACACACACACATACACGCACACACACATACATGCACAATTGAATAAATAAAAAAAATCTTTAAAGTTCTATGACTCAACATCTGAAACCAGTTCCATTATTCTCCATGCACTAGGTCAGGGGACAGGGATGCGGTAAGAGTAGCTTGGGTCTTTATGGCTTCAAATACACAAGGCAGAAACCAAGGAAGGTTTAGGTAAGTTCAGGGGGACCCACAACTTCTGAACAAATGAAGCACCACTATATGAAACTATTTTCCAATCAGTAGTTCTCCTCCTTTCCTTTCTCCATCTCCTCTGCTGGGTTTTCCATTTCCCGGTCCTTCCTTAGATGTTGGATTTCAGGGTCACAGCTTGGCTCCATCTCTGCAGCTGTATCATTGCTTCAGAGACTCTTCTGATGACAGCTTCAAGTCTTCTCCTTGCCATGTGATGTCTTATTGGTGGATGAGTTGAGGAAGACTGTAGGAAGGAACAGGCACCCAATCAATACGCAGATGTTTGAATTCTTTAGGATGGAAATGACAGATGTACTGATTAGATATGTGCCTGTCAACTTGACAACTGAAGGCTGAACTCTAGGCACATTTGCAAAGAATTGATAGTTAAATAGTTAAGGTAAGCACTGAGCAAGTCTGCAGGAGATTGATTGATGTCCGAAGATCTAGCGCATGGTGAGTGTGACCATTCCCTAAGCAGGCAGGAAAACTGGAGGGAGCTGGCTCAATAATTTGGTACTTCGGCTTATCTTTGCAGACTCAAGTGAACTTTTCCACTCTCTCAACAATCCTTGTGGATATGGTGGCACCATGTCCCTCTGCTTCTGGATTATGAACTCTCTTGTCAATCTAAATTATGAACTGTGAGCCAGAAGAAAACCCTTTTATTCCCCTAGCCGTTGGATCCTGAGTTTATCAGCAGCATGGGATCCTGAGTTTATCAGATGTTTCGAGGTACAAACCATCGCCAGTATGCTCAGCCTTTATGCACAAAGCAGTATTATGAACTTGTGGCATGTTTACCAAGAAATAAAGGAAAGATTTCTATTTTCATTTCTTTCATCTCTTGTGGTATCCGTGGCTGAGGACTATGCCCTTGCAGTTCCACAGTGCTGCATCAGTCTAACCTACAGATGCTCTGGACGTCCCTTCTGATCTCAGGCAAAAGCCAAAGTTGCCAGATTGTTTGTGCATATGACAGATTTATACAACACTGGCTCTCAGGCCAGAAATGCTGATTTCTCCTGATGTCACAGCCTGGGTGTCTAAGCATGTACTGAAGCAAAGAGGACTCTCTTATTTCCCAACCTCTCCTACAAATCAGAGGTCACTGAGCTTGCAACCTGATCCCAGCCCCAGCATAACATTCCTGTTTAAAATAAAATTCAGGAAGTGTGCAGTTCTTGTAGCAGGAGACTGTGATCTTTCTGCCATCCACTCAGCCTACTTTGACCTCTTATCCCCTTTCTCCTGTCCTTTGGGTTTTTTGTTTTGTTTTGGTTTGGTTTTTTTGTGTGCCCTCTGCATTTCTCTCTGCCCAGAAGGCAGTCTCTGAGAGTATACCATGCTGTGGCATGATTTTTATTGATATTGAGTAAGAACGATTAAGAGGAACATGTTTTAAAATTTTAAGTTGAACAGGTCATCACGCTAGAAGGACGGAAAGAATCCTGCTTATTGGTACTATGTGCTTCAAGGTAAAACACTACAGAAATGGGAAAAGATTAACACAGGAAACTGGAGTCCATATTTGCTAATAATGGAGGTAGATTTCTCTAAGTAGTGAGATCAGAGAGGGAGCCCAGAGGAAAGGAAGCAAGGCCACATGCTTGCTTACTAAGAAGGCAGCATGTACCTCTGGGAAAGCCGACCTGCCCTGAACTCATCACATGGGCACCTTTGGGGTCCACCAAAAAGCCCTCTGAAGGCATTCTCATTACAGACAGAAGTCTATTAAGAATGGAACTTGTCTCCCTAATGCTCAGCCTGTACAGTAAAACTACATGCACATTCACTATGTTACCTGGATCTGTGGTCCTTTGTGCTATCAGCATGATTTTATTTTTCTGAGCTCCTTTGCCTAAGCCAGTGGCTGGACTGCTTATTACAAAAAGTTTCCCAAGGGTCCCTCACTTCTCAGACAGAAAACAGCTGCTGACAATTTGCACTTAAGATACTTGAAATCTGTGTCTTGATATTTTCACCAATCGTGTACTCTCACATTTTGATTCTTACCCATACCTAACCCTTCTTCTGCTTCTTTTAATATTTCGTGTGTGTGTGTGTGTGTGTGTGTGTGTGTGTGTGTGTGTGTGTGACTGTGTATCAGAGGGTACTGTGTCCCTGTGGAGAACTAAAGGTGACTTTGGGAATCATCCTAGATTGCTTTTACCTTCTTCTTGCTTTGCTCTGGGATTTCTCAGGCTCTGCCCACAAGGACCAGAAGTACAGGCCATTATTTTGCCTGGTGTTTTTATGTGGGACCTGGGATCTCAACTCAGGACCTTCTGCTTAACCCCCAAGCCATCTCTCCAGCCCCTAACCCTCCTTTTGAAAGACCTACTTGAAATCGCACATCCAAATTCTCGATCAACTTAGTCTTGACTTTACCCCACTCTGAGATGAAATCAAAGCTGTGCAGATGAGCAATAAACTCAGGTTTGTCTCATTAGCAGGCTGTGTTGGTGAAATTTGAGAAACTAACATTTGCTGACTCGGGAATCATATGTTGAGAGAAGTCATTAAGTGACCTTAAAATTACCAAGTATCACTTACATGTGTACATGATCACAGGCTGATTTCTTTCAGATTGGATATTACAGAAAAAAGCAAATGCTGTGGAGAGAGTATTCTTATATGTCAGGATGCTAAAACTGGCAACCAATCCACTGGACGCCAAAATTCCTTCAGCCCTCAAAAGTCTAAGACACGAAGATCATGTGTCCGCATTACTTAAATGACATGTGAATCTGGCGACTTTTCATTTCAGAAAAAGAGAACGTGTGTGTGTGTGTGTGTGTGTGTGTGTGCGTGTGTGTGTGTGCGTGTGTGTGTGTGTGTGTGTGTGTGTGTGTTTCCCTTGAGGAGTTTTGAATGCAAAATACTGAGAAATGCTACATATGCATGTACACATATTTGAGATGCCACAAGTCTTCAATGTTTGTCTTTAAGTATTCTAACAAGTTTTTGCATCAAATTTGAAAATGGATTATTTTTCTACCATAAAGTTTACTGGCAATTTATAGTACTTTTATTTTTAAAAAGTCTCAAAAACAAAAGGCATCACTAGATGGCGCAACAGTCCACATTTGTGTGCACACACATAGGATAGAAATACACAGACAGGTATTCAGGCAAATGCTTAGATGCCTGAGTAAAATAACAGATTTTTTCCTAATTTACACATAAGAATGTTGCATATTTATTAAGCAGAGAAAAATAGAAGGAAAATGTCTAGTCATTTGCTTATGTGTTAAAACTAGAAAAAGACAATTCCTTTGATACAAAGAAATAAGGTCTGCTGTGTTCATTTACTGTCTATAAGAATCTAGTTTTGCCCCTCAGCAATGCAGTAATGCTCCTTCCTGGGATTCCACTGATACCGGTCTTGCTATAATAACCAAAATTCAACGAGTGATTCCCCCCCCATACTAATGTAGTGTGGCTTGTTTTCCAGTTTGAACATATTATAACTTCTTAACAGGGATCCAACAGTAAAGGAATCTTATCTAGAAGAAAAAAAAAATACAAGTGAGGCTTTAACTCCAATTTGTTTAGCCAGCATGAGAAACTGTTCCATAGACTCTACTAGAACCTTGCGCCTGCAGAATATACCGACAGTACTCCAGCTCCTGCACCCACCCAGTACAGAGCAAGAATTGCGAGAATCTGGTCTCAGATTCCCTTTCTGTCACTGAAGACAAGTCACTGAAGCATCCCTGGTTTGACAATGCCAGGCATAGCAAAGATGTTCACCATAGTGCCCAATAAGAAAGTGTTTGTGTCACATGGGAGAGTTCCACATTACTCACACTTGTGCGTGTGTGTGTGTGTGTGTGTGTGTGTGTGTGTGTGTGTGCATGTGTACCAGAGGGCACTCACATGCATATGCCTGGGGAAGCCCTAAGGTGACTTCAAGAGTCATCCCAGATTGTTCTACCTCATTATTGCTTTGCTCTGGGTTTTCCCAGGGTCTCCCTGCCAGGGCCAGGATTATAGGACACCACCATTTCCTCCTGGCATTCTCACATGGGCTCTGGGGATCCAAACTCAGGTCCTTTTGCTTGAGAGGCAAATGTAAAGAGGGTTAAACCCCAAGCCTTGATGGTTTATGTAAAGTGAGAGATACGAGTGACACAAACTGATGCAGTGGCACAGCTTTGCTGCTGCAGTACTGAGAGCGTCGGCGCACCCACACGGTGGAAAGCACCAGCTCGTGCCCAGCAGGAAGCAGAAGCCGGTGGTGTCCTGGACAATCTGCTGGAAATTGAAAGTCCTGGAGAAGAGATTGCGTTTCCCACAGGCAATGCTGTGTGTATTCAAGCTCGTCTCATTAAAATCTCCTGGGGTCCAAAGACCCCAACATAGCCAAATTTGTGGCATAAGCACTTCACAAATAGAAACTATGGAAGGAAGCAGGTGACTGAAAAGCAAAAGCAGAAGCGCTGGAGCTGCCTCAGTAACTGGAGAGGCTGAAGGAAGTGGGCTCGCCACCAGCAATGGCGGTAGCCAAGAGGAGAGGAATCATCCTGCCCTTTGGTCTTTCTATTTCCACCGTGCATTGCTTCTGTGTCTGCAAAGAACATATTTTCATAGTCAGTAAAACTGCCAAAGTTTTTTTATTTATTCACATACTTTATTTGTTGTCGTCATAAAGCATCCGGAAATGAAAGAAATCAGAAAAAGTCACTCATGGATAATGGGACTTATCCCTAATAAAGTGTGCCAAGTTTCTTTATCTCCTATCTCACTTAGTAACAGAATCTCACCCCTTCCCTGGTGTTCCCACAACCAGATTACAGGAGGATGACAGCCCCCTCCCCACAGGCATTCTCTCCAGCACCAATGAACCCTGACCCACTGACCCATAAGTAAAGATCATTCCCCAGGCATTTGTCACATGTCAGGCACTATATTAAACACCTTAAATCCTTTACCTGCAACCACATGAAGGAACCTGTGCTAGTTAGATATAGGTGTCCATTTGACAGTTGAAAGCTGAGCTTTGGACACATCTGTGAAGAATTAGTTAAGACAAGCTTTGAGCAAGCCCACAGAAGAATATCTAATCGATGTGACAAGACCCTTCCTATAGTAGGTGGGTACCATTCCATAGGCAGATGAGTATGATAGAGTTTGCTGGTTTAGTAAGTTGGCTTTCTTTGGAATACTTCAGCGGATCTGCAATCTGGCAAGTGAGGATTGTCCTTCTCTCAGTAATCTCTGTGGATATGATATGGCCAGTTCTCTAATCGCCTGGTATTGGTATGAAACACTCCTGTCAAGCTGGACTAAGAGCTATAATGAAGAACCATAAGCAAGAGTGAAACGCTCTTTGCTCTAAATTGTTTGATCATGAATTTGTCAGCAACATGCAGGCAAACTGCAGCAGGACCAGTATCATCGGTTTATCAAGAATAACATCAAGACACACAAAATAAGCCACTGGTCCTGAAGTACTTGGCCAGGCAGGAGCTAAGCTGGAGTCAAACTCAGAATACCTGCCTTAAGATGGGAACAGAGTATGTAGCCCTGCGTCACCTCTTCTCATTTGGGATGGGGGTGGGGGTCACATTCTCAGAAACGCTTGAGGACACAGGCTCTAAGCCTCTGTGGTCAGTGTAGGTCAGCTCAAGTGCAGATCAACACTGACAATGTAGGAATATAAAGAAGTCTAAGGGTTTAGTTGTTCTTCTACTTAGTAAATGTATAGTGAGCACCTATCGAGTGCTACGTGCTTCTCCAAGACCTAAGGATTCAACTACAAGCAAGACCGTCTAAGGGCTTAACTCCGGGAAGACAAGCAAGTAAATGAAATGTAGCACGTGCTGTAAATGGAAAAATTCAAGGCTCTATGAAAGAATATCACAGAGGGGTTCTTCCTATTGGGGTTCGTTGGGGAGTGGGGAGCATGTGAGGGAGTGCTTCTAAAAGAAAGTGGTATTTAAACCTTTAACTCTGAGAAGTTGAAGCTGAAGAGATGAAGAAACTGATAGGAAAGAGAGAGAGAGAGAGAAGAATCTAATCTAATCAGGAAAACATGGTTTATTGGAGAATTAGAATGAATTGCAAAATTCCCAGGGCAAAAGTTTCAAGGTGACAAAACAGTCACGACAAGCTCCCTGTCCATCTAAGCCAATTTAAGATTGTTTTGTTTGTGAATTTGTGATATACATATACATACACGCACAAATGGAATCAACAGACTTACTAGTAAAGAAACACCCCCCAAAAAATCATGTCATTTTTGTTCCTAAGTAGCTTGTTAATTTCACAGTACATTGAACGTTTAAAAACAAGGGATATTTTTTTCTCATTAACTTTAAAGTGTTTGGAAATGAACTGCTAAATATTTGAAGTCACCGCTCAGGCCTGCCATGAAGGAAAAGAGGATCATTTCTCTTACTCAGCATTGCACTTGTTCTTACTTCCGGATTGCTGATGAAAGACCTTGGCTGCAGCTCTCAGTCTAGCAGAGGCCTCCTTCAAGGGTCAGGCCCACAAAGCAAGTTAGCATTCTCGCCAGAACACAGGATTTGAGGTTTTATTTTTCAAGATTGTGAAAAGATTGCCTCCCAGTCTCTCTGCCTTGCTCCTGGTCTCTTCTCTGGCCTGAGCGTCTGATTGTTTTGTAAATATAATCTGACAACCAGATTCTAAATTTAGTTAGAAATTCCAAGGACTAGGGATTCATTAAGAAGAATGACAATGGATTTAAGGTTATCAGGCAGAAAAGCTGCAGCAGCATTGGACACAGGCACAAGTTAACAGAAGAGCTAAACAGAGACAAATAATAAAATAGCCTTAGAGCCCACCACATTAAGGCTTGGCTAATGAGCAATGGAGGGAAAAAGAGACTCTTTGGGAAATGGCATTAGGCCAATTAAATATAAACATTATAAAAATAAACTTGATGCAGCCCAATGCCATATGCAGACACAAATCCCTGAGCAACTGAGTGAGACCCTGTCTTAGAATTAAAAAGAAGAGAGAGGGCTGGAGAGATGGCTCAGGAGTTAAGACTCTGTCTCGAAAATAGAAGGTCCTGAGTTCAGATCCCAGGTCCTACGTAAAAGCCGCCAGGCAGAAACAGCGTGGCCTGTACTTCCAGCCCTAGCTGGCAGAGCCTGGGAAATCCCAGAGAGAAGCAAGAAGGAGGTAGAAGCAATCCAGAATGATTCCCAAAGTCACTCTTGATCCTCCACAGGGACACACAATGCTTTCTGATACACACATGCAAATTAATTAATTAATTAAAAGCAGAGAAAAGGGACTAAGGATATAACATGTGTTAAGGCTTTTGCTTTCAATCTCCAGTACAGATGATAGATAAATGATTAATAGATAGACGGTAGGTATATTATAGATGATATATAGATAAATATCTAATACATAGATCAGATATGTGGTAGATTAATGATAGATGATACACAAATATCTATTAATAGATTGGATAGATGATAGATGTCACACAGACAGATGTTAGAAGATAGATGATAGGTAGGTAGATCAGTAGATGATAGGTAGATAAGAGATAGATATAAAGAGAGATAGGGATAGATACATAGATAGATAATAGAGATAGGGATAGATACATACATACATAGGGATAGATGCATAGGTACATAGACAGAGAGATAGGTACAGATGATAGATGAATAATAAAAACACCACTTACAGTTACCTCACACACTTTTAAACTCCTTAAAACACTGGTTCATGGTGTGAAAAGGATCTTCGGTGAGGAAAAACTTGCAAAAGTATTCATTCACTCAACATTCATTCACTCTGACACTCATTCTTTCTGAAATTTGTCATTGCAGCTCTCCATTCAGTCATTTCTCAGAAGAGTTTCTACACTTGAGCTGAATTCTCTTGAGTCAAAAGACTCAATTTGGAAAATTTGCTGCGCAATTTGCCCATGTAGCCTCAGAAGCACTATGTGTAAACAACTAAACAACTATACACCTATAACCAGTGCTATTTTAATTAACTTTATGTGCAAGGCCTTATTCATATGGAAGCATTGTTCACTACCATAATATTAAATAAAAACACTAGTTTTTCAATGATCCAAAACAAGCTGGGAGAAGCATTTATCCATTCATACATTCTAAATGTCTTCCATAAAGTAGACAGGACTTTATTAAAAGTTCAAAAGGCCCAATTTTGAATGTGATTCAGCTGGACTCCATTACAGAAAATCAAATATTCACATACTATGTCACAATAGCTATATATTTGAGCCCCGATTTAGCTATTTCATTTGACAGTAAAAAAAAAAAAAAAAAAAAAGTTAAGCAACTTAAAATAAAATCAGGCCTGCCTTGGTGAAAATGTTCTGTTAATCATTCAGTATTGTGAATAAATGCCACAGAAGAACACCAAATAATAGAAAATTTATTGGTGAAGTGAAAGAAAACTGAAAATGCTCCCCTAAGGGCTGAGAAGTAGGCTGTGAGCTAGCTGTGAACGGAAACTTCAGATTTTGTATTGAGTTAAGATAGTTCATTTGACAAAAACAGAAGAAGAGAGAGAGAGAATAGAGAGAATTTTTTGTCCTAATTCCAACAAGCATAGAACATATGAAGACACTGGCAGAAGGACACTTTCTAGTCTCATGAATCAACTTCCACAAAGTTGAAAGCAAGACGTAGGAGACTCTTAATAGTCCATTACCAAATTCTTGCACCACAGAGAAACCTGCTTACTTCTTGGCAGGGCTAAGGTCATGGGCGGGTATGTGTGTGATGTAATTTACCCAGAATTCAAAGCCTACAGAGAGTCCTGCATTTAGTCTAACACTGGGCTGTTCCTGTCTTGAAATTCTGTTTTGTTGTGCTTTGCTGCTGTTGTCTATTTTCGTTTTTGAGAAAGGGTCTCATTCTGTAACCCATGCTGGGCTGGACCGCCGTAAGTACTTACCTCCTGGGTGCTGGCACAAGCCATTACCTGACTTGAAATTCTTAATTTTTAAAAAATTCTTAACAAGAATCCCCATGAGTCCCACAAATTGTGCACTTCTCCTATTGTCCCCTCTTCTCTAACTCTGCTCTCGCCCCCACCGCCTTTCTTCTTCCTCTCCTGTCCTTTTTTTTTCCTTTGGCAGTGCTGGGAATTAAATAGAGAAGCTCACACATGCTAAGCTAGTACTCTGCCGCTGATGTCATCACAGCCCCGGTCTCTTTCTGGACATGAAGACTGATTATGACTTGGCCATACTTTATGTCCACCTGTTTAAACTATTACGGAGAATAGTTTAACCATGGCCAAATGGATAGAGAGCCTAGCATTTCTCTTATCTTCTATTTCCAGTACCAGGCAAGTCTATGACTAGACTCTCTGCTGTGCTCCACTGACAGACCTCTGTGCTGTCAGAGTTTGAATGACCTCAACCTCATAATAAGTCTCCATATAAAATCATGTACTACTAATCTCATTGTATGAAGACCACATTCCCCACTCCGGCTTTGATGAAGACCAGCTTTGCTAAGTCATATGCCCTGCTGCAATTTTGCTGGACAAGAATATATATTATGATGTGGCTTTACCCTCTACATTGCAGCCACTCTCCATACCATATGTACTACTTTTTCTGAGGAGACATGATTCTCTGTTCCCCACAGACAGTGCCCCCACAGGGGACCAAAGAGACATTTCCTTTCAAGTCCAGTTCACAAACCAACAGTCCATGGGCCTGTTTTAAAAAGCATGGGTAAAGAGTCCCTTACAGAATGCACCCCAGAACAGCTATGTCACTGACAGATTCCACCCCAGCATGAGTAACAATCTCCTGGGGTTTTGTTACATTCATGGTAAAGTTTATGGCAGGAAAATGATTAGAATTAAAATCTTCAAGAACACAAGCATACAGGGCACAGCCCAGAGAAGCATCAAAGGTGCGTCTGCTGTTATCCTCTCCCCTAGTCACCCGCACATTGCTTCCTCAGAACCAGGATGTGAGAAGACAATAGACAGCAAGGAAGGCTGCCCTGAGTCTGATACTCTGACTTACTACTGGAGCACCATAAGGTAGGAACCGCCAGTGATCCATAGAACTGCTTGGTCTCTAATCTACAGTCCCTTCAGGAATCCACCCAATCATATTTTTTGTCTTTTTCTTGTAAGTAGTTCCTACCTTAAATCATATTGTTAAATTCAGGTCACCTAACCAAGACACTCCTATCAAACATGACATTTCAAGAAATCACTTAGATCACTTAAACTTAGAAGCCAAAGACAAAGGCCAGTCTTCTTGTACACAGAGTTGAATAATTTGTTATACATTCAATAAATAAAATACTGTTCCTTTCTATTATTAAATGACCTTTTTATTACTGGAATGAATTCAGCTTGATTACATTAATTTACTTTATTTATAAACCATTTAATTTAGTCTTATAAGATTTTGTCTAGAGTCTCTTTATTTACTTATTTATTCTTATCCTTTGACAGTTTCATATATGAATTAAAAAGACATATGTTATTTTCATCTATTACCAAGTCCCATCCTCTTTCCTTTTACAAGGTAAACCTTCTTATTCCCAACAAGTCTCCTGCTTTCTTTCATGTATTTTTGCATGTTTTGTCTGGGTTGCCTGAGCACTTGATAAAGCATGGATCATATATTAGTGAGTGTGCCACTGAGGAAAGTAACTTCCTTTCTCCATCCAGCATTCATCCTCATCAGTCTCTCAGGGAAGGTTTGTCTCTTGAGATCTTTCCCTTTCCATGGTGAAATGCTGCTCTTTTCAAAGCAGACATAGTTGCACTGAGTTCATGGGTGCAAAGCTAAATCATGTCAAAAGATATTACCTATAAACATAACTCACCCTCTCTGGCTCCTACATTCTTGCCACCCTCTATTTTGCAATGTTCCTCCAAACCTCAGAGCGAGCATGACTCGGATGTCCTGTTTAGGGTCGAGAGTCCACAGTCATTCAGTCTCTGCATTTTGGTTACTTGTGATTCTCTGTAACAGACATTTTCCATTGCAAAAAGAAGTTATAAATCCAGGGCTGAAAACAGCTCTAATCTGGGACAGTTTGTGAATGGAATTAATCTATAACTTTTCTATTTTCTATTGGTTCTTTTCCAATATTACCAATATTTGTGTGAAAGTCACTAAATGGATTGGGGAATGTACCCCCTTTTCTATCATCTATCCAATTTTTATGAAATTGGCATCATTCACTAAATATTTATTAGAATATTAATAATCGATTGGAAGGCATGTTAAGCTTTTTCTTAAATCTAATGCTTTTTTCTAAGATAACTTTTATAATTTTTCTCCTTATAATATTGTTGGAAATTTTATAACAATGCATTTTAATGCTGAACCATTTACTCTCTATATGTATATTTAATATTATATATAATAAGCAGTACATATTTTTCATGAAGCATGGATCATATATCAGTGGATAATTCATATATATATTTGATATATGATCCATATAGTTGAATTTAATTTGCAGATATTGTATATGTGTATTTGTATGTCCTTGTTGGTAGTCATGTGTGCATATGGTATGTATCTATGTAAAGATTAGAGGTCAACATCAAATGTTGGCCATACTTTTTTTTAATTTGAGAGAGAGAATGGGAGTGTATGTACTGTAGAGCACATATGGAGATCAGAGGACAACTTCTGTGGGCTCTGCAACCATGCACTTAACTAGGTTAACTGCACAGGTACACAGGTACGTGTACTTGCTCAGCCATCTCACCAACCCCACTTTATGTTATTTTTTGCAACAGGATCTTTCACTAGTGGCCAGGAAGCCCCAGGATCCTCTTGTTTCTGCCTCCCTAGTGCTGGGATTACAGAGAGCCTATATACCTTTTATACTTGAGTTCTGGGGATCAAACTCAGATCCTCAAGCTTGCGCCTCCAGCACTTTACCAACAGAGCCATCTCTCCAAATCCATGATTGCAAATATTTTACAGAAAAGTTCCAAAGTATAACATAATAGATCTTCTACTTTTTAAGTAACAGTTCATGGAAAATAAAGATGACCTTCGTGGCTTAGTACAATAGGTACTAAAAAAAAAAATTATGGATCTGATCCAGCCTGGGAGAGAAAATTTTGAATAGTTCCCATCTATAATGGATATTTAGTGGGCAGTGTGATGGGTCACATGAACCTTCTACCTCAGTTCAGTCTCAGATTTCCACATGATGGAAGAGAATCAACTATGGTTCACACTGCTACAAAAAAGTTAGGCGACCACTGGCCCTTGCCCTCCACATCACCTCCCAAATAAGAAAATAGTTCATAGGCACTTGTATATTTAAGACAATTTTATTTCTTTCTTTGGAAGAATGAAAGTGCATCTCCATTGGTTTGAAAAGCAACAACACTCTTGTTAGCGCTGAGTCATTCTTGCTGGAATGGATTTAAGAAATCAACTTGCTTGCTATTATGACTTTGAAACAATATGAAATTGCTGTCTGAATTTTCAGGTAGCTTTTTGAGTCCTTTAAAAATATAATAATAGTGAAACGTTTGGGGACTTGGAAAGGGTTATTTACATAGATTCATGCTATTGGGAGAAAATTTACCATGGATCTCTTGATATGTCTGCATATTTCACTAAAAAGTTATACTTGCAGAAGCACAACGTGGCTTTTATTGTGGATTATCTTTTCAAGGATGTCTGTGTAAGGAACAACCTTGACAAGTCGAGAGGGTGTTTATCTCTAAATCAAAGAATAAGCAAGTCTGCTATCCACCACAGGGTAACAACATAAACAAAGCACATCTTTGAATGGCATACTCCCTATCTATTATAGAAGATAAGGATCAAATGTTCTCTTTCAAATCAACACACTGCGTGTGCAAATATCGCCTGCCAATTTTCCTGTCACCCTTCGGATATTAGAACTTGAGGAACTCTTTTGTTGTTGTTGTTGGTGGTGGTGGTGGTGTGGTGGTGGTGTGTTGGTGGTAGTGTTAGTAGTGGTGGTAGTAGTGGTGGTGATGGTGTTGGTGGTGGTGGTGGTGGTGTTGGTGGTGGTGGTGGTGGTGGTAGTGGTGGTGGTAGTGTTAGTAGTGGTGGTGGTGGTGGTGGTGGTGGTGGTAGTGTTAGTAGTGGTGGTGGTGGTGGTGGTAGTGATGGTGTTGGTGGTAGTGGTGGTGGTAGTGTTAGTAGTGGTGGTGGTGGTGGTGGTGTGTTGGTGGTAGTGTTAGTAGTGGTGGTGGTGGTGGTGGTGGTGATGGTGTTGGTGGTAGTGGTGGTGGTAGTGTTAGTAGTGGTGGTGGTGGTGGTGGTGTGTTGGTGGTAGTGTTAGTAGTGGTGGTGGTGGTGGTGGTGTGTTGGTGGTAGTGTTAGTAGTGGTGGTGGTGGTGGTGGTGTTGTTGTTGGTGGTGGTGGTAGTGTTAGTAGTGGTGGTGGTGGTGGTGGTGGTGATGGTGGTGGTGGTGGTGTGTTGGTGGTAGTGTTAGTAGTGGTGGTGGTGTTGTTGTTGTTGGTGGTGGTGGTGGTGTCATTGTTGTTGGTGGTGGTGGTGGTGGTATGGGCGAGAGGGTATGCATGGTGTGTGCGTGTCATGGCACATGTGTGAAGGCCAAGACAACTTTGTGGAGTTGACCACTCCTTCCACTTCACATAGGTTCTGGAGATTGGACTCAGGCTTGCCCAGCAAGTGTCTTTACCCACTGAACCATCTTGCTACACTAGAACTGTTTTATTTTGGTTTTGGTTTAAATTCTGATATCCTGACTATCATTGCTAAAAAATAAACGATCCTTTGTCTCTTTTCAGAGAGTCTTGTGTCTTCTACCAGTATCCATATGAATCTGGATTTGGGGGTGGGGTTCTTGTGTCCCGGATTCAAAGACTGAAACTAGATCATGTGGAGAAGTTACAACAGGGTTTACTGAAAACAAGAGAAAAAGGAGGAACCTCTAAGACACTTGTGGGAGAGGGGAAAGGAGGAAGCCATAGCTTAGCCTTAAGAGCATTATTAGAACAGAGGAGATAGTATAAGGTCAGAGAGAAAGGGGAGAGCGTCGCCACGATCCTGACTGCATGTCAGGAGGCAGGAGAGGAGGAAAGGGGGAAAAGGGGAAAGGGGGGTGGCAGGGGAGAGGAAGGTTATGGAGAAGGGGGAGCTACAATCATTTATAGTCTTGAGTGTTGCTAAGGAATGGTCCAGGAGTTACTACAAAAGTGAGGCAGCAGAGACTGGAGGTGTACTGTAGGTAGTTCCCATGGAACCCAAATATCCCAACTACACTAGCTGTCCAGCGGAAATTATTACACTACAAGGAGACCAGTGTTAGGTCTGCAGAAGAAAGGAATGAAAAGCAGCTCCCGCCTGTGTGGGTATCACATGGAGGTCCATGAATAAAGAGAAGCTGATCTGAGGGAGAGACTTAAGAAATAAGAGCTTATTTAGAGTTGAGGGTCTGGTGGCCAAGTGGGCCGCAGTGAAACTTTAAAGAGGGAGAGCACTAAAGCAGAAGAGATGGCTTAAAGTTAGATAAGGACAGAGCTGCCACGTTGGCAGAGAAAGAGATGAGGGGAGTCGGGTGGGAGCATAAGGAAGATCCTGGGGGCCTGTAATCTTTTATGGTCTCAGGTGTTGCTAAGGATTTGCTCCCGAGTTGGTTGCTAGGGAAATGGCAGTGAGTGAAGACAGGAGGTGTGGCCTGTCTAGCAGCTGTGATTAACAGCCAGGACGTGTTAACTGATTAGCTAACAGATAAGGTGAAATGTCAGTCTCTATGAGTTTAAAAAAAAAAAAATCATTTGATTACTAACAGAAGGAATTAAAGAAAAACAGTCCCAATAAAGCAAGTGGGGAGCTGGGACAACTCTTAGATATTCTGCTAAGTATACACTGAGAAAAAGTATTTAAAATTGTGTAGAACAAGATAAAGATGAAATTTAAAGTGTTAAAGGTAAATAAATAAATGCAGGGCCTGTGAGCCCAAGTTAGGAGTGTTTAAGTTGAAGTATTGAAGCAGGGGCCTGCGAACCCAAGCCAGTGTCCTGGGAGTAGATGAGAATGAATGACAGGATGGTCCTGTGCGCCGCCAGGGCAGGGACGTGTAGTGTGCTCATCTGTTTGAAACATTGATAGCCGATCTGTGTGTGGACCTTCCCCCCTGTGGTGTTCACCTTGTGTGAAGTGTATTGATAAGCAATAAAGATGGTACTTAAGAATGCAGGCCTGAGCCACACCCGGAGTCCAGAGGGAGATAAGAGTGACCCGAACCTTTGTCTCCATAGATATTGGACTCCCCGGTTTCCCCCCCCACCTACTGGAGACCTGAAACCAGACTGCGGGAAAGTACTCTGTGGGCCATCCCAGTGACCGTCGAGTTGTCCCGCACTCCTGGCTCTGGCCCACTGAGGAAACGCCGAGAGGGTGGCGGCCTCTGGAGCCTCCTAGGTGCGCGCTCAGGACCTGTCTCCGTCCCAACCTTGGAACTGGTAAGAGAGACTCCATGTCTATTTCTTGCTAATCGCGATATAGTGAATGTGTACGGGGTGGAGGCTGCTCGGCACCAAAATATTTCTTTGTTTATAAATAAAACCGAGAAAAGGTCCAAGAAGATAAACACGGCAAGCAGGGGAAATCTTTGAGAGACCCTTGGAACTGAAGGTTTTAGGCCCAGGGATTTCAATTCTAACTCTGCTAATGAGGCCTTGGAGGAGTTTCTTGGTCTCCTAGAAGTTGAGGAATAAACTTAGAAGGTTCCTTTCAGGATCTCAAATCTGTGTCGCTGGGCACTCCTTGGTATTCTTGGACTGGTTCTTCTCATCTCAAAACACACGTGTTCCTGAGTTTTAAGCCTTCACCAGTGATGTCATGTGTAACCTATTTTTATTTTATTTGAGAGAGACAACCATGTTCGATGTTTACAAGTCAGAAGACAACATTCAGAACTCCGTTCTCTCCTTCTACCATGTGACCACGTGGGCTTCAGTGTTCAGGTCATCAGGCTTGGCAGAAGTTATCTTTATCTGCTGAGCCATCTCCCTTGTGTACCATGCCAGTGTTCATGGCTTTATCTCTCCCAGGTGATAAGGTCTAAGGAAGAAAGAAATCATGGCTTATATTGAGCTTGTTGCCCTAAGCCACGCTTAGCACAGGGCCCAGCTACTCAAACAGGCTTCCCCCTGCAATGGGCATTCTGATTTACAGAATGTGTTCATGGATTTATTTCTCTGTTGGCTGTTGAAATGGAAGACCATTATTTCTGATGTGATATATGAATGTTTGGATGAACTGCAGAATGATGAACAAAGTAAAAGTTTCCACTCCATCCAGTTTGGACAGGCCTAATTGTTAGAACCTGACTTTCCTTCCCTCCTAACATAAATGCAGATGGTTAGCACTATGTGATTTTTTTTTAATTACAGTTACCATTTTATTTAAATGCTTGCATCCTTATGCATAAGTGAGTCCAGTATTTTCCTTGTTTTCTTTTCTAAGTCTTTGTTTCAGGGTAATCCTAAAAACAAAAAAGATGGCCATGGGATCAGGGAAAGGGTCCAATTTCTGCCTGTCTGATTGGAGGGCAGCTGCCAACACAAGTTAGACTATGGCATACATGAGAAACAAATGTTAGCAGTAATAAGCCCTTGAAAACTGGGAATTTTTGTTACAGTGGCTAACATTGCTCCTCCTAACTCATATGTCCTTGTGAATTCCTGACATTGTAACTGGATAGGCAGAGATAAAAGTATTCTAAAGAAATACTTGTGCCTCCCTACTCTGACTATATAGACTATTGAAACAAGTCACCCCAGGAAGTTGGAATTCCCCCCCCAAAATCTCATCTGGGAGCAGGAAAGGGTCTGGTTGCTAGCCAGAAGGGAAGATATTATACAAAGTGCTGACAACCTGTCAGACCACCTTCTGGACTGGCCTAAATTTATAAATATACCTGACCCTGGCAGCCGTCTTTGGCGCCTGCCCCTCATGGCACTCCATCTCTGGAGTCCATGAGTTCTTTTCCAGCTTCTTGTCCCTCATGGATTCCATGCCTGCAGTCCCTGAGTTCTCCCTCATGGCACTCCAGGTCTGGACCCGTGAGTTCCATTCTTTCTCTCCTCAATCCTTTACTCCCTGTTCTGGCTCCAGTCCTCAACTGGGAACACAAGAACCTGAATATATACAGACCCCAGGAGAGTGATCTCGGAACATTTGGCCAGTACAGCCAGGAGATCAACTCTGCAACGATGTCTCACTTCCTTTTTGCCATTTAGACACAATCCTAGAGCTGGTCATCTCAGAATTCCCAGCTACATTAAACTCTTCGACTTTATCAATTTTTCTTATCTGCTTCTCCTTGAAATAACTATTAGGTATGTGGATGAAAGGAATGGGGAGCGACTTGGACCCTGTGTGAACACTATGTGGAGATTCATGAATAAAGAAGGAAAGACAAGAAAAAGAGGGTATTTTTTAGAGTTGTAGGCCTGGTGGCCAAAGGAGTCATATTTCAAGATGGAAATAAAATGCAGTCGAATACAAGAGATAGCTTAAGGTCAGAAGGAAGAGGGAGAGAGCCGCCATGCTGGCATGGTGGTGTTGTGGGTCACTCTCTAGGCTCTGGATGTGTCCAGATTCTTGCGTTCCCAGTGGAAGATTGGAACACATGGCCACGGGGTCCAGGAGCCATCTACTGGCTGGCAGGGTCAGGGTATTTGTAAACTTGAGCAAGCCCCAGGAAAAGTAGCTTTTCCTTACAGGTTCTTTCCTTATTCAACCTCCTGTCAGAAGTGTTTCTTTTGAGGAATTTAACGCATCTGCATTTGAGGACCTCATATCCATATTCTTGGCTAGTCCTAGCAATAGTGGTGGCCTTAAAAAACCTTCCCAAAGTGTCTACACCATATTAAAAACTGCCTAGAGGGAAAAACCAAAACCAAAAAACAAACCAACAAACACCTATTCTAGCAAAAATTCCATTCTAAACTGCCTAACAGAAATTATTCTCTCTCCCTCGGGGGTCACAATCTCTAATAATCTCGGGTGTTGCTAAGGAATTGCCAAGGAGTTACTAGGGAACTGGGGCAGCAGAGACTGGAAGTGTGGTCTTCACAAATGACCACTGGCTAAGGTGGAGGCTTTACAAAATGGCAGCTGTGGCTAACACCAACCAGGAGCCTGAACTCTCTGACAACTTGTCCTTCCGGGTCACCACTTTGGAGAGATTCTAAACCTAGGGCCAATTTCTCTGCTGCTACATCTATGCTGCCTGCTGGGCTCTGAGGGCAGGTGAGGCTGAAGGAATCACAAACATGTGGGTGTTGTCTCCAGCTTGAAAGTCCTGGATGGCTTCCTCTTCTCTTTCCCTTACTCCCACCCTCGGCCAAATCTCTGCTTTCTTGAGGCCTTTCTCAATATGTCACCCCCTGGATCTCATCAATCAATCACTTTTTCTATTATGAAGAAAAAGGGACTTCAACATCCCATCCAGTCCTCCAAGTCCTGCTGCATTGGACCATTTTCATTCCTTTCCCTCTCTGTCCCACACTCTCTGTCGTGATCTGCCTTATCCCTCCTGGCCTCAAGGTGCATGCCTATCTTAGCCAGACCTTCCCTCTCTCCTATCCTGACTCCTCTGCCCTAGCATATGCCAAGCCTCCCCAAACTCAGTGGCCCTCCGCACATTCTGCACAGGACTCTGCCTTTTTTTTTTTTTTTTTCCTTCTCTCCCATTAAAACTTCTTGAATACTCCACACAAGTTAGGGCTGAAGCAATCATAATAGGACTTTGCATGACCTGCGCTATGTCCAACACATTATTGACCCCACAAAGTCTAGCATGGACTAAAGGCACTAGGATCCTTGGAGGCTAGGGACTGACAGCCACAGTAGTGTTCCTAAGCTTAAGGGGAACACAGGAAAGGGTTCTGGGAAATGCCCCTGGGTCCTTGCACCTCATCGGAGAGGAGGACCCAGAGGAGAGTTTGGCATGCGCAGTAAAGGATGCTCCAGGGATTGGGGGGGGAGCCATTGGGGAGAGAAGGCATTGGGGGATGGGGAGGGAGGGGGGAGAGGAAAGAGGAACAGGGGGGTCAGGGGGAGGTGGAGGGAGGGAGGGGGACCGGTGTACCTGTTAAGTTTGTATGAGTGGAAATAATAATAATAATAAAAAATAAAACTTCTTGAAAGAAAAGCCCACTACTTCCTTGTTTCTCACGCATTCCTCAGTCCATCACCAAGTAGATTAAAAATTAAAAATCAGTAGCTTCTTTATTAGCCAATAAAAAAAATGGTCCTTTTACCATTAAGGAGAAACCTCTCCTAATGTATAGATATTTATTTTGTGTTAAGTAGATGTTGTAGTTACTATGCATGTTGCCGATAAATTCATGATAAATGGCTTATGGAGGAACACAGGGTTTTATTTGAGATTATGATTGTCCAGTACAGTTCTTAATGCAGCCTGGCAGGAGAGTTTACACCAGCACCAGGGGCTGAGGGAACTGGTCAGAACACATAATGACAGAGAGAAAGACAATCCTTACGTGTCAGATCAGAATGTGTGGTCAAGTATACTGAAGAATGCCAATTTCCTTTACTAGCTCCATCCATTTTACCCACTTGCCCAGGGAAAGTAGACTTGCCCTTGCCCACCCACCGTAGACAGTTAGACAATCTCCTGCAGGTTTGATTAGGTTTTAACTCAACCACTAATTCTTCACGTCTGTGCCCAGAGCTTGAGCCTTCAACTGTGAAACCAACACCTGTATCTAACTACCAAGAAATCACTCTCCTGCCGTGTTTAATTCCACACCCACCTTTTTGCCCATCGGACTGGATTTTTAGACAACCTCTCACCATCTCTCTTTTTGTAGAAAAAAAATTTTTTTGTCGCAACTTTTCATTTTAAATTATATGACTTTTCCTCTACACTTTTTGCTGTCATTGTTGCCTCATCCTGTTATGTCATTTTCATGACGATACACTGGTTGTTTGAATCAGGAATGTTACCCTACAATCAGAAGGTGCTACCCCACAATATGACACCTTGGACAGTAAAAAGTGTCTCTCTTACTTTCATCTCATCCAATACATGGGGACACAGAGAAGGGTATTAATGAGCAGGTTTCTGGAAGGTCCCTCACTTTGCTATCAGTTAACTCAAACTTCTGAATAGCAACTTTTCCATTAAGCCTGGGCGTAGGGCACATGAGACTACTTGTTTAGTGTGCATGCTGAAGGTTCTCGTGTTGTGTAAAACTTTAAAGTAAATTCGAATGACTGCATTTTTCCCCCAGTGCCTTGTCCCTGCTAGGCAAGCATGACCCGGGACCTCCACTTACAACTTGCTCTTTCTTTGTTAATCTGTCTTTGTCACAGGGGATTCAGCCATAAACCTTGCATTAGTGGAGCAAACTATATTTTTTCATCCCTTATAAAGTACATGCATAAAATTTGTACCAACTTGCTAATTTGGTGCTCCCACTCAAGGCCTCATGAGACCAAACCAAAATGGCATTCTAACTGCTAAAATTTCTCATGGTGAAAGTGAAACTTAGTTGTTTAATGGCATTTTGAGAAAGCAGAAAGGGCTAAATTAAGTAAGGCAATCTGTGTCTCTTTTAACCTTTTCTAGGAAAGTAGCATTAAAACAATCAATCCTCTTTTTTACTCTTTTATTCATTTATTTATTTTTTGTTCGTTGGTGTTACTTTTCAGACCTTTCTGGGCCAATGCGAAGTCTGTCATAGTCAACAAAAATGCTTGGTTTGTGACTCATTCTTTACTCAAACTCTGCTAAATTTACTGTGTCTGAATATTTTCTTTTTGTCAAATAGCTGCCAGTTCTTCCAGGAAATCCTGAGGAATCCGGGAAGAAAGGATGAGGTTTGAATTGGGGTATTGTAATCGGGCATGCAATAGAGATGTCTCCAGATGCCAAGATTCAGCAGACTGGTGCCTGAGTAAGTGAAAGGATGTTGAACAGGTGACCTCAACAAAGTAATTAAGTGAAGGAGGAAGCCAGATGGTGATGGGCTGAGGAATGCGTGAGAAACAAGGAAGTAGTGGGCTTTTCTTTCAAGAAGTTTTATTTTTTATTATTATTATTATTTCCACTCATACAAACTTGAAAATCTGGAATGAGTGAATTAATATAAGGTTTTTTTTATTATTTTAAAGGTGTTTTAAAGCAGTAGGATGAGATGAAGAATATCTGGACTAAATCCTCACACCTACCTTGATTACCAACTTCATGTTGGTGCATTTTGCCAATAAAGAAGTATACATGTCAACACATTGGACTTAAACACACCCCCCCAAAACCTATGAATTAGTGTTGTTAGGAAACCGTTGGGATTTAAGGAAAAGAGCTGGATGGGACATCCTTGCGTCACTGGAATTGTGCTCCTGAAGGAAATAATGACATCAATTCCTCTTCTGTCTGCCTCTGAACTTCTGAGCTGACCAGTTTTGTCCCCCCTGAGATGCTGCCACAGGTTAGGACCTCTACACTGTGTGGCCAAAGCAGTCCTTTTCTCTTAGCAACTTGACCATCTTGGGTGTTTTGTTTCAAGGATGGGAAGCTGACCGTCACGTCTGACATTAAAGAAAAACGTGGTTTTAATGAGACATGCCTGTTGCAAAGCTAGATGAAAAACCACATGATCAAGTCTTGGATATGTAAATATTAACTGTCACGATCTTGAATGTACCTTGTGGCAGTATTGGTAGAGTATGACACCTCACCTTGCAGAAATAGGTATGTGGAGGGGAGTTGGATGTGGTTCCCTCCTTCACCTCATTAGAGGCACTTACTGAAATGGCAGCAGCCTGTGGAATAACACGGAAAGATGATCTCCGCAGGGTTCATTTGTTTTAAAAAGACTTTGAGAGCAATGACTTGAATGAAGTATTGGAAAGTGAGCTACATGATAAAAAGGAATGTGGTCTTATTTCCACGGATAAATGACATGTATTAGCAGACTCCAAACTGAAGCTAGGACGATGGATGAATGTATGAGAGGACACTAAACTTTTCTACACCAAAATTTTTTTAAAAATGTAGACTCTGTAGCACAAAATAATTATGAAAAAGGTAGTGATTAATAAAAAAAGAAAGACACCTAGTAAGAGAGGAAAGAAGGAAGGAGGAGAAAAATGAACACTAGAACATTGATAAGAAAAGATTTTTAAAAAGGCCAGACTTGGTATTAGTTGTCAAATTCAATGGTACATATTTCCATGAGAATATAAACAAACAGCATAACAAGAATAATAAGTATGAACACGAATCCTGTGATTGCTGGCAAAATGATAATGTGGCTCTCCTAACTTCAAAAATATTTGCACTGGGGGCTGGAGGCGTAACTCAATGGTACAGTGCTTGCTCAGTGTTGCAGATAGTCCACATTGTTGCAGACCAAATGACTAATAGGGGAACAAGGGTTTTATTTTCTCTTATGATTGCCTAGTTACAGCTCTTTTTAAAATATTTATTTATTTGGTTGGTTGGCTGGCTGGGTGAGGGAGAGAGAACATGGTGCAGGAATGGAGGGGTCAGAGAACAACTTTCAGAAGACAGTGTTCCCCTTCCACCACGTGGAATGGGATTGGGATGCCAGGTTTGCCTTCTGAGCTATCTCATCAGTCCTAGTTACAGTTCTTAATCCAGCTTTGCAGGAAAGTCCACCCCAATGCCAGGGATGAAAGGAACTGGTCATACCACATCTATCCATACACAAGACTGCTGAGAGAGGGACACTTGTCAGACCAGCATATGTGGCAACCAAAGGTTGCTAATTTCCTTACCCAGTTCTCTCCATCTTATCCATCTTATCCCAGGAACTGGCCACTCAAACCATAGGCAGGGCCTCCCCATCAATCAGACAATCTGCATGCAGGTTTGCTGGGAAAGGGGGGAGGGGGAGGAGCAAATCAAACACTAATTCTTTACAAATGTTCTTATAACTTGAACCCTCCACCATCAAGTTAAATTCCCGGCACTGCAAACACACACACATACACACAGATACAGTTGGAAATACTCAGCTACTTTTATCCAATTGCCAACAAATTACCTTCCTGAAAGTTGCCAGAAACTTAGTGAATGGGAACAAGGAGAACAATAAGTAACCTAACATCTGCCAGCACAAACAAGTGCAAGTGGGCAAATGGCTTCAATGCCCAGGAAGCAAGGTGCTGCGAGAGCTGGTATGTGTAGAACATGCTCTTGAAATTGACCCTCTAATAAAAAGGGCAGGTTTATGACAAATATCTTTAATCTCAAGAATCTCCTTAGTGACCAGTGGCAAGTAGCATCCTTTCCTGCAATTACTAGTGAGGAAAACAGAAAAGCCATTTGCCCTTTGTAGCAGATTGGTTCAGACATGCCCTAAAGCAAACTATTTTCTCCTAATAATCACTAAATCTAACACAGCTAAGTGAACTGTGGAGCATATTGAGGTTGAGTAAAAACCAGGTGGACAGAAGAAACACACAGAAAGAGAGATTTAGAGAGAGGGGGGAAAAAAGTAAATTGCAAGTGGGGTCAAGAGTCTTGGTGGGGTCACCATGAAAATGCCAGGGATGGACTCCTGCTTAGTGTATTTATACAGGGGAGAGGAGCTCTTAGAGAAGGGGCTATGAGACCTTTAATTGGTTTACAAAATAGTCCCCAGCATGGGTTTGTGAGAGCTTTGATTGACTAAAGGAGATAAGGAAGTGGGTGGGCTTCTTGGTTTCCAGGAAGTGCAGACAGCCATATTTTGTGTTTGGGCAAGTTCACATACTGAGGTTACTGGGACTCTTACTCTACGCCAGAAGAATCATCAGATGTCAATGGCGACAGCTGATGAGCGCACTTTGCTTACAGAAAGGAACTTTATATAAAAGAAAACCTCAAGCCCCTTTGATGCTTTCTCAGATGTAAAAACCCAGGTTCAGCTACAGGACCGTAGCCTATGTGTGGTTTTCCACTTGATGGACCCCAACGATGCCAAGCTAAAAGTCCCCAAAGGAATGACAGATACTCCTAAGTCATCTACTATCCTTTTTTAGAAATGTGGGTGATTGTCATTCGTTAAGCAAATCCTACAACGTCTAAAGTGAGAAATCAACCCCAAAATGATAATTCTTGGGGATTTCAACACTGCGCTCTCAACATGGAATAGATCAACAGGTAAAAAACTTAACAGAGACACTTTGGAACTTAATCAAACCCTTACTGAAATGGACCTTACAGATCTCTATAGAACTTTTCATCCACGCACCAAAGAATACACATTTTTCTCAGCAGCACACGGAACTTTCTCCGAAATAGATCACATAATGGGCCACAAAACGTATCTCCACATATACAGGAGAGTTGAAATTCTAGCCTGTACCCTATCAGATGACCACGGCTTAAAGCTTGACATCCACAACACAACAAACAACAGAAAATACACTAACTCCTGGAAACTTAACACTATGATGCTGAAGGAGAGTTGGATTCAAGAAGAAATTACAAAGGAAATTCAAGATTTCCTGAAAGCAAATGATAATGAAAATACAGCTCACCAAAATCTCTGAGGACACAATGAAAGCTGTCCTAAGAGATAAGTGCAGGGGCTAGAGAGGTGGCTCAGGGGTTAAGCCTCTGCCTTGCAGGTGGAAGGTCCTGAGTTCGGATCCTAGACCCCACGGATAGACACCGGCGGAAGCAGGGGGCAGCCTGGGTTTCTGGTCCTGGTAGGGCAGAGCCTGTGAATCCCGGGGCAGAGTAAACAAGGAGGAGATGGAGGCATCCATGGTGGTTCCCGAATTCGCCCATGGTTCTACACACACACACACACACACACACACATACACACATACATACACACATGCACACACCCATAAATAAATAAAATATTAAAAAAAGAAGTAATTTCATAGCTCTTAATGCCTACATCAAAAAAATGGAAACATCATCAGAAATAAATAACTTAACAATGCAGCTTAAAGCTTTAGAGACACTAGAGCAATCCAATCTCAAAAGCAGTAGAAGACAGGAGATTAGCAATATAAGGGGAGAAATATCCGAAATCGAGATTAGGAAAACGATACAGAAAATTAACCAGTCAAAAAGCTGGTTTTTTGAAAAAATCAATAAGACTGATATACCCCTAGCTAAATTAACCAAAAGCAAGAGAGAGAAAGCCCAAATTAACAAAATTAGAAATGAAAATGGAGTTATCACCTCTGATACCCAAGAAATAACGTCATATTTCAAAAACTTATACTCTGTGAAATTTGACAACACAAAAGAGATGGATGAATTCCTAAGTAAACACAACTTACCTAAATTGAGGTGAATTATTTAAATAGTCCTATAACATATGAGGAAATCGAGGAAGTAATCTCGAATCTTCCCACCAAAAAATGGCTTGGACCAGATGGATTCAGTGCAGACTTCTATCAAACATTTAAGGAGCTAATAATACCAACACTCCTTAAAATGTTCCATCAAATAGCAAAGGAAGGAACACTACCAAACTCCTTCTATGAAGCTAATATTGTTTTAATCCCAAAACCTAATAAAGATACACTTAAAAAAGAAAACATAGGCCAATCTGTCTGATGAACACAGATGCAAAGATTCTCAACAAAGTCTTAGCAAATCGGGTTCAAAAACATATCAAAAAGATTATCCACGGGGATCAAGTAGGCTTTATCCCAGGCACACAAGATTGGTTCAACATACGCAAATCAATAAATGTAATTCACCATATAAACCAGTCCAAAGTCCAATACCACATGATACTCTTGATAGATGCAGAAAAAGCTTTTGACAAGATCCAACAGCCCTTTATGATCAAAACCCTAGAGACAGTTGGAATGGAAGGAACCTTTATCAATATAATAAAAGCTGTATACAACAAGCCAATAACAAGGATTATACTCAATGGGGAAAAACTTGAAGCATTCCTGCTTCGATAAGGAACTAGACAAGGCTGTCCACTCTCACCACTTCTATTCAATATTGTACTTGAAGTCTTAGCTGAAACCATAAGACAAGAAAGGGACATAGAAAAGATTCAAATCGGCAAGGAAGAACTCAATGTATCTCTATTTGCAGATGACATGATCTTTTTTTTATACATTTTTATTATTATTTCAGCTCATACAAACTTAATAGGTACACCAGTTCCCCCCTTCCTCCTCCTCCCCCCCAAACCCCCTGCTCTCCCTCCCCTCACCCCTCCCACCCCATCCCCCCGTGCCTCCTGCCCCAATTCCCAGAGTCCTTTCTTGTGCATGCCTTACTCTCCTCTGGACCTCCTCTCCGATGACGTACAAGGACCCAGTGGCATTTCCCTGAACCCTTTCCTGTGTTCCCCTTAAGCATAGAAACACTACTGTGGCTGTCAATCCCTTGCCTCCAAGGATCTTGGTGCCTTTAGCAGATGCTAGACTTTGTGAGGTCAATAGTGTGTTGGACATTGCACTGGGCATGCAATGTCCAATTATGATTGCTTCGGCCCTAACTTGTGTGGAGTATCTTGCAAATCATTGCTCCTCCCATCCTTTTGCTCTTACACTCTTACCGCCCCCTCTTCCGCAAATGTCCCTGAGCTTCAGGATGGGGAGAGATTAGTCTGGCTTGGTTCTAGGTGGTTGATATAGAGTCTCTGAAGTTCTGGATAGTGGTTTGTTGATTTTCTTTTGCAGTTTTGTTGCTCCTGCAATGCCCTTCACTCCATCGTGATGGGCACTGTATGTCACCCCCTGGCCAGAGACAGAAAGCTGTTAAACTGGAGTCTTATTATAAGAGCACATTTAAGGGTAGATGTAATACTTATACCCAAAAGTGGAATCCCAGGGTCATATGGCATTTGGCAATGGGAGGGGTCAATCACCCATTTGCAAAATGGTTACTTTTTAATCTGCCGGACTATGTGCCCTCCCCTTCTGGTGAGTTCATACACCCTTAGTTGTAAATGATCAGGAACGAATTGTGAACTTAACTAGGTGTCACATTACTTTCTTGCAGTCCTTGATGGAGGACTATTTTCTCTACTGTAACCTGGTCACTTCTCTCCTTGTTTCTGGTGTGGCCCTCCAGCCCCATCCCTCCTGTTCATAATCCTTGCAATTACTGTAGGTAATACATAGATTTACCTATGAGTGTCTCAAGATGGGCTGGGTGGGTGTGGTACTAGGAGCCACCTATTAGGGAGTACATACAGCGTTTAATTTTTTGGGATTGGGATACTTCACTTAATATAATTGTTTCTAATGACATCCATTTCCCGGCAAATTCCAGTAATTCATCATTTTTGATGGCTGAGTAGTACTCCATTGTATAGATGTACCATCTTTTCCTTATCCATTCGACAACTGTTGGACATTTAGGTTGATTCCATGACTTTGCTATTGTAAACAGTGCTGCTATGAACATAGTCGTGCTTGTGCTATCGAGGTGAACCTCTGCTGTATGGGGGGTTATACGCAAAAGTGGAATCACAGGGTCATATGGCATTTCAATCTTTAATTTCTTTAAGAATCTCCAGACCGCTCGCCAGAGTGGCTGTATGAGCCTGCACTCCCACCAACAATGTAGGAGAGTTCCCCTCTCTCCACATCCTCTCCAGCATTTGGTGTTGTTTGTATTGTGGATTTTTGCCATCCTGACCGGGGTGAGATGATATCTCAGGGAAGTTTTGATTTGCATTTCCCTGATGGCTAAAGAAGTGGAACATTTTTTAAGATATTTGTTAGACATTTTAATTTCATCCCTGGTAAAATTTCTTTTAAGTTCCAGGGCCCATTTTTTAATTGGGCCATTGGTTTCCTTGATGTTTAGTTTTCTAAGTTCTTTGTGCACTCTGGACAGTAGAGCTCTATCAGATATGTGGTTAGTGAAGATTTTCTCCCATTCTGTGGGTTGCCTTTGAGCTCGTGTTACAATCTCTTTATCTGAACAGAAGCTCTTTAATTTCACAAGATCCCAAATATTGAGAGTTGGTAACAGTGACTGTACCATTGGATGTCTGTTTAGGAAATGTTGGCCTAGCCCAATCAGCTCGAGGGAGTTCCCTATCCTTTCAACTATGGTTTTTATAGTCTCTGGCCTGATATCAAGGTCCTTGATCCATTTGGAATTAAGTCTTGTACATGGTGACAAGTACGGGTCCAGCTTTAATCTTCTGCATGTGGAGATCCAGTTTTGCCAGCACCATTTGTTGAAGATGCTGTTCTTTTTCCATTGGATTCTTTGGGCCCCTTTGTCAAAGACCAAATGGCTGTAACTTTGTGGGCTTATATCTGGGTCTTCAATCCTTATCCATTGATCTGTGTGTCTATTTTGGAGCCAATACCAGGCTGTCTTTATAACTATGGATTTGTAATATAGACTAAGGTTCGGTATGGTAATACCTCCAGCAGTGTTTTTGTTACTCAGGATTGTCTTTGCTATCCTGGGTCTTTTGTGCCTCCATATGAATTTTGAGATTGTTTGGTCAACTTCTTTGAAGAATTGATTTGGGATTTTAATTGGTATAGCATTGAATTTGTATATTGCCTTTGGTAGGATGGTCATTTTCACAATGTTGATTCTGCCAATCCAGGAACAAGGGAGGTCTTTCCACCTTCTGGTGTCTTCTGCTATTTCTTTCTTTAGGGTTTTAAAGTTTCACTGTAAAGGTCTTTTACCTCCTTGGTTAGGTTTATACCAAGGTATTTCATTTTTTTAGGGGCTATAGTAAATGGGATTGTTTCTCTCAAGGCTTTTTCACTTCTTTCATTCTGGGTATATAGGAAGGCCTCTGATTTTTGCACATTTATTTTGTATCCTGCCACCCTGCTGAACTTCTCAATTAGTTCCAGGAGCTTCCTGGTGGAGTTTTTGGGATCACTCAGGTATATGATCATGTCATCCGCAAATAAGGATAGCTTGACTTCTTCCTTGCCGATTTGAATCCCTCTTATGTCCCTTTCTTGTCTTATGGCTTCAGCTAAGACTTCAAGTACAATATTGAATAGAAGTGGTGAGAGTGGACAGCCTTGTCTAATTCCTGATCGAAGTGGGAATGCTTCCAATTGTTCCCCACTGAGCAAAATCCTTGCTGTGGGATTGTTGTATACAGCTTTTATTATATTGATAAAGGTTCCTTCCATTCCTACTGTCTCTAGCGTTTTGATCATAAAAGGCTGTTGGATCTTGTCAAAAGCTTTTTCTGCATCTATCGAGAGTATCATGTGGTCTTGGACTTTGGACTGGTTTACATGATGAATTACATTTATTGATTTATGTATGTTGAACCAACCTTGTGTGCCGGGGAAGATGACATGATCTTATACCTGAGTGATCCCAAAAACTCCACCAGGAAACTCCTGGAACTAATTCAGAAGTTCAGCAGGGTGGCAGAATACAAAATAAGTGTACAAAAATCAGTGGCCTTCCTATATGCCCAGAATGAAAGAAGTGAAAAAGCCCTGAGAGAAACAATCTCATTTACTATAGCCCCTAAAAAAATGAAATACCTTGGTAAACCTAACCAAGGAGGTAAAATACCTTTACAATGAAAACTTTAAAACTCTAAAGAAAGAAATTGCAGGGGATGAAGAGGTGGCTCAGGGTTTAAGCCTCTGCCTTGCAGGCCGAAGGTCCTGAGTTCGGATCCTAGACCCCACGTATAGATGCCGGGTGGAAGCCAGGGCGGCTTGCGTTTCTGTGAATCCCGGGGCAGAGTAAACAAGGAGGAGGTGGAGGCAGTCCATAGTGGTTCTGGAATTCGCCCGTGGTTCTACACACACACACACACACACACACACACATACATACACACACGCGGACACATGCATACACTCACAATTGAATAAATAATAAAAAAAATTAAAGAAAGAAATTGCAGAAGGTGGAAAGACCTCCCATGTTTCTGGATTGGCAAAATCAATATCATAAAAATGACCATCCTACCAAAGGCAATATACAGATTCAATACTATACCAATTAAAATCCCAAAGCAATTTTTTAAAGAAGTGGCCAAACAATCTCAAAATTCATATGGAGGCACAAAAGACCCAGGATAGCAAAGACAATCCTGAGTAACAAAAACACTGCTGGAGGTATAACGATACCAAACCTTAGTCTATACTACAAATCCATAGTTGTAAAAAACAGCCTGTTATTGGCTCCAAAATAGACACACAGATCAATGGATAAGGGTTGAAGACCCAGATATAAGCCCACACAACTACAGCCATTTGATCTTTGACAAAGGGGCCCAAAAATTCAATGGAAAACAAACTGCATCTTCAACAAATGGTGCTGGCAAAACTGGATCTCCACATGCAGAAGATTAAAACTGGACCCGTACTTGTCACCATGTACTCCAAATGGATCAAGGACCTTGATATAAGGCCAGAGACTATAAAAACCACAGTTGAAAGGGTAGGGAACTCCCTCGAGCTGATTGGGCTAGGCCAACAGTTCCTTAACGGACATTCAATAGCACAGTCACTACAACCAACACTCAATAGATGGGATCTTGTGAAATTAAAGAGCTTCTGTTCAGATAAAGAGATTATAACTCGAGCACAAAGGCAACTCACATAATGGGAGAAAATCTTCACTAACCACATATCTGATAGAGCTCTATTATCCAGAGGCGCAAAGAACTTAGAAAACTAAACGCCAAGGAAATGAATGGGGCAATTAAAAAATAGACCTTGGAATATAAAAAAAAAAAAAAAACTTTACCAGGGACAAAATTGAAATGTCTAACAAATATCTTTAAAAATGCTCCACATCCTTAGCCATCAGGGAAATGCAAATCAAAACTTCCCTGAGATATCATCTCACCCCAGTCAGGATGGCAAAAATCCACAATACAAACAACAACAAATGCTGGAGAGGATGTGGAGAGAGGGGAACTCTCCTACATTGCTGATGGGAATTCAGGCTCATACAACCATTCTGGCGAGCCGTCTGGTGATTCTTAAAGAAATTAAAGATTGAAATGCCATATGACCCTGCTATTCCACTTTTGGGAATAACCCCTCATACAGCAAAAATTCACCTCAATAGCACAAGCACGACCATGTTCATAGCAGCACTGTTGACAATAGCAAAGTCATGGAATGAACCCAAATGTCCAACAGTTGATGAGTGGATAAGGAAAACGTGGTACATTTATACAATGGAATACTACTCAGCCATCAAAAATGATGAATTAATGCAATTTACCAGGAAATGGATGGAATTAGAAACAATTATATTGAGTGAAGGAAATGGATGGAATTAGAAACAATTATATTGAGTGAACTTCACTCAATATAATTGTTTCTAATTCCATCCATTGTATCCCAGACTCAGAAAATTAAGCATCATATGTACTCCCTAATAGGTGGATTCTAGTACCAAACCCCTTAGAGACACTCAAAGATAAATCTCTGTAATACCTACAGTAATTGCAAAGACTATAAACAGGAGGGATGAGAAAGGAGGGCCCCACCAGAAACAAGGAGAGAGGGGACCATGTTACAGCAGAGAAAATAGGCCACCATCAAGGACTGCAAGTAAGTAATGAGACATCTGGTTAAGCTCACAGACTTTCCTTCCTGGTGACTTGCAACTGATGGGGTATGATCTCACCATAAGGGGAGGGCATATAGTCTGGCAGATAGAAAGTAAACATTTTGCAAATGGGTGATTGACCCCTCTCTCACCGCAGTCTCCTACTTTTATTCCATCTACCTTTGAATATACTCGTATAACAAGACTCTAATTTAACAGGTTTTTATCTCTGGCCAGGGGGTGACATCCAATACCCATCAGGATGGAGCCAAGGGCATTGCAGGAGCAGCAAAACTGAAAAAAAATCAACAAACCATAATTCAGAACTTCAGAGACTCTATATCAACCACCTAGAACTGGGCCAGCCTAATCTCTCCCCATCCTGAAGCTCAGGGAAATTTGCAGAAGAGGGGGCGGTAAGATTGTAAGAGCACAAGGATGGGAGGAATAATGATATGCAAGATACTCCACACAAGTTAGGGCCGAAGCAATCATAATAGGACTTTGCATGACCTGCGCAATGTCCAACACATTATTGACCCCACAAAGTCTAGCATGGACTAAAGGCACTAGGATCCTTGGAGGCTAGGGACTGACAGTCACAGTAGTATTCCTAAGCTTAAGGGGGAACACAGGAAAGGGTTTTGGGAAATGTCACTGGGTTCTTGCACCTCATTGGAGAGGAGGACCCAGAGGAGAGTTTGGCATGTGCAGTAAAGGATGCTCTGGGGATGGGGGGGGGTATTGGGGGATTGGGAGGGAGGGGGGAAGGGAAGGGCAAGTAGGGGCGTGGGAGGTGACCGGTGCACCTATTAAGTCCATGTGAACAGAAATTTTAAAAAAAGGTCAAAATATTCATCAGCATTTCCATCTCAAGAGGACACATGTTTGTACCAATTGCAAAAGATACATTGTAAGTAGTAGTAGAAAGATTTCATTCCTGGTTGTTCCAATTACATTATTATAATAAAACAATCTGTAATATTTATTGCTGTATTAAAAAAAAGATTTCCATTTCCAATCATCTGTTGGGACTCTCGGCACAAAATGGATTTAAGAGGAGCCATGATTTGATGCTACAGCGTCACACTCTGACAACTCATTGTGGAGAGGAGCTGGTGCGGATGACAGGCTCTCATCCCAAGAGAGATGGCATGTGGATTAGGTGATCCTCTCACTATTGATATTAAAGCCTGTTGATAGGCCAAAAAAAAGAAAAAAGAAATGTGGGTGATTGTGAGCAGGTAGCTTTTGCACTGATCCCAGAAAGAGAACCAAATGACCCAGCAAAGAACACAAACTTTGGAGTAAAAAACAAAGAGAATCCAGTTCCATCTCAGCAACCTGCTTGCTCCGGGATATAACCTGGGGCATGTTTCCCATGTGAAGAAGAGTCTATTCTTGCCCACTTCACAGGAATGGTATACTTCTTGGTAAGTATACAAGGCAAAGAACTTGGCTCCTTGCAAGGCATGCAAAATGCAGCCACATGGTTCAAAAGCAGTCATTCCTGCTCTCTCTCTCTCTCTCTCTCTCTCTCTCTCTCTCTCTCTCTCTCTCTCTCTCTCTGTAGTTGGATTTTGAACCCAGGGTGTTGTATAGCTATATGAATCATTGTAGTATTGCCTCTGGAAAGAGGAGAAGAGAGAGGTTCCTAAGACTCAGAAAAATACAGGAAATTCACAAGACTCTTGGAGGTCTTGAAACTTACAAGCCTCTGTAAGTTACAAGATTTGTAATTCCCCATCTCAAAGTTATCAAAGCAATAAAACCATCGCTGAGGAGAGGAGACTCTTCTGCAGAGCGCAAGGAGCTCCAGCAATGCAGCTTTGTGATCCCCACCCTGTGGTGGGATGGGCTTTTCCATGATGCAGCCGCCTTTGACCCACCCATAGTCTATTACGTAGTCCCTCACCCAGACTCCTGTAAGTAACGCCAGTAAACTCACTGGTTCACTTGAGTGGAAATATTTCTTTGGTTTGTCATACTCTGTTTGAATACATGTTTGCTCGTGTCCCAAAGGTAAAGTCACAAAGCACAGCTGTGGCAGTTAGTTATAGGAGTCAAGTTGTCAGTTGACAAGTTGGTTAAGGCAAGCCTGGAGAAGATTTCTAAGGGAATGTGGGAAGGCCCAGCCCAGAGTCAGCAGGATCATCCCTTGGGCAGAGAGAGAAGATGGAGACACAACTGACTGACTTTGGCAGACTGACAAACTAGAAGGTGTCTTTGATCTTTGCCCCTCACTCAGTAATTTCTGTGGCTGTGGAGTGGCCAGTTCCTTCAGCCCCTACTGGTAACTCTATGATCAAATGGAGCCTAGACCCGAGAGCATGAACCCACTTGTTTAGGTCACATGGTCATTACAGAAATACACACAGATACAGAAGGGGCTTCATGTCTTCCCAGAAAAAGCTTTGTGACATAGGGCCTCATACAAGCTGAACAAGCACTTTACATCTGGGTTATATCCTCAGCCTCTGTACTCCTCACAATAAAGCTAAAAATGATAGGATCTTTATCAACACCAGTGATGCTTTCATCCAGTAATGCTTACAGCAACTTTAAGTGCAGACTATTATTAATAAATCAAAAAGCATGTATCTTACCCAATGAGCACAGTCCAGTGCTTTGAATCTAGACTTGGGTTCTGATCATAACCTCCTATGTAACAGTCACAGGCCTCAAGTGAGCAATTAATTTAATTTTCTTGATGTAAAATGGGGCATCAGGGTTTTTACTTCACTGTGTTGTCAAAATTAAATGAAACAACACACATTATTCCTGTGCTGTTTCCTAGCGACTCGACTCTGGGCTCATTTCTACAGATCTCTGGAGTGCAAGTTTCTGGACTGCAAGTTTCTCTTATATGAGGCATTTACAGAGCCTATTATGGGCATTGCAAGGAACATATTTAGACAATGGTTGGCATGTAGAAAGTGTTCAGTGAACATCAGCAATTCTTTTTCATTGTGTTAGCTTGTCTTTCTTAGCTCAGTTGTTAATGGCAACAAACCAGGACACATAGTTTTGATGCACCAAAAATGTCATATTTTGAGTGTTACTCCCCAACAGGCTTATGTGTTTGAACCTTTGTTGGTGTTAATGTTTGGGAAAGGTGTGGCAAATTTAGGATGGGGCTTTGCTGAAAAAAGGCAGGTCACAGGGGTCAGGCCCTGAGATTGGTAACCTGGCGCTGATACGTCCCAGTTTGCTCTTGCTCTCTTGTTCTGCCTTCCTAATAGCTGTGGTGAACTGAACCTGCCTCCTGATTCTGCCTTCAGCCATGCCTTCTGCTAGGTGATTGCCATGATAATGAACTATGTCCTCTCTGGAACCCAAAGCCAAATCAATCTCCCTTCTTCCTTTAAGCTTGCATGTGAGTACTGTTTCAAGGCAGTAAAGGCAACTGCCATATAAGAGGACTGACATGCTGAGGGTGATACACCATCTCCTGTTCTCTGGGTTTTAGTACCACTCAGCATAAGGCAAGAGGTGGGGACTAGAAGAGACACAATGGCTACTCTGAAGAACACTGCAGTGGGAAGATGTCATGGTTTTAATATGAATTGCCCCCCCCCGACACATAAGTTTGAATCGTTAGCTGTTGTTCATGTTTTAAGGTTGTGGTACCTTTAAGCAGTAGACCTTGTTGGAGGAAGGCAGGTCAGAGGGGTGGGCCTCCAGTTCGATCGACCCACTCTTGCTTTCTCTTGCAGTTTTGCTCTTGTTTGCTTTGCCTCCATGATGGCTGCAGTCACTTGAATCAGTCTTCCTTCTTCTGCCTCAAGCCATGGCTTCTGCTATGAGATTTCTGCCATAATCAACTTATGTCCCTTTCTGGAACCATAAGCTAAATAAATCTCCTTTTTTCCCCTTAGGTTATGTATGAGGATTGTGCCACACCAACAGAAAGAATAATTAAACAGAGGAACCCTTAGCAGCAGTGAGCCACGCCTTCTCACCCAACCTGCTAAGGATCCTTCCTTGAAGGCCATCCTCGTTTATTCACAGTTTCCACCATCATGCTCACTCTGCCACATCCCCTGTGTGCAGCAGGCAAACATTCTGAGGGCCCAGCCCCACATTCCATAGCCCACCCTGCTTGGTTCCTTCTGTGACTTGATTTTCTTTGTGATCATCAAAGTTTCTCCTCTTACTAGGAACTAATTCAGAAAACATGTTGCCATGGAAGTTGCTGGATGTTTCCGCCCTCTGACAGGAGAACAGTTAATTGGCCTGTCAGACCACACAGGCCGTGGAGGTCACCTCTGACAACTGGCGACTCTGATTGAATAAACACTGTCGCTCCAGGCTGATTTCACTAAGGCGGTCAGAATCCCCCCTGACAGAACTGGATGCCAGAATATCTGCTTGAAAGGTAGCAGACAGCTTATTTAAATGTGTGTCAGGCTTATTGTCTGACATCTTTTTGCCCTGTCTGGTGCCTTTTAGGTCCTCTGTACATGCTAATTGGCATCATTCCATTTGCAGATGCTGAGAGGAGACAGACACAGGCTTCCTGCTTCTCCTGTACTTGGCCTGACATCTTCTCATTAACACCAAATTGGAATGTCTTGAACAAGTGAGGAATATGGGCTAAATGGGTACTACATGGATTTAAAGTCTTTATTTATCTCTGAATTGGGAAAAAGTCTTTGTGTACACTTTTGGGGGTTGAAGAAGAATGTCACACACTAAAGGAAAACAGCTAAAGCAAGTCACATGGAAGACAACAGTAGGCTTGTACCTGACTGAGGCTCACCTCAGAGTTCATAGCAGTGTATGGCTCATTTTGAGAGTTGATTCATTCACTCAAATAATAAATATTTATCATATGTTGAGCCAGGTTTGTTCTCAGAAATAGGAATACAGTGGCAAGCAAAACAAATAAAACTCCTGCCCTTGTGGAACTTACATGGTAAAGAAAATGCATAATATAAAAGCATCGGATGGTGGCGAAGATGGTAAGACAATTGTGGAGGGACTGGGGTAGGTCTAATCTGAGGACTCCTGTTGTGGTATGAATGAAATGCCCTCCACAGGCTCATGTGTTTGAACGCTCGGTCCCCAACTAGTGGCATAGTATAGGAAGGTGTGAAATCCGAGGAGGCGAAGCCCTGCAGCTCACTCACACACTGGAGTCAGCACTGAGACTTTATAGTCCGGGTGCACTTCCTGTTCTCTTTCTGCTTCCTGAGTGCAGTGGTAAATACAGGTATCAACTTGACGGTTGTAAACTGAGTTTCAGTACAGCTGTGAAGAATTGATAATTGAGGCAAGCCTAAGCAAACCTGAAGGAGGTTGTCTAATTGATGGTGAAGACCCAGCTCATGGTGAGTGGGACTATGTCCTGGACAGATGGATAAAATAGGGGAAGATGGCAGGAGTACCAGCAAATTCCATGAAGGTAAGTTATACTTCTTTAGCTGGCTCAATAAGCAGATGGATATGGCGTGGCCAGTTTTCTTGGCTCCTGATGTCGGTATGAACTCTCCTGCAAAGTTGAACTAACAACTGAATAAACCAGAATAAAATTTCTTATTTTCATAAGATGTTTTGTTGTAAATTTAACTGCAACATATAGGCAAACTGATACTATGAGAAGACTGAAGAACTTGTCTCATATTCCTGTCATCATATCTTCCTTGCTTGCAGCCATGTTTTCCCTCTGAATCTATAAGCCAGAATAGACACTTTCTCCTTTAAGTTTTAAGAAATGAGCCTAGGAGGACAAGGATGGATGCAGCAGAACCAGTAAGACTACTGACAGCTTAGACACAGGATGGAATGAAGTCGGTAAGAAGTGGTCAGATGCCAAGTGTCACATGCAGACAGAACTGAGGGTATTTCCTCCACAGATAAGGGACAGAACTGTAAGAGCAAGTGTGTGGTCAAGGATAACACCATGGCTACTGGGCTAAGTAATTGGAAGGGTAGAGTTCCATTTGCTTGAGATAAGAAAGGCCATGGTAGAGCCAAGAAGGTATTTCTAGGACTTTACACTTGGCATGAGCATGTTCCTTTAGTGGCATTAGTGGCATGAGTAAATGCCACTAAAGCTTTTGAGATGAAGGAATTGGAACATAACTATAGCTGAGTATCTTTAAGATTGTGTAACAACAAATTATAAGCATGTATCCCAAGTATTTTTCAGAAGTACATTAAGGAGATGAAGAAAATAAAAACTCAGAAATTCCTCTGCCTACACACCCTCTAATCTTTATAGCCTGTGGGAACAGACTTTATTTCCTGGAAGGAATCCTGCCACCACCCCTAAATTCAAGATAAATACAGGATGCTTGATCTAGTAGATCACAACCTACTTACCCCAGGGTGCAGTACCTAAAACCAACTAAACAAATGGCAGGAGGTGAGTTTTATACTTTATTACCAGACAATCTCTATAGAACAATGTCTGACTTGGTTGTTTGTGAAAATCTGAGACCCTGTGTGGGGCTGGGTATGATTTCATTTTCAAAAAACCTGCCAAATTTGCAAGATGCTGACCAGTAAAACAAGAAAAATGTGGAGGCTGTTGGCCTTTAAAGTCACAATATATCATGGTCAGTTAAGGTCCATATTGCAAATTATATACAATAATCAATGGTGTGTTTTTCTAATGGAATCCTTATATGAGTAAGATTTATAACATAGATTGCTCCTGAAAAACTTGGCTCAGGACTTAGGACTATATTTCCTCTGGGTTTTGGAAAAACAGCTAAAGTTATTATAAATGTTTGTTCTCTTCTTCACTGCTCTGACGTAGGTCAGATTGAAAATAGAAAACTCCCCTAAGGTTGCAATTAGTATGAATATTAAAAAAATCTTAGAACAAATAAAAATAATCAACTTCTTTTAAGCTTCCCCATCATAGATATTTCATTATGTTTCTACCTCAAGCAAGATATTTTCTTTGGAAAAAAAGAATAAGATTGAAATAAATGGATTTGTTTCTCAAGTGTGCAATAACTTTAAGAGACTAGACTTTGGGAAAGATTTGCTCAAGCACAGATGCTTCAAGGAAATGTTTAAATGGGCCAAAATGGGACAAATTGCATGCAAATGCTCATTATGTAGCTCAAACTTCTGTGATTTAATTTTATCAGTCAGTCTGATGTGTTCTTCCCCCCTTTAAAAAATCACATTTTTCTGTCTCTTCCCGCCCAGATCATTAACTCTTACAAAATTGACTTAGTCAAGTCAATATCTGGGTGATCCAGATAAATTTAATTGCAGTGAGGCTTAGGTAAACATTAGCTCTAAGACATTTCTTGGGTCTATCGAGTGATAACTGAATTATGAAACAGTATTTCACTGTTATCAGGTTAAGCCTACAATGTTACCTAAAAGAAACTAATATTTCTAGCTCTTTTTAGCCTAGCAAAATATAGCTTAAGCATCAGTCAGTTTAGCATATTTCTCCTGAAGAGTCAGGGAATAAGTACCCAGTGAAAGCCCATTTCCAAAACAGAGAGACAGAGGAATGTGAAGTAAGGTTCTTCTCACTAGACCCCAACGAAAGGGTCTGAAGATCACCCCATTGAAGGGGCTTGTGGTTTCAATGTGAACTGCTCCCCACTAGCTCCTTCGTTTTAATACTTGGTCCCCAGCTGGCGGCGCTGTTTGAGACAGTTGTGGAAGTGTTGGTAGATGGAGTCTTGCTGGAGAAAGTATGTCTCTAGGAGCAGGCTCTGAGGTTTATTAGCCAGTGTAAGCCAGTGACCATGTCTTCCCTGCCTGCCCCGCCCTGATGGACTCTAACCCCTCTAGAACCGTAGCCCAAATAGAGCCTTCCTACCTTAAGTTGCTTTGAACTGAGTGCTTTACCTCAGCAACATATAGAAACCAAGACAAGGCACGTTACAAACACAGCTATGTTTTCTTGCAGATTTAGCCACACCACTATGGACGTACTGTGGAAAACATGTTGGATTCCTCCAAACCTAGAGTTCTCCTTAAAACCTTGTCATAGATACAGGTATCAACTTGATAGTTGAAAGCTTGACAATCTGGGCCATTTGTAAAGAATTAGTAGTTGAGCTAAGCCCTAATCAAGTCTGCAAGACATTAGCTAATTGATGGGGAAGACCAAGCCCATGGTGTGTGGGGGACTGGTCAGGTGAATACAATGGAGGGAATTGGTTAAGGAAGTTAGCATTCTTCTGTGTACTTAGCCAGCCATGCTGGTCTGACAAGTCAGTATTGTCCCTCTTGCAGTACTCCCGTGGATAATATGTGGCCAGTTCCCTCAACCTCTGCAATTGATATAAGTTCTCCTGCCAAGTCTGACAAAGAACACAGCAATCAAAAGCCAAAATAAAGCCCCTTGTTCCCTTAAATTATGAACTTACCAGAAGCATGCAGACAAGCCTTCACCTAGACCTTATTTCTTCTAGGAATCCTTGACCTCCCCACAGGGCATTTCTGCATTGAGGCACCTACTTCACTGTAAAACTATATTTTTGCATTTCTTTTTATTTTTTTCTACTTTTGCAAACTTATTGAGTATTCATCCCAGCTTCCCTCCCTTCCCCGTCTCCTGTCTCTCTCTCTTCCCTTCATCATTCCTTCCCATTCCATCCCACCCTTCTGCCTGTATGTTTCTATGGACCCCAGGGTTCATTCTGGCTTGTCTACTCTTGTGGGAGCTCAGGCCTCCATGGTACATCAAATTACCTTTCTTTAGGCCCATTGATATATGTATTTCCCTTCACTCATCCAGCTTTAGATCCAAAGGTTTCCACTTTAAGTTCTCATTCTATGGGAATAATAAGTTACCTACAGACCAGTTTGATGTATTGTCTTCCTACCTATCGGTTTATTGGCTATCTTCTCTATTGATCTATTTCCTTCCCTTTTTTTAGTCTTATTCTAGTTTACAGTAACAGGGGTGGGTACCATTTTGACAAATGGGTCTTGAGTCCAATCAAAAAGCTGTTGGTTGTCTCCTTGGTATTCATGCTACTATTACACTGGTAGTCACCTGTTGCCATGGTGATTTATATTGCAACTTGCAGATCTCATGCCCTTGATGGGGCTTGTGATTATTTCCCTCCTCCAGCAGCTTCTACAGTATTCCTTTGTACAGTGTAAGCTATCCAGCAAGGAGAAAGTCCTCATACCAGCGCCAGTTGATATATTTTGCCCATGTGCTGTGATCCATTTGTGTTGCATCTTCAGTCACAGGGTCTCACTGACAGTTTTTGGAGAGCAACAAGAGCCATGGCAAAAGCCTATAATGTTTGGGGGCCTTTAAGACCTCTCAGACCAACATTTTATCAGGAAGTGCCACATTCCTGTTACTTCTAGCATAATTTTGTCACTGGGTTCTAAGTGGATCAGCTCAAGGCTTTTTTCCCCCATTTTCCTCATTCTATGCTCCTCAGCATGGGGACTGCCCATTCTTGTTCCTTTCTTTAAAATACAGTTTTTTTCATATTACTAGCATAGGATGTTCTTTTGGGGATACTTCCCACAATCTTTGAGTTTTACTACAGGCACTCTCTATCCCTCCTATCTCCCATGTCCTTCCTATCTCCCATCCCCTCATTTCCCACTATACTTTTTCTTAATTATTGCCTCCCTCACTCTTGTCCTGGGATCCTAAATCTCCCCTTTAAAAGATTTCACCCTAGCCTTCCTTTCCCATCTTCCCACTTACATAGGTCTATTTTTGAATTTTCTGGCTCTTATAATGCTTCCAAATACATTGACAAAGATATCAGTTCAATAAAATGCATAAGACAGAATATGCAGTACTTAACTTTCATGTCTGAGATACCTCACTCAATATTAAAGTTTCCAGTTTCATCCATTTACCAGAAAAGTCTATAATCTCAATTTTTTGCATTTCTTTAATACTTGGGAGGCTCGACTATTATTGAGCTTTAGATAATGCATACTGTTCACAGATTAGGTGTTCCATAATGTTGTTGATGAATGAATAGATGAATGAATAGAATCAAAATGTAAATGCTAATTACATGTGAGACAGACTGTGGATAGAGAGAAATTCTGAAGATGCTCTGGATCAGGATATTGGGGGATATAAGAAGAAGAAAGAACAGGCCAAAGTAGCAGGTTTTGGGATAGAGGAATTCCTGCAAGGGAAAGGAATCTTAAAACACAGGCCACCAGAGGAAAAGCATCTTTCACCTCAGTAAAAGCAGGAAAAAGGACAAGGGAACCAGGAGTGAAGCCGTCTTGTGCAAATAAAAACCTTTCCATTTTTTACAGTATAGGCATTATACTGGGTTGTGGATCCAGGCAACACTGGGTTCAAATCCTGACTCCTTTACTATATGTCCTTTGGTATATTCCCTGACATTTCTAAACCCCAGCTTCTTCTCTGTAAAACTGACATAAAAATAATAAACACACATGAATGTAGTGAAATATACAAAGTGTTTAGCATAAGGCTTACATAGAAGCAACACAATAATTATTCTTTCTCATGATCTGGTAAGAACATATTTAGAGCGTGTTACCCTAATGCGGTGGAGACTCTGCTCGGGGCTGTGAGGCTAGAGAACCAGCATGAGAAGTTACAAGGTGACTTTCTTCTCTAGAACTGCTCAGGAATCAGCAGGAGAATTTGAAATAAAATTTGTGGTATTCATTCTATTTACTAGTTTGTACTTCCTCTGTAATTTATCAGCTTTCTGAAGGTAAGGATTCTGATGAAGGTAACATCCATAACATCTGAAAGATAACTGTGTGTGTTCAAGTGTACACTGCACTGGCCCAGGTAGTTAAAGCAAGGCCTCCTATTGGCTATTGTAGTCACTAGTAAGCAAACCAGTTCTCAATCACACTTGAATTGCTGCAGACTTATTTGTTTACCATTTCAGTTACTTTTCTATTGCTGTAAGAGAATACTCTGATTCAAGCAATTGAAGGGAGAAAAGGTTTATTTAGCCCACAGTTCCAGAGGGGATCCAGTTCACTGTGGCAAAGAACACGTGGTAGAAGGCATGACAGCCAAACTGAAGGGTGATTCCAGTTGCAGCACTCATCAGGAGGTAGAGAGAGGGAGCTAAAAAGGAGGGAGCAGGTTTGGAGGTCAGGCTACCAAACCTCAAGGTCTACCCCCAGTATTGAACTTCCTCCAGCGGTGTTCCAGCTCCTAAAGGTGCACAACCTTCCCATCATCTAAGTATGTCAGTTTAATGTGTGTGTGTGTGTGTGTGTGTGTGTGTGTGTGTGTGTGTAAGAGGGCACTTGAGCTTGTGTGCCTGTGGAGGCCCAAGGGTGACATTGGCAACTATCCTGGATTGCTCTACTTCCTTATTGCTTTGCTCTGGAGTTTCCCATTCTCCACCTTCCAGAGCCAGAAACTGCAGACCTCCATCATATCCACCTAGCTGGGATCTCAAGATCTGAACTCAGGTCCTTTTGCTTGTGAGCCCAAAGCTTTGACCACTGCACCATCTCCCTAACCCTTTCTTATCCTTTTCATCCTGTAATGTCCTTGAAGAGGATAACATAGCTGTGATAGTTCATCTTAGTTAACAATTTGACTACACCTGATTAACTAACAGATTAGTTGTCAGAGATATTATCTGGATAGACATATTTACAGTTCTAAATCTGGAGAGAACCTACCAGAAACAGACCAGATCAAAGGAATCACAAGACAGAAGAGCTCTAGGACTCCCTGGCCTGCTGTTGGCAAACTCATCTTCCCCCCTGTAGCCATTAGAATGTGGTTTCTTCAGTCCTCCATGTCACACATGACTTCAGCTGCTTCCACCTTCTGCTGCCTGCTGTGTAATAAGCTGTATCTCCCCTCTGAATCCTCAAGTCAAATAAAACTCCTCTTTCTCCCTTAAGCTTGAGCTTTGTCTCACAGCAGCAGCAGGAGTAACTATGACAATAGCTCTTGTCATCATGTTTGGCTTCCACAGCACTAGTAAAGTTCATAACCTCCCGACTACTCATCACCCAGTGGTGACAATTCACATTGTCATTCCAGGACACTATGACCTTGTAGGCACTACAGAATACTCTGAAAATACATTCTATGCTCTGCTAGAGTACCAGACTTAACATCTTATTAAAGTATTTTGGTGATGGCGTTTTGCATAATAATTTTAAGATTATCTTGAGAAGTCTGCTTTTAAAATTAATGGGGAAATTCCCAACAAGGTCTGAATTGTCCCTTTCCTAAAACTTTTTTATTTAACCAATAGAATAGCTTTTTTAAAAAGTGTGTGTGTGTGTGTGTGTGTGTGTGTGTGTGTGTGTGTGTGTGTGTGTGTCTCAGAGGGCACTGTGTGTCACTATTGAGAATCAAGGGTGACTTTGGGAACCATCCTGGATTGCTTCTACCTCCTTTTGCTTTGCTCCGCTCTGGGATTTTCCAGGCTTTGCCTACCAGGGCCAGAAGTGAAGGCCACTTCTGTATCCCCTTGGCTTTTTTACATGAGACTTGGGATCCAAATTCAGTACATTCTGCTTGTGAGGAAGAGTCTTAACCCTTGAGCCATCTCTCCAGCCCAACTTTCCTAAAGTTTTAAAACAAGTTTTCTGCTCTTCCTCTAATAAAAATTTTATCTGATTAATATGGATAAATAACTTTCAAAATATTGAAATTAATCACTCATTCATTGTAATATGTTCACAGATGGTTTATAATGATTGAGCACAAGTTTGTTTTGCAAGTTAAGTGGCTGCATTTGTATAGTGCAACAGACTGATAATGAACCAGTAATTTGGAGGAGGCCAAGGTTTATCGTCTTCCTAGGAAGATTTCCAGTGTTGTATGTCAAGTTTTGCATGTCAATTGTGACATGTTTGTGTTTTCAAATATATTGATCTTTACTGTAACTTATGACTCCTGGTCTTGCATTCATCATCCCATACGAAAGAAAGAAAGAAAGCTAAAGAAAGTCAAAAGGCCATCCTGTATCTCCACATGCATGCCATGGTACATGCATGCCCACACTACACATTACACACACACACACACACACACACACACACACACACACACATATACATGCATATACACTGAGCCTGGGTTTGGGGCTGGTGCTTATCAGAGAGGGGTCAAGAGAAAAATTATGGGAGGAACCTTACTGCTATCTTTTAAAAATATTATCCTAATACAGTGGAAAGCAATGAAATCTGGTTCTCTATAGAGAGGACACTGGATGAAATGTGTATTCCTGGAATATATGCTGACTGTTCTGTGATACTTGTATCTGGAAGCTAAGTGCTCACTGTTGCAAAGCCAATATGCTGCAGCTCCACAAACTAAAATGCAGCTTTTAAAATAAAAGAATCAGGATATAGCTATCTCAAAGTAATGTTAGATTTCATGATTTAGAAAATTATAAGACCTAAATCCTAGACAGTAATTTATTCCAGAGTTCATTTAGGGTCAGTGAACCAAACTCAGGGTTTTTTTAATGTTTGGGGAAAGTCTTTTTAATTTTTTTAATTTTTAGGGGGGTCTAAGATTCTTCATTTCTATTAATAAAGTCACTAACAAGTAGATTGTATTCTGATATGATTTCCAAACATGAACTCTACTATACTCCCATTAGCATGTGCTTCCTTGAAATAGACAGAATGAAACTCTTACAGTAAAATTTCTCAGATATATTTTGCGAAGGTACCATCCCAAACTTCCTGAACCCCTTGCGATTCTATTGAGAAGCCCAGCTTCATGTGGGGCACCAACTTACCAGGTAAACCAGTTGTCTTGGTTTCATAGCAGCACTGGCAGGTGGCGATCATCCATGGTGGCTGTGGCAAAGAAGACACCGTTGGCATGCTGGGGGATGCTCACCTGTATCTGTTCTTAACATTACCTCCCAGGAGGTGTGCCAAATCAAGCATCTTTCCAAAGCTTGAACTGACAAGAGCATCTGCCTGTGCTTCTTTCCACCCTGTGCATTTCACCTTCATCATCTCTGATTGACATTTTGGGGAAAATTTTACTTTGAAAAATAGATTTCCTTTTCTATGCTTATGCAAACAGTGCTAAAAATAAACATAAGGAACTGTGCATGAGACAGTCGTGAGAAATAATGTTGGACTGAGTATCCATGAAGAGATCTTCTAGGCTAATCCTTCAGGTTGTAAATCATCAAAAGGTAACTCACAATTAATGATGATTATTTTAGACAAATGCAGAAAATACAGAGCCTAGTATCTCCATGACTGTGAAAAAGAAAATACTCTTAAGTCCAAGAAAATTTCTTATCTGTAGTTTTACTACTTGATTTCTTTAATCTCAGCCTCCAACTCTCCCTTCTCATAACCAAAAATACTAAGAAGGAGTTGGAGAGATAGCTCTGCAGTTAAAGCACTTGTCACACAAGCAAAAAGACCTGAGTTTTGGATGTTTGGAGCCCATGTAAAAATGCTGAGCAGACATGGTGGCCTGTAATTCCAGGTCCAGAAGGTAGAGGATGGAAATCCCTAGAGCAAAGCTGGCTAGCTAGACTAGCCCTGTAAACAAGCTCTAGGTTTAATTAGAGACCCAGGCTCAAAATAATAAGGTGGAAGAGCAAGGGTGAGTCCCAATAATGACCTGTGCGCGCGCGTGCACACACCACACACACACACACACATATGCAGACACACATGCACATAAAAAAGAAAGAAAAACCTATTGTCTTAAAGGAATAAACCTAAGGATGGAGAGATGGCTCAGAGGTTAAAGCCTTTGCCTTGAAAACAAAAGGATCTGAGTTCAGATACCCAGATTCCATGCAAAAATGTCAGGTGGATATAGTGGCAGCCTGCAATTCTGGCTCTGGAAGGGAAGCCTGGGAAATGCCAGAGCAAATTGATAAGGAAGCAGAGCAATCTAAGATGATTCTTGAAACCATCACAGGCACACTTGCAATTACTCTTCCTGCTTCTGTGAGACAACACTCAAATTCAGGCAACTTAAGGGGAGAAAAGGGAGATTTATTTGGTTTGTGTTTCAGAAGAAAGATACTGTCTATCATGGCAGAAAAAGCCTGACAGGTGGCAGAAGCTGATCAGGCCACTGCAGATCTCAAGGAGGCTAAGAGAACTCCTGCAAAACTGCTGAAGCAGACTGCTAAGTAAGCAGCGGGGGGCTAACCAACCTCAATGCTCACTGTGTGTGATATGTGTTCCTCTCGAAAACCTCCATCTGCCAAAGGTGCATGACCTTCCCAAACATCAACTAAAGATTTAAAACATGAGCCTGTGGCGGGACAACTCACATTTCAAACCATAGCATACACACAGTGCCCTTTTACACACACACACACACACACACACACACACACACACACACACACAAAAGCACACAAAAAAAAGAAGAAAAGAAAAAGGAAAGGAATAACCTTGTTACATAAGTCCAGGTTCTTTCTTGGAAGGAAAATTATATAAAAGTTTTGAGCAAGTCAAATTTATAAAGCACACCTTAATTTTGTTCCTATATTTAAAATACATGAGATCAGGCTTCTAGAAGATTGATATGCCTAAGTACTTAGAATTTCCCATCACAGCATTCAGTTCCACACTTCTTTATCACCATTTTTATTTCTTATTTTTGCTCACAAACATGGTTTGGAATATGCAGAGCTTTGTTTTATTTTGAGTGTGAGCGTCTTAGTTTCTATCTTGGAGTATCTTACCCTCTAACCAGAATCTGTGTATTAGGATCAGCTATGATTGAACTCTATTACAGCCCCATTCCCTTATTTCACTGCAAAGCACAATGCTCATTTCTTGGATCAGATATGAGCTCATTCACAGAATATACAATCCAGGGACCCTGAAATTTCTTTATCAGGGAGTGGTGCAAGCTTGGTAACACTCCCCAAGTCAGTGTGTTTGTGACCCTGGAAGTCCCCTTCCCAATTTCCAACCTCTTTGGTTCAGCTTTTTCCCATGTACATACACTGTGATCCTAAGCTAATGAAAGTACCACTTGAGTCTCAGTTACCGTGAAGATGAAGGAAGAATAAGAGATGGTGATTTCCACTATCATACAAACCATAAACATCTACTCATTTGGACAGCAGTAACTAGAACATACCTGTAATATGTGGCTCTGAAAAAGACCTGTATAAAGGATGAGGTTACAATTTAAGAAGCAGAAGCAGTTGCCTTTAACACCATTCATGCTCAAAACTAAGTGATATTGAGCAGTACTTCTGCATTCTGTTCTCCAGGGGACCCCTTAGCCTGCAGCTGAACAGATTGCCACAGAGTGGCTAGCACAACGTCATCATGCATCTACTATGATTGCTAACACAGTTCCCAAGTAAGCCACCATTGTCAAAGTCAGTAGCTTACCCTTTATCCTCATCTACTTTTCTGCAATGCATCACTATTTATTTCCTGGTTCCTTTTCTATGAATATGTATATGTGTGTGTTTATGTATGTAGACTGGCGTATGTGTGTGCAGGCATGTGTACAAGAGGGCATCTGAGTGTGTGTGTCTGTGGAAGCCCAAGGGTGACACTGGGAATCATCTCAGATTGTTCTTCCACCTTATTACTTTGCTTTGTGAATTTCCAGCCTCTGCCTTCCAGGGCTGGAACTGCAGCCTGCCATCAAATCCACTAAGCATTTTTATGTGGGATCTGAATTCAGATCCTTTTGCTTGTAAGCAAAGGCTTTAACCCCTGAGCCATCTTTGCAGCTTTGGTCCTAACTTATAAATGTTCTCTCTCAGCTCTAAGAGTGCACAGGAATGTGTCCTTTGCTATTTGTTGATCCCTCTTTGGTCTGATTTCCTGATTCCTCCTCCATTGCCAAGTTCAAAATGACCATTCTTTTGGAGCACTTCTCCAGGAAGAAGAATACTGAACCTCAGTTTCCCTCCATTCCTGTCAGTAAGTGACAACCTCTTAGGGCCCCCTTGATGTCTGAGACGGGAGAAATTTGCCTTGGTAAGCAGGGCATCTAGGAGCTACACACAGTGCTCTGCTGGGCCATGCTAAGTCCACCTCTGTATATATAAGTGGTACAGGGTGAGTCTGTGTTGGGGCTCAGACCACAGGAAATTACTGCTTTCCATGTAGGAAGAAACCTAAAGCATCATTTGGTCTGAACTCTTCATTTTGGGTCCAGACAGGGCACTTGATGACCTCCTGTTAGATAGGGGAACAAGAAGAAGGTCTCCCAGGCCCTCACCTATTGTCCAGTTGGAATTTAAGTATCTTCCAAGCCAGGATGAAAGGCAGGATATCAGAATAAAATGTGACAGAAAAAAAATCAAACACTTATTTAGAATACAGTAAAGATTTTTTTCTCCCTCTAAAAGATAAAGTCTCTATTGTAACAACAAGGAGCTGGAAGAGGCTTTTGCTATAGTTGTTGCTTTACACAAATAGTACAATCTGATCACATGAAACATTTTAGATTTACATTCATTAAATAGGCAAATAAAACATCAAGTCACACAACACATATTTACATTAACTGTCCAAAGCACAAGACATTTGGCTCCATTTAGTAGCTCATATAACTTAAGATTTACATATACACAAGCATATGGACGAATATCAGTCTGCTACAACAAAGGTATAAGAAGTTATTCAGCAGTTTTGAAATTGAAACATATACTTGTCAATAAATAAGGACTTTGATTTTCAATGACATATTTTCTGTCAAGATACAGAATAGAGAGCATATGTAGAAAGGAGACAGCCAAACACGCAGGGCTTTCTTGCACTGTTTACTTCATGATATGCAGGGTAGAGAATCTTCCTGCAAATCTGATCAGTGGGGTTTGCCCTTTCTAGTTTGGAATGCTGCTCTTGGCTGATTGACCCCAACTTAACTTTTTGCCTTATAAATGACTGTTTGCTTTTCCTTCTATGTCTCTCAAATGTGCAATAAGACACTAATGCTTTTCTTTAAAAATAACTCAACTTTGGTCCCAGTAAGTCAACAGAGTCTATTTTTAAAGGCTGCTAATACATAGTTGATTTTTTTTTCCTTCATGAGAACCGAATAAAAGGATATCAGTCACATCACTTTTGGACCTGCTTTAGAATTACCAATGGTGCTGAAGACTACGAAATTTACCTAGAATATAAACTTTGAACGCCCCCCCCACTTCCTTCAACACACTGAGGAGCTGAAGTGTTTTACTTCCCGTCCTGCGACCATCGACCATTTTAAGACACCATTTGGTTTTAGCTCAGAAGACCAAAACAACACGATTTCTGCCCTGCCATTTATTTTGTGGACCACACAATGCTAAGCAGGGAGAGATTTGGCTGTAACATCATATAAACACAGACACACAATTAGGTGGATGTCATGAAGGGTGTGTCTGAGAACACAGAATTGGCTGAATCAGAGTCAGATTTCGCCCTTGTGGACTTCAAGATGCCCTCTGCTATAACTGTCTCACTGGGAAAGAGTTTGACTTTCCCATTCTGCCCTGCTGCAGTATCCTTTGGGGGCTCCAAAAACACCACTCTTTTACCTGCCTTCCGGTCATCTGCAGAGGCCTCACTAGTGGGACCCGGACTGAGAATGGATGAATGGGCACTGCTTTGGTTCAGCATATTTTTCTGTCTCTTGGCTTTACACTTGCAGGGACACGGTGTCAGGTAGAGGTACAAAAGTACCAACACGATACTGGCCACGCAGGCGGCAAGGGTGGTAAAAGCTGTGTTGAACGCCTCATGGGCATGGGATCTGTGCACAGTGAGATTGCTCACATTTATTGTGACATCCACGGTCTCGTTTAGCAGGCGCTGCCTATTCATTGCAATACAAGAATAAACTCCAGCATCCTCAAAACGAGGGCTTTCTATAACTAGACTTCCATTGTAAAACACACGAAAGTTTCCCATCTCTTTATCTGGCTCCAGCAGTCGGTTATCGGGACCGACCCAGATGAAATCCGTGTTCCCACTACCGATCTTGCTGTCACAGTGGACCACCAGCCTTTCCCCAACCTGAGCCTCATGGATGAAGCCAAGTGCATGGAAGGAACCGTTAATGATGCTGTCAGAACAGTTCATAAGACTATCTTGAAGCGGGAGCAACTGGTGGGTTTGTCTGGGGTCAGACCACAGGCGACAGGTGTAATCGTTCTTAAAATCCATTACTGAGCTAAAGTGCCTGCGATACCAAAAAATCAGCAATGATGATAGGGCGCAGTCACAGATGAATGGGTTCCCGTGAAGGTAGATGCCTCTCAGCTGTTTTCCGGGTACTAAATTTATATGGTGCATGGGTAAGGAAGTGATCCGGTTGTAAGACACATCTAAAAACATCAGTTCTGCCAGCTTGAACCTGCCTGCATACAAATCCACGGGGAACTGTGTAAGCAGATTTCCACTCAAGTAGAGTTTTTGCAGCCGGGAGAGACCTCCAAAGGCAGAAGGGTCCAGATAGGATATATGGTTGTCGTAAAGCAAGAGCACTTCCAGAACCCTCAACTCCTGGAATAGGGCGCTTTTCACTGACTTCAACTTATTGGACGACAAGTCTAGACACTTTAAGTTCGGAGTTGCAGAAAAACTGCCTGTGGAAATGCTGGTGATGTTGTTGTGCCGAATAACCAGAGTGGTGAGCTTGACAAACGACACCGGCATCCACTCGGAATCAAGAAGCCCGATTCGGTTGTAACTCAGATCCAGTCTCTTCATCAGCCGGAACAGGTTTCCAGGGACCTTGGACAGGTTTTTGCTGGTGCAGCTGACGATATCTGTGGCACAGATGCAAGCCGTGGGGCACGCCCCCGAGGCGCCAGGGCTTACAGCCACTGTGACCACCAGCAAACACAGAAGTTCTCTGCAACCTGGCCTGACAACTCCAGGTGAGGTGGGCAGTGCGTGGAGCCGAAACGACATTATGGTCCCCTCAGAGGCTCTTCCAGGCACCTTTGGCCAGTTTGTCTCCCACCAATCTGCTAAGTGTTTAAAAAGAAGGAAAAAGCACATGTTAACTACCACCGCTTAACCACCAAGAGTCAAACCGAATTTACTTCTTCTGCAATAACTTTTGATACACATTTCATTTCGCACCAGGAAAGCTGCAAGGTACCTTTTTCCCCCCTTTAAACTGCTGAATGCATTTTAACTGTTAACTGCATTTTTCCCCTGGTTACTGCTCCTTACAGACCCTGGCACATCCTCTCAGTAGAACCGTTTCCCCATCAAAAATGCAATTTTTCAAAAGGCTGATTTCTGCCTTAACTACCTCCACCGACACAAAAATACACAACGACATCCTGTAAACAATGAAACGGAAATACTTGGCAAGCCACGGGTCTAACAAACCACTCACGGCGCTGGGGAGCCTCCGGGCTCCGGGACTGGGCGCCTACGGCGGGGTCTCCCGGAGGTCTGTTGCGTGTGTCAGTCGGTGGCGGTCACTCCCGCACCTTCCAAGTTCCTTTCCCTCCGGCTCCCGGCGGGCGGCAGCCTCTCTCCGGCTCTCAACTTTGGGGAGTTTGGAGGCGCCGCGTCGGCGGGGCGCAGCAGCAGCAGCAGCAGCAGCAGCAGCAACAGCAGCAGCAGCAGCAGCAGCAGCAGCAGCAGCAGCGCAGCGGGCCGGCTGCACTCAGCTCTCCCCGGCTCTCCCTGCACCGCTGAAGGTACCGCCTCGGTTCTGGACGCCGAGTGGTCGCGCGCGGGGCGCCCCGCAGTCGGAGCGGGGTCCGAGGGGAGGGCGGCGGGAGGAACGGCCCCGCCTCCCGCCGATCGAGCGGCTGCAGGGCCCCCGGGGCTCCCGCGCCGGGCTGCTCCGCTTTTTATCCCCGCTCGCCCCGGGTCGGGAGCGGGGCGGGGAGGCCGGTCCCCCCCCCCCCACGCGTCCGCCCTCCTGCGGGCACAGCCGCCGGGCGGGGGGCGGCGCGGGAGCCAATCGCAGAGGCGGCCGGGCCCCCCGTTTTCGTAGCCGCGTTGCCCCGCCCAAGCCCGCCGAGCCGCCAGGCGGCGGGGACCACGACCCCCGGCTGTGGCGCTGGACCCAGGGGCGCGGCGATCGGATCTCCCCGGTGTCCACTGCGTCCATAGGGGCAGTTGCTCACTCGAGGCCGACAGGCCCTGGCGCGAAGGCCCGTGCGTTTGGGAACCAGATGTGGCTGGGGCGCGGCCTCGCAGGTGCCATCCCTGCCCTCCCGGGTGGCGGGGTCCCCCCATCCTTTAAGAGCTAGGCTTTTGGGTGAGGGCCCCGGGCTGTGCCGGCGCTGAGCACCGCTGGCTTCGAAGGTCTGCTAAAGCCAGCAGCGGCCTTGGCTCTCGGCCCATGTTTGGCCGAGAACCAGAGGGGAGGGAAGGCAGGCACGTTTCCTCTCGGATCACGGGATCTTTGCCGGGAGGAAGGAGCCGCGAGGGCACCGCGGGGACACCTTCGGCTCCCTGGGAAAGTTCTGTCCCTTTCCTAACCCAGATGGCATAAGGGTCTGTTCATTATTTAAGAAGCAGAAGGGCAGGAAGGAAGACTTGGACCAGATCTTGCAGCTGGAGTGCAGAGATAAGCGCATTAGCCTTAATAAATAAAATAAATAAATAAATAAAATCCAGAGCCAACTGCCTGAAAAAGGAAAATCCCAGAGTCTTGGGGAAAGAGGGTATGGTATGCTAGCAGCTGGCCCGGGGTAAGACCAATCCCAGAAGGGTGTTTTCTCTGAGCACCGCCTCTTCCCCAGAGGCCTTCCCCAGCCAACTCCAGGCTACTTTGGTCCAGCAGGCCGGGGAAGGTACAGGCTAATCATAAAAAATGAGGTCTGAGACTGGCGAGCTTTTCAATTAAAAAAATAATAATAATAATAGTAAATCCACTTTGGTTTAATTCCAAAATTTAATGACAGGATTTGACTAAACCAAATGACCCATTTGGCCATTGAATCTGGATTAAACAATTACCATCCCAATAAAAAGATGCTAATCATAATAGAAAGTGTAGGAAAACCCACAGAAGGCAGACCAAACTGGGTATAAACAGTTGGGCAGAGAACATGATTTGGTAATATTAATTAAAAACTAAAATGGTTACGGCATAACCAACCCCCTTCCTCTCAAAAGCCCCCAGCAGCTTTGAATATAGTGAAAACTGAATTTTAATGAACTGCTAGTATAGATCTAGACTAAATCCGGAATACTGCTGGCCAATCAGTATGCTCATGTTAGTTTCGCTTTCATGAAAGATTGAGTTTCACTAAAGCGAGCAGCCTAATGTGTTTCAAGAGAACTTTCTTCCCTTCCAGAGGAGAAATTCGGGTTAAGATCTTCCATTAGGCCACACCTCCTGGGTTCTCTGCTTGGTCGTTGTGCCTTCATTTTCATGAGGTTGAATGGTTAACACAGAGAAATCGAATTAAAACTATTCAAGGGAATATGACTTTTTAAACAACTAATAAATTACCAGGTTTTGTAGTGTGTTACCAGCATCCTTTGAAAGACAACAATAAAGACAAATAAAAGACGCAGTATTTAGTACAAAATACTCTAAAATGTCTTTTAAAAATGGAAACCGAAGGTTTGTTGCACCTACATTGTGATGTAGAAATAGCATTTTGTTATTACAAAGCCTAAATAAACTAGCTGCACTCAGAATTAGCAGACAAGATCTGATTTTCAGCAACCCCCCATATTTGTCAAGGGGAAGAGAGATGCAAAAGGGATGAGTTTACTAGCCCGAGATGAGACAGCTGGCTTTAGTGATGGTCTGAAGTGTTTTATGGAAAGTAGCCATTATAAAAGGCATCCTTTTAACTTTCTTCATCTTCTAGCAGCTCTCTCTTATTAGTTCATTTTCTTTTGTATAGTAAAATAACTATTAAAAAGGGCCAGGCACATTCCTTTCAAGACAGCTCTATCTCCTGTGGTTCCTTGACAGCTGTATTCACCTCTTCTAAGGGTGATGCTTTCATGATGTTGCCTTAACCCCACCTCTTGAAAGTCCCACCTGCCCAACCCCACCTCACTAATGGCCATGGTTCCAGCTCTTGAACTTTTGGGGCACAAGTTCAAACCATATCTACTAGAAAGAAAATTCCATAAAGGCAGTGATTTTATCTTTCTTGGTCTCTGCTTTATTCTCATTTTTAGAGCCTGATGCTTAGTTGACATCATATAAAACTTTGGTGTATGGACTGAGTGATGGGGAGCGTACTCTGGATGGCTCTGGTCTGGCTTGCCCCTCCTGAGCCTGCAGTTATCCTGCCTTTTGCACTTCAGGGAGCTTAAGAGATGATGGATGGAGACAGGGAATGAGGATCATTATAAACATTTGTTCTAGAATGGGTAAAGCCTGAAAGCTGTTCCCTGTGCTCATATCATTTTTTCACACGTGTGTGTGTGTGTGTGTGTGTGTGTGTAGAAGAGGACAATCAAGTGTATGCCTGTGGAGGCCCAAGTGTGACATTAGGAATTATTCTAAATTGCTCTTCCTCCCTATTGCTTAGCTCTGAGGTTTCCCAGGCTCTGCCTTCCAAGGCCAGCATTGCGGGCCACTGCCACTTTTACATAGAATCTGAGAATGTGAACTCAGGTCCTTCTGCTTTCGTAGCAAAGGCTTTAACCTTAACCCTTGTGCCATCTCCCCAGCCCTCACATCCTTTTTGGTTATATTCTTTACCTCCTCCTCTTCTTTTTGCTTATGTCATTCTGAGCTGAGTTTATGTCTCTTGTAGCTGATGGAGTCCTAATACAGCGAAGGTCATATATATGCTTGCATGAGCCATCCTTACTGCTCATCACAAGCTAGTGACAGTGACATGCTAATACCTCTGTAACCCAGATGGTCAACAACAGTGTTCCAATAATCTGAAAATGGAATGTGTTGAAATAATCTTGGGGTTCTACATGATGGGTTGATATTGCACAAAAGAGAAGAAGCTTCTTCCAACTGGGAATGAGCACCAGGACAGATGGTTGAGTGCCTTCTCTGGAGGTGAATATAGGACAGATGGATCTTCCACTGGCTTGTTCCATGTGGCATTATCTACTCGTCTTTATGACCATTTGCTAATGATTCCAGTGGATAGCAGTGAATGGCCCCACACTGGGCATGATTTTGGATCTAGAGTGCTGAGATTGATGTGGTCAGAAGGGTCTTTCAGCTCTTGCCTAGATTTCAGGGATGCTTCTGCCTTGTGCTTTACAATTTCTCAGGTTATATTAAGAAATTTAAAGATTTATAGACGTGACACATGAAGTTGTGATAGTACTAGTTGATGATTTAGTTATTCTTAGTAACAACATTTAGTAATACTTTCTAACCTGAGAAGAGTGTTCCCTTTCTTTCTCTCATCTGATTCTAGCTTGTGTTCTGTGAATCAGTGTGATTGGGACAGTAGCAGATATCCGGTCCTCTTGCAGAATAGCCTTTGTTTGTTTGTTAATTACTTAAAATATTTATTTTTGCTTACATATGTGTTTTGCATGTGAATGGATATGCATATGTATGCAGGTGTGTGTACCAGACGGTTCTTGAGTATATGCATGCATGCCTGTGGGGGCCTAATGTTAACATCTAGAATCATCCTAGGTTGCTCTCTCTCCTTATTGCTTTGCTTTGGAGTTTCCCAGGTTCCACCTCCCAGGGTCCAGAATTACAGGCCACTACCATATTTACTCAGTATTTTTACTTGGAATCTGTGATCTGAACTCAGGTCCTTTTGCTTGCTAGGCAGTCTTTAACCACTGAACCATCTATCACTCCAGTCCCTGAATGTCCTTTGGAAACAGTGGATAGGAGGCTACTAGCTGGACACTCTGGAATTTTCGGTGGAGTACTTCTCACTGATAGGCAGCACCCAACACAGGGTTGTCAAAACATAGCTCAGGGATCTGCCCATAAGAAGGGTGGAGCTTTGTCCACCACACAGCCTTTCTTGTTGTCTGGCCAAAGGCTCGTTAGAGAAGCAGATCTCTCACCCTGTGCTTCCCCTCATTGTGTGGAGACATGTTTTCAGGAAGGACAGAGACTCTAGCTCTGATGCTTTCTGAATTCCAGGAGGCATATGTGGGTGTGTGGCTTGTTTCTCTGGAAACACCCTCTCTGTATGTGCCAGGAGTGCATGAGCCCACGGTGGAACAACTCCTCAGCTATCCCCGCTCACCCATCTTTATTTCCAGATGGATTTTTGAAAGATAAAATTCACATTTTAAACATTTTCACTGTTTAATCTATCAGACATATATTTTACTGTATGTATAGTAATATGGAACTATCACTGCACTTTAATAACACCCCTTAAGTAGTCATACTGTTCTAACATACAAAATGATGATGGGCTAGACAGATGGCTCAGGGGTTAAGCCTTTGCCTCCCAAGCTAAAGGACCTCAGTTTGGATTCCCCAGATACCTGTAAAAATTCCAGGGAAAGATGGCGGCAACCTGTAATTCTAGCCCTGGAAAGCAGAGCCTGGGAAACACAGAAGCAAAGCAATAAGGTGATAGAGTATACTAGTCACTTTTTTCTGTTGCTGTGAGAGAACACCCAAAGTCAATCAACATAAGGGAGAAAGGGAGATTTATTCAGCTTACGGTTCCAGAGGGGAGATAACAGTCTTTCATGACAGAAAAGGCATGGTTGGCAGCAGAAGCTGGAGGATGCCTAGGTCACATCCATCCAGGAGGCTCCACCTCTTAAAGGTGCTGTCATGGTTTGAAATGTATCCCCCACAATCTCATGTGTTTGGGAAAGTCATGACACCTTTGACAGATGGAGCCTTGCTGGAGGAAGGCAGTCACAAGGGGTGTATTACTGTATTAGTCCCACATACCTCCAAGAGAGCCCTTCTCTCACATCAGCAGTCTTGTAGCTCTCAGTCTCCATGATGTCTCCAGTGATGTAGCCTGTCTCCAGCTTTAGCTGCCAGCCATGCCACCTCTGCCGTGAAAGACTGAATCTCCCCTCTGGAACTGGAAGTTGAATAATCTCCCTTTCTCCCTTAAGTTGCTTGACTTTGGGTGTTCTCTCACAGCAGCAGATAAAAGTAATCATTACAGGTGCTATGACCTTCTTAAACAACTAAAGATTCAAGCACATGTGGGGGACAATGCGCATTTCAAACCAGAACACTCCACCCCTGGCTCCCACAGGTTCCTTGCCATCTCATTATGCAAACCACACTCTGTCCAACTTTAAAAGTCTTCATAGACTACATCAGTAGTCCCAACACAGTCCAAATGTCCAAAGTCCAAAGTTTCCTGTAAAATCAAAAGACAACTTACATACTTTCAACATACAATAGCGCAGAATAAACATTTCCATTCCAAAAGGGAGAAACGGGGGCATATCCAGGAAAGACTGATCCATAACAAGACTGAAAACCATCAGGACAAACTCCAAATTCCACAGCTCCTTGTCCAATAGATGAACTTCTTGTTGAAATCCTCTCAGTTCCAAGAGGTTTTGGTTCTACCACTCCACCAAAGCTGCCAATATAACATATCACTCTCTTGGGCTGGTTCTCCCAGGTATACAGCTATCCTTGGCAAATGTCCCATTTTGGTTCTGGTATCACTAACATCATTTCTCAATATCAAGTCAGGCCTTAACTCCACAAACAAACTGCACTTTCGGGGCCTCTAAATTATAGGCTTTCTGCCTCATCCTGCCTGGCTTCTGTCATTCTTTAAAACCTTGGAGGAGGGATTCATGACCTCCTCTCTCTTTCATCTTGATTCCTCTAAAGTTAGAAGAATCACGTGGATGACTTTGCCAAGTTCTATTATAGCACTGGGTTGGAGAATGGACCCCTGAACTCACAGCTGGTTCAGCTTTCCATACTGGGAAGAATCTCCATCTCTCTTGTGCAGTTGCTTCAGAGTAGAAACAGATCTTTTCTCTGAAAGTCTGTCTTTTAGCTCACTCTTTCCAAAAGAATTTGTATTCTTATGAGTGGGATCCTTCCCTGAGGATTTTACCCTTAGGATAGGGCCTCTCCTGTGTTCTAAATGAAGAGCAGGCTTTGATTCACTAATATAGCTAATTTGTTTAACAATGGTCACCATTTTGCTTCCTGGTTCAACTCTTTATTTTTGTCACTTTATTTTTCTTTATCAGACCTCACAGTTTTTGCTTTTTTTTTTTGCCTGATCTCTTGCTCTGAACAAGAGTGCTAAAAAGCAGCCATGCCACATTGTCAAGATTACATTCCTTGGAATTTCCTCTGCCAAGCACTGAGCTTAACTTCAGGCAAGCTTATAGGATGAGGACAAAACATAATAAAAGCTCTCTGCCAACACATTGTTCCATATGCCCTTAGTCCAGTTTCCAGCACAGTATCTGTTCCTCTCTGGACCATCACAAGCTAGGTTTCCACTGCTTGTGTCTATAATACCATCAGTCTCTTCTAAGTTCTCATAAGATTTGGACCAGTCTCCAAGACATAAAGGCTTTCCTAACTCAAAGTCCTAAAGCTCTGCATATTTCTTCCAACAAACAGTTCAAAAGGCACACTAGCTACACATAGCAATGGCCATACTGCTGGGTACCAACTTCTCTCAGCTTTACAAACAACAATTTCACTTTTGGGTAATGGATTCTCAGTCTCACACAGCAGCATTCCACTTCATAAGCCCGTGGAGGATAATGCACATTTCAAACCATGACATAGAGCAATTCATAATGATTCCTGAAGTCACCTTTGGATCTCCATAGGCACACATACTCAAGTATCCTTTCTCTCATTCTCTCTCTCTCTCTCTCTCTCTCTCTCTCTCTCTCACACACACACACACACACACACACACACACACACACACACACAGAAATAGAGGAGGAAAAAACAATAATGCAGATCTATAGAAAGGAAGTAGAGATGAAGGTACCATTCAAAAGAACTTTATTCAGGTTATCTGCTTCAGTCATGGACAATTTGATGAAATCATGAAGGGAAACAGACCATTGAATTTCTGGAGTGTTCAAAGAGTCATAGTATCAGACTGTAGGCAGCATGATGAGTCTTGAAGGGAGAGAGAAGCTTCCGTTCCATAAGACAAAGGGTTTTGACTCTTACAGGTTTTAGGGAGTACAGAGTAAACTCCACACTAGACGACCTACTCTATGTGCTGTAAGTCACAAGGCACTGACAAATACAAAGTTATAATTCAAGGTTGTCTTGTGTCTGGGCAGTAAGGAGGTGGGCAGGCTTGTAGTTCAAGGAGGAGGGAAAAGATGCAACATTTGCCAGCATTGCCCAAGATTGAAGCAGGTTTCTGTAGCTGGCCTTGAGCGAAGGAGATTACAGAAGAGGTATGTTCTGATTGAGAGAGAGAGAGAGAGAGAGAGAGAGAGAGAGAGAGAGAGAGAGAATAATTTAATTTAACACATACCTGTTTCCCTCTGTTGAGATCTGGATGTGAAGTGTCTCCACAGGCTCAGCTGTTTGAACACTTGTTCCCCTGCTTGGGGGTGGCCTTGAGGTTCATCTTAGCTAGTGGAATTGGTTCACTGCTGTGGGCGGTGAGGTTATATAGCCTGGCCCCACTTCCTCTTTACTGTCTGCTTCCTGACTGTGGGTGCAGTGTGACCAGCCACCTTACCTCAGGTCCTGCTACCATACTTTCCCTGCTCTGATGGGCTTCATCCCTCAAACTCTAAGCTCAAATAAACTGCCCTTTAAGTTGCTTCCTAAGGAAAGTATATTTGATCATAGCAACAAGGAAAGTAACTAATCCACCCTCCTTCCCAAACCTGTTGCTGTCTCTGAGGATGTGCTTCTTCTGAACACTCCTGTAAATTGGTTTACTTGGCTTGTGGTCTTTTGTGTATGGCTTCACTGACATACCCCTTTCAAGATTTGTATGGAGCTCTGTCATCTTGTTGATGTCCCTTGCAGAGTTGGTTTACTGTATGTGAATTTAGGAGGGAGGGATACGAGTGGGGAAGAGTCCCATTTACCAGTATATACCAGTCTTCAACCATCCAAGTATCAGATCATCATGTGATTACAGAAACCTATCAGTAATGAAAAGTGAGTGTATCTAAGATGGAGTGAGGTACAAGGGTGACACTGGGATTCATTCTGAATTGCTCTACCTCCTAATTGCTTTGCTTTGGGGTTTCCCATACTCCACCTTCCAGGGCCAAAATTGCAAGCCATTGCCACAGCTGCCCAGCATGTTTTATGTAGGATCAGGAATCTTAGTTTCTTTAACTTGTGAGGCAAGGACTTTAACCCCTGAAGCATTTCTCCAACTCATAATAATAATCTTGATATCTAGTCCAGGCTTTCCTGGAACTTACTGCATGGTCCATACTGGCTGCTGGCCTCAAATTCCAGATCCTTTTGCCTCAACCTTCTCTGTTAAGAGATTATAGGTATATACCAGTAACTTAGCTTGGGCATTCAATTATGGTGCATTTCACAGGTTCATTTCTGCATAATTTCTAATAGAAAAAAAAGGAGCAGATTCTTAGCATGTAGCAGGGATGTGGGGAAATGAATTAGTGTGTGTATAGCTGACATCATCTTGTGCTGTCCAGCAGCTTAGACTAATGGTTGTGCCCCTGTAAGATGCTATGTGACTAAATACAGGTATGGAAAAAAAACAATACTGAAAGTTTCTGAACATATGGCCAAAAATTCACTCAAAATCAAATGCACAAATGCTTTTCTGTTGGTGCTCATCCATGTGGCAGTCAGATAACGTCACTTCAGCCTTGGCTCTGAGCACAGTACACATTTTGCACTGCATGGGCTGGCACACCCATGGCACCAGAGAATACTGAAGAGGTCCCCTCAGCTCAGATTCTGCACTGGTGTATGGTATGAGTTGCAGTGGGTTTTTTTTTTTTAACTTATTTTGTATGTGTGTGTACGTGTGTGTGTGCGCGCACGCGTGTGTGTGTGTGTGTGTGTGTGTGTGTGTGTGTGTGTGTGTGTATCAGAGAGCACTGTTTGTACCTATGGAGGCCCAAAGATGACTTCAGGAATCACCCTGCATTGCTTTTATCTCCTTTTTGCTTTGCTCTGGAGTTTCCCAGACTCTGCCTTCCAGGGCCAGAAGTACAAGTTGCTGCCATTTCTGGCTGATAGATCCAAACTCAGGACCTTCTGCTTTTAAGGCAGAGGCTTAACCCCTGAGCCATCTCTCCAACCCAAGTTGCAGTGTTCATGTACAGCATGCAAAGTTTTCTGCTCTTCTAATGGCTTCATTATGAAAAGCAAAGACTCCCATCATTCCTCAAGATGTAGATATTGAATTAGTATGCATTTGGATTATATTGTGTGAAAATTTTTTATTATAGATATCAAACTGAGTTTCATTAAAAATTACTAAGTGCATTTTGGCTTATGATTATGACAGATCTTTTTCAAATAATTCTAAATATTCTTCTGCCACTTGTATCACATATTTAGACAAAGTCACATTCTTAGCATTAGTGAACACAAAGTCAAACTGAAGAATTTGAAGATACTTTGAGTTCTTTGGTATCAAACAGTCAGCCAAGGCTTAAGTTCTTTATACAAAAATAAGCAATTAACAATCATAGACATTTCATTAGGGTACATATCTGCTTTTCTCTTCAATAAATAGTAAAATTATGAACATACTGAAGAGTTGTTTTTGGATAAGTTCTTTATGACTTATTGTCATACTATGTTTGATTTGCACACATTTTTAATGTATCTATGTGTCTAGGGTGGTGTAAAAATGGGGGGGAATAAGGGGTTGTGAATGGAAAGAGTTTAAAGCCATACTATATTGCTATTTAAAATAATGCAGAGAGATAGTGTGGTGACAACAAAAATTACAAAATGTTTCAATCCCAATGTTTATAAAAGGAATATACATGTATATGTGTGTGTACATGAATTGTATGCTGTGCATAGATTATGTGAAAGAATCTCTTCCTATATGGATTTAAAATGTCTCTTTCCTTATGTGTATATTCTATATTTCTCCAATACTTCTGTGATAAGAAAAATACAATGAAAAGTTCTTTTTAAGAAAAGTGTTTTTATTTATTTAAAAGAGAGAGAACACAGCATAGCACATGTGTGAGGTCAGAGGACAACTTTCGGAAGTTGGTTCTTTCCTCCATCTTGGGGGCTCTAGGGATCAAACTCAGGTCATCAGATTTGCAGTTCAGAGAATCTGAACTCAGATCATCTTATTTAAGAGACAATGACTTTAACCCCTGAGCCATTTCTCCAGCCCTGATAATGAAATTTAAAAAGCAGAATATGGTAACACTAGGTACCTAGGTATTGTGGCTGCCCTTGAAGATTTGGAGCAGAATCAAAGTTTCGATCTCTCGTTACTAGCTGCAGAGATCATCTAATTGAATTCTTCAGTGCTCTCTAGCCTCCAAACTGGAGTTAACCTTATCACTCTGCTACACATAGACGACATTTAACAGGCCCAGTTTGGAGAACTGTATGACACGTTCACCCTCCTGTTCTATGTCCTTCCAAAATTTGATTTCCTGTGGCATTCATTAATTTATCATCGCTTCCAAAAGGCAGATGGGATCATTCAAAGTGATCCCTGATTAGAAGCAGCCGTCATTCAGCAGCTGATGTTAACACAAAATGAAATAAGATAAAATCGGGAGAGCAAAGGAAGAACTCCCTCCCTCCCACAGTCAGCTCCACCGCACATCACATACTTCGTCAATTATGTTCAGCAAACACAGCTCTTGGATGTTGCAGGGTAATTTGCTGTGAAGCTCTGACCTTTCGGTCTATAGTAGTGCACAGAAGCATCACATAAATTCGGTAGAAGGAGGAGGACTTCTGGAAAGATGGAAGAAAGCAGTTGCCATAACCACACGTGGTTAAAGTAACATTTATTTCATTCATACTATACCATACTTCCTAATTCTTACCTGGACCCCATTTTCCACTGAGGGCCACAGGTTCAGTTAACACATGCCACTGGCCCAAGATCAGCTGTGCAGGACAATGTTGCATGAGGTTTTACTGACTCTAGTCGTGTGGTTTACCTTCAGCGCTAATGCTTCCCATGTAGGGAGTAGCAGAGTCAGCGTCATTTAAATTCCATTCAGCAAATATTGTTAGTTTTGGCCACACTCCCAGAGCTATAATATGGTTGTTCTCTTCTAGGAATGTGTAGTATGATTAGAAATAAATGTAGACTATAAAGCAGGATCAAATGCAGAGCCAAAATGCTTGCCACAGAATGTCGCAAGACTTGGGGCATTCTGGTTCCTACTCATTTTGTTAACAAAATACCTGATTCAATGGAGTTAATTATAGGCACATAAAATATAATTGGGGAGAAACTATTCAATGATCATAGATAGAAAATAGTCTTTTAGAATCCAGTGGTGATGTTGAGTTTGGTGACACATAACTATAATCTTAGCACCTGGAAGGTTCAAGGCCAGCTTCAGCTGCATAGCAAGTTTGAAGTCAGCCTGGACTATATGAGACCCTGTTTCAAATATAAAGAAGAAAGGAATTAAGTGATGATAACATGAACTCTAAGGTTCATCTTCTCTATAAAAAGGGAAGGCAGCTGGAGAGATGGCTCAGGGGTTAAAGCTTGAGCAAGAGGGCCTCCGTTCAGATACTTAAGTCCCATGTAAAAATGCCAAGTTGGTATGGCAGCAGCTGTAATTCCATCCCCAGAAGGAGGAGCCTGGGAAACTTCAGAGCAAAGCAATAAGGAGGTAGAGCAATCCAGGGTGATTTCATGATGTCAGGTATTCATGTGTCCTCTATGCATGGGAACTTGTGCTTGAGCTGTAGCATGCACACACACACACACACACACACACACACACGCACGCACACACGCACACACATGCACGCATGAACATGCAGGCACACGCACACTCGAGCACGTGGGCTCCTGGGTGTTTGTGTGTGGAAAATATAAAGAGAAAGAGTATTTCTTTTCCAGCATGCACCAATGGTCTGAAATACTTCCTAATCAAAAACCAAATATCAGTGTATAAAGATACAGTAACAGATAGAACAACATTGAATAAAGAAACACATCCCTGGATTCTGACTCTAGAACCTCTGTTTATTGGCTGTGTGGTCTTAAGTAAGTAAACCCACCTTTCAGATTCTTGTCTTTCCCTGTTGGTAAAACAGAGGTGCCTCAGAGGAGACAGGTGGTCAGGACTTTAGGAATTATGAAGCTGTAAACAAGTGTGGTTTTGCATCTGTGATGCAGCACAGATGTTTAATAAATGATTGTTGAATCTAACGGTCAGATTTATGCATAAAACAAACAGAGCAGGAGAGTATCTCACTACAGTCTATCTGTGACAATTAGATGGCTTCCGCCCTCAGCCTGTACTCCCAGCCCTCCTGTATCAGAATACAGTGGATCCTCGTGTGCTCCGCCTGCCTTAATTTCTTGAGTGCTGCAGATGAATGCAGACCGATGATATGCATAATGCTTGAGTTTCCCAAAGTGTCTGGGGATTTGAACTTGGTCTGATGGAGGGACTGTACCCTCCGTGGAGTTCTTCACTAAGAGTGAAGATTGGCTTTGTCTATGACCAGTAGAGCATTCTCAAGGGTACTACGGGACAGGCAAAATAAAAGGACCCGAACAATTATGCATTTCTCTCTCTCTCTCTCTCTCTCTCTCTCTCTCTCTCTCTCTCTCTCTGACGAACAGCTGTGAGCCACCAAGGCTTGCCACTCACACCTAGTAGGAAAGCACTGTGGCTTCCTCCACAGGCAGGGCAGGTGCAGATCTGGAAAAGAAGTATCTTACTTTGAGGAGGCAGTAGGGATGAGAAGCGTGCTCATGGTAGCTCTTGCCCACATCCTCTCTCGGTACAATTCTCCATCTGTCAGGCTGTATTAAAAGGCATAACTATCTTTGCTCCTCCTTTCTATCTCCCTTTGCTGGGAAGTCACTGAAGCTTGACTCCTTGGTTGTTTCCAGAAGCAGAATATCCCTTGAAGTCAGTGAGCGCTCAGATGCTGGTCTCTTTGTAGAGGAGGTCTACCACCTCAGTGGTCACGGCTCCTATTGGCAAGTCCAGAAGCTTAGTGTTCTTTGGGTGTCTCGCAGTTTATTTCATGCATGGTTTAAAATATAGACCAAAAAGAATATTTGTCTATCCTTTTAAAGTCTTATACATCCCTTAAACTCACTGGCCTCAAACTCACTATGATCTTAAACTTTTTTTAATGTATGCTTGATGGGCTGTGTGCATGTATATATGTATGTATATTGTCATGGTTTGAAATGTGTACCCCACAGTCTCATGCGTTTGACAAGGTCATGGCACCTTGAGAGGTGGAGCCTTGGTGGAGGAAGGCAGTCACAAGGGGTGGGCCTTGGGGTGGATTAATCCCACCTTACCTCCAGGAGAAGTCAGCTTTGTAGCAAGCAGTCTGCAGCTTTCAGCTTCCAAGATGTCTGCAGTGACTTAGCCTCCTCCACCTTTGGCCAGCCAGCCATGCCGCCTCTGCTTTGAGAGACTGTACTTTCCCTCTGGAACTGTAAGCTGAATAAACCTCCCTTTCTCCCTTAAGTTGATTGACTTTGGGTGTTCTCTCACAGCAATAGTTAAGAGTAACTGTTACATATATATATGTGTATGTATGTATGTGTGCTTGCATGTGGACGAATGTACATGTGTGGGTGGGTGTATGTACTCAAATGCACTCAAGTGTATGTGCCTTTGAAGGCCCAAGGGTGAAACTGGGAATCATCCTTGGTTATGCTTCTACTTTATTGTTGTAAGCCTGGGTCTCTAATTAAACTCATAGCATGCCACTGGAGCTAGTTTGGTTGACCAGCTTGTTCTAGGAATTCCCAGGCTCTGTTTTCCAGGGCTAGAATTATAGGTGGGTCACCACACTTGCATGGATCAGGGGATATGAACTCAGGTCCTTCTGCTTGTATGGCAAGGACTTTAACCATTGAGCCATCTCCCCAGCCAGATCTTAAACTGCTGTCCTTCTTCTGATCACATAAATTGGTCCTGTGTGTTGTGAAGACAGGAGTGTGCTACCATACCCCACTAATGTGGTGCTGAGAACTGAACACAGAGTTCCAGGTATGCTAAGCAAGAGTTCTGCCAGCTGAGCTACATGTACCACACCCCCAAGTGAACCCTTAATACACAAGAAATTCAAGGGCATCCTGATTCTGCCCCAGTGAGTGAATTGCTGTTTGCGTTTAAGCAAATCTCTCCCTTCTCCCTTTATCAGTCCATTAGCAGAATGGGAAAAAGCAGAACGCCACCGTAAATGAACTGGAATGGTGATCAGAAGAGAGGCAGATGGACAAAGGGCAGAGAATTCATGCCAGATAAACATTATCCAAAAGCAGATGAATGGTCAGCAAGATGGCTCAACCCGTACAGGTGCCTGTGAGCAAAGCTGCCAATCTAGGATCTGAGTTCCATCCCCAGAGCTCATCATGAAAGAGAGAACCGACTTCCAAAAGTTGTCCTCTGACCGCCACACGATTTCCTGGCATGTACCACCTGCTCTTTCTCCTTCCCTTCAAATATATAAAATGTTGAAAAGGAAGAGGAGAGGAGGACGGGGGAAGAGAAGGAGGAAGGATAGGAAGACAAAATGGAGGAGGAGGAGGAGGAGGAGAAAGAGGAGGAGGAGTAGAGAGAGCTGAGAAGCTAACTGGAGAGAAAAGACTATCTCAGAAATAGGTGAGAGAAAGCAGACATTTTACAGAAAGAAAAGTTCCAGCAAAGATAATCACGCAGCATGCACAAATGAGGCTTAGCCTGACAGAGCCACCTGGCTTGGCAGTCACCATCAGTCAATATGCAGGACTTATACAGCACGGAGTCCCACGTCATGATCTCTTCTAGCCGACAGCCTCCCAGTGGCAAGCAATTTTGCATCTTTCAACAACATAGATTATTTTTAGTTTTTCCTGTTTTTATACTTCACACGAATGGACTTTTCATGTCTGGCCTGTTGCTGCATTTTGTATTTGAGAGATTCATATGTAGTTTGGATTTTGTGCATAGCATAGATCTATATAACCTTATATTGTGAAGTTATATCACTTTTTAACCATTTTGTTGTTTTGTTTTGTTTGTTTTGTTTGTTGTTGGGTAACTTCCAACTTTTGTGAATACACATGTGTATGTGTGTGTTTGTGGATGTAGAAGCCAGAGGTGATGTTGTGTGTCTTCTTCAGTCATTCTCTATTTTTTGAGACAGGGTCTTTTGATGTATCTGGAGCTTGCTGATTGGTTAGATGACTGGCCAGCGAAGAAACTTGAAGTATCCTCCTGTATCTACTTCCCCAGCACTGGAAAGTGCTTGCTTGACCTTTACCTTTTACGTGGATGTTAGGATGAGAATTCAGGTCCTGATACTTGTATGGCCAGAACTTTGTTGACTGAGCCATCTCCCCAACCCACTTGCCAATTGTTGTCTATTCTAAGTACCGTTACTGTTAATACTGTAAGTCATGACCTTTGGTAAGTGTCCCAGTTAGCCTGCCTGGTTGCTGATAAATGCATGACTACACAGCTTATGGGAACAAGGGGTTTTATTTTGGTTTACAATTATCCTGTTACACTTCCTAATCCAGCTTGGCAGGAGAGTCCAACAGCAATACCTGGGGCTGAGAGAACTGTCCACACCATATCAACGGGACTGCTGAGGAAAGGCAAATTTCCCTTGCCAGACAGCATGTCTGTCCACGGATGCTAAAGAATGCCACTCCTTAACAAGCTCCCTCCATTTTATTCATCTGCACAGAGGATGGTCCCATCCATCACGGGCTGGATGTCCCCCATCAATTAGACAATCTCCTGCCAGCTGCTTTAGGGTTTAACTACTACGTGTTCAGAACCAAAGCCTTCAATGCTAAGTTGACACCAGCAGTTATCTACCACAGTATTTTTTTCATTTTTTAATTATTTTATTTTATTATTTTTAGCCAGTGTCTCTTATATCACATTTTGGCCTTGTACTGGCTACATAGCTAAGAATGACTCCTGATTCTCCTGCCCCCACCTCCCCAGTTGCAGAAATGGGCAACTCTTGGTACCCTAAGTTTCTTTTGAACAGATACCTAGGAGTGATTTCTAAAGATAAAAATAATGACCTGCTTTCCAACATGGTTATACCAATTTATTCTCCTACAAGGGATAGGTGAAAATCATGTTCTTAAACATCCTTGCCAACAGTTAGCATTTTCCATCTTTTTTTTCTTAGTCTTTTGGATGGCAGAGAGTATTACTCCACTGTGGTTTTAATATGCATTTCTCAGGTAATTAAATGAGCTTCAGCAGTTTTCTGTTTTGTTCTTTACTCCCAAGTTTTCTGCCCATTTTGATGTTAAGCTGTCAGACGTTTTCTTTCTGTATTGTAAGTCTTTTTAAAATGTTTTGGTTTGGTGGATAAATATTCACTTATTTATTTAGATCATATGTAAAAATGCCAGATGGATATGGTGGTAGCCTGAAATTCCAGTCTTGGAAGGCAGAGCTGTGGAATCCCCAGAGCAAAGCAATAAGAAAGTGGAGCAGGATGAATTCCAATGTTGCCTTTGGGCCTCCACAGATCCACACACTCATGTTCACTCTTGTACACATGCCCACACACACACATGTACACCCTCCCACATGCAAAAAAATGCATGCAAAAGAGAAATGTCAGACGAAAGAGAAAAAAACAAAAATACAAGACTAACATATATATATGAATATGACACATGAAAATTAATATCCAGATTGAATTTTCTCCCATTCACTTAGTCACTCTGAATGAAAAGTTCTTGATTTTAATTTGGTCCATTTGATTCTATTTTTTCTTTCATAGTCACTACTTTTCTTTCTACTACTTCAGAAAGTGCTTGCTGCACTTGTGGAAGGGGTTCCCTCTGAAAGTTGCTCTGTTTAACCCTTTGTCGTTTTCCTTTTTATTCCCAAAAGCCCTTGAGAGTTAACTGCTTCATGGAGTATGAAGTCAATGGACTTTTATCCATTCACATAGTCATTTGGTCGGTGAGCACTTAATTGAAAATACACCTTTCCCTTCTCTGTTTTGTCTTCACTCTGTCCTTAGCCTTGAGCTAAGACCTGATTTTGGTCTCTGCAGTGTTGCTCGGGATCCCCACCTGTCCCTGACCAAGAGGACTTATGTTTGGTCATCACTAGATAATTAGAATAATAGCACCTAGAATTACATAGCATGGGTCTTTTCTATTTGCCCTTTTCAGATGTCCTGGTTCTTCTGGACTTTCAGTTTTCTACATTAATTTTAATTTTGTCCACTTCTGAAAAACAAGCAAAGAAACCCAATGACTCAAACCTTAGATTTTGATTCAGGTTGCCTGGACACATTAATCTGATAGAACTAAATATAGTGACAGCCTCGAGTCTTTGAAGCATAACAGTGAATGTACATCTTTTTCTTTGATTCTTTGTTTTCTTCAATAATATCATATAATTTTCAGTCTTGAATATCTTTCATCATATTTATTTCTAAGTGTTTCAGTTTTTGATGGTGCTGTAAAAACATGTTTTATTTTCTATTTCTTTGTTGCCAGTGTATACAAACATGGCTTGTGCCAATTTTGTGTAAATGTGGTTTTTTAAAATATTTTATTTATTTGGAGAGGGGGAGGAGAGAGAGAGATAGAGAGAGAGAGAGATGTGAATGTGCCATGATGTATGCATAGAGGTCAGAGAGTTATCAGATTTTTGTTTAGTTCTTAGGCGCTGGAGTCAAAGATTGAAACCAGAACACAAGTGGAGAGGATAAGGCAAGATTGGTTGATATTAAGGAAGAGAGAGAGACAGAGAGAGAGAGACAGAGCGAGAGAGAAGAACTGATGTATACTCAGGAAGCCCATGAGGAGCAAGGGAGCTCCTGGAGGTGGGAAGGGTTGGGGTACCCATAGACCTAGGCATGCTTTAAAAGGTGGTTTTTCCTCATTGGTTAATTTTAGTTTCTTTAAATCTGAGTGGGGCTTTTGATCTTTTTCTGTTGGGGTCAGCTCTTGATGACTAAGCTGTTTTCCTATAGCTCAGGAAATCTCCTTTTTGTAGAAAACAGTAAACAGAGTCTTGATGTGCAGTTTCCTGCACATCAAGAAGCTCCTCTTCTTTTGTAATTAATAGTAAACATGGGGCAAGTTGCTGCTATTGGCGATCTTATCTCTTCTGTGGGGTCAGGGGACCTTTCTGGGACCTCAGAAAAATTATAATCCTATTAAGAGGACAACTTTCAGGCTGCAGAGATGGCTCAGGAGTTAACGCTCCTTCTCACAAGCAGGAGGTCCTGAGTTTGGATATATATAAAACCACCAGCCAGAAAGGGTGGAGGCTGTACTTCCAATCCTTGTGGGTGGAGCCTGGGAAATCCCAAAGTGAAGAAAAAGGAGGTAGAAATAATCCAGGATAATTGCCCTCCATAAGGACACACAATTCTCTCTCTCTCTCTCAAATAAATAAATAAATAAATAAATAAATAAATAATAAAGTGTAAGGAACAAAAAGAGAGCGAGAACAACTTTTGAAAGTTGGTTCTCTTTCCACCATGTAGGTTCCCGGGGATTGAACTCAGGATATTAGGTTTGTGTGCAGTGTTTTTACCCACCAAGCCATCTCATTAGTCCACAAACATTTTCTCATTGTCTGCAAATGAAAGTTATGTCTTGCTTTCCAATCTCTACTACGTGCCTTTTCTTTTCTCTCTTTCAGCCCTCCATTTACAGCATTGTAGTAACCAGGACCATTTTAGACTCAAAACCAAGCTAAACTATGGGAGTTTTATTCATTAAATTAAGGAAGTTGTGTCCTTTCTTGCTTATTTATTTTCATCATGAATGAATATGAATGTATCAAGTGCTCTCAGCACTGAGACAGTTCGAGGACTTTTTCTGTTCTTGAGCTATGTTTCAAAAATTGAAACGCACATTCTTGGGCTACCCCACATTCACTTTGGTTTCCTAAAATTTTAAGAAATTTTCAGTAATGTTGCTGAGAAAAGCAGGGTTGTAATTTTCTTATAATGCTTATTATTTAAAACCCTATGGAGGGTTTTAAAATCAAGTTTTGCTATTTTGTCTTAGAGAGAGAGAGCAAGAGCGAGAGAGCAGCTGTGCTTGTGTGTGCGGAGGTCGAGACAGCTTCACAGTCTGATCTCTCCTTCCTCCACTGGCTCTGTTCAGGTGTGCCCGCTGCCTTTGTAGGGTGCCCGCTGCCTTTGTAAGGTGCCCGCTGCCTTTGTAGGGTGCCCACTGCCTTTGTAGGCCTTGCTGCCAGTTGCTGTTCATTGCTGACGTCCAACCTAATGTTATTTTAAAATTTTTTTTGAGGAATTCTGAGAAGCTCTCCTTCTGTTTCTAACTGTTTGAAGAATTACAGAGACATCTGGGCAGGCGAGATGGCTTAACTAGAGCCCATGTGGTGGTAGGGAGAAAGCCGAGTTGCAGGAGTTGTTCTCTGACTGTTGTGGAGTTGATTTCCTGCTGTGCTCACCAAATGTTGGGGGGTAGCTCTCTAGGAGTCTGTATGTGTCCAGGTTCTTGTGTTCAGAGTTGAAGATTGAAACCAAATCACGTGCAGAGGATTAAGGAAGAGTTTTTAGAGGAGAGAAAACAGAACTCAAGGACTCCAGTGAGTACCATGAGGAGCTAGGGCACCTGGAGAATCCATGGACTCCAGGCATGGAATCTATGAGGGTCAAGGAGCTGGAAAAGAACTCCTGGACTCCAGATGTGGGGTGCCATGAGGCGCAGGCGCCAAATATGGCTGTCAGAGTCAAGTATATTTATACACTTAGGCAAGCCCAGAAAAAAGTGGTTTTTTTCCTCATTGGTTTTTCCACATTGAGGCCCAACCCAATTGATCTTGTGTCCGACTTCAAGGTAGGGCTTATGTGTAATGGAGAACTAATCTCTATATCCTTTCGTTAAATAAAGGGTTGGGGGAAATTGAATACCTTATCTCTGTGGAGGATTGGAGCCAGTTCTTACCCCTCAACAGGGGGTTTTCCTCCAGGATAATCCCAGCACTTCAGAGACCTCCAGAGACCGTCCCAGTACAACTGCTCTAAAACTGCCTAATAACTACCAGGTGCATGCCATGGCGCTTGTACACCAGTGATCTTGCTCTCGCTCTCTCTCTTTCTCTCTCTCTGATAGGAAAGAAAAGGAAGATGCTTCTTCAGTAGTATACCCACTGATCTATGATACTTGCTGGAGCATGAATCATGTCTTGAATATGCCATCAAATGCAAACCAGATGAAACACAGTGGACCACACAAGTGAAAAGGCTTGAAAAATAGAAGGGAGTCTGGCGGGGGGAGGTGAAGGGCTGTAAGAAGAAAAGGAAGGGGGATGGGATTGGGGATTAAGTAGTGAAAATAACATAAATTCACTATATTCATGTGTACAATACAAAAATATGTAAAAAAAGACATTAATTCATCTCTAAATGCTTAGAAGGAGAACACATTGGTAAGCTTTCTATTCTGAACTTTTCCTTCAGGAAAAGCATGCTTTTTTTTTCGATTATAGTCTAATTTTTTTTATAAACTGTGTCTATGCTATGTTACGTATGACATGAATACAATGAATTTAAGTCATTTCCATCCCATAATTACCGGGTCCCATCCCTTATCCTTCTTGCATGGTAACCCTTGTTCCCTGCCAGCCTTTCTCCTGTTCTCACGTCTTTGTAGTCCGGCCCACTGAGTTTTATCAGGGTTGCCTGCGCTAGCATGAGCCGGAGCACTTGCTGGAGCGTGAATCATGTATCAGTGGATGTACCATTGAGGACAGTAGCTCCCCTTCCCACAACCAATTCTCAGTAGTCCTCAGGGAAGGTGCTACCTCATGAGCTCCCACCTTCACGATGAGCTCTTGGCAGGTTGATCTTGGGTGGACTGACACAGTCCGGTGAGTCTGGATGCAGTGACCCCGTCACAGCAGAAGACACTGCTTCATGGCCCACGACCCCAACCTCCAGCTCTTGCTGCCTCTCTTCCAAGATGCTCCCAGGTGGGTTACATTTTCTAATATATTACTGAAATATTCATATTTTCTGCCTGTGCACCCGTTGGCTTTTGGTACTTTGTATTTTTTGAAGAAGCCACTTGATCCCTGTGATCAAGTTCATTAGCATGAAGCTACTTTCCACTTTCAGTCTCCTTTTCCTGTTGTGCCCCTGTGGGGACACCAGTTTTTGTGGCTATTGCTTATCTACATGCCCTCCTTCTTTTCCTTGTTTCTTTTTTTTTTTTCTTGTTAACTTTTGCCACCCGTTTGTCTTTTCAAAAAAGTGGCTTTCAACTCCTGATTTTCTCTGTTATGTCTGCTTTTTCTTCCTTGGTTTCTGCTGGTGTCTTTATCGTTGTCTTACTGGAATTTGCCAGCTGTTATTTATTTTTTTTCTGAGGTTCTTGTGATCAACACTTAAGACAGCCGGGTTTACCTTCTTTTTTCTTGATGCATTTAAGGCTTTCCATTTCCATCTATGTGCTTTTCAGTTTTGTTCTGTAGGCTTTGAAATCTGTAGTTCTGCGCCGTTTGAAGTATTTTTAAATTTCTGGGCCCTTGTGTTATCTGTGGACTTTTTTTGGAAGGTTAATTTTCAGACAGCTAGACCTTTTCATTTCTGTTTGATCTCTAATTCCATGGTAGAACATACTCTGAAAATTTTCAATATTTTGAAATTGTTGAGATTTTATGTTATAGCATGGAGATTTTAACAAATGTTTCATATATCCTGATAAATCAGATACTTGGAGATATAGTTTGACAAATATAGCTATTAGATCAGATATGCTAATTGTGCAGTTCATATCTTCTATATACTTGTTGGATTTTTTCCTTCTAGTTATTAAAAAGCTGTGTTGGGTCTTCTCGCTGTGATTTTTATCTTACACATTTTTTTCATTCTTTCTAGTTTATGATTAGGTATTTAAGTATTTAAAACTATCTACAGCCCACATTATCTGGTGTTATTGTAATTAAGTGAGCTTTCATATTTTCTTTTTGATTACTATGGCAGGATGTGTTTCTGTTTCCTTTTATATCAGATATTTACTACTCTATTCACAGCATAAAAGTGAATTTGTTTTTTTATATAGTCTAACAATCTTAGTATTTGATCTCAAATTTAATCTATCACATTCAGTGTAATATTCAATGTATTGAGTTTATAGCTAACCTATATTTCATTTTTATGTTCTTTTTTGCCTTTTGCTTTAGGTTCCCTTTGTCCTATTTCCTTGCATTTTCAAATATTAAAAACATTATTCAGTGTTTCAGTCTAATAACTTGCAGGTTATACGTGATTTTATTATTCTGAGAATAGCTGTCTTTGGGGCTACAGCATACATCCTTGACTTGTTACAAAATGTACTAGTCTGTTTTGTCAACTCTAAGAAAATGCCATGAACTACATGCTTTAAAGAAAGAAGTCTTGTTTCGTTATCCTTTGAGAATCCAGGGCGGCAGAGTCAGTCTCCAGTCTTCACAGTGGTGACTTCTAGCTGAGTCACCCAACAGCATGTAACGGTGCAGTTCTCTGTCACCAGGACAGGAGTGCGTGAGGGCTCTAGTCTTAGGCTAATCATCCTTGGGGACGGAGCTCCTTGACATCCCTTAGTATCAATACCTTGAAGACTAGAATTTAATACACAAATTTGAGAGGAACACTAATCTTTAGACCATAACACAGACTTATGCAAATTATTGTCTTTTAACCACTGTTGCAATTCTATTATTAGACCTTTTGCACCATTGTATATTATATATTTGATGCTTTCATCTTTTACCCATCACAACTGCTGTATTCTTCTTGAAATGCTGCTTAGTTTTATATTTTATTTTATGCTCCAAGGATGTTGTAATTACCATTTTGCATAACCAATAGCAAATTATAAATATCTATCATCTATCTTTAAGTTACTATTTATCATCTGTCAATCAATGCTGTCATTTATCTGTCATTATCATCTCTATCATCTATTATCCATTTATCTATCATCCATCATCTGTCAATCAATCATCTATCTGTCATACTGTCTATCATCTATCCATCTGTTTATCATCTATTTGTCCTTATCTATCATCTATCATCTGTATGTCATCTATTGTTTATCTATCTATCTATCATCTATCTGTGCTTTATCTATCATATCATCTATCCATCAGTCATCTATCTATCTATCTATCTATCTATCTATCTATCTATCTATTTATCTATCTATCTATCTGTCTGTCTCAGTCCACTGCTGGGACCTCTGAGTCCAGAGCTCCCCTCGACCAAGTATGGCAAAGAGTCGGTAAGTGAGAGACAGACACATACAACTCTGGGCTGGGTGAATCTGAATCTATTTTATTGGAATTTTGTAGCAGCTTTTATACTAGAAAATTTTGGGGCAGAGAATGCTGCACCTACAGACAGACGTATTCTTTTAATCAGCAGGAATCACCTTTAGGATAAACATTCTTTAAGAACCTAACCCATTATTTGAGGGTGAGACACAAACAAATCCTTATCACATATCAACAGGTTTTTCTTAGCCCTACAACAGGTTTTTCCCAGCCCCTCAGCCTCTTCAAATCTATCTACTTTACAATGTCCCACCAAACAGTCACAGGGTCTAAGTCTGTATTATTGTATTTAACAAAGACTTCATTTGAGATTTAGTTAAAATACACCAAGGTTGAGCTTCTTATTAATTTGTGTTATATTTATTATACATTTTTGAAATGTTAAAGGTAAACCTGTCAGAGGGGGCATATGTTATACATTAATTTTTTCTTTTTGAGGATATCAGATTCTGGCTGTTATTATATAAGCTGGCCTATATTAGGTTATTATGGTAGGAATTATATTAGGATTTTTTTTATTAATTCATGTGTTCTATAAGAAATAGTTGTGTATTAATTTTAGGAATTATTACTATTTTTTATTAACTTATGGCTCTATAAGAAATAGTTGTGTACTGATTCTAGTGAACAGATGGCAGAGTCTCATATTTATAGAATTTCTGAATTAGTTTAACAAGAGTCATATTTTTTAGGGAATTTTACCCACCTATGTTTTAGAACTCTTGAAGTTGTTTTCTAATTTCTTTAAAATCAATGTATATATTCTGGCTAACAAGTCTATTTACTGTGTATGACTGAACATGAAATTTTTAGTTAGAATTTAATTTGAAGTTAAAACAGGCTTGGTTTTTATTTAGGAAACAAAAGATTTAAGGTAAATTTATTTGACATCTCTTGGGGTCAGGAACCTAGGGGAAGTGCCAACATAGCTATCCCTTGAGAAAAAACAAAAAAGGGACCTGGGAATAGATAGGAGGCAGCCTGCCCAATCCACAAAAAAGGGAAGAACTCCTCTGTCAGAGATAGGAGGCTTGTACAATCACAAAAAGAGAGGAACTTGTCTGTCAAAGATAAGAGGCAGGACTCCAAGGGGAGTGGTTCCTAGCAACTGCTCAGGCCCCTAGCAACTGCCCATTCCAAAGAGCAGGCTGCAAGCCTGACAATTCCCGTATGTTTTATATCTTTATTATGTATTACAAAATAAACCATGTCCTGTTTCCAGAAGGTGCTTTCTTGAAGCTCTCTTCTCCAGGTTGGGAACTTATCTTACAAGCCTGGTTGGCACAGCATGTGACATTTATGTATGTATGTATATATATGTATGTATGTATGTGTGTGTATGTGTGTATGTATGTATGTATCTATCTGTCTATCAATATCTATCTCCCATCTATCTGTTCTTTATCATCTATCTATGCTTTCCGATGTTTCTTTATTTCTCCCTGCATTTCCATCTAAAATTATTTTCTTCTATTTTGAAGACCATCTTTGCTTTGTCCTTTTTTTCATTCTACTTTCATGAAGAATGGGTTTGCAAGATACAACCAGTTTGGCAGCTATCAATACTTTCTTTAAACAACTAAACTGGGACTCATTATTTCTACCCTAAGTCAACTGTAAATTTTAATGTGACATCTTTCAAGTTAATAATACATCTTTTTTTCCCCTTCTGGCTTATTTGGAGTCCTTTTAAAAAAATCATCTTTGGTTTACATTAGCTTGACTTTACCATTTTGTATTTTTCTGTGTATTTGTCTTACCTGGTGAATCTGTAAGTTGATGTCTTTATCTTTGGAAGATTCTTATTTATTATCTCTCAGACTTTTTTCTTCTAGCTTTGAAACTCCAGGTCCCTAGGGCTGTGACACAGCCCACATGCAACATGCTCTGCCTGTTGTTTCTATTCTTTGTTTTCTTTTTTCCTCCCAAATACTTTCTGTCGACCTGTTTTTTGTACAATTCTCTATTCAGTAGTTCTGAGTCATCTCTTGTATATTACATACTTGCAAATTTCAGGTGTTTTTCAGATGTTTAGAATTCTGGAGTGTCCATTTTGACTTTTTAAAAGATTCTAATTTTCCAATAAAATTCCTCTTGTTGGTCATCATGTAACTCTATTCTTTCTCATGTTTGCCATAAATACTTTACATTCTTTTCTGGAGCCTGTTTTTTTTTTTTTTTTTTTTTTTTTTTTTCAGCCTATCCCTGGATGAGATATCCAAGAAGCTTGGTTTCCTTTCAGTGTCCTAAATCTTCACACGTGAGGCTGGGTCTCTAGTCAGAGGATCCACACAGTCTGGATCCAATGCTGTGGTATGAAAGGGTATTTGCAGCCCTGGGCTCCCCTCGTTTCTGGGCTAGAGAAGAGGAGCACAGGTGTTGGTACAGTAGCACACCTGTGCAGTATACCTGCACCTCCACTTTCCAGCCTCCCCCAAACCCCACTTCTCTGCTATCTCAACACTGAAAGGACTTCCGGAATATCTTACTGACATGACTCTTTAGACGCTGCATTCTGTACTGGGCATTGGATAAGCCTGGCTGAGAAGTATAAACATTATTTAGCTAATTAGGCTGACTCACTTCAAAGAGCTGTTTAATCTTCCAGATTGATGTTGCTTCATCTTTAGAACTAAAGGATTATCTTCTGTCAATACCTGTACATGTTAATAGTATCATGTATACAGCTATTGGTATAAGTCAACTTACCTATGTTTACTTAACTTTCTCTGTGTGTTTTGTCATCTTGGGAGTCACTGAAGACAGAACTTATTCAATCTTCCTCTCCAACTCCTAGCATGACATCTTATATACTTGGGGATCAATAAGTCTATAGATCAACTTTAATTGCAAAACCTATCCTCACTTTAAGAGAAATGAATTTTTTAAATTGATTTACTCTGTGTGTGTGTATATGTGAGTGTGTGTGTGTGTGTGTGTGTATGTGTGTGTGAATGTGTGTGTGTGTGTGTATTTCTGGGATCATCCTGGATCACTTCTACATCTTTCTTGCTTCACTCTGGGATTTCTCAGGCTCTGCCTACTAAAGCCGGAAGTGCAGTCCACTGCCATTTCTGCCTGGTGTTTTTACATTGGACCTAGGATCCAAACTCAGGATCTTCTGCTTACCCCTGAGCCATCTCTCCAACCCAAGAGAAATGAATATTTTAAAGCTAGATTTTAGGCTGGTGATATAGCTCAGAGGCAAAGCACTTACATAGCATGCATAAGACCTTAGGTTTAATCCCCCAAACTTAGAGGAAAAAACAAGCTAGGTTAAAATCCATTTGAGAGGGGTATTTGGGTATGTAACTACTAAAAATAGCTATGTGGGTTTGCATAGGATAATTTTAGTAGCAGAACTGGACAATAAGATTGATTCTTCAATAAGCACTAAATTTACTCAAAGACTTACTGAATGATATCACATGGTTTTCAAAGAATCCTAATTAGCAGTTAGTTCCTTGGTTAATCCCCTTAATAATTTGATGGATATGCAAAAAGCAGAGAACAGGGGATCATGGGAGGCAAGGAGTTTATGCCCGTTTATGCACCTTGCATTGCCAATGTCAGGATTTGAACTCAAGTCCTCTGATGCCTACCAGTTCAGTACCTGACTTGTGTCCACTAAAAATAACCCAAACGCCTATTAAGGTGAAAGTATGTGCAGAAAACACATCCTTCAGTTACTTGGAGCTGGATGGTGTGCTTTATTGAGTGACCACCCCCTCCCCCCTTCCTTGTGCTGTGTAGCTTCTTATCACTAGGATTTTAAAGAATCAAACATATGTCAACATCTGCTTAGAGCAAACAACGAACTTCCTGGAAGCTCACCTGGAAGCCACCTGATGGGGAAGAGAAGACCGGGCCAATGACCCAGTGTTTATTTTAGCCCTTCTGCTTGGCCTTGTTTCTAGGCACTAGATGACACTTGTTTCCAAAGCCAAAACTACCATCGTTTATGGACCTAAATTTATTAACACCCTGCTTTTAGATCTTTAGGTGCGGTAGACTTCAGGGGGATTTGGGGAAACGTTTAAAATGTGGTGAAGGTTTAAAATGTACTTGAATGGAAAGCCAGCAACCACCACACTGAAGATCCACGGGTGCAGTGCACTCGGGACACAGCACTGCTTTGCGAAAGATGTGGTGCGCATGATTGCTCGGGTACTCACACCCAGAGCTGATTCTTAACCCCAGGCGTGGTGGTGCCACTCTGGAACAGTAGTTGGTGTGTATGCAGCATTCATAGCAGAAGGAAAAAAGGATGGAGAACCAGGCACCAAACATATATCCATACTCCAAACACCATTCTGCCTATGCAATTAGGTACTGTAGTAAACAGAATGTAGCTGTCTGCAAGACTAGCTCCGGGAACTGGAGGTGTTGACTTGGGAGAGTGGTCGACATGCTTCGAGACATCTGTGACACCTTCTGAGATCTCTTCTCTGACAATTCCTGCTGTTCCCAGTCTCAACTGGACAGGCCAGGCCCAGGTAGTCCTGACCCACCCCATGTCTCCTTGCTCCACCCTGACTGCACTGGGGTTGACTCGGGCATGGTAGCCCTAGGATTCACACTCAGGATTCTGAAGCAAGGTCCAAAGACTAGGCCAGGCTGTAGCTGACACTTCATACTCACGACCCACAGTTGGCATCAGTGCCAGTCGAAGTCACATTCAATCAAAGCTACTTGATAGTATTTCTAAATCAGAAACAGTCAGAGAGAGCCAGTCTACGAAGAGAAGACATTGGAAGTGCTTTTAAAGTGCTCAGAGAATCTGAGTCCAAAACCAAGACAGCAAAGAATCAGCCCGAATACAGAGACGAGCCAGCTTGAGTGCTTTCCTCTTTTCCAGAATTGGTCGCTGCGCGGCCCAGCTGGACTTCGCCTCCTGCCTCCGGAGGTCTGTAACATCACTATCTTTATCTTTACAGTGAGCTCTGCGTTTTCATTTCTGTTACTTGGAGCTAGATTTGATTCCTAGCAACCAGCAGCCTCTGACCGAGGGATACCCGCCTCTCTAGCGCCCAATGCTTTGGCTCAGCCCGACTCTCTCCTTCCAGGAAAGAAACGGTCAGAAAATACCCCCATTCTCACATGCTTAGCTTGCCAATTCCTCCAAGCCCATGGCAGACTAGGGAATGGCAGGTCACCATACATTTTGACATACATTTAGGAGGAGTGCCTTTTTAATTATTGCCAGTAGCCGGTCCCACACTACCCAAAGGACAGCTGCATACTTCACTAACTCTTCCAGTGGTACCTGTCCTGTGCTTCGTGCCTGCACACAGTGCCTGACTTCCTGGCATTCTTTTGGTTTTTTGTTTTTGTTTTTGTTTTTTAATCCATTATTCTTTTTAAAATAAATTTATTAAGTTAACATTTTTATATACGTGCTCCTTGCCTCCCTCATTCTCCCCTCTTTCCTCCCTCTCCTTCCCTCCTATCGCTATCCCCACCCCACCCTCCCTCCCATCTCTACGTGGGCCCAGTCTACTCCCTCTTATTCGCCTGTCTTTTAGTTCTATGGGTTCTGGGGTTCCCTCTGTATCATCTGGTCTTGGGGGTTCAGGCTTCTGTGGCAGTCAGAAAGGCCCTTTCTTAGGTGTCTCACAGATATGAGTACTTCCCTACCTCTGTCTGATCCTTCTTCCCTAATGATCCTACTGCCTGAAACTATTTCTCCTGAGGTCCATGCCAGTCCACGGGGGCATGCTGACATGTCCACCACTGTGCAGGTCTGATGGGATCAAGTCCCATTGCCACGAGTACCCGGCTGTGCTGCCCTATCTTGATGGAGTGACCTGTCCAGCAATGGAACTCTCCATCTTTAGACTCTTACAGTCTTACTGCTCCCTCTTCCACGAAGTTCCCTGAGCCTCCAAATGGAGAGAGATTTGGCTGGCCTGGTAGGGTTGCCGGCGTTCTATGTTCAAGTTGTTTGTTGTTGTCCATTTTGCTGTTCTTCCACTGCACAAGGCTGCAGTCTATCTGGGTTTTGAGATCCTCTCCTATCCAACAATACAGAAAATGTTAAAGAAAGGTCTTTACATGAGAGAAGATTGAAGGGGAGGAAGGATCAGGAGTAGGGCACAGTAGTGGGTGGAGTCAACCTCCAGGACATCATCTAGCTGTCAACTAACCACTAACCTCCCCTCCCATAACAGGGAACATATTACCAGTGCTTCAAACCCATCCAAACACTAGTGATTAGGAAGGAGACTGACCACAGATTGGATGAGATATCTCACTAATTGTAGGTCTTTCTTGATGGCAGCCTTGTGTCTCTATTGAACTTTGTTCCTTTGTCTTTGTTCTCTTTGGGTCTTCTTTGCCCTACCTTCATATTTCAACTCCTTCATGGTTGTAGAGGGTAATAAAAGATTTTCCCTCGAATGTGTCATTATGAGGGCTTGAAATTAAGTTCCACTTATAAGGGAGAACATACAATGTCTGGATTTCTGTTTGGGATATGTCACTCAGTATGATTTCTTCCAGCTTCATCCATTTAGTAGCAAATTTCATTAACTCATTTTTGATAACTGGGTAATGTGCCACATTTTCATTATCCATTTGTCAACAGTTGGACATTTAGGTTAATTCCATGACTTTGCTATTGTGAATAATGCTGCAATGAACAAGGATGTACATATGTCACTATAGTATGATGAAGTATTTTGGGGGAATATTCACAGCAGTGATATAGTCATATGGTATTTCAATTTTTAACATTTTTTGGGTTATACATAGTGGTTGTACAAGTCTGCATTTGCACTAGCGATGTATGAGGGTTCCCTTCTCCTCACATCTTCTCCAGCAGATGTTGGTGCATGTCTTTTGGATTTTTGCCATTCTGACCAGTGTGTGATAATATCTCAGGATAGTTTTGATTTGCATTTTATTTGCATTCCTGTGGTTAGGGAGGTGGAACATTTTTTAAGCTATTTTTTGGACATTTCAGTTTCTTCCTGGGAAAAACTTCTTTTAAGTTCCATGAACCACTTTCTAATTGGGCTGCTAATCTCCTTGGTATTTAATCTTTTGAATTCTTTGTATACTCTAGATATTAGTCTTCTATTAGTTAAGTGGTTAGTGAAGATTTTCTTCCATTCTGTGAGTTGTCTTTTCACTTGGTTGACAATATATTTAGCTGAACAAAAGCTCTTTGATTTCACAAGATTCCATTTGTTGAGAGTTGGTTCTATTTCCTGAGCTATTGGAGTCCTGTTTAGAAAGTATTGGCTTAGGACAAGCAGTTCAAGGGAATTACCTACTCTTTATCCTAGGATTTTTGTATTCTCTGATCTAATGTTAAGGACTTTGACCCATCTGGAGTTGATTTTCTTGCATGGTGACAAGTAAGGGTACAATTCAGTCTTCTGCATATAAATATCCATTTTGCCAGCACCATTTGTTGAAGATACTGTTCTTTTGCCATTGAGTTTTCTGGGCCCCTATGTTAAAAATCATGTATGTATTGTGGCTCATTTCTGGGTCTTTGACTCTTATCCATTGATCTATGTGTCTGTGTCTGTTTTGGAGCCCATACCATGCTGTCTTCAGTACTATGGATTTGTAGTATAGACTAAGTAAGGTCTGGTATAGTGATTCCTCCAGCATAGTTTTTATCACTCAGGATTAATTAGCTATCCTGGGCCTTTTGTGGTTCCATATGAATTTTGAGATTACTTTGTCAATTTCTCTGAAGAATTTCCTAGGAATTTTGATTGATATAGCATTGATTCTATATATAGCTCTTGGTAGGATGCCCATTTTTATGATGTTAATTCTACCAGTCCAGGAGCATGAGAGATCTTTCCACCTTCTTGTATCTTCTTTTGAAATATCTTTCTTTGGGGTTTTAAAGTTTTTGTCATGCAGATCTCTCACTTCCTTGGTTAGATTTATACTAAGGTATTTCATTTTTTTTAGGGACTATGGTAAATGGCATTGTTTCTCTTAGGACTTTCTCACTTTTTTCAATCCTTGGTGTACAAAAAAAACCCACTGATTTTTGAACATTGACTCTGTACCCTGACACTGTGCTAAACTTGTATATTAGTTCCAGGAGTTTCCTGGTGGAGTTTCAGAGATCTCTCTGATAAAGGATCATGTTGTCTGTAAATAAAGATAACTTGACTTTTTCTTTTCCTATTTGTATCCCTTTTATTTCCTTCTCTTGTCTAATAGCCTAACATTGCTTTGAACAAGCATGTGCCATGTTCCAATCTAATCCCATTGATGCCAGCACTGCTAGACCCGATACTTAGAAATCCCCCCTTTCCATTTTGCCACACATTTTGGACTTCTATGTGCCCTTGGACTTCTGGTGAGAAGTATGTGAGGAAGGTCTCCTTGGGTGGGAGCAGAGACAGAGTTGGCTTGGTCCCATTCACAGAGTGGTGATTGATGGAACCAGTATCAGCAACTGGAACAGCTGCTAGAGTCGACTCAACTGGTATGGGAGCTCTCTTCACCCCAGCTCCTCAGTCCAGCATCCATCCCAAGCTAGTCATAGAGTGAAGACCCAGCAGCACACAGCACATCTGCATGGATGCATGCATGTCAGCACAGTGGACCCAAAGCCAGTGCTGTACAGTGTGTGACCCTGGGGAAAGGATCACTCACACATATTTCATCTCAAACCAGTGAAGGGAAGAAAATAAGCTCGAAAAATCCAATGCAGAAGCATCATGGGAATCTAGGGCAGTCCAGAACCTTCCATTCATAAAGAACGAGTTTGTTCCTGTCGTAGTTCTTGTCTGCATTGTCAGAGGCAAGAGAATTATTCAGAGGGCTCAGAAGTCATGAAGAAGGAAAAGCAAATGATGTTTTTGGCATGCTTTGTTCTCTGCCATATTATGTTCTTGTCTCTTCTGGTACAATAGTAGGATTTATTTTCTAAACATTCCGCTTTTACACAGTGAGTCACCATGGATATGGAAAGCAGCTGAGTCACCCATCCATCCTTCAATCACTGCCCTTGTTTTCATTTCGCTTCTGCATGCCTCTCATCGTACTGAAAGAAGACATTAGGAGCCCTTCTATTTAAAGCATGCTCTGCCTCGGGTATTTTGCTTGGTTCACAAGTAATAGAGTGAAGCTATCATTAATCTGTCTTGGCTCAGAGTCTTGTTCAAAACATGAGTTTGGAAACCTCAGTCACTCACTCACCTTTTCCAGTGTGTCAAATCCAGAGCCTTCCAAATGGCAGGTGAGCGAAGTAAGGAAAGGTCGGAGACAACATGCAGGCTATGGCTATTCATTAAACATTGACTTTCAAAATTATTTGGAAATTGGGCATGATGGTGCAAGGGCGAAGTCCCCACACTGCTGAAGCAGAAGTGCAAGATCACTTGGTACAAAGCTATTCTGGTCTACGTAAGACTCTGCCTCAAAAATAAATAAACAAATAAGTAAACAAACAATAAATAAATAGGTTAAGGAATTATTTCAGCAAATAAAGCTGCTATCCCTGGAAGCCGCATGGTGAAAGGTGAGAAGGGACTCCTACATCATGTTCTGTGACCTCCACATGTGCACTGTGGAGGTGACAGGACATAAATCAACCTAAAAAAATTTTAAAGTGTATTTTTCCATCTTGTTCCACATACAGAAATGCTAGCTTTCTGTATTCCATCTTACAGTGGTCAAAGATACGTGGTTCACTAACATGTATCAATTTGGAAAGGGGGTCATCTTTCATTATTTGCATTATTTTCAAGGAAAATAAATGTAGATGGTAAGGAACAAAATATAAAAGGAACCCCAAACTATCATTTTTGGGGTGAGGGGGAGCCTAGTCAGGGACACTGGTCCTAGAGTGGAGAACTGAATGCTGGCCACTGTGTGGCACTGACCTATTCAGGACTGTCGCTGGCAGACTGCGGCTTCAACTTCCCCTGCTGTCAAAGTTCCCTCAGGGCCTCATGCTCATTGGCTAACCCTTTTCCTATTATTTATTGTTTGACCCGAGATTCGTAACACAAAACAGCCCCAATTATTATGCATTTAGCTCTCTGCTGCTCAGTAGCTATTATATATGCAACACAATGATTGTCATTCTCTCTGTTAATTTTCTCCATTCTAACCATGTCGATGGGGGGAATTGTGGATTGAAAGGGAAATCTGAGCTTATTATTTCTAAGAAGAGCATGCAGAGAAGTCGTTTGTCATGGAAGCCTCTAACTATGATAGTTTCTAAAGAATGTAATTCCATCTTCTCCAAGTTATCCCATGACTGCATCTCTGCTCTAGACACACAGGCTACCTTTTCAGAAAAATAATATTTGTGTATCATTAATATTTAGCACTTGAAAGCATTTCATGCTTAGCAAACTCTATTGAGCATGCTTACATAATATGCAGAAATTTTCAGATAGAATGTGTCAAAAATGCATGCTTTAGCAGCACATATACTAAAATTGGAACAAAATAGAGAAGATTAGTGTGGCCCCTGTGCAAGATGACACACAAATTCGTGAAACGGTCCATATTTTAAAAAAAGAAAGAACCTTTGATGTGATTTGCCTGGGTGTGTGTGCGTGTGTGTGCGTGTGTGCGTGTGTGTGTGCGTGTGTGTGTATCATGCGAACAAACAATGCAGATACAACAGACACCATGATATTTCCCCCTCCCCACTCCTACTGGTGCTATTTTCTACAATTCTCCAATCATCATGCTCCCAGTATGAAAAGAGTCTGTGATGTCAGAAGGTTCTAGATTTCCTTTTAAGGTCAGCATAGTGCTGTATTAGGTGGAATCGTAAGATTGTCATATTTGGTAAGAACTAATAGACTGCTGGCAGTTTCCTGTGGCTCAGGCTAAAGAGCACTGGGGTTGGAGTCCAGCTCTGAATTCCACTCAGTGGGTTTTGGAATATCAACTCGGGCCACTTACTTCAACACGACTTCAGCACAACTTCAACTAAAGCTCAGCTTTAGTCCATGAAATAAAAAAAACACCTATTCTTTGTAGGGTTGAGGCGAAGGTTAGCAGTGACTTATGGAAATATCGGGTCTGGAATAGTTAATAATACAGTGTTACTGTCAACATAAATAATTTCCAGAAGTCCCTTGTTTTCCTCCAGCAATTCCTGCAAATGTGGCAAAGACTCGTTGCTATGGTAGAGAGAAATGGAAACTGTTTGGCAAGCATGACTTTTAAAACCCGTATAGCTCCAAAGGCCTTCCATCTCTGTGTGCTCTGGAATGTCCTAGTAAGGTCACAGATAAAGTTTGACATGTTCAGAGGAGGATCTAAATAGAAAATGTACCCAAGCAAACCAAAAACAGAATCAAAAAGAAACAAAATCAAAGCACTGAGCAAATACTCTGAGCTTCTGGCAGAGCCATCAGATTGCCCAGGCCCCGTGACTCTGAGTTATTAATAGAGCCTCATTTTGCTGTATTTTGGGCAGATACATATTTACATGTCATGTAGTCTGAGTGTGTAGAGACTTTCAAGGCTTGATGGCTTTTGGAAAAAAGAATTATCCTAGGAGACAGGGGTAAGGAGAAATGCCATTGTGTGGTCTTGTGGGCCCTGTGCTCCCCTGAGGCCTCAGGGAAAGTGGGGGGGCAGCGATGCCTGGACCGTGCCTCCATCTGCTGGGTTAGAGCCGTGCTGAAGTCACAGGTTGTGTAGCAATAGTAATTCACAGCTATTTATGATCATTGTGACACAGAAGATCTAGATTAAAGGCTGTGTTTACATGCCGTGTGGCCAAATGGTCCCATGAATCATTCCCGCAGTAACGTTTGATCAAACCAGTCAACCAAGTAATGAAAATCCAGAGAACGCGCAGTGAATCTGAAGATAGAGGTGAACGTTCTTGAGCTAAGCTCCAAGTTAGTGCTCCCTGGAGGACGCCCTTCTGCATGAGATGACATTGACCTACCACCCAACCTACAGCTCACCCCTTTATCCCTGTAACTTTGCAGGCAGTTTCTCTCCCAGTTCTTTGTGAACCCCCCCCCCCCAATTCTTTCCAGAACCTCAAGTAAGTCAGAAGAGTCTGATAAGCCCAGAAGGGCGCCTACACACAATTAAGAAGATGTATTTTTAGCATTGTTTGTTTTCTCCTGGTCACTGCCCTGCTGTGCGACTTGGTAGTGACCTCATGGCTCATTTGCATCCCGATCAGCGAAACCCTTTCATTTGTCTGTTTAAAAGCTTTTGCATAATGATCACATCCTGACACCCTGAAGGTCACACTGTTTCCTCTAGTTTCATTCTGCAGTTAATCCCCTCATTAAGGGTGGTGGAAAATTAATAATTAAACATGTGCCATTTTCATATTGCAGGTATTGAGAGGCCCTCAGAACTCAGAGAATTCCAGAGGGGAAATCAGGAAAGTGCTAAAGATGCTGTCTCCTGCAAACAAGTGAGTTTCAACACAACCCTTAAGGTGTAAAGGATTCAGTTTAAGGCACTTCCCCAAACAGAAATGAAGAAAAAAAAAAGAAAGAAAGAGAGAGAAAGAAAGGAAGAAGAAGGAAAGAAGGAAGAAGAAGGAAGGAAGGAAGGAAGGAAGAGAAGGAAGGAAGGAAGGAAGGAAGGAAGGAAGGAAGGAAGGAAGGAAGGAAGGAAGGAAGGAAGGAAGGGGAAAGGAAGGGAGGAAGGGAGAAAAGGGAGGGAGGAGGAGGAGGAGGAAGGAAGAAGGAAGGAAGGAAGGAAGGAGAGAGGAAGAGGAAGGAAGGAAGAGGAGAGAAGAGGAGGAAGGGAGGAGGGGCCGGGGGAAGGAAGGAACGAATGGAAGGAGGAAGGACGGACGGAGCGAGGAAGCGGACGGAGAAAGAGGAGAGGAAGTAAGGAGGAAGAAAGGGAGCAGCAGAGAAGGGACGGGAGGGAAGGTGGAAGGAAGGTAAGGAAGGAAGAAGGAAGAAGGAAGGAAGGAGTAAGGGAGGAAAAGGAAGGGAAGAGGACGAGGGAAGGAAGGACAGGAGGAAGGAAGGAAGGAAGGAAGAGGGAGAGACGGAAGGGGGGGGGGGCAGGACGGGAGGGCGGAGGGAGGGAGAGCAGGCGGAAGGAAGGACGGAAGGGAAGCAGGCAGGGAAAGGAAGGAAGGAAGGAAGAGGAAGGAAGGCAGGAATGAAGGGGACAGGAAGGAAAGAGGAAGGAAGGAAGGAAGAAAAGAAGAAAGGAAGGAAGGAAGAAGAAAACTAGTTATGGAGGCTGTTCTGGTTATTTCTGCATTGTTGGGACCAAAGTACCTTCCAGAAACAATGCAGCATAAGAAGGGGAAGGCTTCCAGGAGCTCAAACCTCAGAGAGACTTCAGTCCCTGCTACCAGGGAAGGTATAGTGAGCGGCACTCCATCCATCCATACAGGAGCACGAGGTACCTATTCACAATGCGGCTAAACAGGAAGCAGAAGGAGAATCAGAGAGCAGACGTGAGGTAGACCCTCCCAAGGCCTGTCCCTGGGGACTGCCCCCCAAAGGTTCCACAGCCTCCAGAACAGCACAGGGAAACGGGTTCCCGAGCACCACGCACGAGCCTAGTGGAGGCCTTCTACTTTCACGCCTTCTTGGCTGCGAACCTCGGACACGCAGGTTTCCTCACTTGGTTGGTGAGTCTGAGCATGATGACTACCTTCCAGGGTGCTGCAAGCATTACTTGCAAGAGAAGATGGACAGCGCTCACAGACTATTTCCACACAGTCCACATGGTCAGCTAACCATATGCTCACGGTAGCACTTGCACTTAGAGATCTGGAGATGTCGGCTGATCATGGCCGTTACCCCACAGACTCATGATCCAAATGATGCTGGCATGCAGCAGAGTGTTCAATGTTTACTTCAGTTTATCTCAGTTGTTTATGTTAGTCCCTGGAGGACACACACACACACACACACACACACATACATATCCCCAGGATGTTTGGGAATCCAACTTCTATCAAACTTTTCTAATTGCTCTAAAAAGTTTTTTTTTCTCCTTTGGGGGGTTGGGAGGGACGGTGAATATTATAGGAGCAATAAATGAAAAAAAGAAAAGCAATAAATGGGACCCCGCAGACCACAGCTGGTGAGGGGATGGGACGCCACCCACGGCAGCCCCCATAGCACAATGCCACATCCGCCAGGCCTCTGCTTGCTTCTGATGTCACCATATACCCACTCATCCTGAGCCCTCCCCTCTTACTTTGTACCTTTGTACTCTGACTTCTGTCCCATTGGACTGTGTTTGGAAAGGACCTTAGGCGCCTTCTGAGCAGAAGTAGATTCAGTTCTGCTAAGGAAGTCCTGGCCCCAAAGGGGACACCACTGTCTCACTGGGTTCGTTCTTTTTTTTTTCTTTTATTCAATTGTGCATGTGTGCGTATGTATGTGTGTGTGTGTGTGTTTATTTGTGTAGAACCAAGAGCGAATTTGGGAACCACCTCCACTTCCTCCTTGTTTACTCTGCCCCGAGATTCACAGGCTCCTCCCTACCAGGACCAGAAACGCAGGCCGCCCCCGCTTCCGCCCGGCGTCTACACGTGGGGTCTAGGATCCGAACTCAGGACCTTCCTCCTGCAAGGCAGAGGCTTAACCCCTGAGCCACTTCTCCAGCCCAACTGGGTTCATTCTATTGCTAAACCAAGCAAGAGACTCCACAAAGTAGGTCTGGGCAAAATCTAGAAGAATGATCAAGATTCCATTAACAAAAAGGAAATGGAAGGCAGGGGGCTGGGGATGCCTTAAGTAAGTGAGGAGTGGGAACAGGGTATAGGGTGAGGCACCAAGATGGGGAACACAGGGTATCAGTGGTGACCAGGGCAGCTCAGATTGGCCAGTAGGAAAAGGTCCGAGGGTCGAAACGAGGCCTTAGAATTTGTCCCTAATGCCAGTGAGGGTAGAAACAGAGTTCCAGAGGAAGTAGTGTATGAGGTGGCATGGATGCAGAATTGGTAATGAGGGGCTTGATGAGAATGAGAGGCATCCAGGAATGGGAGGGAAACAAACGGTCTCAGTGTAGTTCTTCCACAGTCCGAAGAAAGCGAGGAAGACGCAGAGCAGAACAGAATCTTGGGATTTATTCTGAGACTGGGGAGATGGCTCAGGAGTTAAAGCCTTTGACTTGTAAGCAAAAGGACCTGAGTTCTGATTCGAAGATCCCACATAGAAAGGTCTGGAAGATACAGTGGCAGCCTGCAGTTCTGATCCTGGAATGCAGAGCCTGGGAAACCCAAAACAAAGCAATAAGGAAAGAAAGCCAAAATTTGGTCTCCACAGGCATACACACTCAAGTGTCCTCTTATACACACACACACACATCTTTTTTCTGACTTTACTCCAAATAGTCAATCTTAGATTTTTTTTTTTTTTTTTTTTTTTTGGTGGTGAGGCCAATATTTTTCTCCTTATAAAAAGGTTTAAAGGTAGCAATAGATTCAAAACCTTTTCAGACGAAGAAAAATCACAGGGAAGAAAAAACATTGTGAGGGACCACAAGAACAATAGTAAGGGCCTATGTCTTTCCAAAGAACATATGCGCGGATTGGCAGTCAGGAGTAGCATAGCTACTTCACTTCCTCACCCACAGGGGGAAATACTTTCTAGATCTTTTCATAAGGTAGAAAAACTTCATAATGATGTATTCAATTAACAACTTGTATCATTTTCACTAACAAAACACACCACAGTTGCTTATATATCATTTTTCAGATGGACAAACAGAACAAAGGAATAAAACACCAACCCAGAATCATCTACCTGCTGTGTCTGACCTGCTGTTAGCAGGTAAGGGCTTGGACTCCTATTACAGTGCTCTTTCTACTAGTCACATGAGTTCAGAACAATAACCTCATGGCCCACATAGGAGAGATGGCATTTTTCTATTCTTTCCATCTACTACTCAAGATTGGTTAATTGGATTTACACCAGTGCATTCTCCTTACAGAAAGCATTGTATTTGCCTGTTAATAGAATTATTTACTGAGCAAAGCCTTATATTGAAGACCCCTTTGCTCAGGGGTGTGAGTTCTCTAGTGGGAAGGAAAGACAGTGTGACTGGCAAGTATGGACCTCGGGCAACCCTGGGCTTCCTCTTACTGGTTTTCAAGGTTTCTGATTTCATGCAGAAGCACAGGACAGCCTGTGCCTCATGTGGAGACAGGGGCCTCCTGTCAGGGAGTCCATAGGGTCCCTTGTCACCCTTCTCCATGAGCAAACCCTTCCTCTGCCTTTGAAGTAGCTCCTCCCCTTGGGACATCCTTGACGCTCAATTCCCAGTTCTCCAAAGTTGCAGTTTCTGCATGCTGCTGATGAATTCATGACTAAAGAACTTAGGGGTTTTATTCTAGTTTACGATCGTCCAGTTACAGTTCTTTGTCCACCTTGGCAAAAATCAAAACATCAGGAGCTGAAGGAACTGGTCACACCATAGCCACAGGGGTTACTGAGAGAGGGGAAATCCTCACTTGCCAGACTGTGAGTCTAGCAGTCTTATCTACCTACCCTGGGAATGGTCCCACCCACATATATTAGATTCTCTTCTGCAGGCTTGCTCAGAGCTTGCCTTAACTACCAGTACTTCGCAGATGTGCACCGAGCTTAGCTTAATTGTCAGGTTCACACCTACCTAGCACATCCATGCGATGATATAAATAACGAAATGAACCATGGGAGTTCATGTGGCAAAAGTTTGGGCCCCCAACGGATAACATTATTTTTGGTAGGTTCTGCAAACTTAGGAGATAGAGCCTAATGGGAGGTTCCTGGGGACATGTCCTTGTGGGCTATGTGCTGCCGTGGCCCCTGCCTTGTCTCTCTTTACCCCTTGGCAACCATGAAAGGAACAGTTTTGCTCCAACCCCATCCTTCTGCCATAACTCTATGTCTGACTCACCACAGGCCTCTAAATGATACAGCCAGTCGGTTTTAGACCGAAACCGTGAGCCAAAATAAGCCTTTTCTCTTTGTGATGGTTTTTCTCAGGTGTTTTCAACAAAAGGCTGTCAAAGACCCTCCTTCACAATTCCCCGACTGTCCTAGAAAAAGTATGTGTGTATATCCACCTTATCAAGGCATGCTCCTTCTCTATTTTCTCCAAACATTTTTTTCCTCTCAGTCACTGTCTTTCATCCGACTACAATTGCCTGTCTCCACTCCAGGCAAACCCTCTCTCGGCCCTGCTTCTTCTGCTGGATCTTCTTTCCAGACCTGTTTCTGCCCATGGCTCCTGCAAACTTTTCCCATCATTTGGCAGCCTGGCCTGGCTTGAGCACAGGAAGTCCTTGTATAAGAGCTTAATTAGCAGAGACGCTGACAGACACTCTGCAAAGTGTGCAGAAAGCAAGAACGCATGCAGCCAAGAGCCACAGAGAGGCTGTTAGTCTTAGCGCAAGCCAAAAAAGTTCTAAAACTGTGCAACTTTCAGTAAGCTCTTGTTTCATTAAACACAGGACACTTCGGACATCTGTCTGGATGTCCTGCTTAATGGTATTTCCATCGGAACATTGGGTCAGATAGAAACATGGTGATTGGTGGCTAAGTTCCTGAGCTCAGCTCTTGTCCTCCCACATAATATATGTCCGTGCCGACTCTTTCTGCAGACTCTTAACGCTTCAGAATTAGATTAGAACTGAATCTTTTCTGTCTGATGCCCTAAATTTTTAGAATTTGGCTCATCAGACATTTATTCTTTGAAACGACCATATCTCTGCTCTGTTTTCTCTGGGACACATGAGTGATGACTGGGGCTGGATCTTCCAGTTCTCATTTCCTTGTTCTTTCTCATGGTGTTTTTTAATTGATGTTACTTTAACTGCACGATCATCTGGTGCTGACTTTTATTGAATTTAGCATCGCAACGAGACGGTTCTTTTGTTAGTGACTCAAAAGGATATTACAGATGGTATCTCTGGGATGGCCTTGTTTTAAATGCTGAGAAAATCACAGCAGATGAAATTGCTTGTGGCCCCTGCCCTCACGGACTTCCATTTGGGTTGAACCAACAAGCCATGGTCAAGCCACCATACCATAAATATATTAAAGTTTCTGATGAATTAAAAAATGAGAACTGCAGTGAATAATTTTAAAAACTAATCTACAGTGGTCACAATTTATCTGTGAATCTATTTTATACAATAAAAGATTGATGAATGGGTTTTGGGAGATGGTTCAAGGGTTAAAGCTTTTGCCTTACTAGCAATAGTACCTGAGTTCAAAACCCCAGATCCCACAAAAAAGCCATTGCAGGTATGGCAGTGGTCTGCAATTCTGGCCCTGGAAGGCAAAACCTGGAAAACCCCAGAGCAATGTAACAAGAAGGTAGAACAAGAACAATTCAGAATGATTCCTGATGTCATCCTTGGGCTTCCACTGGTGCGCGTATTAGCATGCATGCACACACACACACATATGCACACACTCATTCACCAAAAAATATCCAAATGAAAAGTGTGGATATTCTATAACCAATTCGGTATATAAAAAGTAATATCTGGTTTTTATTTCCTGCTTCTTATTTATTTTTATATCCCCATTACATACTTTCTTTTTGAGATGGGCCTAGCCCAGCCTCAAACTCATTTTATAATACTGCCTTGAACTTCTGATTCTTCTGCCTCCGTTTTACGGGTGTCGGGACCGCAGGCATCTGCCACCATGTGTGACTCGCAGGGGTTGAACGCAGGGTTTCATGTACGTTAGGTAAGCACTCTACTTTTCTGTTAGCACCAAAGGCCCACTTCAGCTGCCAGAGGGGGTCACAGGGTCTAACATAGGCCAGTCTGAATCTTTCCCCAGGGTTTTCCCAATGGGGCTCAAAGAAATTACTGGCTGTGATATGTGGGAGCCGTGAGTCAGCCTTGTGTTGTCATGAACATCCTTTCTCCCTCTGTCCCCCATCCCCTGTCTGGTACCCCTGAACTCAGAACACACCAGCAGGCAAAGAAAGGCAGAGATGAATGACAATGAGAGTGAGTCCTCCGACTTCAGACATCCATCCCCTGGACCAGTGGTCTCTGGATATTTCCATGGTCAGTGTATAGGATAGTTCATACGCCCACCGCAACTTTGAGTTTCTTGTTTTTGACTTTGAGTTGATGCCTGTCACTTGCAAATGGTGACTCCCTATAATGTGTTTGTCATGGCGCATCATCACCTGTGGCTGGGCTGCCTGGCGATTGCTTAAAATGAATCCATCTGAGCTCTCGTTTCCATGATTAATTTCCTTGAAGCAGCTCTTCATTATATCACCTGCCCAGATTCTTTGTTCCAAGTTGAGGACTGGGAGCATGGACTTCCATATTCTTCTCTGTGGGCCCATCCTGACAAATGAGCTCTTGAAGTTCTGATTGGTGAATGACTGTGTTTAGACATCATCAGTCAACGTGTAGTGGCTGTGACTATCTGAAGAGTCCAGGGTCTACTCTCTTGCCTTTCCAGACAGGCCTGCGGTCAGAGCCATCCTGCCGTCTGTCACACCCAGGAGGAAGCTCTCAGCTCCCATTCTCTAGGCTCTGTGGTACGCGGGCAGCCCAGAGGGCCTACGTTTAAGAGAGTAAATTAGGGTGAACTTGTTTAAGATTGACCGATTTTTCAAAAGAAATAAAAACACTACGAGTCACTAGATCTCTTAAGGAGGGTGTTTTACTTTCTCACTACTGGCAAAATGCCTGAAGGAAGAAAGGTTTCTTCTTAGCATACAGTTGCAAGGTACAGTCTAACATGGCAGGGAAGGCATTGCAGTGAGAGCTTGAAGCGGCTGGTCACACTCCGTCACACCCAGCAAGAAAAGTGGGTCTTTCCTCCTCCATTAACCCAACCTAGAAACTCCCTCTCACACATGCCCTGAGGCCTATGCCGTTCCAGATCCTGCCAAGTTTATCATCGGTATCAGCATCATAGAGGACCATGGCAGGGCTCTGATGACAGCGTGGGCAGATGCTGAAGGGTGGCCAGGAACCGACGTGCGTGCAGGTTGGCAGGACTCAGTGTCTCGGGAAGGGGCAAAGCCTTAGGTTCCTCTCAGGCTCCGGAGTTCCCTGGCCTGAGTTGACCTCTCACCCCTTACCAGTTCCACAGAGATCTGTTTGGATTGAGGATTCTGGAAGAAGAAATTGTTGGCAAAGTATGTTTTCACCCTGAGAGCTTCTTTTTTACACACAGATCACCCCTAAACAACAACGGGCACTGGCACTTAGTGCAGTGGGCACTCAGGACCCAGTCTTGAGCTGGGGATTTCTCTCTCTGTCTCTCTGTCTCTCTCTTTCTCTCCCTGTGTGTGTGTGTGTGTGTGTGTGTGTGTGTGTGTGTACCAGAGGGCATTTGAGTGTGTGTGCCTGTGAAGGCCCAAGGGTGACATTTAGAATCATCCTGGATTGTTCTATGTAGATTGCTTTGATCTATGGCTTCCCAGGCTCTGCCCTTCAGAGCCAAAATGGCAGGTAATTGCTCTTGCATTTTACTTGGAATCTGAGGATCTGAACTGCTTGTTGCGAGGCGAAGACTCTAACCACTGAGGCATCTCCCCGGTCTAGAGCTGGGCATTGCTAAGGAAAGCCATTTAAATTTTTCAGATATCAACTTCTCATATCTAAAATTGGGAACGAAATAATAATTACTGTACAGAGTTGTTCGAGGACAAAATGCTAACATGACAATTAAAACTTTTTCACTGACGCCAGTGGGCACTTGGGAAAAGTAGGGAAAGCCGGCCTCTGCCGAACTGATGAGAAGCTACTTTCAGGAGTGAACTTTAGGCAGGCTTGCCCATGAGGGAATTGGGTGGGGATCTGCTGCAGGAAGAGGGCTGCCAATGGGGCCACAGACAGGCAGCAGAGAGAGCAGCTCTAAGGTCTCTGGGTTGCCCAAGCGCTGATGAGGGAACTGCGCGTATGCAATGAGCAAGGCCCTAACTCTGCTGCTCAACAGTCACAAAGGAAGTGTGCTACAGAGGCCATGATGACAGCAGGTCTTTTACAGCAACTTCTGCTCCCAGAATGCTTTGTGCTCCACAGCTCCCTGATGTTCAGACCTAGAAAAAGCAGGATTCTCAAATGCATGTCAGGTTATCTTCTTCCTCACACCTTCCTCCAGCCCGCATGAGCAATATTTTACTTGCTGCTAATCCACTAAGTCAATTTGCAGTTGGTTTCCATTTTCCTCACTTCTGGAGAGATGAAGCCTTATCAGTCATCTGCTTTTCCTCCAAGGTTTCCATTAAACAACAAAGCAGAACCATGTTAAGCACCAGTTTGGTGCCTGGGTCCTCTGCATTTTGCTTACTTCTCTTTAAGCTCCATGTCTTTAATTCATCTATTTAATCTTACAAATATGCAGTGTCCCAAGGCACACAGGTCCTCCATCTTCCCTTGACAGATTCTTGATATGAGGCAGAATTCTTTATCTTTAGAATTCATGTGACTTGGATCTGAAAAAGAATAGTGGGACTTTCTAGTTGCCTTTCATCTCAGCCTGAAATCATGCTAGATGAATGGATCTTGTCCCCTGACAGTGTCTAACCTGTATTTGCACTGTCTAAAGAGCAACATTAGTGGTTACTGAAGAAGGAAGCATCAAGAAGCTTACGACGCTCCACTTAGGATTATGAAGTCCTGGGATATCTTTCTGTCAGCCAGTCATTTACCTTTATTTCCTCTGTGAATCAGGGAGGGGAAAAGGCTCAACACTGTCAGTGATTCTTGGAATTATTTGAAACCTTTTTAGTTCTGACAGCCTAATTTTTTTAACATGTATTTATCTTGCAACATGTACCTCTGCGCTTCTGCCGTGGTGCACGTGTGGAGGTCAGATGACATCTCACGGGGGTCAGCTCTCGCCCTCCCTCTAGTTGGTTCCAAGCCTTGCTCTCAGGTTGCAAGCTTAGTGGCAAGCACCTCTGCTTTCTGAGCTCTCTCTCCATCTGTTAAAAAAAATTAAAAAGAAACCTTTGGAATGGTTTCCTTTAGAAAACTTTGTAAACATGTATCTACAAACCTGCTAAATCAGAAGCTCTGTGGGTGGGAGCTAAGCATCAGTACTTCCATGTTCCATGGGCATCCAGGAAGGCCTTGCTGAGCATGAAGGTCTCTATAGTCTTTAGCAAATATGTCTGAGATCTAAGAATTGTTGAGTGTGAGCAGTATATCAGGGCGTTCAGTCGTCTTTCTAAACTGCTAAGTGAAGACTGTACTTTGTGCTCCCGCACAATACAGTGGGGTTTACAAATGGCCTAAATGGTAGACCGTGAAAAACGCCCATTGGTGGCTGCAATCATTTGTCGGTGCTTTCCTGCTCTTTCCGTTCTTCCTGCGATCGATCATCATGACATGTCTCTAAAGGATGCCTTATCGCAGGTTTTTGTTCAGCTAAAAAGTACATGCTCAGGGAGGAGCGAATGAATGAATGGGCGATGACTCATGTGAGCCGGAACAGTCAGCAGCCACCTTCCCATCCCCACTTAGAGATTAAAGTCAAATGCATTTCCAGGGTGCCAAGTGGGCTGTGCAGACACAGTAGGGATACAGTAAGACCCATTTCAGACCATTGTTCACTCATTCAGCGAGCATGCCACCAGCCAGTCAAAAATGTATCTCCTCCCAGGAAGTGTTTGATGACAGACAGATGACAAGACCAAGTATCCAGACTTGGAATATTATTGGGAGACAGAACTCCATAGAGCAGAAAGATACTTATTGTTATCATTGTGTGGATGATAAAGACTTCAAATACATGAGAAACAGCTTTGCCTTTGTTGTGTGACGCTTTTTCCTGGGGACCTGCCACACAAGCTAGGTAGCCCCCTCAGCCTCCCATGCATTTCTTACTACACATAGGAGGGCTCAGGCAGTCTCCATAACCACATACCAACACTTGTGTGCTAGGCATGATGCTATAAATCATCAACCTTCCTCAGGGTGTTTCCATGCATATGAAGTAGACCCCATTTATCAAGTAGGCATGCCATACCACACCACATAGAAGACACCAGTCATCCCAGAATTCCCCCACCCCAAAGACGCTCCATCTACTCCTGGCTCAACTTCAATTGTATCTCACCACCCATGGCAAGACCCATGGGACCACCATAGGATGAAGAAGGCCACTGCTCTGCACCACGCAGGGAAGGACGCAGGATCCACCCCCCCTACATACACCCTGTCCCTGTCCTTGTGGATGCTCCACCCATAGACTGTTCAGTTTCTGTCCTAGGACTTATCACTCATAGCAGTGGCCACTCAGCTCCCCATCCCCAACTTGTCTTTGATTTCTGTCGCAATCCTGCTGAATACACCGAGTGTCATATGAAACTTTTCCCAGGGAGATGCCACAAACAGCTACCCAGCCCAGGTAGGGATTCAACCACAGACCAAAGAAATATTTAACACCTAAATCCAATTTGGTAAAACAATGAGTTTATTGGAGTTACTTACAGGAGTAAGGAGAGATAAGCATTACTTATCTTCATCATCAGAAAGTCCCCTCAACCTGGACAAAATGACCCAAACTACAACCCTGAAGCTCTACTGTATGACTTACTTATGGGAGAATGCCCGCCAGACTCCAAACTGCTCAGAGTCACTTCTAGACTGCTGGACTGGTCAAGGACTGCACTCCTCCCCCACCCTCATCCCTTCTTACAACCCCCCCACTTTACTTTCACTCTTACTGGTGTTGGTTATTTACTGCTTTCTTTACCTTAGAGAGAGACACACACACACAACCAGTTACTTAGTCTTAGAAACTTTCTGAGACCAAGACTTCACGTGGCCCTTGAAGTATGCGGATCAGAGCCTTCCAGTGGCTTCTGTCATTAACACAACCTCAATGTTAAGTACATTCTTCTGAGTCTTCTGAAGGATGGAATGTTTCAGAATGCTGCACAACATCCTTCTTAGGTTTTTACCTGGGCAAAGTCCAAGATGGCATTAAGTTACCCTGTATAGAAAAATAAAACCATCATGCAACACATTGAATTTCAAATGTGAATGGTTGGGGACCTTCTGGATCCTGTACCTTTCAGGGACATAATCACTGAAGTTCTTCTCTAAGAAACCACTTTGGTCACAAGCACACAGACTTCCATCTTTCTTTTTTTTTTCCCCTGGATGGTTCCATGGGGTCCCTCCTTGTAGAGTCGGTAACAGTCACCTATGGAGGCTGATCCTTTGTGTGATTTGGTTTCCTAGGCCACAGGTGAAGGGAACTCCGAGGTCACTGCCCCCAAGGCTTGAGCTCTTCAGTTCAAAAACCAGATGTAATGTGAAGGAATATGCTGGGCTCTCTGAAGTTTGATTTATGTAACTCCCACTTTCAAAGAGAAGTACAGTCCTCCTCCCACTGACTTTAGTTGCTTTAGAAGGCTGATTTTTTTTTTAAATCTACCAATTTTTGGTAGAACTGAAGAGTCTACTTAACATTGAGGTTGTATTCATGACAGAAGCCCTGGAGAGGCTCTGATCCGCATGCTTCGAGGGCCACGTGAAGCCACAAAGGCACAAAGATGAGGCCAGTTGCCTGGAGCAGCTCCCTTTCCAAGGGAGCAAACATGAGCGAGAACTGCAGAAGACAGCGTTGGAGAAGCTCTGGAACTCACATTGGCGCAGTTTGCCAGCAAGTCACTGATCAGTCCACCACTGAGCAGTTTAAAAGAACAAGGGGTTTTATGCTAGTTCATGATGTCAGTTCTTAATCCGTTTCGATAGGAGGACCCATACTAACACCAGGAGCCGAGGAAACTGACCATACTGGTATGCATAAGCTTGCTGAGAGAAGAGCTAACTTACCTTGCTAGACAGCAAGTCTATCCAAAGTACGTCCACAGAGTGCCCATCTACTGAACCAGCCCCTCCTTCTTATCCACCGGCCCAGGGAAAAGTCCCACTTGCTGTAATCTGGGTCTTCCTATATCAATTAGATGATCTTCTATAGCTTCCTCGGGGTTTTCCCTTCTTCACAGTTCTTCACAGATGTATCGGCGCTGTGCTCAGGACAGCAGGAATAGTTCTGTAGATGTCAGTCAACCTCCGAAGAAATCATGGCTTAGTGAAAAGAGGTGGGATTTTTGTTTCCTTTATTTTGCTGAGCCAGCGTCTTGTATAGCTCAGGCTGGCCTCGAGCTCACTAAATAGCAAAGCTGGCCTGGAACTCCTGATCCTCCTCCTTCTCTCTTCTGAGTGAATTTTAGCCATCTTTTAAAAAAATATTTAGAGAGAGGGAGAGAGAAAGAGAGAGAGAGAGAAAGAGAGAGGTATATGCCACAGCACCTGTGGGCCTCAGAGGACAGCCCTCAGATATCACTTCTCTCCTCCCACCCAGTGGACTTCCAGAGATTGAACTTGGGTCATAAATTTGCATGGACAAGCGCCTGCCTTCCTGAGCCATCTCCTTGGCCCCATTTTAACCATTTTAAAGTGCAGGAATTTTTAGCATATTAGCATTGGTGTTAGGCTCCCAGCACCGCCGTCCATCCACAGAGCTCTTTTCACCTTGCATCATGGACACTCTGAATACATTAACGGTAGCACCCCACTCAGCCATCGATGCACCCTTGGGGACCTCCTGTCATTCTACTTCCTGTCTCCATGAATTTGACTTCCCATACAAGTGGAACCATCCAGTGCCAATCCATCTGTGACCAGCTCTTTTTTGCTCAACAGACTGTCCTCAAGGCAGAACTCGTACTCCCAAGTCTCCTATGCAGCTGGCTGTAGTTGTTCTAGCTGAGCTGTCCCCGTGTATCTACACAGCTTGTTAGAAAGTCGCTGCTTTTGATGGTGGAGGAAGTTGATTGGATGTCATTTTGCATGTAGTTGCAGGAAACTGGCATCATTCATGGATGGTCCGAACCCACTGTGGGCACCGTAGTTCCCAAGAGCACCTTTATTGTAATTCCAGCAGTCAGGAGACCAAGACAGAAGAATCATAAATCTATGGCCAGCCTGGGCTGCTCAGTGAGACCCTGACTCATTGAAAAATAAAGTATCCAGGGGGGTGGGGGAGATTGCTCAGGGAATAAAACCTTTGCTGCTCAAGCAAAAGGATCTGAGATCAGATCTCCACATAAAATAACCCCAGGTGTAAATGATGGTGGCCTGTAAAATTCCAGCTCTGGAAGGCAAAGCCTGGGAAACCTCAGAGCAAAACAATGAGGTAGAGCAATCCAGGATGATTCCCGAAGTCACGCACAGGCACACACAATCAAGTGCCCTTTAGACACACACCATCCACATGGCCCAAAGTGCTGTTTGTGGAGGTGGATCAGCTCCTCCTCCCAAAGAGGCCAGCAGAGAAGGCAGTGGCCTGACTCAGCTGCGCCAGCCCCCAACCCACAGGAGCTCTGTGCTTGATTACGGGTGTGTGTTAACCATCTGGTATGTGGGAAAAGCAGGGAGAATGAGCGCCTCAGACTCTCCACGTCACGTGTTGCTATTATTTTATCTAAAGCCACGTGTTCTGCAGTCAGCTCTGTGCTGAGTCCAACAACTAACCTGGAATTATTAGATCCATTTCTCTGTTATGCAAAGGCTGCTTCTACCATCCTTCAGGCACCAAGCCCCCACCCACTGGAATGAAGCTTTATCTCCCAATGCCTTCTCAAGACAGCTCCAATTGCTTAAAAGCTAGACTGATGTTTTCTTGTTTAAGTCAATATTATTTCAGTGAGTGACTTCAGCCTCTGCATTCATCCTTACATTTTTATCTTGGGAAATATCTACCTCTACACCCCTGGCTATTTCTCTGTCACAATACATTGATTTTAGTGGTTGCTTGTGATTTGAATCATAATCTGTATGATGGACCTTAATCAATTGCAGTGTGCATGCTTTTCATAGGAATATTGCTTTCACAGGCCATTATTTAATCTTAATGTCTTTTAACATCATAATTCTTGATAAGAAGTGAAGGGAGTTAATATCTTTGTACATGCGTGTGGTAGTCATGATACTTTATTTTTCCTGTCTTCTCCCAAGACTCCGGGTAGTACTGGGATTATTTGGGTGCCTCATTATTGGCATTAACTGTTGGTCAGTCTGGTATCTAAAGCTTCCATTAGAACTTTCTGCATTAGAAAAATGTGTTTCATGTGTGCATGTAGACACACTCGGGCATGCCTGAAGAGGACAAAGGACAACTTTCAGGGGTAGCTCTTACCTTCCATCTCGCAGAGACAGCTCTTGTTTCTTTGGCTGCACAGAATACTCCAGGTGAGCTTGCGTGTCTTCACCTTCCATCCCTCTGTAGGCATGCTGGCGTTATGGTAGGCGTCACCACATCCAACATTTTAAGTAGATTTCAGGGCTTGGGCAACAAGTGCTTTTGCCTTCTCCAGCCTTAGAACTTTCTTTTGAAACATACAGTGTCTTCTGTCATTTAGGGATGTTTTATTCATTCCCTAGAGGAATGTGGGATACTGGCTTAGGGACCTGTTTTGCTGAGATACACCAAAAAAGTCTTTGTGCTGAAGGAGTAGGGAGTGATCACAGGATGTAAATCTATGGGATTATGAGAAGTGTGGGAATTCAGAATTTGGGAAGCTCTCTGGACTTAGAAAACAGATGAAAGAAAACGTCTAAGTTTTCTTGCAAACATTCTGGGGCATGAGGCACGGTGTCAGTAGTGTGCATACATGATCTGGTGGATACAGGTGTCTTTCCTCCTCATTTAAAAATGAGTATGGGGCCTTTTAGGTCTTCTTGCTCAACTTTGCTTTCCTCTGCTCAGCTCCTGACAGTATATATGCTTCATATTCCAGCCCCTGGTTCCACCTACCCCCACTTCCCAAAAGAAGGATTGTTGGGGGGGAGCCTCAGGCAATCAACTTTTAACAGATTGCAACTGCTTTTAAGCTTGTACCCAACATGTGTGCAGACAAATACATATGCCAAAGGGTAGCCCAAAACGTGTGTTCTATTTTTAAGAATGTGTTTTGGGAGCTGGGAAGATGGCTAAGGAGTTAAAGCCTTTGCCTTGCAAAGAAAAGGGCCTAAGTTCAGATCCCCAGATCCCACGAACAAATGCCAAGCGGATATGGTGACTGCCTGTAATTGTAGCCCTGGAAGGCAGAGTCTGGAAATCTTCAGAGTAAAGCAGAAGGTAAAAGAACAATTCAGGATGATTTCCAGTGTCACCTTTGGGCTTCCACAAGCATATGCACATTCAAATGCTGTCTTTTACACACACACACACACACACACACACGCATGCACACGTGCACACATGCACACGCATGTAAATACCAGTCCTTAGTTGTCTCCAAAAGGTTCCTGAAGAGGATTGGTGGGAATTAAAACCAGGCCATGTTGGAAGAATCCCAGCAAGACAGAGATAAGTTTATTCTACTCAGTTTAAATACATGAAAGTTGGGCAAATTATCCAAAAGCAAAAATATCAAGGAATAGCATAATCTTGTAAGAATAAGAAGTAAGGAATGAATAACAGGAAGACAGCTGATGGGAGACTAAATTGTTATGACTGACTAGTACTTAGTCAGTAGTTTAAGACAAAGATGTTTTGCCGTAATATAAGGAACAATTTGAGACTCTCCTGGGTCACAAAAGAAAGAATCTTATGAGCTGGCCAGTGTCTCTTCCTATCTGAGCTGACCACAGAGAAAGCAAAATCCCATTAGCCCAGAGAGCAGGAGACAAAAGGTCTCTATTGCTGATCTTGCTGCTCAGTCTGGTCAGCTTCAAGGATTCCCCAAAAAGGCCAACGCTGCCCCTTACACATGCACACATGCGTGCACATGTGCCAAAACAAATGTTCTCCTAACATTCAAGACTTTTTCCTGTTTCTCTGAAGACTTTTCTAACTTCTTGCCACATGGCCGCTTACTCTTTGTGGGATGTCCAGCTTCTTGGATTCCCAGAGTCCCTGAATCGTACAACTCTATAACTCTCCTTTAACTGTATTCTTCTGGCTTACCAATTCATTATTTCACAGAGAGAGTGAACCCATATCACTAGACCTGTGTCAGATCTACTCTCCTGTTTCCGATTGTCTGCTGAGCATGCCTTAATAATAGATATAGAGATGGGAAGAAGGGTAGGGATGTTTAGCTGTGTGCTTATCTGTGGAGCATCTTCAGAAACACAAAGTGGAGCAAAGTAGTTTAACATGATCAGATTCAACATGGTGTTACCAGTTTGAATCAGATGAATCAGAAGACATCATGCCTGGTACAGCGATGATGAATATATAAGTGAATAAATGGACTGTCTTGGAACTTTACTGAAGCCAAAAGTGATGGACTTCTCTGCCTTCGCCCTAACTCTGAATCTTTATAATGTTTGGGGAGAGGGGGCGCTTCAGGTACTAGAAGAAGAGTCCACAGCATCTTCTCTAGTTTTGTGTAACAATCTGTTTCAAGTTTCAACTTGAATATGTTGATCTCTGGGTACATCTACAGAGAGCTACGGAGGCAGGTCTCTGAGCAGGCCCACAGGAGATTGTTTACTGACATAATTGATGTGGGAAGAGCTACCTCATTGTGGGTAGGACCATTTCCTGAGAAGGTAGGTAAGTTGGAAATAGAACTCATTGGTAAGCTGGAAGTTTGTCAAATTGGAAGGTGTGTGTGTGTCCTAGCCTGTCTACTCTTGTTGTGGATAAAATGTGGCCAATTTCCTCAGTTAGTAGCTATCTTGCCAACATCTTGTTCCTCTAAATTATTTGGACCATAGGAATATTAAATTAGGGTGCATGCTATCTGCACGTGATTCTGATCCTGGCCAGGGTGGAGTTTTTCCTCCTCATCTCCCCGCCCCTCCTCAGATGCCTTCCTGTTCTCTGGACCTTCCGTGTGTCATGTTTCCAAAGGCGAGCATGGAAAATCTTGGCCCAGAGCTATAGCTGAGCTCCCGGGGTAGAAGTAGAAATCCATTCTAAAGAGGAGGGAGGGCCTATGAACGTTTCATCTCCCCATCCTCGTGTTCATCTCCTTTTTCTAGAAAGATTTAAATTGGAAAGTGATCTGTTGCTCAGCTATTCAATATGGAGTATTGATCAACTTTTGTTATTTCACTGTGGGAGATCAGGGTCTGAGACCACCATGTATTTTCCGTTCAATGTGATGAATCTTTTCTTAAAGGGAAACCTTTAAGGTTTCCTTCTCTCAGGTCTTCCTTTCTATGTAGATCCTCTATGGGTACAGCAAAAGTTCTTGTATACGACCGTGTAAGCCTCCACGCCGGCTGTGAGCCTATGAATTATACAGATTGGGTTTGGCATCCGGGAGGAGTGGAATTTTTACTGCACTTGAGTGAAACTTTGTTCCTTTAAATTGACTCACTAAAAATCTATCCTAAAAAGAATAATGAAATATTAAAATATCCAATGTGCTCATTTTGTCTCCTGTTGCTGAAGGGGGCAATACAACTTAGGAGAGCAAGGGGCTTATTCTTGCTCACTGTTCTCAATTATACGTCATCAGTGTGATGGGAGAGTTCAAACCGACATCAGGAGCGAGGGGACTGGCCACACCACACACACAGGAAATCACTGAGAGAACAACTTACTTTCTTACTTTCAGCATGCTTGTGTGCACAGTATACTAACATGCTCTTTCCATTTCACCCCCTGCCCAGGAATTGTTTCACCCATTATAGGCTGGGTCTCCCCATATCTATTAGATAACCTTTCACAGATTTATTCAGGGTTACCTTAAGTAAATAATAACTATCTTATCTGATGGTGTACTTTAAAAGAAAAAAACTTCCTCTTGTGACCCACTTTCTCCATCTAGGCCTGGCTTCTTAAGGTTCTATCACTTTGCAGTAGTGTAGAGAGATGGATTGAAAGATCATAGATATGTGACAGTTAGGTACATAGATGATTGATAGATAAATGATAGATAGCTGATGTGGATGATGAGATAGATAGACAAATAGAGATTAGATAAAGATACATAGATTTAGATATAGACAGATAGATTTTTTAATAAAAAGAAATCTTTGTAATTTTTCTTCAGCATATAGGAATGCATGTTTAATATGTTCTATATTCTTAGCAAAAGAAAAGCTTAATGTCAGGAAAGCTTTGGACATTTCTTGAAGTTGAATAGCCTCCTTTGGAAAGTTCTGGCTGACACCAGTGGCAGGGAAATGAGCTAAAAGCACCATAGACTTGGGCTTCTGTCCTGACTCTGTCAAAATCAGCAATAAAAGATGCCATAAACTGGGCATAATTGTAGCTCATCCCTTGGAAAGTTATAAAAATCATTTGCAGGGATAATAAAGTGTCCACCGCATTTATTGCGGTAGTTAGCATTCAGCACTCAGCATCGTGATTGCGTTAGGCTCTCATCGCTTGGCTTAAAAAGCGCTGTCACAGGAATATATGCGATCGAGTGACCTACTCTGGTGCTCCCTTGCTGCTTACGTACCAAGAGAAATTCACCATTGATTTACGTGTTCTCACGGTGGAAAATTTACTCTTTTTAATTGCACTCAGCATGATCCTTCTCCAAAGATGGGTGAGAACGAGGGCCAACAAATGACTCAGTCAGGAGAGGCTTCGGTGCAGACCTGGAGACCTAAGTTCAAGTCTTGGAGTCCACATGGTGAAATGAGAGAATCAGCTTCTGAAAGTCCTCTGACCTGTACCTGTAGTCTCTCTCTCTTTCTCTCTCTCCCCCCCTTTTCCCTCTCTCTTGTTTTCTTACTTTCCTCCCTCCCTTTCCCTCATTCTCTCTCAATAGATAAAATAAGATGTTAGAGAAAGGGAGAGAGAGGTAGGAACCAGTGGATTCACACACCCTTTAACATAAAGCTTGGTGTTTCACAGTGTCCTGGTATATCTTCTGTCATAATTGCTTACACTATATTTATTAAGTGTGATGAATGCGTGATTTGCTAATTCATCAGTAATAGAAACTCATCAAATGTCCTAGAGCTGCCTAACCTTTCAGCCAAAATAAGTAACAGGAAAAATTAGGCCGATGGGACCCATCGCTTTCCAACCTTTAAGTCAACTCCTGTTGCTTGTTTGGACTGTGAACATTTCCCCCCTTAGCAGCTTCCCTGTAGCTTTCAATAAAGTCCTTCAAGTCTGGAAAGGAAGAACTTAGATAGAGACACAGTCCCTGGAACTTGATCTACAGACTCAGAGGCACTCAGAGGCCCATGGTTTTTTTTGTTGTTGTTGTTTTTTTAATTTTTATTATTATTATTATTATTTATTCAACTGTGCGCATGTGCGTGTGTATGTGCCGTGTGTGTGTCTGTGTGTGTGTGTGTGTGTCTGTGTATGTGTGTGTAGAACCACGGACGAATTCGCGAACCACCATGGACACCTCCACCTCCTTCTGCCCCAGGATTCACAGGCTCCGCCCTACCAGGACCAGAAGCGCAGGCCGCCCCCGCTTCCGCCTGGCGTCTATACGTGGGATCTGGGATCCGAACTCAGGACCTTTCCGCCTGCAAGGCGGAGGCTTAACCCCTGAGCCACCTCTCCAGCCCACAGAGGCCCATGTTTTACATTAGGTCATCGGAAGGCAGAGGCACGATGGCAAATTCAATATTATTCTGGGATACATAACAAGACCTTGTCAGAAAGAAAGAAAGAGAGAGAGAAAAAGAAGAAGGAAGGAAGGAAGAAAGGAAGGAAGGAAGGAAGGAAGGAAGGAAGGAAGGAAGGAAGGAAGGAAGGAAGGAAGGAAGGAAGGAAGGAAGGAAGGAGAAAGGAAGGACACCAAGAAACAGCTCATTGAGTAAAGCAGCTTCTCACAAACATGGTGGCCTGAGTTTGGTCTCAGAAGTCTCATAGTGGAAGGGGAGAATTGACTTTCAAAAGCTGTCCTCTGACCTGCTCCATCCTGCGTCATGGCATGCATATGCGCTCTTCTTCTCCCTTCCTTCTTCTCTCTCAAATAAATATGTATGGGTCTGGACTCGACGGCAGTATTATAATGTTTTAATTGCTACAGCCTTTACTATCATATCAGTGTGTCTTAATATCAGGTAGTGCTCCTCTTATATTTTAGTTATTTTTCTGTGTCGGGCTACTATAGGTCCTTCGAATTGCCATGTTAGTATAAAATCAGTTTTGACTAAAAATGGGCAAGTGTTCCAATTTGAAGATTACTGACATCTGATATCTTGTGATATAAATGCTTCTGGTCCATTTATATTATATCTCTCTTTTAAGTCTTTGCTTTCTCTCACCTCTCTTATGTGGTTTTGGTTTTCAGCACACAGGTTTGCAAAGACTGTGACAATTTCATCCCTAAGTGTCTTCTTATTTTTCAATGTTATTACTAAATGTAATGACATTTTCATTTCAATTTCTGATTATTTGTTGCTCACTAGCATGAGGGAATATAATTAACTGTTGTATGCTATTTTTGTTCTATATTTGCTAAACTCATCTACTTGTTTCAATAATTTAAAAAAATTAATTCTATGGAGTTGTCTACATAGACAATCATCTTTAAGCAGATTGATTTTCTTTTCCAGCCTTTTCAAAAAAATCTTGTGCAAAAAATGAATTATTCTTGTTTTGTTATTGCATTGGTTGACGCTTTAGTACAATGTCAAGTAGAATTAGTGAGAGTAGATTTCTGACTTATTTTCAGTCTTAGAGGGAAAACATTCTGTGTGCCTTTCTTCCATCATTAGGTACCATGGTAACTATTAAGGCTTTTGCAAAACACTTTTTTCAGACTGAATACTTTTCTTTCTAATCCTACTTTACTATGAATTTTTATAAGGAAGGCATTTTGAATTTTACTCTGTCTACATCTGTTGAGATGATCACATGATCTTAATCTTAATCCATTAATGTGGTAAATTATATAGACTGGTTTGCTGGTATTAAAACAAATTTGTGTTCATGGAATAAAACCAAGTTATTATAAAGTATTATTCTATTTATATATGTGAGACTTCATTTACTAAACTTTTGTGAAGCACTTTGGCATTAGGTTACAGCGTATGTGGATCTTCTACCCTTGCAATGTCTTTAGGTTTGTGCTTAGAATGATTCCAACTAGACTGAGTTGGGAGATGATCACTGCTGTGTAATTTGCTTGAAGAATTTTATAGACTTTGTAGTTTTTTTTAATTTTCTTAGTTGTTTAGCCTCGAATTCTGCATAGTTTTTCTTTCTTTAATGTTTAGTCAGATTTACCAGAGCAGTCATATGAGTTTGGAGTTTTGAGTAAAGATTTTTAACTTCCTGTTCAATTTCTTTAGTATACATAGGATTATTGAAGAACTACATCAGCTATGTCCTACCAATTTCAATTTTTTTTTTTGCATCTACATTAGTTTAAGACAATTTGCAATTTCTTACTGACTTCTTCCATTGACCAGGATTTATTGCAAGATGTGCTGTTTCATTTTTAAAGATTTGGGGGGGTGTAATAGCCATCATTCTCAAACTGATCTCTAATTAAAATTCAATAGTGGTTATGAGACATACTTCATATGATTTCAGTCCTTTGAAAATTATTTTGATATTCTATTACGTAGACTAGTGTCTACCTTGGTTATCGGATAACGTGTATTTTGGTGGTGTTAGGGAAGTTGAGTATGGGTTGATGTGGCTGGTAGTACTATTCAAGTCCTCCAGGTATTTGCTGGTTTTCTGTCTACATGGTTCAGTTATTAAAAGAAAATACACACACACACACACGTTTGACATCATGATACCCTTTCTTGCTTCATTTATACTTGGGAGAGAATACCTGTGGATGCCCCTTGATCTTTAGCATTGAAGCATGACAGTATCTTCCTTTAATAACCACAATGTAAAAACCATGCTTGAAAGAGTTGTTCTGTAAGTTTCAGTCTTGAAATAAGAGGTCCAAACCAGCTGTGAAATGATAGAGTAGAAAGAACACTGTGTTCCAAATGCCAACAATATTAATGACTTCAACTCATTATATTTTTTTCTAGTTGTAGAAACATTAGCTAAATTAAACTTTGACTCCAGTTCACATAGCAGATAAGAGTGTTCCATAGATTTCAAAATGTTCAAAGCACGAAAGATGGAGAAGGATCATCCTTACCTGGACTCCTATTGGTCAGTCTCTGCCTCGGCTGCACTTCCTCCACCAAGGTCATGTGCCTCATCAAATTCTTAACACACCATGCAGAGCGCTGAAAACCACAGATCTACCCAATTGCTCTACTAAACATAAAAAGAAAGACAACTCAGTCCCATTCCACGTACTCACTCGGGTGGACTGGTAAATAGATTTCAACTATGGACTCTGCAAAATGCCTAGAGAACCTTTTGAAATGGTTTCTGAAGTTCATTCCTGTCTCAGTAGTAAAATAAAAGAGTATTTTCGATGATGGATATCTGTCTGGTCTTGAGACCCAGCATAAGATCTTGTGTCTTATGATATCTTCTGAGTTGAATTGCATATTTAACTAGGAAAACTTTCAGTTAATGAGACTTTTCCAGATTTAACCAAGAACATTTAGCTAACTGCATGGTAGACATGTTAGTAAGGACACATGGACAGTGACCAAGCAAGGAAGCCATCTTGGCATTTCCCCCAGACAGGTCCATAATCTGGTGGTCCGGCAGGGGAGTGTCCCCTTTCCCTGCTGAGTGGTCCACCCCGCCGCTCTTTACTTTTCTTGAACTGTTTCTGATTCTTTTTGTCTTACGACTTCTGCTTTCTTTTTCCCATATATCTTCTTGTTTCTTTTCTATTTCAAGCCCAGACTCCCTGCAGAGGTGCTCAGCATGCTAGAATGTCATCCTTTATTCGTGCCGTAGTTCCAAACCACCATTGACAGTGTGCAGAACGCTTCTTAGCTCAGACGCCTGTGCTCCTTCAGGCTTCTGGGATGCAGGGATCACAGATAACAAAGCACAGGAAGAGGTCTTGTGTGTAAAAGGAACCCTCTCACAGCGGTCAGCGCCTCTGGCAGGCAAGGAGCATGGGCCAGCCGGCCAGCCATCTTCAACAGTGTAGCTGTATGGCCCGTACTGGCCTTGCGCACTTCCTCCCTGTGTGTTCAATATAGGGATGTCAAACTGCACTTGGCCAAAAAGCTGGAGTTCTGTCCAAAGGAGATTTTGTAGGTAGGACTATGTTCAAAAAATAGAGCCACTGAGCTAAAGGGCAGGAAAACTTGCTTGTGTGTCTTTACTTTATTTGTCCATGTAGTGTCGTGTGGTGGTACGTGTGTGTGTTGTATGTACATGAGTTTTCAGGTACCATGTGCCACACACATTCACGGTTAGAGGTCAGAACAGGACATCGGGAATCTTCCTCTGTCTCTCCGCCCTATTGCTGTGACACAGGGTCTTACTGAACCCGAGGCTCACTCTTTTCGCTAGGTTGGTTGGCCAGTGCGCTCCAGGGATCCAGCTGTCTCTACACCCATGGTGCTGGGGTTACAGGCATGTGTAATCCTGTTGAACATTTTTTAAATGGGTGCTGGAGATTTGAACTCAAGCCCTCCTGCTTATATCCATTAAACCATCTCTCTAGCTCTGGAGTACTTGGGCTGGAGACAAAACTCAGAGGCAGAGCCCTTGCCTAGTATGTGAAAGACCCTAGGTTCAGTTCCCAATAATGAGAAAAAAAAAGTGAGTACTTTTCTGTTAAAATATTTTCAGATAGTAGGAGTTGATAAGACATAATTAAATATGTCACTTAAATATGTTTTGCCAAGTTTTCTGTGAAAAGCCTTGGGAAAAGGTAAATAGGAAAACTGAATAAGGCTGTTTCACGTTCGCTTTTATCACAGTCGTGTCAATGTTTTGAATGTAATGGAGAGTTACTCGGTTGACTGTCCATATTTGCCTCGTCAGTGGGATCAACCCTTGGTTACTCATGATCTCATTAGAAATTCAGAGGAGTCAAAATGACAGCAGGGCAGTTGCACGTTAATAATCTGCAGACAACGCTGTCACGTCGGCGCAGCAGAGCCCTCCTGAAAGCACCACAAAAGCATTATATTGTCATATTCGTGAGCTGTTTGTGGTGAACTGTGATGAACTGAAGGGCGGGGTATCACAGGAACTGCTCACATGCTTTATGACAAGAATTGTATTTAGTGTCCTCAGCCATCTGCCAAGAGCAGGTTTTTTTTTATTTTTTTATTATTTATTCAGTTGTGGGTGTATGCATGTGTGTGTGCGCGCGTGTGTGTGTGTGTGTGTGTGTGTGTGTGTGTGTGTGTAGAACCACGGATGAATTCGGGAACCACCATGGGCGCCTCCACCTCCTCTTTGTTTACTCTGCCCCAGGATTCACAGGCTCTGCCCAACAGGACCAAAAACACAGGCCGCCCCCGCTTCTGCCCAGCATTTATAAGTGGGGTCTAGGATCCGAACTCAGGACCTTCCGCCTGCAAGGCAGAGGCTTAATCCCTGAGCTACCTCTCCAACCCCAAGAGCAGGTTTTTTAAAAATATATATATTGTACTTATCAGAGAAAGGACACCATGACGTGCATGTGGCAGTCAGAGGACACCTTTCAGAAGTCTGTTCTCTCCTTCCACCATGTGAGCTTCCAGGGATCAAACTCAGGTCGCCAGGTTTGCAAGCAGTCGCCTTTACCCTTTGAGCCATCTCGCCAGCCCAAGAACAATCTTTAAATCCCGAAGACATTCTGATGGACTTGTGAGCATGAACTACTTACGACAACCCAGGATCTGAGGAGCCATGTCTTGCTCCTGAGAACTATGACCCCCCAGGCAGCACCCTCCACTTCAAAGTGGATTCATCCAGTGCAAATATCAAGCCATACCACTTACCGATGTGGCCAAGACTAGCTCGAAGCATGCCATTCCTCAGGCTAAGGACTTGACCAGCCCCATCCTTCCCTGCTCAGAAGGTACACCAGTAAGTACCATTCTGATCAGTGCAAGAACATGTGTTGTTTTCCAAAAACCTTATTGAGTGTCCTTCAAACCGAGAAGTATTCAATAAGCCTTACTACCTGAGAAACTTGTTAGATTAAATGCATTAAAGGTTGCAGCTCTCTGGTTGGGGACATGATTCAGTGGTTAAAGACTTGGGCTCACAAGCAAAAGTACTTGAGTTAGGATCCCCAGATCCCAAATAAAAAATGGCAATGAAAATGGCAGTTACCTGTAATTCTGGTCCTGGAAGGAGGAACTTAGGAAACCCCAGAGCAAAGCAATAAGGAAGTAGAGTAATCCATGATGTCGTCTGATGTCACACTTAGGCCTCCCCAGGCACATACACTCAAGTGCCCTCTTGTACACATGTTCACATATACAAGTGCACACGTACACATGCAAAGCACACATGCACATGCTCGTGTAAGAAAAAAAAGAAGAAAATTTACAGGTCCTTATCTAGCAGGATGCTCAGATGTGGGCTCTGTTATCCCTCGAAAATCATGGCTGAGTTTATTCTAGAGAATTCTCACTGTTGATGGGGAGAAGAAAGGGAAAGGTGGCAGGCGCAATTAGTGAGAGATTTCCTCCAGGGATCATTTCCATTGTACCGGACATCCTGATTGGACAGACACAACTGTCTCTTCTGGTTCATATTTAGGAAGCAATTGTCGGGCTGGAGAGGTGGCTCAGGAGTTAAGCCTCTGTCTTGTAGGCGGAAGGTCCTGAGTTCGGATCCCAGATCCCACGTATAGATGCCAGGCGGAAGCGGGGGCGGCCTGCGTTTCTGGTCCTGGTAGGGCGGAGCCTGTGAATCCCGGGGCAGAAAGAGGTGGAGGCGTCCATGGTGATTCGCGAATTCGTCCGTGGTTCTACATACACACAGACACACACGCGTGCACATACACACACACATGCGCACAGTTGAATAAATAATAATAATAATAATAATAAAAGAAAGCGATTGTCAAGCGTAGTGGGGCTTTTACTCCAGCACTGCGGAGGTGGAAGCAGGGGGATCGGGTAGGCGTTGAAGGCGAGAGTCATCCACATAACCAGCCTGGGCTATGGGAGATCCTGTTTCAGAGCCCTCTGTCCCCACATGAAAAGCAGATGACGTGGAGTGAGGTTTCAACGGAAACTCATCACCATCCATGTCAACGGACTGGTGGAAACACTACATCCCCAGAACATTTGAATAAATAGTAAACTGCTTCTTCCCTGTTTGTGAGCTCTTATTTGCATATGAAATTCTGAACACATCGTTCAGGATGCAGCCTTGATTTATTTAAATGGATGTGCATAAACATAATTACAGGGGAAATAACCCCATAAAAACATTGTATTATTTAATTTTTATTCATATGTGTACTTTAGTGGGGAGTCCGAAGCTTTGAGACTATTTGCTCAGACTAAAAATAAGATCCTCTATCATTTGAATAAGAATTGTTCCTTTGAAATAAATAAGTGTCCTGATGCGTTGGAAGAACAAAATGGCTTAAACCTGAGCTTTAATTCAAAGCATGAGTGAATGCTGTCTTTCTATTGTCTGGAAGGTAATTTATCACAGACTGCTTCATCTCTGAGAATGGCCGAGGACAGAACAGATTCTATCTGACAGTGAAGTTGGGTTAGCCATTTATATTAGTTAGGGTTCTCTAGAGAAACAGAACCGATAGAATGAATATGGAATTTATTGGATTGATTTTTTGAGATACGGTCCAGGCAGTCCAACCGTGACTGACAGCAGTGGCTCCGTTCAGGAGCTAAATATCTCAGCAGTCCCAGTCTGGTGCTAAAGGCCAAAAGATTCCTGGAGAGTCGAGGGATTTCTGTCACACTGGAGGGCCAAAAAGCTGGGTTCTGACATGAATGAAAAATGGCAGCAACGGGAAAGATGACTCTGCCAGAACAGGAAAAGAGAGAGAGAGAGAGCAAGAGGGTCAGAGGGAGGGAGGAGGAAGAGAAAGGGGAGGGAGAAAGAAAGGGAGAGAAAAAGAAAGAAGAAGGAGGAGAAAAAGGGAGAGTGAGAAGGAGAGAGAAAGCTCTTCCTCCACAGCTCTTTTTATTTGGTCTGCTATGGAAGGTACCACCCACTATAGGCTGGGTCTTCCACATTAATTAGACAGTCTCCTGCAGGCGTGCTCAAGGGCCTGCCGTAACTATCAATTCTTCATGGCTATGCCCAAAGCTCAGTTGTCAAGTTGACTGACACCTGTATAACTAATTATCAAACCATTGTACTGAGTGTTTTTCAAGTTCCAGATGGCCCTGACTCTTAACCTTCCCAACAGTCCCAGAAATCACGTTCAGTTAGGAGGGAGCCAGGAAGTGAGGGTGAGGAGGGTGGGGAGGGAGGGGCTGCACATGACTCAGCCCAAATGCTTCACAAAAAAAAAAAAAAAAAGCTGGAGCAAAAAGCAAAGCCATATCTTTCAATGCTGGAGAACAACTAACTGGTGGAGGTTCTGTGTCTCCACGTGGGGGCTACCTTTATTATCCCACCACTTCCCACCGGTTAGAACTGGGTGATCAGTGTCTTGCCATTTCACATAGGAGGTAACTAATAAATATGGTGCCCCTACCCACATAGATGGATGAACTCCCATTTCTAGGACTGCAAAGTAAATTCCATACAGCGGACTTGCTTCTTTAAGATATTTGTATAGTTGGAGCTGGAGAGGTGGCTCAGGGGTTAAGCCTCTGCCTTGCAGGCAGAAGGTCCTGAGTTCGGATCCTAGACCCCACGTATAGACGCCGGGCGGAAGCGGGGGCGGCCTGCGTTTCTGGTCGTGGTAGGGCGGAGCCTGTGAATCCCGGGGTAGAGTAAACAAGGAGGAGGTAGAGGCGTCCATGGTGGTTCCCGAATTCGCCCGTGGTTCTACACATACACTCACACACACACACACACATACACACACGCACATGCACAATTGAATAAATAATTTAAAAAATTTTAAAAAGAATTTGCATAGTTATGATAATATATGTGTGTCAATGTGTTTTTTATGAATATGCATGTGTGTGGGTGCCCATACCCACGCACATGCATGTGAGAGGCATATATCAGGTGTCCTCTTCTATTCCAGTGAGCCTTATTGGCTAGGGTGCATGCGGACATGCTTGGTTACTTGTGTGGTGCTGGGAATTCAAACTCAGGTCCTCGCGCTTACAAAGCAAGCGCCGGTCCCCACTGAACCATCTCCCCAGTCTCTAGCAATATGATTTTTATAGGCAGCGGCAAATTAGTCTCCAGGAGAGCATTCAAATTTCTGTGTTTCCCAGTAGGGTGCAAGAACCTTTGCTCTCCATGCCGTCACTGAACTAAATGCTGCTCAGCAGCAACTTCCTCCAACTTCTTCCCTTCCTCCTCGTTTCTTGTCAAATTAAAACTGCATTGTGTTTGACCTTTCACTTCTTTTATTGCAAACATCTTTTTAAGATTGATTTATAATATAGATAATAAATATATATTATATATAAATATAATATATATATAGTATGTGTGGATGTGTGTGTGTGTGTGTGTGTGTGTGTGTGTGTGTGTGTGTGAAAGCACTGTGTATCCCTGTGGAAGACTAAAGGTGACTTCAGGAATCATCTTGAATTACTTCTACTTCCTTCATGCTTTGCTGCCATTTCCGCCTGGCATTTTTTACATGGGACTTAGGATCCAAACTCAGGACCATCTGCTTGCAAGGCAGAGTCTTAACTCCTGAGCCCTTTCTCCAGTTCTATTGCAAAATATACACACACACACATATATATTCTATTTTTATATATATTATATATATATTGCTGTCACTATTTTGTACTGCAAGCCCCTTATCCTATCTCTTGTCCATTTTTCCACTGACTTCTTCCCTTTTTAATTGATTTGAATGAGTTGTTTGTACATCAGGAAACAAGGTGTCCATCTGTCAAAGGTGACTAATAGTTGAAATAAACTATTTTCTTCTCTTCGTCTTAACAGATGGAATTCTTAAGTCCTCCTGTACAAAGAATTTCAACGGCTTCTATTTCCAAATGAGATACAGGAGACAAGAGCCAATATCTCTCTACTTTAAAGGACATGTGAACAGTAAGAAGCCAGCAAGCATGATGTACCCAGGCAAAATTTGAGCTATCGTAGTTGGGAAAGAAACCAAATATCCATGTCTTTATAACCTCTGTATATATAACTTGCACATCAGATCACAGAAAGACTGGCTTTTAAGTAACTCTTTATCGACGTTCAAAAATCCTGAGCATTCCTTTTTCTTCATCCTCCATTTTTATGTGTATATATGTGTGGGGTGTGAACACATATATGTTCTTTTGTGTGTTTGCGGGTAAGAGTGCACATGCATGTGCATGTTGAGACTCAAGGATGATACTGCGAATCATCCGCAATTATTCTTCCACCTTACTATTTTGAGACAAGGTCTCTAATAAGATGAAGATCTTGTCAACAGGGCTAATCTAACTGGCCAGCTTGCTTGGGGGATACCCAGTCTCTTCTGTCTAGAGGTGGGAATTACAGGCTGGTCACCACACCCACTTGGAATTTTAGGTGGATTCTGAACTGATCTGAATGAGGCTCTTTTGCTTGTGTGGCAAGTTGATCCACATCACTAACCAAGGATCTAAAAGAATTCTCTTAGGTCCCTTCACAGTGCTTATAATATAATCTTCAGCATACTTAAGAGTTTTAGAAAACTCTTTTATTTTTCCCTACCTAAGGGAATTGTTTTAAGGTATAAGAATGTCCAGGGGTTATAAATCTTGGATCTCTAGTCTTTCCAGAGGTGTTTATTTTGCATCTGAGAGGTATGAAGTGCTTCAGAATTTGAAACTTGGCTTCAGACCATTTGACCCTGTGGCTGAAGAGAACATTGTTATTTTAGTGCAAATGGTCAATTTTGTTGAAATTGCCTGAGAATGATTTTGGTAATTGGAGAAGGCAGCCTCATTTTGTAGTTTTACATAGCATAAAAGATACCAAAAGGGCGGGAAGGGGAGATTTCAGTTTAGTGCCTGCTTCCTGGGCAGGACCTCAAACAAGAACAGAAGAACTTCGATAGGTGGTTCCAGGTACCAGCGTGACAGATGGGGCCTGGGCCTTTGGGCACATCTCCAAGGAATTGTTTGGCAGGGGGTCACCCCTGAGCAAACCTGTGGGAGGTTGTCTGACTGGTAAGAGAGGACCCAGTCCATGGCAAATGGGACCTGTTGGCTGGGCAGGGGGGCAGGACAGAGAGAGCTGGTTCAGTGCTTTGGGAGACTAGCAAGAAAGAAAGTCCGTCCGTCCCTCAGCTCTTCCTGCCAATGTAGTGTGGCCAGTTCCCTCAGCTCCCAATGCTGGTAGAAATTCTTCTGCCATGCTGATGAACTGTACCAGAAAGTGTAAGTCAAGAATATACTTCTTCTTCCAGGGGCTGGAGAGATGGCTCAGGAGTTAAACCTCTGCCATGCAAGCCAAAGGTCCTAAATTCAGATCCCAGAGCCCATGTAAAAACGCCAGGGGGAAATAAACGGTGGCAGCCTGTATTTCCGGTCCTGGAAGGCTTTGAATCTGGGAAACTCCAGAGCAGAGCAAAGAGAAGATAGAGCAATCCAGGGTGATTCCCATAGTGACTCTTGGGCCTCCGCAGGCACACACAGTGTCCTCTGATCACACACACACACACACACACACACACACACACACACAATTGTTTAGTCAAGTATTCATATCAACAACAGAAGAGTAAGTGGAAATGGCACTCTAAGGTCTCTTCTCAGAAGACACAGCTTCTGGGTCTCTTTTTCTCTGGATGTGTCTGTCTTTCTTGGTTGTTACTACTGCTTGTCTTCCTTTCCTGATACGCCAGTAGACGTTTACCTTTGAAGACTATATAGACATTTCCAAATCTGTGGACAGGGAATCTGATTTTTGTCTTATTTGTGCATGAGCCCTTTTGGCTTCCTAGCAACTTCCAGTAACATTCAGTAGTTGGTTATTAAATCCTTGGCTAGCAAGCTACTTCTCATTTTAAGTTAGAATATACTGATTAATCGAAGGACGATTCATTCTTATGGTTGGAATTCAGAATCTAGGTAACCGCACTCATCAGGGAAGGATGGAGGGAGCGAAACAATCTCAGAGAGAGGCTGAGCTACAGGCTTTCCTGAATTGGAAAGTCAGGAAAAGTCTGAGTAAGAGAACAGAGAAGTCCAAAAAGAAATGAAGGAACGGTGTGTTTGATGTGTTCAAAATATAAGGAAAAAGGTGAAGAAGAATGGTGAAAGTGGGGGAAGGGTGATGATAGGCAGTTCATATATATATGTATGTATATTTAGTATAAGAATACAGATGTGGTAAGTTATATATATTGTATTTCCTTTTATATGTATTATTTATTTGTTTAGTGTATTTATTGTTTTGTGTTTATGTTTTATGGTATACATGTGTTGTATGGTGTGGCTTGCTATCTGAAGGTGCATGTGGTGTGGTGTTAAGTGTGTCCATAGTGTACAGTGAAGAGGGAGTGGGTGCTGTGGTGTGTGTATGTGTGGTGTGCATACAGTGTACAATGTATGCATGAATGTTGGGTAAATACAGATGAGTATATACAAAATAGCATTTGCATGGTAGTCTTACATGTTAACATTCCTCTCCTTACCATAAAAGTGGTTAAATCTAACCTTCCCAGAGTATTTGAAAGCTAGCTTGAAAAGGAGAGAAACACACAATTTCTGACTTCTTTTGAACAAGCTCCCCAAATTAAAAAACTACATTGTATATGTTACTGTTTACTAACTAGTGATTTTGCTGATAGGATCATATAGTCTTTTAATAATGGGCTATTGCAGGCTGCAGAGATGGCTCAGAGGTTAAACCCTTTGTCTTGCAAGCAAAAGAACCTGAGTTCAGATTCCCAGATCACAAGTAAAAACACTGATGGATATGGCAGCAGCCTGCATTCTGACCTGGAAGGCAGAGCCTGGGAACCCCAGAGCAAAGCAGTAAGGTGGAAGAACATCCTGGAAGAGTTTTGAAGCCACCCTTGGTTCTCCACAGGCATACACACTTTAGCTACCCTCTTGTATACACACACATGTAAACACACATACACAAAATCATGTAGCAAAAGAAAATAATAATGGACTGTCATTTTCTTTTTTTAAATTGTGTGTGTGTGTGTGTGTGTGTATATGCACGTGTGTGTACATTGAAGGGTGCTGTATGTCCCTGTGGAGGACCAAGGGTGACTTTGGGAATCATCCTAGATTGCTTCTACTTCCTTTTTGCTTCACTGTGGAATTTCCCAGGCTTTGCCCACCAGGGCTGGAAGTGCAAGCTTCAGCCATTTCCACCTGACTTTTTTTTTTGATGTTTGACCTGGGATCTGAACTCGGGATCTTCTGCTTGTGAGGCAGAGCCTTGACCACTGCGCCATCTCTCCAGCCTTCATTTTCTTAAAAGGAACACTTGCTTTTGTTAATCATCATGACTGTGGGAGTCTAATATCTTTCAGCATGGACAGTATATAATGCAACAGAACACACAGTCTAAAACAGATTCAAAGCACATTGAATATAATTCATGTGGGTTTGGAAACCTGAAGGATTCTTGATCTGGTTTATCTAAACTTGTATGCCTCTGACACTTTGGGCTGCCAGGAAACGCATGTCCAAGTATTGGACAGATAAATATACTGTGACTTTCAGCCTTGTTTTCTGCATTAATGTCTACACCCAAACTCTCCTCATTCAGTTATTGATTTAAAGGGATATGCCTTCTCATCTTGACCCACATAGAAGACACAACCAAGACTGAAGTTTTTGCTTGGCTTCCCAACTGAGATTTCAGTTACGCCAGAAGGGAAAGGAGAATGCTTCACAGATCTGACAGGAGACATGACAGATTTCCCCCCTGGTCTAGCTAATGCAGAAGGAGGGAGTATCAGAGAAGCGAAGCTGCCTCCTCTTCTTGGTGTTATTGACTGATCTGTCCTTAATTGTAACCAAGATATGTTTACTTTGCTGAATATCCTGGGCAAAATCTTCTAGGGGAAGACATTTATCTCCTGATGTAGCCTCACCCGAGGGTGGTGACTTGAGACATTCTCAGTATTCAGATGACAGAGTTAGAAGTTTTTCATGCTTGAGATTCACAAAATGGACTTCAAAAGAATTGTAGTGACAGGGAGTGGTCACTTGCCTCTGTGGTGGGTGACTGTGACCTGAGTCCCAGCCACGCTTCTCCAGCTGTAGACCCTGGGCAGTGTTAGCCTGGGCAGCATTAGCCCACTGCTTCCTCACTACCATTCCTTTTAAGAACCATCTAGGGGGCTGGAGAGGTGGCTCAGGGGTTAAGCCTCTGCCTTGCAGGCGGAAGATCCCGAGTTCTGATCCTAGACCCACGTATAGACGCCGGGCGGAAGCGGGGGCGGCCTGTGTTTCTGGTCCTGGTAGGGCGGAGCCTGTGAATCCCGGGGCAGAGTAAACAAGGAGGAGGTGGAGGCGTCCATGGTGGTTCCCGAATTCGTCCGTGGTTCTACACACACACACACACACACACGCGCGCGCACACACACGCATACACGCACAATTGAATAAATAATAAAAATAAAAATAAAAAGAAGAACCATCTAGGAAAGCAAGACTGCCGAATGGGAAGCTCTCTGTTCTCTCACAGAATTTGCAAGTCAGTGGGCATGGTGTTCCACATACTCCAGAGATAGAGGTCAGTGCAGGAAACATAGACACCCTGCCCTGGAGAGAGAAAGAGAAAGAGAGAGAGAGAGAGAGAGAGACTTTCATTAAAGTAGCAAATTATGGAAAATATGCCATACTTGATAGCTTTTCTATACACAAATGACAAACTTGCCAAGAATGAAATTAGGAAAAATACCCCATTCATAATAGGGAAAGAAAATAATAATTGCTTAGGAATAAACCTAACCAAGAAAGTGAAAGATCCACACAGTGAGAAGTATAAGAAATAACACTAAAGGTTGGAAAAACTTCCCTTGTTCACGGATTGGCAGGATTCAGGCTGTGAGGTTGTCTGCATTAATACACGTGGTCCTACAGATCCATTACAGTCCCCACGGAACTCCAGCGAACATTCCTCACATGGAGCGTAGACCAACCTAAAACACATTGGAGAAGAATGAAATCATGACAAGTATCTCTTCTGATCACAGAATCAATGATGTTCTTCACAGAACTGAGGGAAAAAGTCGTAAGGATCCAGCCCTCGTCTTGAATGCCTAATTTAAAAAAAGTGAGAAAAAAAATCATGACCTAAGTTGATTCCCTTAAGACCATGTGACAGAAGGAGAGAACAGAATTCTGAAAGTCCCTCTGATCTTTACTCACATGCCAAGAAATACATGCATGATCTCTTCTCAAACAAATAAACAAATAAGCAAATATAAATAACTCTTTTTTAAAGAAAGTTGAAATAAAAGGTAAAGAGGACTGAGGATGCAGCTCAGTGATGTGGATTTGTTGAACATGCGTGAAGACCCTTGTGAAATGCCCAGGACCACACAAAAATAAACAAAGGGAAGGAAGCAAGGAGGGAGGGAGGAGAGAAGGGAGCGAAGGAGGAAAAGGGAGGGAGGGAAGAAGGAAGGAAAGAAGGAAGGAAGAAGGAAGGAAGGAAGGAAGGAAGGAAGGAAGGAAGGAAGGAAGGAAGGAAGGGAAGAAGGAAGGGAGAGATGGAAGCAAAGATGGAAAGGGAGGGAGGAAAGGGAAAGAAGAAATGACAGAAGGGCAGATTTGAGTGATACCTTAGACCTAGAGACCTAAGAGAGCTATTGAGAGCATTCCACCCATTGTAGGAGATGCCCATTCCTCCCAAGCATATATGGACCATTCTTCAAACTGAAACAAATTTAAGAAGGAAATCATAGCAAGTTTTTTTTTTTTTCTGATCACTGAACCATGAAGCAAGAGAAAAGCCAAACAGTAGAAGTGACAATTCTGAGTAAGGAGACTGAGCCAGTGATCAAATGCTCTCAGCAAAGAAACTCCCAGAACTCCTAGGCCAGTCCACTGAGCATTTGAAAGATAACTAACACCTGTTTTATGAAACTCGTCAACTAATTGAAGGAACACTGTCAAACTCATTTGCCCAGGCCAGCACTAAGCTCACACCAAAACTACCTAAAGACAACCTAAGAATAGGAATGACAGGTCAGTATCCCTGATCAACATGGATTTTAAAATCCTTATCGAAAGCAACAGCAAGCTAAAGTCAACGTTGCGTTAAAAAGATCGCACATCATGAACAGGAGGAGTTCATTCCTGGAATGCAGGTGTGCTTTAACACTCGAGACTCCATTATTGGTACAGCACATACAAAGAAGGAAAAATCAGCACTGTCTTCTTAGTAAATGGCAGAAAAAGCATTTGATAGAATTCAGCACATTCTCACAATAAAAACTTTTAATAGATTAGGAAAATTGCCTCAATAAAATTTTGATACAGTAAAATTACAAAGTATAAAATTGTAACACAGGTTGTCTCTGACCGGACATGGTAAAATGTACGTAATTATTTTTTCTTATTAATACAGTGTTTATTTGTCTTCCTTCTGTCAGACCCTGAGCCAACCAGTTTCCCCAGACTTCCTGGGGAGGTACAGGAAAAGGAACATACAGGGCAGATGAAACAAGGGAGGAGGAATTACAGGAGGTGGAGACAGCTGCTTCACATGCAACGAGGAGGAGAAAGGCCACCATCAGGCAAAAGAACCCCAGGGGAAGAGCTATTGCTTCAGAGAAGGGCTTTGGCATAACCAGGGATGAGGCTTCCAAACACAGTTGCAGTCCAGCCCCGGAGCTGCCACTCCAAAGACTTCCAAACACAGTCACGATCCCAGCCCCAGACCTGCTACCCCAACTGTGCAGCTCCAGTCCAGTGAACTTGGCTGTCGATGTCTCTTGAAATCTTGGCGCTGGTTTGGAAGCTGCAACTAGGGACAAGTGAGGTCAGGGACATGGGGCTGCCAAGCTGTCGAGGCTCTTGAAAGGCACCTCATCTGTCACTGTCTCTGGTGGGTTCACCACCACTGCAGATAGCGGTTGGCTCAGTAGCTGAGAAGCGCTCCTCCAAGGGGGTGGAGATGAACTTGGAGCAGGTATACATTTTCAGGGTGAGGGGCTGAGGCAGGAGAGCTGCTCCCACTGCAGAAAAGACAGAGAGGAAAAAGGTACATGATGATTTATCAGTACATGATGGTTTATCTGGACACGTTCTCCCTGAAAATTGAGGAGCGTTGGTTTGACTTCCAGATCCTCAGTTTTCTGTTGAGCCTATTAAATGCATTCTCAATTCACATATGTTTACTTACCACTGATTGGCTTATCAGTAAATAACTCTCTTAAGGCGAGGAGCACATAAATAGAAAATCACATACCCTTCTGAACACCAACCAAGAGCTTTCTGAAAACAATCCCAATAGTGATAGTATCAGAAAGACACATGCTTAGGAATGAATTTTATCAAGGGGATAAAAGACACATGTACAGTAGAAGCTACAAGACATTGATGAAAGAAATTAAGGACTGAAATAGATTAGAATGCTACTAAAATACCTATACAATGCTGAGCAACTACACGTTCCATTCCATCCCTGTCAGAAGCCCAGGGACTTTGTTTTTTATGCAAGCAGGAAAAATATCCTCAAATTTGGGTGGAAGCATGATGGGGACCCTCAAAATAACAATGACAACAAAATACGTCGAGGAAGAAGAGCAAAGCTGTAGGCATGTAACTTTCTGATCTTCAAATCTATTGCAAACCAGCAAGGCCTTGGCGTAACAACAGCCTGATAGCACAGAAGAGAACATCCCAAAATAAGTCTGCCCACTCATGGTCAAGCAATAGTTGACACATACACTAAGAAACATAATAGAAAGTAGATTGTCTCCTTTACAAATAGTGTTTGGAGTACCAGATATCCACATGCCAACGAATAACAATGGACCCTTACCTTATACCATGTGCAAACATGAATTAAAGATTTTACTTATTTATTTGTTTGTTTGTTTGTTTGTTTGTTTGTTTAGCCTGTGTGTGTATCTGCTCCAGAAGGCACTTGAGTGTATGTGCCTGTGGACGCCCAAGGGTGACACTGGGAATCATCCTGGATGATTATCTGCTCCACCTCCTTATAGTTATTTTCTGAGTTTTACCAGGCTCCACCTTCCAGAGCCAAGATTACAAAATGTTGTCATAGCTGCCTGGCCTTTTTACATGGGATCTGGGGGTACAAACTCAAGTCTTTTTCCTTGCAAGGTTTTAACCTCAGGAGCCATCTTCCCAGTCCAGAAGACTTAAATGTAGTATCTAAAGCTATAGTACTCCTAGAAGGAAACACAGAAAGAAAGTATTCTGACATTGGTGTTAGCAATAATCTTTTATAATGCAAGTACTGGCAGCAAAAGTAAGCATAGGCAGTGGGAATTATATCTAACGAAAGAGCTTCTGTATATCAAAGGAAACTTAATACGGGCCCATAAAATAATGTAGCATTAGATGGGAAAAAAGTTGAGGATGTTTACATTTATTTTCAGACCAAAAATAGTAGACCAGAGACTCTGGGACTGTAAGCTGGAAATCCAGGCACATTCACTTAGAGACTGGCAAGCAGCCACGTGGTGAAGGAGTTGGCCTTTTTGGAGAGAAAAAGTCACGAATATTAGAGAAAAGTATGTTTAAAAAAGACGAAAGCTAAAGTTTTGCTCTGCGAGTTAAAAGCTTAAGAGTAAAGGCCTTACAGATCACATGTCGACAGTTTCATAGTTCTACTGCTTGTAACCTTTTGAGAGAGAGAGGAACATGGAAAGATGACTTCTGGGAAATAAAGCAGACTCCTCCCATCACTTTGTCATGCCTCCTGGTGGCTCGAGTTCCCTGAAGGATGGGAATAGACTGAGAGTAGAGTCTAGTCTCTAACAGGATCAAAAAATGAAAAGACAGAATGAAAGAAATATTTAGGAGTCATATATGTGTTAAAAGGAGTTCTAGAAGGAACTCATAAAATTCAACAGGCTTCCACGTAATGTCAGTGCTGGGGGTTTCTGAGATCACTGTCACATTGGACATTTTGAGAAGGATTCTGGGAAGTCAGTAAATCTGAAATATACATGACTGTGGCTTATTACAGAGAAAGCAGTCAGATTAGAATCAGTGAAGGCAAAGATGCACAGGGCAGACTATGGGACTGTTCAGGCAAAAGTTTCCAGCCGTCCTCTCTCAGGGGAGTTATTTCAACAGTGCTGATTCTCCCACAGCAGTGGGTGGGAAAGTTTTCAAATGGGGCACATGGACGTGAAGTGCCCAGTGACTGTCCTAACTACTTAGTCCCCAGACCTTCTTTCTTTCTTTCTTTCTTTCTTTCTTTCTTTCTTTCTTTCTTTCTTTCTTTCTTCTTTCTTTCTTTCTTTCTTTCTTTCTTTCTTTCTTTCTTCTTTCTTTCTTTCTTTTTCTCTTTCTTTCTTTCTCTTTCTTTCTTTTTCATTCTTTCTCACTCTTTTTTTATGCAATTGTGGGAGGGGGGCATATGTACAAGTATGCATTTGAGTGTGTGTCCTGTGGAGGCCCAAGGGTGACCTCAGGAATCATCCTGGATTGCTCTACCTCCTTAGTTCCTTTGCTCTGGGATTTCCAGGGTCAGAATTACAGACCACCACCTGACATTTTTTAACATGGTATTTAGAGATCTGAACGCCAGTCTTTTTTCTTGCAAAGCAAAGGCTTTAACTTCTGAGCCATCTTCCCAGCCCCTGAAGAATCAATTTCTAACTTTGGTCAATCCTCTGAGATATCAGCTATTACATTGTTCCTGGAACTTTCCATCTGGCTTATTTATGTTAGGAGTTTCCTGCCTCTGCTTTGGACAGAATGGTATTCAGGGAGTGCCAGAGTCTGTACTCTGGGAGATCTCCCACAGACGAGAAGAAGGGAGCCTTATTGCTATTTAGTGTTATTTCTATCTTGAAGTTTCATCCTATAAGAAAATGAAACAGGTGGAGTTATTGTCACGACAGAAAATGCAGCATGGCTGGAACAGCAGCAACAGTAAAATGGATCCACTTTGTCCCCAGAGTTGTTCAACTATTCAGCACCCTGGCAACATTGAGAATGCAAGTCCCTTCTTCTGCATTGATTGTCCTGGTCTGTTAAGGCTGTGACAACAAAGTATGGTAACTGCTATGGCTAATGTATATACAATAGGAATTGGTTTCTTACAAGTCTGGAGGCAGACAGTGTGGGTGGCGCCGGTGGATGCAGCCCACTGTCTACTTCGGGGCAGTGCCTCCTTCCAGCCGTGTCCTCCCGTGGAGAAGGGACAGAAGACCTCTAGAGCATCATCCTTAAGGACACTGATCCGGCGCTTGAGGGTGCCGACCTCAGGACCTACCCACACCCCCAAATACCCCTCTCCTGTCATGGCTTTGGGATGGGGGAGCGTTTCAACATGTAGGTTCAGGAGGGAGGGACAGAGCACAGCCATTGTGAACACATCGAGCACGTCCGCTTTACGTGGCTGCAGCAGGGCCGGGCATAGAATCTGCTACACTCTCCTCTACAGAGGCAGAAAAAGGAGATTCTTCTTTTTCTTCTGTCACTTTTAAGGAAAACCAAGGCACCTTCCCGAGAAGCATCCCTTACTGGCTTCCTTCATGCTGCCTGCCCTTCTGGTCACTGGCAAAGGAAGGGAAATGCCTGCCACTGGTGGGCTGGTCACAAGCCAACACTGGGAAATGGGCAACGGATGGCACTCCGTAAGGTCTCTGGTTTCTTGGAGCCACTGTAAGAACACTAGAAAAGCATCTATTTCTAAGCAGGAACTTCTAAACAACAAGGATGTCTGGGGATCTCCAAGGGTTCACTGCAGTTTCTGAAATCTTCAGTGCTCTGGGGACCCTGGGGTTCCCTGGTGCTGCCTCAGTGTCCTGGGGTCGACGGTTGTCAGGAGACCCAAGCAAAGGGCTTGAAGGGCCACAGTAGTCGCTCACACAAGCTTTATGTCCCCCTGCATCTTGTGCTTACCTTTCATGTCACAGACTCCTTCATCATTAATTCAAATGGATCTAGCTCTGGGTTCAGTTTGTGGTGCTACTAGACAGACGAACCTCAGTTTTCAGAGGGACGGCAGCTGCTTTCAACATTTTTCACCCTTCTGTCTTTCCTGCATCCAATGGATTTATTAAAAATTAACACCTTCTGTCCAGGTCCATTGCATCTGGTACTGTCTGCAGACCTTCAGGTTTGGTGCCATTTTCCAGAAAAAGGCATTGCCTAGTCTTTTCCCCAGCAAGCTTGGTGGAATATTCCACAGTCTAAAAACGCCTTTGGTCATTCCCAGGCTTTTCAGTTTACGAAACTAAGTCTATTGTCTGCTGGCAGAAATGACTTCCTAGCTATTATTTCTCAGCGTAGACATCACTCAGTTGCTTTCACAGTTCTGTGTTTTGTGGAGGGCTTCCGTAGTCTAACCCTCCCTCAGATGTGACTCACTTATCTTAAGTGCTTCTCCAGCGCGATTCCCCCCTCCTGGTTCCAATGCAGGAAGACACTAGGCAGCCTCAGCTGGGTACTGCGGCTCCTTTCTTCGTTTTTCTTCTGCTTGGCCCAGTTCTACCCAGAACAGGCTTGTTTTACATTATTATTTCCATCTTCTGTCTCTCCCTGTCTTTTTAGACTGGCTTATATAACAGCAAATTTGACTACAGTACAAATGTTCTCTGAGATAATTTTTTTTAATTTTTTTATTATTATTTATTATTTATTCAGTTGCGCATGTATGCGTGTGTGTGCGCATGTGTGTATGTATGTGTGTGTGTGTGTGTGTGTGTGTGTGTGTAGAACCACAGATGAATTCGGGAACCATCATGGACCGCCTCCACTTCCTCCTTGTTTACTCTGCCCTGGTATTCACAGGCTCCACCCTATCAGGGCCAGAAACGCCCAGCGTCTATACGTGGGGGTCTAGGATCCGAACTCAGGACCTTCCGCCTGCAAGGCAGAGGCTTAACCCCTGAGCCACCTCTCCAGCCCCGAGATAAATTTTTTAAGTAGATGTTTCAAAGGTTGATTGCAAAGGATGACAAGATGGCACCATGGGTAAGGCTCCCGCTTCCAAACGTAGAGATTCCCTGATACCCACATGGTTGAAGAGAACTGACTTCTGAAAGTTGTGTTTGACTTCCACCTATGCGCCATGGTATATGCTGCAGTTTACCTGTGTGGTTGCTGATAAAAATCACCATCAAATGGTTTAACAGGAATTTATTTTCTGTTATGATTCCTGGTTACAGTTGTTTGTCCATCTTAGCGGAAGAGCTCACACCAGCACCAGGGCTGAGGGAACTGGTCACACCATCTCTACATAACAGCTGACAGAGGGATGATCCTTACTTGCCAGACCAGTATGTCTGGCCATGTGTACACAAGGATGCCGACTCTCTCAACCAGCTCTCTGTATTTTATTTTAGGGCCTAGTCCCACCCACCATGGGCTGGGCCTTCCCCATCAGTTAGACAATCTCCTGCAGATTTGCTCTGGGCTTAATTCAACAACTAATTCTCTACAGATGTGCCCAGAGCTCAAGCCTCAACTGTTTAGTTGACACCTGTGCCTAACTATGACAGTATATATATTATCTGTCTCTCTTTCTCTCTCTCCTTCCCTCTCTTAAGTAAATAAATAAAATACTACAAAATAAACTTGATTGTGGAGTCTGTCAATAAGAAAGAACTCTCAGGATAAACCCAGAGAGTGGCATTCCTGTAATTCAAAGGTAGGCCATGAGTTACATAGTGGCTTCGCCTCTGATTAAAAAAAAATACTCACTGAAGAGAACTTGGGAGGAAAATCAGAAGCATGTCCCCTGCATAGATGGACGTGCAACTATTGGAAAAGGCAAGAAGGAGTATGTTAAAGGCAAAATTCTCAGGAGCAGCTGAATCACGTACTGGACTTGCAGTTGCTAAGATATGAACCCCGGGCAGAAGTACAACCTGCCACTCCATATGGTGCCAATTTGTTCTCAATAGACGGTTACTGTTGACACCTAAAACATCTAAGATATTTCCTTAAAAAAGCATGAATCAGGGTAATCTCACAAATGTTCCCAGTATTAATCAGAAGGAAATAATTAACAAACCCACATTAGAGGGTTTAAAAAAAACATGGTTGTAGAACATTTCAAAGGCTGATAACTTGTTCTAGATGGAGACACCTGGGTCATCATGAAACTACCTGAGCTATGAGACCCTGGAATGACTTCTGAACCAGATATCTGAATGATCTCTACTGATTAGTTAGTAGTATATTGTATTGATGTACAAATAGCAATATTATTTTTTAAAATATAAGCAGGTTGCAATTAAAGTTATGAAGTTTTTAAGACTATATATATGTATATATAATACCATAAGACTTATTTCTCTTAATGTTTTATTTAATTGAGACAGAGAGAGATTAAAAGTGTGCGGTGGAAGTTAGAGGACAATTTTCAGAAGTCAGTTCTCTCCTTCTATCAGGTAGGTTTTCAGAAATTAAACTCAGGTCACCAAGTTTGCCTGTAAGTACCTTTACCTGCTCAGCCATCTTGCCAGCCCTAAAGTTATGAAGTTTAAAATCACACTGTGATTTAAAAAAGAGAAGAAAAAGTTTAGAAGTTAGAGGTTCAGAAATTCAAGTTAGCCCAAATTATACACTTTAAAATTAGGCGCAATGTTCCAATCAGTGTAAATTCAAAATGACTCAAATTCCATTCGTAAGGATGAGGGAATAGCAACTGCTGGATGAGAGCCCAAAGAAAGCAGAGGGTCTCGGCACAGAGGAGGCTCTCAAACAAACGTCAAACCCTCTCATTATCTTTGGGGAAAGATTCTTCCAAGTACTTTTAATTTTCACACACATGCTGTGATACACATATGAAGGGCAGAACAACATCAGTTTTCTACTTCCAACATGTAGGTTCCTGGGATCAAACTCAAGATGCCAGGCTTGGCGTCAAGCTCCTTTAGCCAATGTGCCATCTCATTACAACTGCTTTTTTTTAACCGTGTTTTTTTTTTTTTTATTCTTTTAGAGTTTCATGCATGAACATAGTGAATTTGCAATATTTTCACACCTTAATTCCCAATCCCATCCCCTTCCTCTTCCCATTACAACCTTTCTCCTTCCCTACCAAGTCTCCTTCCTGTTTTCTTGTTTTTTTCACTGAGTGACTCACTGAATTTCATCTGCTCCAACTACTTTTAAACATTCAATTTTATTCTCTCCTTTAAATTATGAAAGACATCATGTGTGTACCTCTGAACAAAGAAGAAGAGCTATTCTCTTTCCCTTTGTTCCCTTTCCTTCTGCAGGAATCGAGGTCACTCCATTCAAGTGCCTTCCCTAGGGAGGCGTGAAGTCGGTGTTTCAGGTTAAGGCGGGAAGGTGTGGCTTTGTATTCTTTCTGTGTATATCTCAGTAAGTGCTTGTTTAATAGAGAGGGCTCATATGCATTTAACATGTTGGGTGATAATTCTGAAGGCTTTGTCACAGCTTTACACATCTCGTAAGCAAAGTACTGGGGATGTGGTGTTCCTAAGCGTCTGAGCAGACTCTCATCTTCTATGGCCTGCAGGAAACCATGGGATAACTTGTTAGCTCTTTTAGGAAAGTGAAAATCTCAGGCCTTGCGGCGATTCTTCACAGTCCTTTTCAATGATCGATCACAAGTGTCAACTTCAGATCTAGAATTTTCATGAGCCATGGTTCATCCTGTAGGTGTACTTCGAGATGCGCACAAGCGTTACACAAAACTCATTTGAAACAGGCTTGGTCTATTCCCTGTAGGAAGATGGGCTTTTATTTTGTTTAGTTTTATTTCTCCGAAAGGTCAATGTCTCCTTTAATGGGAACAGGACCATCTTGTGTTTCAACCACCATGTAGGAGTGCTTTCAAAAACCAGTTGGCTGGTGTCGTATTTCGGGTTTATGTATTTGATATTTAACTGACCTCGAAGATTGATCCTCTGGGCAAGTGCCTCTTGGTCTGCTTTATAATTCAATTCTGCTATCTGTGTGTGTGTGTGTGTGTGTGTGTGTGTGTGTGTGTGTGTGTGTGTGTGTGTTTCGATGTGTTCCTCCCATTCCCAAGCAGATGACACTGATGATTCTGGGGTCACAACTTCCTCTGATCTCTTACTGCCCTCCTACTTCCTCATCCCACTGTCAGACTTGCTGTGGTGATCAGCATGTTTCTGCAAGCCTGAAAAATGACATGCACTCGGCTCTTGCCTCATTCTATTTTAGAAATAACTTTGAAAAATCTGAAACATTCTTTTGTGTTACCATGCTTTGTTTTAGAACGAGCTCAGGTCACGGGGAGACAAGAACTAAGAGAAATGAAATGGCAGGGACTGAGTGAGTGGGCAGTTCTCATGCCCCTGCTCAGGAGAGCAGGTATGTGCTAGGTTGTGACAGTTCCAAAGGATGACACAAGGGAACTGACGAAATGGTCAGAGGTTAAAGCCTTTGCCTTGCAAGCAAAAGAACCTGAGTTCAGATCCCCAGATCCAATGTAAAAATGTCAGGCAGATATGAGAGCGACCTGCAATTCTGGCTCCGGAAAACAGAGCCAGAGAAACCACAGAGCAAAGCAATAGGAGTTAGAATAATGCAGGATGATTCCCAATGTCACCCTTGGACCTCTACAGGCATAGACACCCAAGTGCCCTCTTGTGTATACATACACACACACACATACACACACATACACACACACACACACACACACACACACACACACACACACACACACACCATACATACAAGGAAAAGAAAAAAGAAAGATGTACTTGCAGTGACTTATTAATTTTTTCTTTTAGGAATGTGCTATCTAATGATAGATTTGGTTCCTTATTTTATATAATATGTCTACCAAAGTACAGTGTTGTCTATGCTGGAAGGGACTGTCTTGCGTCATCCACCTATATTGTAAGACGATCCATTATTTCAGGACCAGTGAGTCAAGAAAAGACACTATCAATTAAATTATGAAACATCCTATGTGGTAAAAGGCACCCAGTGTCAGGGACAGTAATCAAGTCTTAGCATCCATGAAAGATGTTATGTAACTTGGGAATGGCAAGCTTTGTGATCCATAGTTTAATGATAGGAGTTACTACTAATTGGCCTGGGAAGATGGCTCAATGGTTAAAGCCTTTGCCTCACAAGCTAAAGGACCTGAGTTTAGATCCCCAGGTCCCATGTAAAAAAATAGAATAACAGTAATGGTTGTGGCCTATAATTCCAGCCCTGGAAGGCAGAGCTCAGGAAACCTCAGAGCAAAGCAATAATTCAAGATTATTCCTGGTATCACCCTTGGGCCTCCACAAGTACACACATTCAAGTGCCATCTTATATACTCCCCTGAGCACATACATGTACATCCACCCACATGCAAAATGCATGCGCACACACACACACTCATACAAAAATATTTTTAAAGGAGTTACTACTGACTGTTAAACACATGATATGGACCTGTCATATTTTCCCTTCTTATCTCCAGTAGGCTTCCAGAAAGATCCAAATCCCCTTTCCAGAAGCCTGTAAACTGGAGGGTTACCAGGCAAAGCTGAGAGTACAGGAGCTGAGATTTGTACCCACCTATCTCTCCTTCTGAAGTTGCAATGTTTGCAGGCTCTCTGGGAATTGCTCTTTGATAAAGCTCTCACTTCAAGAGAGGGTTTAAGAGTAGTACTAAATCTAAATCCTTTGTAGATAATTTGAGAAAAATAAGTCCCCACCCCTCACACAGCTGTCACGTAGCAATAATTGGGCGATTGAGTACAAGTCAGAGGATCCAGGCCGCTCCCTGCCACAGAGGTCATCCCAGATGTGATGGGGTTATGCCTCCAGGAGTCATTACTTACTTTCCACCCTTCCCACCCAGCCCTTCCCTCTGGGAAGAAAGAGGCTCTTTCCACAGCCCCTGCTGAGAGGCTTTTGGCCTTCTCAATGCCTGACATTTGAGCTTCAGAATTCTCACCATGCTTACATCAAGTCTTCTTGCTACATGATTTAAATTGCGCATTTCTTCTCTTTCCTTTAAGTCTTCACCAGAGCCAAGAAGAGAATTTTGACTGATGGCAAAAGCTATAAAGCCCCCGAGGTAATGTTTTTATCACTTTTCATTACTGTAGTCGAAGAAGAGGCTTTGACAAGTGTGGGCTGCTGCAGGGATCAGTTAGGCTAGGATGCGAGCCTTAAAGCCTGCTTAACCCTTTCTCTCGCATGCGGAGGGGGAAGCTTCTAGCCTTGCACCGAGACCACTAGACAAGGCAAATATGCCTTGCTGTGATGAGGGTCTATCCTATCTGTCTCCAGGTTAGAACTATTCTGGAGTGGGCCTCAATCTCTTGGGTTTATGAGCAAGGGCATACTGGGCTGCTTCTGTCTGAACACCCATTGGCATCTGGGATAGTTAGATACAGATGTCAACTGACAATTGCAAGATGAACTTTGGGCACATCTGTGAAGAATTGATAGTTAAGATAACCCCTAAGTAAACCTGCAGGAGAGTATATAATTGATGAAGAAGATCCAGCTTATGTTGGGTGGGATTATTCCCTGGATAAGATGGTAAAAACCAGTGAATTTCAGGAACATAAGTTCACTGCCATATTTCTTTAGCTAACTCAATGACTTGGTATTCTTCAGCACACTTGGACAAACATGCTGTCTGGTGAGTGAGATTTGCCCCCCTCTCGGCAATAAATATGGCACAGCCACTTCCCTTAGTTCCTGGTGTTGGTATGAACTCTCCTGCCAAGCTGGATTATGAACTGTAAACAGGTAATAGTAAACCAAAATAAAATTCTTTATTTCCATAAGCTGTTTTGCTGTGAAATTATTGGCAACATACGGAGAAACTGCAAGCACACTTGTCCTAGCCCTACGTCCTATCCATGCTCAAGTCTGCAAAGACACTATCTCTTCCAGGAAGCTTCCCATGACCTTTCCTCTATCAAGAATCAGTCATGTGCGCATCATTCACTAACACCCTGCATCCACTGCCGTCACCTGGGCACATGTCGCCTTGATTGCAGTTGTGTGAAGCAGTCTTGGTGAAGACCATCAAGCACTGATCCGCAGGGATCAAAGCGCTGCTTCATTTCTGACCAGTTGTCATCTTGAGCAGGTCACTTGACTTCTCTCGCTGTGTTTCCTCTCCCACGAGAGAATCATGGGAATTGTGACAGCCTTCCAGTGGGATTGTGGGAGAGAATGTCAGTCCACATGCACCTTAGTTAACGCTAAACTAACAAGACAGAAAACTGGCTCACTGTGGAACCCAGGCTTCTTGAGAACAAGAATCAGGGCTTGTGATTGATTGATTGATTGATTGATTGATTGATTGATTGATTGATTGATTGATTGATCAATCGATTGATTATATATGAGTGAGTGTATGTGTGTGCAAGCATGTGTACAAGAGGGCACGTGAGTGTGTGTGCCTGTCAAGATCCAAGGATGATATCAGGAATCACTTGATTGCTCCACCTCCTTATCTCTTTGTTCTGGTTTCCCAGGCTCTACCTTTTAGGGCCAGAATCACAGGCCACTGCCATATCTGCCTGGCATTTTTACATGGGATCTGTAAATATGAACTCAGGTCTTTTGCTTGAGTGTTTTAACCCCCAAGACATTTCCCCAGCCCCAGGGCTTAATTTTGAAGGTTCGTATCCTAATAATCACACACAGAGGCACACAGAGGACAATCCCTGATAACCTGACAGTGTGACTAAAGGTTGGGTTTGTATGTACCTGACTTCTTCAGTAGATAATTCGTATCTTTAAGCATACACCTGCAGGATTCCTTTCTTGTTTTCCATCATAGAGTTAATTCATATCCTTTGATGGAAAATCAAAACAGAAACATCTTGCTTGCCTGTCTAGTGTTGAAAGCGTAGTGTACGTCCGCTCACATCTGCCCATACTCATGTTCATGACTGCATCTATGTCCCAGTGAGATATTCTAATGCAACTTTCCAAATTGTAATGTAGTAAAACATACCTAATGTAAAACTTGCCCCATTAACCATCTGGAGGCTCATAGTTCATGGTAGCAGACATACTCCTAGTGTACCACCAGCAACAGCAACCATCTCCATAACTATTTTCAAGCAAGAAAAACAGGTAGTGTTGGTCTTCAGAAAACCATCCCATTTTATGTGGCTTAAGATCCTCATATCCTCACACATATTGTAGAATGTGGAAATTGTCCTTCCTTAAAGACCGAATAGCATTCCGTTATATATGTGTGTGTCACATTCTATCAGTGGGTGGATACCAGGGTCACACTTCTGTGTCTTAGTTGTTGTGAAAGTGCTGCTATGAACTTGAGTGCAAATCTCTTTGATGCTCTGTGTCAAATGCTTCAGTGTATACCCAGAAATAGATTTGCTGGATAACATGCCGACTCTTTTACATTTAAGGCTATTATTGTCAGCTCTGTGTTATTTTCTAAAAAAAATTTATGATTGATCCATATACTCTTTGGTCTGTTCTCTCTACCTTATTGATTTTAGAGATTTGCTCATTTAGTTAGTTGAGAATTAGTTTCTTTTCTGATTCTCATTTGTTCACCTGTTCTTATGTGAATAGTTCTTGCGTTGGCTGTGACTATAACTCTCATCTGTGCATAACATTCCATTTAAGTATCTTCTGCAACACTGGTTTACTGTTTGTATTGCATACTAATTTGTGTTTATGGTAGAAAATGTCTTAGTTTCATAACTTTGTAACAAGTTGGGGGAATAAGGGATTCTTATTCAGCGCGTGGTTCTAGGCTACCATTCATCACGGACGGAGAAGTCATTCCATGAGGAACTGGTGAAAATGGCCATACCACATCCACAGCAAGAACAAAATAGGCAAGGATTTGCTTATGAGCAGGCAAGCCTGCTGTCATGGTTTGAATGTGAGTTGGTGAGTTGTTTGCGTCCTTAGCTGATGTTAATGTTTAGGAAGGCACCTTTAGGAGATGGAGCATTTCTGGAGGAAGGTAGGTCACAGAGAGGGCCTTGAGGTCGAATAGCCCTGCCCTGTTTCTGCTAGTACCCCACTCTGGCAATTTGCTGCTTGTTCTCCCTGCGTTTATGATGATGGATATCTAGCTTCTGCCACAGTGATGTGACTGATGTGCCTTTAAACTGTTTGGGGGAGAAATGCGGAGGACTTTGGAACTCTGGGCTAGAAAAGCCTTGGAGATTTCTTGGAGATGGAATTTAAAAGGCTATTCTTGTGAGAACTTTGAAGAGAGTAATGCTTAGAGAGATGCAGACAGTTCATAGAGGGACAGAGACTGTTTTGGTAACTGAACTAGGGGCAGTTGGAGTGATGGTTTCGTAGAGAATTTGGCCAAGTTTTGACCTTGTCCTGGAAATTTGCTTAAAATTAAACTGAAGTGTTTGGTGGAAGAAGTTTCAAGACAGCATAGTCTTGACAGTGTGACATGGAGAGTTTTTTGAGATCTTATTCAGACTTATTATTTAAAAAATCAAGGAATCAAACAGGAAGAAATAAAAACTGTGAAGTTTGATGAAGAAAAATGTGAGGACAAACTTAAAGAGACTGCAGACAACAAAATGGCAGCTATCGTTAAAGAGATTAGCTCCAACAGCGTAGTGAGTCAAAACTCTGCTCATCATTTGGGCAACAGAATAGACTGCACCTTGAAGACAAGACCCTCGGGGAAGGCTCACAAACAGAAGAATGTAAATTCTTTTGGAAGGAAAAAGCCAAAGGTCAGAGCTCCAAGGGAACTGTCTGTTCCTCCTTTAAAGCAGTTGCCCAAGAGAAATTCTTCCCAGTGTCAACTAAATTAGCTGCGATCCAAGGGGGGCAAATCATCAATCCACGGTTATGCTAGAACTTGGCAATGTCATTCACGAAGTACTGGTTTTCAAGGCATTAAAGATACAAGAATAAAAGACCATGGCTCTATCCTCCAAGGTTTCAGAGAGCAGCTAAAGTCAGGCAGTATGTGTCAGGATTTTAATCCTGCAAAGAAGCCTATGAAGGGCATTTTGTGCCGTGGATTGAAAGCCTAAATTGCTGTTGAGACATGGAGTTATTGGAGATGCCAAAACCAACATGGGCTATCTGCCAAGGAGAGATATCACCATGGGAAGAACTAGCCCAAGAACGTGATGTGTTCTGCAGGCAGCTGAGCTGGAGAAGCAGAAATGAAGCCCTTTGGAACTGAGATGATTTCAACAGGAGATTCATATACTGGACTTGGAGCTGTAGTATGTGGAGTTTTTCTTGCTTGTTTCCAGTCTTGTTATGAACCAATCTTTCATAGATAGGCCCCTGTTGCTCCTTTTTTATACCATTGTTGAAAGTATGTAACTTGGTTTTTTTTATTTATATAGGCAGTCTTGGACTTTTGAGCTGTATTGGGACTATTGATGTAGTCTAGGGACTTTTAAGGTTAGAGTGCAGTTTGCATTATGAGGTGGCCATGAGCTATGAGGGGGACAAAGAGTGGAGTGTCATGGTATGAATGTGAGTTTCCCCCCCACACACGGGCTGATATATTTGTGTCCTTAGCCAATGTTAATGATTGGGAGGGTCATGGCACTTTCATAAGGTAGAGTCTTGCTGGAGGAAGGCATGTCTCAGGGGGTGGGCCTTGAGGTTGGATAGCCCTCACCTGTTTCCACTGGTAATCTGCTCTTGCAGTGTTCCACTTGCTCTCTCAGCCTCCACGATGATACACATGACTTGAGCTGCCTCCAACTCTGCCACCTGCCATGCTTTTTCTGTCATAATGGACTTTACCTTCTCTGGACTTCTAAGCCAAATACATCTCTTTTTTTCCCTTAAGCTGGTTGTTTTAGTATTGTCTCATAGCAACAGCATAAAGAGCAACTGCAACATTTGCCAAAAATGCTAAACATCTCTCTCCATCTTTATCTACCTGACCAGAGAATGATTCTACCTACTATGAGGGCAGATGGGTTTTTCTGCATCAGCGGAAAATTTAGACAATCTCTTGAAGGCTCACATAGAAGCCTGCCTTAACTGAGTAATTCCTCAGAGGTGTGCTCTAAGGTCCACATATCAAATATCAAGCTGAGAGCTAAACCAACCAGCACAGAAGAACTTTATTTTTCCATCAATTTTAAAGGACAACTGTGCTGGATATAGCTTGGTTAACAGTCACTTTATCTTGGGGCTCGAAACTTGTCATTGGATGTTTTCCTGGCTTTGAGAACTTCTATAAAAAGGTCTGAAGTAAATCTGATGTATTTTTCTTTACTCAGAACTCTCTTACAACTTTCAAAATTTAACATTGATGTACATGGAAGATGCTGTTCTTAAGTTTTTTCATAGTATTACCATCTGCTTTTGGGCATTCCGGCAATGTTAGCCTCATATGCTGACCTCCTCATGCACACCATGGTACGCATGACCACAAACACTCATCATACACACATACAAGCATTAATAATAACAATAAGTAAACTTTGAGAAAACTTATCCATTTTCTCTTAGTTAGCCAATGTGCTGATCTTTCATGGTCTTCTCTTATAATCCTTTCTACTTGTGTGGAGTCACTATTGATGGCCCCGCTTTCATTTATGATTTTTATTGATTTCTTCATTTCATTGTTTTTATTTTTTTGAGACAAAGCCTCGTGTGGCCCAGGCTAACCTCAGAGTTGTGACTTAACTGAAGATGGCCTTGAATTCCTGATCTCCCGCCTACACTTCCCAAGTGCTAGAGTTACAGACACAAACCTCCACTGCTGGCTCATTTCTGCTCATTTAGTTAGGTGTCTGATTTTTTTAAATCAACCTCATTAAATATTTGTCAATTCTTTTCATATTTTCAAAGGGATAATTTGTACTTTTATCTTCAATATTTTTCTGTTCTATTTTTTTAGCTGTACTATCAGTTTTATTACTTCTTTGCTTCTGCTAGCTTTGAGTTCAGCTTTTTTTTATTTTAAGGTATAAGGGTTAGTTACTGATTTGAAATCTTTCTTATTTTTAATTTACATCTTTTAATTCCCCCCCAAACTTCTTTCACAGAATCTTTAAGTTTTGATATTTTTTTACATTCATCTTGTTGCAGTCCGCCTGCATGGTTGCTGATAAATGACCATCACACAACTTAAGGGAACAAGAAGTTTACTTTCTTATGACAGTCTGGTTAGTTCTCAGTCCAGCTTGACGGGAGAGCATGCACCAACACCAAGGCCAAGGGAACTGGCCACACCATCACTGTATAACAGCTGAGAGATGGACAATTCCTTACTTGCCAGACCAGCATGTCTGGCCAAGTATACAGAAGGATGCCAACTCTCTCAACCAGCTCTCTGTGTTTTATCCAGGGCCTAATCCCATCCACTATGGGCTAGGTCTTCTGCATTAGCTAGACCATGTCCTTCAGGTTTGTTTGGGCTTAACTAGCCATCAACTCTCTACAACTGTGCCCAGAGCTCAAACCCTCAACAGTCAAGTTGACACCTGTGCTTAACTATGACACATCTGTAAGTGGTCTCTAAATTATCTTGTGATTTTTATCCTTCTGTTTTCATTATGGTAGAGAAGACACTTTGCATAACAGCCATCTTTTCATAATTATTGCAATTTTATTTGTGGATTCACATATGGTCAATCCTTAAAAAAAAGAAAAAGAAAAAGTCCCTTGTGTATTATTAATAGCACTGAAGCTAATGTGAGTTTCTTGTATGCAGCATGTAGTTGGGCCATTTTAAAATCATTCTGCCAATCTTTTGATTTGCCTGCTTAATTCCTTATATATTACCAATATAGAAGGATTCATCTCTGCCACTATTTGTTTTCTACATGATGTTATATGATGTATAGCTTTTTTTTCTTAATCTTTCTTTCCTTCATAATTGTCTTCTTTTGTGCTTAGTTGATTTTTACTAATTAAACCGTTTACAATCTTCATTAGTTATTTTTCTCATTGATATGACAAAATACCTGAAAAAGCAAATTAAGAGAGAGAATTTATTTGGAAGGTTTGTGGTTGAGGGTGCAGTACATTGTGGCAGGCAAGGCAGGCAGCAGGTGTGTGAAGCAGCTGGTCACATTGCACAGCTGGTCACCTTGCATCTGCAGTCAGGAAGCAGAGACATGGAGCCTGGTATTTTGTTTGTTTTTTCCTGTCTCCAGTCTTAGACCCCAGTCCATAAATGGAGCAGTACTGCCACATTTGGGGTAGGCCTTCCCACCTCAGTTAAACCTCTTGGGAAATGTCCTACAGACATACCCAGCCATGTGTCCTTTGGTTACTCTAAATCCTGTAATGATTAACCATTAAAAAGTCTTTCCTCATCCTTTTGCATATATTCTTATACCTAGTTTTTTGTGCAATGAGTACATTTAAATCATAATATATTACAGTCTAACTTGATTGTGCCAGCCGAACTTGAAAAACATACAAAATCTTTCTTTTTTAGCAACTCTCATCCCACCACTTTTAAATTATTGATGTCACAGAATGACATTTATTATACATTGCATGTCCAAAAATATAAACTAGGATTGTTAGTATATTAGTCCCTTGAAATATGTGGAAATAAACTAAATTAAAAATCAAAGTTATAATACTATTTTTAAACTAAAAACTGGTTTCTTTTTATTTATTTTTGTTTTGTGTGTGTGTGTGTGTGTGTGTGTGTGTGTGTGTGTGTGTGTGTGTATCAGAGAGCACTGTGTATTCCTGTGGAGGACCAAGGATGACTTTGGGAATCCTCCTGGGTTGTTCCTACCTCCTTCTTGCTTCACTTTGGTATTTCCCAGGCTCAGCCCACTAGGGCCGGAAATGTGGGCCACCATTTCCACCTGGCATTTTTACCTGGGACCTAGGATCCGAACTCAGGACCTTCTGCTTGTGACACGGAGTCTTAACCCCTGAGCCATCTCTCCAGCCCCTAAAAATTGTTTTTGATGTGATAATCTCTTAAATCATGTAGAAAACAAGTGAGTTAAAGGCCATTGTTACATCAATCACAAGTTTTTAATGTTTATTTATATATTTACCTTTATTAAGGTCTTTATTTCTCATGTGACTACTTTTCTGTCTCTGTCTCTCTCCCCTTTCTCTCTCTCTCTCTCTCTCTCTCTCTCTCTCTCACATACACACACACGCGCACACACACACACACACACACACACACACACACACTTATTCTGTCTTTCCTCAGCTCCCCTCCCCTTCCTTTTGGGCTTTAGATTAAACCTTGGTACTTGCTATGCATAATTTTATTACTAAGCATTTCTTGTAGCATAGGGCCCGTAGTAATAAATCTCTTTGCTTTTATTTATCTGGGAATGTTTCCATGTGTCCCTTTTTTGTGTGTATTGTTTTGTTTTTGTTTAATTGAAACAGTGTCTCATGAAGCACAGACTGACTTGTTGTGTAGCAACCCCTGATTCTCTTGGTCTTCTTGCCTCCACCTTTTATCTGCTGGGGTTATAAACCTGTACCACAGTCTAGTGTCCCTCTCCCCCACTTACTTTTGACCAAAGGATGCTTTTGTCTCATTCTTGTTCCTAAAAGCTATATATATGCTGCTTCAGACCCACATGCATGCACACCTACCCTAGGGCTGGAAGAGAGAGATGGATAGATGCTACTGTACTAAGAACTGAAATTGATAAAAATTGATTCTCGTCTTTTTCCAGTCCTTCACCTGGGAGTTGCACACTTTTAATACAGAGTTTGAAAATACTTTATCAGACAGGTTCTGACAGAGCAATTGCTACCCAGACAAACAAAGAGATTCCCAGTGCTCCCTATTCTGCCACCTTCCCAAAATCCTCTAGTTCAATGTTTAAAAATATTATTTGGAGCTAGAAGATAGTGAGACAGATCAACAGGTAAAGACTCCTGCCTCGATTCAAAGGATGTGGTGGGGATTACTTGAACACTTGTGAGAGTACATCTCACAAGCATTGATCAAGCCCAAAACAAGAAATAGAAAGTGTAAGCATGAGAACTTGAAATTATTTTTTACAGTGTGGGGACATGTATAATGTGGGTGAACTCTTAAAACTATGGTTGATCTACTCTACATTAGTTGAGCATTACCCCCAAGTCATTTTTTTTTTTAGAAAACTGCTGTCATTATAGGATGTATACATTATCCTGCCTAGTTCTTATCCCATTCCTGATGTAAGCAGACAGTCATTAATGTTGTCAGCTATCTGTCCTGTCCAACAAAGGCCTCCACTCCCAAGGCTTTGTGGAGTAGGTGGTCAGCATTGCTATCAAGGAGCCTACTGTAGGTATCAGTGCACAAAGCCTATGACCTGAGCTCAGTTTGCAGTTTGAGTATTTGTGTCTGTGGAGGCCTATGAGTGACATCTGGAATCACTCTAGATTGCTCTTATTCCATATTGCTGTACTCTGGGGTTTTCCAGGTTCTGCCTTCCTGGACCAGAATTGCAGGTCACCACCATATCCTTCCAACATTTTCATGTGGGATCTGGAGGCTCTGAATCCAGGTTCTTTTGCTTTCAAGGCAAAGGCTTTAAACCCTGAGCCATCTCACCAGCTTCTTCCTCTTTTTCCCACTCACTCTCAAGTTATTTTTTTTTAAATTAAAGACAGTGTTAGTTGCAGCTAGACATAGCACCCCATACCAAGACTAAAAGATTTAAATTTATCAGGCATTTTCATAATGTATGTGAATGTTACCATGGACATCTTCGTATTGGACATCTTTTGTGAGAATCCTTTTTTCAGTTAACCTTTATTGAGCATGAATTCTAAGTCAGGTTGTGAAAACTCTGGTCACAGTGGGCTTTTCACAGAGCCAGGCAAGGGATAGAGTGCTCCCTCCATATTGACTTTGTCGGGACACTACTGACATTGCAACTCAGACTTGAGTTCCTTGCAAAAAAGGCAGTAGCTGAAAACAACTGCTGACTGCCCACATGGGCCTGTGAGATGAAAAAGTTTCTTTTGATCAAGAAGGTACCTGAGACTAGTCACAATGGGAGCAAGCTTGGCACACTCACCCAGGTACCTGATCCAATTGGGAGAATCTGGACTGTCCCCCTATTATCTGAAGTTCAATCTTACAATATAAATCATGGTTATTTAATGATCAGTGTAAAAAAAAGGGGGAGGTAAGGGTTGTGGAAAAGCATTCTGTAGGATGTCCCTTGATGCCTGGAACAGTCCAATTGTTTTCTTGTAGTCCTTGAATGCCACTGAACCTATTAAAGATATGCAAACAAATGTTTTCTTTATCTGCATAGAAGTTATCTCTTTTTAATGTCCAGTCCTGTCCTTATGTCTCCAACTCTTTACCCTCGAAAGATAGGAAGAAAGGAAGGAAGGAAGAAGGAAGGAAGGAAGGAAGGAAGGAAGGAAGGAAGGAAGGAAGGAAGGAAGGAAGGAAGGAAGGAAGGAAGGAAAATCATGCTTTATCTTGGAATGTTCAATCCCTCAAAAAAGTTTAAAAAAAAAAAGACAAAAAACTCCCTTAGCCAGGGACATGAAGGGAAGCAGGTAGTCACTGGGTAGTGGAGTGAAATGGATCTTGTATAAGGTGGGGTACACAAAATCTGAGAACAAAGATAGACACTTCTCAGCATTCTAACCTTGACACCAAGAAGTGCTATTTTAACTGGTATGACTACTACCTACGGTCCTGGAGATCTCATCTAAGTATCTTGGATGGCTTTTAAAATTTTTTTCCTGAATTGCTCACGCAACTTTCAACCAGTGACAAGCATGCCCATTTACATGTGCTCTTATCACTGGGATTTGTTTCCTTAAGGAAAAATCTTTGCCATTTAATAGGTGAATGCTATGCCGTTCCCCCTACTTTGTAAATCAGTCATGTGATTATTTCAGCCTCACTGATGATTTGGTGTGGTATTCTGAGCATCACATCCTACTATCCACTGTATCTCTTTGCTGTTTGGGGATAATGATGTGGCTCAACCTGTTTGTCCCTACACTAAACAACTCTACACAAAGAAAATGGATTTTCTTTGTACAATTCTTTGTTGTTAACTTCTTTCTATATTGTCAGTTTCCATGTAGTTTTACTGCTGTTTCCACAGGCCATATCCATCAGTTCTCTGTTTTGATTCATTGTCTTTAACAAGCACTATGGTTTGCCTAGGCTGCAAGGTTTCCAGAAAGACTTTGAAGTAGAGAGGAGTACAGATATTACTAATATTTAATAAACATCTTCCCTGAAAAAGTAGATAGGTGTGAAAACAACTGTATGAAAGAGTCAACTAAGGAGAGAGGAAGCAGTACACACATAAGACTGAGGGTAGAAAGAATCAGTCTCAAAGAGGGATCTAGAATTTCTTACAGCCCAGTCATGTTAAAATTCTACCCCAGGGAGTTAATGGCATAAAATTCTGTAAGTCTGTTGGCATAGAAACCAAATAAACAAAATAAAGTCCGTGTTAAGGAAGATTTAAATAAGCTTTGAGTTTTTTTTTAAAAGGGTTTAAGTAACCCACTGATACTGTCTGTAGCGACTTCACCTGACTGATCAAACCTTTGTTGCCTCATTCTTTGGTTCAGGAATGTTTTCAGAGAAGAGATTTGCATTGGAGGTATCTAAGCTTCTTTACAATGGAAGAAAGGATGACAATGATAAGGGGACTTCTTTGTAACTGAACAATCTCAGAGTCTTTCATTTTTCCATCTCTTTAAGAAGGCTTCTTGCACAAAGATTGCCCAACTGTCGAGAGATAAATGTTACTCAATGTCTCAAACATTTTATTTGCCTGTGTGGCAATTAGTGGCAGATGTCAACTTGTTACTTGAGAGCTGAGTCTTTGGACACACCTGTGAAGAGTTGTTTAGCCAAGGCAAGTCCTGAACAAGCCTGGTAGAAATTATCTAATTAATGTGGGGAGACCCAGTCCATGCTCGGTGGGATCATACACTAGGCAAGTGGACAAGATGGAGAAAGCTAAACTCAAGTCACCAGGTTTGCGCACGGGTTCCTTTGTCCATATCTTCCAGCCAAGTACATATTTTTTATTCCATTTGTATGTATTATCTGAATGCTTACTTTATCCCAGGCACTAAATATTTGGCTATTAGTCTGCAGATTTCCTAACTAAGATTATGTTGTTCATATCCATCTGCTGGCATCTTCAAAGCACAAACATGGTTCGTAAAAAGAGGATTTCCTCCCCCCCAACCGTTCCTTCAGCATATAGTACAGAACCAACCTCACCAGACAAACGTCTGACTTAGTAAAACAAATATCCCATTTCCCTGTAGAATATTGCTCCACATGGGACTGTTTCTGATTTCAAACATCAAAACATTTTGTAACCCAATAATGATGCATGATAAATGCTTTTCTTGGAACTGCTTCCACTTCTGTCAGCTTTATAAAGTCTTTGCCATGTACACACAAGAGAAACTAGTATGTTATCACAAAAACAGTCTGAGAGCCATTGGATATGTGTTTTTTTAACAGCTTCAGAGATAATCTAGATCATTTACTGTTGGCTGTCTCAATAACTTTCCTACAGTAAAAAGACTCGTATGGCAAAGTTTTATTCACATTACTTCTCAAATGGTTATTGTCACAGTTATTCTCTCTGCAGCTGTGAGACAACACTTGAACACAAGCAACTTAAAGAGAGAAGGTGAGATTTATTCAGCTTATGGTTTCAGAAGGGAGAAACGGTCCATTAAGGTGGGAATCTCCCTTAAGCAGAAGGCATGACTGGCGGGAGAAGCTGGAGGAAACCTAGGTCACTACATACATACACTTGCTTGATGGAGGTCAAGCAAGTGAAAACAGTAGGCTGTAAGAGCAGACTACTAGCAGAAACAGGGGTGGGCTAACCAAACTCCAGGCCTGCTGTGACATGCCTTTCTCTGGCAATTTTCCGTCTCTGAAAGGTGCCATGACCTTCCCAAACATTGACAACAGCTAAGGATTCAAACACAAGCCTGTGGGCAACAACTGACCTTTCAAACCATGACCATTATTTACGAAGGTATTTATGACTAATTTCTTGATTTTTTTTTAATCATTGTCTAAAGTTGGGCAAAAGTCAATTTTATGAATCACACTCATGAAATTTTGCTTTCTTCATTTAAAATGTTGTTTCAGAGAGTTCAAGTGAAGCAATCCTTCAAGATCAGTCACATCGTATATGAACATATGCTGCTATTGAGAAGTGCCTTGGGGGTGGGACCTGGAAAGGTGGCTCAGCAGCTAAAGCACGTGGCACACCAACAAAAGGACTACAGTTCAGCTCCCCAGTTCCCCCATAAAATGCCAAGTTGAGGATTTGAGCACTGGGCACATTTGTAGAGCATCGGTGGTTGACTTAGGCCCAGAGCAAACCTGCAGGAGATTGTCTGGCTGATGGGGAAGGCCTTTGGTAGGTGGGATTAGGCCCTGGAATAAAATACAGAGAGCTAGTTGAGACAGTTGGCATCCTTTTGTATACTTGGCCAGACATACTGGTCTGTCAAGTAAGGATCGTCCCTCTCTCAGCTGTTGTGTAGAGATCGTGTGGCCAGTTCCCTCCGCCCCCGGTGTTAGTGCATGCTTTCCCGTAGGATTGAGAACTGTAACCACACTATCGTAAGAAAATAAACCCCTTGTTCCCTTAAGCCGTCCCATGGTCATTTATCAGCAATTATGCAGACGAACTGCAACACTGGGGCTCTTCAGAGTAGGCTGGCTGAGGAGACTAGTCCTGTTATCAAGCTCTGGGTTGGATAAAACACTTTGTCTCAAATGAATAAGCTGAAAGAAAAATCAAGGGTGGTTTTCAAGATCAATCTTGGGCTCCTCCACACTCACATGTAAAATTGTGTCTTCCTGCACACGCATACACACATACACATGCACACACACACACACACACACACACACACACCTTCCACATACATATGAAAAGTCAAGGAACAGAAAGTGTCTTTGGGACATTGGGTAGACTGCATTCTTGTCTAGCATTCCTAACATCCTGGGTTCAATCCTCAATACAAAAACAGAAAACAATGTCTTCAAGAGCTCCCTACAGCACAATGTTGAAACTGGGCCTCTATTCAATTACAAAGTTCAAGGTATACTATTAATTTGCCTTTATATATTAGCCAATGAAATGACAAGTTCACTGAAAAGGTGAAGTGACTCTCAGCAACAATAGCCCACATTAATCAAGATAAGATTATTGTAGGGTACACCTAGGACTCCCACTTCCTCTCATCACAAATGATTTTGTGGCATGCTTTCCTTTACTCAGCACAAATGATTATGACTCATCAGTTCCTGCCTAGGTAATTTCAAACCTCATCCCCAAACAATTGGCATTTCTGCTGGTCAGGTTGGTGTCTGTCAGTGTCTGGGGGAGAGGAGGAGCCAGTTCTGGCAAGTGCTTGTTAACACACTAGAGAGATGGTTCAAGGTCTAAGACTCTGTCTCAGGATCAAAGGACTTGAGTTCAGATCCCAGATCCCATGTAAAAACACTGGACAGAAATGGCAGCAGCCTGCACTTTTGACTCTGGAAGGTGGGGCCTGGAAAATCCCAAAGTGAAGCAAAAAGAGGTAGAAACAATTCAGGTTGACTCTGGAGAAATCAACCTTGGACCTCCAAAGGCAGCACGCAGTGTCCTCTGATACACACTACTATTTGGTGTGATACACACACACACACACACACACACACACACACGTGAATGCTCTGTTCATCTAAACCACTCCTGCTATGATGAATCTATGAGAACCTTCTTTTTTGCAAACAAATAACTAATGAAAGTGCACATATTAAAGATAAAAGCACTCCCTTTACAAAACTGATTCCAGGAAGGAAAAACAAATTACTTTTCTACACACACACACACACACACACACACACACAAAACCCCACAGTTTTCACCTAAGAGGGAATAATAGTTTATTCTGGAACCAAATTTGAGTAAGCATAGTGAGCTTACCCAAAATACTGTGTTCCAACATAGTAATTGTTTCATGAAGTTTTTTTTTCATAACTTAGCAAAGAAAATCACAAATCAAAGCACTTTTAAAAATGTAGTGATGGAAGCATCAAGTAGACAGGTTACAACAAAGTAGGGAAATCTCTTCTTTATGTCTCAGATGCTATCTGAGGACATTCTTAGCCTTTATGTTGTTGGAATTCAGGGTCTGTTTCTATATTTCCAGCAGGATTTGCCAAATGAGTAACATGGACGTGAGGTCTCTCACAGAAGAGGGTGTTGCATGGCTATCACAGGGACACAGATGGCTCTGGACTTGCAACATTCCAGATTCTCTGAAGTCCTTGAAGTTTGTAATCAGTTGGCCAGCCTGCAGTCCCGCCCCGCCCCCCGTGGGAATTTCAACTCATACCATCTTAAGATCACTGACTGGAACCCAAGGAGGGTAACCCAGATTAACAAAAAGGGGAAAAAAAATATTTGAATTGTATACACTCCTACACATTTCCACATGAGAGGGGAGAATCAGCATGTGTGTGTTGTGGTTTGCTCTCTAAGACTTTTCTGACATAGCCAAACCCCTCCAACGCTTTGATCTGGGATGGGCCTGGTGAGATATAGGCTGCAGGATGCTTGGAGTCCCCAGCTGTATTGGTAGCCATATTAGCACAGGGAGGAGAACCACCCCAATCATGATGATTGTCACAACATCATGACGTCATCATGAGATGATGGAGAAATATGGATGATACTGCCAAGCCCGTACCAATCCCCCCTACAGTTTGCCCCATATTACAGCAAAGAGAGAAACAGACTCCCTTGCTGGGTAGATACTGGGAATTGGTTTTCTGATACTGGAAGCCCAAATCATCTTAATTGAGACAGGAATCTGTATGTGGTTCCTGCTAGCTGCAGTGGGGCCCACCAGGGGGAGTGCATGTTCTCCAGGGAGAAGGTTCTAGCTCAAGGAATCCCCTGGGGGCCAAGTTCTCAGAAGGGGAGGGGGTAAGCAAGCTGTCGACAGGACTCCTAAGACCAGCAAGGAAGAGGAGAGGAGGTGGGAAGGGAGGGAGGGGAGGAGGAAAAGGCAAGGAGGTGAAACGGGGAGGAGAAGAAGGAAGGGGAGAAGGAGGTGGAGAGCAGAGGGAGAAGAATTGGAAGAGGAAATGATCTTGAAGATGAAGCGGTTGAGGGAAGGTCAGGAGCCTGGTCCTGAGGCAGCCCCTAGGCCTTTTGCAGGAGCTGCTAGATGTGTGTGTGTTGGGGGGTTGGGAATGAGGTGGGCAGAGATGAACATTTACCAGAGGAAGGCTGTGAAGAGTTGAAGGGAGCCGAGCCCTGCACTGCTGTGCGCTTGAGAAGTGCAGGTTAAACTGTGAGTTTTACGAGTTTATGTTTTCAAGGAAAGGATGCATTTCCTCTGGATGCTTTTACAGATGTTGCCATTGGTTCTGCCGTCCTGCTAGGAAGCTTCCAGCATCTTGGCCTTGACACCCCGGCTCAGTCTTCATCTCTGGTATTTTTCTCAGCAAAGTTCTGATGCTTATTTAACGTTTCTACCACTTTAGTTGTAACTTTACCTTCCTGTTCATAAGTTTTATATTTTACTATTTTCACTTAGTTTTTCTCTGTTTTTTAAATAGATATTTTATGTATTTGCTTGACAGGGGAAAAGAGAGAGAGAGAGAGACCTTCCCTGTTGTGATGTGCATATAAAGGTCAGAGGACAATATTCAGAAGTTAGTCCATGTTAGGTCAGTGAGGGGATGGGAATAGAAGCAATGTGTGGATTCCATGTGAAGGTCAATGAATAAAAAAAAAAAAATTGACATCGTGGAGAGAATTAAGAAAGAGGAGCATATATCGAGTCGCAGATCTGGAGACCAAGGGAACCACAGTTTAACTTTCAGGTGGGAGACCAGTGGAACAGAAAAGATAGCTTCAGGTCAGAGCAGACATGGAGGGAGCCACCATGACAGCCCTAATGGTTGGAGGAAGAGTGGAGGGGGTGGATGGAGAGACCTGGGGCTTAGATAGCAGAACAGAGAGACCCTGGGTGGGTCGGAATCTCTTATATTCTCAGGCCTTGCTGAGAATTAGCCTGGGAGTTACTAGGGAAGTAAAGGCTGGAGGTGTGGCCTAAGGTGGAGACTTGACGAAATGGCAGCTATAGCTACCAGGAGTTCTCCTTCCACCATATGGACTTACAGAGATTGAATTTAAGTGCCAGGTTGTGAACAGGCGCCTTTATCTCCTGAGCCATCTTGATGGCCTTCTATTCTTTTTTATGAGGGAGAGAGGTAGGAGGAGAGAGAGAGAGAGAGAGAGAGAGAGAGAGAGATTGGTCACACGTGCCATGACGCACACAAGAGGAAATCGGTCCCTACCTTTCACCATGTGGGCTTTGGGGGGCTCGAACTCAGGTCACCAGGTTTGTGAGCAGACACCCTATCTACTGAGTAATCTCAAGGACCCTTCTCAAATCATTTCTGACTTTTTTTCCCTCTTGGACCAAGAGTGATTTTTTTTTGGGGGGGGGTGATATTTATTCTGAACCCAGTTGGAACTTCTGATCTCCTTTCTTGCCCAGCCATAGCAGCGAGCAGGGCTGTGGACTCTCCCTGAAAAATACCAACTTTTCTTATGGCCCCAGGAGCATGACACGTTTTCTGCTTGATGCTTCCTACCTGTGCAGGAGGAAATACTTGTTCCTGTAATTCTAAATTATCAAGGGGCGGGTACAACAACTGACAGATTAACAGAAGAGCATTCGAATTTGGTAACACAAGTTGTCCCAGACACAAGGAAAGAAAGGCCTGAGGAAGGGATCACAGCTGAACAACTTCCTTCCAGATTTGGTAGAGTGAGGCCTTGTGGAAAAGTGTGTCTGGACAAGATGGTACTAAGGACAGTAGGCAGCAGCACGGCCTGCCTGCCCAGCCATCCTTGGAGAGAAGCCTTCTCTTTCCCTCTGAGTAGGGCTTGGCTGCTTCTCATGGGAGAGTCTCCTGACCTGTTTCAGGAGAGGAGACATCCTGTATCTTCCATTTCTCAAAAATTTAAAATGCACAACCTGCCTAGGTACCATATTTTGGGAATAGGGTGTCCCAAGTCTCACTTTAGAAATACTGCTATTTAATTTCCTTTCTTTACTACTACTTTTTCCATATGATTTGGAATGAAATAGATTAAAAAATCAAATCTGAATTGTATCTTTGATCAAGTTCTCATGATACTTCATAATACCTTATACATTTAGTTGTTGGGTTTTTCTAATATGTAAGACAAAATGACTAGTATATCTTTTATATAAATTGTATTTTTCAAGTGCTTTTTTTTTTTGAGATAAGTATGTAATGTGCTCTGTAGCTCAGGTTGACCTCAAACATGTCATGTTCCTGCTTCAGTCTTGAAAGTGCTGAGATAATAGACATGCACTTCTATGCCTAGATTGCATGCCTTTTTTATTATGTAATACTCACCTAGGGATCCTTACCTTCATGCCAGAATCATACCCAGGGTCTTGAGCATACTAGGATAATTCTTTTCTACTAAGACCCACTCCCAACACCATCTGAGGATAGTTGAAAATTACAAACTTAAGCCCAGAAGACCTGGAGTGTGGCCTGGGATTCCTAAGCTCACTTGGCAGTGGTTGGTGGCCCACATTTCCTACACACAGCTAGTCACACTCACACTTTAGCTCAGAGTCACCCAGCCCCACTCCCAGAATGTCAGGACAGTGCCTAAAACTGCTTTTTTTGGTCGGGGTACTAGCGATCAACCCATAGCCTTATGCATTCTGAGCATGCGCTCTACCACTGAGCTACAACCTAGCTGAAAACTTACATTTTTAATATGCTTACAAGTTGTCATGGTTTGAATGCAAGTTGCTCCCCACAGACATGTGTTTGAAATTTTAGCTAGTGTTAGTATCTGGGAAGCATGTGGCACCTTTAGGAGATGGAGCTTTGCTGAATGAAGGGATGTCACAAGGGGTAGGTCTTGAGGTTTAATAACCCAGCCCTGCTTCTGCCCAGTTTGCTGTTGCTCTTTCTGCCTCCTGCTGGCTGCAGTGACTTGCATTAGCCTCCTACGTCTGCTTCTAGCCATGTCTTTGGCTCTAGGATTCCTGTCATACTGTATCTCCCCTTTGGAACCGAACACTGAATAAATCTCTTTCTTCCCTTATACTACACATGAATATTGTCTCACAGCAGCAGAAAGAGTAACTACCATGCAGGAGAAGGTGGTGTCACTAATTTATGGCCCATGCTTTGAGACACCTGCTTTAGATGGACATTGATCCTACTGTTGGGTCCCTGTAAGTATAGACACGCTGGCCAGCAGAGGTTACAGTTGATTCTGTTGTGTAGGTGGATGGTATCCAGAAAGTTCAGCCAGTTGCAAGTGCTAACCAAAGCACCAGAAAGATGAGTCCCTCCACCCTGCCTGTCCCCTTCGCTATGAGGCCAGTGGCCTCTCAGCTTCAGGAATGAGGCCAACTTGGCCATTCTTCTGCAGAGTCAAGATGTCCAACAGGCCCTTCTAGAAAATATGTTCAGATGTCATCAACCTGTACCCCAGAAGAACAACGTCTGTGTCTGATCTCAAGAGTTCACAACTGGCTGTGATTCAGACTGGAGGACAAAATTCCCACACCGCCTGCCAGATTTCTGCATCTAACTTTGCTCAGAGCAAGTTGAGTTCCCCTCCTCCAGCACAGCCTGCCCACCAGGGGCAGGAATCATTTAGCTCAGGACAAGGAGGCCCAGCTGAACTGACGTGCCAAAACAGATACAAGGAACATTGTCTTCCAACCCCGAGTGCTGAGGGGAGCAACTAGAATGAGAGTGAGAGATAAGATGGGAAGATAAACATGGTGAGCTTCCAGAGAACAGGTAGATCTGGACCAGGAAGATGGCTGCGCCAAAAGCATTTGCCACACTAGCCTGACCACTTGAGTTGGAGCACCAAATCCCATATAAAACAAACAACCAGAAACATCCAGGTGCAGATAAGATATGAGACAGATAAAGGAGAATTGGCAGTAAGCTCATAAGTCAGTTAGCCTAATGTATGTTGAGACAAATACAAGAGGCCCTGCTTGACTAAATGGAAAGCAAGAACTGACTCATGAAAGTTGTTCTCTGACCTCCACATGTATGCTTTGGAATACAGGCACATATGCACACACAGACACATGCACACTAAATTAAATTAATTTTTTTAAAATGGGTAAACTCAGCAGAAAAAGGGAAGAATATCCCAAGCTTGCCAAAAGGCACAAAGCAGGAAGGCTGTGTGGTGATTGTCTTGGATGGAAGATTTTGGAGTCATGGTGTCTGATATTGGTTGACTACAACTTGATCCTAATCAAGGAAGTTTGAGTATTGTAGAGATACATGTTGAACTTGACCTTAAGCGTAAAAGGGAACAGGATGACAGCGAAACTGCAGGAGCAAGTTATCTAATATCCCTGAGGATTTATTCCTTATCTGTGAAACAGATATTAAAAGTATTGACTTCAGAGCCCAGAGAGATAGCTCAGCAGGTAAGGTGCCTTCTTACACACCTGGAGTCCTAGGTTGAGTCCCCAAAAGGAGGAGAGAATAGACTTCCAGAGGTTGCCTTCTGATTCTCTATCAGTGAGACTCCATCTCTCTCTCTCTCTCTTTCTCTCTCTTTCTCAAAGAAATGAATAAATAAAATATTTAATTAAAAATAAACCCATTACCTTCAAGGGCAGAAGAGATGGCTCAGTTGTTGAAGCTCTTACTACTCAAGCAAAGGAACCAGAATTCAGATCCCTAGATTCCACTTGCCATAGTTGGATACAGGTATTAAAATGATAGTTGAAGGTTTGGAGCTCCAGACACATTTGTAAAGGACCAGTAGTTGAGTTGAGCCCTGAGCAAGCCTGCAGGAGATTGTCTCATTGATGGGTAGGCCCAGCCCATGGTAGGTGGGACTAGTCTCTGCAGCAGGTGGATAAGATGGAAGTTGCTGGTTAAGGAAGTTGGCATCCTTTGGTATACTTGGCAAGACATGCTGGTCTCTTTCTCAGCAGTCCTATGGCTATATGCATATGGTGTGGTTAGTTCCCCTGGTTAGGTTTTGGTGTTGGTATGAGCTCTCCTGCCAAAAACAAGGAATTTTAACAAGAATAATAGGTCAAAATAAAAATCCCTTGTCCCCTTAGTCATTTGGTCATGAATTTACAGACAACATGCAGGCAAGCTGCAACACTACCTAAAATGCTATGTGTGCATGGTGGGCTACTTGTAATTCCAGCCCTAGAGGACAGAGCTTGGGAATCCCCAGAACAAGCTGCCATCTGATTAGCTCTATCTGCAAGGACTGGGCTTGACTAGAGACCCAGCTTCAAAAATAGCAAGGCAGAGAAGCCACTGAGGATGATTCCCGATATCATCCTAGGGCCTCCATGCACCTGCACCCTCATGGCATCTGCACTCTTCACCCCCAAACACATGTGCACCCACCCACATCCAAGCATGCTAGTAAAAACATACACAAGCAAATGAGAAAAGAGCTGCTAATACTTAGAAGAGATTAGAGATTTTAACTAATGACTTATCAAGTATTCAATACTGGATAAACCCCAAAAATAACTATTAGCATTACTTCAGCTATGAACCAAACACATTTCATCAAGATTTTATGGCATTTACCATTATCTTTAAATATATTTCTTTTAAATTACCCTTATAAAAGTCAGATTTAATGTTATATGTCTGTAATCCTAGCACTCAGAAGGTGGAAGCAGGAGTCCAACATTTTCCTTAGTGAGTTTTGAAGTCATCATAACTATCTTTAAGTATCTGTATTGTTTGAAAATGCTGTTTGAAATCCCTCCTCAAATTCTTGTAATTATGTATTTCTGATGTTTAGAATTGGGGAATTGAATCACATATGGGGGAAAATTTAACTACTTCTGGATGGTAGGATATTTATAATTAACACAGGGTACAAGCTTTACCTTAGAAATATGATCTCAGAGTTTTAATTTGATTTCTTATGTTATTCTAGATACAAAGTATTCATATCAATGTCTGGGCAGCAAAAGCAAACTCAGTGTAAGAGTTTATGTCCTCTTGGGCTCTCAAATTTATTTGAATTGGTCAGTCAATATTAACTTTCATAATTCTTCATATCCATGAAGTAAATTTGTTTAAAACTTTTTGTCCAAAGGAGCCAAACCTTATCATGAGTTGCAATATGTTACTATAATAGCTAGACTAATATAATGATTTTTAAAAGTCAGATAATAGATATTTGTTAAAATTTTTATCATACTCATGATAAAACATAAGTATGATAGAATTCATTACTTCACCTAATAATATTCCAACCCATATCCATTGTATACTAATTAAATCAAGGTGATTAGTGCTATGGAAATAGCTCAGCAATAGAGCACTTACCCAGTGTGCAAAAGACACTGGATCCAACCCCGAGCCCAGGAGGAAAAATAAACAATAAAAAATCAGCACGATAGCATTAATTTATTTATGTTTGATGCCTTTGGGCTCTTCTTGTCTAGTTCTCCATAAAAATATAATAGTTATTTGTGAGTTCTGTCACGCTACTATGCTGTGGAAATGTAGAATTGGTTCCACTAGAAATTTCTGTTATATAAAAATCCCATTTTGGAATTCAGAAACCAAATTTTGTTTGTTTGTTCCTTTCTTTCTCTCTAACTTTATTTATTGATTTATTTTGTGTGTGTGTGTGTGTGTGTGTGTGTGTGTGTGTGTGTGTTAGAGGACACATGTGTCCCCGTGAAAGTCAAGGGATAGGCATATACCCTAAATTGACTTCTTTGGGGAGTGTAATTGTTCAGTTGTTGACACTTTAAGTTATCAATTTGCTATTTGAGAATAAACTGTGACCACAACTCTGAGGAATTATTTAGTTATTTAAGGCAGGTTTACGGACAAGCTTGTAGGAGATTGACTTAGTTTTTTTTGTTTTTTTTGTTTTGTTTTGTTTTGTTTTAATTGGAAGACTTACCCGGGGGTGGGATCGTTCCCAGGATAGGCAGATAATGATAGAGAGAAAGCTAAGTGGCATTTGGCAGACTGGCACACTAGAAAGCAGCACTGGTCCTTTGTCCCCTCTGCTCTTGAGTTTGGATATGATATGGCCAGCTAATCCCCTGCTGGTATGTCTCCTGTCACAACAGACAGTGACCTGGAATCTAAAGCTGGAGTAAAATCCCAATCTCCTAAACTGTTTGTGGCAGGTGTTTATTACAACAACAGAACTCGAAACCAAAACAGAGAAGTAGGATGCTACTTTGAAATTGAAACAAGTAGTCCCTTCATTAAAAAAAAGGGGGGGGGGGCTGTATTTCAGCCCAATTAAAGTGAAAGAATGCATGAGGAAGGAGTGGATGTTAGGAAATACATCGACTCTTCTTCCTTTCTGGTTCTCTGCATGCGGCTCCAAAATCCCTTCTAGTCTTCTGGGCAACAGGAATGCTAGCAGCAGCCTCAATAAAAACACATGGTCACTGATCACGCCTTCTGACACAGAGGGTTTAGACCCTTGGAACGTTCTGGATGTTAGGAACATCTGCTCTCATGAGGCAACTCTTGGTAGGTTTCTCGATGGTTCCCCGATGAGAATGCTCACTGGACCAAGTCATGACCAGAAGCTTGGAGCGTCCAATATCACCCCATCCTCTGAGAGGGGAAATGTGACAGAAACTAACTTAATTGAGTTTGTTTTAAAATCCCTTAACTTAGACTAGGGAGATGGCTCAGGAGTCAAAGCCTTTGCCTTTTCAGCAGAAGGACCTGAGTTCAGATCCCCAGTTCTCACATAAAAATGTGGGATGGAAATGGCTGAAGTCTGCAATTCAAGCCCTAGAAGGCGAAGCCTGGGAAAACCCAGAGTAAAACGATAAAGAGGTATCACAGTCAGGAGGATTCACAATGTCACTCTTAGGCCTCCACAGGCGCACACTTCCAAGTACCTGTACACACACACATGCACAAACACACACATACACACACAATGGTAACAAAGATCGCTGAGCTTGTGTTCTGAGGGCTTCTTGGTTACTAAACTCATGAAGGTATTGGGAAGGTGAAATATCCGGAAAGGGTGTGGAGTATCTGTGCCCACCCATCCACACACCTTACCCCATGCATCTCTTCCATCGGTTTGCATGTATCCAAAGAGCCACTTTAGCAAATTACTGAACAGAGGCGGGAAGTTGACAGAACCTGGGATTTCTGACTGAACTGTACAGAGTTATGGGTAATCTGAGAACCTCCTTGTGACTGGCATCTGAGGTGGGCGGGCCTGTGAAGCTGAGCCCTGAGCCTGTGGACTCTCACAGCTATCTCTGCCCGAGCTGAGTTAGATTGACAGCCAACTAGTGGCTGTGGAGGAAACCCACACGTGTGTTCACAGAAGCTGGAGAGCAGAAGTGCAGGAGGAACAACAGGTTGACTGGTTCTCCCGAGCAGAAGTCAGAACAGCCTCCCATGGGCACAGCCAGAAGACAGAGCTGTGGTAAGGCGAGGAAAAGAGGGGAGGGGAACAAATGAAACAATGTCCCCTCCACAACCTGAGCAGCAGCTGCCCACCTAGGAACATAGATGCCTGGGCGGGAACGGTGCTTTGTCCGTCTACAGAGGGGCAGAGAGAGGATGCTGCCCTGTAACACGTGCCCGAAAGACACCAGTGCTCATCTAGGGGCACTCAGGCAGTGCCAGGAAGGGCTAACTCTGCAGTTGCTTTTCTTTGTGCTGCTATGCAACAGTATGCAGACCCAGCTGAAGGGAAGAAAGAAGGTTTTTCCACTCAGGATTCCAGAGCGGATGTTGTCCACTAGGCAGGAATTGCACGGCAGAAGGCGTGGCTTGAGGGAGAGGCAGAGGCAGGGGACTGATTCATCCCTGCTGCCCTCAGAAGGGCCGAGCAAGGGTGGTCTGACTTACAATCTCTCTTTCTTTTTCTTTCTTTCTTTTTCTTTTCCTTTCTTTCTTTGTCTTTTACTTTCGCTCTCTCTCTTTCTTTTCTTTTCCTCCCTCCCTCCCTCCTTCCCTCTCTCCCTCTCTTCCTTTCTTCCTTCCTTATCTTCCCTCCTTCCTTTTTCTTTTTCTTTCTTTCTCTTTCTTTCTTTCTTTCTTTCTTTCTTTCTTTCTTTCTTTCTTCTTTCTCTTTCTTTCTTTCTTTCTTTCTTTCTCTCTCTCTCTCTCTCTTTCTCTTTCTTTCTTTCTTTCTTTCTTTCTTTCTTTCTTTCTTTCTTTCTTTCTTTCTTTCTTTCTTTCTTTCTTTCTTTCTTTCTTTCTGTGTGTACTTATGTGTAAATGTGGGGAAGGGGGGGACTGTGTGTCCCTGTGGAGGGCCAAGGGTGACTTTGGGAATCCTGGATTGCTTCTACCTCCTTTTTGCTTCACTCTGGGATTTCCCAGGCTCTGCCCGCCAGGCTGGAAATGCAGGTTGCTACCATTTCAGCCTGGCATTTTACTTGGGACCTGAAATCCAGACTCAGGATCTTCTACATCTAAGGCAGAATGTTAACTCCTGAGCCATCTCTCCAGCCCTGACTTACCATTTGTGTGTGTGCGTGCTGGTGACAGGAAGGCAACATCCACTCCGTGGAAACACGGAGCCTTGTCCCAGGTAGACTCAGCTCATGCGTGTGAAGAAGCAGTGTGCCATAGCATGCTGTCAACTGTGGCATTTGGTGGCTACGCAGAGCAGGTACATTTTCAATTTAACTGTTTCAGTTCACTGTGAGTTTATCAGGATGTGACCCCATTGAAGGCGAAGATCATCCGCCCATTCATTGTTTGGGGGCTATGGGAGGAGGCTTTGTTTCTCATTGGAAAAAAAAAAATGCAGCTACTCATGGGTTTGACTGAATGATGCTTACCCCATGTGATAGTTAGCTACAGGTGTCAACTGGACAATTGATGGTGGTGCTCTGGGCACATTAGTAACAAATTAGCTAGTTAAGTTAAGCCCTGAGTAAGTCTCCTGAAGGAGACTGTTTAATGGATGAGGATAGACCCAGCCCATGGTGGGTGGGACTTTTCCCTGGGCAAGTGGATAAAAGGAAGAACTGATTCTTGCAGTTTGGCATTCTTTGGCATCCTTGGCTGGCAAGGGAGTTTTGCCTCTCTCTCAACAGTCCTGTGGATACAGTGTGGCCAGGTCCTTCGGCCCCTGGTGCCGGTATGAGCTCTCCTGCCAAGCTGGTCTAAGAACCGTAACCAGACAACTAAGTCAGAATAAAGTCCCTTGTTCTCCTTTTGGTTGTTTGGTTGTGAACTTACAGGCAACATGCAGGCAAACCACGATAAGCTTCCCATCACCTTCACGTCAAGCCATGTGGCCCTGTGTGTGTAGCTTCTGCACTGTGAAGGGAGTTGGCTGGACTCTGTCTGAGAAAGGAAAGATGAGGATGATGGCCCTGTGCCCAGCGGATGTCTTAGCTCATCCATCCTAGAGGTGGGGTTAGCGGTTGGCAGCTAGAGGGTGAGAGAGTGTTTCCTGAAGAGGGCTGGAGGCTCTGGTCATGGGATGAGATCAGCCATGACACTTTCACTGGAGAGTTCTCGCTTCCAGAGCAGAGGAGGGGTTCTGGATGAGGTCACAGCTGCATGGAAGACCCGTGTCACCGGAGTCAGCACCTTGGGAAAAGACCTTGCTCTGCACAGAGTCAAGGGCCACACTCCGTGAATGGGCACTTGGGATGCACACGCTGAAATTCTCTCCTCATCAGAGGTTGCCAGTGGCAGGTAGATCAGGTGGCAGATAGGCCAAAGCAGCAGGCAGAAGTCAAAAGCAGCACAAACTGTCATGTGGCAACAGGAGTACCTACAGTGGGGAGTCCCCAGAATGAGCATTTTGGGAGGGAGTAGCTAAGTTCCTATTTGAGAAGATGAAGTATGCCATGGGAAGCCCCACTGGATTATATCTGGCTTGTGTTGTCACACCATAACATGGCCACAGTTAGATAGCCCACAGGGCTCTTGCCAACATCCCCTAAACTAAATGTCAAATAGCGGTACTGCCTCAAATATATTAGAGTCATGCTGTTATGAATAATATTTGACTCTTTTCATGCTGTTGATAAAAGAATGCATTAGCATTGCTTGCAAGAGCCTCTGGGTATAACTCTATGTGTTTAATTTTCAGAAGCAATGAAGGGTTGGTTTTATAAATTTGTGTCTAGCTGATAAAGCTAAGAAATTAAAATACTGCTGTGATTTGCTTCATGAAATTTATCTCCACCTTCCCCCATTGTGCAAATACATATTCTACATAATATTATATGTGTGACTAAAGAATATATAGTTGGATAGAAGTATAATAGGTAGACAAATGATAGAAAATGATAGATTGATGATGTTAAAGAAGATAGATGATAAGTAGATGATGATAAATAATAGAAAATGATGATGAATAGGTGATAAAGATGGTGATAAATGATACAAAGATAGATAAATAGATTAGATGATAAATAGATACATATATACATACATGTGTGCATACATAGATACATGCATATATACATCATCCATAGAGACATAGATACTTAGGCATGTTTTCAGGGGTTATAGTAGTTTCTGGTTTGTGAAATATTTTTAACTCTGCCTTCACAATTGAGCATAATGTTATATGTTCTTGTTTCTTTTACATTGCTGTGATAAAATATTCTGACTCAGACAACTTAAAAGAGAGAGGGTCTATTATTTGGCTTACCGTTCTAGAGGAAATTGAGTCCATTATGGCTGGGAACACATAGTAGACAGCATAGTGGCAGAAGCAGGAGGCCAGTTCACCCCACAGTAGCCACAAGGAGACAGAAAGAGTGAGAGAGGGGTGGGGTCTGGTAATCCAATCTAAGTCCGCCCCCAGTGACATGCTTCCTCCAAGGCTCTACCTCCTAAAGGTCCCTCGACCTTTCCAAACGGCACCACCAGCTGAGGATCAGGTATTCAAACCCATAAGCCCGTGGAGGACAATCCACATTGAAACCATGACACTATAACAATATCACATGTATCAGATACATCACATGCTAGACTCTAAAGTGTGTGTGTGTGTGTGTGTAACAAGAGTCCCAAGAGTGACTTTGAGTGTCACCTTGAATTACTTTACTTCCTTACTGCTTTGCTCTGGGGTTTACCAGGATCTCTGTTTCAGGGCTAGAATTGCAGGCCACATCCACATCTGTCCCATATTTTTTCATGGGATCTGATAATCTGAACTCGGGTCTTTTTGCTTGCAAGGCAAAGACTCTAACCTCTGCGCCATCTCCCCAGCTCCTGGATCTCTAAATTCTTATAAATCAGATTTTTTTCCATCTAATTTTTTAAATGAAAATTCCCCTACTCTGTCGGCGCTCACTGGAAACAAGTGCATAACTGGCCAACATCCTGCAAATGTACCTCTTTGGAATCAGAACTGAATCCAATAAGATCATGGGCAGAACCAGATGCTAATAATAGCCCCTCCCACTGATAAGAGAAAAGTTGAAGCCTTCACCAACCTTTGCAGAGAACAGCTTGATGTAACTGGGAAGTCACACATAGTCCTGTTTTTTCTAGCAGGCGTCTTTTTTGAAGGACTGAGTTCAGTTAGAAATCTTGAAGCTAAAGAGCTCGGCGAAACCTGAAGGGAGTTTGGAAAAGAGTTGCCTGAGCTGACTGGCAGCACGGGAGACCCTTTAGGTTCACTGGGGGTTTTTATTGATCTGACAGGAAAACAACTTCAGGGAGGAAAGAGTTATTCTTGTGGACATGGTGGGGAGGGTGTGGGAGGTCAACTCACATCATAACATCATGTGGGATGGGAAGAATGGAGGGAGGAAGAGAGAATGAGAGATGGGGGAGGGAGAGAGACAGAGACACAGAGAGAGACGTACAGAAAGAGACAAAGAAAGAGAGAGACTGTGCCCACTCCTCCTGCCAGCCCTCTCCTTTTGCTTTCTTGCCCTTTTGTATCTTCCAATGGGCCTCACAGCCTGTGTGATGGGGTCACCCACACTCAGGTGTTTCTCCCTTATTTCAACCTCTCTGCCAGGTGCCCCAGTAGACACACCCACAGGTGTGCTTCGCTCATCTCCTAGGTACTTCCCAAGCAATCAAGCTGAAATTCCAGACTAATTATCACATCTGTCCAGTCACGAGATGCTAGAGGGGCCACATGTATTGATCTGAGCTGGCTCGGTGGCTGTGAGAACTTATGAAATACAGACATGTAAAGCAGATTGTAATGTCGGTCACTCCAGAGACAGTAAAAGCAAGCGAGTTTTCTAGATGCCCAAAGTCAAAGGCTGATGTGGCAGCTACTGTGTGTGTTGCTGATAAGTTCACCACCAAACAGCTTAAGAGAACAAGGGGTTTTATTTTGGCTTACCATTGTCTGATTACAGTTCCTTGTCCAGGGCCAATACCAATACCAATTCCAAAGGCAAGGGAACTGGCACATTATATCCACATAAGAGCTAAAAGAGGGATAATCCTCACTTGCCACACTAGTATGTCTGACCAAGTGTATCAAAGGAAGCCAAATTCCTTAACCAACTCCCTCCATCTTATTCACTAGTCCCACCCACCATGGGCTGGGCCCTCCCACCAATCAGACAGTCTTGCCCAGAGCTTGTTTCAATTGCCAATTCTTTACAACTTTGCTCAATACTCAAGTCTTCAATTGCCGAGTTGACACCTGTATCTATGACAAGTAAATTAGAGTGACTCTGTGGTCACTTTCTGTCCCTGAATGATCGAAAGGATAATTTTTGCTCTATACCATTTTGGGAATAAGTGACATAAAGGAAATGACTATTGTAATAAGGGAGTGTATCTGGTTGTCTTGGAAGTGTTCCCCTCACAGCCCCCGCTTAGGAAGTGAAATTTTGCTAGTTAAGGAAACAGCAATTCCAAATCAGGTACTCTGAAATTTTAATAGTTTGGATAAGGGTGCTGCTCAGTTTTCTGGCATGGTGATAAAGACCTGGGAAAAACAACTTGAAGGAGAACAGCGGGTTTGAGCTCATGGTTTCTGCCCTTTCCGTGTGTAGTTGCTGCTTCCATCACTGGAGCTGAAGAACCACAGCGAGATGGAGAGGCAGTGCAGGGTAGGGCTTCCCACCTCACTGCAGCTGGGATGCAGAGGGATGGACCCTGGGACGAGATGCACCATTCAAAGGCGCACTCTCAGAAACCTACTCCCGTCCCCCCACTAGGTTCTGTCTCCTAGCAGTCCATCGGGAGTTCCACTTTCATGACTCCATCATCTCTGAAGAGTAGCACCAGTTGGGAACCAAGCCTTCACACAGGGACATCGTGGAAAGGGACATTGCCCTAATATGGTAGTGTGTTCATCCAAGACACTGGTATCCTGGTGGTTTATGGGTATTAAAATAAATGAAATAGTTTGGGACACTCCAAATAGCATTTGGGACACTAACATGCCATCTTCTAGTGATTCTGTAAGAGTAACGAGGCAGACAGAAAACACATGGAAAACTTCTGAACTGACCAATTCTTGCTGCCTAGGGATGGAATGCTCAAATATATCTTGTCTTAATGCCAAAAAGAATACTGTCAAGGAATTTCATAAAAACTCATTAAGAAATCCAAGATAGCAAGGTACTAGTGTTTCCTAAGATGTGCTGTGTGGCATATTTATTGCAGGTAATGAATTTTGTGGTCAGAAAAAAGATTCTTAAGCACCTCACCATAAGTAAAAGGTATCAAGAACTTCAGCAGTAAAGTTTATTAATAAAATCAAATAAATCCAGTAAATTATTAGCAATAATTTCAATAAATTATCAATAAATTATATTAATAAATAAAATAAAATTTTGATAAATAGAATGTTTCATTTGGATTGACTCCTCCCTAATGCATTAGCTAAGAGTAATTCTCCATTCTTTTTTTAAACACTTGTAAACTACCCATGCCACCAATGTTTTTTGCTGGACACTATCATGCGTTTTTTTTTTTAACCCTTATATCCTGGTGGTGTTCATGAAATTACAAAGTGCTTTTGTTAATCGCGCCTTTGTTTTGTTTCGGAGACAAAGTCTTATGTAATCCAGGCTGGCTGCAAGCTTGAGTAGTTGAGGATGACCTAAGTCTGCTGCCTCTACCTTCCGAGTACTGGGATTACAGTCATATGCCTCCGCGTGCTCAGTTTAATGTTAAGGGCCCTTCCCAAGCATCTTAGAATACACACAGGAGGCCATAGTTCAGCTGCCCATTAGCTTCCCTCCCAGGAAAATGCTTTCCTCTTGCCAGCTTTTCCTTCCCTGAGCATGATTATGACTTCGGAGTCTCTTCAAAAAACGAGGATCCCCTGTGCCCACCAGTGACACGCGAGGTAGTGGGGACATTGTTCCCCTAGGACAGGCATGGTGAGGCATAGCAGGTATTTTAGGAGAGAAGCAACCATCTGATGGTGAAACAAGCAGAAGGAACAGATATTTATTGGTATAAAGGTATGCATTCATAGACAGAATCACGTCAGTCTTGTGGGAGCTGAGCGGAGAAAGCTGCATCTCAGACTCTTAGCACTGAACACACAGAGGCAGGTTCAAGGCAGCGACCTCCTGGTAAACAAGGGATTTTTTTTTTCTGAAGATGTTTCTGTTTTCTCTTACCAACAAATATAAATTAACTGATTTGTTTAAGGTTTTTTTTTTCCACTCATACAAATTTAATAGGTACCCCGGTCCCCTCCCTCTCTCCACTCCTCCTTGGATCCCCTTGTTCCCTCCCCCTTCCTTTCCCCCCTCCCTCCCTATCTCCCAGTGCCCCCTCCCCCATCCCTGGAGCATCCTTTAGTGTGCATGTCAAACTTCACAAGAGATATTTTTTAACATTTGTGGATTTCATAATGTCAATACTCCCACCATGTCAGATTCAAGCTACCAAAGTTGCTTCCTGGAAGTCAAACCATCTGCTCTTAGGAGCTGTTGCCAGTGACCCAGGTTCATCACAGGCTTCACAGCACGCAAACTAGCATGCCTCTGGGTTTCTGGATGTCACGAGCTACACAAAAAGGACTTTTCTCTTTTATATAATATTTTTATTTATTCTGTGACAATTTCATATATCCATATCATGTTTCTTGATCCCAGCCCACAGCCATCCCCACACCCACGGAGCCCCTCCAACACATTCCCCTCATACCTTCATGTTCTTTTTCTTTTTACCATTTTTTTTCTTTGCACAGCTGTGTGTATTGGAGCGCACTGTGTACGTCTGTGGAGGCCCAACGGTAACTTTGGGAATCACCCCTGGAGTGCTTCTACCTCCTCTTTGCTTTGCTCTGGAGTTTCCCAGGCTCTGCCTTCCAGGATCAGAAGTACAGGCCACCACATTTACCCCCTGGTGTTTTTAAGTGGGATCCTGGATCTAAATTCAGGACCTTCTGCTTTTGAGGCAGAAGCTTAACCCTTGAGCCACCACTACAGCCCTTTCTTTCTTTCTTTTTTTTTTAATTTGCTGAGTGTCATTAACACTGCCCACACGTAGGTACGTAGGTGCGGAGCCATTCGCTGGAACATGGACAAGTGGCCACACTCCCTGAAGAAAGATAACTCTTTCTTCTTCAACAGCCATCATTTGCCAGGGGTGGGGGCTCGAGCCCTTCTCCCATCCATGCGGGACCATTGACTGACTAGATCTTGTGCAGTGGCCACAGTTGCTGAATCTCAGAAAATTGAGTTTCACAGCCCTCCACCCTGGTCTCTTGCATTCTGTCCAAGCTTGATACTCCCTGAATCCAGAGGGGGGATGGGGAGTTGAAAAAGGTATCGAATTTTGGGATGAGAACTCAGCACCTATTATCAGCACCTTAACCAGCTATAAATCTCTGTATCGGCCATTGCCCACTGCAGGAAGAAACTACTCTGACGGAAGTTGGGTAAAGTGCTAATCAGTCAGTTTTGACAACATACCCACTTATCGAACAATGATAGTCTGTCATCCCTCTCCTCAGATGCCATGACCTCCCCAGATATGAGGTATGACTGGGTTTGCAGAAGCAGGTGTGAATTCCCTCCTGTGCATCAGACTTACATGCAGTCAGAAAACAGTTGGTTACCCCCATAACAATCATGCTACTACTGCCCCTCCTGTTGGTATTGTAGCATCCAGGGTCCTGAGCTGCGTACAATCATGAATGTCTTCTTCTACCTACCCCTCAGCAGTGGGCATAACACCTCTGACCCTGTGAAAGGTAGCCAGCAGCAAGGAAGTGAGTCACAGCTTGATTTCTCTATGTCTTGTGGGCAAAGTGTGTGGTGTTTTCATCCGTAGAATCTTACCCTCTAGTTTTGGTGGGTACCTGTAAACCAAGGCCCGACCGATGGCTAAGGAAACAAGGTTTCCATGTCCCTAACCATCTCTGAGATCTAGGGCAGGAAGCACCCTCCTTGCAGTTAGAGATGTGGCCCACCACGCAAACGCTGTGGGAGAAGGGAGCTCATGAGCCACACCGTGGAAATGCTGCCCACCAAGCAGTGCTTGCGGCGCCTCCCCGGGCAGATCTGCAGTCTTCCTGCTCACTTGGAAAGTCAAGCAGAGTCCAGGGGAGACTCTAAGGGAGGAAGCTGAAACTGCTGAGGATTAGTCAAAAGGTAGCACTGAGGGACAGAGACCGTGGAACTCAGCTGAAACTCAGAGACAATGGGAAACAGTGTAGAAAATCGGGTATCTCAGACAGAAGGGCAGATAAAATAACCCAGTGTCCTGAAACCTCCCTTCGCTACTCCAAGGGAGTTACACTACTTATCTAGTTTCAGAAAAAGACTGAGTGCCAGAGAAACAATGTTGTTAGAACTTCAGGCAGCCATATCTATGCCAAGATATGCTTGTAACCTTGAATCAGCGCAGTTGGTACATGTTGAAACTGATAAACATTAAATAGTAGTGCACCAAGGTCTGGCTTTTATTTTCTGTGGTAGAACCTCACTCTGTAGTTGCATGGCCTCCAACTTACATGCTCCTGCCTCAGCCTCCCAGACAGCAGGTTACATTAATTCGTGTGTGTGTGTGTGTGTGTGTGTGTGTGTGTGTGTGTGATGAGAAGCCAGAGAACTAGTTTCAGGAGTCGGTTCTCTCATCCACCTTGTGGAGGCGCGTCTTGTTTTTGCTGCTTCTATGCTGCGGGCTAGCTGGCTGTGAGCTTCTGCTAATTCTCCTGTCTCTGCTTCCCACCTTGCCCTAGGAATGTTCCACCACATTCGAAACTTTTGATGGGTTCTGGGGATCAAACTTGGGTCATGAGGCTCCTGCAACGAATGCTTGAACCTGCTGAGACATGGTGCTGGCCCATAGGGTTTGTCTTCATTTTTTTTTTCCAACTAAACATGCTAATAAATTCATCATGGGAACCCTAGACAGTGGAAAAAACATTCAGTGTTCACTTGTGATTTGTTTGTTTGTTTATTTATTTATTTATTTATTTGGTATTTAAGCGCGCGTGCATGTGTGTGTGTGTGTGTGTGTGAGAGAGAGAGAGAGAGTGTGTGTGTATGTGTGTTCACACACACACAAGAGCAACAGGGTGCATGCGGAGGTCAGAGAACAACTTGTAGAAATCAGTTCTCTTGTACTGGTTACTCTTTGTGTTGTGAGAACACCCAAAGTCAAGCAACTTAAAAGAGAAAGGGGCAGTTTATACAGCTTACAGTTTTGGAGGGGAGAAACAGTCCATGGTGGAAAAGGCATGGTGGCTTGGCAGAAGCTAGAGGCCATGTCACTGTAGACATCTTGGAAGCTGAGAGCTATAAGACTGGTAGCTGCAAGAGCAAACCTCTCTCAGAAGTAGGGTGGGACTAATCCGCCTCAAGGCCCACCCCCTGTGACTGCCTCCTCCAGCATGGCTTGACCTCCGAAAGGTACCATGACCTTCTCACACACATGAGCCTATGGGGACACACTTCAAACATGGCATCTCTCCTTCTACCCTGTGGGTTCTGGGGGTTGAACTCAGCTTGCAGGCTTGCCAGCAAACGCTTGGTCTGCTAGGCCAGTCTTGTCAACTTAGAGCTGCTTCATGGATTGTTTCTGATCCTTAAGAATTTCTTGAAATTTGGGACTTGGTTTTCTAAATGTGCTACTGAACCTTCGGCAGACAGAGACACGTTGGACAGAATCTGACAGAGGCAGATGTGATGGACGTTCTCACCCTCCTGGTAGTCGTGAGGAGGAAGGACTCTGATGGAAGGGAAAAAAGGACAGACGAGCACCAGAAGCACTGTCATTTTCCTTGGACTGTAGAAGCAGACACTGCTGGTGGCAGGGGCCTCTCTCCGAGTCCCGGTTAGGTGGTTGTCGGAGGAAGGTGCCAGGCTCATCTGTTTTGAATACCTCTGCGCATTTCATTTCTGTTGCATAGTAGGCCACTGTCAGCTTTCTCCCCAAGTTCATGCCTAACACCAGAAGGATGCGGGGCACCTAGATGCATGCAGGCAACACTAGCAGGACTCAGTGGGTTAGGAGGAGGGAGGGAGGGAGGAGGGAGAGGGGAAGAAGGGAGGAAGGGAGGAGGGAGGGAAGGAAGGGGAAGAGAGGAGGGGAGGGAGGAGGGAGGGAGGGAGGAGGGGAGGGAGAAAGGAATTAGGAATTCCCAGAGCAAGATGGATAGCCAGACTAGCCCAAATGGCATGCTCGGGGTTTAATTAGAGACCCAGTCTCACAACCATAAGGTGAAAGAACAATCAAGAATGATTCCTGACATCATCTCTAGGCCTCCACAGGCAGAAGCAGTCACTCAAGTATAATTGTGAACATACATCTGCACACACACACACACACACACACACACACACACACACACACCACAACCACATACACCTGAAAAAATAAATCCACCTTTCTTGGGCCTGGCCACTCTGATGATTTTCTCAGTAACCATCCGGAACACCTAGCCCAAGACTTAATGGATGAATGGCCGACTCCCCTCATACTCCTTACCAAGCCTTAGAGAATGCCCTTTAACCAGTCACCTCTGTGTGACGGCATCCGGCTCAAATGGATCAATGTGGAAGAGTTTAGCAGGCTCCTTGCTTGTTTCTTACAGTTCTGGTTTTCTCTCTATACACAGCCATGCTTTGTAATCAGCCTGCTTCCATTGTACCACCAAAGCTTCTAACCTGCTGTAGACAGTAATTATTATGGTATGTTGATTGCCAGTAGAACTTATGATTTGTCTCTCAAATGTTAATATGAAACTCAATTAAATAGATTGGAACCAAGCAAAAAAATCAGAGTACTTAGTGGAATAAAATGAGGAAAATCTCTAGTTTAGAAGGGCAGAAGGGCCAGAAGTGTCTGGAAAGCAAAAGTAAAGTCACTTACATATGCAGACTGGAAGGCTTGATGGAATTGATATCTATTTTAAATGTGAATTCATTTTCATTCAAGACTTTCCTTTGGGAAAACTCACTGAAGTCTTCGTTTTACACAAAAGCACCCAATTTAAGCTCCAGGAGAAAAGTGGGCTTGGATGAAATACACGCAACCCTACTGTGAATTTGGAACATCAAATTGGTAGCCTGGATCCTAGTCTAGACTGTGCTACTTACTAACTAGCTAAGGCTTTAATATGGCTGTTGAGTCCAGCAGAGATACCAGACTCGCGCAGTTCTCCACGGGGACAATGACATTAAAATAGCTGACGCTGTTAGACTCCTTGTTGTCAGACTGAGTGCTGGGCATTACTTCCTCAGCATCACTCCATCAGATGGGGACAATCATTATCTCTGAGAAAGCTGAGACTCGGAGAAACGAGCCTGTCCTTGTGCTGAGTGAAAGGTAGGCTGGGAGCTGTACGCCGCCAAGGCTAGCTAACTAGCTTAGGGCGCTCCTTTTCCCCACATCTACCTTATGTTTTTCCTTAGTTCCGCATCTGCAAGTCAAGTGCATTATTTGGACTACTCTGACACACACTGAGCAGTTAGCACTTCTTCCATTATATTGTCATGCCTTTGTCTCTACCAGTTAACAGACACATTCAGGAACTGTGTATGGTCTGGTTCTCTATTCTTAGAGCTTATTGTATGGTTTGGCAATCAATAGAAAATATGTATGTCAAGATAGAAATTCTCCAATATATGTTTCATCTGATCCTCACAAAAACTTTGCAAAGTAGAACCATTGTTATACTTTATAGATAAAGGATTGGATCGTAGGGGTTAAACAATTGAAGAGGAAGTGTGTGTTGCACATAGGTGGATATATGAGGGCTTGTGTGCAAAAGGTCACACAAGTGGGTGTGCCTATGGAGGCACAAGAGTGACTTTGCCAATCACCCTTATTGTTTTGCTCTGGAGTGTCCCAGGCTCCTCCTTCCAGGGCTGGAATTGATTGCAGACCTCAGTCATATCCTCCAGGTATTTTTTTAATGTGGAATCTAAGGATCCAAACTCAGGTCCCTTTGCTTGTGAGAGAAAAGCTTTAACCACTAAGCCAGCTCCCCAGTGCCAAAAGTCTCATTTTGCATCCAGTTTGTTAGCATCATCTATCCCTGTTAGCATCATCTATCCGCTAAGTGGTCCAAGCTGACTCAAAAAGCAGACCAGCTTCCCATTTCCCTGCTGGAGTCCCCTCCCCTCTCCTTTGCTCCCAACTGCAGTCTTGGTTCAGCCCCTCCCTTTATCCCTACCCTGATTCAGATCCAGAATGTAAATTACAATAGTTAAAGAATTTGCAATCTCTCTTGGCTGACTCTCAAGACAAAAGACTAAAAATTATGGCTGGCATTTCGTGCATGAGTATAACATATAACTCCCCTTAGAAACAAAGACATACATACCTGCTCTCTACCACAGCAGCTTAAACCACTGTTCTGTAGTGAGTCAGGGTTATATTTTCATCTGGTGACATAAACTATAATTGGAGGAACAGTGCCTTGCTACAATCCATATATCAAGGAGGTAGCCCAAGACCCCAAAATCCTGGCTTGACTGCCCTCATCTTTTCAGGGCGTCATTTCTCCTCCCATCTCTCATGGCCCTAGTTCCCATCTCTGCTCCTCTCTGTCTTCTCACTGCTGTTTTTAGCTCATTCCTTGCTTGTCTCCCTAGTGCCGAGGGGCTCCTCACCAGGCTGCATTTCTTTTGGACCTGTTTTTGATCCGAGTAAATATCACATGTTCTCTAGGGACACTTGATCATGCTGTGTCAAAACTTGCACTGGTGGTCAAGCCCATAGAGGAAACCGAGGCAAGAGGAGCCAAAATTCAAAGAAAAGCAGGGCAACATTACGAGACCCTTTATGTCCAAAACAAAAATTGGAAGAAAAAAAAAAGAGGAGGGAATGTAGCTCACTTACAAAATACTTATCTACCACTGGTCATATCCAGGGATGGGGTGGGGGGAATAGGAGATGCAAGGGGAATAAAGTATGCCCTGGGGGCCTGGCTGCCTGCCCCAGCTGCCACCACCCTTCCTATAACTGCCCCTCTACTACCAGCACAGATGTGTCCCCCCTGCTGTCTCTAGGGCACCCCAGGCGCCAGAGCTGGTGTGAAGCCACAGGCAGCCTTTGGTTGTCTACTTCTGCATGGGAAGCTTCTTCAAAGCAAAAGAAAATAATCATGCCTATGGACTGCTCAGACTCAACAGTGAGGCTTCTCAGAATATGGAACTTTCCTTCTCTTCCCAGAAACCTGGAACAAAGTACTCTAGTTAATATTCTCAGATGAGCTGCCAAGAAGACGGTCTCGCTGGCTAGGAGAATTCCGTATACTATTTAAAGATCATATGTTACGCAGGAGAAGCAGTGATCTTATGGCCAGAGGTTCACTGAAGATGTTGGGAAGGAGCCAGGTGTCAAAATTAGACAGTAAATAAAGCTGTGTTTAAAAAAAAAAAAAAAAAAAACAAACCACGGGCCATTTGTCCTATCTGAAAATTCCATTTAAAGTTATTGAATTCAATTTGAGTGCTGTGAATTATTTATTAGTATTCTATATTTAACTTGGTCGATGGAGAAACACATTGAGAAAGCCTGTTTTCATCTCTTGCCGAGTCTTTAGAGATACTTCTAAAAGTTAGTTGAGCTGTGTCCTAAGGGGCATCAGAAGGACCATGAGAAAATGAAATTTCCGATCTGGATTATCTTTGCAGTTCAATTCTAGCAGTGACTGTAAGTTTATTTCTTTATCCCTCACTTCTTCTTCTGGCTTTTTTTCTCTAAATTCTCATAGAGGTAACAACTTCACAAAACACAACCTGCTGATAGAGGACGACTCTGGTCATGTTGGAGATAGTTCCCTGTGAATCACAGGCTTTGACAAGAGGCAGACAAGATTTCACACAGCAGTTCTAACATGGCCTAACATCAGATACCCAATCAAGCCAGGAAGACCTAGGAGAGTCAGACATGAACTGTGGAGATGACTCGGAGGTTAAGCCTTGCCTCAAAAGCAAAAGGACCTGAGCTCAGATTGCCAGATCACATGTAAAAATGCCAGGAGGAATGGTGGCAGCCTGTAATCCCAGTCTTGGAAGACGAAAGCTAGGAAACCTCCAAGCAAAGCAATAAGGAAACAAAGCAATCCAGCATGATTCCTGATATCCCTCTTGGGCCTTCACAGACACCTGAGCTCAAGTGCCCTCTTGCATATAAACTCGTACGCACATACATCCACTTACATGGAAATACGCACATGTGCCAAAAAAAAAGCTGCTTAATTTGCATCCCTTCTACAATTCTTCCATGCCTACTATTCTGTATATCCAGGGTTTTATATGATCAATCTAACCGGGTAACATACATCCACTTCCAAAATCAATGAGCTCTTTCGCCCTTCCAAAGAGACTTAAATATGACTATGTTGTAATATTAGAAAGTTTTACATTTTAAAAATGGTGTGTTTGTGAATATATTTATGCCCTGGCAGAGTTTTTCAAGAAGGTCAGGATACAATAGCCAAGTGGAGCGCTTGGCTGGGCGGCAGTGGCAATCAGCAGTTAAGTCTTCAACACAGAAAGACCAGCCTTAAAGCCTGGCTTAGTCACTTGCTAGATGCAGGCACCCGAAATAAGACACTCAGACTCATTGAGCCTCAATTTTCTATTCATAAAATGGGGCAAGAAGTAACTTGAGAGATAATGTAGATGATACCAATTGTTTTCAGACCTCCACAAGCTAGGCAATGCATTGTGTTTGGTGGTGACCATTTCAGTCCCACACAAAAAAACGTGATTCACTCACATACTGGTGAGTAGGACTTAATTAACACTGAAAACTACTCTGTGAAAGACTACAAAAAAGAATAAAAAGGCAAAACAGATCATGAGGAAATGTTTTCAAATATACGTCTAATTGTCATGAATTCAAAATATATGAAGATGTCTTAATACCTAACCATAAGAAAACAACCCAATTTTCAAACTCCAGATCCTCCTGCTTCCCTCTACAAACTGCTGGAATTACAGATGTGTGCCCCCAGGCCTACTTTATGCACTACTGAGGATCCAATACAGGGCTTTGTGCATGCTAGGTAAGCAGTCCCCCAACCGAGCTACATCTCCCTTTCTAGTATTTTTAAAAAAAAAGAAAAAAGAACTGAATCTTGCTACAAGAATACAAGCAGATGACAAATAAACATTTGAAACAATGCCAACATAGATCACCAGGGAAGTGCAGTAATGGACGATTATGCTCCCATTAAAATAGTTTAAAAACCAAAACATCAACAACACCAAATGCTGGGAGGATGCTAAGCAACTCTCCTTCATTACCATGGGAACGTGAAACCTAACACAACCACTTCCAGAGACAGGCCGACACGTTCCTACAGAGTAACACACTGTTTTACAGAGTTGAGCAGTGATACTCCTTGATATTCATCTACACAAAGTGAAAGCTTATGACCACATAGAATCTCATATTTGAGTGTTTATGTCAGCTCTGTCATAGTTTCTGAAACTTGGTGGCAGCAAGTGTGGTGGTTCATGCCTAAAATTCCAGCATTTAGGGACTGAGACAAGGGGACTATAAATCGAAGCCCAACCTGAGTAACAAGGTAAATCTAAGACTAGCCTAAACAAGTTAGTAAGTCAACTTCTAATAGCAAAAAGCAAACCAACAAAAAAAAATCTCACTAATGAACAAAGCTCAGCAGTCACCAAGATGTCTGTCAGTAGGTTAATGGGTCAACAAATTGAGTTATATCTGAACAGTGGATTATTTAGTGATCAAGCAAGGAAAAGGCATGTTCCAGTTACTCTTCCCTTGCTGTGATAAAATACTCTGATCCAAGCAACTTAAGGGAAAAAGGGTTTACTATGCTGATGGCTCCAACGAGACAAAGTTCACTGTGGCAGGGCGCACATAGTGGCAAAAGCAGGAAAGAGACAGAGAGAAAGAGAGAGAGAAAGAATATGCATCCATGCCATGGTACATAGGTAGAAGTCAGAAGACAACTTTTGGAAGTCAGTTCTCTCCTTCCACTATATGGCCTCTTGGGGATGGACCTCAGAACTCCTGGTTTAGATTCAGATACTGTACCCACTGAATTATCTCTCTCTCTCACACACACACACATACACACACACAAGCAGGCCACTAGACTCTGCTGGGTTGCAAAGAAATATCAAAAGCCATTCAAATCAACTATCATATCACTGTTGTGCATCATATCTCTTCACTAAAATCTAAATGACTCCTGGGTAGGAAAAAATATTCAGACTTTGAGCACCTGGTTTCATTGTGTTGCCCAAATAAGGAAAGGGGAATTCATTAAGAACCCTTTGTGCTTAATGGAAGGGTTCAGTTTGGCCACAGACCATCTGGGCTTCCATCCTCGTGCAGTAAGACCCTGAGGAATCATGTGAAAACTCACCTGAAGTGAACGTTGCACTGCAGAGGTCCATGGGCCTCCATGCTGTGCCAGACTGGACGTTGCCTGGGAAACGACTAGTTGTTTTCACTCCAGCTAGAAGGAAAGTCAGAGGCAAGGCTGCTTCAGAATCCTCTGTCTCTGGTCCTCTGAGGCTCTGCAGGCATTATGCAGGCCTGTCTTCCAACCACTCTTCCAGTTTCCTGTGACTCTGTGCAGTCCCAGATTACCAGATGTCCACCCCAATTTGACCTCCTTTTTTGTATGGACACAAGTGCAGACCAATAGCTACAAAAGCTATGTATGCTGTGTCCCCTGCTCATGTTCTCCTGTCTTTCCAAAATAAATAAGTAAAATTAAAAAGAGCATTAGAATCAGGCTGGAGAGATGGCTCAGGGGTTAAGAGCCTGCCTTGCAAGCAGAAGGTCCTGAGTTCAGATCCTGGGTCCCACGTAAAAACAACAGGCAGAAATAGCAGCTGCCTGCAATTCTAGCCCTAGTGGGTAGAGCCCCGGTAATACCAGAGTGAAGCAAAGAGGTAAGAAGCAATCCGGGATGATTCTTGAAGCCTACCTTGGCCCTCCACAGGGATACACAATGTGTGCACACGAATGCATGCGCACGCGCACACACACACACACAATAAATAAATATATTTTTTAAAAAGTATTAAAATAACAAAACAAGAGGTGGAATGGGAAATTTAAGAATTCCAAGAAAAGCCAAACCTATAATTTAGTTAGTTATTCAGAGGAGTTAGTGTGAAGAACAGTGAGTTCAAGGCCAGCTTGGACAGTTTAGTGAGACACTGTCCCAAAATAAAAAGTAGAAAGGAGGGCTATGAAAACAACTCAGTGCTAGAGCCCTTGTCTGGAATGCGCAGAGCCGTGGGTTCCATCTGTAGTACTGGCAGCAAGGCATTAAGCGCACACCTGTCATCACCTTTGGGTGGCTGAGGTTTGAAGACTGCTGTGAGTTTGAGGCTAACTTGGTCTATAAAGTCATACCAGGCCGGCTTGGACTGCAGGTGAGACCCTGTCTCAAAAAAATACAATAAAATTCCTGAAGGAGGTAATGGTTACTCTTCCATGTTTAACATGTTGAGATGAAGGGACCTTGCTTTCTTCCTTCTTAACATCTCATATCTGCTCCCTGCAGTCATTGGCTTTGCCACTCCTGGTCCGGGTCACGAATATGTGTGTGTTCATGGAATGTTTAGTATACTCTGGATTCACTCCTGGTGGTCGCCTACTGCCTCTGCCTTGAAGAAGCAGATCACGTCTCAAAGTTAAGCTTCTGGAGAGCTCTTTCTTTTTGTTTTAGAAAGTGAGAGACAGAGATGGGGGGTAGACATGCCATGGCACACAGGTGGAGGTCAGAGGACATCTCTCAGAAATCTTTTCTCTCCTTTCATGGTGTACTTTGGGGATCAAATTCAGCTCACCAGGATTTGAGCAGGCTCCTTACCCATCAGAGATGTCCTACCAGGCCCTTGAATGGCTCTTAAGACCCTCTGCAAATATGCCTCATTGTCTTGGAAGATGGGCTGTCACGTTGAACTCCAATTCAGTAGTAATGTTCTGTGCTTAGTGATTCTTCCCAAAACAGTTTCAGACCGTCCTTGCTGAGTTACTACTTCCCTATTTCATTCCTTGAAACTGAAGGAACTTGTAGCCCCTATAATCATGAACAAGTCCCCTTGCCTGGCATCATCCCCCTCTCCCCCACCCCCGTGTTCTCTTCTGTCTCTCTGTGTTTTAATTTCTTCAACCTATTGGGGATGAGGCTAATATTCTCTTTCACTTTCTTCAGCCTCCTTTATCCTAACTGATCCCTTTAAAAAGTTGGATGTTTTGGTCCACTGTGCTAGCACGGCGTGTAATCCAGTGGCTGAGGGGGTGTGGGGAAGCGGTTGAGATAGACTGATCATGAATTCAAGTCCAGTCTCAGCTTCATTACAAGTTTGAAGCCAGCCTTGGTTAATATGAAGTTTCAAACTGGCCCGTTTTCCATGAGACTCTGCCTCAAAACAAAACAATAAAGCATGGGGTTTTTTTTTGGGGGGGGGGTGTTTTCTTCCATTTTCAGGGGAATGTGTGAGAGGTGGTACATGTGTGTATGCGTTGTCACATGTGTGTGGGTGCATTGCAAGTGAGTGCACATGTGTGGAGGGCCATTACCAGGAGTCATCCTCGATCACTCCGCCATCTTAATGTTTTGAAGCTGGGTCTCTAAGACAACCCAGAGCTCACAGATAAGGCTAATCTGCCTAGCCAGCTTGCTCTGGGGATTCTCAGACCCCCACCTTCCAGGGCTGGAATTCACCTACTCAGCATTTGTATTTATGTGGTATCGTTAGCTTATTTCACCTCTGGACACCAGAATGGATTATTTGAACATGGGTTTGGTCTGAGACACCTGGAGGGCTCTGTGGGACGCCTTTATCTGTTATAAAAGGCAAAGAACATGAAAGCAAGAACGAAGACCTTCAAGTTAATTCACAGCAGAGGGGTCTGTGTTACTAGAGAGAGCTTCTAGGCAGCATGTTGATATAATCTATATCTGCGTGCACAGAGCGCTTTATTTCCCAACCAAGCTTTTCCCAGACCCACGGGCGTCAGCAGGTAATCTCTGTGCTGTCTGCAACAGGGACTGTCTTGCCCAACAGCCTCTAATCTCTCAGGCAATGGCCGTGGGCAAGAGCTGTGTCCTGGTCCAACGAGTCATCCACAATGTAGGCTCCAAAGATCTGAGCTCCAGTCCTTTTGTTTGTGTGGCAAACATGTGAACCACTGAGCCATCTTCTCCCCAACCTCATATTTTGTTGTTGTTGTTACTGTTGTTGTTTTATTTGATTGGCTTTGTTGGAAAGATAGTTTATCAAGTATACTGAAAGAGGGCATCGAGGTAGATAGGAAATAGCATATTGCCTGGTTGTTTTTATTTTATCGTTTTTTGCTTTTGAGACCTCATCTAATTATGCATTCTAGGCTGACCTTGAACTCATAATCACCCTTCCTTCATCTCCATAGTAAGGATTATAGTTCTTACCCAATATGTCCTGGTATACTAAATATTAGTAAACTTTTAAAATACCAACTTTGTGTGAGCCCCCAGCCCCAAGATTCTGTGTCCCAAATGGTGACTGGATCCTTTATTGACAGATTCTGATCTTCCCAGAAGTAGCTTGGCTTTTATTTATTTATTTGTGTGTGTGTGTGTGTGTGTGTATGTGTGTATGTGTGTGTGTGTGTGTGTGTGTGTGTGTGTGTGTGTGTGTGTGTGTGTGTGTACATGAGGGCACCTGAGTATGTGTGTGCTTGTAGAGGCTCAAGGGTGATATCAGGAATTATCTTGTTTGGCTCACCTCCTTATTGCTTTTGCTCTGGGGTTTCTCAAGCTCTACCTTCCAGGGCTAGAAGTACAGACTACTGCCATATCTGACTGTCATTGTCACATGGGATCTGGGAATCTGAACTCTGGTTCTTTTGCTTTCGAGGCAAAAGCTTTTCTCTCTGAGCCATCTCCCCAACCCAGTAGCTTGGCTTTTAATAGCCAGAAACTGGACAGACTAGTCCAGAGAGGCTGAAGCCAATTGTGCTGCATCGGAATCTGAGATTTCACTGCCAAACTCTGGCAGGGCTCTTAGAAAATGGTCAGGCAATTCCAATGTCTCAAGAGACAGGAGGAGCATGCAGTTTCCTGACTGTCTGGTCAGAATCTCCAAGAAATCCATCTGGAAAATGAGAGAGTCTAGACCTGAAGGTGCAAGGACTAAATTAGTTTAAGCCCTTGTCACACATTTCTAGGACCAATGATAGCATCAGTATTGACTTGGCTAGCCTGTTGGGTTGGCAGATATGTACAGGAGAGCCAGAAGCTGGGCTTATCTGGTAGCCCAGGGAAGAGCCAAGTTCACATCTAATGCTATCTATCAAGGCAGAAACCCCAGCCACAGTCAAGGAGCAGCCTAAGGCAAGAGGCCTCACTATGGGCCCTGAAGGAAATGTTGTCATACTCTTGATAGGACAAAGATGACTCAGCAATGAGCTCTTAGCTGGTAGCCAAGTGAGGCTCTCAGCCACCTTCCCTTCTTTCCTTTCTTCCTCTTTCCTTCTCTCTGCGCCCAGCCATGGAGGGATTGAGTTTCCGTCTCCTCTACACCAAGAGATAGAAGGACTAGTCAAGAGGTACTTCCCCGACACAAATGTGTAAGTATACACCCTCACCAGGCACCGGCACCACAAAAGGCCAGTCCAGAGCCTATGACCCAGGGCAAGAACTTCCACAAAGCACTGGGGAGCCCTTTCTATTTAAAGCAACAGCAAGCTCTGTCTCCGACCGTCTTTAACAGACTCAGCATATGACAGACCAGAGTTGCAGATTTTTTTTTCCTTAGCCCACTTCCTTCTAAAGTATCAGTCTGTGGTTAATCAAGCGCTACAAACGAGTTTCTCCCTCAGACTTTGTGGGCTGACACAGCTCTCTGGGCCCTTATGATTTGTTGAAGTTCCTCCCAGGAGTGGAAGCAATCAGTAAGAAAAGAGACCTAAGACCTTTTTCAGGATGGGGATGCATGGAGCAGGATTGGGGTGGGAAGGAGCCAGATTCTGAGAGCCCCCCCCACCAAGTCTTCAAGCGTTTGCAAGCGTTTCTGTTCTTATTCACCATGCCAGCAGGTGACATGCCGGAAACCAAAGCAGTCACTGGCTGTTGTCCTGGTGGCTGGCAGCCTCTGTTCCCCTTCCAAGCCATAAGTCAAAACAGCCAGCTTAGCTTACTTCCGGAGACGTCACCCTGTGGGCGTGGCATCGGTGCGGGGTCCAGTTCTCACTAGGGCATCAGGTGCAAGGTGCCAGCCAAAGAAAGGCAAGGCTGACAGAGGTGGGTTTGTTTGACCTTGCTACGTGCCAACCCAATGAGTCTGAGACACACCAGGACTCTCGGGAAAGCTATTCCCTTCTCTCGTCTTCCTCCGGGCCGACGGTACCTACTCAGCAGGTGGCACTAAAAGGTAACTGGTGCATATATGTGTTGCCTGTGTGTAAAGGAGATGCTTGGGAATGGCAGCAGCAGCAACTGTTGATTCTGTTTCAAAAAAGAATAGGTACTTAACGTGCCGGGGATGACCATTTTCACCACGTAGCAGCTGTGATCTTTGTCTCAGAGGCCTCACTCTTGGTTTGTTAAGGCGCTGAGCCCCCAAATGGTCAGATCTGCAGTTTAGGGTGAGCAGAGACTGCAGGATAGAAGGGGGGAGAAGAGAGGAGAACCAAAATGTGCACAGTTGGCTCCCCCGGTGAGCTGAGGTGGAGGCTGACCACAGAAGTAACCTGGCCAGTGGTAGAATCCATTGCGCTTGTGGTGGGGCCAGAGAAAGAACCAGAGGCGTCTAGAGATTTCCGACCTGCTGGGTGGAACACCACAAAAGGGGGAAGCAAAGTTAGAAAATAAGATCTCTTTGAAGTTTATTCAACCTGAGCAAAGACATTTCTTTGCTCTGGGCTTTTTTTTTTTTTTTTTTTCATGCATTTTAAAACCCTGGTCCCAGGCACTGCGCCCAACTGGACGGCCTTGGAAGGGTGTTTATCTGACAGACAAAGGAAAAGAAGGACAACATGTACCTGAACTGTCAAGTTCTCTCTGCCTCCCTGGACAAATCAATTTGAAGGCCAGGAATTCAGCGGTGACTAGCGTTTTTAAATAATGGACCTTTTTTTTTTATAAGTATTAATATCATCAAATGTCAGATAATTTTGAAAATAAGGAAATGACTACATCTAGAATTCTGACACGCAGTTGATGAAAAATTAGCTCTTTGGTTTTGGTAATCACAGTGCTGTCACGATTCAGACATAACTTCTGATTCCATTTAAATGTAGGAATGTTTTTAATGTCTACATTTTTTGATGGTCAGAAAAAATAGAGGTCTCAAATATGACGAATTGAAAGTAAAAACAAAAAGACTTTTATTTCGTGTGTGTGTGTGTGTGTGTGTGTGTGTGTGTGTGTGTACAAGAGGGCACTGGAGTGTTTCTGCATGCAGACCCAAGGGTGCCATTGGAAATCATCCTGAATTGCTCTACATTCTTACTGCTTTGCTCTGGGGTTTCCCAGGCTCTACTTTCCAAGGCCAGAATTGCATATCCGCCTGGCATTTTTACACATGGGATCTGGGATCTGAACTTAGGTCTTTTTACTTGTGAGGCAATGCCTTTAATCCCTAAACCATCTTCCTAGCTCCTGAAAAAGGCATGTTAAGAGAATCTTTAAAGTGTAGATTGTGAGTGGGAAGAGGAAAGGAAAGGCCTCTATGGGTTGTGTATTGTGCTCTAGTGTTTTTAAGCCTATGGTTGAAGCTTAGTGCTTTGCACAGTTTAGACTAGCATGGACCAGGAAAGCAAAAGCCGTCTGACTGGGAATAAAGAGCCTCTGACCCATGAAGTATGTGAGAGCAACAGGCCTGGCGTGTGACAAAACTGCTCTGAAAGACATGGTAACTAGAACTGGACAACGGAGTAAAAGCTACCAGGGTCTGAGAGAAGAGGGGATAGGATCTGAGGGATGGTCAGACTTGCAAAATGGCAAACTTTCTGAAAGCTGGCTGGAAACAAGTGAGGACAGACCTAATATGTCAACTTTTAAAAGTGGTTAAATGGATTTAAAAAAAAAAAAAGATAGGGGTGAGGTAGAAACTAGATTGGGCAACTAAGCTAGAGATCTGGAGTCTTGAGATATTATATAGAGGTAAGTGGCATTGCTAATTCTCTTGCAATATTTAATTACTCATTGTGAGAAAGTTTTTTAAAAATTGGCCTATGGCTGTGAAATCACAGAACCAGGTGCCAGGAAGCCTGATAAACATCCAAGCCCAGCGCTGAGCCTGTGTGCAGGCCAGTTGCTGGGTCAGCCCCAGCCTCAGCTTGGCCTTGGATTGTTTTCTGGCATCTGCTGCCATTTGCAGAACCAACCTGGGCAGTAGCAGACTCATGCCATCCCAGAACCCTGCTTGTCAAACAGGACTGCTTGCCAGTGGCTATATTGTATCCAGTGTTGATTCATTGGAAGTATTATTTTATATGACCCAGGCTTGGGTGTCACAGAAAATCTCATTTCCAGTGTCTGTGAGCCAGTTGTCAAAAGTGGGAGAAAGGGGAGCTGAGACACTAAAGAAAGAGCAGATAGATAGGTTTTGGCTGCATGGTTTGCAAATTAAAAAAAAAAAATTACTCTGTGGGGGGTGTGTGTGTACATGCACACATATGTACATGTATGTGGAATTCAGAGACAACTTTCTAGAGTTGGTTTTCTCTATCTCTCTCCACTTTGGGTTCTAGGAGTCAAACTCAGATGACAGGCATGTGAGTCAAGCACCTTTACCCACAAACCGAAACACACTGGAGCCTTAAAAAAGTATCTTGGGTGGCTGCAAGACAACACGAATTTCCCCCTCCCCCATAGCAGGAGAAAGCCATTTTTATACTAAGCAAGACAAAAGTGGGCCGTGGCCAACCAGAATGTACTGACCTTTCTCAAAACATTAGTTGAAGTAATAATGTTGGCATCAGTGACTGGCACGACACGCTCAGCTGACTGTCCTAATGGCTTTGTTTGCCCATATGGGATATGTTCCATGATTACCTGGTAGACAAAAATGCGAATTGTGGTCAAGATGGTACGGATATGTTCAGCTGCACCCTCCTTACACACACACACACACACACACACACACACACACACATACACACACACCAATTCCCTAAATAAACTGACCCCTTACTAAATGCCAAGAATTCAACTGAGCACTGCGTATATTTGATGTTTGGAACTTCCAGAGGGCCTGAGGGTTTGAGGAGTTGATCATCATTCCAGAATCACACAGTTGACTAATTAAGGACTTGAGACTCTGGTTACAACTTCTCAGTTTGCAATACCCAAACTGTGAACCACTAGGCTTTGTTGCAGTCCAATGAGATCATGTATAAAACAAAAGGATTCTCATGAATGTGTAGACCACTGAAGCCATCCTGAAAGACTGGGTCTTCTCTTGTTTCATTCATCCTCGATGGGGAAACCACCCAGTCAACTCTTCTCAAGCCACAATTTCCAAGTCTCTCCTTAGCAACCAAGTTCACATGTGCTGCTCTAACATCTAACTGTTAATGAAACTGAACTCATGAGATGTTGCAATCTCATTTATCTATCTATCTACCTATCTATCTATTTATTTATTTATTTTTAGAAAAAGTTTTGCTAATGTAGCCCAGGCTGGTCCAGAACTCAAGGTCCTTTGGCCTCAGCCTCTCAAACTTTGGGATTACAGGTGTGTGACACCATGTCTGCCATTGTAGTTACTTTTCTCTCTTGCTGTGAGACAACACACTTGGACACAAGCAACTTGGGAAAGAAAGGGAGATATACTGGCTTATGGTTCCAGAGGGGACAGAGTACATTGTGACAGAAATCACATAGCAGAGGGAGTTGCTGGAGACAGAAGCAGGAGGCTAGTTCAGATCACTACAATCACCATGAGACAGAGAACAAGAGAAAGAAAGGAAGAAAGGCTGGGTCACCAAACCTCAAAATCCACCTCCACTGAGGTGCTTTCCTCAAGCATGGCTCTACCTCTTCAATGTGCCACAGCCTTTTTAAACATTAACACCAACTAAAGTGTTATGAGCCTAGGGCAGAAGGTGGGGACGAAGGCAGGGGAGAAGGGGTGGGAGGGACAAAGATTCACATTTAAACCATGACACCTGGTCTCAAAATATTTTCTGTTGCTTGTCTGTTTGAGACAGAGTCTTACCATGAAGTCCAACCTGGACTCAAACCCATGGCAATTGTCCTACCTGAGACTCCAAGTCCTGGGATCATAAACATATACTACCAGACCAAATCTAAAGAAAGGCTTTGTTTGTTTTATTGTATGGACCTGACCACTCTACCACTGAACTACAGTGCTAAAAACTCAAAAAATTTTCTTTTAATTTCCTATTTATGTAGTGTGTGTGTGTGTGTGTGTGTGTGTGTGTGTGTGTGTGTGTTTACTCATAGGAACTTGTGTGCCATGGCATGAGTATGAAGGTCAAAGGGTAACTTTCAAGAGTTGGTACTTCTACCTTGTGGGTTCCAGGGATTGAACTCAGGTCACCAGGTTTGTGTGACAAGAGTCTTTACCCACTGAACCATCTCAACAGCTCCCACTTTTTTTTTTTTTATTAATAATATACTATCAGAAGAGACTTTTCAACAGAAACAGAATGCTTATTATTCATATTACTTTTTGATTTTGTGAGACCAGTTCTTACTCTGCATATCTGACTGGCTAGGAACTCTCCGTATAAATCGGCTGACCTTAAATTTCCAGCAATCCTTGCTGCTGTTGCCTCTGCCTTCTGCATGCTGGGGTTGTGCGTAGGAACTATCAGGCTTAGTTATCCAAATGTATTTAAGGTATGAATTGCAAATACCTAAGAAATAGCTCAAACAATGACAGCTATTCAAGTCACACAAGCAAAGAAAAAAAAAAAAAACCACCACTTTGTGCTAAATTTAGTCATTTGTTTAAGGTAGCCAAGCATAAACCTGAAACAGAAAACATGCCAGATGACTGAAATAAACACATCTGTAAGTAAATATTGAATGGGCTGATTTCTGGCCGACTTATAGCGCTCCAACCTAAGAAGATAAGAAAAGTAACTGTGTTCTTTCAAATAGAAAATGTGGATAAAATGATAGTAGCCTTCATAAAGATAAGTTTAGTCTATGTCTGGAACTAGGAAAGAGTAGTTGATATTAAAAGAAGTAGGCTAGAGTGCAGCTCAGTGGTAGAATGCTTAGCTAGCGTGTGAAAGGCCGTAGCTTAAACACCCAGTGCCACAAAGAAAAAAAAAAATCTCCCAGAAGAACAACACTCTTTCCTTTAGACTCAGTATTTTTCATCATCTAGTTCAATTATGAGAAGTATGAGTATTTGCTTGCGTGGACTTAATTTCAAGTCAATCATGACTTGAATTTAAATAATGTAAGTTCTTTAATGAAATTTATAATATGTTAATGCATGGTTAATAGGAAACAAAAGTCAACTCCAACCTTGCTTTATATTCATATAATTATATATAAAAATAACATGATATATTAAATATTATATTACTAATAATTAATATAGTATATATTTCTGTTACAGCATATATTGTATATTCTATTCTGTTCTATATACTAATACAGTATAATATTTCTGTGTTATATATATCATTTATGAATATACTATATTATATGTATATATACTGTATTAATTATTGTTAATTGTGACTTGCATACCAGAAGGCATGATTGAAGGCAGAAGCAGGAGGCAGGTTCAGTTCCCTGCAGCCATCAAGACTGTAGAAAGAGCAAAAGCAAACTGAGGAAGCAACTGGGCTACCAAACCTCAAGGCCCGCCTCCCTGGGACCTAACTTCCTCCAACAAGGCTCCACCTCCTCCAGGACCTTCCCACACATTACCATCAGCTGTGGAGGGTAACTTCCATTTGAACCGTAGCGATACACATACACACTGGCTAGCCTGTACCTGCACTCAACTGCCTGAGAGAGATCAAATAACGCCAGCCCCCATCGATGAGCCCCTCCTACTGCTTGGCAGGAACGACCTTTGCCCTCCCCTAACAGGAGTCTCTTGAAGCTTCTAAACCACCACCTTCTTGTTCCCTCCTCACTGGTGGCCCTGAAATGCTCCTGTCCAAGGCCAGTCTCTCCTCTCTACAAGCACTAGATTACCCCGTTTACCAACTCAAGGACTTTGCTCTGGCAAGTCTCCTTGGTCAGCAGCAAAACTCCCTGAGGGAGGTTTGTCTCCAGTTCTTCCTGGAACCTTCCTGTTTAGCCTTTGTTGTTAACACCCCATCAAGGGCAAGGGTCTGACATGTTACAAACAGGGGTCAGCCATCCCATTTGACTTAGCTGCCTCTGAGACAAGCATCCTTTTTGAGAATCGCTCCTTGAAACTGTCTCCTCTTGACCTCAGGACTCCCCAATTCCCCCAGCATCTTCCTGTCTCCCTTCTTTTCCTGGACTCCTATCCCTAGACTAACTCTGTGCCTTTCTGAGTTACATTGCTCAGACAGTATATTTACAACAAGGTCTAAGGGTTAAAGAATTCCCCTGGTAAGGGAACTGTGGTAAAGTGGATTCACGAGGGACATTGTTTATATTTCAGAACGAGAGGAGTGTTAAAAACTCAGTTATATCATATGCATATATATCCCTAAGCAAACTCTTTATTCACTGTCTCTGACATTTCCATATGAGATGTCTTTAGGAAAGCAAGTCATTGTCTTTGTAGGTAATTTTGGCTTTCTGGGGGGTGGGGGAAGTCTAAAGTTTCCTGCCTTTCTCAATGGGATAATTTTCCCTGTCTTTCTATCTTGGATTTCCTTTCACCCAGGCTCAAAACAAAAATAGCCTCAGAAATATGGAACCTAGGAAATATGGATGTATTTCAGTACAGCTGTGAAATAATGAAATCTATCTGCATAGACTATCTCTGACAAAAATAGACAAATGACCAGGTAGTGTTATTTCTGTAGGGAAAGATGTTTGACAACATGGGGAGAGGGAAACTTACTTCTCGTTTACCTTTCTAAAAATCAACAAAATAGGGCTGGAGAGATGGCTCAGGATTAAACTGCTTGCTGTGCAAGCAAGAGGACCAGAGTTCAGATCCCCAGCTCTCATGTAAAATGTCATATGATCATGGAGGGAGTCTTTGATTCTGGCCCTAGAAAGTAGAACCTGGGGATCCTCAGAGCAAGGGGTCACCCAGACTAGCCTATAGGTCAGCTCTGAGTTTTATTTTACCCAGACTCAAAGCAAAAACAATTTGTCGCCTGCTCTCAAGCAACTTGGTTGTTGTTATTAATAGTTGTGTGTGTTTGTGTGTGTGTGTGTGTGTGTGTGTGTGTGTGACATGTGTGGATGTGTGTACACAAGAGTATATGGAGATCAGAGGATGATAGTGGATGTCTTCATCAATCACTTTATATTTATCGAGGCAGGGTGTATTGTTGAACCTAAAGTTCTTACCAATTTGTTTAGTGAGCTAACTAGCTTACTCTGTGTATTAGTTAGGGTTCTCTAGAGTCACGGAATTCACAGAATGAATTTATATATAAAATAGAATTTATATATAATATAGAGGAAATTTATTGAGTTGGCTTACAGATATGGCCGAGGTAGCCCAGCGAAGATTGCCAGTAGCCGAGGTAGTCCAACGATGGCTGCCAATAGCCGAGGTAGGTCCAATGATGGCTGCCAATAGCTAGCTGCTCAGTTCAGTAGTCAAGTGGGTAATGCTGAAGTGGAGAACTCCTAGAGTCTTAGTCTAGTGGAAGGCTAGAAGGTCGAAGAAACCAGGTGGCCAGAAGGAAGAGCGATTCCTAGCACAGCTGCAAGAAGGCATCTGTTCTCCTTGGTGACTCCTTTTAATATGATGCAGTATTGGGAGAATCCTTTGAGAGCTTTGGAGGTTCTGATAGGATCTGGGGCATGTATAATCCTTTCAAGTAGTCTCAGTTGATCATTTCTAGAGGTGGTCTTAGCCCAGCTTAGTTAATACTGGGTGTGTCAAGTTGACAGCCAGGCTTATGATGACACCTTTGTATATCTCCTGTCTCTGTTTCTCAAGCATTTAAAGTGCAACTGAGCTACCACAACCATTCTGCTTTTGTGTGGGTGCTGGGGATCCCAACTCCCTCACTCATGCTTGCATCCCAAGCGCTTTATCCTCTGAGCCATCTCCCCGGCACTGCTTTACCTCAAGGTTACAGAGCATAGAGTTGATCATTGTTTGCATTAGGTCCCCCTGGTCTCTTGATGACTACAGAAATCCTAAGTATCCTCCTCTAGCTTGGTTCTTTAATTCTCACAGTGCACAGAACAGCTGGAAAGATTGACAGTTAAAATTTACAGAATTGCCAACATCAAGTTATGGCAGGTTTTCCAAATTATGTAGTATGTTATGAATTTTTAAAAAATCTATCATTATCAGTTAGGTTCTTGATTGAAGTCCTGTTTGGAGATGCTGTAGTGATGATATTCATATCCTTGGAAAAATGCAAAATATTTGATGGATAGGCAGAGACAGGATGAAACCTATTCATGATGTGTGGAATTAAATTTTAAGATGCATACTGGGAGACTCAGAATGTAAAACAAAATGATATTTTTTTAAGAAAAGACAACTATCTCACTTGGTATTGAGCAGTTTCAGAACAGAGCAATGCTGGAAAGGTCTTTGAAGGTCATTCCCCACTGCTGGAATTATCCTAAAGGAACGCACCCTACCAGAATGGAAGACTGGTTCTAATCCTTCACAGAGATACAGTCACCAACTTCCCTCATCCCTCTGTTCATGAAAGGATATAGGAGATGAGGTAAGGTAAGCGCTCAAAAGAAACATCTTGACCATTAGGCCAGTCACAAGTTCAACTGGATTGGACCCTGTTATGAACAGATCAATGAGGAAAAACCACTTTTCCCAGGCCTGCCTAATCCTTATATAAATACCTCTGACCCTGCCAGCCATCTTCAACTTCTTTGCCCTTCAGGAATCCATGAGTTCTTTTTCAGCTCTCAAGCCCTTCAAAGATTCCATGTTTGTGAGTTCTTTCCGGGCTCACTTGCCCCTCACAAACTAGACTCCATGTCTGTAAGTTCTTTTCCAGCTCACGTGCCCCTTATGGATTTCATGTCTGGAATCTGTGGGTTCTGGGGCTCTTTAGCCCCTCTCAGAATCCGTTTCTGTAAGTTATGTTTTTTCCCTCCTCTAATAAAATCTACCTTAATCCTCTGCACATGTTCTGGTTTCAATCTTTGACTCCTGAACACAAGAACCTGGACATAATATACACACCCCCAACAGGTAAACCAAATTACCAAAAATAGAATAATATTGAAAACACAAAAATCAATCATGGGTCATGCAGGATATATACTTCAGGTTGGCTGGTTCATTTTGCTTGTGTCTGTGAGACAGGGTCTTGTGTAGACCAAGCTGACCTAGAGTTTGCAAAGATTCTTTACCATTAGAATTACAGGCTCAGGCCACCACATTTGGTTCGAGGTGGAATTTAAAAAAAGGTATTTAGTTATTTTAATGTAATGGAAGGTAGGGTTTTTGCTCATTTGGAAGATCTGGGTTTGATTCCCATCATAAAAAAAAAAAAAAGATAGGGACGAGATATCTTAATCTTGAGACTGTCTTCTAAAGTGTTTAAAACATATTAAAAAAAAAAGCTTACCCTGTAGAGCAAAACTTTTTTGAAACTCCACTTCCTGGTTTTGTTTTTCCATTCTTTTATTGGTGTTGATAAGGGAGTGACGGTGGTGTTTGTCCCAAATCAGATTATTCCCTGCAGAGCTCCAGGCCTAGGCTTATCTGAAGCATCAGAGGCCTCTTACTGTCGGGCAGAACACCTGGAAGAGAGATGAGCTCCAGTCCTGGCTCTGCCACGCCCTGTGTTTACGTGGCGCCTGCTGAAGCCTCAGCCTCTGTCCCCACCCCCAACTCTTCTTCCACCTTCAGAGCTGTGCCTGAGTCCAGAGAAAGGATGTTTGTAAGCAGAGGCTCCGCCCAGCACAGATCTCTGCAGCTAAAAGGAGGGAGAAGTCTCTCCCTCTTACCTTCTCCCCACTTCCTCCAACATTTTTAGCACCCTGCCTGCCACTCCGGGGGAGAATCATAAAAGCTGAGGAACCCAATTGTTCAGAAACAAAGGGTCAAGATAAGTAACCCCCAGATTACTGTGAGCCGTAAAATAAAAACAAATTCAGAGCCCAGTTCCCCCTAGATTCCATCTTTGGTATTTATTTACTGTTTCCTGTCATAACACCAAAGTCTTAAGCTTTGGTCATTACTCTTCGACTTCCTAAAGCAAGAAAAGTCGCTGCTGAATCCTGTCATTTGCCCCAAGGCCACCGGAAATGATGTCACCTCCCCACAGACACTGCTTTGTGAATTTAGCAGACCCAGAGGTGAACTTATTTACCCTGCATCCAGACTGAGCCACTGTGACTGACTAAAGAAGATATCTAAAGACCAGTGGCTCCGATGATTCAATGAGTGAGTACATACTGGTTTTTTCTTCTCTTTTCTTTTCTTCTCTTCTCTTTTTTTTTTTCCTGAGACAAGGTCCCATGTAGCCCAGGCTGGCTTCATACTATCTCCACTATTTCCCAAGGCTAGGATCACAAGGGTCATAATGACAGACTGTGCCATAGAGCTCAGCCTCCCATTTTCTTTTTAAGTATTTTAAATTCAAATTTCTGAGCATCCTTTCTTGGAATCCCCACTTCTTTGATCTTTCTCTACTCCAGCCTAGCCCACTAGATAGCACTAGAAAGCTAGAGAGGCAACTACAGCTTGGTCTTAATACAGTACGCACAGCTGATAAGCAGATAAATTTCTTTTTTAAGAGGGGGGACAGTGCAAGGAAGGAAATAGCCAGTTCATTTGTGAACTGGAAACGGGCAAAGCAGGAGTTGGGCAGAGGAACCATGGGAGATGCTGGGATGAGAGCCTCAATCAAGCCCCTCCACCGGGCACCAGGCCCCTCCACCGGGCACCAGGCCCCTCCACCGGGCACCAGGCCCCTCCACCGGGCACCAGGCCCCTCCACCGGGCACCAGCCTCTGCATTTTTACTGAACGGATTAGGCTTCAGACCTGAGGTCTCTTTAGCTGGCGAGGTCTCCTGGGGGTAAGGTTGACTTTTAGTCTTCCCAGTGGCTACTTGGAGTTACTTCTTCGTCACCTCAGTCACCACAGCATCTTACAGCATTTCTGTGCATTTTTTTAACGCGATCCTAAGATCACACCTTAAAACAAGCCCGAGTATGTTTCTCACTTCTGATGTTTCATGGAGTGGATGTTAACTAGCTTACCCCAAAATCAGAAGATGAGTCTGGGACAGATTCCCAACATGGAGACTACTCCACTCTCTTTCTTTTTTTTACAAAATGTTTTATTTATTTATTTATAACAGGGGGTGTGTCCACACATATGTGTGGGCTTCCTGGGATCAAGTGCAAGCAGACACCTTACCCACGGAGCTACCCCATGGGCCCTACTCAGTTTTTCCAGAAAGCTTTGAGTTTCTGCCCCTCTTTGACCACAAAGACAAACCAGCCCTGCTTCTCATTAAGTAGGTGACTGCAGACAGCTCATCTTTTAACCTTGATGCTTGAATGTGTGTGTAACTATTTCTTAGGGGGTCTTAGAGGAAACAAATAGCTAATTGGGTGAACTGGTTAAATATTTCATAAGGGGCCACAGATGTTATCCAATCAGTGTTTCTGAAGAATTAGACAATCAGTTAAATATGTCACCTTACAGCAAAGAATAATAATAATTTAAAAGAAATAAGAAAGCTAGTTCGTGATGTGGATGGTGAAAACTGAACCAAGTGGACTTCATGTCTGCTTGCTATCTTCACGGAAAATTTTAAAGCTCTCTTCTGCAGAGAATAATGAAAGGGAAAACTCCATGCAAATCGCTTTCTAGATAAGATTACTTCCTCTTAGTTTCAGTTTATAGCCGAGGTTAAAAACTTGACCTCAGAAGCCATGTTTCCTCCTCAAGAAACAAAACCTAGGGGCAGGGATATGGCTGGGTAAGGCCAGCGATCTGAGTTCAGTCTCTAAAGTACACATGGTGGAAGGAGAGAAGTGACTTCCAAGTGTTGTCTCTGATTTACACCTGTGCTCCATGGCATACATATGATGCATATGCACACCTTTTTTCTCTCTCTATAAATAAATATTTATTTACTTACTCTGTGTGTGTGTGTGTGCGCGTATGTGTGTGTGTGTGTGCGCGCGCGCGCGCGCGTATGTGTGTGTGTGTGCATGCACACGCGCAAGAGGGCAAATTTGAGTGTGTGCCTGTGGAGGCCCAAAAGTGACATCAGGAACCATCCATTCTGGATTGCTGTACTTTGTTGCTTTGCTCTGGGATTTTCCCAGGTTCTGCCTTCCAAGGCTGGAATTATAGGCCACTGCCATATCCTCCTGGCATAGTCACATAGAATCTGGGCATCTGAACTCAATTCCCTTTGCTTGTGAGGCAAAGACTTTAACTCTTCAGCCGACTCCCCAGCCCAGAATTTTTTTTTTTTTAAGAAAAATACCTAGACCTTAAACTTGCTTAATCTATCATAGATTGATTACCAATTCTGCTATTTGCTAACTGGGCTACCTTGGGCACTTTGTATACTTTTCCCTGCCTCAGTTTATTCATCTGTAAAGTAAAAGCAACAAGAGCTCTCACCACTTTGGGTTTTGAGGTTTGAATGTTCCAGCACAGTCATGTTCTGTGCCCTCCAGAGGTATAAAGCAATAAGAGACACACAGGAGCAATGAGACCACTTCTGCCAGTGGACCAGCTAGGATCAAAAGGGACAGGGAACACCTGGCAGTTAGAGACCAGCCTACAGAGCTTGTTGATTGCAGTAGAAGACCAAAGGTTCTGCACAAGTGTCCCTCAGGGGAAGGAGTGACTAGGGAAGATTCTTGGACAAAACTGATTTTGGATGAGTGAATCTTAAGAAACACATCCTGTGTTTGATCATTAGCAAAGAGGAAGAGGGGGAAGAAAGGAGGAAGAGGGACAGAAATAGAGAGAGAGAGAGAAATGAAACATGGGGGGGGGGGAATTGCCATGCAAGCAAAGTTAGAACAGAAGTGAAATTGATCACTATGCTCAACTTCTCAAAATGTTCCTAAATTATATATTCAAGACACCAGTGTTTGTATCTATGACTGGAGCAGGAGCTCAGTGATTAGAGTGTCTGCCTGGTATGTATAGGGCAAGTTCGATCCCTAGCACCTCCACCCTTCAAATATAAAAAGTTCAGCTGGTCTATATCCAGGCAGTCATGTAAGGAAGGATTGTCTCAGAAATCATGGAAATGATCAGTTCTGAAAAATAAGAATGGTTTGACCAAGCATTTTGGATAGTTTTTATTCCCACCAGTTGTGTACTTTTAACTAGTGTGTCAAGCTCTGAAAGAAAAAGAAAACACTGCAGAGCACACTTAGGTCATTCTCAGTGGCCATAATCAATATTGACTCACAGGAAGACAGCCAAAGGTCAGGTGAGAATTGTCTTAAGAATTTCACCACAGTTGGATGAGAGGATAAAGAGCGAAGAGAATTTGGAAGCGATAAGGCTGACCCTCCCCGTTCTCCCCCAACCCTCTGCCCGAGAGCTTCCTTTTACACACCTGAATGTCTGAAGTTCAGGGGATAGTCTTGGCTGGAGAAAAAGCTAATTGAAGGTTCCAGAGCCACCCGGATGACTTCCTAAATCGGTTCACAATCTTTTGCTAAATACTAAGTTCTTCAACAAACCGGGACTCCCCAGGGCAGGGAGGATGCTAGCTCCTCCCCGTGGTCTCAAGGAATGCTACCCCAGGCCTTTCCCGACACTCAGCCTCTATTGTCTTCATTCACAACTATCTGCATGCAAATGGTATTTGCGGGGTGATGGGTGGTCCTTTGTCTTCTTCCCGGCTGGGTCTGGAGGAGGGGTGTCTTTAATACTAGAGCTGGGAAAACCGTCGAAATGGAGATTTTTGTAAAGCTCAGAAAGTGGATGAAGCCCTTGGGAAAGAACGCTGGAGAAAAAGGAACTGATTAGGGGTCCTCAGGAGAGACCTGCCCTGGAGGAATCCCTACAGTAAGGGAGGGAGGGAGAGGTTGTGGGGAAGATAGCACCCAAGGGTGTTCTTGAAAGACTCAGGTGGCTGCCCACAGACGCTGGGAAGAACCAATGAGCGCCCTTTCCGAGGGAGGCCCAAGGAAACCAGGGGTGATTTACTGACCAGAGTCTTGAGTTTTGATGCGGATGGAAGCCAAGTTAGAATAAAAAGGAGGCGTGCGTGGGAGGACAGGACTGGACATTGCCTGTGCAAACAGCGCTTTCACGCTGTGTCCTTGAAGCCCAGGCGAGGGGCCGGACCCGGGGGTGGAGCCAAAGAAGTTACCTTGCCTTTCCAACTCAAGGAAGAGTGAATAAAATGCAGAATGCATAGTTAGTTAATCCCCTCCTGGGGATATCCTGGCAGCGACCCGAGAACGTGGAGGCTTCGCTCTGGGCTTCTGGCCTTCGGCCTTCCACGGACGAACGTCCTCCTCTGCACGCGGTGAGCTGGGGAACTGGGGGGAGAAGGCCCTTGCAGGGGGTCCCGGCAGATCGGAGTGCAAGGGGTGTTTCTCCAGAGGACGGTGGGACTAGCTTGCTGTGCCGAGGGCTTCAAGGGGCCCGGTGTCCCCGAAGGCCCTGTGTTAGGTCCTTTCTCTGTCGCCATTAGCGAGGTAGAGAACAAGACCCTGTTTTACCGAAAGGGAAACCGAGGCTCGAGGTGTGGGCGTCCACGCCCGCCGGGCACCTCTTGCGTCTTGGAGAAGAAAGTCAGGTCCATCAACACAGGCTGCTTTTCATTCCATGTGAGACCGATCAAATAATAAGTCAAGATCGTAATGTCAACACTGGCTCTTAACTGTAGATGATTGGCATTTTTTGTTCTTACGAATCGTTCACAGGATTCTTTCCTAAAACAACAAAATTACGCACCCGCTTGAATCATTTGAGTATCTTCATTTTCTAAAATTTACCTGCAATGTAAAGTATTATGAACTTAAGTTTCATTCACGAGGTATTCTTTGCCTTTCTGTATAGTCCATAGGGAATATTTACAGGAGAGTATTAATGTAGGATGACGTGTTGCTGTGAAAGTTTTTTAAGCTTAGTAATTTTCAGACTCAAAAGTGAATTTTTTTAAGTGAAATTCTTCTAATGGCATTTATTGTGAAATAACTTCAAGTGTCAGGCTGGGTGATGGTGGGAAAGGGGACTATGGGTAGATGGGGGGAGGGGAGAATGATCCAGACAGTTACGGAGAGTATCCCACTGGGTAGCCAGCCTCTGGCTGGAAGAACTTGGTATCCTATGGAGTTCACTTTGAAGACTGGGCAGTAGTACTGTGGTTTCTCATTTCCATCACATGAGTATTTTAGGCATCCTAACCAAGTTAGAGATAAAAGGACCGTGTTTTTGACGATGTTAAAATTGGGCTAAGGAACCATGTGAGATCCTGGGGGAAGGGAGTCTTCGTTCTTACAGGAACTATTAGGCTGTGGATCTGAAGTCTGCTCAGCAGGTCTCATGGGGGTAAAAATGACTTTTGGTCTCCTCGTGGCTACCTAGCAGTAGTTTCTTTGTCAAATCACTCAGTATAGTATCTTATTTCTATGCATTTTTTTCTATGTGACCCTAAAGCCAGTATTTTTTAAATAGGCCTGAATATTTTCCACATCTGGTGTTGTGTGGATGTTAGCTTATCCAAATAAAAAAGGTGAGTCTGGAGTGGATTCCTATCTTGAGGCTTTCCAAGGACAGCTTTGAGTTTCTTCTGCTCTTTTTTTTTTCCTTTGAAGACTTTCTAAGGCTCACAATTTAATTTTTGATAATTTGGAAAACAAGCAAATGCCAAAACCCAAAAGTCAAGCAGGCGGAGTTCCTGAGAAATAATTAACTTTCTTGTCTGAGCCATTCATTGCATTAAAAATTAAGGGGATATTGATTCGATTCCTCCAAAATGCATTTAAAAAGAAAGGAGCTACTTATAGTCCCTGTGCATATTACAGAAAGTAACTAGTCACAGGCAAGAAACTTTTAAGCTTGTTGCAAGAATTTCCCCCAAGGAACCAAAACAACCTTCGTTACGGCCAACTTTGTGTTTTAAACATCTCTGCCCGATCTCTAGAGCGACCAGTCTCCTTCCTGTCATTCTTCCAAAAACTAACTAAATTACTGACAGAATATTGATTAATAAATGCCCTGGGTTTGGTTCGTGAGAGCTATAAAGTAATAGGCAAAGATTTATAACTCATGCTTTATAAAGCTACTAAAAAATTAATTTTCCCCAAATGGAGAAATACAAGCAACCTGCTCAAAAGTCATTTAAAAAAAAAATAGCAGTAGTCATTCTTATTGTTATTTCAGCTGCAGTATTAGCCTAAGCCCCAAATTTCACTTTGAAAATGGAAAGTAATTAGGATTGGAGAGTCTCTCTCTCTTACACATACACACACACACACACACACACACACACACACGCACGCACACACACACGCACGCACGCACGCAAGCGTTCGTGTGTGAGTACGTGTGCATATGTGTGTTTACTTAAGGCCTGTCCTCACAGTTTAACATGGAAATTACAGGCTGCAGTGACCATGCATAAACCTGGCTGGACAGATTCTCCTCCCAAGGCTCGTATTCTTATCTATGTACATCCAATCACATCCCCGCCCACAGGTCCTCTTTATCTTTTTGGCGGTCTTTTCTTGGCTCTCCCTTTGAGGAAGATACTGCTGTCTTTTTCCTTCTTCAGACAGGTTCTCCCTAGGCAGCCCAGCCTGGAATGTACAATGTAGGCATTTACCCCCCACCCCAGTTGAGTTTGGCCTTTTGATTCCTCCACCTCAGATCTGCCTTGCTTCCAATTAAGTAAATGAATCTGTAGTTTCCCAAACCCAGAGAGGCTGTAGGACTATGAAAAGCCAGTGATCTAGCTATTTTCAAATCTCTTTCTCTTTCAGTTTTTAGAGTCAGAGTAGACTTGCTCTAAGTAGTCCTCTCAGCCCTCTAAAAACCTCCTTTAGGTTTTGTTCTGTAGCCATTGGCCCGTGGTGACTTGGTGTCCTAGGGAATCCATTCCCACCAGGACTGTGCAGTGGGTTTCCAAGGCTGTCGTTGCCCACCCTGTTACTGACTTCTGCTCTTCACCAAGAATTGCAAAGTTTTGGTTTCTGCTTCTTAGAATGCTCTTTGGCCTTCTTTCCTCTCTCCTCCCCTCAGATTATATCTGCTCCCTCACTGAAGGAGGACAACAAAGAATTCCTAGTAGCTTTTTTTTTTTTTTTTTTCCTTTCCTGACTTGACCCTGAGTCCTGAGCTTCATGTCTGGGTGTCCCAGGTTTCCTGGTTAGGATACTGAACTACTTCCTCACATGGTAAAACTACAGTCTGCAGAATTTTGTTTTGATGGATTATTCCAATACTCAAGTTTTTATATTTATTTGTACTCTTGCTTGATATTAAATGAAATGCTATATAGTCGTACCATCTACCCTGACCCCCTCTTCTCCTCCCCCTCAAATACACACAGTCATCCATCTTGGGCCACAGAATAGACCACTGCCTGCCTATGAATAAAATTCTGACTTCTGCCAAAGACCCATCTATTAGACACAGACTTTGGAGGAGATCACAGCTGCACTTGACAACTTTTTTGTTTTTTACAGTGGAAAGGAGTAAGAATGATCTCACGGGGACTTGACATGGAAGAGCTCTTCACTACATCCTTTCAATCATCAGTTGTCTCTTCTGCAGATGTTCACCTGGTATTGTGCGGCTTCTCACTGAGGAAATAACTACCTTGCCAGCACTTACTTGGGGTTATCATTGTCTTAATGTGCTCTACATTTCAATCCTTACATCAAACAGATAGGGGAATCCTAGTGGCCTCGTTTCACAGCAAGGTCAGATAGCTTCCTTGGTGTCAGAGAGCTAGCCTGGGGAATGTGGCTCCAGAAGCAGTGATCTTTACTTTATTTAGCACAGGCTGGCCCAGCTCTTTAGCCTCTTGCCTCTCTACCTTTGGAGTGCTGGTATTACCCATCATACCTGACTTTACTTTCTAGGGCTGTTTCACCAGTGAGCCTCTCTCTCTCCTTTTTGATATGTCAGGCAGGGTCTCCTTATGTAGACCAGGCTGGCCTCAAATTTATGGCTATCCTCCTACCTCTCCACTTTCCAAGTGCAGGGATTACAGACCTGTACCACTAAGGCTCCGTTTATGTGTGTTTCTGAGATTAGAAGACAGACCATATTTCATGGGGTGGGAGTGGGGGTGGGGATGGCTTATTTGTTTGCTTGTTTGTGAGACAAGGTCTCTTTGTAACCCAGTCTGGTGTTTCACTCATTAAGTAACCAAGGACAACCTTGAATTCCTGCCTGATCTTCCTACTTCCACCTCCCTAGCAGGGGCATACGCAGTCACATTCCCAACATCATGTGCTTTATGTCTTCTACATTATTCTATTGCACCATGCTGAGCTGTCATTAACAAACTCCTAAGACTGCAATCTGATAGCAGTGTTACTCGAATCAAGATGGGGAAAGACAAATCAATAGTTGTACCTGTTTTGTGCAAACTCTGTGTTCTACTCATTTTCATATTTTAATCTGCATCCGGGATCGTTTAAAAACACAAGTAATGAAGCTTTTTCAAAATAGTACCAGGTGTGGTAATACATTCTTGAGACCTTATTAACCCCCAAGAAGCTAAGACAGGAAGACCAGGAATTTATGAGGGGCCAGTCTAGGGTTCACAGCCAGATACAGACTCAAATAATAATTTGTAATTTAATGACAGCTGCCCACCCATGCCTGGTAAAGTGTTTACAGCACATATAATTTTACAGCTCTCAAGCCACGATGGATTCCAGTGGCTTCCATCGAAGTATGTGAAGTGGATTCCATTTTCCTTCCTGATGGAGGTTTGTGTTGACACTTCAGAACTGTGTTTCTCCCTTGGAGTTGTCCCTGGAGACCAATCACAAGTGGCAGGCTGAAATAAATTTAATTTGAAGTTTTGAAAATGCGTTTCACAGCTTCTAACATTTCATCCAATGTGTTTGGAAAGGCAAACTTTTTCTCTTCCTCTTAGCTCAGACCCTGAGGGCATGCAAATTAACCACGAGACAGGTTGACAGGAGAAAAGGCAAACAATTTTAATGAATATTTACATGCAAGGGAAGGCCCAGAAGAGAAGTGATGTAAGTGGTTTTTTGTGTGTGTGTGTGTGTACTGCATCCTCAGACCCCCCCCCACCTCTTTCTTAACTTTTAATGTGCTTCTGTGTGATGTATGACAGAGGGTGTGGGGGTGTGGGAAGCAGGAAACCTCACATGCAGAAGTCAGAGGAGTATATCGAGCATTTTCCTCTATTTTTTCCCACCTTTTTGTTTTTCCTTTTCATGTGTGTGGAGTGGGCACATGTATTTATTCATGTTTTACATGTGGATATGTTCACTTGGAGGCCTGAGGTTGACATCAGAATCACCTTCCTTAGCTCTTCCACCTTATCCAAGACAGGTCTCTTAATCCCAGAACTCACCACTAGGGCTAGTCTGGCTAGTCGGCTTGCACTGAGTCCCTGGCTGGAATTCCTACGTAGACTAGAATGATAGCTTGCGAGAGAGCTGCAGGACACCAGGCCAACGGCCTGCATCTTTCCTGATGGCCACCTGCCGGTTGTTCCGTGGTGAGAGTTGGTATCTCCTTTCAGTGGAGTCTTGGCATTCACCACGGGACAGTCCAGAGGTCCCGTTGCAGCATGACCAAAAGAGGGTCCTGTTCACTTCCCCCCCAGCCGCAGGCTCAACTTGGTTGCTGTCTGAGGGGTTTCCTAGGCTCACCCCTGGGGCAGTAGCCACAGAACCACCTGCTTCCTGGTGGACTGGCCGTCCCACCCAGAGTCGAGCCCCTCCCAACACTCTCTCCTTTTCTTCCAGCCAACTGCAAGGGAAGGAGCTAAGCTGTCGACCACGGGCACCATGGTTCACCTGTTGGCCTCGGAAGTCCAGCAGCTGCTACACAACAAGTTTGTGGTCATTCTTGGGGACTCTGTGCAGAGGGCGGTGTACAAGGACCTGGTGCTGCTTCTGCAGAAGGACTGCTTGCTCACCTACAAGCAGCTCAGCGCCAAGGGGGAGCTGACCTTTGAAAAGGACCACCTGGTGGAGGGCGGTCAGCTGGACGAACTGCATAACGGCACCCATTACCGGGAGGTGCGCGAGTTCTGCTCGGACCACCATCTGGTGCGCTTCTACTTCCTGACACGCGTATACTCCCCGTACCTGCAAAACATCCTGCAGGAACTGTGGTCCGACAACGAGCAAGGCCCTGACGTGGTCATCATGAATTCCTGCCTCTGGGACATCTCCAGGTACGGACCGAACTCCTGGCGGAGCTATCGGAAGAACCTGGAGAACCTGTTTGGGTGCCTGGGGCAGATGCTGCCCAAGTCATGTCTGCTCGTGTGGAACACCGCCATGCCTTTGGGTGACAGGATCAAGGCTCGTTTCCTCCCCAAAAAGGGCGAGTACCGGCCCACAATCACCACCCTGAAAAAAAACCTGCTCCGAGCTAACTTCTACAGCTGTGTGGAGGCAAGGAAACACTTCTTTGATGTGTTGGACTTGCACTTCCACTTCCGGCACGCCAGGATGCACCTGCAGGGAGATGGGGTGCACTGGAACGAGCATGCGCACCGCCAACTCTCTCAGCTGCTGCTGGCCCATGTAGCAGATGCCTGGGGGGTGGAGTTGCCCTGTCGGGAACCGGTGGTCAGTTATTCAGAGTACGACCCTGCTGATGCTGAGTGGGAGGGTGGTGAATGGGAGGAGTCAGGCCAGGTAGAGGATCTTTATCCCCCGTCCAAGGGAGGTCTGCAGGGGGTGGGCCAGTGCCTGCCGCAGCCTCCTCACAATCCCCTCCCTCTGCGCCCATCCTTAAGACCCCCGCCCCTACTACCCCTTCCTCCTCCACTGCACCACGTGAGGCACCCGCCACCACCCTATGCCCAAGATAACTATTTTACCTCAGACCATACCTTCCAATCAGATCAATTCTACATCCATTCAGATGCCCCTCCACCCACCCACACAGGATATGCCTTCAAAGGTGACTTTAGGTTTGGTTCCCAGCCGCCTATGCCTAACTTCCACCCACACTGTTACCAGCGCCGGGCCCCTGTGGTGCACAGGGGCTACCCTAGATATTTAGCTCCTGGCCCCTATGTGTCCTGGAGAGGGAGGCCCAGGCGATCTCAGAGATCCACCCCAGCCTCCCTAGAGTCAAGGCCCCAGTAGATCCACCAAAGCCTCTCCTGACTGGGTCCATGCAGATCTGTCTGACTTAACCTTTCATCGGCTCGGCCCACACATGTGCCCTTGTAGTCATGCTTTGTTCATTGCTGTTAGAAACAAAGCAGGGAAGAGCTGTCCCAACTCCTGCTGCCGGTTTTCCTCTGCCCCTCCCTCCACCAAGCAAGCATTATTACTACCTCCTCCCTCCCTATTCTTGATGCCTTTATGTAAAGATAACATTGAAATACAGAAATTGTTTCACAAAAGTAGTTTCCCGTGTGTGCGTGTCTGTATTTAAACAACTAGCTCTGTTAGAGCAAGCGCGGTGTCTGCGAAATGGATAGCTGTACATCTACTTGGTAAACTATTTAAAATGGCTTAAAAATAATGTTCCGAGTTCCCATAAATGAATCTGAGCCTTTATAAGTAATCGAAAGAAGTTTAAGATTTTTTTTAATATTTTATTTTTATTTATGTCCAGGAATTGAACTCAGGTCATCAGATTTGTGAGTAGGCATCTTACCCACTGAGCCATCTCTCCAGCCCTGAAAAGTTTAAGCTTTTTGTGATACTGTTTTCTAGATGTCCTCTAAGAAGCAGCAGTAGCTAGGAAAACTAAAGATCTTAACATTTGCAAACAAGGAAGCGGAGTCCACGTAAGTGGTTGTGCTAGCTCCCTCCACTACTTTGTACCTAGTTCTGGTCCCATTAACTCTTGTGCTGAGATGGGGTCTTCTAGTCTAGGGTGGCCTTGAGCTTGCTGTATAGTCAAGGATGATTTGCAGTGTGATCTTCCTGCTTTGGTCTCCCTGGTGCTGAGTTAACAGGCACGTGCCATCACGCCTGGCTTAGTTGGTGCTGGGAAATCATACCCAGGCCTACGTGCAAGCTAAGCAAGCACTCACAGCTTAGGTACATCCCCAGCCTCCACCAACGCTCAGGACCGAGCTTACCACAACATCGCCAGTCCCAGAAAGGTAGTTTGACAGAAATGGACCTCAGTTGCCGGAAGTTATTTGTTGGATGAGCCAATGAATGTAAACTTTGAATTAGGGATTCCTTGAGTAGTCCTTATCTTTGAACTTGAGGAAACGAGAGACAAATTAGCTATGTTAAATGACAATGTAAATCACCTTGGTTGAATAAAATTGCAAGTTGGAAGGGACCACCCAATCCAGAAATCCTTTCTTAGTCATCTAACACACGGCCACAGCTAGCTTAATCGTTTAAGCGGTAGGCTCTTTTGTCTCATTGTACCAGTGAAATGTCTGTAGTCTGATGAAATAGTTAAATTAAGACGTGACTTAAACTTTCTGGAAAATAGGATATTTTTTTTCTAATGAAGAGTTTGATTGGTCTATAGGTACCCAGTCCCCCCCCACCCCCATTATTGTTTCAAGGGTAAGAAAATCTTTTGCTGCAAAGTGAAATTCGTGAATTCATAAGAAATGGATGAGACAGCCTCAGATGAAGCACACGCCATTGTTTAATCCACTAAAGAGCATTTGATTCCTAGGAAAGTGACTTTTATTGATTGGAGAGCACGGTGTCTGAAATCTTGGGACGGGTGATTCCTCCATTAGGTGTTTTCTCAGTGGCAAGGTGCTCTGTAATTGTGTGGGTGAGGTGACAGTCAAGTTCCTAGAGATGGTATAAACTGGCATTGAACCTGCAGAGCATATCTGGCCGAATATCACTGAAGCAGCTCAACATTGACCTATGAGGACCCCGGAAAGGCGAGAATTGTCTAGTGTGACAGCGGAGCCAGGAGAGGGGACAGTGGCTAGCAATGTTAGTATTCTGTGCGACAGATGCTCGGGCACTGATCCCAGTTGCTTTCATTCTAGCTTTATTTTCCAAGCAACATTTAACCACTCATTCAAGTTATCTCATTGAATATTCATATTTCCAGAAATGAGCCACCACATTGGAATTCTGTTGCTCTCTCCCTCGTAAGCTATACTGGTAAGTATTAATCCTCTTTAGTCTGATCATGCCCAAAGAGAAGAAGTTCCTAGCTACATTCTGCTGATGCCCAGATGGTGGAATGGGGAGGAATCCACTGGCTTGGGGATTAAGTGGTGCTACTTAGTGACAATTTCTCAGGTGGGTAGGAGTGCAGGTAGATTTTTGTCACTGGCAGTGTTTTCTTGCATGGGTACATTAGCTGGCTTTCAAATGAGACCCATTTGTTCTCCAACAGCTGGGGAGATCAGAAACCTTTATAAAATCCTGTATTGGCCAACATGGCCAAGTTCATACCTGCCTCTGCAGTATTGTCTTCAGAACTGTCTTCGTTGTTTATGCACCTAACCACATGGGGACTCAAGCCTATCCATATAACATGTCCAGCTCTTGAGATCTTGGAATTTGCTCTTCTTTTTGTTTGGAATGTTCTATACCTTCTAGTTCTTGGAATATCTAACTCTTACTTATTTTGCTCTTTTTTTTTTTTTTTTTTTTCTGAAGCAATTCTTATAGCCCAGGTTAGCCTTGAAATCACTGTGTAGCTGATGATGAATTTGGAAGTCCTGATCCACCTGCTTCCAGTCCCCAGGTGCTGGGAGTGCAGGCTCAAGGGATACCTTTTCATGTTAGTCTTCACCTTGGAAATGACCTAAAGGTACACTATGTGGTCTAGCCAATGCCACTTCTGTTGCATTGTCTTCTCCTTCAGAAGCAGTTACTAGTTAGCTTCTTTCCCAGAATGAAAGTTCCATAAGTCCTGCTCCCTGTTCCATTCCCAGTGCCTGAATGACGAAGAGATAAATGTCCACCAACATAAAAACTTCACATTGTACTCAAAAAAAAAAAAGCTCAGTAGTTAAAGAATTTGCTGACTGCACAAGCAAAATGAGCAGAGGTCAAGCCCTCAGAAGCCAGAGTGCGTGTGGCAACCTGACTGCAATTCCAGTCTTGGAAAGAAAAGTGTCCGCCAGAACAAGCCTACTAGGAAGCCCAGCCTTATGGGTAAGCTCTGGGTTTGATTAGAGACCAACCTCAAGAGAACAAGGTGGAAGTGGGATGGGGAGATGGCTTAGGGATTAGTCTTTGCCTCACAAACAAAAGGACCTGAATTCAGATCTCCAGATACCCTGCAAAAATGCTGGGTTGATATGGCAGCAGCCTGCAATTCCAACCCCAGATGGAATAGCCTGGGGAACCCCAGAGCAAAGCAATATGGAGGCAGAGCAATCCAGAATGATTCTCAAAGTCACTCTTGGGCCTATACGGGTGCACACACTCGTGTCCTTTGGTAAACACACATATACCCAAAACAGATACATACATACATACATACATACATACATAGATTTGAAAAGCAGAGGATTCCCAACATGCATGCGCTCATGTGTACATGCACCCGCACGCACACATGCAAATAGAAAAAAAAAAATGCTCGTGGACTAAACTGAGCAGTATTTAATTTGCTTTTCTCTAGAAAATGTCTGCAGAACTCTCCCACAACTTTATCCCAGCCATTCTGGACAGCTTCCCCAGGCGTGGTGTGATTTCATAGATCCATGGGAGCGAGAGCATACGTGTATTTAATTGCATACACATTCTGACCTTTATCTTCTCGTCTAGAGTTTTCCTTGCCCGTTTTTGCTACTGTGACCTTGTCCCTTAAATCAGAAAACTTTACATGCAATCAAGCCATTAATCAGAAGGCCCAACACCATCCGGCACTTATAAGAGAAATTATTTCTCCATCGTTATGACTTAGAATGGCTCATATGGCCCATTCACTGGCCTGGAGAAATGACAGCACCTCAGAGCTTTTTCAGACCTCTTATCTCAAGTTTTCTGGCAAAAAGAACAAAACAGAAAAATTAATGACTTAGTTCACACGACCCAAGCAGCGGCTGTTTCTCACAAGATTGCGTGGTATGATGTCACGAAGGAAAACTTTAAAGCTGAAACCATGTTTTTCCAGAAGAATAAAAAAATCAAGATCCAGTGTTTGAAAACTGGAGCCTTACATCCAGCCTCTGCCGATGTCCTCGCCAAACCAAGGTATCGTCTCTGTTGCATGCTGGACTCAGACAGAACAGCACTTGTGCCTCTGAGCACTCTCTTTGTGTCTTTAGTTTTTGAGACAGGTACTCACATTGTAGCCTAGCCTGGAAGTCTTGGCGATCCTTTGGCCTCAGACTCCTGCGCGCTGGGGTCACAGACATGGGTGTATTTGTGAATTCTCCAAAGGTGCATTGTTCTGAAAGCAAATGATTCTGACACCTCAGAGCCAAGTGTGCTTAGGGCTTGTCTCCAGCCCCAACTCCTCAGTAGACTGAAGCAGCAGAATCATTCGCAGCATGCGTTTAGAACTAGCCTGGGCAACATAGGAAGACCCCATTTCAAAGTGGGGTGACAGAGGGAAGCAAACCTTTTTCAGAGGAGTTGCCATTGCTCTAACCTCCTCTAGATTTGTTTCCATAAACTCTAGAAAGCACTTTCACATTCTCACAGCTTCAAGAAAGGCCTCTCTCTGCCACTGCCTGCTTAGATGCTTTTGTTTTTTCTCATAATTTTTACTTAAACTTTGAAGAACCATTTCCTGGAACATGTCCCTTTGAATCATAACCTTTGATCATGTGAGTTCTGTAGACAAGGTTTTTATAAAATTGTGCGTTCTATGAGACCCCAGGTGGAAGTTCACAATGAATGGTAAATTCTGTGTAGAGATTAACCTTGTTAATAAAGTTAGTTTGTTATTTCGTAGATTTGCTTAAGCCACAGATCTATTCTCAGTGGTAGGATCCTTTTGTGTGTGTGTGTGTGTGTGTGTGTGTGTGTGTGTTCCTGTGTGTGTTGGAGTGTATAGAAAGAGGGCATTTCAGTATGTGTACCTATGGAAGCCAAAGGGTAACATTGTCAATCATCCTGTTTGCTGTGTGGTTTGGAAGGCTCTGCGTCCAGGGTTGGAGCTGCTGCAATATCGCTCTGACATTTTTACATGGGATCTAGGGATTTGAACTCAGGTCTCTTGTTTGTGAGGCAAAAATCTTTAAACCCGGAGCCATCTCCCTAACCCTGGTAAGATTTCTAAAAGATACATTTTGAGAACTGTTTTAGAGAATGCTGGATGCAGAGTGAAGAAGTAAGTGAAGAAAAATTTTATAAGTAACATGTTAGACATGAATCCCTCTCAAAGGTGACCTTAAAGTCAATCCTATCTAGTTAGGACCTGCAGTTTATGTAGGTAAGCCTGGGAGAAACGTGTGAAGAGCCGTATTGTGATTTGCCTGCATGTTGTTGAAAAATTCACAACCAGCTTAGGGGAAGAAGGAGGTTTTATTCTTTCTTACGATTCTCCAATTACAATTCATCGTCCAGCTTGGCACGCGAGCTCATACCAATACTAGGGCCTGAAGGAACAGGCGACACCAAATCCACAGAGACTGCTAAGAGAGAGGCAAACTTCACTTGCCAGCCTGCAAGTCTGCCAGAGTATGCTGATGAAGGCCAAACTATTGAACCATCTCATCCACCTGCCAGGGAATGGTCCTACCCACCACGTGCTGGGTCTTCACATCAAATACTCTCCTGCAGGCTTGCTTAGGCTTGCTTTGACTACTCATTTTTCATACGTGTGCCCAGAGCTGAGCCTTCAGTTGTCAAGTTAGCATCCGTGTCTAACACACACAGGTCATTTATCTGAAATGGGAGGAAGTGGACCAGGAAAGCTGGCCTTCTCTTGGAGGTAGAGATGCACTGGGATATCTCCCCTTGGAAGCAAACACTGGCCGGGTCCAGTCCAGCATGCAGAGTGTGACATGCAGTGGGAGAGCTCTGGCCTGGGTATTGGATGACTCAGCCCCCTGAGCGTGGCCATCGGGGAAAGGAGGATGAACAGTTTTTCTAAGCCAAGTCGATGTTCATTCTCCAACAGTACCCTCTTTAATCATCTGACAATACCAAGGCAAGGGCCTGTCTTAAAAAACCCGAAGGAGCTGCAGTGGCAACCCCGCGGGAACTGACCTCACCTGGGCTCTGGAGCAGGTGCCCTCCATCACGCCTCAGTCATGACGCCCTGACCCGCTGATGCACGACCTCACCTGGCATCTTCACATCTTGCCCCTGTGTCTAAACAGCTTGGGCTAGTTTTAGAAAGTAGTTTTGGATCATGTATGTCATCTCAGCATTTATGCATCTCAGCATTTATGCCTCGCTACTGGATCAGACCTCCCCTGTCACCCACCCTACCCCTAGCTGTACCATGTCCAAAGGAAGTGACTTTCAACTTGACTTGTTTTTAGTCTTTCGGTGTTTCTTACATGAATGTAGTGAATTTATGATGTTTTCGTACCTCAGTCCTCATTCCTTCCCCATTCCTCTTCCCAATACATCCCCCTTCTTACCTGCCAGTCTGACTCCTCTATTTTCCTGTCTTTTGGCGCGTGTGGCCCTCTGAGTTTCATCTGGGCTTCCTTTGATGAGAGCTTGCTGGAGCATGGATCATATGTCGTATGGGTGAGTATTCTATGAAGGAAAGCATCTTTCCTCCCCCATCAGGATTGATCCTCATCAGTTTGTCAAGGAGGTATGAGACCTCGTGACATTTTCCCCCTTCCTGGTGAGATGGTGATAGGGGACTCTCGACTTTTTGTATGGTGTGCTACAAGTCCCTCCTATGGACCGCATTTTAATTCCCTGTATCCAGAGAGTGGAGCCCAAGAGTTGGGTCTCTAGGAAATTCTCAGATTATGAGGATCCCTTTTTAAACTATTGCTCTTAACCACCTAAATCTGTGCTTTCCTATTTTTGTACTCTCACCTAGATTTAACCATTTTTCTACCCCTAGTAAAGGCTTCCAGCATTGCTTACCAAGAATTAGTCTCAAAGAAAGCTCAGCACAATGTCTCTTATCAAAGCATTGATTTGTCAGAGGATATCTATTCTGGTTACTCTTTGGTTGCTGTGATAAATTACTCTGACTCAAATTACATAATGGAGAAAAGGTTTATTATTTTCACTTAGAGCTCCAGAAAGGATATCATCTATTATGTTGGGGAACCCGTCGCAGATCAGCTGTTACTTTGCAGCCATACTCAGGAAGGGAAAAGGTGGAGGGGAGGAGAAACAAACAGGAAGTGGGGCCAGGTTACCAAACCCCAAGTCTGCCTCTAGTGACATATTTCCTCCAACAAGGCTCCTCCTAAAGGTTCCATCACCTTCCCAGACAGCACCACTGGTTGGGGAACATAGTTGGGACATTCAAACCATAACAAACAGCTCCACAGAATCCCACGTTTTCCCTTCACCTAGTGAGTTCCCTATTGTGTCATTTTGCTATCATCGTGTTCCCTAGGAGTTCCCTATTAGATCCCAAGGCGGCATTAGAGCCCAGCGAAGCATTTCTGGTAAAATAGTTCCTAGTTGAGGTAGGGCCACTCACATCCTAGAGCAGGAGCTGTGTAGACTGTTTTCCCAGCCCTCACTGCTGATACTGATCACCACAGGCCCCGGGAGATGACTGGGAGCCTCTGACGCTCCTACGGAGTCATTGTCTCCTCAGGGTGCTCTCAAGGGATCTGACAAGAAGACAGCTTCATCTGTCTGGCTCTCTGACATTTAGCATGATGTTGACATCACGCTGAAGCATCCAGGGATGTGATCATCTCTCTGTCTTTTGTTGTTGCTTGTTTGTTTGCCTATGTGCCTGCCTTGTGGCAAGAATAGACATACCATGACGTCTACCCTGAGACTTCCAGTACACGCTTGTCGTCATTGCTTGTTATCATCGGTTTCGAGTTGCCTCCTTTTGGTCAAGTTGGTTGTGATCAAGTATTTGAGGGATTTCCTGGAATGACGGGAAAATTTCCTCGGTCTCCTTTTCAGAAACTGTGGCAAAGTTCTTCCCCTTGTTTCTGCAAACTAGATGGAATATTCTGACACAGCAAGACCCAAATCTCTCTTCTGTGATGGACTCAGGAATAGCCATAGCTGGGATGCTGATATCTGATGGGATGATAGATACCTGAGGCTTTGTTCCTCCACTACAGGTGCCAGACTTTCCAAAAACTGAACTGGATAGACTGTTGGGAGAGTGAGGAAAGGGTGAAGAATTTGTTTAGAAATTACAGCCCAGTGGTAGGATTCTGAAGATCTGTGGTTAACATCAGCTATTCTAGAGACTGAGGCAGGAAGATTGTGGGTCTTCTTATTCAGAAAGCTCAAGAAATGTCTAGCATTTTAAATATGTAGATATATTTAAATATATTCATGTATTGGAAATATATATTTACATATAATGTATACATATTGGAAATAATTTTTTTATTCTTTTTTTTGTTTTTTGTTTTTTTTATTTTATTAATACATTTTTTTTATTTCAGCTCATACAAACTTATTAGGTACACCAGTTCCCTCCCTCCCTCCTCCTCCCCCCATACCCCCTGCTCCCCCTCCCCACCCCTCTCCCTCCCCATCCCCCAGTGCCTTCCACCCCAATTCCCAGAGAGTCCTTTCTTGTGCATGTCTGATTTTCCTCTGGGCCCTCCTCTCCGATGACGTACAAGGACCCAGTGGCCTTTCCCTGAACCCTTTGCCGTGTTCCCCTTAGGTATAGGAACACTGCTGTGGCTGCCAATCCTTTGCCTCCAAGGATCTTGGTGCCTTTAGCAGATGCTAGACTTTGTGAGGTCAACAGTGTGTTGGACAATGCGCAGGGCATGCAAAGTCCAATTATGATTGCTTCAGCCCTAACTAGTATAGAGTATCTTACATATCATTGCTCCTCCCATCCTTATGCTCTTACACTCTTACCGCCCCCTCTTCCGCAAATTTCCCTGAGCTTCAAGATGGGGAGAGACTAAGCTGGCCTAGTTCTAGGTGGTTGATATAGAGTCTCTGAAGTTCTGGATTGTGGTTTGTTGGTTTTCTTTTGCAGTTTTGCTGCTCCTGCAATGCCCTTCACTCCATCCTGGTGGGCATTGTATGTTACCCCCTGGCCAGAGACAAAAAGCTGTTAGAGTCTTGTGATAAAAGCACATTCAAAGGTAGATGTAATAAAAGTGGGAAACCACAGTGAGGGAGGGGTCTATCACCCATTTGCAAAATGGTTACTTTTTATCTGCCAGACTATATGCCCTCCTCTTCTGGTGAGATCACACCCCCTCAGTAGTAAATGATCAGGAACAAAAGTCTGTGAACTTAATCAGATGTCTCATTACTTATTTGGGTCCTTGGTGGAGGCCTATTTTCCCTGCTGTAACATGGTCCCTTCTCTCCTTGTTTCTGGTGTGGCCCTCCTACTCCATCCCTCCTGTTCATAATCCTTGGAATTACTGTCTCTAGGTGGGCTGGGTGGGTTTGATACTAGGAGCCACCTATTAGGGAGTACATACGGTGTTTAATTTTCTGGGTCTGGGATACTTCAACTTAATATAATTGTTTCTAATGACATCCATTTCCCGGCAAATTCCAGTAATTCATCATTTTTGATGGCTGAGTAGTACTCCATTGTATAGATGTACCACAGTTTCCTTATCCACTCGTCAACTGTTGGACATTTGGGCTGATTCCATGACTTTGCTATTGTAAACAGTGCTGCTATGAACATGGTCGTGCTTGTGCTATTGAGGTGAACCTTAAAAAATCAAAGTGTAAGTCAAGTTGTAATGATATAAGTCCATGGATTGTGTATGCATATTCCATGATTAAAAGTCAGTTTGGGGGTTGGGGAAGTAGCTCAGGGGTTAAAACCTTTGCCTTGCAAGCAAAAGGACCTGAGTTTGGATCTCCAGATCACATTTTATAATGTCAGGTGGATATGACAGCAACTTGAAATTCCAACCCTTGGAAGGCAGGGCCTTAGAGCAAAGCAATAAGGTAGAGGAACAATTCAGGATGATTTCCAAAATCATGCTTGGACTTCCATGGGCACACGTACTCAAATGCCCTCCTGTACACACACCTGAACACTTATGTGCACCTACCTACCACACACAACCACACACATACACATACACACACATACATACCACATGCCTCTAGTCCACCTTGGACATGTGTGTGTGTGTGTGTGTGTCTGTGTGTGTGTGTGTAAAAGACACTCTTAATTGTTATTATGGACCATTTCAAAAGAATGAAAAGTCCTCCTTCGGGATTTCTTGACATTCGAACATCTGAGCTGGACGTGGAGATATGCTCCTTGCTCCCAGCTGCTTAAGGAGACTGAAGCAGGATTATTTGAACCAAGAAGTTCAAGGCCATCCTGAGCAATATAGGAAGTTTCTATCTCAAAAATAAACATGAGTTACATTGGAGATGTAACTCAGTTGGTATGTGGTTGCCTGGCATGGATGAGGCCCCCGGTGTGATGCCCAACACTTCACAAATGGGAGCATAGTAATACCAGCACCTGAAATGAAGGGAGAGGGACCAGGAGTTGGAAGCAATCCTCCCTTACACAGAGAGTTGGAAGCCAAACTGCGAGACATGAGAGCCTGCCTTAACGAAATCAACACAAGGCCAGCAAGACGGCTCAGTGAGTAAAAGTGTTTGCCACGTAAGACTGACAAGCTGGAGTTCAAATGCTAAATGCAGGTAAAAAGTCAGATGCAATGGTGCACATCTGTAATCCTATATTCCTCTCGTGGGCTAGGAGGTGAAGACAGGAGAAACAGCTCAGCCAGCCTGAATTACACAGAGGTAGAAATAACAGAGACCCTGCCTCACTCAGCAAGATGGATGGTGAGAACTAACTCCTCAAAGTTGTCATCTGACCGCCACACATGTACCAATAAAATAAATAAATTTGCAAAGAATAGATAGATTACAGATATAGATTGATAGAGATAGATAGATAATTAATATAGATAGATAAGTAGATGGTAGAAGATGATAGACATTAGGTATAAGATGACAGAGGTAGATAGGCGATTGGCGTAGATAGATTTAGGTAGATGATAGATAATGGATGATTGATAGATGGGTAGATGACAATTGAAAGATGGTATATAAAGAAAAGGAAGAGAGAGAAAGAGAGGAAGGAAGGAAGGAAAGAAGGAAGGAAGGAAGGAAGGAAGGAAGGAAGGAAGGAAGGAAGGAAGGAAGGAAGGAAGGAAGGAAGGAAGGAAGGAAGGAAGGAAGACTGTGAGATTAACACTCAACTGTAGAAAGTCAACTAGTGGAAAGTTGTATTTGGGATGCCACCTGCTAGAAAGGGAAATCTCATTCCTTAAAAAAGCATGGAAGACTGAGAAGAGTTAAAATCATGAGCTTTCCATGGAAAACAGAAGTACAGAAACCCACTAGCGTTTAACCCATTGGCATTTTCTGGAGCCTTTCAAGAAATAAGACCTTACTCTGAGTCCTTAGGGATTTCTACTTATACTAGAGTAAGTATCTGTTATATCTGTTATATAGACTGTCTCTCCCTGGTCCACGTTGGATATTAGGAATGTAAATTCTCTGGCTTTTAGGCTGGAAACATACCAGAAACTAAGAAAGCTCTCCTATATGTACCAATTACTGTTTGCTGTTTGCTGTGAGAGAATACCCAAAGTCAAGCGACTAAAGAGAAAAAGGAAGATTTATTCAGTTATGGTTCCAGAGGGGAGATACAATCTTTCAGGGCAGACAAGGCATGGCTGGCAGGCAAATGCTGTCATACACACCTGAGAGGCTGAGAGCTGCTAGATCACCTACTGCCAAAGCAGGCCTCTCTCAGAAGTAGGGTGGGACTAATCCACCTCGAGACCCACCCCATTGTGACTGCCTTCTTCCAGCAAGGCTCCACCTCCTAAAGATGCCATGACTTTCCCAACATATGAATCTACGGGGGACAAATTTCAAACTATGACACCGTATTTCTGCCTTTCCTTTCAATCAACCAGAGGTCCCATGCTCAGATTTGCACACAGATTCCCAAACAGATTGTGAATCAAATCTGGCAGGACTGCATGGTGAATTTTCACCATTTTCCCTCTGGAAGGACAGTGAACTGTCCCACCTGATTCAGCCAACTTTTCTCTTTTTCTGTCTCTGTATGTTTCTTTCCCTCTGGGCCATCATAAGTTGAGCTTCCAATGCCTGCGTCTCTAACAGCTTTACTGTCTTCCAAGCTCTCATAAGATGACCCTTCTGTCTGGGTTGCCAGTGTAAGACATTCCCACCACAAAGTTCCGAAGTTCTCCACATTTCTCCCGACAAACAGTTCCAAAGGCACACTAGCCACATCACAGCATTGGCCATACTTCTGGGTACCAGCTTCTCTCAGTTTCGCCACCACCAACTTCACTTTTTGGTACTGGATTCTCTGCCTTTTTTATATTTCTCAGCCCCAGGACAGCCTCAGAGGTCATCATACTTGGACATGGTATACTTAGAGAACTTTTAAGGAGGAAAACTGGTCAGGAGATACCTGCCCCAGAGTGGTGGTGGTGGTGATGGTAGTGGGGAACCATTAAAGCTAATATCTAAGCACAGGAAGGATTCAGGTGCCTCCTGTCTGTCATTACCCATAGAGAGGGAAGTACCAAGAGACTTGACACAAAGCTTAAATGCACATGACTTAAGTCTATCTCTTTTATTCATTGTGAGAGCTTGTATCAGAATTTTAACTTTATATGACTCAGAAAACTAAACTTTAAAGCTAAGATTCAGGGGCTGAGGAAATGGTTCAGCCAACAAAGCACTTTGTGTGTGTCACAGTTAGATTCAGGTGTCAACCTGACAATTGAGGCTTGAACTCTGGTCACAGTTGCAAAGAATTAGTGTTGAGTTAAATCCTGATAATACTCTTGGGCCTCCACATGCATGTACACTCACATGCATGTGCACCCAGACACATAAGTGTGTCCACCCACATGCAAATACACACACACACATGCATGCACCCCAAACACATGAAAGTGGAAAATAACAATAAATAAGATGACAGACGCTCTGCCTGGGATTGCTCCTTGTAATTGGCACAACAGTTACAATCCCTTGCACAGTGCCTGACACATGGTCCATTCAGTAAAACACAGACAACCTGAAATACAGTCATGCTTTATATTCCATAGAGCCTGGAAGGAAATGACCACTAAATATACAGAGATCAGAAAAGTTTTCAGGTGATGTTTGCTTTTAAATCTAATGCTTATTTTAGAATGCTAAAAGCTAAAAGATACCTAAACTGATTATCTTAAGGAGTATAGATTTACAAGAACAGTCTTCTATTTTCATAGGCCTAGAAATATTAGAAAGATAATGTCTTATCTTGATGACAAAACATTTCAATTACTTTTTAAGTGGTATCCTTATCTCATACGTATAGAAGCAGAGTGTGCCTGCGGGCGTTTGGATGCTGTGGCTTATATAATGCCCTTAGTTTCTTCCTAGCCAAAAAGATGTTCAGCCTCAGCATAGGAAAAAAATGTTTTGCGCTCAAATTTGATAACTAGATCTCAAATACGATGAGACTGGAGAGGACACCACTGCTGCTCAGGGGACATCTGCAGCTCAAATGCCCCAGGATTGCCTCGCTCAGACACCATGCGCCACCACATCTGATCCAACTCCACGAAATTCAGGTAGACCTTCTCAGTCAAGGGATCTACACCCTTTTCCTAAATAACCTTGGCTTGTCAACCACATGTGGCAACCAGTGGAAATCCCGAACTTTCTTTTTTTGCTTCTTGCACAATTCTAGAGTGTCATTTGAGTATTTGCATTACGTATGTCTACATACACATACATTTCTGCATACGTATTTATACATAAGCATGAAAGACTGTGTTCAGTTTACAGGCAAGTGCATGGGACCCAACACTGCAGGTTCAGAGATGGAACAAAGAAAGGCTAGCTTAGTTACCAGGGTTTTGAAATATGATAAAAGTCTGGGGAGATGGCCCATTAATAGAGTACTTGCCTAGCATATGTGAAGCCTTGTTCGAGCCCCAGAATACACACACAGAAGGGCAGGGGGAGGGGAACAGAGAACATTCCTCGAGAAAATTACTAACGAGGCCAGAAGAGGGAAAAACTATTGCACTACAGAGATCCAAGAAAGGAAGATGACATGGAAAGGCAGGTATAAGGGCTGGGGAAGCTGGTTGAGGGGTTAAAGCCGTCTCCTTGAAAATAAAGGGACTTGAGTTTGGATGAGAGGCCATCAGATTCCATGTAAAAATGCCAGACAAATATGGCAGTGGCCTGTAATTCCAACCCTGGAAAGCAGAGCTTGGAAAACCCCAAAGCAAAACAATAATGTAGAACAATCCAGAATGATTCCTGATGTTACCTTTGGGCTTCCACAGGCATACACACTTAAGTGCCCTCTTCTATATACACACACCCACACAAACACCCCTCACACACACAAACCCCCCCCACACACACCCCTACACACAAACACACCCCACACACACAATGAAAAGTAGGTAGATGTAGGGATAGTGCAAACAGTGGCTCTGCCCCCTGATGGAGGAACACAGTCAGCCTTCACTGCCACAAGATGGCCCCTCATCCTGATGAGTCGAACATGAACTCCTCGGGATAATCAGGAGCTGGGAAATTTGCAAGGAAAGCAGGTTTGTTCTGGCTGTGGCCCAATCCAGATGATGGGGGGCTACATATAGTGATGGCCTTGTTGACTGCGTGCTTAGCCCACACAGGGCTTCATGTGGTAAGTCAGAACGTCTCGGTGTGCCTGTCTTGTGGTGTCTCTGTCTGTTCTTATAATGCCCCCAGGATCCAACAGTGAGTACTCTTCTGATAACTTCATTACCTCCAAGGCCCCACCTTTGAACACCATGGCTAGGTCAAGTTGCCAACCTTCTAATACCTCAGGATGGAGATTAAAATTTCAAGGTGAGTTTTCAGAGGAAACAAACACGCAAGTCCTAACATCAGGAGCAACCATAGGATAAATTATGTGGACAGAGCCTAGATCAATGAAGAGAAGCAGTGGCCAAGAAATTTGGGATAAGAGTTCTGTGGTTATTACTGAATGGTTACTACTGAATCTGTATCTTATTTATTTGTGTGCATGTGCACATGTACATGCTATGACATGCGTTCCTGGGGATATTCCAGCTCCTTGGGGACCACTGTTTCAATAACTCAAGAAGAGTCAAATGGAGGAACACAAGTGTTTCTCTTTAGAATACCTTCTACCCTGCCGGGATGCTGTGGTTTGACAGAGATGATTCTGACTAATTTTTTAAAAGGCAGAAATAAATTAGAGTAATAAAGCAGAACACATGGCCACCGGAGAGGGGAAACAGTAAATGAAGGTCTCAGTGTTGGAAAGATTGAGGATCACCATCCAAAAACATGACTGTTCCCTTTGGCGCTACCAGCGTAGGCCTCATTGGCATTCTTCTCTGTTGGCAGAACTCTCGAGTCGGGGGTGGAAAATGTTTTTTTAAACCAAATTTGGCAAGCATAGTTTATCTTCCAACTTGTTTATGGTTTGATCAATAGTCCATGCCCAAGCATCTGTCTCTTAAAACCTGCTTGTCTGTTGTCTCTATGGATGACAAATCAGGATGCCAGGAAAGCAAAATTTTCTCTTTTTTTTAACTTTTCTTCTTTTTAATTTAGTGTGTGTGTGTGTGTGTGTGTGTGTGTGTGTGTGTGTGTGTGTATCAGAGGGCACTGTGTATCCCTGTGCAGGACCAACAGTGACTTCAGAAATCATCTGGGATTGCTTCTATTTCCTTTTTGGTACCGCTCTGGGATTTCCCAAGCTCCATCTAGCAGGGCCAAAAGTGTAGGCTGCTGCCATTTCTGCCTGGTGGTGTTTTTTTATGATTTTTTTTTTTAATGTGGGACCCGGCATATCTAAACTCATGACCTTCTGTTTGTGAAATTTTGTCTCTCCAAAGCACACAGCATCTCAGATGAAATGTCCCCACATTTAGAGGGTGTAGATAAAGCAAACAAAAGAAAGAGTTGGGCAGGGAGATGACTCAGAGCCTTTGCCTCATGAGCACAAGAACCTGAGTTTGGATCCAGATCCCATGTGAAAATGTCTGGTGAATATGGTAGCCACTTGCAATTCTGGCCCTGGGAGGCAGGTCTGGGAAACCCCAGAGCAAAGCAATAAGGAGGTAGAGCAATCCAGGATGATTCCTGATGTTGCCTTTGAGCTTCCATAGGCACACACACTCAAGTGACTTCTTGTACATGCATCTACCTCCACCCCCACGCCATATGCAAAAATAGAGGGAAAGAAAGATACAAAGGAAGGAAAGAAGGAAGGAAGGGTGAGCTATGAAACAGAAAGAAGGAGCACCTGAGAAGATTAGAAACCAACAATGTGGCACACAGGACTCTTCCAGGCTGTGCTGTAGTTTTCAATACAAGACAATTAAAATTTGGACACTTGTGAAGAAATTGGGGTAATCCTCTAGTCTAAGTATGCACTGTGACCAGTCTCAGTTCTGATGGAGAACTGCTGCTGAGCGAAGGAGAGGAGACATCTCTGGGCTATCTTCTTTCCTTCCCTCCTCCTTCCTTTCTTTGTACCCTCCTTCCCTCCCTTTCTCCTTTTCTCTCTTCCTTCTTTCCTCCTTCTCCCCCTCTTCCTTTCCTTTCCTTTCCTTTCCTTTCCTTTCCTTTCCTTTCCTTTCCTTTCCTTTCCTTTCCTTTCCTTTCCTTTCCTTTCCTTTCTTTCACCCTTTTATTTATGTGTATGTGTGTGTGTGTGTGTGTGTGTGTGTGTGTGTGTGTGTGTGTGTGTGATCAGAGGGCACTTGGGTGTGTTTATCTGTGGAGGTCCAAGGTTGGCTTTGGAAGTCATTCTGGAATGTTCTATCTCCTTTTTGCTTTGCTCGGGATTTCCCAGGCTTTGCCTTCCAGGGCTGGAAGTGCAGGCTACCACCATTTTCCACTCAGATTTTTATATGGGATCTGGGATCTTAACTCCTTCTGCTTGCAAAGCAGAGGCTTTAACCCCTGAGCCATCTCTCCAGACCCTTTTTTTTTTTGGATAGGGTCTCCTATATCCTGAACTCACTCCATGACTGAACATGATTTTGACTTTCAATCCTCTTGTTTCCCCGTCCTGAGTGCTGGGTTAGAGGCATGTGCCACTACAACCAGTTTTATGCAGTGCTGGGGATGAGACCCAGATAAGGCACATGCTAGTCAAGCATCCTAACAGCTGAACTACATCCTCATTCCTGGCCTATTTTTTACTAAAACAAATTAGCCACTTAATTCTCATTTTTCATAAGCATCATCTCTTTAAACCTCAATATTAATAATAAATGAAGCAAATCAACTTTAGCTTTTAAGACCTTGCTTTCAGATGTCTATTTATCTTCCATATAAATCCACAGAACCTACTCAGGTAAAGCCACTCAAGGCAGAGAATATTGAAGTCCAAAAATTAGACACCTTGTCCAAGCAGGTGGGTTGGTAGTGGCAGGAAGCATCTTTGCCCTCTTCCTGGAGTTTGTTACCCAAAAGAATGCTCCATTCCTAAGACACACCACAAGATGTAGAGGGAAAAATTAGGGAAAATCAGAAGACAAAAGAAGTAAAGAAGAGAAAATCAGAACTCAACGGAGAATCATTTTTTAGATAAATGATCTTGTGCTGCTTCATGGAACTTGGCTGTCTTCTTCAGCAGAGCGTTGCAGTGCCCCCAGGAGAGTCTTTCAATGTCATTCATTCTCTTCCCTTCATTCCATCACTTTCCCTGGGTGCCAGACCCTAGTGCCAGCTATAGGACGTAGCAGGAAGGCAAAGCACATATACTTGACTTGATTTTCCTATCATATCTGCCCAGGCTTTTTTTTTTAACATAAGATCTGGGGATCTGATCTCAGGCCCTTTTGCTTGTGAGGCAAAGGCTTTAAGCAGTGAATCATCTCTCCAGAACAACAGACACAACTTTTAAACTACATGGGCCCAGTGAGATTGGTTTAGTAGGTAAGGTGCCTTTTTATAAAATACGGGTCATCTGGGCTGCAGAAATGGCTCAGGGGTTAAGACTCTGTCTCACAAGCAGAGGGTCCTGAGTTCAGATCCCAGGTCCCACATAAAAATACCAGGTGGAAAGGGTGTGCAGTCTGTACTTCTGGCCAAGGTGGACCAAGCCTGGGAAATCCCAGAGCGAAGCAAGAAGGAGGTAGAAAGCAATCCAGGATGACTCCCAAAGTCACCCTTGGTCCTCCACAAGGACACACAGTGATACACATACGCACACACACAATAAATGAATAAATGAATGAATTGAATGAATGAATGAATGAATGAAATATTAAGATAGAGGTCATGGTCAAGATTCAGCTGTTTTTAGAGGGTGCGGTTTGGGATAACTTGCTCTGGTGTAGAGATTAAATCCCTGATTTATGCAGGAGCTGAGAATCCCCTAGGAGAAAGACTTAAACCGTGTTCACCCAATGGAACTAGACATACATACACATGTTCAAGGCATGTCAAAGTATAGTGCAAGGGAAGTACTGCAAAGGCGAGGAAGAGCTATCCTAAGGAGTCAAGATAAGGAGTGATTCTAGAAATCACAAAGAAACCTACTCGGGACATCAGTCTGACTAACATCCAAGTGTAGCAGTTCCTACTTCCAACAGCAGCAGCATTTGCCAGGTGGGCAACAACTTTTGCCCCAGAAACACTTAGGGCTTTAGGAATCATCCTACCTTGATGGCAGCACTGTTCAGCTGTCTGGCATAAGAGCCGGGAGGAAGTATAATAGTGGCACACTAGTCCCAGGATACATGGAGCCCAGCCCAGTGGGCTGGGGGGGGAGTCCCCAGCCTTGTTAAGGAGAGAACATGGTCTAAACAGTCAAAGCCAGGTGCCCAACCACTCTCTGCAGCTTGTTATCCAGTTCCTCAAGGACCGACGAGTCGACACCAAGGTCTCTGAAGAAGGGAGCTCAGTCCATAGTGCTTTTCCGCAGCAGGGGTCAGAGAAAGTTGAAGAAAGCAGATATAGAACAAATGAGAGGAGTGTCACGAGTGCTCAAGGCCAGGGTGGAGGTGAACATTTTAGGGCCAGAGAAAGGGTCAAAGGGATTGTTAACAGTCCCAAATCAGGCACTTGCCGGTTGGGAACGGGCACATCCGGGAAAACACACAGAGCGACACTGAGCAATGGGAGGTTCTCCTCTCAGGGAAACAGCTAAGCTAACCCCACAGGCCCAGCCATTCTTTCCAAGTTACAACCATTCTTCACTGCAGAGCCCCGGGGGGGAGGGGGACGAGGAATGGGTCAAAGAGAGATGAGACCTGCATTCATGGAAAATTCTCCTAGAAACTGGAGATGGAACAACCTTAATAAACTAAACTTGGCTTCCTGTACTCAGTAGGACAAAAACCAAACTATTAGTAAGAGCAAAGTAAAAAGACTTATTCAATGTGATCACAATAGGAAGGAGAATAAAAGGCCTAGCAACCTCCTCTGTCACAGTTAGATATAGTTGCCCGCTTGATGCTTGAAGATTTGAATTCTGGACATACTTGTAGAGAATTAATAGTAGTTGATGTTAAGTGCAAGCAAACCTGCAAGAGGTTGTGTAGTTGACAAGGAAGATACAGCCTGTGGTGGGTGGGACTAGTCCCAGGGCAGGTGAATAAGATGAAGTGGACTGGTTGAGAAAATTGGTATTCTTTTGCATACTTGACCAGACATATTGGCAAGTAAGAATCATCCCTCTCTATAATGTGACCAGTTCCCTTAGCCTTTGGTGTTGGTATGGGCTCTCCTGCCAAGCTGGACCAGGAAATGTAACTGGTAACTAGTAAGGAAATGTGAGAGAAAATAAAACCCCTCATTCCCTTAAGTTGTATTGTCATGACTTTATCTGCAGCCATGGAGGCAAACTGCTATATCCCCCCAGTTCCATCTTCAGAGTCCTTACCCAGGACAAAGTTTAAATAGAAAATAAGAGATATGCGTAATTAAGCAACCCTGGCCCAGGTATGGTTTTCCCCATCACTGACCCAACACAATATCCTCTCTGCTTCAGTCTCTCTTACAAGGCGGTCTGACAAGTCATTGGAGCTCTATGAGATCTCTTCCTGGGAGACGAGCCCCCCCTTACTCCCATTAGGTTCAGAACCCCATTTTTTCACTTTCTCAGTTTGAAACTCCTAGGGAAAATTGCAATGCCTTGGGGTCCACTGTATCAATAATCTGATAGCTCAGGAGAAGGGTACAAGTGGCTCTTTAGAATATCTTTATCCCGACAAGATGGCTGCAGTTGACCAGGAAAACACAACCCATGCCAAGTTTCAAAGCAGAGAGTACAAAGCAGAGGAAGAAAGGCGTTAAAGGAGCTGAGGCAGTGAGTAGGGTAGTTGAGGCACTTCAAAGATTAGCAACTGGGAAGCCACCATCCCTTCTCAGGAATGTAAAGGAGGTCACAGTCCCAGGAGACACTGGTATTTAAAGGGCAAGAGCTGGAGCCGCAGAGGAGTTGGAACTGTTGCCAGAGCAAGGGAAGGTACAAGAAATACCACAGTGAGCAGAGGTAGTCAAGAGGGTCTGAGAACCAGCTGTGCACGTCAGACACGAGACAGAGCAGATCCGAAGCAAGCAGGCCAACAGCTGGCGCAGTCTTTACTGTGCACGTCAGAGGCGTCCATGTGACACAGCGCATGCCCGGCAACTCCAAACATCCCTCAATCGTCTTCAGTTCTCTCCTGCAGCAGCCACGTGTCTTCCTCCTTCTCTCAGTCCTGTCTCTAGATCTCTGGTTCCTTTCAGTTGTATCCCCTCCTGTCTCTACTCTCTGAACCCCTTTGGAGACCACTGGGAGACTTTAGCTCAGCCCCTCCCCAACAAAGGGAAACTGTATTTTTTAAAGTATTTGTCCTGTTCTTTGACAGTGTCGTACACGAATACGATGAATGTATGTCACTTTCACCTGTGTCGCCGGATTCCACCCCCACGGCACTTTCTCTCATCTTCTTCTTCCCATCAGTCAGTCTGGCCCCTGTCTTCATGTCTTTTTGCATGTGTGGTCCACTGAGTTTCATCAGGGCTGTCTGTATTGACATTTGCCTGGGCCCGTGCTAGCGCGTGGATGAAATATCCGGGAGCAAACCACTGAAGAAAGTAGCTCTTCTTTCCACAGTCACCACTAACTTTCAGCATTCTCTCAGGGAGGTGTGGCACCTTCTGGGATCTTCCCCCTCCCATGGCAAAATGTTGACAGGCCAAATCTTATGATTTGGTCTTTTGGAAGTAAATGTATTTGTATTGAGTTCGTGGATGCAACAACCCCATCGTGTCCAGAAGATACTTTCTGACAGCACCCCTCCCCACTCTGTGGCTCTTACAGTCTGTACTAGTTACTCTTGTGTTGCTGTGAGAGAACACCCAAAGTCAGGCAATTTAAAGGAGAAAAGAGATTTACTCAGCTTATGGTTCCAGAGGGGAGACACATTGTTTTATGGCAGACATTGTATGGTCGGCTGGCAGAAGCTGGAAACAGGTTAAGTCACTGCAAACATCTTGGAGGCTGAGAGCTGCAAGACTCCTTGCTGCAAAAGCAGACTTCTCCAGGAAGTAGGGTGGGGCTAATCCACCTCAAGGCCCGCCCTCTGTGACCACCTTCCTCCAGCAAGGCTCCACCTCTCAAAGGTGCCATGACCTTTCCAAACACCTGAGACTGTGGGGCCATGATATGATCTTACCACCTCTTCCACAGTGTTCCCTGAGCCTTGGGTGGAGTTGACTCACATGTTCTGTTCAGGGCCAAGCAGGTAGAAGCTTCCAGTTCCATCGAGCATCCTACCAAATAAACGCACAGTGTGTGTCTGCTCAAGATGCCATCATCCAAGAAGCTTTCCTGCCTCTGGGAATTACAGCAATGGACCCCTGAAGTTTATCTTAGCTAAGGCCCAGGTCATAGTGTAGCCCTGCATTCCCCAGCCGGCCTGCATATGTGTTTACTCTACACTTAACAGAGTTTCCTTATGCTTCATTTTCTTGGGCCCAACAGAAAATTTAAGTAACTATTGGGTTGGCTTGCAGTTCAGAAGCTTGTGTACCGTTTTACACAGGAAAGAGAACTGAACTTCAAGAAACACACTATGTGGAGAAGTGATGGGATATACAGGGAGAGTTGCTAGAAAGTAAGACTAGTTTCAGTAAGGTTTGTGTATGCAAGCTCGGTCGGTCAGCTGAGTCAGCGCAATGTCCACTATTCTTTGTTTTTAGTTAAGAGCTGCTTTTCCCTTCCTGGCCCAGCAGAGAAACACTGTCACAAAAGAAAGTTTCTGTTTATCTTTTAAAGTAAATTAAGGAAGAGCAGAGAGAGACCTCCTCCCATCCCGCTAATCACCAACTGTCTCCTGCTCAAAATGGTCATTCTGCTGAAGTGGCACGCTGGGATCTGCATGTTCCGACTCTGTTCAGTGTAAGGCACCTGGCACCAGGTCTGCTCACAGTAAGAGCTCAACAGTCACCGGTGTTACTGGAGCACCCTGCCTTCCAGAGCCGGAGCTCAGCCACGGTGGTGGGGGTGGTGGTGGGAGTGATCGTTTTCTTCCCTCCTCCACATTTTTTGGTCATCTTCACCTAAAACACAGTCGATTCTCCCCCAAACTCTCAACAAATCCGGTCTCTGCAGTGGCAACAGATCAGATTTCTGCCCACCCTCCTGGGCTGTGGAGAAGAGAGAATGCAGAATCCTTCATGGGCCGCCTCCTGCCTGTGCTGCAACTAGCCCCTCTGAGTCCCTCCCTCTAGCAGCTGGACACTCCTTCCCTGTTTTCCACATCCTCCAGCCTAAGGACTTTGGAGTGTGTGTGGAGGGCAGTGGGTGGTGAAATGGACCAAAGTTTCCCTCTCCCTCTCCACCAGCTCTTGCTAATATTTCTCAGGTTGTTTCACCTTCTTCCTCCTTCTGGCTGAGCTAGGTGATCCCAAGTCCCTCCTTTTCCCTAGAACATGAATTGTGGCTTTTTTCCTTCCTGCCTTCGAGTCATGAACTCTTGGTGTCATGAGCTGGAGAGAGCACGTTTAGTTATCCTAGAACCTGGTGCCCAGAGCAGGCCTGGCGTACAGCAGGTGTCATTTGTGGGCCTATTGAAAGAAGAATGTTATTTGGTCTCTGTTATTTGGAAGCTTACAGTAAGTTATATCCTCTTCTCTGAAGCCTGATGCTTCCACAGAGAATGCTTTGGGAGTGGGGGAATGGAGAGGAACGCAGTAATTCTGCAAAACTATGTGTGCGGATAGAATGGCTGAGACATAATAAAGATGTACTTTCCTTATGGAAGTTGTATGTTCAATTCTCAAATGTATGAGTGTTGGCATATTTTTTGGTGGGGAATACACTGTCTTTTCTAACACAGAGACACTTGAAATGGGGTTATTTCCCTTTCAAGTGAAAGCCAATTAAATAAGTTATATGTTTTTTCCTTGGTGCTTAAAAAGTGTGGGGACTGTCACCAAACATTACTGAATGTTCTAATTTAGTCATAAATGGGCTAAAAGAACGTAGCATAATTATAAGTCCGAAGCAAGTGATGCTAAATATTTTATCATGCTTGGCATATGCTGTTAAGAAGAAAACCCACCTCCCAGCAGAGCTGTCAACATTCCATTCACAAAGCGTAAACAGCAGCTGAGTGTAAGGAGCTGGTAAAGAGCCTGGTAATTCCAACATATGGCAAGGAGAGTGTCCTTTCAGGAGGGGGAGGCGATCACATTTACCAACACAAGCATTTTCTTTGCTCAGAAAAACGTTCTGTATAAATGAAGGGGTGTTTTCCAAGAGCACACCGGAATAAGGGTCTGTATGTGTCTTACAGCAGCATCCCACTTCTCTGGTACCTAAACCATCAGTCTTGGTTTAATGAATACTTGAACCAAACAGTTTAGGGGAACAAGAGATTTTTTTTAAGGGAGATTTATTCTGGTCCCAGAGGGGAGACACAGTCCTTCATGGTGGAACTGGCATGGCTGGCAGCAGAAGCTGGAAGAGGCCTAGGTCACATCCATCCGGGAGACTCGGAGCTGCAAGACTGCCAACTACTAGGAGATTTTTGTTCCTGCATAGGATACAGGTTACAGGTGATGGGGCAGGAAAGTTATCAACATCTGGAGCAGAGGGAAACTGATTACATCTCATCCATGACAAGAGCTGTGGGGGGGGGGATGGTGTCAAAGACCAATATATCTTCTAACCTGTGAGCTTGCCAGTCTGCCTAACTGCAACCAGTTTTCTCTGTCTTTCTCTCTGTCCCAAGAGTGGCCCCCAACCAATAGGGACTGGGTCAGCACATGTCAATTAGATTATCTCCTGCAAGTCTGCTGTAAACTAAATGTTTCCTCCTACGTGCAGCTAAAGGTTCACTTCTCAAGTATCAAGTTAATATCTGAAAATGACCCATACAGATGCATGTAAGATCTCAGGCAGAGGAATTTGGAACACAGGACAGGTGGACTGCAGAAACAGACACTCCAGGATTCCCTCTAGAGGTCCGTGGGTCCTTGTGGAAATGGGGGAGAGGCTACAATGTATGCCAGAAACAGCCAGACATGTTTGTGTCTTTCCACAATATCAGATTGTGTGCGTGTGTGTGTGTGTGTGTGTGTGTGTGTGTGTGTGTGTACAAGAGGATACTTGAGTGTATGCGCCTGTGGAGGCAAAGGGTGATGTCAGGAATCATCTGGACTGTTTTGCCCTGGGGTTGGTTTCCCAGGTTCTTCCCTCCAGGGCCAGAATTACACGCTTTTGCCATTTTCACCTAGAACTTTACTTGGAATTTTAGGATCCAAACTCAGCTTCTTTTGCTTGTGAGGCAAAGGTTTTAACCCTTCAGCCATCTCCTCAGTCCCAATGTCAGAAATTATTAAATAACAGTATAAGCTACATTGATTTGTTGTACAATTTCCCTGCTAGTGTTTCTTTTGTTTGATGGCCTTTGGCAAGCTCCTTTTTTTACAGTCTTAATTACTAATATTAACTCTTTGATCACGCATTACATACCACATAGTAAGTCTGTGTGTGTGTGTAAGTGTGTGTGTGTGTGTGTGTGTGTGTGTGTGTGTGTGTGTGTGTGTTTACAGAATGGCTCCAAAGAGATTGGAAGACCCTTACTGAAGACAGGGAGGAGAGCTGAAATACTCACTTGAGAGCACTGGAGGTGCAAAGTCAAACTGCAGGGTCCCTGGGTTGAACAGAACCTCAGAGCTGAGTGGAATGGCAAGAGTAAGGTAATATAGACTGTCCTCCACAACAGATGGATAGGCAGATAGGATGGACAGATGGGCAGACAGATGCACAGAGACCAAGCAATGTTGAATCCCCAGGGCCAGTCAGCAGTTTATGGCATGATAGATGACTGACACCCCACACCAGATGGTCAGATGACAGGGTTATGGGGGTTATCACCATCGCAGTGTTAGGGGTCCAGGTGAAGTTGTTACACCCTTTCTTGGTCTGCTGTATTTGTGCCTTCTTTGGTCTTGATTCCCTGACATTATTTTAACACACCCATGTGTTATATCCTCCCAACTTTGATAAATTTATGAATGGTACTTTAAAGAAAACTTTTTAAAATAAGTTATCTCTCTGCATTCTGTGGTTGATGCTGGGTGGATGGTGCACAGGGCAAGATGGTCCCTGTCTCTTGTCACACTCACAGTGGAGCTTAATACGCCTGTGGAAAGGAGTCACTTAGAACAAGTCGTAGCCTGAGTCACTCTCAAAATGGAGTAAGGCACATAGCCTGATCTCAACAGATGGGCAGATGGGGGTGGGGACAGAGCTGGGTTTTTTTTTTAATTTAGCTCACCTGTACTTGAGAGTTCATATCCATATTCTTCCATAAAGAGATGGGTCTCTTTCTATTCACTCTCTTCAGCTTCTGTAAACAAAGTTTGACTGAGAATCACTTTAATCTCTTGTTTTTATGACAGGGAATCTGTTTGGAATTTCTTTTCCTTAATCACATATTTGCATAGGTAGATTTTAAACTCAAAGTGTTGTGGGGGTGTGGGGGGGCAAAGATAGAAACCAGAACATGTCTGGAAGATTAAGGCAGAATTTATCAGGGGAGAAAAATGAAGGAACTAGTGGGCAGTCCGAGAAGGAGCAAGGGAGCAGAAGGGACTGGCAGAGTCAGGGGTATTTGTAAACTTAGGCAAGCCCGGGAAAAGTGACTTTTCCTTTTTGGTTGGTTTTTCCTTTTGGCCCCTTATATCTGATTGGTCTGCTTATATGGGGGTGGGGACAGAGCTGGATTTTTTTTTTTAATTTAGCTCATCTGTACTTGAGGAGCTCATATCTATATTCTTTCATAAACGAAGGACTGGGGGAAGTTTGGGGGTCTCGTGTCAGTTTGGTATTGGTGCCAATTTCTGCAGGATAGTCCTAGAAATGGCAGTAACCTTCAAAGATTTTCCCAGCCAATCTACACTATCTAAAAATTGCCTAACAAAAATTACTCTCTTTCTCAAAAGGAGTTATTTCCAAGTGATATATAAATTGTATTGTATAAATTATATATTTCATGTGTATGTACATATATGTGTGTGTGTATGTATGTTTTGCATGTAAGTGCCTATATGCACAGATGCACATATGAATGCATGTGACTGTGAAAACCCAAAAGTACTATCAGGAATCATCATCAATCACTCTTCCATCTTATTATTTTGAGCCTAGGTCTCTAATTAAACCTACAGCACACCATTAAGGCTAGTCTGCCTAACCAGCTTGTTCTTTTGATTCCCAAGTTATACCTTCCAATGCTGGAGTTATAGGTTGTATAATATGCTCACACACATATTGCAAGCTGCCACTCCCACCTATTTTTTTTTTTAACATGGGATCTGGAGATCTGAACTGAGGCCTTTTTGCTTGCAAGGCAAAGGGTTTAACCACTGAGCCATCTCCCAGACCATCCAAACCATATATTTGTAGAAAGAAACTGGGGGGCGGAACTCCAGTCTGGCGTGTGATCAGTTTGCTGAAGGTCAAGTGTGTTGGGAACATGCTTCTCAACACTAAGATGTCATATGTGACTTAGGCTATTCTGTTTGTCTCTGTGATAAGTGGTTTAAAAACTGATGATACTATCATAAATTAGATTAATATTGTTGAATAAAAATAAAGGCTTTGCGTAGAGCTCCTCATCCCACTGGCCATCGTATCTCTCTGCAGACCAGAACAGTGTCCTGTAGACTCTCCTTGCATTCCAAGGTGCCGGGCACCACCAAGTTTACACTTAGGTGCGTGCGTGCACACACACACACACATAAACACACGCACACATGCATGCACACACATATGCATACACACACATGCATGCACACACTCACATGCATATATTCACACATGCATATACATGCATATGCTCACATGCACGCACACATGTACATGCTGACATAGCTGCACACATACACGTGCTCACGTGCATATGCACACACATGTGAAAACACATATGATCACATTCATTATACATACACATGTGTACACATGCTCATAAATATGCTCATACGTGTACATGCTGCTGTTACTTAAGGTTACCCTAAGGAACATAAAAAATTCAAAGATTTTAAGTAGATAAAAGGACTTTGGGGGAAATCTCCAGGTAACTTGTCTGAAAAAAAATGTACAAGATTCACTATATGGCTTTTTGAGGGGGGAGGGAGTTTGCTTTGGAGCCCAGGCCAACTTTGAACTTGTAATGATCCTGCCTCTGTCTATTGAGTATTAGGATAAGTGTGCACCACCGTGCCAGGTTCCAGTATGGCTTCTTAATAGAAAAGTTGGCATTCCCCACAGTCCAGGACACAAAAGGACACTGAGGTTCTTGAAGAGAAACATCTCTAGCAGCGAGGAGAGAACCTGGGCTGGCTCAGCTGAGATCACTTCTGTCGCCCTGGGCAGCTACACATGCAGGTCCTGAGGGCCACAGCAAGAGAGGGCTGAAGAATGCCAGACTTGCCATCAGGTCTGGCAGCAAGAGACTCTACCCTCTTGAGCCAACCCTAGGCGTTCTTCTTCTTGGACAACTCTGATGGTTTTCATTCTTCACTCCTTTTGGGGGCTCTGATATCTTACTGATGTTGAGTCGAGAGATGATGACGTCACGGTGCGTCATTCTTCTGCATCAACTTCATCTTTAGGCTGGGCAGTTGCTCAGCTGGTAGAATGCCTGCCTAACACACACCAAGTCCGGTTTCACAGATGAAACACAGTGGACCACACAAATGGAAAGACTGGAAACTAGGAGGTAGTCTAGCAAGGGAGTGAAGGTAGTAAAGGGAAAAAGAGAGGGGATAGGATTAGAGGTTAAGGAGTGAAAATATAAAAAACGACCAGGCATGAGCTCCCTCCTGTTCAGCAGGCCTTAAGTGAAATTGGAAAACAGTTAGCTGTCCCTGTAACTGTCATGTCACCATGTATCAGTGGCCCATCTTAAGCTCCTTGCTGTAGAATTTCTCACAGGAAAGTTTTCACTATGGAAAGTCCCACCCCTCCTTCCCTCTCTCTTACCCCTCCCTCCCTCCCTCTTTCCCTCTCTTCCTTCCTTCTTTGCTTAGCAGCCCAGCCTAGCCTGAAACTCATGATCCTCTTGCTCAGTCCCCCAAATTCCAGGTTCACCATCATACCTGGTTGATGACATTTTCTTTTTGTAACTGAACATTTTAACAAATTTAAACAGGATTGACCTGACCCTCTAAACAAAGACATAGAAGATGATCTCTGCATTATGCAGTGGGTAACAAGCACTTCCTGAGTATGTAAATATCATTTTCAGTTCTGATTCCCTACATTATCTGTTATTATTGCAGAAGGTATTCTGTTTTCTACTTAAGTTAGAGTAATTTTTTTTTCCTAAAATATGTGTTTGGTGGTGGGGGGAGGACCTTTGTGTGTGGTAGACAAAGTACTGGCACATGACAAGCTTTCTTTTTTAAAAAAACTTCATTATTTGTTTATTTATTTATTTGTGTGTGTGTGTGTGTGTGAGAGAGAGAGAGAGAGAGAGAGAGAGAGAGAGAGAGAGAGAGAAAGAGAAAGAGAGAGAGAGAGAAGGCACTGTGTATCCCTGTGGAAGCCCAAGGGTAACTTTGGGAGTCATCCTGGATTGCTTCTACCTCCTTTTTGCTTTGTTCTGGATTTCCCAGGCTCTGCCCACCAGGACCAGAAGTGCAGACTACTGCCGGTTCTGCGTGGGACCTAGGATCTGAACTCAGGACCTGCTTGCCAGGCAGAGTTTTAACCCCTGAGCCATTTCTCCAGTCCATGGCAAGTTTTCTCATAACATTTTTTCTTATCTTATACCCCAGTGAGTTTTAATGCTATGATTTGTATTTTTATGAGGTAGAACTTTAGAGAAATAATTACACTCAAACTTGTCTTGTATGCCTCAGACATAATTGATGGTCCTTGTGGAGTGCCAGTACTATTGTGTTAACTAATTAAATTATAGAAGATACTCAGTTTTCTGCTGTGCCTTTTTTGTTTTGCTTTGCTTTGAAGAGAGGTCAGCAGAGAAAGTCACTTCTCTGAGATGATTAGAAAATAGAGAATTTGGGTGGGAGAGATAGCTCAGTGGCTAAAGCACTTGCTAGGTAAACAAAAGGACTAGAATCTGGCCCAGATCTCATGCAAAATTCCACGTAGATATAGTGGATCACCTGTAATTCCAGCTTGGTAAGAGGGAGACTGGGAGTGCCCAGAACATGCTGGCTGTCCAGACTAGTCCTGCTGGTAAGCTCTGGGTTTGCTTAGAGATCCTGTCTCAAAACCCAAAAGCTGGAAGAGTTAGGATGATTCACCTGTATAAACATACTTATAGACACAGGTGTGCCCCCCATATGCACATACCCCACATGTATGCCCCCACACGCACACACCCTACATACATGCTCCCCACATGCATGTACTTCACATGCATGCACTTCACCTGCATGCTCTCCACATGTACTTTACACATATGCATCACACACATGCACCCCACATGCATGCATCCCACCTGCATGGCCCTCACACGCATGTCCTCTCTACATGTACTTCACACATATGGTACTCACATGCATGTATGCTACACACATGCCCCACATGCATGCTTTCCACATGCATATACTTCATACACATGCACCACACATACATGCAATTCACATACATGCTCCCTCTACATGCTCCCATATGCATATATTCCACACACATAAGCAAAAAAAAAAAAAAAAAAAAGAAAGAAAATAGCGAACTTACAGAGAGCATCTTCAGAAAGATTTCTACAGATCTGTTTTCAAAAGCAGACAGAATTAGTTTCTCAGAAATTATATTTGGGAGTTTGGAGAGATGCTCAGGGTTAAGACTCTACCTCACAAGCAGAAGGTTCTGAGTTCAGATCCCAGGTCCCACGTAAAATATACCAAGTAGAAGCAACAGTGGCCTACATGGCCGGCCCTGGTGGGAGGACCCTGGGAAATCCCTGAGCAAAGCAAGAAGGAGGTAGAAGCAATTCAGTTCCCTCTGTTATACACACACACATACACACACCAAACAAATAAATAAATAAAATATTGAAAAGAGATTATATTTGGGTTTCTTCTAAATTTATGGCACCATAGTCATGATACCACCACATGTTTTTTCCACACATCCTCCCATTTAGTGCAGTAAGAGTTATAGATTTTGCTGATTCTTGAAGCATCTGAAAAGCGACCGAGTCATCCGCCCTCCACTGCTTCATGAACCCTGTCTAGGAGCATGACACTTTGGCTCTATTCAGAGGATGCTTTTGGGTAAAATCTTGGCAGAATCTAGCTAGGAGAACTGAGCTCTGCTCTCTCAGCATTTATGACATGCTTCAGTCATCCAGTACACACTTGTGAATCTAAGTGACACTGAAAGAAACCTACTGAGATTCAGTAACCATGTCCCCAGGTTTATCATGTGCCATCTATGTACTGTCTTTACACACACTGGTGACCTGATCAGGATTCGTGGGAAGGACGCCCAGCTCAGCTCCTGATGGTGTCCTTGTTCTCCTCAGAAGCCTTATTATGTGAGTCTTCACTGTCCATGTTTCTCTTAGCATTCTGGTTCTCTGAATTCCTGCCAGAATGGTCGGTCCATTTGAGCTCTGCTTGCAGCATTCAAAGGATTTTCTACCCGAAGTTCCAAACTCTTCCACATTCCTATTGCAATGCAGTTCTGAAAGCCCCAAGAGCCACAGAGTTGGGTTTATCAAGTCTCACCTTCCATGCCAATTTTCTGTGACTTGTTGCTGTGACAAAATACCCGGGAGAAAGAAGAACTTAAGGAAGAAATTATTTCATCTCATGCTTTGAGGGTACAGATCAATCATGACAGAGATCGCATGGAAGCAGATGTATGCAGCAGCTGGTTCATTGCATCTGTATTCAGGAGGCAGAGAGAAGGGTGATGCTCTGCTTCCTTCTTCTTTTTAAGCCATCTGGGACATCTGGTGCCATCTGTATTTAGGGTGGGGTTTTCTACTTCAATTAACCTAACGTAGAGAAATCCATTCCCAGAGGTTTGTTTCCATGAAGATTTTAAACCCCATCAAGTTGGTCATTAAGATTAACCATGAAAGTGGCTATGAGATGAAATGAGCCAAACTCTTGATCAGTGTCTATAGTTTATATATAAACTATGTTTATAGTTTTGATCAGATTGACTTTCACTCTAAGCGTGTAAGTACAGCAAAACTCCATGAGACAGGAAGCCAGTAACTACTGCTGCTGCTGCTGCTGCTAACACCAAGTGGGTGAGTAGTAGGTAATATTGTCCAAGACAGAAGTTGTCATTAAGAACAGTAAGGGAAAGCTTGTCTTTCTCAGTGCTGAGTCTGTGTTGGGACCCCTGCCATCTGCTTACACAGGCCACCAGTGGCTCTCATGGCAACCCCAAGCTCCAGGGACAAAAAGTAGTTGAGCAACTTGCCCAGGGCCGTGCAGTTCACATCTGGCAAGTCCCAGATGGAAGCCCTGGCCAGTCTGCTCTGATGGCCGTTTCCTTCCTACCTACTGTCTGCAGTAGGCTTTCCTGACTGTGAGTATGAAATGCAGGTAACCCAGAGCCATGAGGAAGAAATGCTTTGCATGCTGAGATGGTTAGATGCAGGTGTCAACTTGGCAGCGGTAGGCCGAGCTTGGGGCACAACTGTGAAGAATTGATAGTTAAGGTAAGCGCTTGAACAAGCTTGCAGGTGATTGTGTAATTGATATGGGAGACCCAGCCCTTAGTGGGTGGTGTGTTCCCATGGCGGCTCAGACAACAGGACCTGCGTTGACTTGTGCTGTGGTGTTTGCTGCTGGTCTGCCGCTGCCTTTCTTCACTGCTGTTGTTCTTCACTGACATTGGATTCTCTTCGGCCCTCCAATGTAATTGAGGTTTGAAGAATTTTTAGAAATTCTGTAGGCTTCCAGGGTCTTCAACAACTGACTGGGACTGCTGGGACATTTTCCAGGTATCCTCCAGTCTTCAGTACCACACATGGGTTGCTGAGATACTCTGCTCAAGAACTGAGCAACTACAGGTAGGTACTGTTGGACCTCTAAGATTTTATCTTGTAAGTTAATCTAATTCTCTCTCTCTCTCTCTCTCTCTCTCCATTCTATCGATTTTGTTCTGCTCCTCTAGAAAACCCTGATTACATATGCCTTCCCCTGGGTTGATGCAACAGTGTGTTGCAATTTTTGCCTGCAAGTTGCCAATAAATTCACAACCAAATAGCTCAGGGGAATAGGAAGTTTTACTCTGGCTGACAATGTTCTGGTTGCAGTTCTTAGTTCAGCCTGCAGGGCAAACCTTACTTGCCAGACTGCAAATCTGCCTAAGGATGCTGAAGTATGCCAAAGTGCTGAACTAGCTCCCTCTGTCTATCCACCCGCCTAGGGAACAGTCCTACCTGTCACAGGCTGAGTCTTCCCATATCAATCAATCTTTTGCAGGTTTGCTCCAAGGCTTGTGTAACTACTAACTCTTCACAGGTGTCCCCAGAGTGCAGCTCTAATTGTCAGGTCGACACTACCCATCACATTGAGTCTCAGGGAACCCAGATAACCAGAACCACTAGATTTCAGAAAGACGAGACAAGTCCGAGCCAAGCTTTAGTGAGACTGGAATGAAGAATTGATTAGGTGGAGGGTCCCCAGGTGGAAGGCCAGAGTCATGAATGTGGCCTATTTTTCCTCTGGGTTTGCTTCTCTGGGCACCTGATTCTCTTTTATTCCCCACCTTTCTTGCAGCACCTGTTGATCTGTACACACCTCTCCCTCTACTTCAACTCTCTCAAGGATCTTCATGACATCACTCGGCTTCAAGGCCACTTTCTGTGGCAAATTTCTAACAGCTCTCACCACAAAGTGACCCATCTTTTCAGTGTTTCTTATTTTAATTCCCCTCCCCGCCCTGCTTGTGCTTGTGGAGGCTCAAGGGTGTTATTGGAAATCATCTTGGATTACTCTATCTCCTTTTGGCTTTTCTCTAGGGTTTCCTAGGTTTTGCCTTTCAGTGCAGGAATTAAAGATCACTGCCTTTTCCATCCAGCATTTTGCCTGGGACCTGGGGTTCTTAACTCAGGTCCTTTTGCTAGTGAGGCAAAGGCTTTAGTCCCCTGAGCCACCTCCCCAGCCCAGTGTTTCTTATTTCTAATTCCTGAGAACTACAGTGATGGGGCCAGCATGGCACTGTTTGCAAAGACCTCTCGTGCCATAGTAGCTCTGAAATGTTAGTCAGCCAGGAGATGTAGGCCACCTTGACACAGGAGTCCAGGCTAGTCTAGTCACCTAGAAGAGGTATAGAATCCCTTGTTCCCTCTGGAGGAGCACAAAGGTTTACAAGCACAATGACTGATGTATTAGGGATTATTAACAAGCAAGAAAACTGATGCTTCCCATCATTAGCAGGCCACAAGTTGAGGATACAGTCCACTTAGCACAGAAAGGGAGATCTGTACACAATACCAGCTGCACAGAGGCAGGGGCGGGGGTGGCGCAGGGGAAGATACAAGGATTTTTCATGCGAGGGTTGAGAGTTTGGGAAATGAGCTATAGAGTATGTGAGTCATCCAGAGGGCACCTGCTGAGATCAGACAGCTCCCTACAAAAAAAATCTCCAGAGATTCCTAAAAGTGCTCTTCTCATCTCTGGATGTAAGTCTTAGAAAGATGTGGGCAATCTCATGGAGAAATGACATTTTCTCTATGTCCCAATTCTACACAGAATTGAGAGTATGGTATTCATTATGTGTTTGTTGCAATTTGTCTGCATGTTGTCAATCAATTCACCACCAAACAGCCAGGGGAGAAGAGGGCTTTATTCTTGCTTGTTGATTCTTGGTTACAGAGATGGGGACATAACAGTCAAAATTTTTGCCTCATAAGGAAAAGAAACTGAGTTCCAATAGCAGATCCCACCAAAAATGTAGGGTGAGTGTGGCAGCCTGTATTTCTAGCCCTGGAAGACAGAGTCTGGTAATCCCTCAGAATAAGCCAACCAGACGAGCCCTAATGGCATGCTTTGGGCTTAGAGATCCAGGCTCATAAAAAAAAGGTGTAGGAGAGATGGAAGATAATTCCTGATGTCAGCCTTGAACCTCCACAGACACACATGTACGTTCAAGTATATACACCCATCTATGTGTGCCCACCCATAGGCAACACACACACACACACACACACACACACACACACACACACACACACAAAAGCATGCATGAAAGGAAAAAAAAATCTCAGTTACAGTTTTTAGTCTACCTTGACATGAGAAGTCCTACTGATACCAGAAGCCTAGGGAACTTCCAAAATACACCCACTACTCAACTAGCTGTCTCTATCTTATCCTCCTGCCCTAAGATGGGTCCCACATACCAGGGGCTGAGTGTTCTCACATCAAATAGTCTCCCACAGAGTCGCTCAGGGCTTTGCCTTACTGCGCACTTTTTACAACTATGCCTAAAGCCTCAGCCTTTGATCATCAAGGTGACACCTGTATCTCATAGATGAAACAGCCCCAATGTAGTTTTGGGATTTCAAGCATGTGACACTTTGCCTCAATAGAGATCACTGCCAGCTCAGTTCCTACCTGGTTTAGAGTACTATTTTTCTGATAATTATTCGTTGGATTGAATCCAACTGAAATTAGATTCTATTTCTGAAAGTAGAGGTTCTCTCACCACAAGCAGGCAGGTGAAGACCTAAGAGCAAGATATAAAATGTAAGATATGTACCCCCAAAATGCACTGTACCATGGACTAGATGTAAGTTTTTAATGGAGTTCCAGAACCAGCAGGCCAATCGTAGAGAGAGAAGAGCAAGAAAGGAAAAAAGAGAGCTGGGACAGGGAATGGACTGTGTTTATACCCTCAGGGTTTGTGGGTGGGCTGAGGAGCGGGGCAGGAGTTTGTGGCCAGGATCAGTCTTTGACCTTGACTCCCCTAGCATTAAGGGTCAGGCAAGCATGTGCTTTTTCAAGTGGCAACTATTAGGGGAGTAGTGACCATCAAACAGAAGCTCTGCTGTGAATATGGGGGATAGAGAAATGGGAATCCTATCACTAAGCAAATGAACATTTCAGCATATTTCCCTTCTGCCAAAGTTGTTATTTCTGTTCCAGCCTTGTTCCTTAAAACTCTCAGGGGGACCTGAATCATTAATTTATCATTTGTTTAATATCAGTACATGTGCCACAGCATACTCATGGAAGTCAGAGGACAACTGTTTGGAGTCTGTCCTTTCAGGGAAGTCTGTGGCTTCCAGGGATTGACGGTAGGTCATACGGCTTGTACACCAAACAAATCCATTTGCTGATCCATCTCGCTAGCCTACAAACTTATAATTTAAAACTTCATGAGCTTAAAATAATTAGACAAAAAATATCTGAAATTCAAAATTCCATGTTCTATGAGGATTATATTAGTTTAAATAGACTATCAATCTAAATCTTTTTAATTTTTTTTATTTATGGCTGGGGAGATGACTCAGTGGTTAAAACCATTGCCATCCAAACAAAAAGATCAATGTTCAGGTTCAGATGCTCAAATCCCACGTAAATGCCAAATGGGTAGTACCCCTCCCGTAAGTCCAGGCTTAGAAGGTAAGAACCTGAGAATCCAGAGAAAGCTGTCTAACCAGATTACACCTGTTAGCAAGTTCAGAGTTTGGAGACCAAGTTTTCAAATGTCACCCTTGGGTCTCCACACACATGTGATTCCAATGCATGTACACTCACACATATGTACACACAGGTATGTATACCCCGTATGTACATATGAAAAAAGTTTTAATTTATTTATTATTATTGTGTCCATAGACAGAGAGAAACACAGAAAGAGAGAGAGAGGAAAACAGAAAGAGAGAGAGAGAAATGTTTAAAATAGTGTACTCGTGCACATCAATAGAAAACTCTGTGGAGTTGATGGTCTCCCAATTTTTCAAGGCTCGAGCATTCTAGGGACTGAACTCAGTCACCAGGGTTGTGCAGCAGGGACCTTTACCCTCTGAGTTGTGAATGTAAATTCTCTGAAAGAAAATTCACTCACTGAAATGACTGTTGGACTGATTCAATTTTCAGTGGCTTGGAGAGGCTTGAAATATTACATGCACAGAGTCTAATTATACATTTATCTTAGGTGATCTTTATACTCCCTTGATAGGCACTCTTTGCCCTTCCTCTGTGTCTGTCCTAACATCCTGTGACCATCGAGATAAACCTTTTGAAATGCATGAATTTAGCAGACCACTAGCCCCGACCAACCAAAAGACCAAGAATATCATTAGATAACATCTCTAGCCTGTAACAGCAATGACCCACCTACCTGAAGTTTCCAATGTATTTGAAAGGTGTTTTGATTTTTGACTTTCTTTGATTCTGTGATTCTAAAACCCCAAGAAACTATTACCACAGCAGCACATGGAGTTTGGGGCAACCTGAATCTGTTTCCAGGCCACAGTCACTCATATTTGGCTCCAGAATAAACCACCTCGTCTCCCTTTAAGGTGAGAGGTGTGATTTTTATGTTTATAGAGTCATTCTACTATCCTTAATTTAGACATTTCAAATGACTGGCAATAAGAATATCAATTAGTGATATGTGTGTGTTATTTATCTTTTATTTCATTTTTATCAGATATCAATGTAGCACTGATTAAACTTGGGTCACACTCCATGCACCAGGGCCAGGATTCTGCTCTTCTGTCCCAGTACCCTCCCCTACTGCCAGTACAGTGCTGAGGGCACTTGCTTCTCCCCATGTATATGTATCATCCACTCAGGTATCTCAGATGAAAACAAATGTACTGACTGTCAAAAACATAAGCATGGCAAAGGCCTAGAGAGAACACAGATGAACAAGCCAGGCAATACCTGCCGTGTTACTGAACAAACACTGGGTTACTGGTAAAGACACGAAATAACATGCAAAGTAGTCACTTAAAATGTTCAGATAGTTGGGTTGGAGACATAGCACAGGAGTTAAGACTCCTGCTGCATCCAGGAACTCACTGCCTTGCAAGCAGAAGGTTCTGAGTTCAGATCCCAGGTTCCCATGTTAAAACACCAGGTGGGAATGGCACTAACCTATACTTCCTACCCTGGTGGACAGAGCTTGGGAAATCTCAGAGCAAGACAAAAAGATAGAAGCAATCCAGGATAATTCCTGAAGTCACCCTTGGTCCTCCACAGGGATGCACAGTACCCTTTGTTACACACACACACATACACACATACACACACACACACACACACACACACACACACTTAAAAAATTGCTAGAAAAGCATTTCCTACTTGATTAAAAAAAATGTTCAGGTTCTTATCTTATAAGAGCAGTTGTACTCAGACTAGAAGTCTTCTTCTACACAGAAGTAGAGGAGCTCAACATCCTGACAGGATGCAACCTAGGGCAGTAGAAGGACAGTGAAGTGGACAACAATGGCTGCCAGAATGCAGAGTGCCAGCACCCCTGCAATGCTCACCCAGGATCAAACCAACCTAATCTCTCCACATCTTAAGGCTCAGAGAACCTTGCAGAAGAGGGGGCAGCAAGATTATAAGCGCCTAAAGATGGGAAGGTCCACCTTTGGTCAAAATACTCCATCCAAGGCAGGGCTGCTGCATCCAGGAACTCACTGAAATGAGACTTGTCCTTACCAGACTTGCATAAAGACTGACATACTAACTTGCCCCTATAGACTAGCGAGGATCTCAGGAGAGGTAATTACATGCAGTGGAAACCTTAGAAAGTAGTAGGGTTGGATGAGTGAAGGGGAATGCCCCATCAGTGGGGCAGCCTGAGAGGGGCCATCCAGAACCCCCACAAGAGTAGACAAGCCAGAGGGAACTCTGGGGCCCAGAGAAGCAGACAGACAGAAGGGTGGGAGGGAGTAGCATGGATTGATGAAGGGATGGGAGGAGGGATGGGAAGGAAGGGGAAGGAGGAGACAGGGATAAGTACTCAATATGCTTGTAAACTAGAAAAAATAAAAATTATTAAATAAAAAGAAGCATCACATGCTTTTGTATGACAGAAGCATGCCATTGAATTAGTACATTAAGAATGTATCTACAGTGAGAATTATGGATTTTGTTTATAATATGTTCATCAGTTATCATTCCTATATTTACTTATTTCTATGGAATTTAGTGGAATTTAATGACATTTACTTGACCTTTGAAGAGGCAATTTTAAGAGCCTTATATTAAAAGCCAAACTAACCAATTTTTCCTGCATACTTTCTTCATTTACACTCCAAATGATAGCACTATAACAGAAATATTTATGAATATGCATAAATATGAAAATGTGCAAAAGAAGTGACTGATTGCATATGATACCATTGTTGTGACTTAAATCCAATGTTGTCACTTTACTCTATTTTACTGTTAGAAAAAATCAGGCATTTCTTTGAAGAAATAATTTAGCCAATGTATAATTCTTTATTCTTTAGCTTGGTTCATATAAGAATAAATGAAATATCTTATTTTATGAGGATCCACATTTCTAAATGAATGTAGGAAAAAAATAACTTCAAATATCCATCCACATTTTATTAACTCATTTATCCTTTGAATGTCCATTTACTTTTCCTAATAGTAATATAAAAATGTCCATCATCTATCAATCCTAGCAACAAAGAGACAATCAATGCAATTTTTTCCATAAAAGCTTATTTTTAATCTCCAAAGAAAATGTTCAGATAGCCATAAGTATGTAAAAAAAAAATAAAACAGGAGTGGGGAGATGACTCAGCGTGTAAAGGTGCTTGCTGTGCAAGCCTGAGGAAATGCGTTCAATCCCTGAAACCCAGGGAAAGGTGGAAGGAAAGAACTGGTTCCACGGAATTGTCTTCTGACCTCCAAACACATGCTATAGCATGCACATACCCCTAATATCACACACACACACACACACACACACACACACACACACACACACATATAAATAAGATAAAACTTATTGCAAAAAATAGAACAAGGTACTGAAAGGGAATGTTCAGGCATCGGGGTCACCCTTAAACTGAGAGATGAATGATCCCTGTTAAATGTCAAGATGAGAGAGGAAAGAGCCAGCCACGCCGAGATCCTCAGTGCAGGAAGAGAAACCAGACAAGTCCACCTGAAGGCACCAGCGGATCCTCAGATCTTTGGGGACTGTTATGCAGGGTGGTGATCACAGAGAGCTATTGTTCAGAAAAGAGAACACTCTGATTGGTCTCGGGGAGACAGCTGGGTAAGAATTAGGCAGAGGAGGAAGAAGGGTGGGCAGAAAGAGCATCAGTGATTTTTGTAGAACAAGACAGGAGTGAGGGTCAAGGGGCTTAAGATTCAAAACCTCAGGTTCTGTTCTTGAGCAAAGAAAATTCTACCTAAGATCTGTGTCCTGCCTGCCTCAGCTAATCCTAGCTCTGAGGATCAGCATGGAACAGAGTGATCATGTTAGAAATGTGTGTGAAGTCCCGAAGAACTGAGGTCCCTCAGCCAAAAGATTCCAATAAGGTCAATTCATTTAACCAAAAGGGTGCCTGTGGTTACTCGAAATGGGGGTAAGCCCAGAACACCTGGATACCTGAAGTCCTTCTTTTACATCTGACCCATGGTGGGGGAGGTCTGAGCTGTCTTCCCATTAGTGGAGGTTCAGTCCTATAATTTAAATCAAGGTTGTGTAATGGTCAGTGTGAAAAGGGGGAAGGGAAGAGGTCCTGTGCAAGCTTTTTGCCATCAGGAACAAATGACCTAATTATACCTCCCACAGCCCTTGAATTCCTGCAGGACCTAAAAAGGTTATGTAAACACGTTTCCCTTATCTTCCAAGGGAAGATAGCTCTTTTTAGTGCCAGCCCCTATCCTAGTGTCCCCAATTCATTACCGTCTGTAAATAAACAAACACACAAATTCATGTTTTTTACCTTGGAATGCTCAATCCTTGGATAAAGTTAAAAAAAAAAAAATTCCCCCACAAGGGACCTGAAAGCAAACACATAGCCACTGGGTGGGGAGGAGTCCATGGATCTGTAGTAAGAAGGGATGTGTAAACTCTGAGATCAAAGACAGATATTTCTCAATTTTTCTAACAGAAGATAACTAGGAGGTGGGAAAAGCAGCCCCAAAGCCCAGAGCAGGCACCTACTATCTGCTGGTCTTACACAATATCACTTTGGGTTAACCTAGAACAGACAGCCAGGTTGGGTTCTCTGTTGAAGGAAAAGCAATTCACTGCCATCCTCTTAGACCAGGCCGTTCTGTAACCACATGAAGAGGCAAACAAGGCCCCTGGGCAATTTTGTCTGAACACAGAACATCAAAAGATCAGATGTCAGTGACAGCTACTTCTGTACCAACCAAGTGCAGTAGTGATGTGTCTCTTGTCTGTCCTCCCTGTGGATAATGTTGATTAATATACTAATCATGGAATTATTCAGTTCTTGGTAACATCTACTACATAGCCAAACCTGCTCCCTTGAGCTCTCCACTGAACCACCAGACACATGCTTAAGTCCTGTAGGTTCCTCCAGCCCTCTTCATTGAAATATCCCAGGTTCTCTCCCTCCTACCACTCCCCAACATGTATTTCGAGACCAGCTGAAATAAACTCATGTGTGTTCCTGGTGGGCTTTGACTGGAGGGCACTGCAGTGAGAATTCACCCAATGGTGGAGCAGAGAAATGGGTTAGGGTAGTAGGCTTAGACACCAGTGTTGGTGGTGGATCATGCTGGCAGGTTTAGTCTGAGACTTCGAAAACAAGCTTGTTGTTGTCATGTGGTTAGGAGCAAACACTGACCTGACTATGCCGACTGGCTTCATATTATGGTGAATCCTCAAAACCCCTTAAAGCATTTCCCATAAAAACACTGTAAAAAATTTATCTTAAGCCGATCACAACTTTAGCCAACCCTGACCTAAACTCTCCATTAGAGCTGCACTAACCTAAACTAAACTCCAGGCTAGTGTTAGCCTGACCACTATATCCTGTTTTGCAATAACAGCTGTGCAGCCAGAGCTGTTGTCCTGTCTTGAGCTGAGACCACTGGAACATAGCTATTGCTTGTGACGATGAGTTTTTGTTTTTGTTTTTTGTTTTGTTTTGCCTTTAAAAGCTCTGTAAAAGGGGCTGGAGAGATGACTCGGGGAGTTAAAGTCTGCCTCACAAACAAAAGAACTTGAGTTCAGATCCCAGATCCCACATAAAAATGCCAGAAAGAAATGGTAGCAGTCTTTAATTCTGACACTGAAAGAGAGAGCCTGGGAAACCCAGAGCAAAGCCAAAAGAAGGTAGACAATCCAGGATGATTCCCCATGTCACGTTTGGGCTTCCATAGGCACATACACTCAAGTCCCTCCTATTGAGGGAGGTCCCCTGAACAAGCCCTCTTTACCTACACTCCCCCAAAATCAAAAGTTCTGCAGGTGGGAGTCTTGAGCTTTTTGGACGAAAGCCCTCTCAAGGCTGCTGGCAGTAAAGCTTACCATGTGTGGACACTTAATGCGTGATGCTTGATTTATGCTTGGAAAAATCAATCTAGCAGAGCGTGTGATGCAGGGTGGAGGAACTGAGGGAGGAAGCTAGTGCTTGGGTTTTTGTTTTTTTTTCTTTTTTTCACAGGTGGAAAAAAAAATCAAAGTAGCAGAAAGCGACTGTACAAAATGCACATACTGGTCGAGAAGGCGTGCCGGTGTGGTAGTTGCCTGCTGCTTTCCTACTCCTGTTGTACACAGATAGCGTATTACTAGTTTCAGAGGTTTCTTGTTTGTTATTGTACTGCTGTGACAAATACAGGTGTCCCCTTGAGGATTGAAGGCTGTGCTCCGGGCATATCTGTGCAGAATTAGCAGTTAGGGCAAACCCTAAACAAACCTGCAAGAGATCGTCTGCTCCATGTGGAAAGACTGAGCCCAGAGTGGGTGAGACCATTTCTTGGCAGGTGAATAAGATGGGGAAATCCCATTCATTAAGTTGGCATATTTCAGTATAGTTCGGCAGACCTGAAGCATGGAAAGTAGGTTTAAACTCTCAGTAATTCCTGTGGATATAGTGTGGCCAGTTCCCTTGGCTCCTGATGGTGTGGACTCCTCTGCCAAACTGCAGTATGAATTGTAATGGAAAATTGTGAGCCAGCAGAAAACTCTTTGTTCTCCCTAAGCTGTTTGGTCATGAATTTATCGGCAACATCCAGACAAACTGCCAACACTGACCAAGCAACTCAGAGGAAGAAAGGGGTGTTATGCCAACTCACAATTACAGAACACAGTCCATCAAGGAAGGAGAGTCATACCAGCAGACGCTGAGGAGGTTGGCCACACCTTATCGGAAGCCAAGAGCTGGGGCCTAGCTCATTTTCCAATAAGCACAGAGAATGGTGCCTCTCACAATGGGCGGGTCTTTCCACTTCAGCTAAAGCATCCCAGGCAGTTTCCCATAGGCTTGCCTAGAGCCCTGCCTTGAATAGAGAATTCTTCATAGGTGTGCCCAAAGGTCCACCTCCTAGGTATCAGAATGACATTTGATATTAACCATCACAGTGTTCTCTTTTGTCGTATCTTTCTTTTCTTCTTTCTCTTGTAATGCTGGTAATTAAACCCAGGGTCTTGAACGTGCTAGACAAGTGCTCTATTACTGAGCTACATCCCCTACATCCCTATCAAAGAGAAAGAATTTTGTTTTCTACATGATAGATTAGTATAAATGTAAAATCATTTATTGGCTTGAAAATCAGCTAGTATGAGAAATTTAAGAAGTGAAACAATTCACTCCTCATTCTTGAGGTGAATTTGTCCTTCATCAAGCCAGTAGAGATGGAAACATCCTTGCCGACATCTCAGCTTCTCTGAGGACATGAGCTCTCTCACAGCTCACAGCTCCCTGGAGCTTGTAGAGAAAGTACCAGAACAAGCCACACCCAGGAAAAGGCAGGAAAGTGTTGTCTTTCTTTTCTTGTGAATCTGCCTAGAGCCTTTTCTTTCCTTTGCGACTGTTGTGATTTGAATATAAATTGTTCTTGACAGGCTCCTGTGTTTGAATAATTGATCCCCAGGAGACGGAGCTGTTTGGGAAAGTTGTGGAAACTAAAAGGTGAAGCTTTGCTGGTGGAAGTGAAGTCACTGAAGGGAGGGAGTGGGGTGGCCCTTGAGGTTTGAGAACCTGCTCTCTCTCTCTGATTTTCTCATTCTCTCTCTCTCTCTGCCACCAACCCCCCCTCCCACATGCACACCACCTGTGTGCTTGAATTATGAGTTGTCCCTCACATGCTCATGTTCTTGCATCTGTAGTTAATAATCATGTTTGGAAAGGCTGTGACACCTTCAGGAGGCAGAACCTTGCTGGAGGAAGGCATGTCACAGGGAGTGGCCCTTGAGGTTAGGAAGCCCGCTGCTTCCACTAGCAATCTGTTCTGGCAATGTGCTGCTTGCTCTTGCTCTTTCTGCCTCCATGGTAACTTCAGTGACCTGAGCTTCCTCCCGCTTCTGCCACCATGCCTTCTCATACAGCTCTCCTCTGAAACCGCAAGCCAAATAAAATCTCCTTTTCTCCCTTAAACTGTTTGTATGAAATTGTCTCACAGCAGAGAGAGTAACACGCTATGTCTGAAGTGTATGCACTATACCTTCTCTGCCTGCCATCATGTGTTTGCTCTTCACCATAATGGACTCTATGTCCTCTGGAACTGGTTGCCAAAATTGTAAAGCTTTTCTTCTTAGGTTGCTTGGCTCGGAGTATTTTATCACAACAATGGAAGAGTAACCAGAACACCGCCTTAGGACATAGTATGTGAGCTCCCCTGACCTAGGCTACCCAACCCTTGAGAGCAGGACACACAGTTGCTTTGCTCTGTGCTCCACCGAACTCGTGCAGTATCTGCCACCAAGTAGGTTCTTGCTCATCAAATGACTTCATAGCTGAAGGCACTGAAGAAGCATTAAAAAAAAAATCACTCAGTGCCTCGGAAGGGGTTTTGCTAGCTGAGAAAGTGGTGAAGGGTGCCTCGCTTGCAGGGTGAGGGTCTCTGAGTGCCAGGGAACGCATGGCATGATTGGACAAAAAGCATGTTTTGCTAAAATGCACTCTGGTATCTTCGTTTTACATTTAAATGATACATTTGGATCCATTAAGGGCAATTTCCGCAGCGTGGTTTCTACTGTTGATGAGAGCCGGGGGCCTCCTGGAGCACTCTGGTTGTGTTACTGATTGGTTATGGGCTGTTTCCCCGCTGTAGGCTGAGTTCCAGCTTGCCTGAGAGAAGGCCTGAGAGGAATAGTGGAAGAACTTTTCAAAAGGCAGACGTCTCCAGTGAAGCCCTGGCTGTCTTCCGGCTCACACGGGAACCAAAGAAACGCCAGTTGCTCCCTGCAGTGAAGAACGACCCTTCTCCAAGAGAGCTGGCCTTTATCCTTGGCTCCCAGCAGATAATCTTTGGTGTCAATCTTTAGTGTCTTGTCTTGGCTCAAGAGTCTTGAGTCATAGTGGATGGTCCCTGCACTTCAGGGGTGGGCACCACGGAGACCCTGGGAGAGGGAGTAAGGAGGCGCGGAATCGACCACACAGATTCCGCGAATAAGCAAGTGGCAAAGCAGGCTCATTTATTGTGGATGTTGGGCTTACCTACATACCCCCCACCCAACATCCCATAATTTCCAGTGGGAGATTTTGCTGCGTTGTCCTGTCTCGGTTGGTTCTCTCAGTCGGGCAGTTTGATGTCAGCACCAGGCACCGCAGCAGGTTCTAGTTTGAGGAATTTGCATTTGGGCATGCGCGGCCCATTTCAGACAATACAGGCCTGTCTGGTCATGTTCCTCCTACAGGCACTGTCCTCTTCCAAGGGACAAGAGATGGCCTCCCCAGAAAGATCAACCATGTGAGTCTGAGTCACCAGTGTTAGCAGTCTGGAGACCAGAATCAGCCACATAGATTAACAGTCAATCAGGCTATGCGGTGGAGTACTGATAACAAGTATGCATTGAGGCTGGAAGGGCTTGCTTGATTGGGAGCAGCCTGCGTGTACTGTCATGCGTGGGTACTTCATAGTGAAATCGTGCGCGCCAGTTTTCAGAGAATCTGAGAGACTCCCTAGTCAGTCTCTGAACCTGCATTAGCCAGAAGTGAGGGAAGTCTTGGACGCCATGCCCTCTAGCTCTACTCTCCTTACATACATTGTTGAGATCAGACTGTGCCCTGGCCTTGGTAACTATTGCATATTACATAAGCAGTGATTTTCCAGCCTGAATTTTGCCCTTGTAAGGCTCCATGTGACATGCAGCTTCTGACTCCATTTTGAGGATAGAGAATGACTGTGCACCTTGTTGGGTATATAGTCAAGACCATCGGCCTATGCCACCTGTGAGTCATAGATTGACAATTTATTCCTCAAAGTAGAAGAGGTGCCACCTGTCCTAGCCTCATAACAATACTCCAGTCGCCTGGCACAAAAATTTGTCTCAGTTATTCTTCAGTTGTTACCATGAGCATATGACCAGAACTACTTAGGGAACAGAAGGGTTTATTATTTATGCTCATGGTTCTCTCTTTCACAGTCCATTGTGATGGCAGGTGAATTCATACCATTATCAGGACCTGAGGGGACCAGACACACCATGGGAAGGGCTAAGAGAGGGGGGTAATTCCTAACTTGCCAGTCTGTCAAAGTGACCTTATCAAAGTCTGTCTTATCCATCTGCCCAAGGGATAGTTTCATTTATTATGAACTGAGTCTTTCTATGGCAATTTGATAATCTCCCATAGGTCTGTTTTTTACTAAATAAGTCTTCACAGGTGTGTGCATTAGAGTTCTATGAAGGAACAGAATCAACAAAATGAATATATTTATATAAAGGGAACTTACTGGATTGGTTTGTGAGATAAGGTCTAAGTGGTTCAACAATGGCTGCCTGTAGCTGCTCAGTTCAGGAGCTGAGTATCTCAGCTGTCCTAATCTACTGTTGAAGGCTGGAGGATTCCTGAAGAGTCTCTACACTTCAGTAACATTAGAGGATCAAAGAAGCTGGGTTCCGATGTTAGCAAAGAATGGCAGCAGTAGGGAAAATGAGCTTGCCAATACCGGGCAAGAGAAAGAGGTGAGCTCTCCTCTCTTTCATTCCTTTCATCCTATCCACCACTGGACAGTACCACTCACTGTGGCTGGGTCTCCTACATCAATCTCCTGCAGGCCTGCTCAAGGGCTTGCCTCACCCACTAATTCTTCACACCTGTACCCAAAGCTTATTGCGGCTGTCAGGTTGACACCTATATATTTATCACAGTGTGCCTAAAGGCTTAGCCCTCAGTTGTCAAGTTGACACCTCTATTTACCTGTCACAACACCCTAAAATTTATCAAAATAAATTAGGATATATCATCACATGGTATATTAAAATCATACGAGGAAAGCCAGGCCCAAGAACTAAATGAACATACCAGTTCAAGGAAAGGGTAAGACTCGAATTCATAGAAACATGTCTCCTAACTGCCACATGAAGCTCATAAAACCAAGAACAAGAGCATTTCTCTGTCCCCAAGGCAGGCTTTGGATCACCTGAATTGCTCAGAGAACAAGGGAGCGTCTCTGCCCACAATGCTATTGCCAGGAACACCACTTTCCAGGGGAACCCCTGTTCCAACCACACAGATGTTTTATGTTCTTCATCCTTACACAAATCAGTCCAAGTTAAGCCTGCTGGTTTTATAGTAACTAGTTAGTTTTACTAACTAGAAACTGGAGTGGAGAAGTAGATTATACCTGCAATGCCAGCATGGTCTGTGGGCTTTGAACAGAATCCCAGAAAAGAAGAAAATGTAAAGGAATTACAAATTCTTTCCTTCATGCTTTTCTTCCTGCTCACGGGTGACTCCCTGCCTGGTTCCTTCCTGTTCTTCTAGAACTCTAAATAACCAGGGCCTGGAGCTCAGTTCTTGGCACCTTTCCCTTCCCCATTTCCCTCCTCCCAAGTTGATTAAATTTGCTGGGAACATAACTCCATAGTTTTAAATACTTCCCATAGGGCCTAGCTCACAGATAGATCTTCCTAGTTTGGACTTTTACTCTCAACTTAATTGCCTATTCATATTAGCTCCATGGGATGCTTGTCCAATTAATTACTCATGGAATGAAATGGGGAGGTGTTGAAAACAGAAACATGTTCCCTCCCAGTTTGAAATTCAGAAGTTGGGGGGGGCTGGAGAGGTGGCTCAGGGGTTAAGCCTCCGCCTTGCAGGCGGAAGGTCCTGAGTTCGGATCCCAGATCCCACGTATAGACGCCAGGCAGAAGTGGGGGCGGCCTGCGCTTCTGGTCCTGGTAGGGCGGAGCCTGTGAATCCTGGGGCAGAAGGAGGTGGAGGCGTCCATGGTGGTTCGCGAATTCGTCCGTGGTTCTACACACACACACACACACACACACACACACAGACACGCGCGCACATACACACGCATATGCACACAGTTGAATAAATAATAATAATAAAAATTTTTTTAAAAATTAAAAAAAAAAAAGAAATTCAGAAGTTGGAAATGAAGGGGGAGCAGGGTTGGTTGCTTATGGAGGTATGCAGGTGCGTGCATTGCATGTACACGTGTGTGCAGGCACCAGACGGGACCTGGGAATGCTATGCTGATTGTCTTGGGACAGAATCGCTCGCCGAACCGGAAGCTGTGCTTTCCTGAGGCTGGCTGCCCAGACAGCTCTCGGGTTTGACCTATCTCTATCCCCCAGTGCTGGGATCACAAGCATGAGCAGCCATGCCCAAACTTTTCCATGGGTGCTGCGGATTCAGACTCATGCTTACAGAGAAAGTGCTTCTACCAACTGAATCATCTTCCCAGTGTTGCTTCCATTCTGAGGGAACTCAGAGGGGCTTGTTCCAGGCCTTTCCTCTGGCTTCTAGTGGTTGCTAGCAACCCTAGCTGTTGCTTGGATTATGGGCATGTAATGCCAGTCTCTGCCCTCACACAGTACTCTCCCATGTCTCCACACTTTCGTGAGGCCCTTTTATCACCCAAACCACTAGATTTAAGGGGCATCCTTATCCTATTGGACTTTACATCATTCCACTTCTAACAGTACTCTTTGCAAATGAGATCACATTCTGAGGATCTAGGTGGACTCCACCAGCGGTACTACTCAACTTTGCCAAATGGACATCTCAAATGTCAAAAGCTAGAGAAATGTGGTAATCATCTCCTTGGTCTGTATTTGTCACCCCAAAGGGTGACAATGCCACCCTTCTGTCTAAACATCCTGTTATCTCCTATCTCGGGCCAATATCTGAAATGTACTTGTGATGATTTATGTTGTTCCAGAGTTGTCTCACCTGAATTATTGCCCTTTCCTCTTCAATTTTAAATCTTGGAGCGAAAGGATTTTTGCAATAAAAATTTAAGTTCTGAGCCAATTTTTCCAAGTCTAAATGCACCTGTGTCGAAGGCACATACTGCTGATATAAATTTTGATTAATTTGGGGGCTTTTTTGTTTTTGTTTTTTAATGTGGTATTCATGCTAGCTTTAAAAAATTCCTACTAGTCCTACTAGTCCAATTTTTTACAGCACTCTTAAGCAAGAGAAACTGAAAAATTAGGAAAGGAATTTTGAGTCATTGCTAGATTTTTACAAATCACTTGTTCTTTAAATGCAGACAGAATTGTCTTAATGATGTGAAATGGTTCTGCTATAAATAACTTCCTAAGGAATTTAGATTCAGAGCTCCTAGGTAATTAAGACCAATTTATGATATTGTTTTACAGTCAGAAAGGGTCCTGATAGAAGCTGAGGACAGACCTGGTGTTCTTTAGGCTGTGGTCCCTCTCAGCCCAGACTCAGTGCCTGGCTGGGATGCTGTGTGCTCCTGGGAATCCTTGTGTTAAAGGCCGGTAGCACTGCTGGTAGGTGATATTTCAAGAGACGGTGGGCACCTCATAGGAGGACCTTGGACAGTCAAGGGCATGTTCAGAAAGGAGTTGTGAGATCTTTATCCTTTCCTCTTTCTCTTTTGCTCCTTGATTTATGAAGTTCCAGGCTTGAAGCCACCATGTGGTTTCTGTCATAGCAAAACAAGACTAAAGCGATGAAGCCAAGCAATCATAGATTAGAATACCCAAAACAGTGAGCCAAAACAAATTTTTACTTTCTATAAGGTAATTTTCTCAGGTCTTTTGTGATAGTAACAGGATGCTAACAAGACTATTTGCTGACCTATTCCTCATCATGCAGATGAAATGCTAAGACGTGGGAGCCATTCGAAACTACTCTCCCATGCTGAGTAGCTAAACCAAAATCTTAGTTTGGCAAATGTTATGGTTGCATTTTGTGTCAACTTGACAGTTGCAGATTGTTTGGGGCAACTGTGGAAGGTTAATGGTTGGAATGGCCCCTGAACAAGTCTGTAGGTCCTTCATTGATTGCTGTGGAGGACCAGCCCATGATGAATGGTACTTTCCAGTGGTGGACCGGATAATAGGAGGTGCAAGGAGGAGGGACTTGCTCTTTCCTTATCATGCTGTGGAGTCCACTCTGGGAGTGTCATCACTTTTAGAGCATTGTGGCCTTCTTTGTTCTTCACTGATGTCAGAATCCAGCATCTTCAATCCTCTAAAGAAGTAAAGGCTTGAGACTTTCTTGGGATCTTTTGGCTTTGTGGAACATTCTGGTCAAGAGCAAGGTGGCTGCGGGTGGCTACTTTGAAGGACACTATTTTTATTGTGAGTTTTTTAAAATAAACTTATTTATATATATTACATTCTATAGATTGTTTCTTCAGAGAACCCTGACGAATACAACAAAAATAAAAGTAATTGAGAAAAATAAAAGTAATTGTTTCTACTGTTTTATTAATTATAGCTTAATATTAAGATAGGAAGCTATAATGTGAAATGTCCCCATGGGCTCTGGAGTTTCACTTAGACTCCAATTGGTGGCACTGTTTGAGAAGGTTATGGGACCTCCTGACTGCAGAAAGTATGTCACTGGGGGTGGGCCGGCAGGTTTTAGAGCATAATTTACTTCCTTCTCACACTGCGTCCTGAGTGTGGATGCAATGTGAGCCAGCTTCCTGCTCTGGCTTTCCCTGCCATGATGGACGGCATCCCTGTGGAACTGTACGTTAAAATAAACTTTTCTCTCTTGCGTTATTTTGGTCATCAGTAAATAAGGAATAAGGTGCTAAATTATCCTAATAAAAATTATATTATCAGGGGCTAGAGAGGTGGCTCAGGGTTTAAGCCTCTGCCTTGCAGGCAGAAGGTCCTGAGTTCGGATCCTAGACCCCACATATAGACGCCAGGCGGAAGCGGGGGCGGCCTGCGTTTCCTGGTAGGGCGGAGCCTGTGAATCCCGGGGCAGAGTAATCAAGGAGGAGGTGGAGGCGTCCATGGTGGTTCCCGAATTCGCCCGTGGTTCTACACACACACACACATACACACACGCACACACATGCACAACTGAATAAAAAAAATTATATTATCATTTATAAGAAACTAGTGATATGAGTTCAACCCTCAGAAGACTTCATGATAGAAAGAATTGACTTCCAAAAGTTTCTTCTGATTTCTGCATGCGTGTGTGCCCTCTCTCTCTCTCTGCACACACACACACGTATTTCCCTCTTTCTCTCTTCTTCTTTCTCAATAAATAAATTATTTTATTCCTAATTTTTAAAAAAAAATACAGTCTGGAAATGTAACTGAGTAGTAGAGCACTTTCCTAGAATTCACAATACCATAGAAACAAAAAACAAAAAGCGTTCTTTTTTCCCTTGTGTTTTATTGGGGAAAAGAACTCAAATTGAAATACATGAAAACCAGCATACACAGACCAGTATATTATATTACTTAACAAATGATTATCTAGGAAACCACCACTATTGTGCCAAGAAATAAATGCTTGTGGCATCCCTGGCTTCATTAAACTTCTCCTCAACTATAATTTCCTTTCTTCCTAGACCAAAAGCCATCCCAACTTGGAGAATGACCAACTCTTTTTTTGTTTTGATTTATAGTTTCACATTTAATTATGCTACCCTGAAGGATACACAGTCAGCCTTCTGCATTCAACAACCCCCTAACACATTTGCTTTACAATAAACACTTATCAGTCAGTATAGAAACTACTTATATTGTGTTTTATATTATAGGTCATATGCAACTACACCACCATTTTATATAAGGGATTTCAACATCCATGGACTTTGGTGTTTCCAGAGCATCCTGGAACCAAACCCCACAAATATCAAAACTTTCTCTTACTTCTGATTTTAAGGGGTAAATTCAGTCTTTTGTCATTATATATGCTGTTAATATAGGTGTCTTTAGATCTTTTATCTGGCTGAGGAAATTACCTTCTCTCAGTTTGCTGAAAAAATTATTATGAACCAATGTTTAATTACTTCAGATGTTCTCTTTTTGTTAATTGACATGAGCAAATGGCTTTTTCTTCTTTTTAAAAAAAATCCATTTAATATTTTATTTACTTTCTTGAAAGAGAGAGAGTGAATGAGAGAGACAGAGAGAGAGAGAGAGAAAAGCACAGACATTCTACGAGTATATATGAAGGCTAAATGACAACTTCTGAAAGTCGATTCTGTCTTTCCACCATGTGGGCTCTGAGATTGAACTCAGGTCACCAAACTTGCCCATGGATGCCTTTACCTGAGCCAACTCACCAGCACTATGGTCTCCCCCCCCCTTAAGCTATGTGTTAATTTCTTTTTTTTTTTTTTATTTCTGTGACAAAATACCTAAATAAAGCAACTTAAGGAAGGAAGGGTTTATTGTGGCTGACGGTTTGAATATGTAGTCCATTTAGTGGGCAGGTCATGGGACACAGGTAAGAAACAGCTAATCAAATTGCATACAGCCAGGAAGCAGAGAGACTGAACACTGGCGTTCGGCTTGCTTTCTTATTTTCATTCGGTAACTTCTGTCCAAGTGATGGTGCCATCCACATTCTGGGTAGGTCGTCTTTCCTCAAGTAAACCTTTCCAGGAATACCCTCATAGACATGCCCAGAGGGGCGTCTCCAGTGGGGACTATAAATGCAGTCAGGTTGGTGCTGAAGGTGAGTCATCATAGATGGTGGGCTCATTGATTGACTTTTGAATATTGAATCCACTTCTCGCTTTCAGTGTGAACTATTTTTGATCATTTTGATTATAAATTATATCAACAAGCAAGTTACAGGGAAGCCCAGAGTAAGCATTGTGTCTTGATATATCTGTGAGGATGTTTCAGATGAGATTAGTAGCATTTGAATCTATATATTCAGTAAAACAAGTTTACTTCTGCAGTGTGGACAGACTACATCTAGTCTATTGAGCGTCTAGATGTAGCAAAAGGCAGAGGAAGGAAAGAAAGAATTTTTTTCCTTCTCTTCCTCCTCCTCTCCTTTTTCTGCCTCACTAGTTGAACTGACACTATCTCTTGGGCTTAATGACTTGACTTTCCTGGTTCTCAGGCCTTTGAATGTGTGGACTTATACCTATTTTCCTAGCTCCACAGCTTGCAGCTTCTCAACCTCTACAATTGGAAAGAAATTCCAAGGAAGAAAGGAGAAGAGAAGGAAGAAAGGAACAAGGAAGGAAGGAAGGAAGGAAGGAAGGAAGGAAGGAAGGAAGGAAGGAAGGAAGGAAGGAAGGAAGGAAGGAAGGAAGGAAGGAAGGAAGGAAGGAAGGAAAAGAGTGAGTGAGGGAGGGAGGGAGAAAGGGACGGAGGGAGGGAGGGAGGAAGGGAGGAGTAAGCAAGCCTGCAGGAAGTATCTAATTGACGTGGGAAGATCCAGTCCACGGTGAGTGGGTCCATTTCTTGGACAGGTGAATAATGGAAGGGGCTCGGTGTGACAAAGTTGAGCATTCTTCAGCACACTGGGTGAACTTGGTGTCTGCCAAGTGAGATTTGCTTCTCTCTCAACAATCCTGTGGCTGTGGCGTGACCAATCCCCTTGGCTCCTGGTGTTGGTCCGAGCTCTCCTGCCAAGCAGGACTAAGAACAGTAACAGAGAACTATAAGAAAGGATTAAAATATCCTTATTCCTCTAAGCTTTTTGGTGATAAATTTATCAGCAACATGCAGGCAAATTGCAACAGCCAAAAAATGTATTTTTTAAATTTTAATCCTGTAACGTTGTTAAGGTATGTTTCATCACCTAAAATGCAGCCAGTCTTGTATCATATCTATTTGAAAAAGATATAATATAGTGGATTTTATGAAATTATATTTGAATGGGTCAATTTCATACTGTTGCAAAAGACTTGTTTGGTTATAGTGTAATATATATATTCATGTTGCAGTGTATGTTTGTGTATACAAGGGACACTTAAGTGTATGTGCCTGTGGAGTCATAAGGGACACAGACATTGGCAGTCTCCCTGGATTGCTCCTGCTTTGTTTTGGGGTTTCCCAGAATTTGCCTTCCAGGGCCAGAAGTACACACAGTTGCCATATCCTTCGGGCACTTTATGTAGGATCTGAGGATCTGAACTCAGGTCCTTTTGCTTACAATACAATGTCTTTAACCTGAGTTATTTCTCCAGCCCCATAGTCTTAATATAGTTTACTGAATATTTCTGAATTTGAAAGAAGTGTTGATGTGTAGAGTTTCTATGAATGTCAGTAAGTTATATTTAGCTGATGGTGCTGTTCAATTCTTTACTGCTGCAAAGTTTGTCTACTGGATGAGATAAAAGTTTAAGTCTCTGCCTATAATTGTAGAATTACTCTGTTCTGCTATTTTTGATTTATGCATTTTGGAACTCTGTTGCTGGGCATATGCATACTTAAGATTATGTCTTCTTTGTAAATTTTTGCTATTATTATTATCATTATTTATTATTATTATTATTTTGTGTGTATGTATGCATGCATGTGTATGTGTGTGTTGTCTGTGTGTCCCTGTGGAGGGCACTGTGTGTCCCTGTGGAGGACCAAGAGTGACTTTGGGCATCATTCTGAATTGCTTTTACCTCCTTCTTGCTTAGCTCTGGGATTTCCCAGGCTCCAACTTCCACAGCCAGATCTGGAAGTACAGGTGGCTGCCATTTCCACCTGGCCTTTTTAATGTGGGATCTGGGATCCAAATTCAGATACTTCTGCTTACAAGATAGAGTCTTAACCCCTGAGCCATTTCTCTAGTCCTGCTGTTTTGTTTTTAAGACAGGCTGGATGGACTAGGGGCTGGAGAGGTGGCTCAGGGGTTAAGCCTCTGTCTTGCAGGCGGAAGGTCCTGAGTTCGGATTCTTAGACCTCCACTTATAGACGCAGGGCTGAAGCGGGGGCGGCCTGCGTTTCTGGTCCTGGTAGGGCGGAGCCTGTGAATCCTGGGGCAGATTAAACAAGGAGGAGGTGGAGGCGGTCCATGGTGGTTCCGGAATTCATCTGTGGTTCTACACACATACATACACATACATACACACACGCGCGCGCACACACACACACACACACACACACACACACATACATACATACACAGGCATACATGCACAATTGAATAATAAATAAATAAATTTATTTTTTAAAAACAGACAGGCTGGACTAGAACTTATGATTCTTCTTCTTTAGCCTCCAAATATTGAGATTATAGGTCATGCCACCAAGCCCAACTCCCACCAGCTTCCTTTTGATTATTATTTTTGTGGTAAATATATTTTCTAGCCTTTTATTTTTAACCTACATTTATTTGAAGTAAATTTTTTATTGATGGCATGCAGCTTATGATTGTCCATTTAACCCATCAGTCTATATATCCTGGGAGAGTTGTGAGCTATATCTAGCCCATTTCTGGTTTTGTAAATGAGATTTTTTTTTCTGTGTGTGTGTGGTGTGTATCAGAGGGTATGCGTATGCCTGTGGAGGCCCAAGAGTGGCTTTGGTAATCATTCTGGATTGTTCTACCTTCTTTTGGCTTTGCTCTTAGATTTTCTGAACTCTGTCTTTCCAAGTTGAAAATATAGGCCCATTGCTATTTCAGCCTGACATTTTTATGTGGGATTTGGGATCTGAACTCAGATCCTTCTGCTTTCAAGGCAGAATCTTTTTTTTTTTTCTTAAGATTTTTTTTTACTTTATTTATTCATTGAGAGAGAGAGAGAGAGAGAGAGAGAGAGAGAGAGAGAGAGAGAAAGTCTGTGTATCAGAGAGGTGTGTTCCTGTGGAGGAGCAAGGGTGACTTTGGGAATCTTCCTGTATTGCTTCTACCTTCTTATTGCTTTACTTAGGATCTTCTCAGACTACTCTTTCTGGGGCCAAAAGTGCAAGCCACCACCATTTCTGCCTGGTGTTTTTACATGTGATATGGGATCCAAACTCAGGTCCTTTTGCTTGAGAGGCAAAGACTTTATCCTGAGTCATCTCTCCAGCTCCTCCTAGACAACCGAGCCATACCTTTATGCCCCTCCCCATTTAATTTTTTTCCTGTATTGTTGTTTATCTTTTAAAGTGGTTGCTTGAGAGTATACATATAAATAGTATACCACAGTCTACTTGAATTCAGTATTTTATCGCTGAATTTGAATGTGAAAATTTTACCACCTCATAGTTTCTTTAGCCCCTCTTTGAATTGCAGCTGACTTATGTATTGCAGCCACAGTTTATTTTCTTTTTTCCTTCCTTCCTTCCTTCCTTCCTTCCTTCCTTCCTTCCTTCCTTCCTTCCTTCCTTCCTTCCTTCCTTCCTTCCTTCCTTCCTTTCTTTTCTTTCTTTCATCTATAGCTACAGGGCAGTCCAGGCTAGCCTAGAACTTGCCCTCTTCCTGCCTCAGCCTCCCAAGGGCTGGAATTTTAGTCATGTACCACCCTTACTAGCTCACCTACCAGACACTTTAAAGAGCACTCAGGTCTGTTTCATTGTACTGGTTACTCTTGTGTTGCTGTAAGACAATACCCAAAGTCAAGCAACTTAAAGGAGAAAGGAGATTTATTCAGCTTATGGTTCCAGCGGGGAGATATAGTCTTTAATGGCAGAAGCGGCATGGTTGGAGGCAGAAACTGGATACAGAATAAGTCACACCATCTGGGAGACTGAGAGCTTCTAGACTGCCAACCTCAAGAGCAGGCCTCTCTTGGGAGGAGGGTAGGATTAATCCACCTCAAGGTCTGCTTCCTGTGACCGCCTTCCCCGAGCAAGGTTCCACTCCTAAAGGTGCCATGACCTTCCCAAGCACAGAAGCCTGTGGGAGACACATTTCGAACCATGACATACATTCACCCAGATGCTGCAATGACATCGCTGTTTTTCCTGTTTGATGATCTGGATTTCTTCATCATTCACTGCTGTGTTTCGGAGTCTGCCCACAAGGGGCTCTTGGCTTTCTTTTATTTGAAATATCTTTATTTCACCATTTCTGTAATTCCTTTTCTTTATATATCAAAGTCTAGGTTCTTTTAGTATTTAAATCTAGACCATTTCCTTTTGGCTTTCATGGCTTTGAATGGAAAAAATATATGGTCATTCATGTGTTCCTGTGTTTTCAGTGTTTCTATGTTGTTGTTGTTGCTGTTATTTGTGTGTGTGTGTGTGTGTGTGTGTGTGTGTGTGTGTGTGTGTGTGTGTGACTCAGCGGGCATTGTGTATACCTGTGGAGACCCAAGAGTGACTTCAGGTATTCCTATGGATTGCTCTACCTCCTTTTTGCTTTTACTCTGGAGTTTCCCAGACCCAAAGTATAGGCTGCCACCATTTCCATTTGGTGCTTTAAGATGGGGGATCTGAATTTGGAACTTTCTGCTTTCGAGGCAGAGGCTTAACCCCTGAGACATCTCTCTAGCCACCAAGCCTTAGTTGTAAAACTCCATTACCATAATAAACACCTGTGCCAAACAATTTAGGGGCACAAGGAGTTTTATCACATTCATGATTCCAAATTATAGTAGATCATGATAGAGAGTTTCCAGTAGAAGCAAAGGGCCACACCACATCCAAAGTCAATGAGCAGAGGGAGCACGGGCCAGTGATATACATTTGCTGTCTAGCTGGCTAATCTGTCAGAATGCCAACTAGGTCTCTCCACCTTACCCTCCTGCCCAGGGAATAGTCTCTCAAGCAATGCACAGGTCTTCCCACTGCAGTTAAAGCAGTCAAGACAATCACTACAGGCCTGCTCAGAACCTGCCTTTGCTAGGTATTCCGCGCCCAGAGACTTACATCCCAAGTGTGGAGCTTACAAGTGAAATTAACTGACCAGTCCTTTAGCAAAATAAAGTTCATGCCACTGAAACATGATGGCAGATTTTTAAAGTTTTGTATTTTTGCTCATTCTTACTCTCTTTCCCTCCTATCAGTCTTATTTATACAATGTCCTCCCAGTAGCATTGCAAGGACAAGCTCCCATCAAGCACCGGGCCTTGTCCTGCCGATACTGTCTATCTGTCCTCTTTACAGCCCCAGCAACCAGTCTCATTGCCTCCTCTTCCAGAATAAGCCAATGGGAACCCAGGAATCTTATCTAAGTTGTCATAAGTTTCCCCACAAGTGAAGGAAACACCAGCTCATAACACAGCCAAGATCACCAGTGACTCACTGCCATAATACAGACATAAACACCCCAGGGAAGTGAACTAGAGATGTTCCATTTCTCCCAGGACAATTTCCTGCTCCCAATTTACTCCTTCTGTTCTTATCTTCCCCCACTTGATAGACAGAAAGTAGTACATCTTTGAGCAAAGAATATGGTCTCCTGATCTACGAAAAAGAAAATGGAGAAACAGTTCATATTTTCCTTTGGTTCACAGACTTTTTCCTTCAAAGACTTTTATCAATAGGTTCAAGAAGAGATGCCATGGTAACCAGGTGTGGTGTGAGGTGAGCACTAGGCTCTGTCCATCCTCCTTGCCTCAGAATGTTCCACCTCCGCTGCTATGCAGAGAGCACGCATGCATGTATTTGTTGGTGTTGTGCCAAGCTGTGGATCTTTGCCTCTGCTACACATAGGTGAACACCTTTTCCAGCTGCTAATCCTGGATCTGGAAATATTGCTCTTAGGCTTCGACTGCCTCCTCCATTAAAGTCAAGCGATGTAAGTTTGCTCATTAGATTTGCAAATGAACATTATCTTCTACTGTTTGGCTCAGCTCCCTCTGGTCACTGTAGGTGATGGAACATGGGCCTGCACATGGAGGAATGAAGGTATGTCTGCCTGTTGGCATCACCCCTGCTTCCTGTGGGAGGACAGGCTAGCCCAGATCTGAGAAGCCGCAAGAAGAGAACCTGCTGAACTCAGTCAGCATCCTTGGTCTAGCCTGTTTCTACTTCCTTGGTTCTTGAGCAAACATGGTTTTCCCCTAAGAATGAAGAAAGGGGCTTAGAGAAATCACTGCAAAATACAGTCACACTGATTGTTTGAGCAATAACAGATGTAGAAAGGGCTCTCTGCCCTCTCCTTTCTGCCTAAAGAAGATCATGAAGTTTCCATTGGGAAAAAGGTCTCCCTCTCAGAAACAGTACAAGAAGTCAGCAAAGTAAGTTTATCTCCCATCAGTTCCCCATGTGTTTCTCAGTTAGTGTCCTACAATGTGCAGTCCCTTGCCCAAGTTCCTTTGAACTATTACATCCTCATAGTTTATTCTTCTTTGTGTGAAAAGTTTAGTTTCATAACCTGTTGCTGCAATATATACTTGACCCAAATAACTTGGGGGAGCAAGGGACATTATTCAGCTTACAATTCCAGATAATAGGCCATCGTGACAGGAGAGTCACACTTCCGTGAGGAGTGTAGACAACTGGTCACATAACACCCACAGCAAAAGCAGAGGACAAGGACCTCTGCTGCACACCCATTTACTTTCTAACCTGCCTAGCTAGCTCTCTCCATCTTTATTCACCTGCCTAGAGAATGATCCTATCCACTATGGACTGGGTCATCAACATCAATTAGCAATCAAGGCAATCTCCTATAGGCTTTCCCAGAGGCCTGCCTTAACTAGATAATTTCTCATAGGTGTCCCTAGAGATCCATCTCCCAAGTGTCAAGTTGATAGCTGAGACTCACCTTCATGAAAGGTATATTGAACTTATGGCCCTAACAGCATTGGGTTTTGCCCCCATCATCTATGTTAGTTCAATCCATAAACAGAATGAAGACTCTAATAAGATTGGGGAGCTGCTTCTTCCCTGCAATAGCAACAGCAGTATGCTGCTCTGTGGACTCTAACACACTTTCAGAGACATTAACACTTTCATGTAAAAGCAAGATGTCCCAAAACTGGCAAACTGATTTTTAATTTCTATTAAGTGGGAAATATTAGTTTCCAACAATGACTTTCAACTGTACATGCAAGGCCACATCTCCAGACCAGAACTTGCATTATCCCCGTTCCCCCTGCCCCTTCCCCATCCCTGTGAAGAAGTGTCATAGAAACAGGTATGCACAATGCCCACATTTACTTCTCCCCGCCCCAGCCCCTGGCTTGCTTCTTTCCAAATCAAGTCCTGCTTCTGCTCAGCTCAAGTGGTTTCTTAATGTCCCTGGAACACAGCAATCACATTCCAGCTGCATGACCTCTGCCCTTACTGCATCATCCTCTTCTCCAGATCTCCGTACAAACATTACCCCATCAGGCACTCCTCCCCCAGGCATTCTTGGACACGACAGAGCCCCTCATCCTCCTGTCTCAAGTAGCAGCACTGTGCACCAAGCAACAGGGCCCACCGTGTCTCCAGAACACAGACCAACAAGATGAAACTGATTTCTCACCACACAACAGGAATCAGTGGTGACATTTTTCTCTCCAAGAGAAAACCAAAAGTGAACACTGAGTATTTAAAATTGTGTTTGTTTTATTCACCCTTTTAGAAATGCAATGGTATTTTTGCTTAGAAATTAATTCTGAGAACTTGAAGCTATGTGGTGAGTTCTCCACACAAGTGATCACTGCAACACATGTTGCTCTGATGTAATTCACGACTGCTTGAAGTCATTCAAGTTTTCTCCTCCTCAACCATCACTTCTCCTCATTTTCTTCCTCCTTTTTTATTTTTTTGCCTTTTAAAAAATTGTTTATTTGAAAGAAAGGGGGGTGGGGCATGTGCATATAGTGTATAGGTGGCGATCAGAAGACAGCCTTTAGAAGTCCATTTTCTTGGGGCTGGAGAGGTGGCTCAGGGGTTAAGCCTCTGCCTTGCAGGCAGAAGGTCCTGAGTTCGGATCCTAGACCCCACGTATAGACGCCAGGCAGAAGCGGGGGCAGCCTGCGTTTCTGGCCCTGGTAGGGCGGAGCCTGTGAATTCCAGGGCAGAGTAAACAAGGAGGAGGTGGAGGTGATCCATGGTGGTTCCCGAATTCATCAGTGGTTCTACACACACACACACACAGGCACACACAATTGAATAAATTAAAAAAAAATTTTTTTTAAAAAGTCCATTTTCTCCTACCACATGGTCTTCTGAAGATTGATTTCAGGTTCCCAGGTTTGCAAGCAGGCACCTTACTTGAAGATCTATCTTATTGGACCCTTTTTCTGTGTTTTTGAAATAAGGTTTGATGACCCAGGCCTCCCTAAAACTTCCTAACTTATGAGATAGCCTAGGATGACTTTAAACTCCTGATCTCCCTGCCTCTACCTCCCAAGTGCTGGCATATTAGGCATGTACCATCCTACCAAGCTCAACTTTTATTTGGCTATGATTGACAGGCTCAGACAATAAATCATGACATGTTCCCATGTAAGAATCAACTGTGCCCAAAGATAAATCTATACATCTAGATCGCTCCTGGTTGAGCATGAATATTCAGAAAAGAGATTTTGATGAAGTTGTTCATGAATTTGCCAAAGGTTTAAAAATTGGAAGTATAGTATCATTCAGTTCTGTGACTGATAAATACATGGATTTGTCCTCTTCCATCATTTCCTCTTCCTTACTGAGAATTGAATTTAGGGGAATAAAGGGACTTTATTCTGGTTTACAATTATCCAGTTACAGTTCTTATTCTACATCTACTAATACCATTTTGTTGTTGTTGTTGTCGTTGTTGCTAATACCAAAAGCAAGAGGCCAAGAGAACAGGCCAAACCACATCTACAAGGATTGGCTGAGAGAAGAGCAAAATTTACTCACCAAACAGAAAAACTGCCAAAGTATACTGAAGTATAGCAATTTACTGAACCAGCTACCCACATCTTACCTACCTACCTGGCCGGGGAATGGTCCCAGCCCGACATCAATCAGAAAGTCCTCTGATAACTCGCTCATGGCTTGCCTTAACTACTAAGTGTTCGCAAGTATGCCCAGTGCTCACCCTTCAATTGTAAAGTTGACACCTATACATGTAAAGAACACAAACTTCAAGCATACTGAACAAGGGCTTTATCACTGAATGATAGCCTCGGGCTTTATTTTTATTGTGTTTATTTATTTGTTTTACTTTAGACAGGGTCTTATGAATTTGCCCATACTGACCTCAAAGCTCTCTGTAGCCTGGGTAGCCCTTGAACTTACAAGTCTCCTGTCTCAGTCGGTCGAGGAATCAGGATTATACACAGGCCTGTGTCACCAGGCGCAGATTATTTACTCCTTATTTATCTTTTGTTTTAGCACTCAGAGATTGGATATTGCTAATGCTGATGTCAAACTCAACAATCCTCTTCATTCAGCTTCTCTGTGCTGGAATTACAGGTGTGTGCCACTACACCTGATTAACTAATTAGTTGTGAGATGGGGGGGGGGTTCATGTAACGTAGACTGGCTCTGCCTCTTACTGAATTTCTTTTCATTATTTTTAATTTTAAAGGGCAAGAGAACCTTCCAAATATTGATTTTTTAAAACTGTCATGCTTATAAATGTGAAGTTACCATAGCAAAAATTTCACTTCCTATTTTTCTTTGCTGGTCATTACCCACCTGTTCTTTGTGCTAATTCTCCGTTGCTATGCAGCTGACTTTATCGCCACTGAAAATTTCTTGTCTCATTATTTCCATGGTCCAGGAGTCGGGTCTGGGTCTCCTGCTGCAGGGCCTCATGAGGATGCAGCCACAGTGGCAGCTGAGATTGGACAATGGAAGAATCTAGCTCCAAACTCAGGCGATTGTTGGAAAGATTAACATCCAGCACATTGGCCTGGGGACCTTGGCTTCTTGCTGGATGTTGGGCTGAGACTGGCCTTAGCTTTCTGCTGTCTGGGTCCTCCCAGTCTTGCTCTTTACTTCTTAAACCATCAAGAGATAATTTCTAAGCAGGATATGGTACAATGTTACATAACATAACCCCATCTGGTTGTGTTTTGAATATGAAATGTTCCCTCACAGACTCATGTTTGAACACCTGGTCCTCAACTGGTGGCACTGACTAGGAAGGACTTGGAACTTTTTAGGAGAAAGAGTCTTGCTAGAGGAAGAGGCGGGAGAGTTTGAAGCTTCGTAGCTCAACTCACTTCCTCTGTCTTATCTCTCTGCTTCATAATGGTCAATGTGTTGTGAGCCAGCCTCCTGCTCCTCCCTCCATACCTTGATAATAGAATTATAATTTTCTTAGGCAATGGAGCAGAGTAGTCGGACTGGAAAGATCCCCAAAGGTCTTCCCCCTTATTCCTCCCACAACCAGGAATATCCTAAAAGAACTGATTAGACTCCCATAGAAGAGATAAGATCACCAATTCCAGAAATTTTCCAGATCTCTGCTTACTGTTTAGTATAAAAGGAGCCGAGTGCTTTGATCTATACGAACTTATTCCAAATCTCTGTCTAATGTTTGTGACAAAAGGAGACCGTCCCTTGATCTATAGGAGCTTGTCTCGGACTCTGTTTACTCTTCAAGATCAAGAGTTTCTTGATCTACAGGAAAACAGCTTAGTTACCAAGAATCCAACACAAAGAGATCAAAAGTCCCACTTAGATTTAAAGAAACTAAAACTAACCAATAAGGAGAAGCCACTTTTTAAAAAATTTTTTTTATTTATTCAATTGTGCATGTGTGTGTGTGTGTATGTGTAGCAGGCTGCCCCCACTTTCGCCGGGCGTCTATACGTGGGGTCTAGGATCCGAACTCAGGACCTTCCGCCTGCAAGGCAGAGACTTAACCCCTGAGCCACCTCTCCAGCCCCAGAGAAGCCACTTTTTAAAAGCTTGTCTAGCCCTATAAGTACCCCAGCCCTGCCCAACCCTAGTGGCTCTCTTGTCCTTTGTGGACTTCCCAAGTTCTCTTTCTCTCACTCTCGATCAATAAATCTTGCTTCATTCTCTCCATGTCTTCTGGTCTCAATCTTTGAGTTTAAGACACAAGAATCTCAAAAGAAATCTGGTAGCACTACCATGATGGATTCTCTCTCTTTTGGAGCTGTAAGTCAAAATAATAAGCCCTTTCTCCTTTTAATGGTTTGGGCCAGAATATTTTAACATAGTAGTGGAAGTGTAGCTGGAATACTGTTGCATAACCTTTGCCATGTTCTCTTGTTTAGAAGTTTCTATTCACACTCAAGAGAAGACCACCAAAGAAGAGATCACAGGGGCCTCTTCCAAGTCTGTATATCATGGGTCATTTCATGATTGAATGTCACTTTTCATATAATTTTTCCATATTAAGGATAAAGATATTTTGACATCATCAGTTGGGCATGATAATATGTGCCAGCAACATTAATACTCAGAAGGTCAAGGCAGGAGGGACTGTAAGTTCCAGGCCAGCCTGATATATGGAGAGAGAGAGAGAGAGAGAGAGAGAATCCAGAGTATCAGTGAGATAGATACACCTATAGCACATGCCTAATTCACTATATATTTTAATTATGTAACATAACTGTTGCAGTTAGCCTGCATGATTGCTGATAAATGACTATCAAACTGCTTAAGGGAACAAGGGGTTTATTTCTTTACAACAGTCCAGTTACAGTTCTCAGTACAGCTTGATGGGAGAGCATGCACCACCACCAGGGCTGGGAACTGGCCACATCATCTCTATGTAAGGGATGAGAGAGATGTTTGGCCAGACCAGATGTTTGGCCAAGTGTACAAAAGGATGCCGACTCCCCCAACCAAAGCTGTCTGTATTTTATTCCAGGGTCTAATCCCACCCACCATAGGCTGGGCCTTCCCCATCAGCTAGACAGTCTCCTGCAGGTTTGCTCTGGGCCTAACTCAACCATTAATTCTCTACAAATGTGCCCAGAACTCAAACCCTCAACTGTGTTCAACTATGATAACATTTAGCATTATTCATATATTTTGTTAACATATAATAGAATAATGCCAGTTGTTGCAGTTCTCTTCGTGTTGCTGATGAATACAGGACTAAACAACTTAAGGGAACAAGGGATTTTATTCTTATATTTGATTCTGGTTACAGTTCCTAGTCCAGCTTGTCAGGATAGTTCATATCAACACCAGGGGTCAAGTGAAGTGGCCACGTCTTATGCATAGGAATTGCTGCAAGAGCAGTCACCCAAACTCCTAAACCAAAAAAAATGTAATTTAGCATGACAGCCCTTCTTCCTTCCTTAGGACGTGGACATCCTCTTGTCTTGCTGCCTCTTAACCATGTTTCAGTCTTTAAGTTCCTAAAACTTACACTTTGTCCAATTCTGGATTTGTGTGCCTCTTTCTTCAGTCCCATGAAGCCTTCCCCCTTTGTGCCCAGTGGGTTTTTCTGAAATAATTTCTATGGGTGGTTTTCTCTGCCATTATCCCTTCTTAAAAGTTCTCTAATTGTACATATTGAAGCATGATGACCTGTGAAGATGTCCTGGGACTGAGAGATATGAAAAAGGTGGGAAAGGAAAGAAACACACAAAAGCAGAAATAGAAAAGTGGGACCAAAACCAGTGGAAAAACTCACTATCCCCCCGAAAGAGAAATGGTGAAAATCCAATGCCCAGTCCTGCCAAATTTTATTTATATACAGAATATAACCAGAAGACTAGGAATAGTATGCAAATGTGGGCATGGGGCCTCTGGTGGGTTGGAAGGAGAGACAGAGGAATTAGAGGTTTTCCTGCTTTAGCACATGGTCAGGATGACCAGCTAGAGATGCCAGAGAATCAACATTCCTGATATCTAGCATGGAGGGGGAAGAGAGAGAGAGAAAGTCTACGAATAAGACACTTGTGATAAACAGAAACCTCAAGGTCTCAGGCTATGGCCTTAATTCTAAAGGATTCTAGAAAGCATCAATGGGTTAGATTACCATTTTTGTACTTCCATTATCCATGGAAAGCTCACGATTTTAACTCCTTTCAGTCGTCCATGCTTTTTATCAAGGAATAATATTTCCTTTTCATCAGGCAGCATCCAATATGCCATTTTCTGCTAGGTCACACCTTGGTGAATAGAGGTTGTATTAGTCAGGGTTATCTGAAGAAACAGAATCTCTAGAATTTAATATATAAAAATAAATTTATTAAATTAATTTACAGTAAAAAATAGTGTCCTTCAAAATAGCTGTTTGTAGCTGCTTTGTTCTTGACTGGAATATATCAGAAGCCAAAAGATCCCAAGATCTCAGGCCTTTAACTTCTCTGGAGAGTCAAAGATGCTGGGTTCCGATGTCGGTGAAGAACAGCTGGGCTCCGATGTTAACGATGAACAGTGAACAGCAGCAAGGCCTAGAGACCAGGGTCCAAAGGCAGCGGGAACAGCAGCAACATAAAAGGATGAAGCCCTGTGTCAGCCAAGGACAGAAGCAGCAGTGGCAGCAGCAATAAAGAAGGCCATGATGCTCTAAAAAGGAATGATTCTTGAAGGGTGGACTCCACAGCAAATTGACGCAGTAAGGAAGAGCAAGTCCCTCCTCCTTGCACTTTCTATTATATGGTCCAGCATTGGAAAGTACCACCCACTATGGGCTGGGTTTTCCACAGCAACTAATCAAGTTCCTGCAGACTTGTTCAGGAAACTATTCCAGCCATTAACCCTCCACAGCTACCCCAAACAGTCTGCAACTGTCAAGTTGACACTAAAATGTAACCATAATAGAAGTGAACCTGATTCTTCTCAAAAACTATCAACGTGTCAAATGTTAGTTAAGATGCATCTGGGTATTAGTGGCCAATACAAAACTCTCTAGCTCACTGACTTTTGCCCTATTGGGTCACTTGATGGGCAAATGGGTGTTGCAACTAAGATGGCTGTAGACAGGTCAAGCTGGATCCCTTCAGAAATTCTACTCAGTACACAGTAACTTCCCATTCTTTCAGGCCCAGCGGCCTCTATAACACATCTTCACAAATATGTGTGACTCCACCATGCATTGCATAAGAAAAACCCTGACTCTGCCTGAGACAACAGAATACCTAATTTAAACCAAACCCAAACAAACTGAACCAAACAAAAATATTTCTCAGTCTTTCTGGCAGCTAGGGAGACGCATGTGAGCAGTTTCAGCCAATGAAATGGAAACCACTGAGTAGACATCTGGAAAAGTTATTTGTTTACTTTGGGGATGAGATCTCTGGTGGAAGCCCAGATTGATCTCACAATTACGATCCTGATTGCCTCAGTCTCCCAAGTGCTGAGACTGCAGATGTGTGCCACTGTCCCCAACCTAGAAAGGTTCTTCAAAGCAAACTGAGACACTTGTCACTGGCTCTTCATTCTCCTATGTCCTTCTTCTTTTTTGCCTGAAATCTGAGTGTGGTCACTGGAGTTCAGCAGCTCCCATGTGACCACACAGCACATGAAATAGAAACATGAGGATGATTCAGGCAAAGGACAGAGATGCCTGGAAACCTGGCGCAATGAGAACCACTTGCATAGCTCTGGACTGCCTGACTTCATCCTCTTGGTATGTGCTTTAAAAAAACGAATCTCTGCTATTACTTGCAGCCGAACTTAAAACCCTAGATGTACAAGTTCAAAGACATTTGCCACTTTCAGATTTGTTAGGCCTCGTAAATGAAAGGAATTGTTCTCTGACTTACACTCCATTCATTCTCCGTCATCTTGGACCATGGATGTGGCAAAACATGAGCACAATTTCTCAGGATAACTTCATATAGACATTAAATGTGAATGTGTATATGGTGGCTCACTTACCAATACAATTTCCTATCTTTGGGGTAGGGGTAAGACTCAATGGTAGGCTTCTATGTAGTCCTAGGTTTAATCCTGAGCATTATACAAACAAAAGAATCTTATATCTTTCTTATTTCTTCCCTTGCCACAGTAATAGAACCTCTTTCATAGATGTTCAAAGATGGATGGATGGATGGATGGATGGATGGATGGATGGATGGATGGATGGGTGTGGAGAAAGCTCTGAATTTTACCTAAGTATATAAATGGAGAGATGTATTATAATTAAAGTGCTCTCTTGGCTACAGCAGTGTAGGAATTGAGAACCTGGCTGAAAGCAGCTGCTGGACCCAATTCCTGCTTCTACCAGTGACTAGGACTATTTCCTCTTCTGTGTACCCTGGAGAGGAATACCTCATAGAGTTTTCTGAGGAATAAAGGTACAGTACCTCATACATGGCACTCAGAAAACTACCATACCTTCAACAAGTAGCATTTACTTTTTAGTGATTGTTTATCCTTTCATTCATCATCGAGAGGATAGTGTATGAAATACAGTAAATTTTAGCACTCAGCCTCCATGATGTCTATGGCAACCTAAACTGGCCTCCTACTTCTGCTTCCAGCCATGCCTTCTGCTATGGACTATTTTCCCTCTGGAGCTGTAAGCCAAATAAATCTCTCCATCTCCCTTACATTGTGTCTAATGTTGTCTCATAGTAACAAAGGAGAACAACTGCAACAGCTCATAAGGATCCATCCTTAAACATATATGATATTGATTGAATAAGCAATTTATTTTATCTCTTGATAACTTCTTGATTAGATTAGAAGGGTGGCTGCTAAATAATGTGTGAAGAATGATACTATATCTATCTTTTATGAGTAACATCTAATGAACAGTTGTTTTTCATATATGAAGGCAAAGCCACCAAATGTTATCAGTTGGGGATTGTCTATTTTATTTTTGTTTGTTTTGTTTGCTTTGTTTTGTTTATCCTTGCTTGTTTGCAGGACTAGAGAGTGAACTCATAGCCTTGAATGTGCTAGGTAAATAAGTGTGATAGAGTCAGATCTCAACTTGACAACTAAAGACCCAAGCTCTTGGCACATTTGTAAAGAATTAGTAGTTAAGTTAAACCTTGAACAAGCAGGCAGAAGACTGACTAGTTGATGAGGAGAGACCCTTTTCCCTGGGCAAGTGGATAAGATGGAGAGAGATGATTTTTTGGTATACTTGGACCAATGTGCTGTCTGGTAAATGAGATTTGCTCCTCTCAGCCATCCTATAGATATGGTGTGGCCAGTTCCCTCAGTCCCTGATGTTGGTATAAGCTCTCTTGCTAAGCTGGACTAAGAAATGTATCCAGACAGCCATAAAGCCAGAATTAAACTCTTTGTCATCCCTTAAGCTGTTTGGATGTGAATTTATTAGCAACATGCAGACAAAATGCCACAGTAAGTCTATTGTAGAGCTATAACTCTGTCTTTTTAACTTTACATGTGTAAATTTTATAATTGAAAGATAGTTCTGCTTTTTTTCTTAAAATCTGCTTGGGTAAAGAACAGAAGGCATAGGTGGAAAAGCTGAAATATAAATCAGTAAGTTCTACTTTCCAGTATTTCCTGTTGTGTGTTATGCCTTCTTCAAAACAATGACTTATTAAAATTGAGTTTGAAGGTACTCAGCAAATGAACACATTATTATGACTCTATTAGAAGGAAGGGAAGTACAATTTTTTATCTACAGACATAGCCAACAATCATCAAGGCCAGGAACATCATCTTTCATAAAGTAAACAGTGTACGGCCATTTACATCAGACTGACTGTACGCAGATTATTATACTCAGAAAGGAAATTTCAGGAATTTGCTTTCTCATTACTATGGAAATGAAATCCACAGAATAAATATGTATCCAAAGTCGATATGATCCCAGGGCACAATGGAGACAGATGCAGATGATCTAATCTGGCTGCATTAAAAACGTGAATGTTCGTTGGGAACATTGAGTGGAAAGTTGACATTTGGTTCAATTAAGAAAGTAGAAATGATGGAAGCAATTTCCTTTGTTCAGCTCATTAGGCATTCAAATAGCAGGCTTCTCTTTGACCTTCCTGGGAAGGGCCGAAATGGCTTCTAATGGCCATTAAATGAATAGCCAGCCTGTTCTTACAAATGTTTCACAAGTAGGATTTAAAAAAATCCACATTCTTGTCTGAAAATCAGCCAAAGAAATATCCTGCAAGAATTTCGATAGCATATTTGGTTGGTCCTGGTTATCAATTTTTTAATTTAAAGAGCCAGGGAGGATCGGTGCATACGCAAGACCAGACAGAAGGTGGGGCACACTGAGCAGAATTAAGAGGACACTCTTTACTTCTCACTAATCTGTGATGGTGAAGAAAGTAGATTTGAAATAACAGTTCCTCTGGGTGTGTCTCCGAAGCCCAGCTGACATACAGGAAGAGCTCATCTGGCATCTGCAGAATGAGCTAACACTCAGTTGGATTAGCCATTCCTAGGGCTGGAAGAATCCTGGGGCTGGGATTCTGAAGATAGGAGGGAATGCTGGGAAACATCTTCTGGACACCATGTGGCCTTTTCACCCATGAACTCTGTACAGTAGCTACCTGCACATCTGTTCAGGGCTGGGCCCATCAGGTCCCATCACAGATGAGAAAGGGTTCATGTCATGGCTTGAATGTGAGTTGTCTCCACAAAATCATTTGTTCACATCCTTAACTATGTTAATGCTTGAAAAGGCTGTAGCATCTTTAGGCAGTAGAGACTTGCTAGAGGAAGCCATATCACAGGGGTCAGACCTCGAGGTTTGGTAGTTTGGCATTCTGTTGTTTCTCTGCCTTTTGATAGCTGCAGTGATCCAAACCATCCTCCAGCCATGCCTTGTGCTATACAATTCCCTCTAGAACCATTAGCCAAATAAATCTCCCATTCTCCCTTAAGTGGTGAGTAACTTTAGCAGCTCCTTTCCCTGAGGATCAATAGGCAATGACTAGTTGCTGGGAGTGGGGAGCTGCTTTCTTCAGTGGTACAGCCACTAGTAAGTTGCCCTTGGTCAAGTAAATAACCCCATGGTTGCTAATGCAAAAACTCTAATTAAATGACATGGAGTGGTAAGACCTGAAAGTAGGAGGAAGATGTTGGAAGGAAGAAAGGAGTCAGGGTTCAATGGGAAGGGGGTAAGAGAGGATAATAAGGGAGGTTATGGTCAAAGTGAACTCTGTGTGTGTGTGTGTGTGTGTGTGTGTGTGTGTGTGTGTGTGTGTGTGTATTTATGAAAGAATAAGTAAATGAAAAGAAAGAACACTGGTGATTGTGCTTGTGGCTGGAAGTCCCAGCTGCACTTATAGAAAGGTTCCCACCCTTAAGTCTCTTTCTTGCCTGTTGAAGTCCAAGTTGCCTTGATAAACAGTGCATATAAATACTCAACTACTACAAGAGATTTTGAGGTTGTTTTCCTGTCATTCATACTCACACCCCAACTTCTCATTCAGTCTCATTCATATTCTACTAACATTCAAGATGGATGTTTTTCTGAGCTCCAGGTTGGAAATTCTCATGTAAACTTGATGATACTTGACTTTATTATTAAAGGAGTTGCAATGGCATTTCTCAATGGATGTTTAAAACTCAAAATCATGGCCTCTTCAGAATGTAAGTGAATTTATATGTAATTAAAGTAATACTAGTTATATTTGGATTTATGTTTTATTTTTTCTCTTTAATTTTTAAAATTATTGTGTATGAGTATGTATGTGTGTGTGTGTATGCATGAGAAAGAAAGTGTATATGTGTAGTTGTGTGTGCATGTGCATACACACACTCATACCGTTGTGTGTCTTTCTATTTTTATATAACAATTAGATGTAGGTGTCAACTTGACTATTGAAAATTGAGTCTTTTAAGCATACCCGTGAAGAATTAAATAGGGGAAATAAATCCCTACATAACTCTGTAGGAGATTATCTAATTAATGTGGTAAGACTCAGCCCACAGTAGTGTGGGACCATTCTCTGGGCAGACAGATAAGATGGAGAGAAAAATGGTTAAAATTTGACAAATCAGCAAATTAGGAAGTATGCCCCTCTCTCAGCAATTCTTATGGATATAGTGTAGCCAATTCCCTTGTCTTGTGATGTTGATATGAATTCTCCTGCCATCATAATAGACTGTGTAAGCAGAAAATGTAGCCAAGAATAAACTTCATTTTCCCCTATGTAGACTCAAGGCATTGAACATAGGTCATGAGGCTTATTCCACAAGTACTTTTGAGTCGTGAGCCATTTAATCAGCCAAGGGAGTTGTTTTTATATTATTGTCATTGTTACTATTGTAGAAGTAATGTACATGCAGTGATTTTTAAAATTCTAGCCAAACAGGATGGTATACATGGAAAGGAAACATTTTCTCACTTTTCTGTATACCTACCTAATTGAGTTTATTTTTTCCCAGTGAAATACAGTAACTGATTTAAAAAAAAAAAAAGAAAAAAAAAAGCCTTGATAAATGGTTCAGTTCCTCACATTAAAAGGCAAGGACCCTTAAGTCTGGAACATCGTGTGGTGTGCTGTGATCCACAGAATATGGCAGACATAGTGAGAAGACAAAGCCTGAGCTTCAACAGGCTCTTGTCATTTTCTGTCTTCTGCTCTTGGAACAATGTCGTCACCATGTGATCGTCCCTAGGAAAGCTTCAAGAGGCTCTTGCAGTTTCCTGTCTTGTGCCCTTGGAACAATGCAGTCCCCGTGTGACTGTCCCCTGGAGAGCTTGCCGGAAGATGACAATGACTGAACTGCAGAGTCATGAGCTAAAAGGCACTCATTTCTAGCCATTAAGTTTGGAGATGTCTTGTTATGCCACTAGAAGTGATCATTGGAACAGCTGCTGACATCTCTAATTTATAGAGGCCAGCTAGGAAGTGATGATGTGAAATTGGAAGGAATAAGAAAGTCTCAGCCTCACGTAACCCTGAGGAAGAACATTATAATATCATTTTCACGATAACACAAGGGAAATCAGGTAGATTAGAGAGAACAAAGGAGCAGAGGATTTTTGACTTTGTTCATCTATTTAAACTCATACCTGCTTGCTTAAGAACGTCTGAGACACAATGCCTGCCGATGCAGTTTGGTCCCAGTTTCAATAGATTCCTGCTGCCTTAGTAGTGAATACTGAGTACTGAGTACTAAGTAGTACTGAGACTCAGTACTTGGTACAGTAGGGATCTACATTCTGGCATCTAATAAAGAAAATTCTCATGATGGCATTTTTGAGTTAAGTTGCTGTTAACCCTGATGGATACCATCCCTGAGACAGCATCAAGCAGGAAGAAGTAAGAAGCTGTCATCATCTCAGTATAGCTAAGGAGAACTGGAAGCTGGCCTCTGAGAGATCCCAGAGGCTAAGGTCAGCCAGTGTTGCCAAATCCCCGCCAGACCAGCTGGGAGGGGGCAAGCAGCTGCGGAGTCCCCAGGAGTCAGGCGAGAAGCAGCAGGCAGAAGACGAGTTTGCTGCAGACTCATTTATTTCAGAAAGTGCTTGAGCTTATATAGGGGTCAAGGGTCCAATCAGATGTGGCCACCTCTCCACTGGGGGGAAGGGGAGCAGCCACCAATCATTTAGCTGTTTACTAGGTGTCCATTACAAAGGCAGGTTAGATGGCTGCTTCCCATTGGTTGTTCATCGCTCCTTCCCATTGGTTGTTCATCCCTCCTTCCCATTGGTTGTTCATCCTTCACCTGTATGGTTCCTCTATTGGGATATATCTGGGGCATGTCGGTACTTGTCCGGGCTTGTCTATAACCAGACCTCCTGGGAGCCGGGGCTGGGCTTCCCTGAATCAATGGTACCACAAGCCAGTATGTGTTCAGGAGCTGCACTCTTTGCCACTGCCCAGTTCTGATGATTACCAAAGAAATGACTAGCCAGGAGGCATAGATAGCTATGCCCATCTGCACTCAGTTTGACATAAGGGCAGATCTAGAAACAGGCTAAAAGACAAAGTAAGGTAGTACATGATTATCATCCCTATACTTGGGAGACTGGGCCAGGAGGATTGCAAGTTCAAGTTCAAGTAACATAGTAATTTCTAGGTCGACCTGACATATCTTTTCTCTACCACCTTAAAATTCAGAATTCTTTATTCCTACTTACTAACTCCTCTAATACAGTCTTTATCTTGGTTCTTAGCAATACCAGAAAAAGAAAATCATACCATTTTCTTTTCTCAACTCTTTCCTTCTGCTCCACCTTCAATTTATTTTTTAAAGTTTTTTAAAAATATTTTTAATTCTTTGAGACTTTCATGCATAAATACAGTTTACATGTTTTGCCTTTTACTACCTATTCCCATCTCTGCTCATGTTCCATTTCATATTTTCTCCTTTCCAGCCAGTCTCTTTCATATGTCCATATGGGTTTCATTTGGGATGTCTAGTAAGTGCCTGAGTATTTATTGGGGGGTATGCATGACTTAGTAGTGGGTAAATTATTAAATAAAGAAGCCCCTCTTCTCCTGTCTCTCATGGTGATGAAGTATTTCTTGAGATCTTCCTCATTCATGGTGAAATGTTGGTGGGCCAACCACTGTGCAGATCTCATGGAAATAGTCCTCACGGCAATGAGTTTTTGGGTGAGGCAGCCCTGTCATGACCAGAGGGTACTGTCTGGCAGTATAACTCCCCACTCTCAGTCTTCTTATACTCTTACTAGCCCATCTTTGGCAAGGTTCCTTGACCATTGGGATGGGGGCGGGTGATTTCAATATCTTGTTTGGAACTGAGCACTCCATAGTCTCTGTACTTTGGTCAGTTGTGGGTCTCTACATTATACAAGTTCCATTACAAAAACACTTCTTGGCTGAGTGCTGAGACCATCTCATGGGTATAATGACAAGTGTTTAAATGGTAGCTTACTATCAGGTACTTATAATTAACACTAAGATGTATGTTTCTACTAGAACCTATGGTCTCCCCTTCCACAGTTATTTGGCTAGGTTTATAGTACCAGGCATGTGTTCCCTGACAAGAAGAGAATCTTAGATCTAATCAGTTAGGAGCTGGGTACCCCATACTTTACATGACAGTAGTGTACTAATGGACTCCTCTTGCTAGAGTAGTTGTTATTGTAGCTTGCAATACCCATAGTAGGGTTAAACCATTGATTGCTTTTCTCTTCTGTCAGCCTGCATCACACTTTCTGGCACTATGAATGATAGCCAGTAATGGGAACGCTTCCATACGCATTCCAACTTTTTTTCCTTGTCCTGTGATCCTTATGTGTTGTTTTCAGCAATAGGATAGTACTATAAATTTCTGGAGGACAACCAAAGGCAACGTTAAATGTCTACAGTATTTTGGAGGCCTTTAAGGCCTCTCTATCCAACAACCTAGTCGGTATCACATTCTTCATACTGGGAAATTTATTTAATTGCTCATGGCTTCTGGTAGGAGCATCTGAGGTAATGCTGTGGCATTTCTGTTTTCTCTTTTCTTCCCTTTTCTGCATTTCCCTGTGTAGGGTAAATTGTTATATCTATATTTTTGATAGATTGGCAAAGTAGAAGGTTTCTGTCTGACTTTGTTTCTATCAGCTAGACAGAAGTTAAAAGTTTTATATATTTTGATTTAATTATATTATCTTTTTCAAATATTATTCATCTATTGGTTGACAAGAGAACATATTGGTCATAGTACATATGTGAGTATATGAACATTATTCATTGAAAAGTTATATAATATGATTTGACACATCTAAAAAGCAAACATCACTTACTCTCAATACATTTCTGCAATTTCAGAGAGAATGTAAAAGCTCTCTCTACCAACTGCATTTTACATTGACTAATACTTTCTCACAGACCATATGTTTTTCCTTATAGCTTCTACAGATAGATGTAGTGGAAGAGCAAAGAGGCTAGATATGTGCAGTTGTTACTCTTCCTGCTGCTGTGAGACAACACGCAAACACAAGTGACTTAATAAGAAAAGAAGATTTATTTAGCTTATAGTTATAAAGGATAGACATTGTTCATTATGGTAGAAAAGGCATGGCACATGGTAGAAGCTGCTCAGGTCATATCCATCATAGAGGAAGAGCAATATGCAGACTAAAAGGGCAGACTACTAGCAGAAGCAGGACAGAGAGAACCAATGTCATGACCCTTGTGCCTTCTTTCGAAAGGCTCCACTTCTAAAAGAGGCCATGACTTCCCAAACACCAACATCAACTATTGCAGTTCGTCTGCACGGTTGCTGATAAATGGCCATCAAACGGCTTAAGGGAACAAGGAGTTTATTTTCTTACTTATAGTCCAGTTATAGTTCTCAGTCTAGCTTAATGGGAGAGTGTTGCAGTCCACCTGCATGGTTGCTGATAAATGACCAGAACACAGCTTAAGGGAACAAGGAGTTTACTTTCTTACAATAGTCCGGTTACAATTCATAGTCCAGCTTGACGGGAGAGCACGCACCAACACCAGGGCCGAGGGAACTGGCCACACCATCACTCAGGCCATAAAGGGCTTAAAGGGGCCTGAGATTATCTGGCTCTGGGTTAGCAGCATTGCAGATTTCTCCATGTTATTGGAAGTTCCAATCAAGTCAATCAGCCTTACAAGTGCAGCAGTGTCTTTACAGGAACTTACATTCAGTTTCCTGTTGGTAAAATGTCACAGTTTTGTGAATGCAGAGGCTACACTAGCCCTTTTGACAACATAACATCCCACGTTTTTAGGAAGGCTCATTCCTAGTGTCTGCTGAGTAGCAGGTGATGCAGATGGGGCTGGATGGGAGCCACAGAACTCACTTTAAAGATGAAAACTTTAGCAGAAGTCTCAGCTTGAAGCCAAGTACTTCTGAATTTCCTGCCTGTTCAAAAGTGACTTCTCTCCATTCCTTTACAAACGAGAGAAGGTTCTATGTAATCATGGACATCTTTGATTTCAGTAAACAAGAAAACAGACAAACAAAACCCCAGGAGGCTTATTTTGTAGGAGAAGGTGCTTGGCGCGGAACATTTAGTTCTGTGGAGCTCTGAGAAAAAGAGAAAAGTACATCGTGAGGTTGAAGCCCATCTGTCTACACATTCCTGTATTCTCAAGGCAAGAAACAAAAAGAAGAAATAGAAAACATTTCCAATGTGGTGACGGGAGGAGGATCTTAAGCTAATCAAATCCCACCTTGAAAAATAAACAGAAAATAAAACAAGTCTATGGTCCCAGAAAAAAAAAAAAGTGGAATAAAGCTGGAAGACCAGAAGAGCAAAGGAGATGGCTGATGCCAACCCAGGTTTCAGCAAGAATTCTTGCTAGTCCATCCCTCTGGGAGGAACAGCTCTGCGATGCTGTGATTGGAAACCTGAGGGGTCAGTGCCGCAGCTAGAGATGTCTCTGGGCTTGATCGATATTGGCCAGAGAAATCCAAAGAAATGAGCAAGGGAAATTGTGTGAAATGTGCTATCGATTTTTTAAGAAAATAAAGTGCATGAGAAACACAGAAATATCATTAAATCCCTGCCTAGGTAACATGCATCCTAAGTTGTTAGAATTGGTTAATGGATGCAAGGAAGTTCTGATCATTGTGTTCAGAGCCTATTTGGGATGCAGTATTTAGAAAGGGGACATGATTCTTCCAGATCCTGAAAGAGAACAAGCACTCATGAGCTAATCTCTCCTCTCTGACTTCACATTCAGGCTGCCAGGTTTCCCTGGGCCGCAGGAAGGAGTGGAGAGCATTTCTGATCTCTGCTCCCCCCTCCCCCCACACACACAAACACACATACCAGTTCCTCTTCAAATCCTGGGGGATCTGGCTTCTAAGAGCTTCTCCTTAGAGCAAATTGCAGACCACCACATCCTCCACAGATGGTGTGTGTTGTGTGGTTAAAGGTCTAGTCCAGGAATACAGGCTGGAACAAGGCAGGCGTTACCATGATATGTAAATGGCACCTTTCTGGTGATTATTTGCCTATTACAGAATCTTCTAGAATTAATCTTTTAAAGGCACTTGTAGATCATGTGCTGCTGTGAGGAAAATGACACCAAGAGATCCTTGTGCCTTTACCTGCTTTTCCCTGATGATAACCTTGCAAAACTGTACTGTAAAATAAGACCAGTATATAGATATCGTCAATATGAAAAATGTCTCTAGGAGGCTGGTGAGATGACTACGTGGGTACAGGTGCCTGTGCGCAAACTTAGTGACTTGAGTTTGATCCCTGGAGCCCACAAAGTAGAGAGGACCCCTTTCAGAAGCTGGGTGTTGTCAGTTTCTGTTCCCAACAGCAGCCGTATGTGAGTCAACACCTTTTCCATCCCATTGCATTTGCCGTGGTCCCTCTTAGTGCTTGGCTCTGCCTTTACCCTTTCTACTGGATGTGTACTGAGTCTGTCTTTGGTTCTAATTTGCACACTCCTGTGCCAAAGAGGCTCATTTCATTGCTAGTTTGTGATGTGTTTGTCCACTTCAGTGAAATGTCTATTCATGATTTTTTGGCCTGTTTTCTAATTGTAATGTTTGCATTTTTAATGTTGTTGTTTCTTTATGCAATCTAGATATCACTACTAAAATATAGGACACTACAGTTTGAACTATTCTCTCTCATAGGGCACTTGTTTTCTTTTACTTTTTTAACTCAAGGGAGGAGGAGGAGAGAAAGAGAGAGAGAGAGAGAGAGAGAGAGAGAGAGAGAGAGGTACAAAGCTCAGTGCATTGTGGAACCCAGAAGTCAGTTCTCCATTTCTACCATGTGGATCATGGGATGAAACTCAGGTCTCCAGACTTGCATGCAGACACCTTTACTTACTGAGCCAACTCACTAGCCCACATTGCTTTAGCACATGATAATCATCCATTTTTTATACATTTTTATTATTATTTCTGCTCATACAAACTTAATAGGTACACCAGTTCCTTCCCTCCCTCCTCCTCCCCCCAAACCCCCTACTCTTCCTCCCTTCACCCCTACCTCCCCATCCCCCAGTGCCTCCCGCCCCCATTCCCAGAGAGTCCTTTATTGTGCATGCCTGACTCTCCTCTGGGCCCTCCTCTCCGACGTACAAGGACCCAGTGGCATTTCCCTGAACCCTTTCCCGTGTTCCCCTTAAGCATAGGAACACTACTGTGGCTGTCAATCCCTTGCCTCCAAGGATCTTGGTGCCTTTAGCAGATGCTAGACTTTGTGAGGTCAACAGTGTGTTGGACATTGCACAGGGCATGCAAAGTCCTATTATGATTGCTTCAGCCCTAACTAGTGTGGAGAATCTTGCAAATCATTGCTCCTCCCATCCTTTTGCTCTTACACTCTTACCGCCCCCTCTTCCGCAAATGTCCCTGAGCTTCAGGATGGGGAGAGATTAGTCTGGCCTAGTTCTAGGTGGTTGATATAGAGTCTCTGAAGTTCTGGATTGTGGTTTGTTGATTTTCTTTTGCAGTTTTGCTGCTCCTGCAATGCCCTTCACTCCATCCTGCTGGGCACTGTATGTCACCTCCTGGCCAGAGACAAAAAGCTGTTAAACTGGAGTCTTATTATAAGAGCACATTCAAGGGTAGATGTAATAAAAGTAGGAAACCTCAGTGAGGGAGGAGTCAATCACCCATTTGCAAAATGGTTACTTTTTATCTGCCAGACTATATGCCCTCCCCTTCTGGTGAGATCATACCCCCTCAGTGGAAAATGATCAGGAATGAACGTCTGTGAACTTAACCAGGTGTCACATTGCAGTCCTTGACAGAGGCCTATTTTCTCTGTTGTAACATAGTCACTTCTCTCCTTGTTTCTGGTGTGGCCCTCCAACCCCATCCCTCCTGTTCATAATCCTTGTAATTACTGTAGGTATTACATAGATTTACCATTGAGTGTCTCAAGATGGGCTGGGTGGGTTTGGTACTAGGAGCCACCTATTAGGGAGTACATACGGCGCTTAATTTTCTGGGTTTGGGATACTTCACTTAATATAATTGTTTCTAATGACATCCATTTCCCGGCAAATTCCAGTAATTCATCATTTTTGATGGCTAAGTAGTACTCCATTGTATAGATGTACCAAGGTTTCCTTATCCACTCGTCAACTGTTGGACATTTGGGTCGATTCCATGACTTTGCTATTGTAAACAGTGCTGCTATGAACATGGTCGCACTTTTGCTATCGAAGTGAATTTTTGCTGTATGTGGGGTTATTCCCAAAAGTGGAATCGCAGGGTCATATGGCATTTCAAACTTTAATTTCTTTAAGAATCTCCAGATGGCTTGCCAGAGTGGCTGTATGAGCCTGCATTCCCACCAGCAATGTAGGAGAGTTCCCCTCTCTCCACATCCTCTCCAGCAGTTGTTGTTGTTTGTATTGTGGATTTTTGCCATCCTGACCGGGGCGAGATGATATCTCAGGGAAGTTTTGATTTGCATTTCCCTGATAGCTAAAGAAGTGGAGCATTTTTAAAGATATTTCTTGGACATTATAATTTCATCCCTGGTAAAGTTTCTTTTAAGTTCCAGGGCCCATTTTTTAATTGGGCCAGTGGTTTCCTTGGTGTTTAGTTTTCTAAGTTCTTTGTGCACTCTGGTCAGTAGAGCTCTATCAGATATGTGGTTAGTGAAGATTTTCTCCCATTCTGTGGGTTGCCTTTGAGATCCTGTTACAATCTCTTTATCTGAACAGAAGCTCTTTAATTTCACAAGATCCCAACTGTTGAGAGTTGGTAGCAGTGACTGTGCCATTGGATGTCTGTTAAGGAAATGTTGGCCTAGCCCAATCAGCTCGAGGGAGTTCCCTATCCTTTCAACCATGGTTTTTATAGTCTCTGGCCTGATATCAAGGTCCTTGATCCATTTGGAATTAAGTCTTGTACATGGTGACAAGTACAGGTCCAGCTTTAATCTTCTGCATGTGGAGATCCACTTTTGCCAGCACCATTTGTTGAAGATGCTGTTCTTTTTCCATTGGATTCTTTGGGCCCCTTTGTCAAAGACCAAATGGCTGTAATTTTGTGGGCTTATATTTGAGTTTTCAATCCTTATCCATTGATCTGTGTGTCTATTTTGGAGCCAGTACCAGGCTGTCTTTATAACTATGGATTTGTAGTATAGACTAAGGTTTGGTATGGTAATACCTCAGCAGTGTTTTTGTTACTCAGGATTGTCTTTGCTATCCTAGGTCTTTTGTGCCTCCATATGAATTTTGAGATTGTTTGGTCAACTTCTTTAAAAAATTGCTTTGGGATTTTAATTGGTATAGCATTGAATTTGTATATTGCCTTTGGTAGGATGGTCATTTTTACGATGTTGATTCTGACAATCCAGGAACATGGGAGGTCTTTCCACCTTCTGGTGTCTTCTGCAATTTCTTTCTTGAGGGTTTTAAAGTTTTCATTATAAAGGTCGTTTACCTCCTTGGTTAGGTTTATACCAAGGTATTTCACTTTTTTAGGGGCTATAGTAAATGGAATTGTTTCTCTCAAGGCTTTTTCACTTCTTTCATTCTGGGCATATAGGAAAGCCTCTGATTTTTGCACATTTATTTTGAATCCTGCCACCCTGCTGAACTTCTCAATTAGTTCCAGAAGCTTCCTGGTGGAGTTTTTGCGATCACTCAGGTATAAGATCATGTCATCTGCAAATAGGGATAGTTTGACTTCTTCCTTGCCGATTTGAATCCCTCTTATGTCCCTTTCTTATCTTATGGCTTCAGCTAAGACTTCAAGTACAATATTGAATAGAAGTGGTGAGAGTGGACAGCCTTGTCTAGTTCCTGATTGAAGTAGGAATGCTTCCAATTGTTCCCCATTGAGCATAATCCTTGCTGTGGGCTTGTTGTATACAGCTTTTATTATATTGATAAAGGTTCCTTCCATTCCCACTGTCTCTAGCATTTTGATCATAAAAGGCTGTTGGATTTTGTCAAAAGCTTTTTCTGCATCTATCGAGAGTATCATGTGGTCTTGGACTTTGGACTGGTTTACATGATGAATTACATGTAATTGATTTGCATATGTTGAACCAAACTTGTATGCCGGGGATGAAGCCTACTTGGTCCCCGTGAATGATCTTTTTGATATGTTTTTGAATCCGATTTGCTAAAACTTTGTTGAGAATCTTTGCGTCTGTATTTATCAGAGAGATCGGCCTATAGTTTTCTTTTTTAAGTGAATCTTTATTAGGTTTTGGGATTAAGACGATATTAGCTTCATAGAAGGAATTTGGTAATGTTCCTTCCTTTGCTATTTGATGGAACAGTTTAAGGAGTATTGATGTTATTAACTCCTTAAATGTCTGGTAGAACTCTGTACTGAATCCATCTGGTCCAGGACATTTTTTGGTGGGAAGATTCAAGATTACTTCTTCAATTTCCTTATATGTTATAAGAGTATTTAAATAATTCACAACTTCCTGATTCAATTTAGGTAAGTTGTGTTTACTTAGAAATTCATCCATCTCTTTTGTGTTGTCAAACTTCACAGAGTATAAGTTTTTGAAATATGATGTTATAATTCTCTGGATTTCTTGGGTATCAGTAGTGATAACTCCATGTTCATTTCTAATTTTGTTAATTTGGGTTTTCTCTCTCTTGCTTTTGGTTAATTTAGCTAGGGGTGTATCAATCTTATTGATTTTTTCAAAGAACCAACTTTTTGACTGGTTGATTTTTTCTATCATTTTCTTAATCTCAATTTCAGATATTTCTCCCCTTATTTTGCTAATCACCTCTCTTCTACTACTTTTGGGATCAGATTGCTCTAGTTTCTCTAAAGCTTTAAGCTGCATTGTTAAGTTGTTTATTTCTGATGTTTCCATTTTTTTGATGTAGGCATTAAGAGCTATGAACTTACCTCTTAGAACAGCTTTCATTGTGTCCCAGAGATTTTGGTAAGTTGTATTTTCATTATCATTCGCTTTCAGGAAATCTTGAATTTCCTTTTTAATTTCTTCCTGAATCCAGTTCTCATTCAGCATCATATTGTTAAGTTTCCAGGAGTTAGTGTATTTTCTCTTGTTTGTTGTGTTGTGAATGTCCAGCTTTAGGCCGTGGTGGTCTGATAGGGCACAGGTTAGAATTTCAACTTTTTTGTATATGTGTAGATTCGTTTTGTGGCCCAATATGTGATCTATTTTTGAGAAAGTTCCGTGTGCTGCTGAGAAAAATGTCTATTCTTTGGTGCGTGGGTGAAAAGTTCGATAGAGATCTGTAAGGTCCATTTCTTTAAAGGTTTGATTAAGGTCCAAAGTGTCTCTGTTAAGCTTTTGACCTGTTGATCTATCCCATGTTGAAAGGGCGGTGTTGAAGTCCCCAAGAATTGTTGTTTGGGGGTTGATTTCTTGCTTTAGACGCCGTAGGGTTTTCTTAATGAATGTGGAGGGGCCCGTATTGGGTACATATATGTTCAGTATTGTGAAGTCTTCCTGGTGAATTGTACCTGTGACTAAAATGTAGTATCCATCTGTGTCTCTTATGATTTTCTTTGGTTTGAAGTCCACTTTGTCTGAAAGCATAATTGCTACCCCTGCCTGTTTCCTGGTTCCATTAGCTTGCAAGATTTTGGACCAGCCTTTCATTCTTAGGATGTGCCTATCTTTTGTGGTGAGATGAGTTTCCTGAAGGCAGCAGATTGTTGGATTGTGGTTTTTAATCCAAGTCTGTAATCTGTGTCTCTTAATCGGTGAGTTAATACCATTGACATTTAATGTTATAATGGAGAAATTATTTTTAATTCTAAACATTTTTTATGTTTAGTAGATTTTGTAAGTGTGTTGTTTGATATTTATGTTTTGGTGGTATTATACTTCCCTTTTCTCCTCCTGGATACGCTTGTTCTTATCTTCAAGCTTGAGTATCATTTCTAGCATTTTTTGAAGGCCTGGTTTGGTAGACATGTATCCCTTCAAGTTGTCTTTGTGCTGGAAAACTTTTCTTTCTCCCTCAATCATGACAGATAGTTTCACCAGGTATATCAGTCTGGGTTGGCATTTTTGCTCATTTAATACTTGAAGTATGTCTGTCTAAGCTTTTCTTGCTTTTACTGTTTCCATTGAGTAGTCATTTGTTATTCTAATAGGTTTACCTTTAAAGGTGACTTGCTTTTTTTCTCTTGAAGCTCTCAGTACCTTTTCTTTGTCTTGAATGTGGAGTGTTTTGACTATTATTTGCTGTGGCGATTTTCTATTTTGGTCATATCTGTTTGGAGTGCGAAATGCCTCTTGTATTTTGATAGGCTTCTCATTCTTTAGTTGTGGGAAGTTTTCATTTATGATGAATTGAAATATTTCCTCAGGTGTGGTATTTTGGGATTCTTGTTCTGGTATTCCATGAATGCGCATGTTAGGCTTCTTCAGGGTGTCCCATATCTCTTGAATGTTCCTCTCCAGTATCTTTTTGGCTTTAACAATCTCTTCCATTGAGCTGGTTAATTCTCCCACTTTGTTTTCAAGATCTGAAATTCTATTTTCTGCCTCATTTGTTCTGCTGCTAAGACTCTCTGTTGAGTTTTGGGTTGAAGATAACTTGTCTTTTAGTTCAATTTTAAACTCTGCCTGAGACTGTTTTAACTGCTCTATGCCTATTTTTGTTTCTTGAAATGTTTTTCTCAACTCCTCCAGGTGCCTGTTGTGTTCCTGTTCAAAATGGTTGATACAATTGTTTAACTCTTCTCGGATTTCCTCTTTCATAGTATTAATCATGGTAATGATCATACTCTGAAAGTCGTTATGTTGGGTCTGGCTTTCATGGCTATTTTCTGTGAATTTGTTCTGGTCGGAATCCATCATTATGGGATTAATTCTTTCGGTGGGAGCTTGGTCTTCTTGGGTTTTGTTTCTCGTGGATCTGCACTTTGACTTGGGCATTGTTGTTTTGTTTTGTAGGACCATTCAGTTTCTGTGTGTTTTTCACTGAACTGATGTAGCTGGTATTGTTACACTTGCCAGTTATTACTAGTGCTTGCCTTGGATTGGGTATGTTTGTGTATTGTTATTGTTATATCCTAGATGATGCTATTAGGCTGTTAGTACATCAGTTAAGTCAGGTTAAGTAACCAGGGGATGAATATTAGTATGGTAGTGCACACTTTTATGATTTAGTATCTTGGTGATATATGAGGGTGAGTGGTGTACCCCTGGAGTTGTATGTTTTTGGGGTGGCTGTATGAGGAAGTTGATCTACAGCAATTGATAATAGAAAGGATCAGTAAGGTGAAAGAGAAAAAAAAAAGGTTTACTTATCTTTGGGCTGGATGTGAAGAATCTCGCCCACGTGATATAATGATTGTAGTGGAGTCCAGATGTATGGCCTGTGTTCCTTTTGCTTGAGTTTCCTTTGGGCTCTATTGAATTCTGAGTAGCAGTGTGTCTTCCGTGGACCACGTGTGTAGGTCCCCGTGGGCCGGAGAGGCAGAGGGTTTGATGTTGATGGCAGAATTCTTCACCTGGGATCTGGGTGGGCCGCGGAGGTGCGCGGGGGCGGGAGGATGCAAGAGGCTGGGGTCAGGGGCGGGGCCCAGGCAAAGCCGGAGTCAGCCTGGGTGCTCGCAGGGACATGTGGGGCTCCGGGGTGGGGGGGCGGGGCTGGGCTGGGCTGGGCCGGGGTCTCTCACTCACTCACGTGGGGAGCTGGCAGGGCGGCGCGGAGGGGGCTGGGGTCGTCCATATTTATGGACATCAGTGTTGCTTCAGTACAAACATCTTTGGCCTCCAGAGTGCATTTTGCTTTTGTAGTACAACACAGTTCAGAAGTATCAGCCACATATGGCGAATGGTTACTGTGCCAGAAAACACAGGTTTAAAGATACTGTAATACCAAAGACTGAGTGCTGAGAGGTAGGAGAGAGAGAATCACAGAGAAGTTCAAGAGGCCCAAGGAGTAAGTTCTCGGGAACCCCAGCACTTAATGGTTGGGAAGAAGCAGATCCCCAGTGGCTGGGGTCGTGGGATCCTGTTGTACTTGCCTATGGGTGTGTGTGACGGGGCAGGTGCACTTTTCACACTAACCGAACGGCACCCTTAAGAGTTTTGCATTTCAGTATGTGAAACGTTCAGTTTTTGAAAGTGCACTTTAAAATAGGAGAGAAAAGGAGGGGAGAGAGAGAGAGGAAGAAGAAGGAAAAGGAGGAGGAAGAGAAGGAGGAGGAGGAAGAGAAAGAGAGAGGGAGAGATCTGGTGAAGGGATAGGAAGGGTAAGGAGGGAGACCTGACTTCAGATGTGTGATGGGAGGGTCACGTGTTACTGTGGCAGAACCAGATTTGGCAGAGGGGATGAACGCTTGATTAGAATCTCCTCAAGGAGAACGAGGAAGCTTCTGGCTGCAGGTGGCTGATCTCCATGCTTTCACTTCTGCGTCCTCTGAGTCTCCCTCAAGGTAACAGTAGAAAAAGAATCTTTAACGATTTGCCCCTCCCCCAATATGCACAGTCTAAAAGCTAGAAAGCAACTACACAGCATGGTGGCAGGGAGGATATTAAAAAACAGCCCCAGTCAGCTTGCATGGAAACAAAGGCTCAGGCACGTTGACATAGATTCACGTGACAGCCAGGGGTCAGCGGGCCTGAGGATTTCTTCAAACACAGTTTCACAGCCGGGTCTCCCATCTCTCATGGCTGGGAGTCTGACTCTCCTATGAAGGCAGCACATTGCAGGGGGCTAAACCCACGTCACTGGATTTACAGTAAGAACAGGATACAGGAAGGGGGCGCTGGGACTGGATAGTTTAAGAATGAATTGTGAGACACACCTACCTTCCTACTCTATCGTTGCCCGTCTCTCCAGCTCTGCTCCTGGTGTCTCTAGTCCTGATGACGAAGAGACAAGGTTTCTATTACTTGCTTCCTGATCACTATCCTGAAGGCCTCCCAAGGTGCCAGCCCTGAGAGCACACCGAGATTCTGGGTATCTCAGTGCTGCCGAAGCCTTGGCGTCCTACTCTTGAGCATATATGGATGACCAAGGACTGTTTGAAGAAAGCTTCTAACATTAAGGACAAAACAAAATGTTTGAATAAAAATAACTTGGAAGGTTTAGATTTTACAGGGAATGTTGGTAAGAGAAGATATTGGATCTAGAAAAACAAAATAGAATGCTTCAAACAAGAAGGGAATATTGATAAAACACAAAAAAAATCTCAAAAAATTAAAGATGGTACTGGAAAGATGGCTCAGTGGTTAAAGCTTTTGCCTCACAAGCAAAAGGACTGGAGTTCAGATCCCATGTCCCACATAAAAATGACAGGCAGATATGGCAGCAATTCTGGCCCTGGAAGGAGGCGCCTGGAGCCCACAGCAAAGTCATAAAGAGGTAGAACAATCCAGGATGATTCCTGACGTCACTCTTAGCCCTCCACAGGCACCTACAGTGTCCTTTTATATACATGCCTTGCGCACACACACACACACACACACACACACACAGACACACACACGCATGCACTCACACACCTGCAATCCATACACAAATATATGAAAAAAATTAAAAATGATACCTGAAACATAAAGCTCAACACAAGGCTGAAAGGTGAGCTGGAAACGTGGGAGACTCCATAGACCATCACTCACACATCCCATGCCTAAGATGAAGGCTAAAGATCAGAGTCTGTTGGGCAGTGCCAGCCTGTACTGCAGACAGTACCAGCTGCTGATCCTCTGAGAAGTTTGCTTGGGAAACACAGTGCTCTGATCAAGCAGCTAAAGATTAGGTCAACATTTTGTTTAGCATCACTCCCTAGTTACACAGACTCCTTTGACATAGAATTAACACGAAGCTCCTGGTTTTTGCCTCTTGTATGAGCTTAAAGGCTCTCCATAGAGTTCCAGAGGATGTCACGGTCCTCTGGTGGCTGGGACCTTCGGTTCTCTCTGACTAGACCTTGCGTTCAAGCAATCCCTTTGCTTTCTTGTCCCGGGATACAGCAAGTGCAGGGACATAAGGGAGAAAAATCAGGACTGTCCAAATGCTCCAACAACTAAATTACAGGCAGTCTAGAAAGAAGAAGCAAAAGGCACAGGAGGGAAAAAAATGTTGAGAGAGAAAAGTCAAGAAAATGTTCCCCAGTTTGAATATTAAGACTTTCTGAATTTGTACGTTCCACCAAGTTCCCAACAAGACCCCACAATAAATTATCTCATTAAGAAATTTCATGGGAGATGACTCAGAAATTAAGCCTCTGTTCTGAGTTTGGATCCCAGATCCCACATGAAAAATGCCAGATTTGCACTTCTGATCCTGGAAGGCAGAGTCTGGGAGACTCCAGAGCAAAGCAAACAGAACATAGAAGCAATCCAGGATAATTCCTGAAGTCTATCTTAATTCTCACAGCGCTTTTTGATACACCCAGACACATACAGAGACATGCACACACAAAAATTAAAAAAAAAGAAAAGAAATTTCATGGGACCAGCAAGATGGCTTAGCAAGTAAAAGCACCCCAGGACAAACTTGCAGACCTGAGTTTGATCCCACATGGTAGAAGGAGAGAACCAACTTTCAAAAGCTGTTGTCTTCTGAACAACACTTGCAAATGTGTTGTTCTCTCTCCTTCTATCAAATAAATTAAAAATATGCTTAAAAAAAAAAGCTCAGTGGGTAAGGTATTAGTTCAGCAAATCTGGAGAGCTTGAGTTAGATCCCTGGAAGTCCACTGGGTGGAAGGAGAGAGCTGACTTTTGAAAGTTGCCCTCTGACCTCCTCAGGCCTCCACCTGTTCTCCATGTCATGCATGTATTTTCTCTCTCTCTCTCTCTCTCTCATAAACTGATCAATACATACTTTAAAAATTTAAAGAAATTTTATAGTACTAGGCACAAAGACATGGAAGAATAGGTGCAAAGTAAGGATCAAGAGTGAAAAACAGCTTTGGACTTCGAATAACAGTAGAGAATAGAAGTTAATGAAAAGATTATTTTTTGACTTAGTATTCTGGAGGCAAAGACTTCCATATTAAGTAGGCTGAATATACCTCAGACACCCAGATCTTCACACATTTGCTTCTATTTTTCTTTAGCATTTGTTTGTTTATTTCGTGTGTCTGTTTGTAGTGTGTGTGTCTGTGTACACACACATCATGCAAGTGTACACATACCACAGCACTCACGTGAAAGTCAAAAGACAATCTTTGGGAGTCAGCTCTCCTCCCACTGTGCGGATGGATTCTGGGGGTCACACACAAGTTGTCAGTCTTGCCTGATGAGCCATCTTGTCAGCCCTTGGATATTTGTTTTTAAAGTTGACTGCTGGAGCAGTAGCAAACTGAAGAAGCCCATCAAGAAAGAGAATGACGGATCAGAGATCTATCCCTAGAAAGAGGTGACTAGACCTCCAACATGGAGGTGAGCAGGGAGCCCAGAACCAGATTTACAGCCAATCAACCCAAGACCTAAGGCCGACAAGCAGCTCAGATACAGGATATTGCATAGCACATGGCAATATGACATTCCTGCCTTCTGTGTTTCCCTAAGTGCTTGACCTCCAGCTCTGTGTGATTGTCTCCCTGCCTCTGTTCCCCCTCACAGCTAGACTCAGCAACTTCTCTTTACCCCAGCTGTCCCTGCGCTGAAGCCATTAGCTCTACATCGAGAGAGAGGGATACAGGACAGTCCCATTGCCACAGGACATTCTACTGGGCACTGGCACAAATGGAAAGCAGGGCACAGCACCTAGCATGACTTTCTGGTAGGACAGAGATGTCATCAGCACGTTGTGTACTCCATGCAACAGGAAGTTCACTAGTTTAGCATGAGGAATTTTGGGGGGGGGGCGGAAGGATATTGCAAGTGCAAGAAGAACAAGGATAGGAGGAAATAAACCTTGCAGAGGAAGGAGAGTGAATTGATAAAGCCATTAAAGGATAGAGTTTCCTCTTTCTAAGCTTGATAATGAGATGATGGAAATGGGAATCACCAAGTTTGATTTTAACATTATTACTGTCGTTCTCAAGGGTGTTCTTAAAGAGGCCATCCTTAAGTTCGTTTAGCGTCACAGGACATTAAAAACACGAGCCAGTTTTGCAGCTGTTTCTTTCCTAGTAATCACAGTAAAACTTAGGATGCTAAGAAACCCCAGGGCACAGAGTTGCTGACCTCCCCCCCCCCCCCCCCCGGCCAGGAAAGCAGAGGCGGGCTGTCCTGGAGATGCTTTGCAGTGAATGCAATGGTGCTCAAAGGAACTCTAATCAGGGGGAGCCAGGGAGAAGGGGAGCCAAGGAGAAGGGGGAGCCAGGGAGGTAGGAAGCTCCCGGACACACTTTCAGCTTTCTGTTCTAAATATGCCTTCCCAGGTGTGCTAGATAAATACACAGGTGTCAGCTTAACAGTTGAGGTCTGAGCGCTGCTGGGTACATCTGTGAAGAACTGATAAGATAAAGACAAGCCCTAAGCAGCCCTGTAGGAGAGCATCTAATAGATTTGAGAAGACCCAGGTCATGTGGTGGGTGGGATCATTAGCTGGGCAGGAGGATAAGATGGAGGGAGCAGGTTCAGTAAGTTGACGTTCTTCAGCGTACTTTGGTAGACTTGTAGTTTGGCAAATGAGGTTTGTCCCTATCTTAGCAATCCTTGTGGATATGGTGTGACCAGTGAGTTCCCTTGGCACCTGGTGTTGGTATGAACTGTCCTGCCAAGTTGGACCAAAAACTGTAGTAGAGAATCCTAAAAAATCATAAGATAGAAAAAACAACTTTGTTCCTATAACCTCTTCGGTTGCGAATGTATCAGCAACATGCAGGCAAATTTCAGCACCATCTTTTCTCTGTAAGCGGCCATTTTTCTTTCTTTACAGAAAAGACCTTTTATGGGTGCAGAATTTTCAGCAAACCTGATGCGTGAAGCATGGTCATTCCATGTCTCTAGTTCTTATCATCCCAAGACAGATAAACATCTCAGTTCCTGGTTGGTTAGGTGTAGAATGGCTGCCCTACACTGATTCAAGAGACTCTGACACAGGGGACGAGGGGACCCAGGAGACTTTGGAGTCCATTCCTCCAGGTGTGGCCAGTTCTCTTTGTGAAGTCTTTCGAGACCAGTGCCCTTCCCTGATCAGGCCTGAAGTAAGTATTGAACTATACAGCAGTTCTAGCTTAGGACGCATGCTGAATTAAGGATGACGCGTGGACTTTTCCACAAGGTCAGTTTTCCTCACAGTTACCAAACCATTAGGATCATCTCTGTTTTCCATTATCTCCATGGGCAAATAAGCACATTTAGAGTTTTCTGCAAGGGATACCTTATATTTAAATTCTGTAAGGATTTAGCCCTTTGTTTCTTCCTCTCTTCCTCCCCCTTCCTTTCTTCATCAACCTCCTCCTCCTCTTACTCTTTACTTTGCTAAACACAACTAGTAGTAACTACAGACATCAGCACTAGGATTCAGTTTTCCAACCTCTTTTCCTGAGCTATAAGGTCAAGGTAATTATAAAGCCTCTATCAAGCATTTTGTCTTCTTTCCATCTGCTAAGTTAGTTCTTTTTTTCTATGCAGCAGCTTACTACATTTGGTGATGATTTTTATCAGTCAAGAGAAGTTTTTTCCACTGCAGTAGCTGCACAGCCTCGGCCTCCGTGAGCTTGGCACAGTAAGGCTGTTCCTCGCACTCACAGCAGGTCTAATGTGACCCAGGTGAGTGTCCAGGGCAGCTGCCCTGTAGTAAACTGATTCATCTGCCTAAAGTATCTGTCTTTGATTCTGTCATCTCACAGAGGAAATTGATACTTGCTTTTCTAAACTTTGACCCCGGGGCAGGTGGGGGGGTGGAATTGGGGAAGGCACTCGTCAGTTCTGTTCAAAGCCATTAGTCTAGATGAGTCTTAGGGCTTCACCTAACCAATTGAATACATGGAGCAAGGGAGGGGAGAGGAGAAGAGGTATCTGGAAATTGCAGGGAGCACTGGATAATTACTGAGTACTAACCCTTCCGCTATCCTCAGAGACCTCTGTTGCCCAAGCAGAGCTGGAAGATCACATTACCTGATTGTGCATCTTCTTCCTCCTTGGAGCTGGTCTAGAGGAGAAATGAAATTCTGTTGAGATAACCTACTGAGTTTTAGGGGTGTAATTATTCTTGCAGAGTAAACTGTCCTGTCCTGATGAATGCAGGAACATGAAAGAAGATGCAAATAAGTGGAAGGACAGCTCATTCTCCCTGAAGCCATTGTTAATCTAATCAAAATACCACTCGGGTTTTTTTGGAAACAGACAAAATTATTTAAAGCATATACAGAGTAATAAAGACACAAAGCTAGCCAGCACAGCTATAACCAAAGTATAGAGGGGAAACTAATTTTATTCATTACAGGAAAAGCAGAGTGGCATGACAGAGAAATTACAGGATCTAGGAAAGCTGTTGATGGAAAGCAGAGACCCCAGAAGTCGGCCTAAGTACACTTAAGCACACCTAACCTGCAAAGAACAGTTTGGAAATGGGAAAAGCAAGTCATTGGGGGAAAGAAAACATGCTGAAACACGCTACCTTTTATACTCGAATGAACCCTAGGAAGATGTAAAACCCCAAAATCATCTTGTCTGTCTTATGATTTGAACTGGAGAGAGTGAGAAGACATACTAGACCAGATTGGAACATTTACTCATATAAACCTAACACTTTTGGACTGGGGCAATGACTCAGTGGTTAAAGCCCTTGGCGTGTAAGCAAGAGAACCTGGATTAGATCTCCACAACCCACATGAAATGCTGGGTGAGCATGTTGGCCCGCCTGTAATTTCAGCCTTCAAAAACAGAGACTATGTATCCCAGAGAAAATTGGCTAGCAAGACTAGCCCTATTAGTGAGCTCTGGCTTTGATTAGACTCAGCCTCAAAAAAATAAGGCAGAATACAGTAGTAGAAGATGATTCTCTGCATACATACTTGAATGTGTCCCTGTACTCACATTTGAACACACATTGACACATATATGAAGCCCTCCCCACACACATATGAAAATGGAAAAAGAAAAAATATCTTTAAAAAAAATCCAAATTTTTGAGCCAGTTACAGTGGACCATGGTGGTTCTTCAGATCCTAGAAGGCTGAGGCAGAAAGACTGTGAGTGACAGACTAGCTTGGGCTACATGGTGAGACACTGTCTCAAAAAGGAAAAAAAAAAATCAAAATTTTTGCAAGGCAAAAATTAGCACAAAGTCTAGAGATAGACCACAGTATAGAAAAAGTTTGCAATTAATATAACTAGGAGCAGGTAATTTTTTTTAACAACCAGATCTGAATATTAACCAACCAACAGAAAAACAGGCAAAGTATAAGACAGCTGAAGAAAAAAAAAAGTATCAAATGTTTTCAGGACTTTAAATAATCAAAGAAATATAACTTAAAGATCAGGAGAGATGGTTCAGAGGTTAAAACTCTGCCTCATAAGCAGAAGAGTCTGAGTTCGGATCACACATCCCACGTAAAAATGCCAGGCAGAAATGGTGGTGGCCTGCATCTTCTGCTCTGGAAGATAGAGCCTGGGATATGCCAACAGAAATCAAAAAGAAGGTAGAAACAATTCAGGATGATTTCCAAAGTCACCCTTGGTCTTCCACAGGGACACACTATGTCCTCACACACACACACACACACACACACACACACACACACACACAAATAAACTAATTGAAAAACGTTTAAAAAGAAATGCAACTTAAAACAAGATATTAATCAGGATGGAGCCAAGGGCAGTGCAGGAACAGCAAAACTGAAAACAACAAACCATAATTCAGAATTCCAGAGACCCTATATTAATCACCTAGAACCAGACCAGCCAAATCTCTCCCCATCCTAACGCTCAGGGAAACTTGTGGAAGAGGGGGCGGCAAGATTGTAAGAGCCTAAAGATGGGGAGGACCAACAATATGCAAGATGCTTCACACAAGTTAGGGCCACAGTAGCCATAGTGGGACTTTGCATCTGCGCAATGACTGACCTGTCGACGACCCCCCAAAGTCTAGCATGGATCACAGGCACTAGGATCCTTAGAGATAAGGGATTAACAGTCATAATAGTGTTCCCATACTAAAGGAGCCCAAGAAAGGGTTCTGGGCAATGCCACTGAGTCCTTATACCTCAATACAGTGGAGGATTCAGAGGGAAGTTTGGCATTGACATAAAAGGATGCTCCAGGGAATGGGAGGGAGGAAGGGGGAAGCACTGGGAGAAGGAAAGGAGGTGAAAGGAAGGGGAAAAGAGGGGAAAGGTGTAAAGGGGACTGGGGAGGGGTGGAGGGAGGGAGGGGACCAGGGTACCTATTAAGCTTGTATGATTGGGGAAAAAATAAATAAATATAAATAAAAAACCAAAAAAACAAGATACTATTTTTAACTTAGACTATAAAAATAAAACTTTAATCAAACTAATGTAGGAAATAGGAACTATCATGTATTATTAATGGAATGTAAATTCCTGTAGTCTCTTTGATGGATGATTTGGCAATATCTGTTACAATTTAAAGAGCACATTCTCTCTCTCTAACTCAGAAATTCCCCTTCTAGGAATTTTCTCAAGAAAGCACTTGTACAAGGAAATAAATATACACTGAGAAAGATAACAATACTGATCTTTGCTGTAGTGAAAAGGTAGGTGAAACTTTAATACTCATCAGGAGATGGTTAAATAAAGTCAGTGGCTCTATAAAACTGGAACTAACCACTATTGAATAGAGTGAATACATGTGGAAAATAAAGTATAGTATGCTTCTAAGGAAAAACTCCAGGCATTACACTGATACATGTATTGATATGCAGGTATGCATACACAGAGAAATTTCTGGTAAAAGTAAATAATTGCTAAGGCTAGCTCAGCTATAGCCACATTATGTAAGACTGTGATACTAAGGAGGTGGAATCTTCCATTTCTTGTTATATTCATTTGTGTTTTTACATATTTGTTTATTTACCCATATATTTTTAAGACAGGGCCTCTTTTTATAGCCAGGACCATCCTGGCTCCAAATTTACCATCCTCCTGCCTCTACCTGCTAAGTGCCGGGATGACCAGCATACCCTCCTGGCAGTACTTTTTAAAAATTGTGGTTATATTTTATTTCATGATTTAAAAAAATGCAGGATTTGAGCCGCCAATCCTTCCATGTAGTTATCAATTTTATATTTTAACATTCCAATCTTATCTAAAAAGAGATCCACAAATACAGAAAAAAAGGAGAACCAAAATTGGACATGCCGAGTTGCATTGGGAGCAGAATTAGGAACTAACAACATGAGACAGTGCTTCTCACGCTGAGTCTACCTCCTCAGGAAAGTGACCTGCCCCATAATGGTACTCTGAGGTAAGACCAGGAGACAGTGTGTCCAACACAGTGCTGCCACAGTGGAAGCCAGCCAGAGCCGGAACTACATAATGAGCCTTCCAGCTCTGACCTTGTCTCCCTAAACTCCTGTTTCCCCCATCTCTAGTCCTAGGACCCTGATCTCTTCTGGCATCCTTGAACTCCCTCAAACCTGAACACTGTTATTTTTTCTTCTTTAATTTTCACTTAATTAGAGTGTGTGTGTGTGTGTGTGTGTGTGTGTGTGTGTGTGTGTGTGGTATTTAGTGTTTATGGGCATGTGTGCCGTGAAGCACATGTGAAAAGATGACTTTCTTTATAGTCAGTTCTCTCTTTCCACCTTTACAGGGACTACAGGAATTGAACTCAGGTCATGAGGCTTGTACAGCCAGTTCCCTTACCTACTGAGCCATCTTACCAGTCCTATTTTGTGTTGTTACACATTTACTTATTTATCTATATATTTTTGAGACAGAGTCTCTCTTTAGAGCCAGGATTATTCTGATGCCCTCTGTATAGTTTAAGTTGGCCCCAAATTTACCATCATCCTGCCTCTAACTCGTAAGTGCGGGGATGATCAACATGTTCTTTCTTGTTCATTCCCACCTTCCAATCCTTCTCCATCAGACTATTACTATTTCCCCTAACAACTATCTGTGGCTTTTGGAATATCTTCCTTGAGTCATCTTTGTGGGGCGGATGCTCCTCCCGAATTCTAGAACATTCTTGGGTTCCCCTCTTACGGCAAATTCTCAAGTGACTACTGTGCCTGTGTCAGCCTATGTTTTCCACATCTGGATTTGTCCAGTGGTTTGGAGACAACTTGACAATGATGATTTACTGAACAAACTAAGTAATGACAGAAAAGAGGAGATAGCTGTCAGACTGCCTGCCCCAGGCCTTCTGTCTACCACTCCCATGAGAGCCACCAATCAACTTCCTTGTCATAAATTAACATAATCATGTGTTATTATTTGCTGCTGTTATTCTAAGTGGTGCAGCCACCATAGTATCCAAAGACAAATTTAAAAAAAAAAAATCAGTTTAAAATGAATTAGTCTTTCTTCCAGGATTCTAGAATCAGCCAGTTTTCCTGTTAATCTTCTGTCGCTGTGATAAAATACTCTGACCCAAGCAATCCAAGGGAGAAAAGGTTTATTGTTTTGGCTTACAGTTTCAGAGGAGATGGCGTACAGCATGGTGCAGGGCACATGGCAGCAGGCAAAACAGGAGGCTGACTGCTACCTTATAGTCAGGAGGAGAGACAGAGAGAGAGAGAGAGAACAAGAGAGAAAGAATGGGGCAGGGTTATCAAGCCACAAGGCCCACCCCCAGTGATGTACTTCCTCCGAGAAGTATCCATGTCCTTAGAGGTTCCACAATCTTCCCAAACAGCACCTCCATTTGGGCACCATTTATTCAAACTCTTGAGCCTGGGAGGGACGGTTCACATTCAAACCATGAGAGACAGCATCTCACTTTACCCAATCTGACAGGTATACTAATGAGGTATGCAGAGGAGGATGCTTTACTATAGCAGAAGGCTGAAGAAACAGTACAATACTGAGTAGATTGGTCATACTGAAGTTTCTTTTTTTCTATGGTTAAAACAGGAACTTCCTTAACATACAGGTACAGTGAGCTGAGCTTGTGATGTGCTATGAAATATACATTTATTTTTCATCTTATTTTCTGGCACACAAATCCTAAAATTTTGAGAATCTCCAAGTGTAAGGAGTTCTGCTGAGGACATAGCTCGGCGGGTGAGGCATATGCGTGCAAACCAGAGATCTGAGTTCATTACTTGGAAGCCTACATGATGGAAGGAAAGTTGACCTCTGACTTTCACTGTACACCATAGCATGTGTGTGCGCGTGCGTGTGTGCGTGCGTGCGTGCGTGTGTGTATGTGCAGCTCCTCCATCCCTCCTTCTCTCTCTCTCTGTTAAATAAGTAAAACATTTTTTGATGTACTGAGTTGACTGATCACTTGACAATCTCTCAGTATCTTCAGGATTAGGGTATTAAAGCTTTCAGCCCATTCCCAATCTCTGGGAGGGGAGAAGAACCTAATGGTTAAATTGATAAAAATGGTTCATGTTCAATCAGTCCTGCTTGTATAATGAAGAATCCCAAGGGACTGTTTGCTTTCTCCTTTTTATTCAATCCAGAACCTCAGCTCAGTGGTGCCACCCACGATTAATGTGGTTCTTCCCAATTCAATAAGCCTAATATAGACAGTTTCTCACAAGCATGGCCAATGGCTTGTGCCCAAGGTGGTCTTATCAAGCTGTCAGCATTAACCATCACAGACCGACTTCCTGGAGCATCCTGGCAGCTGAGAACAAGAATGGGGGCAAAACACCCACAAATCCCACGTCCATCTCTACTTGCTCCTCAGAGTACTCCCTCATAGCCTCTGCAGTGTCCTTTACAATAAACTAGGAAATGTGGATGTTCCTTGTATTAAGTAAATGAACTGAGTGGGTCTATCAGAAGCACAAGGAGGACAGCCTAGGGCTGGCAACTGACATCTAAAGTGTGGGGCATGGGGCAGCTATGACCTTGCCTGTGGATTATTGCTAGGGAATTTGGAGTTCTCTTTGGGTTTTTAATTTCATTAACAAAGGAATTTAAAAGCAGACTCAGATAAGACTGTTTTGTTAGAATTCGAAGTAAAAAACAACAGGGCAGGCAAACTGTAAGTCATAGAAATTTCCTGGGGGTGTAGACAGAGCAGGGGAAGAGAAGGTCATGACCATTGAGTTAGGTGTGGAAGCTGTCGAGCAGCTGAGTAGTTAAGGAATTGGGGGGGGTTGTCTCAGACAGGAAAACAGTGAGAAGCCCAAAGTGTAAGGAAAACCATACTTAGGTTTTGGAAAACAATATAAAAAGAAAGGAAAGAAAAAAAATGTGCTCTTTGAGCTTAGAACTCGAAAAGGAGGCAGGCACAACAGTGCTTCAGGGAGGAAGTTCTGTGGATATCTGCAAGTGTCTGCACCAAGGGCTTCTGGGAAGAATAAATTTATGATCTCTTTAGGGAAATAATTATTCCATTTCCTTAAGGGCCTTTCTTCTTGTGGATCAGCTTTCCTGAGGAGGGGACTCCTAGTCAGGTGATTGACAGACCCAGCTGGATTAACTCAAGAGAGGAGACTGTCATAGATGTGTTTTAGTCTTTGGGATAGATCAGAATGATATGGCTCTAAACTAGAGCCAGACAGAACACAGATGCCATGATAGTGTTACAGGGACACTAGAGATTGAGGATGCATCCTCTGTGACCTCTGAACCCCCTAAGCCTTGTGGTAACACCCATGGAGATGTTTGTATCTCAAAGGAAAGAGCCAGGGCTGCCAGTGGTCTCTGCAGCCTGGAGCTTGTGGGCAGATGAGGTCTGTAACGCTACATCTGTCAGAAACTGCAAAATGATTCCTCAGAGAAAAGCAACAGAACAGCTCAAGGCCGTGCAGGTCTCTAGGCAACCAGGAGAGCTCATGGTGTTTGTGGTTGTGAATTCAAGTGAGACTAGCTTGTTCGCATTCATTCTGTCACTTTAGCTGCTTAAAGTAGTTTACAACCATGTCAACAAAGAAGAAATATTGTCTCAGGACATACATGCCTGGCACCTAAGGGAACAGTCTGCCAGGGGGTGGGGGTGGGAGAAGGGAAGCTTTGGGCCAAGCCTTTACATCTCTCTCAGCATCTGTCTCACCCCTTTTCTTTGTCAAATGTACGTACCGCTCATAAACGCCATGACAGGGGAAACCAAACTCCTCCTTGGCCCTAGGAAAAGCTGCTAATAATCCAGATCAATCAGCACCTGCCATCATTGATGATAACCATTTATTCCTCCACAGTGAATGGGGGACAAAGGGACAAAGAGAAGAGACTGTAGGCCAACCAAGGTGGTGTATCTCTCTTCTACTCAGTGATGGTAAACAAGAGTGAGGCCCTTGTCTCACGTCAAGCTGATACTGGAGGCAGACTGGTAAGACTGGAATCATCTGGGACTACTGACATAGTTAGACCCCAAGTCTACCAGCCTTGAAGACTCTTCCTGTTATCTTAGATAGTGTCTCCTTATCTAAGGAAAAACAAAGATTCACTACTTGCAGCCACAACACACCTCGTGGACACAACTGTGCTTGCCACAAGTGAGAGGTCCTTAGGATTGACTCTTCATTCTGCTTGTTACCAAGGGTGCGAGGGAGGGGCGCTGCTGGTGGCCAGGAGGCGGGACTCCTGATCTTTAGCACCTCTTCACAGTGTTTAGGCTTAGCAAGCATGGGTATGTTTATCCACAAACTGGTTTTGCATGATGTGTGAGCAAGGGAAGGAATCACCCTTATATAAACTCCAAATGCTTTCAACAAACACTGAAGGAAAGTAAAAAACAAGCAAAAGGTGCCAACATGATAAAGTACAAAAGAACTAACATCAAAGACATTGGGTTGTTTTCCAACTGCCTTTGCATTTGGGCTCTACTTTGTATCCATTGACATTGCTATCAATATCTTTCTTTCTTTTTTCTTTCTTTTTTTTTTTTTCCTTTCTCTTCCTTTCTTCTCTCTCCTCAATTTCCATTCCTCTTTCTCTATATTTTTTTTTCCAGGATAGTGTCTTATTGAGCCCACGTTGGCCTCAAGTTCTTTGCGTGGCTAAAAATGTCATGCTAGTGCTAGTGCCCAGCCTTCTAGGCACAAGTTGAGTTCTGCATGAAATAAGTAAATCTCTGTGGGATCAAAAGCAGTAGATTCACTTTCCACAGATTGATGCTATGGCTCTATAATTCCAATAGATTTTCTCTCCAAATCATAACACAATAGACTGCTGATCACAAGTAAGCAGAGAACCCCAAATTCCCCAGCAATAATCCACAGGCAAGGTCATAGCCCCACTAGCACTAGCACTAGTACTAGCACTAGCACTAGCACTAGCACTAGCACTAGGGGAATAAGTAGTCCCCTAAAGTGACATTTCTGATCCTCCTGCCTCTGCCTCCCAAGTACTAGGATTTTAGTCATGTGCCACCACACTGGACTGATGGATAAAGATGGAGCTAGCTTATAAGCAAGCAAGCAAGTATGCAGCCTCGATTCATGCCCCGTGCTCTTGCTGCACATGTGACCCCTTCTTTCAGCTCCTGCCAAGATAGACTGTGACCTGGCACAAAATGCCCTGCTCCCCTAAGTTGTCTGAGTCAGCTGTTTATTGCAGCAGTGGCCAGGACCCGCAGCCCTGGTGCTGCTGTGAGCTCTCCTGTCAAGCAGGACTAAAAGATGCAACCAGGCATTCATGAGCCTAAATAAAATCCCTTGTTCTCCCTGAAGTGTTTGGTCACGAACTTATCAGCAACATGCAGAGCAACTGTCACAGGTGTGTAAATATTTCAGATTCCGTTTTTCAGTGTCTTCTTGACTTTTCCTTTTTGTTGTTGTAATAAAATGTGGAAAAGAAAAATGTTTGCCTGACATCTGGAAAGAAGGGTCAATATAGTAGTGTGTCCAGTTGGGAAGAGTGGGAAAGGCCTGGGGAGAAAGAGGGAGGCTGAGGCCTATGGCTGCTCTTGAATAGGTGCTGATCCTCACCTACCCCCCTCACAGGTCTCCCCAAGACTGGCTTCCCCACACGGTGACTTTTCTACCTCTAGTGAGATTTCCTGATTCTCTGTAAAGCGCTTCTTGCCTTCCTCTGCTTAGAGAACGTCTGCATAGTGAGAACCTCAGCCAGTGTCCTGCTCGTGAAGCACCTGACAGCCTTTACATAGAGTGAAGCAAAGTAACTCCGACCTGAGAAACACAGGTTGTGCTTACATGTGATCAGCAGTCTATTGTAAGTGTCATGCTTTGGAGAGAAAATCTATTGGAATTATAGAGCCATAGCATCAATTTGTGGAAAGTGAATCTAGTGCTTTTGATCCCACAGAGATTTACTTATTTCATGCAGAACTCAACTTGTGCCTAGAAGGCTGGGGTTAGTGACTCGCTCCAACTCTAAACCTATTGTTTATTGTTTTTGTCTTTGAGATGAGTTTTCATGGTGTCAAAGCTGACTTCAAACTCAATATGCAGCTGAGGGTAACCTTGAACTCAGGATCATCCTGGCGCCACCACTCCTGATGGCCCGCTGCAGTATCTTCATGTTGAAGTGCTTACTAGCTCACAACCCACTTTCTTGTGTGTCATTCCATCTAGTCATTACAGTCCTATGAGGGGACAGGTGGGTCAGGATATCCGCTTCCGAAATGGAGAAGTAGGAACCCAATTGGACTCTGCCCTTTGCGGCTGTGGCCCTCTGTCCCTCCAACCAATGGAAGTGACCACGGAGGACCACCAAAGCACTCGTGCCCTTCAGCACTCCCCTCAAAGAGATGGAGAGGGCTGGCCTTTTCAGTTACTTCCATTTCTAGTTTCTGACAGTCTTAAAACACCGATATGGAGAAGACAGAGACATGTATATGTACATGTGCAGAGAGAAGGCAAAGTCACTCTAAGACAGGAGAAAACCCAGGAATGCCACATTGATGGTGGACCAGCCAGGTGGATCACAGGAGAGTCAGATTAGCAAATGGTAGTGTGTACTACAGAAGTTGGAGTGGGGATGCTTTAATGCAAGCCAAATGGGAGGGGGGCTCAGATTCCTAAGCTATTCCTATGCCTATCTCAGCCTCATCCAAGAGTTATCCCTGCATTTATTGAACCTCACACACCTTCACCTGCAAATAATCCTTGGATCCAAATCATGTGTTCTGATCCCCTTCACTAGCTTAGTGCGCCTTCAGGTGTCGCAGTCTAAGGCCTGGACCTTTGATTCAGGAATACCCTCCCAACCCTCACCCCCCCACCCCCGGACTAGGACTAAGTGCACCAGAGTCAGCAATGAAGAAACAGACACATACAACTCCGGGCTGGGTGAATCTGAACCTGTTATTGGAAGTTTTTTAACAGCTTTTATACAAAATTTTAGGGCAAAGAATGCTGCACCTGTAAACAGACACGTATCTTCCTAATCAGCAGGAATCACCTTCAAGATAAACATTTTTTAAGGACCTAACGCATTGTTTGAGGGTAAGACTCCAACAAATCCTTATCACATATCAATAGCTTTTTTCCCAACTCCTCAGTCTCTCTAAATCTATCTATTTTACAGTGTCCCACCAAACAGTCACAGGATTCAAGTCTGTATTGTTGTATTTAACAAAGACTTCATTTGAGATTTAGTTAAAACAACCAAGGTTGAGCTTCTTTTTAATTTGTCTTTGGATTTTTTTTAAAGGAAACATGTTTTTTAATTAACTATGAGTGAGTTATATCTATTATGCATTTTTGTAAATGGTAAAGGTGAATCTGTTAAAGGGGGCACATGTTATACATTAATTTTTTTCTTTTTGAGGATACCAGAATTTGGCTGTTATTATATAAGCTGGCCTATATTAGGCCATAATGGTAGGAACTATATTAGGATTCATTTTATTACTATTTTCTATTGTTATGTGCTCTATAAGAAATAGTTGTGTACTGATTTTAGTGAACAGATGGCATAGTCTCATATTTATAGAATTTCTGAATTAGTTCAGCAAGAGTCATATTTTTGAGGAAATTTTACCCACCGATGATTTAGGACTCTTGAAGTTGTTCTCTAATTTCTTTAAAATCAGTGTATATATTCAGACTAACAAGTCTATTTACTGTGTATGACTAGACATGAAATCTCTAGTTAGAATTTAATTTAAAGTTAAAAGCCGGCTTGGTTCTTATTTAGAAACTGAAAAGAGTTAAAGCAAATTTACTAGATATCTCTAGTTCTGGGAGTAGGAACCATAGGAGGAGGTGGTATGATAGCCTAGCTAGCCCTGGAAAAAAATTAAACAAAAAAAGAGACCTAGAAATTGATAGGAGGCACCCCAATCCACAGAAAGGAGAAGAATTCGGCTGTCAGAGATAGGGGGAATGCTTAATCCATAAAAAGAGAGGAACTCATCTGTCAGAGATAAGAGGCAAGACTCGAAAAGGGGGATGGTTCTTAGTAACCGCTCAGGCCCCTAGCAACTGCCCATTCCAAAGATCAGGCTGCAAGTCTGACAATTCCCATATGTTTTATATCTTTATTATTTGTTCCAAAATAAGCCATGTCCTGTTTTCAAGGAAGTGGCTTCCTTCAAGCTCTCTTCTCCAGGCTGGGATCTTATCTTACCAGCTTGATTAGTACAGGACGTGACATTCAGGTGATTATAACTTTTTTCACTAGGCATCTGACTTGGAAACATTCCCTGTTGCCAGTTGTAGGGAGCTGCAAAGCCGACAGGGGATGTGTCTGTAATGACTGAGATAAGAACTGTTCTTGGGGGGCTGGAGAGGTAGCTCAGGGGTTAAACCTCTGCCTTACGGGCAGAAGGTCCTGAGTTCGAATCCTAGACCCCACCTATAGACTCCAGGCGGAAGCTGGGGGCGGCCTGCGTTTCTGGTCCTGGTAGGGCAGAGCCTGTGAATCCCCGGGCAGAGTAAACAAGGAGGAGGTGGAGGCGGTCCATGGTGGTTCCTGAATTCGCCTGTGGTTCTACACACACACACATACATGCACACACGCACACACCATACATGCACAATTGAATAAATAATAAGTAAAAAAAAAAAAAAAAACTGTTCTTGGACTACTGGGGTACCAGGACTGGTTGCCCCACGAAGATGCTTGGCAATGTTTGGGGAGGCATGTGGGATTGTCCTACTAGCCCCAAAGGGATGATATTTTCTTTAGTGGGGATAAATCCAGGTATTCTGGTTATTCTTTACGTTGCCAACAAGGATATGTGACTAAACAGCTTAAAGGAACAAGGAGTTTTGTTCTTGCTTAGGTTTCTCTGTTGTAGTCATCAGCATGGCAGGAGAGTTCATCCCAACATCAGGAACCAGGGTTGATAAACACACCGTGACCGTAGGAATTGCTAAGAGAGGGACGTAATTTCTCATTTTCCAGAAGGCCTGTATGCTTACATGCTCCAACAAGTGGTCAGGCACATCCCATCAAGGCCAACCCAACTAAAACTCAGTGGGCCACACATTCAAAAAGACATGATTAATAGGAGGCAGACTGGCAGGGAAGAAGGGTTGTAATGGGAAAAAGAAGAGGGATGGAATTCAGGGGTAAGAATATCTTAAATTCATTGTATTAATGTATAAAATACTAAAATAATTTTTTATTATTTATTCAATTATGTGTGTGTGTGTGTGTGTGTGTGTGTGTGTGTGTGTGTGTGTGTGTGTAGAACCGCGGACACCACCGCTTCCGCCCAGCATCTATATGTGGGGTCTAGGATCTGAACTCAGGACCTTCCGCCTGCAAGGCAGAGGCTTAACCCCTGAGCCAACCTCTCCAGCCCCAACACTAAAATAATTTTAAAAATGCATTCTCATTCCCATCTAGTACCTGAGACTATCCCTTCATTTTTTTTCCACCATTTCATCTCTGATTTCCTGCATGTGTCCCCACAACTACTTAGCCTGCTTTAGTTTTAAGACCACTTGTCATGAGCCCACAATGCACAGCACTATGTTGCCCAATATAAAAAAAGCACTCCTAGAAGTCTTTTTAGTTTCAAGTTATAGTGACAAAAAGAAACACATCAACAAGTGTTTGAGTTTAACATTCCATTGGTGCAATAGGTACCTGATCCAAGCTTAGGATAAACAAAGGGGTGTATTCCAACTTTCAATTCTGGGTTATAGTCCATTGTAGGAAGAGAGTTACTAGTAGGGGTCAAGGGAACTGGCCACACCATATCTGAAGTCAAGAACAAGGGAGTAAAAATCAATGCATTTCAGCTTCCTAAATACTCAGCCAGCTCTCTCTACCTTTATCCACCTGCCCAGGAAATAAGTGCTATCCACAATGGGCTGGGTCTCCCCATTTCAATTATGCAGTCAACACAGTCTCCTATAGATTTGCTCAGAGGCCTGCCTTTAACTGAATAATGTTTCATAGATATGTCTAGAGGCCCACATTTTAGATGTCAAGTTGACAGCTGAAACTACAAGCACAGAACACCTCATGAGGCCTCACCTTTCCCGGAGGCTTAATGCTGTAGAAGGGGAATTGCTTTCTTCAGTGATATATCATTTGTATATGATTTATGATCCAGAAAGTACTTAAGCACATGCTACTGCAGGCAACCCAGATGAAACTCAATGGGACACACACACACAAATAGGAATGAAACTGGTTGGGAAGAAGAAAAGGTTTACAACTGGAGAAGGGAGAAAGATGGGTTTGGATAATGGACGAAAATGAAATAAATTCATTATATTCATGTAGGAAACTGTCAAAAACTTTAAAGGGAGGGGTTTGAAAGTGACAGCTTGCATTCATGCCCCCTAGCACCTTGATCCTGCATCCACAGTGCACTAGCAGAGCTGAGATCAGAGTCAGTGGATAAGAACAGGTGGGAGTGAAGCTTGGCTCAATCCTCTGCAGAAACAGGAGAGAAGGATTTGTGGAAAGTATCCAGGAAACATTCACAGACATCTGACATCATCCTCTCCCCTTATCTAAAGGAGCTCAGGTTTTGCACATATTGATTATGCCAAATCACGCTCTCATCACTACTACAAGAAGGATTGTCAAATATTAACTGGAAAACTCAGAAGCCACTTTTTTCCTGAGAAGGGAGTGAAATTTTAAAAGGCGACTAAACAATTCATTCCCATGAGAACAGAAAGGAGAAAATACGTGCAATGATGAATTCTTTCTAAGTATTTGTGGGTGAACCAGGCAGGGAGAACATTTTAAATGCATTTATTTCAGCAATAAATAAGAAAGCCAGCCTGGGAAATTCCATTCATGCCACACTTGCAGCAGGAGGAAAACATACACTAGCAGTTACTTTCCATACTATTACCTTTAAAGAGGAAATAGAAATAAAAGAAGCTACTGGAATAAAATACCCATAAGTAAACTTTGTTATGCTTACAAAGTAAAGAATTTGAGCTTAGGATGCCTTGAAGCAAACCCTGTGGAGGTTATTGAGTACACTGGCTGCCTTAGTCAACAGAACTAAAAAGCTAAGATCAAAGGGACAAGTCTGCTGAAGAGCTTCATTTTTTTGTTTGTTTGTTTTGGTTTTTAATCTAGAGACTTTGGAAGGTCGCTTTGGAAGGGCCACATGCCAAGAGTTGCCTTCTGATCTCTGAGGACCACTTCAAGTCATTAAATACTTAGCTAGAGCCCCGCATGTGAAGGAAGGGATTGGCGCTGCTGGGGTGGGGGTGCTGAGAGGGAGAAACAGCTGCTTAACTGAGAGAGAGGTGGACAACACTAGTAAAAGACCATAGCAGAGCGACACCGTTGGCCCAAATGGAGCTCCTCTCCTGAGAAATAGCATATTGATTAAAACAAATAACACCCATCATGTTGATCTGTTCATTTCAGCAAGCACTCTTTTTTATTGTTTGGGAATTTCATACACGGATATGATGACTTTATGCAATTTTCAACCCTTATTCTCCAATCCATCTCTCTCCTTTTCCTACTATAAATCTTCCCAGCAAGTCTCCTTCCAACTTTTCTTCTGTATATGGGGCTCACTGAGTTTCATCTGGGCCACCAGCACTAAGTTATGTCTGATACTTACTAAAACATGGCTTATCTATCAGTGGGTATGCCATTGAGTGAAGTGCTCCCTATCACCCTCCCCCACCCTGTGTTAACCCTTAACAGTCTCTCAGGGAGGTGCAGTATCACTTAAGATCTTACCCTTTCCATGGTGAATTATTAAAAGGCCATATCTCATGCAGGTCTTTTGAAAGTAGATCCAGCTATGATGAATTCATGGGTGCAGCAGAGGATACTGTCTGGCAGCACCCTTCTCTACCCTCAAGCTCTTATATTCTTACAGCCATCTCTTCTGCAAGGTTCCTTAAACCTTGGGGGTGGCGTGTGATTTATATGTTCGGTTTGGGACCTAACAGTCCATAGTCACTTATTTTCTGCCCTTTGGTCAGTTGTGATCCTGTGTATTAAACAGGCAATTAGACGGCAATTTGATTTCATATCTTTATAGCTAAATTTTAATAGTCTGCTCCCTTCTAGATTCTGTATCCACATGTTCTATATCTACATGTTCTTAGTCTAGTTTAGAGTATCAGGCATGTTATTTCCTGTTGAAAAGCAGGTTTTAAAATCAATCAGGAAGCAGCTGGTTACCCCTATAACATACAAGCCACTATTATACTACTTGTTACCTCTTGCCAGGGTGGTCATTATTGTAGCTTACAGCTTTAACAGTCAGATAAGGCTGTTGACTGCCTTTCTCCCCAGCAGCTTAGATAGTATCTTCTGGCTCTATTAAAGGCAGATGGCAAGGAAGAAGTTTCTAGATTCAGTCCAGTTTGGTTTTTCTGTGTGTTGTGATTAACCTGTACAATGTCTTCAGCAATAGGGGCTTACTATCAAGTTCTACAGACAACCAAGAACAATGACAAAAACCTACACTGCTACAGGGAGGCCTTTGAAACCTCTCTGACCAACAGCTCATTAGGCAAGATCACAAATCTGGTATTGGAAGTTTTGTTTAATTGCCTCTGGCTTCTGGTAGGAGCATCTTAGAGTCATTTCTGTTATCCCTTATCTTCTTCTCTCTGTTTCCTTTATCGGGCATGTTTATTCACATTCTTTTTAAATTATTTTTATGAACTTATATTATAGGTTTCTGTCTGTTGGTATCTTATGTTGAGCTACTTGTTGCTTCCCCAATCCTTCCTGGGTCCTACCTCTTCAGCTCCTTTCCCTCTTACACTTCCCCCCCATTAAAACCTACACCATGCCAGGTACCAGGGTCAGAAAGGGATGGACAGGGCATTGCTGAAGCCCAGGAGACTTAATGTCTGGTTGAAGGAGGCAGACATACAGTCACAAAACGTATACTAGAAGCATGCCTGGGATGAGGATGGGCTGTAGGGAGAGAGGCTTGCTGCTAGGCAAAGACTAGAATTCTCCCCGGAAAACTCGTCAACTCCCTGAAGCAGAGCCCAGGAGGTGAACAGAGACAAACTAGGATAGTTCTGTCTGCTCTGAGGGTGTTCCTACTCGTTCTGAGGGTGCTCCTGTCTGCTCCAAAGGTGCTCCTGCCTGTCTTCGGAATCACTGAACAGCCCAGTATCTCTTACAGAAACGGTAGTAGCTGGGCAGGGGAAGGCAACTTGCCAAAAACTTAACTCACCAATATTGGTAATTTTTTTTTATTTGTATGACCCAATCTATGGTAATTATTCTCCACTAGAAAATTCCTTGCTATTTTGGGATATCTGTACAGCTTTCACTGACACATTTTATTTTGTTTCTGTAGCTTGCATGTTAATTTTTTTTTTGAGATAGGGACTCCCTGTAGTCTATGCTGGTCTTGAGTTCAAAATACGACAGTCTCCAGGGTTCTAAAATGAACAGGCAGGTGACAAGAAATCTTTTAAAATAATAATAATAACCACCATCACAAAGATGATATTTACTTAAAAGCATTCAGAATGTCAACAAAAAGTTGCATCCTTTTATTTTTTTGCATTTATATATTGGCAATTAAAAGAACAATTTTATTCATAAGCTTCATTAGAGACAACTGAAGTTGAGAAAAAAAAATCTACCAGTCCTTATGTAACTGATTATTGCTGTGTGTGACAAGAATCTGCTCTGAATTTCCATGTCAGTTACAATCCCCATGCCTTACCAGGCAAAGATAGTGGCTACTGGAAATACCTCCAAGTCATGGAAGACACATTCATAGTGGCTTAACTAAATAAAAAGACATTGTATCATTTAAAAACAAAGTGTATGCAGCCTTACATCCCTTTTTTATATTTTTTAAAAGGAGAAAATTGTGTACAAGGGGTTAAATGCTTTGTAGATGAGAAAATAAAAACTCTGAAAATAAATCATTTGTCTTGGTCTTCATCCTCCAGCCTCTTCCTCTGCCTCAGATTCTGGCTCCTTCCAGCCTGGACAGCTCCCTTTTCTTGCTTCAGACTTTCCAGGGCTCTCAGCAAGTGGGATTTCCTCCAGCTGGGCACCTTGGTACCCTCTCATGTGGCTCTGTGATGGACTCACACCTCTCAATGCAACTGCTTTGATTTGGGACCATCCTCAGAACACAGCAAGAAGGCTGGAGGAGGCCTCCGGGCTGCTTGGGATCCTTGAACTTCCTGTTTCCTCTTCTTTTCCCTTTCATAATGAGCCTTGTGTCTTGCCAGTGTTAGCCACGACCAGGACATTTTGTAAAACTCCTCCACCCTGGCTGGAATGTGGCGATTCACAGAACCAATCATCGTAGCCACTCCCACTTATCTCCCTAGACCCCTGATCTCCCTACCCTAATGATATTTTATCACTTCCCATCCCCACTTCCTTGGCAGCCCTTAGCGACTCTAAAAGCCATAAAAAGTAAGTGAAGCCCCTTACCTACAGGCTCTGCAGACCTCCCTCCCCCATCGTGAATTGTGTGGTTACTTTTTTATTCTCTCTCTCTTCTTTTCTAATTCTCTCTCATCTTAAGGCTGATCTCTGATTTCCTTGGCCACCAGGCCCTCAATTCTAATAAATTTGTATTTCTTAAGTGTTTTCCTTATGTTAGCTTCTCTTTATCCATGGACCTTCTCAACCTTACAGCTATGTCTTCAACTTTTCCTTTTTCAGTGAGCAGTCAAATCCTTCCACTTCTGGTCACTTAGAAAACTCTTCATTCCTCCTGTACTTTTAGCAAGTGTTCCCAAAGAGCACATTTGGCCTCTCTGTTCTTAGGATCTCCTCTGCCCAGGTTTAGTTGTTCTTCCTCAGTGAAGCAGAGTTATCTAGCACCCAATCAGCTCTCATTTGCCCCATTAATATATCTACAGCACTCAGTGGACTACAAGAAAGCGTTTTTAAAAATTAATTTATTGTGTGTGTGTTTGTGCGTGTGCACATACATGTAAGTGTGCATGCAAATGGAAGTCAGAGGACAAGCTGGACAGTCCACCATGTTGAGGCGAGTCTCTCTTTTGTCTGTCCCTGTTCAGGGGCTTCAGGCTGCGTGCTCTGTGACCTTCCAACCATCTCTCCGGTCTCTGCTTCCCATCTCACCGCCCACATCCAACATTTTAAGTGGGGTTCAGGCATCAGATTCGGGCTGTCAGGACTGCACAGCACATATTTCTAACCTTATATAAAGAAGTCTTTTAAGTCTTTTAAACTGATTTTTTGTTGTTGTCATTGTTCTTGAGACAGAATCTTATGGAACCCAAATGTGACCTCAACCTCTCTACGTAGCCAAGGTTAGTCTTGAACTGATCTTCCTGCCTCCTGAGTTCTGGAATTACAGAGGTACATCACCATGCCTAGTTTAAACAGTGTTAAAGGTTCAAAACTCAGCTCATTACTAAAAAGATATGTATTTTTCCCAAAGGAAAATGCTAATACTAATGTCTTTGTGGTATTGCCAGTGTCTTAGCAGAAGCGTGATTTTTCTGTCAACTTCTCAAATCAGGTATTGTTTTTCTGTCATCTATTTCCTCAAGTCAACTTTTCTACCAGCTAATAATTCCCATTTCCAGTGTGAAATGGTAGCTCCCACAGCTTCTGCTTTGGAAACTCACATTGCCAGTCTTTTGAGAATCTCTAGGAGGGGCTGGAGAGGTGGCTCAGGGGTTAAGCCTCTGCCTTGCAGGCGGAAGGTCCTGAGTTCAGATCCTAGACCCCACGTATAGATCCTAGACCCCACGTATAGATCCTAGACCCCACGTATAGATCCTAGACCCCACGTATAGATCCTAGACCCCACGTATAGATCCTAGACCCCACATATAGACGCCGGGCGGCCTGTGTTTCTGGTCCTGGTAGAGCAGAACCTGTGAATCCCGGGACAGAGTAAACAAGGAGGAGGTGAAAGCGGTCCATGGTGATTCCCGAATTCGCCCATGGTTCTACACACACACACACACACACATACACACACACACACACACAATTGAATAAATTAAAAAAAAAGAATTTCTAGGAATTTTAAAATTAATAAGCCAAAATCCCATGCTGACAGATTTGTAAGCCAATTGGTAAATATCAAACTTAAGGGAGGGAGCACTCTAAATCTGAGAGCCATGCTATTCCAGTTATTTCTTGTTAGAATTTTGAAATACCATTGCTAGTTAGAGTCATGTGAGCTACCATTAAAATAACACATGCTTTTGAATTTAAATTTTAAATTTTAATTGAAAAAATAGATCATTAGCTGCTCCTTAATGGAAAACCCCCATTAAAACTCCATCTCTTTATCCTGAGCTGGCACCATTTGAATCTGACGTGAATAGAATTTTCAATTTGAAGTTTCATTTCTAGAAGTCCAAAATTAAGACTGAGAAGCTAGTATTTGTTGAATTAGCAAAAGAATATTGGAAGTTGGAAAATAGGACATGGTATTGAAGTCATTAAAAAGAAATGAGCTTTTGTGCACTCTTGAAATTGAACAGTTAGATGAATTGGCCGTCAAGTCACGGACAGGCGGTGACTTGTGCCTCAGCATGTGCTCTGCTCTGCCTCGCCTGCCTCTGCAGCTCTTTCGCTGTGACAAAGACCAAACTGTACGCCAGGCTGAATGATGCCCACACTGGTGTGGCAATTACTTCATATGCCAACTTGACAATTGAGAGCTGAACCTTTAGGCACACCTGTGAATTATTCACTAAACCCAAGCCTCGGAGCAAGCCCTCGGGCAATCAGCTAACTGATGTGGGGCGTCTCAGCCCACAGTGGGCGATTCCATTCCCTGAGCAGGTGGGTAAGATACAGAGAGAACCGGTTAGATTTTGGCGGAGTGGCAAGCTGAGAAGCGAGCCCCCTTCTCAGTTCTTCCTGTGGAGATGCTGTGGCCCATTCTTGACCCCCTGATTGTAACTCTGGTCCTCATGGACTATAGCTTGAAACTGTGAGCATGAAAAAAACCCTCGTTTTTTATGGGGAGACCCCCCCACAAGCATCTACTTCCATACCAAATAGGGTTTTAGTGACAGATCAAACTAATAATTAACACTAAAGTCTAACTTGACAAGCCTATGCGTTTATCGGGATTAATGAATTTTATTTATAGAAACATGAGTAACCCCAAAGCAGTCACATGGACAGTCTCGTTCCCAGTATGGATGATGACTTCCCCAGGGCTTCATAGATGGAGTCTCACCTTCAGTTAAACTTTCTCATCTACTGTGGAAGTAAATTCCCAGAGAGACACAGCCTAGGACAGTAGAAGAACAGTGAGGTGGACAACAGCCAGCCATAATATAGAATTCCAGACACCTAGCAAGGGTGACCCAGAATCAGGCCAACCTAATCTCTCCCTATCCTAAGGCTTAGGGAGCCTCACAGAAGAGGGGGCAGTGAGATTGTAAGAACTAAAGGTGGAAAGATCAACCATTGGACAAGACATTTCACTCAAGGCAGGACTGCTGCATCCAGGAACTCACTGCAGTGAGACTTGTCCTTACCAGACCTGTATAATGACTGACATACCAACATGCCCCCATAGGCTATGAGGAACTCAAAAAAGATAAAAACACACAGTGGAAACCTTGGGGACTGGAGCTGGATGAGTGAAGGGAAATGCCCCTATCAGTGGGGTGACCCAAAGAGAGGCAACTTGGTATGCCACAGAAGCCTGAACAAGAATAAACAAGCCAGAGGGAACCCTGGGATCCATAGAAGTGGACAGGCAGGAGGGTGGGAGGGGAATGGGATGGATTGATGAAGAGAAAGGAGGAGTGTCATGGTTATGTACAGGGGTCAACTTGATGGTTGAGGGTTTGAGCTCTGGGCACATTTGTAGAAAATTAGTAGTTGGTTAAGCCAGAGCAAATCTGAAGGAGATTGTCTACTTAATGGGGCAGACCCAGCCCATGGTGGGTGGGACTAGGCCTTGAACAAGTGAATAAAAATACAGTTGGTTGAGAGAGTCGGCATCCTTGTGTACACTTGGCCAGACGTGCTGGTCTGGCAAGTAAGGATCGTCTCTCTCTCAGCCATTATGTGGTGATGATGTGGCCAGTTTCCTTGGCCCTGGTGTTAGTGCATGCTCTTCTGGGTGCATGTTTTCGCGTCAAGCTGGACTACAGACTGTAATAATAATCATAAGAGAAAATAAACCCCTTGTTCCATTAAGCAATTTGATGGTGATTTATCAGCAACCATGCAGGCTGACTGCTACAAGGAGGATGGGAGGGAAGGAAAATGAGATGGAGGGGGGATAGAAGGAAGCAGGAATAAGTACTCAATATGCTTGTAAAGTGAAAAAAAATAAAAAAGAATTTAAAAAGTTCCCAGAAAGAAGATTTACTTACTAAACTGCATAGACTGATTCACTGACTAGAATTTCAATGGCTGTGGAGAGGATTAGAATGTTACAAACTCAGATCCTAATTATAGGTTTATCCTGGGTGATCTTTACACCCCCTTGATCTCCCCTCCTTGCCCTTCTTCTGTCTGTCCTAACATCCTGTGACTGTTAGGAGAAACCTTTTGAAATACATGAACTCAGAAGACCAATAGCCCCCACCAACCAAAAGGCCAAGAATTTCATTAGGTCATATCTGTAGCTTGTACCCGCCTAATTGATGTTTCCACCAATGTATTTAAAAAGTGTCTTGATTTATGACTTTCTTTGATTCTATAATTGTCAAACGCCAAGAAACTGTTGCCACAGCAGAACATGGAGTTTGGAGCAACCTGAATTTGTGCTCCCAGGCTATGGTCACTCATATTTAACTCCAGAATAAACTTCTATCCTTTTGAAATGTGAGTTGTGATTTTTTTTCCATTTACATACCTTAGCTCCTTCCCAATGTCTCCAGAGAATGTACAATTAGGGCAGAATTGCAGACTAATGGCTGGTAGGTGCTCTAGGGAGCAGCCAGAATCTCAGGTGAGGGCTCACTGTCCCTCTCCACCCAAACACCCTCTTCTCTGAGGGAATGGGATATCAACGGTTTGCTCTTGTCGCTTTCTTTCTCTCTTTTTTTTTTTAATTTATTCAACTGTGCATGTGTGTGTGTGTGTGTTTGTAGAACCACGGGCAAATTTGGGAACCACCATGGACCTCCTCCACCTCCTCCTCATTTACTCTGCCCCGGGATTCACAGGCTCCTCCCTACCAGGACCAGAAACGCAGGCCACCCCCACTTCCGCCCCACATCTATACGTGGGGTCTAGGATCTGAACTCAGGACCTTCTGCCTGCAAGGCAGAGGCTTAACCCCTGAGCCACCTCTCCAGCCCCATCACTTTCTCTTGAATAGTTACTGTTAGTCAAAGATAGGGGTTGTTTTGCTTAGAGCAAAGTGCCATATTACATTCTTCTAAATTGTTTAGATCATGTATTTATCACACGGTACCCACTTAAGACACAGGCAAACACCAAACGATGATCAAATTGAGTCCATTTATTATTATTATTAATATTATTTACTGAGCATTTATTGTTGGCGGTTAAGAGCAGGCTCACATCAGAAAGAACTCAAGATCCTGGAAAGAAAGCAGGGATTGTTTGTAAGGATTAAAACTACAAGTACGTCATATCAGAAACAAATCATTTTGACAGAAATTTCAAAGAGGCACAAAAAAATTAATTTCACAGTATTGTGAACTTGATACACTTCCTTGAATTGCAGGTGGCCGGGTTAGGCCATTCTGACTAACAGGTGCAGATAACAAGAGAAAGAAGTCTGGGACCGCACAGGCTGTGAAACAAAGTGAAGTTAATTTTGTCATGTCAATCACAACAATGGCAATGTAAGATGGAGGCAATTGTTACAGCTACTTTTCCTGTTGCTATGACCCTATTTCATCCATAGCCAGAAACTGAGGCAGGATGATGCTAATGCTCATCTCATTCTCTCCTTTGTATTCAGTCCAGGATTCCAGCCCTGGGGATGGTGCCTCCCACAATCAAGGTGGGTCTGCCCATCTCGTTAACTTAATGTCTGTAATATCCTGAATTTGTCTCCTAGGTGATTTTAAATCCTGTCAAGTTGACAATAGTTATTATTTTAACCATCACAATGCCCTTCTAAATATGCCCACATCTCGATCCCTGGTACCTATAAATGGTGCCCTTCCTGGTCATCTCAAGGTTCTTGCCCATCCAAGGTCATCTCAAGGAAGACACAGAAGAGCCAGAACCAGAACAGAGACATAATAATAGAAGCAGAGACTGGAGTAGTGTGCTTCGAGTCAGGACACGTGGGCACCCAGCCTCATGAAGGAGCCAGGCCTGTTGCCACCCTGACTTCTGCTCAAAGAAACTGACTTAGGACCTGTAATTTCCCAAGCTCTGGCAGAGAGCTGACCTCCTGTGCGGAAACTGCTCCTGCCACTGTACAAGGTGAACCCAGGGCTCTTAAATGGTCCCTTTCGTCTGGGTCTCCTTCCTGTTAGTACACAGCCAGGCCCTCAAGAATGGTGTTCATCTTCTGAAGGGAGAAGATTACTTCTCTCGACCTCTTGCCCAGCTTTTACAAATCTACCAGGAAGCAAGGAAATGGACAGTTACAGCGCCTTTAATATTTTATTTAAGATTTTCCCTAAGAGATCACCAAATACATCGTAAAACTATGTCCATGATACAGTTCTGTTTGGCTTCTCCAGCCATGCCTAACCATATATCCCACCATGCTCATCAGCTGCAGTGCGTAGCAGATGATACTAAATGATATAAGCAGAATATGGTCAGTATTACAAAGTGTAGTGAGTCTTACACACATAATTATAAAATCTAGCACTATGCACTTCCTGCTATCTCCTCAGCCGTCCCAAAAGACTAGCCCTGGAACACCCAGGAGGTGGAATGACATTCCAAAACCTTACCAAACCAACAGTAAGAGCCAGAGGCTCAAGCTCTACCTCCCTGGGGCCTTGGGCTTTGCCTGTGTGACTTGGAGCAAGGGCGTTGATGGGTGGAATGGGTCATTTCAGCAGCTGTTGCCAGAAGACATGCAGCGCCCCCTGCTGGTTATGGCTTGAGATGCCCCATTACAAATGACCCCGTGGGCTAAAATCCGGGACCTTTCTTACAAGTGCAAGTGAATATTCTGGAGAGAAGTTTCCTTGGTCATCAACTCACTCTGATCCTGGAGCCTGCCCCCTGCTATCAGGAGGCCAGTATTGCAAAACCCAGGTGTACGGCTGCAACGTGATGCTCCCGTGTTTCTGGAGCCGTTCCCAGTAATGAGTGCTGGCCTCTCCGCTAGGCTGCGGACAGCTCTCATCAGCCTCTGCACAGAGATAGTTGTTCTGGACTTTTTTAAAGTTTGAGGTTTGAGAAGAGAGAGTTGTTATGGGAATTCAAACTCTCCCGAGACAAGTCGCTGGGTAATCAAAGACCTGGATCTCAACGATATTCCCAATTACCCCAAAGGTGGCACTTTCTGGATTGCAAGAATGCTAAGTCCAGAGCTAAGAAGAAAGAGCTCCTGTCACCCCGCCTCGTCAGCCTTGATATCGCTGGAATTCACATCCACGAAGCCAGCCATCACCGAGGCCAAGAAGGAGCAATCAGCTCTGAAGTGCGTGTGCATGTGTGTGTGTGTGTGAGAGAGAGAGAGAGAGAGAGAGAGAGTGTTTAGGGGTTGGAGGAAGGGGAAGGAGAGTGGGAGAGCGATGGAAGCTGACTAGGTCTTCAGAGAGTTCTTGAAAAATGGGAGTAGCTTAGAAAGAAAACAGGAGAAGGCAATAGAAAAGTCCTTCTGCAAGCATGATTTCCAGCACAGTGGAGGGAAAGAAGGAAGCTACAAAACCATAATTGGTATAGAACAATGATTGGAAAATTGTAATCTCTCTGAAAGATGGACCCCAAAGACATTCTTATGTGAATCTAAACTATTACAAAGTGATATTTGGAAAGGCAAAGAAATCATACAGATATAATTGTGGAAAAGCATGCTAGATAAAGAATTCCATCATACAATGCATAAGAGCACACATTCTAAGTATAGGGAAACTTTTACAAGTTGGTTTTTAATCATTTGAAAATAAAAACTAAGGGCTGGGGAACCTTTACCTCAAAAGCAAAAGGACCTGAGTTTGGATCCCAGATCCCATGTAAAAATGTTGGGCACATACAGTGGTGCCCTAGGGGGAGCCTGAGAATCCCCAGAGCAAAGCAATAAAGTGGAAAAGCAACCCAGGATGATTCTGATGCCACTCTTGGCCTCCACAGGCAGGCACGTGCACACACACACACACACACACACCACTCTCTCTCTCTCTCTCTCTCTCCATATACATACACATGAAAAAGAAGATATAAACTGACTGTTAGGAAAGAAGAAGATTTGTAATTGCAAAAAGAACGGTAGTGGGTAAGAAAGGGTGAAAATGGCACTAATTCATTATATTCATGTTTGAAACCCTAGAGGAATATAAATAAATACAAAAATATGAGGGAGACTAGTTGGGAAGAAGAATCTTTTCAGTAGACAGAAGGGGATAGCATTGGGGAATATGGGTGAAATGAGAAAAATTTATCACACACACATACATATATATATGTGTGTGTGAAACTGGCAAAAAATAAAAATAATTGAAAATATATAATCTGGGGAGAAACAATTTAGATGTGATTAGTGTGATAAAAGCTTCAGATAGAGCCCTCACCCTCTGGGCTTTCAGAGAATTCTTCCAGAGAAAACACTTAGACATGTGAGTAGGGGGCAAGCTCACTTAGAGTTCACACATTACATCACAGGAGGCGTGGGTAGCCCTTTTCTTTGGAGACAAGCAGCCGCATTAGCCTAGGGCAGGTCATGGGAAAGAAGCAAGCAGCAAGGGAGGCTTTGCATCACATGGTCAGTCCACGTGAGATCTGGATGGAGACCCATGCCCTGGTATATGTGTTACAACAAATGCAACAAAACAAAGCAAACACACACACACACACACACACACACACACACACGAAGGCTTTAGAAATGCAATCCAGCATGGAGGCACACACCTGCAACCTCAACTTTCAAGAAGTAGAGGAGGGAAGATCCAGACATCAAGACAGTGTCAGACTCAGGAAGGGTCAGGCCAGCTCGGGCAACACCAGACCCTACCTCAAAAACTCAAGAAGACAAAAATGAAATAAAATTTAAAAAAATAAAGCTTTTTCTGCAAGGATTCGCTCACAGGTTCATACAAGAGACAGACTTCATAAGAGAAAATGTGCAGATGCCAAAAGATAAATGCAGGTGCATGAAAATTTTAGTGAGTTTCTCTGAGCATACAATGACTCATGAATCAGACAGCACCAGACCACAAATGGCTCTGTGCTCCATCTAGGAGGTGAAAAGACACTTTATAAGGTATTCCTTGTTTGTGTGTGTGTGTGTGTGTGTGTGTTCGTATTTATACCTGATGCACTTGAGTGTGTGTGCCTGTGGAGGTCCAAGGGTGACATTGGGATCATTCTGAATTGTTCTGCCTCCTTATTGCTTTGTTCTGAGGTTTCCCAGGGTCTGCCTTCCAGGACTAGAAGTACAGGTCGACACTATTTCCACCAGGCATTTTTATGTGAGATCTGGGCATCTGAATTCAGATCCTTTTGCTTGGGAGGCAAAGGCTTTAACACCTGAGCCATCTCCCATATTTATATATGTGCGATTTTGCATGTATGTGTATATTAGTATATGTGCAATTGTATGCCTATGTATTATTGTGCCTATGTGTTATTGTGTGTATGTGCATAATTGTATGTTTGTGTGTAATTGTATATGTATATTTGTGTATGTATATGCCTAAATGTGTACATGATTCTGTGTGTAACTGTACACGTATGTGTATGTATTTGTAAATTTGTGTATATCATGTATGTGTATGCATGTGATTGTGGGAATATATGTGTATATATGTATATGCATATGTGGTTCTATATAGGCATATATGTATATGATTGTGTACATATGTGTATATATGTATGATGTGTATATGTGTATGTGTCTATATATCTATATCATATATGTATATATGTATGTGTTTGTGTGTATATGCATGCATGTATATATTATATTTAGGTGTATGTTTATATGTGTATGTATATGTGTGCATGTATATGTATATATATGTGTGTGTGTACATTTATCTCTGTGTGTGTGTGTGTGTGTGTGTGTGTGTGTGTGACTTCCTGAAGTTTTCTTCAGGGCACTACATTGTGTACATATTAATTATTAGGAATCACCATGTCCAGGTCCTTATTAACTTACCAGTTTGCTACTTTGCTGGCAGAATTCACTGTTCATTTTTACCTTGCTACAATGCTGTCCAAAAGGGGTAAGAATATACAGCCAAGGGAAAAGGACATCTCTCCGCCCCCTCACCACAGATCTGGGACAGAATGGAGCGCAAGGCAGGAGGAAGGCAGCCCCTGCTGGAAGCGGCCTGCCACACTCAGCTTTTGTGCAAAGCTGTCTATCAGTTGCCAGCCTTCTGTGTTTGTTGCATTTCTCTTTCTTCTTTAGGCAATGAAATGTGTTTCATTTCATCTTCTAGCTTGTTTATGGTTAATTATGAGAATATAACTGAAAGAGACGTGAAGGAAGAGTTTATTTTTCCCTAAGCAATGAATCTGTTGGAAGTTGAATATCAGTGGATTAATTGCCAAAAGTATCTGAGAGGGAGGAAAGGTCCTTGGGTGAAAAGCAAGTGAGATGGTGCTAACATTTGAAAACTTAACAGTGGAGAGACAGTTCAGTCAGAAATGGATCTCTTTCTACTCTCAAGCGCCATTGCTTCCATAATATAGAGTCTGCTGGTTGTTTAAATTAGAGAGAGAGAGATCCGCTTAGTAAACATCTGACCATTTGCCGTACTCCTGGTAAACTGTTAGGTGTTAGAACAAACACAGAAATAAGCAATTAAGTCTTTTTGAGGAAGAGGATGTTTAGCTCACAAATATATCGTATTAAATGATCTGGTTTTCACAATGGCAGGATTCTGCAGGAACAGAGAGTTTCTTATTCAAGAAAACTCCAAGGACAAGTCCTTAGGAGCAACCAAGGGAAAGTGAACCATCCAACACTCTCATATGTGCCCCGTTCCACAGGGCTTCCTACTATCTTTATTTCTCCTTTTATGGCAAGAGAATCTCCCAGCAGTCAGCCCACCACCCCCTATCTGCCTTTCCCACCTTCTCCCCTTCTTTCCCAACTTTTGGGCATTTGTGATATCAGCTAAAGGAAGGAGGTAGGAGGAGAGGGACCTGAAAGATTGGAGAAAATGGGTCAGGGAGAACCTTGGTGTAGAAGTTGAGCTGCATGATGTCACGCTGTCCCTGCATGTGGGAGCAGCTGAAATGAAAGAGGATGATTAAGAGGAACATTAATGGGTATGACCATGCAGGGAAATGGACACAAGCAAGGCTATGTCACAGCACATCTGGGCCAGCAAGGCTGAACCAGGATCTGGCTAAGGACACATCCCTTTCTCCCTCATTCCTCAGATAATTTTTTATACAGAGTTTATCTAGTATGAAGTAACTTGTATGCTGCTAAAAAAGCTGTAACACCCTCATTCTTCATGTCCCACAATGTCTGTGAGTGTGGGGCTATTGTTGACTTATTTATATAACAAAAGCTTGGACTGGCTTGGCCGTAGCTATGACTCCATCCAAGCCAGTGTACACACCTGATCCAGGCTTTTCTGTATGTGTCTTGTCTTTTTCTTCATTTTTGCATCACCCCAACAGAGCAAACGCCATGTGGGTTGAGACACCCATAGAGTAAAAGTCTTCTCCAATACCTTTGTGAGTTGCTTAAGAACAGAGGCAGTTCTGAGAGGTGTCTTAGGCAATTCTATCACTGTGGGATGCTAGAGTGGTTCCACAAGCCTGGATGCTGCCGCCTGTAGTATGCCTTGGCTGTGTGGCGAACACTGATGGGTTCATGGAGCACAAACACACGCCAAGGAGCAAGAGTCCCAGCACTGAAGAACACTCCCATGTGACTCTGTCCCTGAGGAGTTCATGAATGGACCGAGTCACCGCCAGCAAACAGGGATTTCAGGCCTTTGCTTGGTCTGAACACAGAGACACGAATGTGTTTGCTTCTGGAAATTTCACCATGCTACATGGGTTCATTTCTGAGTGCATATTATTCTTCAAGACACATAAATTTTATTTAAATGCAAGGTTGGGAATGATTAGGTCATCACTTCCGGCCTGAAGATGTTTGAAAACTGATAAGCATATCAAAGTGTCTGCATATTGAAACAAGGTGCTTTTGTCAACCTTTCCTTCCCTTTTTATTATTATAATTTTATTTTTCCAGTTTTACAAGCATATTGAATACTTACACTGCTTCCCTCTATCCCCCCCTCCCTCCCATTTTTTCTCTTCTCTTCATCAATCCATTCCACTCCCTCCCACCTGTCTACTTCTACGGATCCCAGGGTTCCCTCTGGCTTGTCTATTCTTGTGAGGGTTCAGGCCTCTTGTAGCATACCAAGTTGTCTCTCTTTGGGTCATCCCATTGATAGGGGCATTTCCCTTCACTCATCCAGCTTTGGTCCCCAAGGTTTCCGCTGTACATTATTATCTCTCTTGAATTTTGACAGCCTATGGGGACATGTTGGTATATCAGTCATTATGAAGATCTAGTGAGGACAAGACTCACTGCAGTGAGTTCCTGATGCAGTGGTCCTGTCTTAAATGGAATGTCTTGTTCAATGGTGGACCTTTCCATCACTGCTCTTCTACTGCCCTAGGCTGTCAGGGTGTTGAGATCCTCTACCTCTGTTATAGAAGAAGACTTCTATGTTGAGTGTTAAATGTTCTTCAAATCTATGGGTATAATAGCAGCTATTTACAGAGCATTTAGTGTACTGTCTTCCTACCTAAAGGTTTATTGGCTGTTTTCCCTATTGATCTATTTCCTTCCCTTTTAGGTGCATGTTCTAGTTAACAATAACAGGAATGTGTTCCATTCTGACAAGCGGGTGTTGAGTTCAATCAGAAAGCTGTGGATTGTCTCTTTAACACTCATGCCACTATTACACTGGTGGTTACCTATTGCCATGGTGATTTTTATACAACTTGCAGATCTCATGAGTCGATGAGACCTGTGATTATTTCTCTCCCCGCTTCCTTCCTTTGATTGGAAGAAGGATAGGAACCAAACATTGTTAAAGCTCAGAGAGTTGTAAAAGTCATCTGAAACAAATGTGGTAAAACAGAAACTGATGGATAGAAACCAAGACAGATATGGAAGCCAGTACTCAGCTCAGTCTTCCAGAACTATCCTGACCTCTCCCAAAACTTTCTCATATTCTTGCTCTCCTCCCTGTTTTCCTCTTCCCTGGCTTCCTCTATCCAACCTAGAGATGTCACGAGCAGATGATTCTGTCCTGCAGCTGCAGAGGCTGGGAACTGTCTCTGACCCTCAAAGGCTGCCTGGGCTTCCAACAGCATAAAATCAGTGTTACCTGCTACCTCGACAATACCAACCCTGCCTGCAAGGTGCAATTTGAAAAAGTTGAAACAATGCCCCACCAAAAGACCCCGCTGGCCTGCCTGAGCCTGAGCTGTTGAAAGCTGACCCCCAGTACTCCCTTATGGGCCCTCCCTGGCCCTCTGTCTGCAGCTCTCCCCCACCTCTAAGCCAGGAGCCATGAGATCTACTGACTCAGAAGTGTCCTGATCCCAGTATGCAAAAGTCACTGAGGGCTGAAGCAGGCTAAACTGGCTCAGAGCATCTGCCAAGAAAGCCAGAAAGCAGCAAGGCAAATCTGATATATTCATCCAATCCATATTTACAGAGAGTTACTTTGGCAGAAGTTGTTGTAGTTGCTGTGGACACATTAATTTGTGTCATTAAATTTTAATAATGGGACAAAGACAAATCATAAAATAAACTCTTTACATAGCATATTAGAAATAAGCAATGAGGAAGATAATGAAACGGTTGAGAAAAAGTTGCAAATTTTGCTTTTCTTTTAAGATCACAGAGAACTCAGATGTGGTCATCATGGAAAAAATCAGAATTCTGCAGCACTTTGCATGCTGTTATAAAGTTTAGGGTTGTTTGTATTTTGAATTGTATTTGGGTTAGGAGGGGCTGAGCTTTTAGAACCTCGAGCAGACCTAAGGCAAGGACGACACTGTTTCTAGCTCTGATGCAAGAACACGTTTTTGTTCCTTTTCACATTGTGTGTTTGTGCACTCACACATGCATGTGTGTTAGTGTAAATCCTCTCCTAAGAAGGAGTAGCAATACTCTGTTTAACTTACATTTCTGCAGCTAAAGAACTGACAGCAGGAGAGGAGGTGAAATAGAGAAGTCAAAAAGATGGAAAGGAGCATATCGATAAGCTTTTACCCAGGGAGAAAGGGAGAGGCAAAGGCAGTTACGATCCCTCTAGTAGTACCTTTCTTTCTGCTTCTGTGAGACAATACTCATACACAACTTAAAGCAGAAAAAGATTTATTTATTGGTTCTAGAAGGAAGATATAGTTCACTGTAGCAGGAGTCTCATAGCAGAAGGAGTGGTTTGAAGGCAGAAGCAGGTAATTGGTTCAGGTCTCCACAGTCATATGAAGGCAGAGCAAGAGCCAGCTGCAACAAACAGAACTGGACTGTGGAACCTCAAGGCTCCCTCCTGTGATGAGCCTTTTCCAGCAAGGCTCTGCCTCCTAAAGTTGCCACGACCTTCCCAATCATTAACATTAGCTAAGGATTCAAATATGTGAGCATGTGGAGAAAAACTCATCCAAATCATGGCCACCCCCACTTAAAAGGTCTGCTTTTGGAATTGGACAAGAGAAAAGGTAGCCTGCGGGGGAGATGGTGTGCATTTCTCACATGAGGTGAGAAAATCACTCAGTTTTCAACTAGGTGGATGTTCCATAGGTGTTGACAGTTGATCTCAGCCCCCCTGCTCCCCACTCTTCCAGAGCCAAATCCCTGAACCTACCTCCTTGTATTAGACAATTTCTTTTTAAACCAAACTCTCCCCACTTCTTTATTGTTTGTCAGTTTTATTGTTGCTGTTACCAAAATACTTGGAGAACAACTTAAAAGAGGAAAGACTTCCTTTGGCTCATAGCATTAAAGAGTTCAACCCATGGTCACTTGGTTCTATGTGTTTGACTTGGCAGAACATCATGGCTTTGGCAGAGGATTGCTGTTCCTATGACACAAGGAGAGACAGATGATGGATAAGTAAATAGAAAATAGAAGACAGATAGATAAATAGATAGATAGATAGATAGATAGATAGATAGATAGACAAAGATAGATAGATGATAGATAGATAGATAGATGATAGATAGATAGATAGATAGATAGATAGATAGATAGATAGATAGATAGATAGATAGATGCATAGGCAAATGACACATTAGATCTTCAGGGAACAGAATGGGGAGTGACTCCAACCATGTATGGGTGCCATGTGGAGGTGCATGAATAAGGAGAGACTAATAGAGGGAGAGACTTAAGAAATAGTAGTTTATTTAGAGTCGAGGGTCTGATGGCCAAGAGAGCCATGGTTTAGCCTTAAGGTGGGAGATCATTAGAACAGAAGAGATAGCTGAAGGTCACAAAAGACAGGGAGAGATCCTCCGTGGCATCACGGTGGATGGGACAGAGGAGAGCAGAACACAGAAACCCTGGGTGGGGTTGCCACCTTTTATAACCTCAGGTGCTGCTAATGAGCTGTCCATGGAAGTCTAGGGAAGTAGGGCAGTTGGGAGAAGGGAGTACAGACTGCAGCTATGGCCTGTGTAGCTAAGATGGAGGCTTCACAAAATAGTGGCTGTGGCTAATACATAGACGGTAGAGACAGATGGTGCAAATAGGTGAGAGAGAGATAAAGTAGATGATTAACAACATAGCAAGATATCCCCAAAGACCTGCCTCCAATAACCTACTCCCTCCGGTTTGGACAGAAGTTTCTACAGTACCATCAAATAGCTCCTCCAGCTGGGGACCAAGAATATGACTCTGGAACCCGTGGAGAACATTCATGTTTCTTCCCTGAGGCTCCTCTCAAGGCCACAGACGTCCTCCTCTCCACCGGCATCTCTGCTGCGCCTGGCCTCTGCCCCTCTTTGCTCGCCCTATTTATCTCTTTTGCACCATGCTCCATATACTTCCAGAGAAATCTTTCTTTTTAAAATTATTTGTCTCATTTGAGAGAGAGAGAGAGAGAGAGAGAGAGAGAGAGAGAGAGAGGCATGCCATGGTGCATGTGTGGACATCAGAGGACAACTATCAAAAGTCAATTCTCTTCTTCCATGTGAGATCCCAGGAATTGAACTCAGGTCACCAGGTTTGCAGGCAGGTGCCTTACCTGTTGAGCCATCTCACCGGCCCCCAGAGTAATTGTTCGTCATCATCAGTCTAATCATCTCCCTCCTCTGATGATCCTGTTCCCCCGCCTGTATCTCTGGCTTCGTCTCTTGCCTGTAGCTGACCTGTCCCCATTCCCATCCCAAATGCCGAGCACTTCTGGACTCATCCTCAAGTATCTCACCTTTTTGTCCATTCTTTAGGACCTACCACTCTTCCTGCTACTTTTCCATCCTTGACCTGCCAAACTCCTGCCTACCACTTCTTTCTGGAGCTGTGGTAACCCACACAAGACGGCAGGGGGCTTGTCTGAGGTAACCCTCAAACATCTGAGCTTTACCAGAGCATCTCTCACACGACACTCCTGCCTCTTCGCTAGCAATGTCTTCTCTAGAACACGGGTTCTAGAAGATAAAGCACGGGTTCTAGCACAGTGCACACTTATCAGATGATTGCTTCTAAGTGTTATACAGAGACACACATTGTGTCCATCAGGGCAAGACTAATTGAGGCGAGTCTGGATCAATGTGCTGTTTGGGAAGGCTGTGGGATCGTGTTGTATGGGGTCTAGCATGGGCTCCACCAATCAAAGCTTCTCTGTCTGTGCAAAGAGCTGTTTATCATTGGGTTTTATACACAATAAACGTGTTCTACTAGGGAGCTGCACACAATCCCCCACTGAGCCTTGCCTCCCCCCGCCAGCCCCAAGAGCTGCTGTTCTTGAAGGATGACTGGGTGGCTCCAGCAGGTGTATGTAGTAATATATGTAAATTACAAAATGTTATATTAAATATAAAGAAGTGTATTTCCTCTGCCCTTCCCTTCTCACCTAGTCCTTTTACCACTTCAAGGTGACATTTCCATGTACAGGGGAGATTACTCCATTTTTGCCTTACAAGCAAAGAGACCTGAGTTTGGATCCCAGATCCCATGTAAAAATGCTGGATGGACATAGTGACAGCCTGTATTTCTGGCCTGGAAGGTAGAGACTGGGAAACCCCAACACAAAGTAATAAGGTAGAAAAACAATCCAAGATGATTGATATCACCTTTGGGTCTTCACAGGCACACACACTCAAGTACCCTTTTATACACACACACACACACACACACACACACACACACACACACGTACACCCACCTACATGCAAAAATGCATGTTCAGAAAAGTGACACATCCAAAAATTTCATCGCTTAGAAGAGAATTATAGCAGTAATTTTTTACATCAGCATAACCCATGGCCTCTTCAAGTACTTTCATGCCTGGTACCCGTTGAATTACTTGATGAGGCAGGAGATTGTTATTTGAATGTGAAATGTCCCTCACAGCCTCTTATGTCTGAACACATGGTCCTTGGCAAGAAGCACTGTTTGGAAAGGGTATGGAAACTTTAGGAAGTGGAGCATTGTTGGAGGAAGTGTGTCAGGGTGCCAATCTTGATGTTTTAGAACCCCTCAGCACTTCCTGTCTGCTCGCTGCTTCTTGGCAGCTGATGCAAGGTGACTGACAACCTCATGCTCCTGCCCCCACGCCTTCCACAACATATGCCTGTGTTGAAGGCAAACTGAATGCCAGGATAAACTCCTCCTCCTTGTGTAAGTTTCATCTTTCCATCTCTGAACAAATACAAGACTCAAATGACTTAAGGGAGCAAGGCTTTGTTCTTGCTTTTGATTCTTGGCCATATCTCATCAGCACGGCAGGGAGTTCATACCAACATCAGGAGCCAAAGGAACCGGACACGCCATATCCATAGAAAGAACTCGGAGAAGGGTACACACTCTCTCTTCCAACATGCATGCCTGTATGCCAACGTAGTGAACCTGTTCTCTCCATCTTATCCACCTGCCCAGGGAATGGTCTCACCCACTGTGGGTGGAGTCTTCCCACATCAACTGGATGATCTCCCACAGGCTTGCTAAGGACTTGCCCAACTTAAACAGTTCTTCACAGGTGTGTCTAAAAGCTCTACCCTCAATCATCAATTTGATACTTGTACCTAAAACTGGCACATGCCCCTAAGCTGTTTCCTGTCAGATGTTTTCACCATGGCAACAATGATCTCCATTTAATAATTAGTGTAACTCAGAGCCATCCATTAGGTGATGCACCCAAGCTGCATCATGTCTTCCAGGAAGATATTTCAGGACTTCCTCCTAACTGGCCTCTTCTTTTGCCATCTTAGATTGCTGCGAAGGGTTTCAGAAAGCTCGAGAACAGTCCATCTTCCACACTGCTAAACATCACACAAACACCATCCCTTAGGTAATCACAGCACCCTTAACTTCAGAGAAAATTATATCCCAGCAAACCCTTGCACACAGAATAGTCGAGAGGCTGGGTGAGCACTGAGCAGTTGGGCAGAATAGCAGCATTTAGCTCCAAACAAAAACAAACCTCTCATCTCAGGCGCCAACAGGGGTAAAAAAAAAAAATCAAGCAAATTCTGCATGAAGATAATAAAAATATCTTTCGTTACTCTCTTAGGACAGATTGCAGATGTGTCACACATTAATTTACTGTCAACTTATTCATTTTTATATAGTCTCCTCCAGTCAAGGTGGGTTTAATTCCATTTGCATCTTGTGTACTCCCTTTCAAGACTTGGTAATTTCTTTTCTATTTTTATCCATTCTGCTTTTGTTTCCTGTCATTTTTTTTTATATCAAAACCTGCTTCGGTTCCACTTGGCAAGGTGTGATAATAAAAATACTCTTTAAATTTGCTTTGGAATGGCTCTGTGCGTGCCAGAGGCGGAACCCCAGCTTTTCCACCTGGCAGAGCTCCCAGACTTGGAGAAGACAGGAACCCTAGTTCTCTAAAAGTTCCAGGGCCCTGTCAGAAATCATCTCTCTCTCTTTTTTTTTTTTTTTCCGAACATGTATTGAGCACCTAACATGTATTAGACGTTGTGAGTACTGCGAATGTGACGCTCATAGAGGATGAAATTAGATGGTAACTGACTAGCAGCTGTTGTGTGAGAATCGCCTGTGTGAAAGCGCCTTGAGGAGGTGGGACCCCGCTGTCTCTCAGACAGTAGCTGGGAGGAACAGAGCTGATGCCAGTCCCCGAACCACCTGCTTTTTCTCTTACCAAGAAGAATGTAGCAACGGGCACTAAGTGGAGACTTTCTTGTAGCCACGAGCTTTGGAGTCTACACGGTGGACTCTGTGCACGTGCCTAGAAGCCTGAGTCAGCGTGGAATGGAACCTCAGTAGGTGCAAAGCACAGACGTGGGAGCACATCTTTCTCTTTCCCACTCCTGGGGGTTACTTTTCACTCCACGTGGAGGTGGTATTAAATACACACTTCTTTCCAGGTCCTCTGGGGCCTATGTGATCTGGTGACCTGTGTTCACCCTGGCCATCTTTCCCTCCTTCATTCATCGCCAGTAACCTGGCCTCCTTCCTCCTTCCCACCCCTCTGAAACACAAGCTCTACCACTCTCCAACTGTGACACTTGCAAGGGCATTCTCTCTCCCCACTTGACCTTCTTCCATGTCTCTAGCTGTCTGAATGGCAGTTCATTTTTCTTCCCCCAACCCATTAAAACATCAAGCAGGGTGTCCAGATAAGCACTTTTGAACCAAAAGACCCAGTTTTTCATGCGGCACCCCACACAAGACATTCTCAAGAGGTAACTGCACTGGGGAAGTTTGGAAGACATGACTCTTACCATTCAGGAGAAAACAACTTTTGTTTCCCCCGTTTCCCTATGGTATATATGTAACTAAGGAATGCTCCTTCAGTGTTCTTCAAAAAGGGACAATGTGTGAAAACTGATGGTTTGCTTTTGTTGTTTTTGTGTGGCCAGTGAGATTCTGCTTTGCCATTTCTCTACAAGAAAAGATGTTTGTTTTACAGTCATTTCTCAGGAATAGGCCTATTTAGGACACTACAGTTAGGTACTCAGATCAGCACTTTTGAACCAAAAGACCTAGTTCCTCATGCAGCACCCAACATGTGCCATTCACAGAGATAACTTCACTGGGGAAGATTCAAAGAGGTGGCTCCTACCATTCAGGAGAAAACAACATTTGTTTCCCCCAAGCTTCCCTATGGTGTATGAGATGTAGTTAATAAATGTTCCTTTAATGTTTTCCAAAGAAAGACAGTGTGTCATATAACCAATGGTTTTCTCTTGACTGGATCCGTGTGGCCAGTGAGATTCTGCTTTGCCACCTCCCTAGAAGAAAAGATACTTGTTTTACAAGCAGTCATTTCTCAGGAATAGGCTTATTAAGGAATCTACAAACCCAGATCAGTACTTTGTACTAAAAGACCCAGTTTTTCAGGCAGCACCTCACATGTATCTATCATTCTCAGAGATAATTTCACCATGGAAGTTTGGAAGAGATGATTTTTACCTTTCAGCAGAAAACAACTTTTGTTTCCCCATATTTCCCTATGGTGTATGAGATGTAACTAAGGAATGCTCCTTCAACATTTTTCAAAGAGAGATAATTGTGATAACTAATGATTTTCTCTTGGATGTTTTTGTTTGGCAAGTGAGATTCTGCTTTGCCTTCTCCCTAGAAGAAAAGATGTTTGTTTTAAAAGCTGTCATTGCTAAGTAATAGACCTATCTCAAGAATCTTGACTGGCGGTTTTGTGACCATCATTCATTCACTTTGCTTTATTTTGCTCTTCTTTCTCTTTGAAGCACTTATCCTTATCTGAAAAATGTCCAACCTACTGGCTTGTTTACTGTCTCCCTCTCCTGCTCACATGGGCACATCATAACCTTCTCAGGGGTGAGGAATCAACCCTGTTCACAGTCCAAACCCCAGTACTAAGTGCAGCATAAGGCACATAGAGGGCACTTCTTGTATGTTGAGGGAATGAATGAAGTCACGTCCAAATACAACAGCCAAGAGGGAATCTGACACTCGGCATGAGATAAACTTGAAATACTTCCTTCAAACACCAAACTCACTACTTAATAACCCAGAGAACCAATGTATTGGAAATTAAAGAATGGGTGATATAATATACCACACAAATAGTATATTTCCACATTGCCAGTTGTATTAGTTACTTTTGTGTTGCTCTGAGAGAACACACAAAATCAAGCAACTTAAGGGGGAAAGGAGATTTATTCAGCTTACAGTTCCAGAGGAGAGATACAGTCTTTCATGGCAGAAGCAGAATGGCTGGTGGCAGAAGCTGGATGCAGGCTAAGTCACACCTATCTGGGAGGCTAAAAGCTGCTAAAGTGCCAACTGCGAGAGCAGGTCTCTTCTGGAAGTAGGGTAAGACTAATAAACTTCAAGGCCCACCCCATAACCACCTTCCTCCAGCAAGGTTCCATCTCCTAAAGGTGCCATGACCTTTACAAACACATGAGACTGTGGGGGACACATTTCAAACCATGACACCAGTGCTAATTTGGAAAGTCAAGATCTCAAGGTTTATAAACAAAGACATTTTTATAAACGTCTTTTCTGGGCTGGAGAGATGTTTCAGGGACTAAAGCCTTTACCTTGAAAACATCTTTTCCATCCTTGGGACCAGAAAGTAGTTGGTATTCTGGGCATACAGCTAACCATGGCTAATAGATGTCAAAACAACATTAAAAAAAAAAGGGACTGCTTTTCTAGCATGACTTATTTTCACTATTTTCTATATCCAGAAAAAAAGAGATAAAGTGAAAATATCTAATTGAAAATTCACAAGAGACTGAAGATTTTGGGAGAAGTGGAAGAATCCTGGAGATGAAAGGGGTTTTTTGATAATGTTTTTCTCAGTAGTATAAGTCTTTGTTCAAACATGCTTCCATGCAGAACTCAACAGATATGTGTAAGGGAGGAAGCAGAGGTGATGTGGCTGGAGTCAAGGATATCTCCCCAAAAGCTGGTCATTCCAGGTACAAGGACAGAAGAGAAACCTCAGACCTGTCTTAATTCTGTTATTTCACAGGCTCTGAATAGAAAAACCACCAGCCCACATCACAAGGGCAAGTAAGAAAAGGGTTGCTTAGCACGCATGGACTTCAATCTCCAGGACCTCCCTTTCCAGAACAATCAAAAACCTTGGGTCTGAGGTTACAACTCAGTAATAGTGCCAGTACTTCCTAGGCTGACACTGAGCCCTGGGCTTGATCTCCTACACAGGAATTAAAAAATACCACACAGAACTATACTCTATACTAGCCAACTCCTAGGATTCAAATTTTCCCTAAACATAAGGAGAAAAGATACAACCTGGAAATGTGTGGCTTCCTCTTTAGCTTTTCCAATATTCAACATGCCCATTCCTTTATTCTGTCATCCTATAGGTGACAATACTACCCTAGGCTCTGAGGATACTTAAGTAAGATTGTAACTCATGGTACCTCCTGTCTGATAATAATTTTAGCAAGTATAGGGTAACACTATGGTAACTAAGGGGGGAGAAGAGAGGACTAGCTGGCAGTTCACCCAAAAGTCATGCCTTTCATTTTCACAGGCTCGTAAGGCTATGTCATACTAACTATGGCCAGTAAGAGAATAGCAAATATGACCCAGGATTGCAAAGACTCATATGGATGGGCTGGGAAATTGCTTAAAGTCTTTGTCTCTCAAGCAAAAGGACCTGAGCTCTGATCCCCAGATCACATGTAAAAATTCTGGAGTTGGAATGTGGTTGCCCACCTGCAATTCTAGCCCTGGAAGGCAGAGCCTGGGAATCCTAAGAACAAGCCAACTAGCCAGGCAATCCCTAAAGGTATTCTCTGGGTTTAATTAAGGACCTAGGCTCACAACAATAAGGTGGATGAGTCATCGAAAATGATTGCTGATATCACCTTTGGGTGTCCACAGACACACACACACTCAAGGGCACTCATGTACATACACCCGCACATACAAGTGTACACCCCACATACGCTCGCCATCTACACATATATGAAATGAAAATAAAAGGACTTATATTTGAAAGTCTTTCCATCATGGACCTGTGTAACAGTGTAACAGTGTCTCAGGGGCCCACAGAGACCCTTGAGGGCGGGGATAAGCTGGCACGAAGTCAACAGCACAGACTCAGGGAGTCAGGTGAGTGGCAAAGCAGGCTCTCAGGCTCTCAGGCTCTCAGGCTTGCAGGCTCGTTTATTGTAAATATCAGGCTGCTTATATACCCCACCCAACATCCCATAAGTCCCAGCGTGAGCCTTTGCTGAGTTGTCCTGTCCGGATTGGTCCTGTCAGCCAGGCGGTTTAATGTCAGCACCAACTGTCTTTGCTCTGGAAAAGGCATAGTCTCGCGAGATTTGTATGCTTAGCAGGAGGGAGGAGTCCAAGGAGCCTCTCTGTATGGGGGATAGGAGCCTCTGTGGCGCAATCATTGTCCGTTCCTCCTACAGACCTGGTCAGAATTAGTCAGACAAAAAAGCAACAGGGGATGGGGGGGAAAGGGGGCACTGAGAAGCTCTAGCCATGCAACTTTCTTCACTCAAGCTCTAGACATGTGAACATAGCCATCTTCAGTATTCCAGCCCCATGTACTCCCAGACTGCAACAGCAGGTGCAAAGGAACTGCTTCACTATGTCTCAACCTACCCACAATTAAAATGGCACTTGTTTGAATTCACTAAACTTAGGTTTACTTTGTCATGTGGTAATAAGACCACAGACATACGTTTAAAAAATACTTGGGAAATACTTAAAGTTGGGATTTTAAATATTGATGGATTCTTTTCTTCATACTCTCATCTCTTCTTTGTTTTGTTTTTGCTGTCATTGGTTCTATTTTTTTGAGATAGAATCCCTCTGGGATTGAACTCACTGGGTAGATCAGGCTGTCCTCAAACTCACAGTGATCATCCTGCTTCTGTTTCCCAAGTGCTGGCTGGCTGGCCCGTCTCAGTGATCTCTTCTCTAAATTATGTTTTCCAGCTTTCTGCCTACATACATATCCACCCACGTGAGAAGAACAATGCATGGGCTGTCGCTGAGGGAAGATAGCAAAAGTCAGAATGATATAAGAGGAGAGAGAGTAAGAACTGCAAATAGTCTGGGAGACCAAATCAGTTTTACACAACGTCTCTCTAAGTTAATTCTCGTTCCCAGCGAGGAAGTCTGTCTGGACAGCCTGTTCTTAGGCAGGTGTGGAGGTTTCCAAGGAAGGAATTTAAGCCATCAGAGTTCATCTGGGAACTGGTCACTGGCTGACAATGTCACCCTGTAAAGAGTGTCATCATGGCTGAGCCAGTCCCCATCATCTTCCTCAGCAGCTTAGTACCTGCTGACCTTATAGCCATGTTGCTCTAACATCTTAATTAATTCTTTGGATTTTTTTAGCTTAAAATTAGGTTATCTAAAAATGATCATTTGCACTCTGAACTTTCATTAATAGCTAATTGATTAGAAAGGAAACCTGCAATTCATGCAGGCTAGAAATGCAAAGCCCAGACACACAAGGCATAAACCCGCTCAGTGCTGACCCTCTCTACTCAGAGGTGTCGGATTAGCATGCCTGAAGCAGCTCTCATTTAGACCAGGGGGAGTTGGCAGATGGGCCATTTAGAGATCATTCTCATTGTAAAATGTCTTCTGGAATCATCCAAATCCACAGGCACCGCTGTCGTAGACACGGGGCAGCAACAGGTCTTGCTTAGCTGTTGGGCAGATGGTTAATTCTTAGCACAAAGGCACCCCTCAGTCGCCCAGTTCTGTGGGATGCTGAGTTTATTTTCTGTAAAATCAAAATGAAGCAAGCACTATTTGGCTGAAAATGATTCTGACAAAATAGAATTGAGTTGGGGTTTTCTGTATAGAGATGAATTTTATAGACCTACAAACGTAGACATGGATTGAGCTAACTTGCTTGTTCCACAGCCTCTTCTTGCTGACTCTGTTGGGTCAGCACACACAACACCGTGGCCGCTACTGATACAACTCCACCCACCACATCGTCCAAGCAAGCAAATCAGATTTATACTGAGTTAATATTTATCCACAGATATCTACATGTAGTACTGACTACTCTCTGTACAGCTTAGAAAATTTGTGGAGTGTTGTGTGAAAAAAGAAAAAAAAATCTCTATTCTTTAAATATCTTATTTAAAAACACACACACACACAGAAAGAGAGACAGAGAGAGAGAGAGAGAATACCACAGTTTCTGTGCACACATGTGGAGGTCAGAAAACAACTTTCAGAAGTCAGTTCTCTCCTTCCACCATGTGAGCTCTGGGGGGTGGAGCTCAGTTCAGTGCAAGTAAGTTATCTCTCTGGCCAACTTCTCTATTTGAAGAAAGTTAGATATTCCTTAGGTCAGAATTGACCCTCACAGGTAAGCTTTATTCTTCCTTTAACCCTCGCCATATATTTCTGTGAGTTGAGGGAACTAGCCTTCTTCATTGATCATCTAAGTGGGCGTCCTATGTGTGCAACCAGACATACCCGGAGACCCCCAACTATTCTAATGAAGTGACAACTTTAGATTGTTTCTTTTCACTTTGGCCTTTGTTAAGAGCTTCTGCTTGTGGCACTACCGATTCAGAGAGGCCCTAGCCGGGCTTCCAGCTACGGACAAGCTTGGGCACGCACAGACATGCCCTGGACACGTCCCAACAGAGGACCATGCAGGCGGAGGGATGAATAACCAATGGGAAGTGGCCATCTAACCTGCACCTGCAATGGACACCTAGTAAACAGTTAAATGACTGGTGGCTGTCCTCCCGGAGGAGGAATGGCAACACCTGATTGGACCCTGACCCTATATAAGCCCAAACGCCCTTAATGACTTTGAATCTGCTGCAGCTCGTCTCTGCCTGCTTTTCACCTGATTCCCGGGGTCCTGTGGTGACCCCATTGCCAACTCACCCATTTGCCTCTAGCCCTGAGGCCCCACTGTCTCCCCCCCCCAACCCCCGCTGGCCCGGTGGGAGATACGACAATATCTGCTCACTATTTTCTACTTCTGTGATCTTCATTGGCTAGCTGAACTCCCTGGGGAAGGGAATGAATTTGGGCTCTTTGAATGGGAACATCTCAAAAGCCCAGAGTTAAGATAATAATAAGATAATAAGAGATAATAATGACAATAAGAAGTCAGGAAGAGACACCCAGAACATGAACACTGCTTGGCCTTTGGAGAAGACTTCAGCTAGACTCACATCTGGGCCGTTCTGCATTTCTCAGGGCCGTCTGTCTCTCTCCGTGCCATGGTCTCCTGCAACGCTAACACCTCAAGAATGTAACTTGCACTCACACCACCCAGTCTGCAAGAAAACACATTTCCTCTCTTGAAGATGCAGGTGGTTCTGAAGTCACATTTGGGGATCCAGGATTATTTCTCAATATTCAAGCACCCAGCATCAATCATTATATTAAAGACTTGAAAGAAAGAGATATGAGATCAAAGCTTTTGACTGGGGAGGTAGAAGCAGAATCGAAAGCTAATGGGTGGTACCCAAACACTTAGAAATGCTGGGGTATAGAGAAGTGGAGGGAGGAAAGCCAGTAAGCACAGGAAGAAGGGGCCTTGGCAACAAAAGGCACATTGAACCTCACTTTTCCGTTTTTCTGACTCTAATCTTCCCCCAGGGATTTGCCCCTTCCTGAACACCCCTGTACCAAGCACCAGACTGTGCATGGGCTTATTCATTACGTTTTCTCTTTCCCAGCACAATCAACCATCTCTCGGGGAGGGGCATCGTAGGAATGCTCTGCTGTACAAGGCAGCTCAAGGACCACACGGAATAGAGACGCCCGCATCACCAAGGAGGCAAGGCTATTTATTTTTACTGTTTTACTGTTATGTTTGCTTGTCAGAAAGCAAGCAGGAGCCTCAACATTAAATTAAGGCCTGGCATCCAAAAGGAAAACATTCCCAAACATCCAATAAGAGTTGGTAAGAATCCTCATACAAATATTAAGCAAGGGACTCTAGTGAAATTTGGAGTCAACAGATACAGGGAGGAAAACAATCTAGGGGAATAATACAGTGCGAAAAGCTAAGGTGGAGGTCAGAGAAAGCGTTCCTGGTGGTGATGATAAGCAGAAACCACCAGCGTGGGTCTCTAACAACTGTTATATGAGAGAAATCTTAGAAGAAAAACTGGTGAAATGGCCGGGGTTGCAAAAATCTTGAGTTCGAATCCCAGATCCCATGCAATAATGTCAGGTGGAATGGTGGCAACCTGAAGTTCTAGCCCTGGAAGGTGGAGCCTGGGAAACCCCAGAGCAAAGCAATAAGGAGGTAGAGCCCCAGGATGATTCCCAATGTCACCCTTGGGCCTCTAGAGGCACACACACACACTCAAGCACTCCTATGAACACACATACACACACACACACACAGAGACAAACAAAAACTAAAATAATCTTAGAAGAAAAATTGGTCTTCTTGTTTTGGTTGTGATAGGTTTAATGTTGAAGTAAATATGATTATATTTTATGTGTCAGTCCAGTAACAAAAACAGAGTTGTTGGAAATATTTAAATCCTATATGTTCATTTAGGACAGATAGTCAGGTTGACCACAGTGTTCTAGCTTGCGTCTAGCTTGAGAGATGTTCTCTCATATCATTTTCCAGTAAGAATTTCAAAGCAAGAAAAGAAAGGAGAGATTGTTCAGGCAGAGAGAATTCTCTCGGGTTATGCCCTGTGCTGGCTGTGTGGTTCTGATGCCCTCTCCTATGGCAATGGACAATGCCACTAGTCCGGATCTCTGCCTTAAATCACAAAGGAAGCTGAAGGGTGGAGTAGCTATGGCAACCATGCATTAGAATAAAATGACTGGCATCTCTTTTTCTCTTCCCATCTGTGACCAGAGTTCTGTGTCCTAGTTTCTATCTTATTTAGAGCAAATTATAGGGAGAAAGAATTCCATGAAGAAAGCTGTTGTCATGGCGGCATTCTTCTTTCCATCTTTCTGGGCATTGATTTCAAAGCCATTTGGTAAAATTAATCCTGTAAATCAGTCTTACCTGGCCAGGGAATGTTGACTTCAGTGAAGGTTATTTGTGCAAATGGGAGCTTCTTTTATTTACATATATGAACAGTGAGACAACACTTCCAACAGAGAAGCCCTGGGCCATCCTGTGTGCCTTCGTCTGCACCTAGGTACAAATGCTGAATCCTCTGCTTGTCTTCCTGGCATGACCCTGGAGATCATTTTTTTTTTTTTTATGAGGATGTCTCATTTTTCTCTGTTGTCCTTAACTAATATTAAGCACACATTTTATGAAGTCCTAAAATTAATATGCCATAGAATTTTAGCCTTAACTTTCCACCTGTTGTAGGGCACGTTCCTCCGAACGATGACTGCCATTTTGCCCAAGACTATTGCGATCACGCCTGTTGACTATTAATGTTCCCTCAGAGATGGAGGGCTGAGAGGGGCTAGAACGAATGCAGGAGGGGGGGAGCCTGTGTGCATGTGTCCGTTCACACGTGAGGATGGCAGGGACGCTAAAGGATATGAGCTGAAGAAGACTAGTTAAGGGAACTCCATGTAGGTGCAACAAAGAAGCCAGGAGTCGTGCTGTGGTGCCGGCTCCTGTCAGTGACCCCCACCCCGGCTCGCTGGTCACTTGGTTACTTTGGTCTGTTGTGGAACTCCTATCTGGGGTGGGAAGACTGTTGAGTGGTGTCTTCCCAAGAAAAGTATTCAACGAAGCAGACAAGCCATTGACTAATGGGCAGGTTTGTTTTTGTTTTTATTTTTGTATATGTGTAGGGGGGATTTGTGTACAAGAGATCACTTAAGTGTGTGTGCTGGGAGAGGCCCAAGGTGACATCAGGAATCATTCTAGATTGCTCTATCTCCTTATTGCTTGGCTCTAGGGTATCCCAGGTTCCGATTTCCAAGACCAGAATTGCAGGTTACTGCCATTTCTGCCTGGCATTTTTACATGAGATCTGGGCATCGAGCTCAGGTCTTTTTGCTTGCAAGACAAAGGCCATAACCCCTGATCCATCTCCCAAGTCCTCATGGGCAGGTTTAAATGGTATAATTTTTGTTTGGCTCCAGGTAAAGGTAGTTCTACTTTGTGTCTGAGCCTCTCATCATCAGCTGTAATGCAGTGCCTGCTGTTTCTATTATGGAGTCATGGGAAGACACACAAGTGGCCCAGGATGAAAATCTCTGCTCTACAGCAAATTCGTCTTCCTGAGAACCATGCAGTGTATTTTTGCTCGACATTGACATATGCCATCATAAAGAGAGACAGTTATTAATCCTTTGTTCCCAGAGTTCTCCCAGTCCACTTCTAAGGACAATCTTAACTCCTGGAGACACCATGACATTTCTGTTGCAAAGAGGAGAGCTCCCTGTCACAGATCTTGTAGGCCACAGCTCACTGTTTCAGCAAACACAGCCACAGCAAAAAGACTATCACTTGGGCCCAGTGCCTCCTTGATCTCATGCAGCAGAGAACTGCCTATCTGCCCTCCAGTAGACATGTCCATTTTACTTCTAAGTGAGTGATTAGAAGAAGACAAATGAGCTGAATTTTAGGAGCATTGTGAGATGCACACTCGTGCTTTGGTGAAACTTCTAGGCAGCAGGCAAAAGTATTTAGAAATAAAAAAAAAGATTGTGTAATTGCTCCTTTTATTGTTCCCAAAGAGCAGTCAACGTTTGATGAAGATTCTTAAATTAGGTTGTGGCACATGGCCAGGATGACAAGTAGCAAATTACTGAATAAATTGACTATTAGATCTTTCTGGGATCTGGATGACTGTGTTTTGCCCAGATTCATCTGTTGAAATATTACCCCCCAAGACAGTGACATCAGGAGGTGGTTGGGCAGGTGATTAAGACATGAGATTAAATCTACATGATTGTTATTAATGCTTTTATAAAAAGACCCAAAGAGGTCTTTATCTCTTTATCTCTTTATCTGTGTTGTCTTTAAGCTGGAAAATGAGCCCTCACCGGACCTGGAATCTGTCTTGGGCTTCTTAGCTTATGAAACTAATGCCTGTGGATTATCAGGCCTAATGCCTGCTCTCTGGAGAATGACACATTAGCATCTAAAACGGACAGTTGCTAGGTGGGTTCCTCACTCTGGAAGTTGAGTTTTGCCTCTTGTCTGCACAGACAATGGCAGGTGAATTCCTTCCTCTGGACACTGAGTCTACCTCCTGTCTGTTCTTAGATCACTTTATGCGTCTCAGAACTGGTGAGATTAAAACTTCCCCTTACAGTTCCTTCCCTGTACATTTGAGACATGTTAATACATAGACCAGGTAACTCTGCTTTGAGACATTCATTGTCCATTCCTTTTTAGCAACTAAATGTCATGCCTGCTTTTAACTCTACCTGGAGACATCATATCTGGTCCCACACAACAAGTAAATGTCACTCCTACCTTTTCTTTGTTAGCTGGAATGTATATATTTTACATAATCCTGTAAAGAATTTGGCCTTGCTCTTTTTTGATTGCTTTCCTATAAATACAATAAAATTGGCTTAGATGATAGAGGACATCTTAGGCTCCCTCTGACACAATGCCTGGTCAATTCTTACTGCTCCCATTTTTGTTTCCTACAAGTCTGGGTTTATGCTGGTTTGTGGGCCCGGACAGTGGATAAACTACCAAGGCTAAGATATTTTGTTATCCTGGTCCAGACAAACTAACAGAGACCCTTGATCTCTTGTTCAGGAACAACAACAGGCATGGCTAAGACTATAGACAGATTTCAAGCATATTGGGCTTTGAGCTGGGGAGATGGTTCACTAGTTTTTGTATTTGCCATGCAAGCAAGAAGTCTGGCACTCAGAGCCCCAGATCCCACATAAAGGTGTGGCATCCTGACTGCAATTCTAAAGGCAGAGGCTGAGAATCCTTGGAGCAAGCTGGATAGCCGGATGAAATCTATCAATGGGTTTAATTAGAGACCTTATCTCAAAAGAGATGGAGGAGTGATGATTCCTGATATAAACCTCAGGTTTCTGAATGGAAGTACACAGAATAAATCTCTTCTCCCTTAAGTTACTTCTTACAAGGTATCTGTGACAATGATAAATAAAATAACTAATTCAGAAAGTCGGATTGGTTAGAGTAGTTACTGCAGTGATAGTTAGGCAATGTTAGGGCATCTCAGGACTGGGATTACCTTGAAGGAACCACCCTATTTTACTATTTCACAAAGATAAAGCCACCAACTTCCCAATGCTCTGTTTATGAAAAGATATGGAGTAGGTTGTCCATAGCAGATAAGCTAAATTTCTCAAAAGAAACCGCTTGACCATGAGATTGGCCACAAGATAGATTGGGCTGGGCCCAATATGAATAGACCAATGAGATGTGGGGAACAAATGTTCCTGTCAGGTTTGTCAAAATTAGAGCTAACCAATAGGGAGAAGCCGTTTTTTCCTTGACCAAGTCTATAAATATACCTGACTCTGCCAGCCTTAAGATGGCTCTCTTGCCCTTTACAAATTCATGTCCATGAGTAGAGTTCTTTCTCTCCTTTAATAAACACTCCTTAATCCTCTACCATATTCTAGTTTCAATCTTTGACTCCTGAACATAAAAACCTAGACACATAAAGATCCCAGAGGGGAACCGATAACATTTTGGTGAGCAAATCCAGAAGATCAAAAACTCCTCAACAACAACCTTATGATGTGTCTCATAGGCCTTTGGAAATGTTTTGCAGGATATGGATGAATTTAAATCCACAAGCTAGAGAAATCTAAGAATGCCACAAACAAAACTTAGCGGGCCATTCTGTCAAGTGGGAGTGTGGAAAAGCAGAATGCAAGTAGAAACAGATAGCAAAGACTATAATCATGAGCTATCAGAGGAGAATGCCGTCCCTGTTCTCAAAACACTGGGAACAAGTTGTTCTCAAAAGCTAGGAACTTTATCAAGAATTGAGCTAGAGACCACTGATGTTATGTTCTAGCAAAATATCTGGCTATGTTTTGGCCCTGTTCTGAAAATCTGAATGACACTGAATTCAGACAGTGACTAAGACATTTGACAGAATAAGTTCCAAAATAATGCAGCAGTCAGGCTGTGGGATGGTTAAGTCTCACTGCTCTTAGCCAGATTTACCTTGAGAAAGAGAAGAAAGTGGAGCAGAAAGACACCAAAAATGTGAGTGTGGTTAAAATTATGAATGGGATGGACAGCTGCAGACAAAGTGGCTGTAATGGATAAAGAGATTTGGAGCCATTACAGAAGTACAATAGGAAAGGGACCTTGTGGGCAAAAACTCATCCATCAAGAGAGTATGTCACTGCAAACACGTTTGAAAAACTTACATTTGAAAAGAAAGTTTCTAAACAAAGAGAGACTGGTGAGAGGGCAGGTTGAGACAGACTCCTTTCAAGCTGGCAGCAGAACTTGACTTTGTGGCCCACATGGTTTTTCAGGCACGTAGGACCTAAAAGTCATGGGGACATGGAAGCTTGCGCCCTGGTTTCCGAAAGCTACTGAGACCTGCCAATGCTGTAGCAGAGACCCGCACGAAGCTTCTGCATGGGCTGTGCATGAAGCCGTGAAGCCTAAATTGCAATGGGCCTCCAATATATTGGAGATGCCATGAGTGTGCAAAACCTGAGGAAGACCGCTGTAGACCTCCCAGTGGAGCTGTCTCAGAAGATAACCCACCCGCTCCAGGGATCCTCAAGGCCAGACGCTGCTGAGCTCCACATTCTAGACGCAAAGCTTATTCTCATGGTTTGAATGTGAGTTGTCCCCCACAAGGGGGCATGTGTTCTAATCTTCAGCTGATGGATGTCTGGGAAGGTTGTGATACCTTTAGGAGATGGAGTCTTGCTAGAGGAAGGCAGGCACAGGGGGTGGACCTTGAAGTTTGGGTGGCCCAGCCCTGCTTCTGCAGTTTACTCTTGATCTGCAATAATATAAACAGCCTTAAGCTTCTGCATGTTAACCATATTTTCTGGTATGAGACTCCCACCATAGTGGACTATATCTCCCCTCTGGAACTGAAAGCCAAATACACATCCTTTTCTCCCTTAAACTAATTGTGTCAGACTGTTATCTCACTTCAGCAAAACAACCACAGCAAAGCTACAGGGTCAGTGTTGGTTTGATGAATTCTAGTCTGCTTTTGCCCGGTTTTTTGGGTTGTTTGTTTGTTTGTTTGTTTGTTTGTTTGTTTGTTTGTTTTGCTATGCCTTCATCCCTTTTTCTGGGAACAGAGTTCATTACTTTATGCCAGTTTAGATTGGAATTACGTCACTTGTTTTGATTTTGCATGTAAATGATAGTCTTGAGTTTCAGAGAAGACCTGGATGATGGACTTTTGAACAGTGTTGAAACTGAAGACTTCTGCAGTCATGCTGGAGATATTTTACACTGTGAAGTGGTCATGGGCTTACAGGATGAGGAGCAGAAAGTTGTGATTTAAATGTAAAATATCTGTTACAAGCTAATGTGCTTGGTCACTTGGTTCCCAGAGGTTAACACTGCTTTGGGACTCTATGAAGTCGTTGAGAGGTTGAAACTTTGCTGGTGGATGTTGTTCATTGAGGAGGGAATGAGCTTTAGGGTACAGTCTGGCCCTGTCGCTCTGCTCCCTGGTTGTCACAGCTTTGAGGGGCCCCAGTCACAGCCCCCCCCCCATGAATACCCTATACTTTCCCTGACATGAAGGACTGTATTTTCAGTCAGCCCAAAATGAAACCTTCTTCTATGAGCTTTGTGTCAGGCTGCATTCATAGGTATCCTAGGGTATATATAGCCTGCCAATCAAAGGTTGGAAAAGTCTAAAAGAGAAAAAAGTCTGAAAGTCTGGAACACTGTTGACTTTCAAGCCATTAGCCAAGACTGATCACACAGCTACTTCTACCTGCACACTGGGAAATGTAGTCTTTTCTTTGGATGGCAAGGTTCCCTGCTAAATACTGCGGTCCAGTTACTTGAGAGCAGTGATAAAGCCAGCTGCTGAAGCTTGTGCTCAGAGAAAGCAGCTCAACCTTTTTGCTTTCATATTTTACCAAAAAATGTTATTAATACATTGTTAAAGTCCCATCAAGAGCTTTGAAAAGGCCTATTGAAGTAAAGAGCCATAAGTTTTGGCCCTCTGGGACAGGAGAGATGACTCAGGATTCTGCATTGCAAGCAGAAGGTCCTGAGTTCAGATCCCAGATCTTATGTATAAAACACTGGGTAGAAATGGAAGTGATCTGTACTTCCGGCCCTGGAAAGCAAAGCCTGGGAAACTCCAGAGCAAAAGCAAATAAGAGATAAAAATAATCCAGGGTGATTCCCAAAGTCACCCTTGGGTCTCCACAGGCTCACACAGGGGCCCTCTGATACACACACATACACACACACACACACACACACACACACAGACATATATAATAATAACAATAAAAACTTGGACTTCTTTAGCTCTTAGCAAATCTACCTATGTTTGGGAGGCAAATTCTAACATCTAATACTATTATAGTTTATCTTCATGTTGCCAATAAATTCTCAACCAAATGACTTATAGGGAAGAAAAGAGGTTTTATTTTCTCTTGTGATAATCCAGTTATGATGATTCCTTATCCAGGAGAGCAGACACAAACCCCAGTAGCTGAGAGAACTGGCCATACCACATACACAGAACTGCTCAGAGGGACACTACTTATGTGTTAGATAAACATATCTGCAAACTACACAGAAGGTGCCAACTTCCTTACCAGTTCCCTCAGTCTTATTCACCTGCTCAGGGCTGGGCCCTGCCCATCAATCAGAGAATTTCCTGCAGACTTGCTCAGGGCTTCACTCAACTACCAATTCTTTACAAATGTGCCCAGAGTTCCAAGCCTACAAATGTCAAGTTGACATCTGTGTCTAGGTATGATAAACACAGACACTCTTAAAGCAATGCCATTTGTTTTTAAATGAAACAGGATGTCTCCTCTATTCATCTCTTCACCCAATTATAAATTTCGGGTTTGAATCAACAACAAATAATTGAAGTCCACTGAGGCTCAATTTTCCCCATATAAAAAAAAAAAAAAAACAGAGATTAACAGTACCCACCAGGCCAGACTCATATGATGCTTAAGTGAGATTGTGTACTCATCATTAGTTCTACAAAGAACTCCATCAGCAAGAATCTACTATTATCAGTAACCAAACCTCATCACAAGAAAAAAAAAAAAAAAACAGAGATAGGGAGTGGAGAAGGGACCATCTTTGGAAATAAGTAGAACATTGCCATCCAGAACTATAGGGAAGGAGCACTTACTGTAGGCTGCCTTAGTCTTAGATGAATTTACCCTTGTTGAGGACTTTTATTGCATGCATGTGTGTGTGTGTGTGTGTGTGTGTGTGTGTGTGTGTGTGTGTGTGTATACAAGGGGGTCTTGGAGTGTGTTTACCTGTGGAGGCCCAAAGACGGCATCAGGAATCATCCTGGATTGCTCTACATCCTTTCTTCCTTTGCTCTGGGGTTTCCTAGATTCCATCTTCCAGAATCTAAATTACAAAGCATATGATGCGCTGCATTTTTTTTTTTTTAATGTGGGATCTGGGGATCTGAACTCAGGCTCTTTGCTTGTGAGACAGACTTTAACCCCTGAGTCATGGTCCCAGCTTCCTGCTGGGCACTCTTGTCACATGTAATCATGAGAACAGTTTTTGCAGCTTGCCAAGTAAAAAATTGCTCAGGTTTGCTGCGATGTCAATAGAAATGGATCGCCCTGAGCTTCCCTAGTGATAGCATATATATCATCTCTGTTCTTCCAGAGTTCCTTGGCCCAGCACAACTGCTGTTGATTTCACATGTAGCCTGGAGCAAAGATGAACCACCTCCACCTCAATAGGTCAACAGCAGTTCCCATATAGCTTGCTGGAAGGCCCAGACTAGGGTCGTGCAATGCCACTAGCCAAAGAATCAGTTCAAGGTGATTTGTTGAATGTTTGCTTTTGACAAGGTGTGTTTGGGGTGGCAGGCAAGTAGCCACTAAAGAGTAGAATGAGGGGAAATCTTGTGGGGAGTGTTGACAGTTTGTTGTGTGACACGCAATATAGCCTCCCTTATCCCTTCCGTGATCTTTTGGTGCCGGGTGATTTTTCTTAGGGGAAGGAGAAGTGAACCAGCAAAACACACACACACACACACACACACACACACACACACACACATACATACACACACACACAAAGGTACATGGTCATAAGTTCTTGTGCTAGTTACCTGCAACTGTGTCAACATGACAATTGAGAGCTGAGCATTTTGGCACATCTGGGAGTAATTGTTTAACAAAGGCAGACCCTGACTGAGCAAGCCTGCTGGAGAGCATCAAATTGACAGAGGAAGACCCAGAACATAATGGTAAGACCACTCTTTGGGCAGGTGGATAATGTGGAGAGAACCGGTTCAGTATTTCAGGATACTTAAGCATACAGACTCAACGGCAAGTGAGAAAGTATGCCTCTATCAGCAATGTCTGTGGATATGGTGTGATCAGTTCCCTTGGTTCTTGATATTGAACATGTTGATGCAATGTAACCAAGAATTGTAAACCCTTACATTGTTGGAGTCCTGTATTTGTTCAATAACAGATGAAACTAATACAGTTCACAATATATGTGTTGTGGCAATTAGCTTTCAGATGTCAACTTGATTGCTGATAAATGACCATCAAACGGCTTAAAAGAACAAGGGGTTTGTTCTGTCTTATGATTCCTGGTTACAGTTCTCAGTCCAGCTTGACAGGAGAGCTCATGCCAACACCAAGGCCAAGGGAACTGGCCACACCATCTCTATGTAATGGCTGAGAAAGGGACAATTCTTACTTGCCAGACCAGCATGTCTGGCCAAGTGTACAAAAGGATGCCAACTCTGTCAACCAGATGTCTGCATTTTATTCCAAGGCCTAATCCCACCCACCATGGGCTGGGCCTTCCCCATCAGCTAGACAATGTCCTGTAAGTTTGCTCTGGATTTAACTCAATCACTTATTCTCTACAAATGTGCCCAGGGCTCAAACCCTCAACTGTCAAGTTGACATCTGTGCTTAATTATGACACCTATGGAAGCCCAAAAATGACTTTGAGAATCATCCTGGATTGCTTCTACATCCTATTTTCTTTGCTCTGGGATTTCCCAGACTTTGCCTTCCATAGTGGATGTGCAGGCCTCCACTTCCACCTGGCATTTTTGCATGGGATCTGGGATCTGAACTCAGATCCTTCTGTTTGGGAGGCAAAGTCTTAGTCTCTGAGCCATCACCACCTCTCCAACTCCCGATTTTTAAGTTAATTATCTACAGATAAAGTGCTAAATGTGGTGCACTAGTTTCAGACTATTTATCATGCTCACAATATCTCCCCAGTATGATTACTATCTATACATTCCAGACCAGGAAGCCAATTATCATAAAGGCACATAGGTTTGTTTGACTTCATTGTCTATGCTCCTGTCACATCATAGTTCAAGGTCACTGGGAGCCATAGTCATATGATCTGATCCCCCTGCTACATAAATGTGAAAAAGAGTCATTTTTATGAATTCTTCTTTCTAACAGGTAAGTTATTTCTCTCCTACAATCTCAAACTATCTTTGCTTTCCCATATCTGGTCTTGCATCCTTCATTCTTGCTCTTTCCTGATATGTAACAGACATAGGACAGAGGTCAGGGGAAAATGCTGGAAGGAATAACAAACAGAAATGGTGGTCTCTGGTTACCACTGCATGTGTGGTCCTGGGAATCAGGTAAAATGACAGCAAAACTTGGCATTGACTATATGGGTACTGTTATTGCAGACATACAAAATGCAACAATCATGGAGTCATGGAATCTCTCACCACAAATCCAGAGGCAGAGAAAAGTTTGTGAAACTAGATAATCTGTTGCATGGAACACCCTGCAAAAAGTCCCTGAGAGGCAAATGTGTGACGCTGTGACAATGAAGCCTGAATGGTACTGGAGACTAGAAAATCAGAGATGATGGGAATAGGGTTTTTTTGTCAAGACCAGTAGGTGCTGAGGGGTGCCAGACCAAGAGAGGATCCATATGTACTACAGGCAACAAGACCATAATGCTAGAGCTACTCAAGCTCATTGGTACCCAAGTGATGCCACTAAAAGGTGCAGGTGCCAGTCATGGAGATGCAGGGTTTAGTATTTGCCCTGATGAGTTTTGGTCTTTCTTTGATTAGATCTTTTCTTGCTACCCTTCCTTTGTCCCCTTTTAAAATAGGGATGTTTGCTCAGTGCTATTGTGTATTGCACATATGTAACCCATTTTTATATTTCACAAGTGCTTATTGTGAAAAGATTGACTTGAAGGCTAAAGAGATGGCTTAGGAGTGAAAGCTTTTGCTTTGCAAAAAAAGAAGACCTAACTTCAGATCACCAGATCCCATATATAAGTCCTAGGTAGATATGGTGCTGGCCTGCAATTCCGGCCCTGGAGGGCAGAGTCTGGGAAACACCTGCAAAGCAATAAAGATTTGGGCCGCCCAAGCATCCATACTCAAGTATCCTTTGTACACACACACACACACACACACACACACGCACGCACGCACGCACGCACATGCACGCACATGCATGCACATGCACACACGTGCACATGCATAAATACATGCACACACATACATACATGCACACATATACTCACCGAAAAGCAAAAATAAAAAAAGAGGTTGAATTGAGTCTCAAATCAGACTTTAGTATTTTTTAACCTTAGTACTGTTGAGATTATGGGAAGTTTTGATGTTGGACTGAATGCACTTTGCATTATGAAATAACAAAGAGCTGACAGGGGCCATGGATGGAATGTTATGTTTTGAGTGCAAAAATGTTCCACACAGACTCAGTGTTTCCACACTTGGCTGTCCACAGCACTTGAGGAGGTTTAGAGTTTTGGGAAGAAGAGGCTTATATAAAGAAGAAGGTTCACTGGGAAGAAGGCTTTGAGTAGAAAGACCAGGGCCTTAAAGAGACTCAACCAAGAAAGTTCACAAGGTTGTTATGAAGTGGAATAGTTGCTGGGGAAGAGGGTCTTTTCATTTTTATGTATTTTGTGTGGGGAGCTGAAGCATACATTCCATGAGGTGTGTATAGAGAGAGGTCAGAGGACAACTTTCTCCAGTGAATTCTCTCCTACCTTGTGGGTTTCAGGAACTAAACTCAGACCATCAGCCTTGGCAAAAAATTCCTTTACCAACTGAGCTGTCTTACCAGCCTGAGATTTATTTTGTGGTCCTTTATAAATAAGGAAGCTTCTGCTCTTCCATTACGTGCGGTGAAGTCCCAATGAAACAGGGAGAAGACGCAGAACGATCGGCCCCTGAAAGGTCAAGTTTTGAGAATTCTAAATGCCTTTTAGCAGCACTCTAGAACCAGAACTTTCTCTTTTGGGCAACAGAACAGGGAATTATTAAAGCAATTTTATTGACTTGAATAGCAGAATCTGACTTTGTGGTGTGGTCTATAAATCTGCACGACAAATGATTTCAGCTCCCACGTAATATAATCTACTCCCTTTTTCTCCACATATCTCATCCTGGATAGGCAATGGTTAGATTCTATGAGGCATTTTCTTTAAAAAAGTATATTGATAAAAGCATAAGATCCTCACCAAGTGAGCTTCCTTCTGCTTCAAGCTGCAAGTTGCAGCTGGGGATCTGGGACGAATTCTGAATTAGTTTTATTGAAGTAATACAGCTCTGAATTTCCAATAAATGGCACAGATAGTATTCTTTCCCTAACATAAGAAGCTGGCTGCCTGACTGGTGGTTTTGAGTCCCCAGGGGACGTGGTTGGAAATGACCTCTTGTGAATCATTCAGTAACTACACAGTATGTTCTGCAGAATGTGCAAGTAAGGGCCAGGTAAGTAGTGAGCCCTAACTTTTAGTACATGACTAATTCAGAGACAGACAGACAGACGACAGAGAGAGGCACATAGAAATGAGAGGCATAGAAGCAAAAGAAACCAAGAGGAGACACAGAGAAGAGAGAACAGTCAAATACAGTCGGTATAGAAATACAGACTTCTTTGAAGTGTTATTCTTTCAGTGTGCATGAACTGAACCTCTCGTAGTGGTGTCATAATGCTGTGAGAAGCCATCGTAGTACAAACAGAAGTGTTATCATTGAGTTACATGAGGCAAGGAAAGAAAAACAATGCTGCCTAATGTGTCTGGGTGAAGCCAGGGACTTTGATGAAAGTGATAACTCCAGAATGGACATCTTGAGAAGTGTCCAGAGAACTACATGAAGAAACCTTGTGGAGAAAAAGTAGTTTGTAGTACCTGATGCATTTGAAGTAGTTATTGGAGTTAGGGTAGAGTGTATGTAAGTCAGAACTAGTGGAGACACAGTTCAATTTCAGGTAATAAAGAGTCTGTAAAAATACAAGGAGTTACAATTGTAATTACAGTCTGTGGGTAACTGAGAGCTCTTCTTGCACAGTTTTAAGCTGCATTGTAACACCTAGCATTTGTGTTTTTAGAGAAATGACCTGCTCTGGGGATAACATTAAAAATGCACTGTTAGAAGCCTAAAGGGATCTTTTCAAGAGGCTGCTTGTATTTCTGAACTCCAAATGGGGGTAATCTTGGATTTGTGAAGAAGCGAAGATGTTTTTTATGTGAATATGTTCACAAGAATAGGAATCAGTGCGCCTCACTCTTGGTCGTCAGCAAACACTCCAATATTTGCTGACCTCGAATCACCCTCTGCCTCGTTTTCCTCTGACATTGAACTCACTGCCACTCCCTTCTCAGACTTCGACTGGCTCCTTTGCCTCTGAACTCTATGTTACAGGATACCTGGGTCCTTCTTAGCCCTTCTGGAGCATCTCGGTCAGTTCCTGGATGTTAAGGCTTTGCTTTGCACCCACAAGTGCCTACATTGAATCTCCAACTCCAGCCTTCTCAATTCTGACATTTCCAGAGGCTTCATTGACCTCTGGAAACTTGATCTCCTCCCAGAAGCCTCTAGGCTTCAGCAGTGCCATTCCTTCCCTAATACCTTACATTTCATTATCTACCATCCACCCAGCTACTGAGAGAATCGAACGAACCAGGAACATCATATGTCTAAGTAGAAGAAATACTTAGTCTCTCCCAAGTCAGTGAGAGCAGAACTATTTTTGTACAGATCTGGAAGACAGGACTTGCCCTGAGAGAGTGCATATAACACACTGTCCTTGGGCAATGGAATGCCCTTTGATGCTTTTTATTAGTTTCTGTGCATGTACTTGTGTGTGTGTGTGTGTGTGTGTGTGTGTGTGTGTGTGTGTGTGCGTGCGCGTGTGTGTGTGTGTGTATACAAATGAAATGGCACTTGAGTGTGTGTGCCAGTGGAGGCTCAAGGGTGACATCAGGAATCGTCTTGTATTGTTCCACTTCTTTATTGTTTTGCTCTGGGGTTTCCCAGATTCTACCTTACAAGGCCAGAAGTACAGGCTGCCACCATTTCTGCCTGGCATTTTTATGTGGGATCTGGGGATTTAAGCTCAGGTCCTTTTGCTTGAGAGGCAAATGTTTTAATCCCTGAGCTGCCTCTCCAACCCTAATACCTCTCTTCAACCTACTGATTAGAAACACTGGAGGAAGTTTTATGGGGTTTTTTGGTGAAATTTTATGCTGTAGTATTTTTCTAAAATGTTCTTTTTCAAGGAAAATGTCACCTCACAAGTTCCAACTCATGCTTACCTAACCGTTGTACTTTACAAAGATTGTAACTTTCTTGAATCCTTTTAGCCAGTTGTGTATACTGAATTTTGCTAAAGACTCTTAATGTAGGATCCTGTATGTATTGGCATTTCAGTTAATACTGAAGGATTGGCTCTTAGGTTGTCAGGCTGCAATTAGTATATGAAATCTTATCTCCTCTTTGTATATAATATTGTTCCTTTTTATTACCATTCCACCCAGAACCTGAATCTCCATTACTATAAAAGAATTTTGGCTGGGGGAATGCGTCAGGGGCTAAAGCCTTTGCCTCACAAGCAAAATGACAAGTGTTCTCATCCCAGATCCTATGTAAAAATGTCAGATAGATATAGCTGCTGCTTGCAATTCAGAACCTGTAAGGCAGAGCTTAGGAAGACTCAGAACAAGGCAATAGGGAGGTACAGTAATCCAGGATGGTTCCCTGTGTCACCCTTGGGCCTCCACAGGCACATACACTCAATGACCTCTTGTACACACACTTGCACATACATGCACACTCATCCATATGTAGATTCTAAGGGCTTACCCACAACAGACTGCTAGAACAATGCCGACCTCCCAGGTACAAGCAGAACTACATCATGCTTTCTGGTGTGTGGATTGGTGATGGGGTATTGTTCAATATGGAGCATGTGGCTTAAGAACCAGCCTGACTCAGGTTTGTGTCTAGCTCCAGTGCCAAGAGTTGCTTCTGTGCACTGAGCAAATTAATCTCCAAAGCACGTTCCTTCATCTGAAAGGAAAACCGAACACACAATGTGGTTCTGCAGAGTAACCAAGGTTAATGCGTGCAGACTGTCTAGAATCTAGCAGACATGTAACAAATTGATAGTGGTTTATTGAGTTATTATCATTTTTTCCTCTACATTACTTCACCTAACTAATAAATCAGAGGGGTTTTCATCGCTGTCGATCATTAGGGAACATCGAATTCTGGAACACTTGGATTGAAAAATGGTCAAATGCCAGCACTCAAAGCTCAGGTTATGATCGCAAGAGAAAAAGGCAGGCATGACTCAGGAATCAATGTGATGTGTGGGTAATGAAGCTGCTCCTAATCTAAGAAGGAATTCACACAGGAAATGGAAAATTGAGCAAGCATTGAGTCAATTTAGAGGCATCCACTGCTCCCAAAATAGTACAATGTGTGTGCCCACTCCTTCCTTCTGGAAGAGCAGGGACAGTACGTGCTTCGGCGCAGAGTGGCCCTCTTCTTGTCAGAACACAGAGAGCACTTCATGGTGAGAAACAGAATTGACATTTCTAGAAGGGACTGAGCTTCCTGTCACACACACACACACACACACACACACACACACACACACAACAGCGAGTCAAACCCTCCCCTTGCACCTCACACTCCAAAATGCTGGTTCTAAAATATGAGTAGTTGTGGTATCTCACTCTCTTTAGGTGTTTCCTACCTGTTGGTCTGCTGCTAACCATGCTAGGATTTCTAAACTAGTTTGCAGTTCTTATGCATCTTGGCTCATTCAGTCATACCAGGCACAAGGAAGTTCAGGGTGGTAGGAATGGCAGATTACAGTCGACCCATCAAAAGTTCAGTGTCTGGAGCTTTTAGGATGATCATACCTTGGAAAGGATTTTGCACCTTGCATAGCTTCTTCCTGTGAGGTAGGAATCAAGCAAAATCTGGCTCTGCAGTAGTATTGGAACCTGTGATGTATTTGGTACCCTGTAACATTTCTATTATATAGCTGGTTTACACAGCTCTGCTTAAGAAGTGAGACTCTAAAGAGGAAATGGGAGGTATTCTTGATTTCACTATTCTGTTCCCCCAAGGCTCCTCAGGAGCTTCTACAAATGCCTCAAGGAGAAACTGACCTCCTCACCCTGCAAACACTCAGGCTGGGATTATAGCACAGGAAGAAACATGACAATTGCAAATGTCAGGATCCTTCAAGGAAAACCCCAAATGCCACCAAAAATAGAACAAGCACTGATTTGTGAAAACCCACGATGACAATTGAATTAACATGTGTGGGGAGATATGGCATTTCCCAGTTGTCATGCCAATTCTGATCCTTCTCTCAGCTCTCATGCTCATTCAGGTGTGGCATCTCATTTCTGAGCCAACTTACAAGATGATGAAAAGACTCCAAGGTCTGGAAAGATACACCCGTTCTGTCAATTAAAATGACATGTAAATGTGGAGAAGATGTCCCATCACAAAAGATGTGCTCGCCCAGGCAGTGGTTTCCATAGAGATGCTCTTCCCAAGCTAGCACTGTCAAAAAAAAAACAAAAACAGTTTAGTCATCAAGAATGATGGGGGGTGGTTTGGAGAGGTGGCTCAGGGGTTAAGCCTCTGTCTTGCAGGCAGAAGGTCCTGAATTCGGATCCTAGACCCCACGTATAGACGCCAGGCAGAAGCGGGGGCAGTCTGCGTTTCTGGTCCTGATAGGGCGGAGCCTGTGAATCCCCGGGCAGAGTAAACAAGGAGGAGGTGGAGGCGGTCCATGGTGGTTCCCGAATTTGCCCGTGGTTCTACACACACACACACACACACACACACACGCACACACACACGCACACATACACACACACACACACACACACACACACACACACACACACACATACACACACAATTGAATAAATAATAATAAAAAAAAGAATGATCGGGGAGGGGATTTCTATAATGTAAAGGTGAACTGGACATTGGCCACCAGAGAGTCTTTCATGGTTTATTTATCAGGTTTTCAGTAGTACCCAGCTGAACTAGAAGTAATGGAGTTTGGTTTTTTCAACTGGGTAGGGGAAAATACAAAGACCTTTTAGATGGATCCTTATTTTTCAGAGACTGACCAAGTTTGGAAAGCAAAAAGTCGCTCAGGTCACAGTGTTCGCTGGGGTTGGAGGGGATCCGGAGAATCTTCCCAGCTCTGAGGGACCCATCATGTCATCAACACAGCTGCATCTTTCAAACACAAACAAAAGCTGCAGGTGAAGGAATTTTCCAGGCCTCCTCTGGTCATGAAAAATCTTGGACCAGAGATATGGCCAATGGGTCAACACATTTGCTTTCAAAGTCTGATGATTTGAGTTCAAGTCCCCAAACCCACCTGGTAGGAGAGAAGGGTCTCCTGGAAGTTTCACTCTGACTTCCATAACACACTGTTGCATGTGTTGCACTTTGTCTGCATAATAAATTCATGACCAAAGAGTTTAGAGCTTGTAACCATTCTGGGTTATAGTTCTTAGTCCAGTTTGGCAGGAGAGCTGGTACCCACACCAGCAGCCAAGAGAACTGGTTACATCATATCCACAGGACTGCTGAGAGGAGGGCAAACCTCACTTATCAGATAGCAAATCTGCCAAAGTAGGTTGAAGAATGCCAACTTACTGAGCCAGCTTCCCTCATCTTATCCCTCTGCCCGGAGAATGGTCCCACCCATTATGGGTTGGGTCTTACCCCATCAATCAGCCTCCTATAGGCTTGCTCACAGACCTGCCTGTACTAACTCTTCACAAATGTGCCTAGAACTCAGCCTTCAGTTGTCAAGTTGACACTTCTTATATCTAACTAGCACAGCACACAACCTCAACCCACACACACAAGATAAAATTTTAGCAAGAAAAAAAAAAAGAACAGAAAGTATTCACTGAGGAAAAAAATGTCCTTCCTCATGAGTCATTTAGAAAAATAAAAATTGACTTGACACAGTGACAAATTTCTTAATTTCAAATGTGATTTCATGTCCTTCCAATTACATATGCAGAAGGGCGATCCTACAACCTGAAGAATTAAACAGATGTGTATAAAAAATGTTTCACCATCAATATCTATCACTAGAACATTTCCTCATCTACCTCTAAGTCCTAGGAATAAATCATTCCTAACTGATTATAAAGAAACAGTTCCCATGAAAAAGAATTTGTTTATATATTCTTATTGTTAACTTTCAACTGCTTAGTCAAGTACCTTACTTACTAATTAGAAAGAGACAATAGCACTAGCTGTTAGTCATTTTCTCTTACTTGAAGGATCCTTTACCATGTTTTAGTTTTGTTTTTTAAATAAAAAATCTGGACCAGAGAGATTGTTCCATGACTAAAGGCACATGCACACAAACCTGGTGATCTGGGTTCAATCCCAGAGACCACATGGTGGAAGGAGAGAATCAACTTCCAAAAGTTATCCTCTGACTTTCACATATGTACCTGCCCATTCTCTCTCTCTCTCTCTCTCTCTTTCTCTCTCTCTCTTTCTCTCTCTCTCTCAAAAAAAGATTGTCAATTATATAGAGAATGTAGGAATTCATCTGGATAGCATTTAGTTAATTTACTAAATAGAAAGACCTTCAGTATCTTAGTGAGAATTTATTTTGGGTTCATGTATTAATATATATTTCATTATCTTTAATACTAAATTGCTGAAATATGAAGATTTAAAGGCAGTCATGACTCTGATGGAGATGAAAACTTCCTTAACAACTGTCGACTTAAACTTGGAGTCTGTTGTTGACCTCACACCTTAGCTATATATAACGTATGACAAGACTTTATTACGATTTTATTTTTGTTACAGCTAGGATTTAAGAGCATTCATCAAACAGACAAAGAAGGATTACAAGCAGAAAAACTGTAGACAAGAAAGTAAGTATAGGATTTGAGTGATGGTTCAGTGATTAACTAGTCATCCAAATTCTAGACAGAGTTCTGATGCCCACAGACCTGGTGACCTGGGTTCAATCCCCCGAGACCACATGGTGGAAGGAGAGAATCAAATGCCTGGTAGGCATAGCAACTAGCCTGTAATTCCAACCCTAGAGGGCAGAGTCTGAGAGCCAGACTGGCCCTATAGATGAACTCTAGATTTGATTAGAGACCCAGCCTCAAAACATCAAGGTAAAAGAGCAACTGAAAATGATTTGTGTCAGCCTCTGGCCTCCAAACTCACTTGAACACACAAACACACACTGCAACACACAGTGTATCCATCATACATGTAAACATGCATGCATACATGCACACATCTCATGCACATAAACACATGGAAGAATTGGGGGGATAAGGAATAAGGGATACAAACATGCCCTAGACAGTCATCCTAGGAAAAGGTGCAGATGAAATTGCCCTTTGCATACTGCAGAGAATGTTTTAAACTCGTGTTATTGTTGCAAGATACCCTTACACTCCAACCACTCAATCTTTGTCAGAGAGAGGCCCCTTCCAACCACAGCCTGAAAGCTAATCAATCTGTCCTGTCTCCTTGCAGCTAAGATCCAGGTATGTACATCTGACTTGACCCAGTAAGTGTTCACACCAAAGATTTGACATTTGAGGCAGTAATGGGCTGGTAAACTTACTCCCTGGGGTTCATGGTGTGCTTGCTAATTTCTGTGGTCTAAACAGTTCCTACTGTGGCTGAATTCAAACTACAAACTGGTCACTATCAAGCTTTCAAAATTCCTGAATGTTTAGCAGTTGTCCTTCAAAAGAAAATTTGGCTAGGATTCTGCCGCATCCTTATCCAACTAATCTGGTAGAATATGTCTCAGTTTGGAAAAGATGGATTCAAAGTAACATGTTTTGGGATAAGGACATGGCTTTATTTAAGGGAAATAAGGAAAAATATGGGAATGGTCAGGCCTTGGTGTTTCTTCCCAGCTCAGGCCTAAATAAAGCCTGTTCCCTGAGGAAGGTCACAGTAATGCCCATGAACAAGGGCTGGACACTCTCTCCTAGATAATTCGGGTTTTGCCTCAGGCAGGAAGAATTCTGGGAATTAGGAGTGCCCCTTACCTAAGTTTTGTTTTTTTGGGATAATTCAAGTTTTGCCTCTGACAGGAAGAATTCTTCTGGGAATTAGGAGTGCCCTTTACCTGCTCTTAGAATTTTTTTGGAACTAGCTTCCTGCTCTCTGATCTAGAGAAGAAGCCTGCTTTTTAAGTTTTAGTGAAATACTAAATAGAGATTTCATGTCGAGTCACTTACAATAAGTAGACTTGTTAGCCAGAATGTGTACACTGATTTTAAGGAAATTAGAGAATAACTTCTGGAGTCTAAAACAAAGGTGGGTAAAATTCCCACCTATGTACTAACTCAGAAATTCCAGAAGTATAAGACTATGCTATCAGTCCACTAGAACCTTAAAAGAAACTGTGATACCCTGGCTGAAGGCCAAGGAAGAGACCATCATACCAGAAAGTCTAGATGCCAAGACTGCCCCTGGAGATGGTATTTGCAATCCAAACTGGGAGTATGCATGTCAGAAGCAAAGGGAGCCATGTCTTTCCTATCTCAAACCGCACTCTTATGAGAAATCACAGAGATGTATCATTCGAGTGCACTCCCACCAATGATCACCTTCGCCCCGAAAAAGACACCCTTGGCATATGGGGCCTGACTGGACCCCAGGTTTGGAGAATGCATGGTTCACAGATGGGTCATCTAACTGATGGCAATACACTTCTGGAATTCCTCAAAGGAAGACATAAGCAACCTTACTATTAAAGAAATAGAAGGATGCTATTATAGGAGAAGTTATTCTTTTAATAATTATATTGCTTAAGTGTTTTCTTCAGTGCATACCTCAGTAGTGCTCCATCGACAGAACCAGCTATAGCTTATGGGCTTTGAGTATCCAAGTCAAGGCCCTCTTAGAGATGTGGTTCAAGCTTGGATAGTAGACACTGCATAAGCTGCATACATCTTCCCAAGTTAGAACCTGCTGCCATGCCTGGTGCCCATGTCGACCTGCCTGACTGAGAGTATCAACCTGGAGAGGATCAATCTCAAGAGGACAACAGCAAAAGCTCATCCTGGGACTTATGGGGTGTTGGGGACTCCTATAGTTAATTGTAAAATATGTTCCTTGCTGAAATCAAAAGGAGATCCTTCTGCCTCTGTGTATTTTAAAAAAGCAGTCTCTGTTAAAATGTGAGCTCAGCCCCATAGCTATCGGGTGAAGCATTATAGAGTAGATAAGAGAATGATTTCCTTAAGTGCCTTTACCCTCAGGCAATAGGTTAGGTTCTTGAAAAAAAGGGTCCACCCTGAAGGTGATTTTGCTGATTAGAAAATTATCTATTGTATATGCAACATTCTTTACTCCAAAATTTTCTGTATAAAAGTTGTCACCAGGGGCTGGAGAGGTGGCTCAGGGGTTAAGCCTCTGCCTTGCAGGCGGAAGATCCTGAGTTCAGATCCTAGACCCCACGTATAGACACCAGGCAGAAGCGGGGGTGGGGGGTGGTGCATTTCTGGTCCTGGTAGGGCTGAGCCTGTGAATCCTGGGGCAGAGTAAACAAGGAGGAGGTGGAGGCGTCCATGGTAGTTCCCGAATTCATCTTTGGTTCTACACACACACACACACACACATACATACACGCGCACACACGCATACATGCACAATTGAGTAAATAATAAATTAAAAAAAATTTTTAAAAAAGTTGTCACCAAAGTTTCAATAAATGCATTCAGAATTCACTCGGACCAAAGGGAGTCACGTGTGTTCTGTTCTCCACCCCGTCCTGGGGAGCCCTGGTCTCGAGGCCAGGACTCTGGTCTGCGGCAGGATTCTGTACTTTAGAGGAAGGAATGATGTACATCTAGAGTGGGGCCAAGCAATCTCATATGTCATTTTCCTTGGCACCAAGGCCATTTTGTCTGGTACAGAGGACCTGTCCATGTTTTCTGATTCTGTTGAGCCTGTTTCACCCAGTGAACATTATTTGAATTAAAGTAAAATGTATAAATTTTTCAAAATGTTGGACCTAAGGAGCCATTGTCCTCTGGAGCTCAGCTTCCTAAGTGCGGATTGTGAACCCATACAAGGCACATAATCGAATGCAGAGATTGCATAAGTACTGACAGTTATAAGAGGTTTATGAGCACATGAAGCCAAATATTAGTTCAAATTCAAACTCATAATGAACTCAAAGTGTTTGTTATTCTTTTTGCTGCTGTGAGACAACATTCAAACTTAAGCTTTTGGAGAAAGAGGAGATTTGTTTTGACTTATGGTTCCCTCTGGAACCATATGTCCATTATGTCAGAAGTGGCATGGCTGGCTGGAAGAAGCTGGAGGTGGCTTAAGTCATATCCAGCATTGAGGCTGAGAGGGCTCACTTCAGACTACAAGAGCAGACTGCTACTGGAAGCAGGACAGGGCTAACCAACATTAAGGCCCACCCCCTGTGGCATGCCTTCCTCAAGCAAGGCTCCTTCCCAAAGAAGCCATGACTTCCCAAACACTAACATCAACTAAGGATGCAAACTAAGGATGCATGAGCTTGTGGGAGACAACTTATATTTAAGCCATGACACTCCACCCCTGGCCTCCATAGGCTCATGCCACCTCATGATCTAAAATGTACTCAATCTAACTTCAAAAGTTCCAGATACTGCATCAGTTGTCCCAACACAATCCAAAAGTCCAAAACCTCTCACAAATCAAAAGACAAGTCACATATTTCCAACATACAATGCCAAAGAATAAACATTCCCTCTCCAAAAGGAAGGAATGGGAACATACTAGGAATTATCCGTCTGTAGTAAGAAACTATCAGAACAAACTCCAAACCCTGTAGCTCAGCATGTGAACCTCCTGTTGAAATAATCTCAGCTCCAAAGGACTTCAGTTCCACTCCTTCAGTCCAGCTGCCCACAGAACACATCACTGTTTTGGGTTGGCTCCTCCTATTCCAGATCTCTTGGGCTGGTTCTTCCCATGATGCTTAGCTTTCCTGGGCAGATGTCCTATGTTGACTCTGGTATCTCTAAGATCTTTGTTTCCCAATAGCAAACTGGCTTTAACTCAGTGCAAAATGCCCTTTCTGGGTCTTTTTGCTGTATTTCCAATCCTACCACACACTGCCTAGATTCAGCAATTCTCTGAAACCTTGAAGGAGGTCCCCATCTTCCTCCTCTTGCATCTTTAATATCTCTAAAACCAGTACCACATGGATGACTTTGTCAAATTTTGTTATAATCTCTAAATGCAGACTGACTCCACCCTTTGAATCACAGCTGTTTTAGTTTCTCTGAGTGATCTGGGAAGAATCTCTCCTGGGCAGATACTTTAGAGGAGAAACAGGTTATTCCTTTGAAAATCTGACCTTTAGTACTTTGTTTCTAAAATAATTTGCGTTCTTATGGGTGGGAACCTTTTTTGAGGATTTTTGCCCTTGGGATGTGATCTCTTTTATTATCCCAATGAAGAGTTGGCTTTGGTTCACTTATGATCTGTATTCTCCTGGTTCAGAAACCCTTTAGATTTATCTTCACATTTTTCATCATCAAACTTTACAGTGTTTTTTTCTTTTTTTTTTTTTAAATCTCTTTCTGCCTGTTTTCTTCTGGTTTTTTTAAAATCATGAATCTGAACAAGAGCACTAAAAAGCAGTCATACCACAGTCGAGACTGTATTGTCTTGAAATGTCCTCCACCAAATACTAGAATTTAGCTTTAGACAAGCTTTTAGGACATGGGCAAAACTTATCCAAAGTCTCTGCAAAAACATCGCTTCCCAAAGTACACTTCCCAAAACAGTTTCTGTTCCCCCTCTGGACCATCGTAAGCTGCATTTCTATCACCTGAATCTCTCACAGAATTACTCTCTTCAAAGCTATCACAAGAACTTTCAGTGAGGAGGAATCCAAGAAGGTCAGGTCATATCTTCATCCCTTTCCCACCTACTACTCTCTTAATAAAGTGGTTACTCATAGAAAAAAAAAAGCTAGCACAAATGGCTCTTAAAACCCCATTTCTAAGACACAATGACTTTTCCAGTCCCAAGTTTCAAAGTTCTTCATAGTTCTTTCAACAGACATTTTCAAAAACATACTAACCACATCACAGTGGTTATACTGCTCAATATCAAGTTCTCTCAGCTTTACAACACTTCACTTTCTGGTATCAGATCCTCTTAGTCTCACAGCAACACCCTACTTCCAGTACCAATTTCTGTTACACTTATTCTTTCTTCTGCGGTGAGACAACACTCAGACTTAAAGGTAAGGGAAAAAGAAGAGATACATTTGGTCTATTGTTTCAGATGGGAAGACACAGTCCATTGTGGTGGAAACAGCATTACTGGCAGAAACTGGAGATGACTTAAATCTGAGGCTAAGATGGCTCATTGAGTATTTCGAGATTTCAAGAACAGAAGCGGGGCAGGGCTAACTAACATCAAGGCCCACCCCCTGTGACATTCTTACCTCCAGCAAGGTTCTACTTCCTAAAGTTGTAATAACCTTCCCAAACATCAACTAAGGATTCAAACACATGAGCTTGGAGGGGGGGGCAACTTATATTTAAACTATAACAGTCTTTCTGGCAGTGCTCTCTGTATTGAATCATGTGACTTCACTGCAGCCTTGGTTCTGAAAGGATACAATTCTTGCTTTGCATTGTGCATGCTGTCAGTTCACGCAGTGCCAGTCAACCCCACTAGGGACACATCAGATACACAGTGCCAGTCAACTCTGCCTGGGACACCTTGACTCAGAGTCCAGACCATTGTGTATTATGTGATGAACTGTGGTGTTTTTACTGTACATGCAAATTTTTCTGCTCATAGAAACACGAAGCTTCAATCACAGAAAACAAAGATTTTGCCATTTTCCTACCATCTTTCCTCAGTACGTAAGCATAAGTCAATGTATTTTGGGCTGTGTTATATTAAAGTATTGCCCTTAAAAATTGTTTGCATTTCTAATTTGAGTTTCATAAAAATAATCATTCAGTGAATTTTATCTTGGCATCAGGACACACTTTCCACAATTTCTGAAATGACCCTATATGTCTTTTTTGTGCTACCATTTTGTATTTGTGTGAAATGCTTTTCTCAGCAATGACAGTTATAAAATCAAAATATTGATCAACTCTGAAAAGCGTTGGAGATGTTCTACATCCTGCAATGTTCAGTATAAAACCAAGACTGAATTCTTTATATAAAAACAAACAGGCCTATCCATCTCATTAGTGTGCAAATTTACTATCATCTGAAGTGAGTGGCAAAATTATGTGCATAACAAATATTTATTCTAAGATAAGGTCCTTAATGATTTATCATTAATCGACATGTGATTTGTATACCTATTTTATAGATCTGTATGCCTTAGGCAAAAGGGTCCGGGGAACTGGAGAGATGCCTCAGGGGTTAAAGCCTTTGCCTTGCAAACAAAAGGACCTAATTCAGATCCCAGATCCCACATAAAAATGCTAGGCAGATATGGTGGCAACCTACAATTCTGGTCCTGGAAAACACAGAGCCTGGGAGACCCTCAGAGCAAAGCAATCCTGATGTTACCCTTGGGCCTCCACAAGTACACATATTCAAATATCCTTCTGTACACACACTCCCACACACACATGCACAAACAATGCCCCAAAATAAATAAAATAAAACGATTTTTTAAAAGTTCAAAAATCTCTGCTGTTCCCCAGCCAACAGACTAAAATTTGAGATATCTTTTTGTAAGGAGAAGCTGATTTCCTTTTGTAATCTATTGCTAGAGGAATTTATCTTTTTAAACAACCACATAGCTAAAGTCTTCAGATTTAAACTCAGAAAAAGAGAGGTCCCAGGAGTGAATGGCAGGGGAGCAGTGAGCACTGCCAGATTCCTGGAGACCACACCCTCTGGCTCCCCTTGCACAAAGAACACAGCCTGGAGTTCTCCAGCTTTAACAGTCCCAGCGTGTGTACCACAGCTATTTTTTCTGTTGCTACGAGAAAAATATTCTAACCTAAGCAATTTAAGGGAGTAAGGAGTTATTATTTTGGCTTAGGGCTCCAGAGGATTATAGTCCATCATGGCAGAGAACACAAAAGCAGAAGGCAACAGAAACAGGAAGTCAGTTGGTATCACAGCAGCCATCAGGAGACAGAGGATGGAAAAGAGGAAGTAGCAGCTATTCAAGGCCTGCCCCAATGACATGCTTCCTCCAGCAAGGCTTCAGGTCTGCAAAGTCCCATTACCCTCCCAGACAGCACCATCAGTTAGGAAACCAGGAAGGAGCCTGTGGAGGGCAAACCACATTCAAACCATGACACAGAACGATTAGCAATTCTGACTTGTAGCATGGACCAGATGATTACTGAAGTAAGAAAAGATAGGAAATATTATTAAGGAATCTAAGTGGCTCTATATGCAAGAAAAGCAATAAGTTCTAATTCCCTTTCTTATAACTAGTTCATTCTCTGTGTTAGTCCAAGTTCTCACAGGTAGCAGAACTTACTCCAATCAATTGAAACAGATGAAATTTACTGGCTGCCACTCTGGCTGCTGGTGGGGCACGCAGGTGATCTGGGGCCCGGGACATGGTCTAGGGGCCTTACCTGAGGAATAGGAAGTCCACCCTGGTTCAGGTCCAGAGCACCAGGACAGATGAAATTCACTAAAGAATATTAAAAAACTCATAGAATCACTGGAAGATCTGGAAGAACAATGTTTGATAAGTCATCAGGGATAGTTTCATGTCACTGGCTAGTAACGGCTGGTTCCATTGACTCTAAACTACTCACTTTTCTGTGATCAGGAGCTTACATTCAACACTTTCAACACTAGAATGACACTATCTGTACCATTCCCAGCCAGAAACCCAGATGTGCCTTGATGTTCTCCCAATTCTTTCAGAGAACTCACCTCTAAATGATAGACCTGGTGAATCTGCCCAGAAAAGTCTAATTCACACATCTGTATCTTGGAGACAAGGATTTTGCGAAGGTTCTCAGCAGGTGGAACAACACCAAAATATGAAGCAGCTACTTCAACATGTGTGAGATGTTTTCTCCTTCTCTTAAGTGACATTGCTTTCCCACACTGTACCAGGAGAGTAACTTCATGGTCCTGCTACCCATGTTCCTCATTCCATTTACTCTGAAATAAAGAAACCAAGTAAAAAACAGATTGTCTCCTATCTTCAGCCCTATTCATTTCCATTCTAACTGCTGAATAGTAACCAGAATCTTCCCCAGGATGTATAAACCATAAATGGTCCAACTACTCTTCAGAAATCTTATCTTCTACTTGTGGTGATGAAAGATAGCTGTCAATTTCCTTTCTTTTTTTTAATTTTTTATTATTTATTCAATTGTGCGTGTGTGTGTGTGTGTGTGTGTGTGTGTGTGTAGAACCACGGGCTAATTCCAGAACCACCATGGACTGCCTCCACCTCCTCCTTGTTTACTCTGCCTGGGGATTCACAGGCTCTGCCCTACCAGGACCAGAAATGCAGGCTGCCCCTGCTTCCGCCCAGCATCTACATGTGGGGTCTGGGATCTGAACTCAGGACTTTCCACCTGCAAGGCAGAGGCTTAACCCCTGAGCCACCTCTCCAGCCCTGTCAATTTACTTTCTTTAGGTCCAATAGCATGACACACCAGAGATGACTATGTCCTCACCCAAATGCACAATCTTCTTTTGCTCCTGAACACACAGAGAAACTACAGCTTCCCAAATTCTTTACAGATAGATGAGGACTTGATCATAACTAACAAAATATCTGATGATGTACAGTTACTCAGCCAAAGACTCTTACAAAGAGGCTGTGTACTCCCCTATATTTACTCCTTCTACTTGAAAGGTACCGAAACTGAGAGATGGCAGGGCCACAGATGGAAAGCACCTGAAACATTGCATGCCAGAGACATGCCTGTCAAACATAGACACCCACTTACTTTCTTATATGAATAAACACCAGTTATTTCTTGTTTCAGTTACCATTAATTTTGGAGGTCTATTTTTTAGAGATCAATATTTAATTTTAATTTTTTACCTTTATTTATTTATGGAGATGACAGGAAGAGAGAGATTAGAGGTGTATACATGCATGCTGTCAGGGAACAACTTTCATAAATCAGCCCTTTCTTTCCATCATATGGGCTTCCAGGGATCAATCAAACTCAAATCATCAGTTTTGTGGCTGGGTGCCTTACCTGTTGTGCTATCTCACTGGCCCCCAGAGGTCTATTCTTGAATTTAATGTACTCCTGGTGACATATTTAATGTACAACTTAGACATAATAATTAATAATTACAGACTTACAGATTGGAGTGTTTTCTTCATAGCATCACATGTAAATACATGGTTTTACCACTGTACCAAGTTACATACTCCACTTCCATTTCTTGTTTATTTTTCATGTGTGTGTAAAAGAGAGAGGCTCCAGGGTGACTTCAGGAATCATCCTGGATTGCCCTACTTCCTTTTTGTTTTGCTCTGGAGTTTTCTAGGTTCTACCTTCCAGGACTTGAAATGCAGGTTGCTACCATTTCCACTGGCATTTTTACATGGGATCTGAACTCAGATCCTTTTGCTTGCAAGACAGAGTCTTAACTCCTAAGCCATCTCTCCAGCTCCACTTCTGTCTCTTAATATTTCCCACTGCATGAGACACAGTTGCAGAGGTGAAGTCTGATGGTCCATGGCTTTCATGGATGGTTTATTCACTCAGCATCTCCCAGATAGAGCTCCTAATGCCGTTCAGCTGTCATGCAAATGCACGCTCTTGTTCTCCCAGAGCCATCAGAGGAAATGCCGGTTGGAAGATTGCAAAGTCATTACAACCTTTGAGAAAATTCCTCCAAATTCTTGTGCTATCAAGTCAGTGGCATCATTTTTTTGCCAATCATGGACAGCCACCATTGTTCTACTATTACATAAACCTTGTCCAACAGTCCCAGTCAGTGAATAGCAAAAGACAAAGACGGGAAATGTGCATTACAATCTGGAAGAGGACTGCACTATTTCCCTTTTCAGTTGAGTAAGCTCAAGCAGGCTTTCCCCAACAGACTTAATGCACTCAAAAAAAGTAAGTAATTTACTCCCCCCCCCTGTTTTTAATAAAAAAAAAAGTTCTTTTGTGAAATAACTTCTTCACTTCTGAAAATGGAAGCAGCAAGAATCACTAGCAATGATCTTTGCTGGTATTATGTGTACCTTAGCATGTATTATACAGTTGGGTAAACATACACTACTTCATTTTCTATATATGTTGTTTGTGCCATTTAATGTGAACTGCTCCCCATAGGTTCACATGTTTGAATACTTAGTCCAGCTAATGGTGCTGCGTAGGAAAGCTGTAGAACTTTCAGGAGGTTGAGCCTTGATAGACGTTTGTCACAGGGGGCGTGCCTTGTAGGTGGGATAACCTGATTGCATTTGTTTTCTCTCTCTCTCTCTCTCTCTCTCTCTCTCTCTCCTCCTCCTCCTCCTCCTCCTCCTCCTCCTCCTCCTCCTCCTCCTCCTCCTCTCCTCCCTCATGGCTGCTGTAATATGATCTTGCCTCCTGGGTGGACCACCATACCTGTCATCATGAATTTCTTACCATGTATGATGAACTCTATTCCCTCTGTAAGCATAAGCTAAATGATAAGCCCTTTCTCCCTTAAATTTTTTGGATCAGGATATTTATTACAGTATTAGAAGAGTGCCTGTAACAATCTATGTCTATATGCACATTTGTAGATGCACATGTAGTCAGTTGCTATTATTCATGGCTATTTTAGTTACCATCGTGTAGTTGTGACTGTAACTGTATGTAGGGGAGAAGTGCACATTCTGTTAGATTCTATTTAACTTTTTTGCTTGTTGTTGCTGTCATTTTTTTTTTTTTTGAGACAGATTTTTGCTCTGTAGCTCTGGCTACCTAGGCTGATCTCAGGCATAAGGCCAACCTCCTGCCTCTGCCTCTTAAGTACTAGGATTTTAGAAATGAGCCACCATACCTAGATTTGCTCTGTGGAATAGAAAAAATGATTTTCAAAGGTATTGAATGACTTCCTCAGCACACCCCACTGATAATGCAGCCCTTGTTGCAGTGCCCTGTGGCAGCGTCTCTGGGCTCTGTTCTCCAGGCATACTTCATGGCAGTGCAAACAATAAGGCCAGGCATTTCCCTGTTCATCCTCAACTGGGCATGTGTCCGGGAGACTCAAATTTTTTTATACTTCCCATGTCTATGAATGACAGACAGGTGTTTCATTCCATCTTGTGCTGCTACAAAGGAATATCACAGGCGGGGTAATTTAGAGGCAATAGAAATCTATTTGATTCATTGCTCTGGAGACTTGGAGTGTAAACCTGAGGGGCTACATCTGGTACAAGTTTGCTTGCTGTACCACAGGGAGAAGGGGAGGGCCAGAGAAAGAAAAGAGGAGAAAGGAGAAGAGACTGGTGAAGGAAGAAAGTGTGGCAGTTAGTTACAGGGATCAACATAACAACTGAAAGTTGAGCTAACACTGCTATTTAGTTAACACAGTTACGGTCCAGTAGTCCACCCAATGAGGCACAGACAAAGAACCTGACTAAAAACGATGTTTATTGAAAATGAGTTAAACAGAGCTGAGGCCTGAGGTCTCTACCTCTAAGTTCAGGACCTTAGAAATGGGGCCCCCAGTAAAGGCAGGGTGCGGTTCGTATAGTGGTTTCTGGTCAGGTACGTGCTGCTTGACCAGTGACTCCAGTGGGTTTTTTTTTTTTTTTTCAAATAAGGGTGGGCGACCCATCCTTGTGCTGTTTTGACTTTGTCTAGAAATCATAGACTTACGTGTCACTTGCAGTTGCAGTTAAGGGTTCAGATTGGGAAGAGGGGAAGACCTTGGGAGTCCCCTTGTGGTCACGCTGACCCAAGTCTGTTATTCATCTTAGGATCAGGTGGCCAGCAAGATTTTGTTGGCTATTCCTACGCATCAGCAGTTTACAGAAGCCAAGATACCAGTCAGTTCTAAGTTTAAATTTTTTCCACAGCATTTTTTAATCACAGCACGCAGAGAGTGGGGTCTCTCCTTTTTGTTTAGACTACCACAACACAAGCCTCCGTGTTATATAAAAAATGACAAATGGGCATTCAGAGATACAGAGTAGCAATGTTTACTTATACACCAATACTTGGCCCAAAGAGTATTTCTTTCTCCAAAGACTAGACATTGTTCTTTGTTTCACTTGTCCTTTATAGAGTGTAACTTTCTGGCCTCGAGAATTCTTAACCAAGCAGCCCCAGTCCCTTCCCCTTCATAAGTGGTTCAGGCTTCTCGCTGCCACCTCTGAATCAGCTAGATTACAGAAGCAGAAAGCAGGATAATGAAAACATTTCACATGAAAGACACCACTTCAAGGAAACATTTTATACGAAGGTCACCACTTCATCTGAGCAAGGCTGTGGAAAGTTATCTAACTGGTACAAAAAGATTCAACCCTTGGCATGTGGAACAGTTCCCTAGGCAAGTAGATAAGATGGAGAGAGACATTTTTGGGGTTTTGGCAGACTGGCAAGCTAGAGCATGTGCCCTCTGTCAGCCATTTCTGTAAAGATGGTGTGGCCAGTTCCTTCAGCCCCTTCTTGTAATAATGGATTTTAACTTAGAACTGTGGGCATGAGTAAAAACCCCTGGCTCCCCTATATTGTTTGGGCCATGTGTTTGCTTGCAGCAACAATATGAAGCTAAGACAGAAGGGGAAATAGGGTGTTAAGTCATCCCTCACAAGGACTCCCCTGCTGCCATAAACCACTCCATGGAAATCGTGTTCATCCACTCATAAGGCAGAGCCTCTGTAGGCACTCCCCAATACTGGCGCAGTGGAACAAAGCTTCCAAGTGAGCTTCAGGGGACACATTCTGGACCATCACTACGGATACTGATTGTGGGGTTACAAGAAAGCTTTAGGGAGGATGCAAATTCATCAACCCAGAATCCACAAATAACAACGGGTGATTGTAAATACATGCAACATGCTTTTCTGTCTGAGCTTGCAAACTATCCTTCATCCAGCATATGTGTTCTAGAATCACAGTGTTCGGGGTAGCAGTTTCGTTTTACAGAGCAGGGGCAAGAGAACCCACTCTAACAGCCAGCCTCAGCTGCTGCAATCAACACTGAATGCATAATGAGGCACATTTTCACAAGAGGACCATTCAGCTGGTGCTATGGGCTTTTGAAATGTCACTGACTGGTTCCCTCCTGCTTAAGCAAGTAATTAGCAGTTCAGCCACTTGTTTCTTAAACAGTCTCTCTAGCTACTTAATGAATTTTCATACCTATTTTTTTACCACATTTTATTACTTCGCCTTTTAGCTATTCTTATTTTATTATAGTCATTATTGATAAGTATGTGTCCTATTTTGTGTTCGATTCTTACAATGTATTTATTTCTGACGTGTGTGTGTGTGTGTGTGTGTGTGTGTGTGTGTGTGTGTGTACCCATACCTATATACCACCAGAGTGCATTGAGTGTATGTGCCAGTGGAGGCCCAAGGATGACATCAAAAATCATTCTGGATTGCTCTGCCTCCTAATAATCCCAGGCTCTGCCTTCCCGGGTCAGAATTGCAGGCGGCCGCCATATCCACCCAGCATTTTTATGTGAGATCTGGAGATCAGGAGTTGTGAGGCAAAGGCTTTAACCCCTGAGCCATCTCTCCAGCCCTACTACTGACTTTTCTTTTAAATTTATTTCTTTGAGTGGGGGGGAGAGTCTGGGGAGAAACAGAGAAAAGAAGGACAACAGGTTTACATGTCATGACATACATTACATGACTCCTGTGAGAGAATAACATTCGGAGGTCCACTCTTGTTTTCCACCATAGGGACTTCCGGAAATTGAACTCAGGTCACCAGATTTGTAGCAGGTATGCTGGCCACCGAGCTATTCATACGTGTGCAGCTTCTTCCCAAGTTTGTCTGCCTCACCTGGACCTGATTTGATGACATGATTTTCAAAACATGTGAGAGAAATTCTACGTATTCAAAACACTCTTGAGTATAGCTGACATTTCTAAGAATTTGAACCTCACATACAAGCAAGGTCCCATGACACATCGCAAAGTAAGGAACAATTTTATATTTAAAAATGGTGTGGTCCGGAACAGCAAAACTGGGGAAAAAAAACAACAAACCATAATTCAGAACATCAGAGAGCCTACATTAATCACCTGGAACTAGGCCGGCCTAATCTCTCCCCATCCTAAAGCTCAAGGAAATTTGCGGAAGAGGGAGCAGTAAGATTGTAAGAGTCTAAAGATGGGGAGGAGCAACGGTTACTTCGGCCTAACACAAGTTAAAGCCGAAGTAACCATAATAGGACTTGGCATGACCTGCGCAATGACCAGCATATCATTGACCCCCCAAAGGCTAGCATGGAACACAGGCACTAAGATCCATAGAGGCAAGGGATTAACAGCCACAACAGTGTTCCCATACTAAAGGGGAACACAAGAAAGGGCTCTAGCAAAGAGCGTAAGGACCCAGAGGAAAGTTTGACATTCACACTAAAGGATGCTCCCGGGATGGGGGAGAGAAGGGGCAATGGGAGAAAGGGAGGGAGGGGGGAATGGAAAGGGAAAAGGGAGGGAGGGAGCAAGGGGGTCAGAGGAGGGGTGGAGGAGGGAGGGGACCGGGATACCTATTAAGTTTGTATGAGTGGAAAAAATTAATTAATTAATAAAAAAAATGGTGTGCTCCTTCCCTCGCCCTTTTAGGCACTACCTTTGACATAGATAGTGCCAAAACTTCTCTTAATTCATATTCTTTTCTTGCAGGAAATAGAAAGGAAAATCTTGCTCTCCTTGGCAGATGCAAGCATCCACATCTGTTACCACAGTTACTGCCCACGTGGACTCCGGGCCTCCTCCTGTCATGGGAATCACACTGAGCTGTGGAAACTCGGGAACTTAGCAACACTTACTGCCAGCAGACAAGATGCAGTCTTTCATATCCATCCCATTAGTCCTATAACGGTTTACAAAGCATTTTCACATCAATTATTTCATTTAATCCTAATACCCCTGTGAGACACTTGGGGAAGTATCATAATCAGCTACAGCTCACCAGCGAAGGCATGGAGTCTCAAAAAAGAATACACCAGAAAAGAAGGAGTTCAGCCTGTACCTGTGGATGCTATGGTGGTTTGAAACATGTCCTCACAAACTCATGTGCAGCCAGAAACTTCAACCAGAACTTCAGAATGTCACTGTGGTTTGGAAATAGGGTGTTTGCTGATACAATTGGCTAAAGAATTCTAGGTAGAATCCTCTTGGACTCAGACATCAATTGTGTGTGTGTGTGTGTGTGTGTGTGTGTGTGTGTGTGTGTGTGTGCATGTGTGTGTGTGTGTGTGTGTGTGTGTAAGGGTGCATTTATGTTTGTGTGCCTATAGAGTTCCAAGGCTGACATCTGGAATCATCCTGGATTGCTCTGCCTCTTTATTGCTTTGCTCTGGGGTTTCCTAGGCTCTGCCTTCCAGGGCCGGAATTACAGACCTCTGCCATTTCTACCTGGTATTTTTTATGTAGGATCTGGGGCTCTGAACCCATGTCCCTTTTGCTTGCAAATCACAAGTTTTATCCCTTGAGCCATCTACTCAGTCCTTAGATTCAAATCTAAGTGATGGGGATTTAGGTGCAAAGACACATTCCTGAAGCCCCCACAATAGTACAAAAGGTTCTCCTTGCAGTTGTGGGAGGAATACGACTGTGCTGACGCTTTGGCTTAACAACCTCCGTGGACTTAGAAAATATATTTTTAAACTCATCTTTGTGTTTAAAGTGACCAGCATTTGTAGTGATTTGTTCCAGACCCTTTGGAAGCAAATGCATATTTCGCACATGGAGACTCTTCTTTATTTGCTGTGTTTCTTGCAAGAATGGCAACCATCGCTCCAATAAAACTTATAAACATCCTATAAAATCTGTGGCTCTTTCAGTTTCCAAAATAATTCCACCCACTGCCCCAGCTGTAGAGAATGGGGCAGATCTGTTGAGGCTTCTTTCCAGTCAGGCATCTGGGCCATTTCAGACGATTGTTCCAATTCTGCTCAAGAATGTTCATTCTTGAGCTGCTTCTAGAAACTTCCATTGGCTAAGAAAGGATCTTTAAAATTTTCTTTATGGAGAAGTTTTGGGGCGTGGCTAGAACTTTTGGAGCTCTATGAGTAGGAAAATGCACTGCAAAGAGTCCTCTGGTGTTGGAGATAGACTGCTCCCCACACTGACAGTGTGTAGGCAGACCAGAGCAAGACAGTATAGATGACCACTGGACACTGCTCAATGGGGCTTTCAGCTTAAAGCAAGTTTAATGCGTGTAATTAATACTGCATGATGTGAACAAACATTGTGATTCTGAAATGCTAAGGCCCTTGTTCAAAATCAGCAACTATAAAGTTGGTTCACAGATGCATGTGAGATGTGTTCTACACATTATGTGCTTATTAATAATTAATTAATGCATAAATTAATACGGTTTAAGAAGTTCACAAAAATATTGCCTTGGAGTTTTTGTTTTAAAGATTCCTTATCCAGATCTCCACTTTCTGAGATGCCCAGTTCTCTTTGCTACTTCTAATGTTAAACAGAAAATGAAGCTCTCAAACCCAGATTTCTGTATTATACAATGAGTTCTCCCATTTATTCTTGGATGCCACCAGACATGTGTGCGTGCATCCAAACTGAAAATCAAGAATACCGCAACTTCCAAAAGATGAATTAGGAAATGGTCATTGGCTTTGTGAACTTCCTCCCATGACAGTTACATCAACTGCCCAGGCCAAACATGACAGGTTAAGGTCATAGCCCTCCACAGATATCCTTCCTTTTCAGACACCATGTCAAGTTTGAGAACCTCCATTGCCTTTGCTTCCAATCACCTGGCCACAAGTCCAGAGTCCCCAGGAGTCCTTTCATGGTCAGTGATTCACTGGAATGAGTCACAGAACTCAGGAAAGCACTGTGCTTATAGTCGCAATTGTTTGACACCGAGAGGATACAAGTCAAAACCGAATGAAGGAGAGAGCTACAGATTGAGTTCCAGAAGGATCTCAAACAGGAATGTTCCAATCACTCTCTCCCAGGCAGGATTGCCTCCTCCAGGTTTTCCTATATAATACACCTAAAGAATCATGGCAACTGCAGAAGGTCACCCATCCTTCAGTGTGCAGAGCTAGTCAGGTTTCATTGCATGAGCCATGAGTGACTGAATCACTGGCAATGTGACTGAGCAGCGTCCCGCTCATCTTACCAGTCAGCAGGCTTGGCCTTGGCCCACTGAGCCATCTCACTGGACCCCATGACTAGATTTGCCCCAATGCTAAGGCATTTCATCAGCTTAACTGTATATCATTGTACATAAAATTATACATTATACATATCATTAGCACAAATTAAATGTGCCTTGAAGGATGATGCACTGTATTTAACAAAGACAATGCCATTCACTCAAGGAAATGCCAGGACTTAAGAGCATCCCTCATAGGAATTGAGGACCAAGACAGCAAAATTCCTCCTTATACACTCTCATGTACAAAAGGGTTCATCTCTAAAATGAAAATCGTGAAAGCCCCGCCCGTACATGGGGATGTTGCAAGGTTCAATAATGTAATATATCTTTCTGGCATGTAGCACTCGTTCTGGGTGTGAACTGTTGTGATGATGGTACTGAATTTGTGATCCTGAATTCCTCAAACCCTCATTGGCTACCAATTCTGTTGTGGGCTCCTGAAGGCAGTGGGAATATTATATGCATTTTCTAGATTTTGAGTGATTGTCTAGCACAAAAGATTTCCAATGCACATTAATTGACTCTTTTCAGAAATGCACTTGTTTGTAAACCTGGACCATTTGAGATTCTGTGTTACTTGGCCTTATTTCATTTAAATGTCATAACTTGTTTGGAACGGTGGTAAGAGCAACAGAAGCTACACGAAAAGCAGTAGCTCACTCCAGGATACTACACATACGGTAAAGCACATGGATGGATAGAAAAATGTTTGTGTGTACGTTGCCATTTACTCTTTAAAAATTTGAAAAGCGGCATAGGCGGCCAGCGGCTCCAGGCTCAGCGTCAGCGTCTGCAAAGTGTAGGTGATCTTAGCGCCCAAATGGCTGTGAGGCAAGGCCAAGGTCAATCAGGAGACCAGCCAGTGGCTGTTGGAAGAGAACGACCATCTGCTCCGCTGTATCGTCGAGTACCAGAACAAAGGCTGGGTGAACGAGCCTGTGCAAGTACCAGCTCGTGCTGCACAGAAACCTCATTTACTTAGCGACTGTCACAGATGCCAACATGACCAGTGTTGCCAAAGCAGTGGAATAACTGTCCAGTGACTGTTGTGAGGAGTGACCAGATGGCCATCTATGAAGTAGAAACTGAGCTCTTATCAACTCAGCTCTTTCAAGTGAAAATCCTACGGTTCTACCTGAAATGACTTCACTGTGTTTTTAGCAGTTTTTTTAGCAGCGTTTTTAGTAGTTAAGCACATCTCACAGTAAAACAACTCTGAAGACTGTGAGAACAGCAGTGGCATTCTCCTTGTGGATAAAATCCATGATTCTTACTTATTAGCTAATATCATGCAATAATAAACGATATACAGTTTTCAAAAAAAAGTTTGAAAAACATCAAAAATAGTAAGTGTCCGCGGCATGTGTGATGGCTACTCTCAAACATCAACCTGACACGTGAGAGGTGGGGTTTGGGCACACCTATGAGGACGTATCTAGTTAAGACAGACCTCTTAGCAAGCCTCCGGGAGACTTCTTGACTGCTTTGATGCAGGCAGCAAGGCCAGTGCAAATGCCATGTGTAAGACAGCGAGCTGAGCACAAGCCAGCACGCACTGGTTCTTTCCCACTGTTACTGGATGGTGTTGCCAGTTCCCTCTGTTCCTGCTGGTGTGACTTTGTACACATGGTGGGCTGCAACCTAGACTTGTGGGCCAACAAGATCCCCTTGTTGTTTGGAACAGGCATTTATTATAGCAATGAGCTACGAAAAGTAAGATGATATGAATAATTTCTGTCATAAAAAATTGTAAACCATTGTTTCCTATAACCTTACAAAAAAAGTAATTGGAAATATGCCATTCACAACAAGAACAAAACTAGAAAGCATTTCAAGTGAATTTATTGAAAGGTGTAATTCCCTTAGAGATAGCTAGAAAACATGCTGAAGAACATTGCAGATCATGAAGGAGAAGATTTGATATTTGTAAAATCCTGCTCGGATTTGTAAATGCAATGCAATCCTAATGGAATCCTCCGAACTACTTTTTATGAACTATGGAAAGATCATGCTGGCATCCACATGGAGGGAAGAGCAGAGAGTGTGCAAATTGAGGTGACTTGGAAAATGAAAAGCAAGTTCGGTGTCTCTAATCCAATATCAAATCTTAACAAAAGCTAGAGGAACTTAAATAAAACAGTATTGGAACACAAGTAGACACGAAGATCTCTGAAACAGAATAAAACAGAAATCTGCATACGCTAAATGTAATATTTCAAACCAATGGGTGGAGTAGTTAATAAACAATACTAAGCTACCTGAGCATTTGCTGGTGAAAATCACCAAGATGTATCTTTAAAGTGTTATAACGTAAAAATCAATTAAAACTTAAGATCGAAGGTAAGAATTAAAAGTGTATAAACAAATAAATGAAAACACATTTCTGACCAAGAGTAGGGAAGTCCTTCCTAAGTTATTTAGAAGCTATGAGAAAGGACTAATAAAAGTAACTACTTCAAAAACTAAAACACATGACACAAAGCAAAGAGATCCATCAACATATATATCATAGATATAAGATTAGTTTCTGATATAGATAAAGGCGATTTTCTAAAAACAGGAGTATAATCAATCCGATCTCAAAACAGACAAAAAAAATTGGAGCAGGCAAGTCAGAGAAGAGAAATACAAAAAGATCCGAAATACAGAGAAGATGGTGCTCGAAGACATTAGAATAAGTTTTGACATAAGAATGTCAAAACTAAAGTGATAATATACCATTTATTTTGCTCTTTGAATTAGCAAAGATTCAAGTGTGTGAATTCTCATAAGAAACCAACTGGATCCCAATGGCACATGCCTTATGTCTCAGCATTATTGTCTTTGGTTTTTTTAAACACTTGGATGATCAATAAGACATGTTTAAGGTAAGTAAGAGTGAAACTAGAAACACCCTCAATGTCCATCAATAAAGGGATGGTCAAATAATCACAACAACATTGTAGATGCCCAGTGAAATGACGTATGATGACCCAGCTAAGAAGTAATAACAGCTGATGTTCACATCTGTGAGGTATCATGTTGTATGAAAGAGCTGATATCACGAGAGCTCTCAAAGATATGCTGTTGGTGGGAAAAAGAGGTTGCCAAGCCACAAACAGAGAATGTTATTATTTGTACTTTACATAAGGCAGAAAATGGCCCAGTTGGTAAAGTGTCTACCCTGCATGTCTATGGGAACCTCAGTTCAATTCCCAGCACTTATTTAACAACAAACCCATCTATATTCCCAGTGTCATGGGGATGAAGAGAGGCATATCCCAGAGCAGCCTATCAAGTCAGGTTTCACGAGAGACCCTGTCTCAAGAAGTAAAGTGAGAGTCGGCGAGATAGCTCAGCGGGTAAGGTGCCTGTTTGCAAACCTGATAACCCGGAAGCCACATAGTAGAAGGAGAGAAATGACTTCTGAAATTTGTCCTTTGCATTCCGCCTGTGCACCAGAGCATTCATGTGTTTCCTCTCTGTGTATCTTTCTTTCACACACACACACACACACACACACACACACACACACACACACACCATCATCATTATCATTGTTACCCCATCCTTTTGTGGTCCAGATGACTGAAGAAATAGTATTTTTTTTCTTTTTCATGTATGTGGGGGGGTGCATGATTGAGTGAATGCTTGTGGGGTGTGGGGGATGTGAGTGTACATGTATGAGTGTATGTACATGAGTGTACTTGAATGTGTGTACCTGTGGAAGCCCAAAGGTGACATTGGGCTCATCCTCAATCTCTCTGTCACCTTACTGGTGTGAGTCTGGGTCTCTAATTAAACCCAGCACACCCCAGTAAGGATAGTCTAGCTAGCCAGTTTGCTTTGGGGATTCCCAGGTTCCACCTTCCAGGGTTAGAATTCAGATAGCCCCACATCGCTGGCATTTTTACATGGAATCTAGAAGTATCAACTCAAGTCCCTTGCTTTAAAACACTGAGCCATCTCTCCCAACTCCAAAATGCTTTAGTTTTAAGAAAAAGGGAGTGCTCAGGAGATTCAAAGGGATTCTCAAGAGATTCATGCAGAATGATCACTCTTGTGTTTTCTCTTGTGCTCATATTTGTACCTTTTAGCTTAGCAAATATTTGAGAGAGTAAAAAAGATTGACTGCCTGTTCCCATCATCGCTTAGGTGAAATCATCTATTCTTGTGCTCCTAAAACAGGAGCCCTCCTGACCAGAATATCACTTTTCCGTATTATTTTCCATCCCTTTCACCTTCCTGCTTTTGTCTTTAAGAGAGCTATCTTAAATAATAAGTAAAGTCTTCTTTGTATATGTATGTTTGGGAAAAAATCCATGTAATCTATTCCCACCCACCTGTACAGAATAAAATAAGCACATAAGTTTAGACATAACACTTGAATGGGGATAGAAATGGCTGTTTTCATTGCTTTGGGAAAACAGCAAGCAATTTTCAAAACTAAACTGGTATGCAACCTGAATGTGAACAAGTGGAAGGAGATACAAGGAAGGGAACAGCTGCACAAACCTGTGAGCTTCTGCCTGTCAGTGGAGTTGGTTAGGTAGTAGAGGACAGGCCGCCAGCTACAGGTCTGGTCCCCCTGATGGTAGCTGCTGTCCTTCTCTAGCAACCACAGAATGTCCCGGAGGTCCCAGCACTTTGATGCCCTAACAAAGATGCTGTGGTTTCCACTCTAGTTCATTTCACATTCACGGTCTTCACAACCCCCAGTCACCCACCAGTGTCACTGGCATGGTGGGATGGTGAGCTGAAATGCCTTCTCCAGCTCCAGGAAAGCCAGAGTCTCAGATCAGCACACATCCCAGCACCAAATAGAAGGAAGAAAAGGGGTCTGAGGAAAAAGTTAGGTGATGTTTCTTAAATAGAAAGTCTCCGAATGAGGTTCCTGTGTCCCAGGACTATAGTCTTGCTCATTCAATGTTCTGCTCTGGAGTCCAAAAGGCAAAGCAGCTGTGTCCTGCAGCTGTGGATATAGCCGCAGTTTAAGGGCACTGACCCGCTCTCTGGAAGGAGGTACAAGCTTGCCTGTGACCCTGAATGGAGTTTCCATGGGACAAGGGCCAGGAGACTGGATGCATGGCAGATCCAAGAAATGAGAGAGGAGAGCAGAAGAAGAACCACAGTTCTGCCATGTGGCTGAAGATAAGGAGACCCTTCCCAGATGAGAGACCCTTCCCAGAGGAGAGACCCTTCCCAGAGGAGAGGCCCTTCCCAGAGGAGAGACCCTTCCCAGAGGAGAGGCCCTTCCCAGAGGAGAGACCTTCCCAGAGGAGAGACCCTCTCCACCCCCAGGAGAGTATGTCAAGAGGCAATGTCTTTGTCAGGTGTGGTGGTACTCACCTGCGGTCACTGAGGAATGGGGGCTGAGGTAGAAGGATCAAGAGACTTTGTGCCAGCCTGCACTTCAGCCAGTCCCTATCTGAGAAAAGAAGGGAAGGGGATGGGGGAGAGAGAAGAGAAGAGAAGGAAAGAGGAAAAGAGGAGAGAGGGAAGAAAGGGAGGGAGTGAGGGGGGAGGAAGGGAGGGAGGGAGGGAGAGAGGGAAAAGATAGAAGGAAGGATGGAAGAGATGGAAAGGAAGGATGGAAGAGGTGGAAAGGAAGGATGGAAGAAATGGAAAGGAAGGAGGGAAGGAAGAATCAGTTGAAGCAAGGAAGGGAGGGAAGGAGAGAAGAATAGAAGGTAGGGAGGGATGAAAGAAAGGAAGGAAGGAAGCAAGGAAGAGAGGGAGGGAGGGAAAGGAGGGAGGGAGGAAAGAAAGAAAGGAAGGAGAAAAGGGGGGAAGAAAGGAAAGAAGGAAAGAAACAAGAGAGGAAGAGGGAAACAAGAGAGGGAGGGAGGGAGGGAGGGAGGGAGGGAGGGAGGGAGGGAGGGAGGGAGGAGGAGGGAAGGAAGGAAGGAAGGAAGGAAGGAAGGAAGGAAGGAAGGAAGGAAGGAAGGAAGGAAGGAAGGAAGGAAGGGCCAAGGAGCTTTGGAATCAGTCCCACTGCCGCTCTCCAAGGTTCAACACTCTTGTAGAGTTTCCCATGGGAAAACCTATTGCCCCACAAGGTGGAAGGTGTCTGGGAGGGGCTGGCCAGGTCCAAAGCAACATGAGCTCTCTGGGATTACCAGTGTCTCATACTGTGTCCAGTGGAGAGGTGGAGCCATCTCTGAGGGGCCCTTTCTAGAAGGATTCTGCATACATGCTGTTTGACACATTCCGGTCTTTTTCTCACTCACGTTCCAGCAGACTCGATTGCTCTAGGTGAACGCATTTCTTCAAGACCCTAACTGGAAGCTTTGGTCAGACTTTCAGGGTTAAGCTACAGGAATTTCCTTCCGTTTCTGTCCGTTCTCAGAGGCCATTCAGTAAGAGCACAGACATTCAGTTTTGTTTTCATATTTTTCTCCTTTTTCCATTTTCATGTGTCTGTCTGTGGGAGGGGGCACGTGTACAGATGTGTTTGTTTGTGTGCGGGTGCATGAACGTGGAGATCCAAGGTGGAAATCAGGAATCATCCTTCAACACTCTTCCATTTTATTATTTTGAGACAGGATCTCTAATCAAACCCGAGTTCTCCAATAGGGTTAGCCAACTAGTTCTAGAGATCTCCAGTCTTTCCCTTCTGAGGCTGTAATTACGGGTGAGCCGCCATAGCCCACCTGGGATTTCACATGAGATCTGGGGATCTGAACTTGGATCCTTTTTGCTTGTGTGGCAAGCGCTTCAATTGCTGAGCCGTCTCTCCAGCCCCATACAAACACTGAAAAGCAGTAACCCCATCTCAAATACTGACAGCAGCTTCAGGGCAGCACTATTCTGGACTTCAAGTTTTGCGGAAAATCATCACGTTTATACTCATTAGGCCAAAGAGTATCAGCTCTCAGCACTTTCCTACGAACAAGGAAAATGAAGATCACAGAGCGAGGTTAGAAGCATGGTGGCAGTAGTAAAATACTAAGGCTGGCTGGATATGCAGCTATCACAGCTACAGACAAAGCAAAGAAGGGGATGGGTCAAAGGAAGCACAGTAAAGACAGAGAGTGTTTGCTTGAAATGCCGTGTTTTCTTCCAATTGCGACGCAAACAGGTAGATATGAGGCCTTCTGAAGCCCACTACCTGGAACACGCAGGTTTTGAATTTTCTGTATTGGAGGAATGCCTCGGTCCCTAGTTTCATGTAAGGAAAAGCAAACACTACACCAGTGAATGGAGTCTGTGGTGGCAATAGCCTAGTGTGCATGTGTACAGTAGTGCCGTGACATTCATTCTTCAGAGCAGGAAAGTTCAAAAGCAAAGGGCTGGCAACTAGCATCCCCTGTGGTTTAAAAAAAAAAAGCAAAGAGGAGATACGGAGAGGAGGAGCAGGAGAAAGGGAAAGATGGAGAGGAGGGGGAAGAGAAACTGAACTTGGTCTTTTATAATGAACTCATTCCCACAATAACCTGTAGGACTAAATCACCTCCCATCAGCCCCTATGGCTCAGGCCTGCAGCACGAAGGATTGGGTTTCCAGCAAAGGCATTTGGGAGATGCATCCCAGCTGTGGCGGCTCTCTTCACAGAACCACAAGAGGATTAAATCAAAGCATCTGGGAACCAAGCTCTCTACTTGGTCCCTGAACTATGTTATCTAATGTAAGATCAAAAGGAAACTTGGGGAAAAGGAGCTATATCCATGGAAGGGGCACCAGGATTACCCCCCTTTTTCATGGATGCAGTCCCGTCTCTGCACTATCTTCTAGCAAGGAAGCAAGCAGCCGATCCCAATGTTTAGCATTTAAATCCAGAACCTTACGAACTTGACAGAGTGCTTGATTTCTATAGGGGACTTTGCTTGCTCCTTCATTTGTATACTGATTCAGCCAGAAATACCTGGAGCTTCTGACCCAAGCTTTAGAAAAACTGTGGGGGAGTCTCTTTTAAAGTACATTAAGCTTTCTATCAAGTTTATCTGGAAAAAATTATTTATAGCTCACTTTTCTTGTTGACTAAATCATTCTGATTTGATGCATCACAAAACATAATCAAACTCTAGAGTCTTAAAAATACAGCCACATGTTGTTGACCAATGGAGATATACTTTGTGAAATATACCATTAGGTGACTTCATCTTTGTGTTAGCATCAAAATGTACGAACAAGATGACTATGACACCATTAGACTTTAATGTTATGGGACCATCATCACATATGTGGCCTGAAATGCCATTAGGTGGTATATGACCATAATCATTGACTGACAATTCTTTGGTCAGTATTTGGGTTGGATAGTGTAGGTCTCACCTCTGCTAGCCTCACTCATGCTGTAAGTTTCTGGAACATTGTCAAGAATTAGATGGCCCTGGAGAGACTCACTCGCACATCTGGTAGGTGATGGAGATAGCAGAAGAACTGGGCCACGGTCCTCCGGGAGCTGGCCTTGCCACCGGCCATCAGCTTCCAAAAGCAGAAGGACAGAAGCAGTGAGGCATCAGTAAGGAATGGCCAGAGTCCTGTTCATGTTGTGCTTGGTAACTGTCCCAAGGGGCAAGGAATGGAGAAGCACACTCCACCTCCTGATGGATGAAAGGAATTGAAAAATTAGTGTTACCTTCACGTTGAAATATTATCTCACTTAGGAAAATTTCAAATCACGCTGTTATAGATAATGCAGGACACAGGATTCACATGATAGAGACAAATTCCTATCTATAGTTTCTGACTATAGTGGAGAATTGACAGAACCTAAGGGGAAGGAGTGGGGAATAGAATATCTGCTGCTGTTGGAGAAATGGTATCAGTGAAGGAAAACCTAGTGACTTGAACTGGGACAGTGGAAGACATGAAAACCACTGTATGGCAAGTTTGTGGTTTGACAAACCCAGATTCCTTCAGGGGCCGAAAGCCCAAGTTAAAGCTGTTTTTTGCCCTTTGTAAGTTTGGCTGCCTAGAAAAGAGGCTTTTCCAAAGTTAGCATGCTAAAGTTGGTACAGCTATAGCTCAAGTAGACCAAGCAATGTTTCATCAGGCAGCGTCCACAGATTATACTGGTTTCTGTGTATGATTATGGGATTCATGGAGAGCAGCAAAAGCTTGGCCCCAAGTGGCAGGTGTAGAGTTTCTGCAAGAGAATGTGAAGCTTTAGCTGCAGGCACCAAGTAGCAGGTGAACCCGAAGTGGTGTTTGAGATGCCAGAACCATGATGAGCATTGAGGACGGCAGTGAGTGAAGATTCAGCCTGGTTCAGAGGAACTCTGTTCTTACAACTTTGAGCTGCAAACAGGGACTGGGAATGCCTAGAATCTTTGAGCCACCATTACGTGATAAGCAACAGAAGATGGACATTGAAGGAGAGAATGCAGTATTTGATTTGCTGGACTTTGATCTTTTTAATGTTTTCTTATTGTTTCAAGATCCTTCTGTTTTAATGTTTTATCTGTTTTAAAGTATTTAATTTATTTTGATTTAATATATTCTTAAGGTTAAGGAACTTTGAACTTTTAAAATGTTGGAACTGGGGGCTGGCCTCCTTAGCGTAGTAGGCAGTGCATCAGTCTCATAAAATGTTGGAACTGAAGTTTTAATGAGAGAAGATTTTAAATTTGTATATGAAATGTATTTATATTTTTAAGATAACTTTTAACATCTGTGGGAACAAGGATTGAAGGTTACAGTTTAAAAGTGCTATGTTTTTGTGTCAAGTTGACAAGGGGTGTCATAGTTAGGCACAGGTACCAACTTGACAGTTGAGGGTTTGAGCTCTGGACACATTTGCAGAGAATAATGGTTGAGTTAAGCCCAGAGCAAGCCTGTAGGAGACTGTCTAGCTGATGGGGAAGGTCCAGACCATGGTAGCGAGACTAAACCCTGAACAAATGAAAAAAATACTGAAAGCTGGTTGAAGAAGTGGACATCCTTTTGTATACTGGCCAGACATACTGGTCTGGCAAGTAAGGATCATCCCTCTCTCAGCCATTACATAGAGATGGTGTGATCAGTCCCCCCGGCCTGGTGTTGGTGCCTGCTCTCCCATCAAGCTGGACTACAGACTGTAACACACTATCAGTAAGAAAATAAATTCCTCGTTCCCTTAAGCTGTTTGATGGTTATTTATCAGCAACCATACAGGCTGACTGCAACAGTGAGTTCTAGGACTTAGAAGCAAACCTTGGTGTGAGATTGTAAATGTTATTTCAGAAAAGTAATCAAAAGAATGAATCTCTGCCATCTAACTTTTATTTTATATTTTAAGTATTTTGCTTAAAGGTTTCTTTTACTATTCAGGTTCCAGCAAGCATGGTCTACCATCAATCGATATTGAGTCTCCCACTGGGTATCCAGTACTATCTAGGATCTATTTTTAACTTCTATCTCCTGTTTGTTCAGATGAGCTTATTGCTTTAAAGGAAAAAAAAGCTATATTTTTTATTGCTCTACCTCTCTCCCCAAAGTCTTCTCCAGGATGTCATATAGGCCTTGAATTCCCTGTGAAGCCAAGTATAACCTTGACCTTCTAACACTCCTGCCTCTACTTCCCAAGTGCTGATTATATGCAAGTACCACCATACCTGTTTTTATGGGGTGCTGGAAATGGAATGGAAAACTTTGTGCATGCTAGGCAAGCATTCTGATAACAGCATATTCTCAAAATTCTCGTATGTAAGAAATGTATGTAAACTGAGATTTGTTTAGGATTCTGGAATAAGCAAGCTAAAGTACATCTACTCCTAACAGTAGAGGCAGTGCTGGTGAGTTTAAGGGCTTCAATTTGAATCCCCAGCACACTCATTAAAAAGCCTGTAACCCAGTGCTGGGGGGCAGAAACGGATGGACCCCAGTCTAACCAGTCCAGTCAAAATGACAAGCTTCTCGCCATATGTTCTCTCTTATATGCCAATGCTAGCAGATACCCTTGTATCTTGAATTTTGTTTTTGAGTATGTTTGTTAGGCAGAATCAGAAAACAATGCACTGATTTTGCCCCACACCGAGCCGGAAGTGTCCCGGGCACTCTGCCTGATGGCACACTGTCATTCCACATAGTAGTGGACACTCACCTCCACCAAGTACTCTGGGTGGTCCACTCCCTCTCTTGTTCTCCCTTCCCCCTTTTAGGATTCTGCCCTGTGAACTCAAGACACAATGTCCCCCTCATTCTCAGAAGTGTTTCCTCTCCCCAGGAAAGCCATCCGGCTCCGTCAGGGCCCCCTTCCATGCTGGAACTACAAGGCTTTTGCAGAAATTAACATGGGGGGCGGTTTCCTCATCTCCTGGATACCCAGCCTCCTGCTCTGGTGTCCAGTATCTAGAAAACTGTTGTTTTATCTATTTTGCTTACCTAGTATTTCAGGAGAGGATAAACTCAATTTTATCATTCCATCAGGGCCTGTTTGGAAGTTCTTGGTGCCTATTAATAGTTCTCCCTAAACTCTTTAAGAAAATCTTGTTTTACCATGTATTACACCACTTCTCTATTTATAGATAAGAGGTAACAACATGGGAAACTGGTTTGATGCAAATGTGTTGCTTTTTATAACATTTCCCCCAGCATTTAGACTTTCTTGAAGCAGGACCTTTCCATTAAAGAATGAAAGACACATCCCTTCCTCTATGCAGTGAGTGTGAAAAGGCTGGGAAGCATGATGTGTGTGTGTGTGTGTGTGTGTGTGTGTGTGTGTGTGTGTGTGTGTGTGTGTGGTGTGTGTGTGATGTGTGCATGCATGTGGGATGTGAGGTATGTGTGTGTGTTGTATGTGCATGCATGTGAGAGGTGTGGTGTGTGTGCATGCATGTGAGAAGTGTGGTGTATATGTGTGTGTGTTTTATATGTACACGTATGTAGGAGGTATGGTGAATATGTGTACATGAATGTGGGATGTGTGGTGTGGGGGAGATATGTATGCATGCATGTGAGAAGTGTGGTGTATATGTGTGTGTTGTATGTGCATGTATGTGGGAAGTATGGTGAATATGTGTACATGAATGTAGAATGTGTGATGTGGGGGAGATGTGTATGCAAGCATGTGAGAGTTGTGGTGTGTGTGTTGTATGTAGTGTGTATTTGTGTTTGTGTTTCTGTATACGTGTGTGTTGTGCTTACCACTTAATTAGTATCCCACTCGTTGGTTTGTGAATGTGTTCTCACTATGTAGGTCAGGCTGACCTTATACACATAATTCTCTTGCTTCAGCCTCCTGCAAGGAGTATTCTTTTATTTCAAATCTCTAATTTGTTCCCAAGGCTTATAGGGAAGCTGAGTGTGCCCTCCAACTGCAGTCTTACCCCAGAGAGTAACCAACCAGGAATTATGGAGATGTGAGGAAGAGGAGCTGCAGATTCCATGGCAAGGAAAAGCCCATCTGTTTCTTTCCCCTGAATATGCAGAGATGGCTAGGCAAGCCTGACGACCGAGTTCTGACTCCAGGAACCCAGAGTTTCCTGAATCTGCCCTCTGATCTCCACTTGTATATCGTAGCTCATACATACCCCCCAAATACTAAAAAACACAGAAGTAAATTAATCTGAGTAATAAACGAGGAACGATATCACCAGCACCTACAGCTGCCTAAACAATATGATTGAGCCCTGTTTCAACTAGAATTCTGAAACAAGTGTTAACTACTATTAAAAGCCAGAATCTTGTTGAGAATGGCCTTGTAGGCAATTGATGCGGCCTTTGCTTTTGAACTTTAGCCCAGTTTCCACTCAGCATAGATAGCCACGAAGCCACAAAGAAGTCACAATGTGACTCAGAGAGGGCTCAGCTTCTCATTTGTGGAGCTCTGGGGTGTGGTTGGTATTGTGTGCTAACAGCTGTGTCTAATCATGTGGGTACCCTGGTTCCCTTCAGTAGCAATGCCTTGTGAAATACAGGACATACTTGGGAAAGTGTGTTTCTACCTTCTTGTGAATGGTAAGAATTGATATTTTCCTTTCAGGAGTATGGGTGCATTTGGTAAGAGACAATTCTTATCTAGTTCTTATCTTAGGAAATAAAGACTGTATCCTTAGATCATGCTATTGCCAGCAACAGAAAACACAACTCTTATAGGTTGAAACCACAGAGAGTCTACTGTCCCACGTCACACATAACTGAGCAGTTGAGGGAGGTACTAGTATAGCTTGATAAGAGTCTAAGGCTTCTCTCTATCTCTCTGTCTCTCTCTCTCTTCAAGAATCTAAGAAACAGAGCTTTGCTATGAAACAGTCACTCACATGCTTTCTGGGCTTGGATGGCTTATAAATGATAATATGCAAAGGTAAGACCTCTGCCTTCCTGAACAGAGACACATCCCCCATCACTTGATATACAAAGTAGAATAAGTCTTAGCTAAACTCAGGAAGCTTCCAAATATCAAATACAAAAACAGTCTTCAAAAAATACAACGTTTTTAAAAAAAAATTTAAAAAATACGTTTTTGTTTAAAATTGTTCCTAGCCACTGTCTTTTCTGATGTTTTAGCAAGCTTTAGATTCTTTTCAAATGAATACTGCTGTCCAACCCAATCTAACAGGAGCGGATTTGAAAAGTAATCTCCAGCATAAAGCAGCTGGAAGCATAAGTGAAGAATAAATTCAGTTTTGAGTGTGCGTGGCGGGGACAATAAACTCAACATCACGCCCCATGAAGGACATTCTTTGTAAAAATGCCAAAGTCATTTTCAAGCATTGATTTCACATTGTGCTTCAAGCAGATTACTTTGTGGGGAACAAAACACAAGCATCAAATGCAATCAGGACACGGACGCGGAGAGAGGAGCCATCCTACGAGAAAGGAAGCATTGTTCAGATGAGAACTAGAACCCCAACCACAGGCCAGTTGATGGCTCTTAGAGTCCCCAGAGCTGACCCCAAGACTCGGTGACGCTTTTTCAGAACACACAAACGAATACATTCCCTCCCATTATGTTTGCAGAAGCAGAGAAGATTTGAAACTGCAGGAGCGGTCAAGAAAGGATGCTTGGTTGGAGGTAGCAAGATGGCTCGGCAGGTAAGGTGCTTGCTCACAAACCTGGTGACCTGAGAGTCTAACCCTGGAAACCCACATGGTAGAAGGAGAAAACTGACTTCTGAAAGTAGTCCTCGGACTTCTACCCATGCACCATGGCATGCATGGGCTTGCCTGCCCACCTCTCACCCCTCAAATACATATGCACGCTGAAGTAAGATGAAAAGGGTTTTGTGGTTATTGTTATTGTTGTATTTAAAAGGAGCCTTAGACTCAGATGCTCAGAGAGAAAGCCCAATGCGCAAAACCTGTGGGTGAGTGAATAACCTCGCCTCCTCTCCTCTTTTCCTCAGCTTTAAAATAAAGATAGCCCAGGGGCTTGCAGACCAGCCAAGCTAGCACAATGAGAAACTTCAGCAAAAAACCTCGACTCAAAGGAATAAGGCAGAGGAATGGAAAGAGGCCTTCTGGCCTCAGCACACATGTATAAGTGCTCATACACATACAAACAGACATACACATAACACATACAGACACACGCATGCATACACACATCAACAGACAAAATAAATAAATAAAAATAAATAAATAGGGCTTATAATAATACCTATCTCACTGGATGTCCAATGGTTAAATAAGACAACACCTGTAAAGTACTTAGAATAGTGTCAGAATATGCAAAGTGGTCAGTAAATATTAGATTTTAAGATCATTTTATCTTAAAAATTAACATTTGAAAACAGTCTTACCTTTTTTGAAAATACTATTTTTAAATTATTTGAGAGACAGAGAAAGAGAGAGAGGAGAGAGAGAGAGACCACCCTACATGCATACCATGATGCATGAATATAAGTCAGAGAACAATTTTTGGAAGTCAGTTCTCTCCTTCCCCATGTGGGCTTCCAGGAATCAAACTCGGATCACCAAATTTTTAAGGAGGTGCTTTAACCTGCTGAGCTATCTCGCCAGCCCCATTCTAAATTTTTTAATTCAACAAATGTGAATACAATTAAACACCACCAACAGCCTTGCAGCAGAAGCATTCTGAAGCATTTGGTAATTATCCACAAGGGACTTCTATCATACTTTAAAATAAAGCCACCAAGCCCTTCTGACATCACCTTCTGCTAGCTCTATGAATGTTGTGCATTCTTTGCTGTGGGTAATTTATCTAAGTGTTATCTGCTCTAATTCATCAGTACTTTATTTATAGAGCTGCTTTGCTAGATTACATATTATGGGTTATTATAAATCATCAGATAACTCTGTAGATCTGTCTTAATGTAGAAAACAGCTACCTAATGTATCAATACTTCTATTGTCTCAAAACACTCATTGTGCATCAACCAGAATGAAAGACTAAAGATAGTCTAAATGTTTGAATAATTTTTGGTACTTAGGCTGGAATATGATGCAACTATAAAGAAGAACATGGACATACTTCATATATCCATAATACACTGTTACCTAACTGTACTTTTCAGACTGTGATGTGTAAGAAATGTGTGACTAACGTGCCCTCATGGACTAACGAAGATCTCAGGAGAGATAATTACATGCAGTGGAAACCTTGAGGACTAGATCTGGATGAGTGAAAGGAAATGCCCTTGTCAGTGGGGTGGCCTGAAGAGGGGCCACTTGGTATGCTACAGAGGCCTGAACCCCCACAAGAGTAGAAAAGCCAGAGGGAACCCTGGAGCCCGTAGAAGCAGACAGGCAGGAGGGTGGGAGGGAATAGGATGAATTGATGAAATGAAGGGAGGAAAGATGAGAAGGAGGGAGGTAGAGATATGTACTCAATATGCTTGTAAAGTCAGGAAAAATATTATTATAAAAAAAGAAACGTATGTAAGGAGGTCATTTGCATGGGAAAAAGCCAGGGGAACACACACAATATAAACTAGGTACCTAACCTACTGTTACAGGCTTTGAAGAAGCTCTCTTCACCTCAGACCTTCTTTAACCTTTTGATTTTCACCTTATATGTTTATAGTACCTATTCAGCAATCAAGTAATATTAGCATAAGTGAACATTAAAAAGTAATTTTGCAATCAAAAAACTAAAATAGAATGTTGTCAAAGACAGAATCTCAAGACTGAGGAAATGGCTCAGAGGTTAAAGCCCTTGCCTCCAAAACAAAAGGACCTGAGTTCAAATTTCCAGATCCCACATAAAAAAATTATTGGGCAGTTATGGCAATGACCTGCAATTCCTGCCCCAGAAGACAGAGTCTAGGAAACCCCAGAGCAAAACAATAAGGTGGTAAAGAAATCCAGGATGATTCCTGATGTCGCCAATGGGTCTCCGCAAGCACACACACTCCACTCAAATGCCCCTGGTTTATACACACACACACAAAGAGGACAGGTTCTTCCCCCCCTCATACAAATGTAATAGGTACCCCTGTCCCCTCCCTCTCTCCACCCCTCCCTGGACCTCCCTGCTCCCTCCCCCCTTTTTCCCTTCCTTTACCCCCTCCCTCTCTTTCTCCCAGTGCCCCCTCCCCCATCTCTGAAGCATCCTTTAATGTGTATATCAAATTTTCCTCTGGGTCCTCCTCTCTGATGAGGTGTAAGAACTCAGTGGTATTTCCTAGAACTCTTTCTTGTGTTCCCCTTAAGTATAGGAACACTATTGTGACTGTTAATCCCTTGCTTCTAAGGATCCTAGTGCCTTTAGTCCATGCTAGACTTTGAGGGGTCATTGCGCAGATCATGCAGAGTCCTATTATAATTGCTTCGGCCCTAACTTGTGTGGAGTATCTTGCATATCATGACTCCTCCCCCTCTTGCTGCCCCCTCTTCCACAAATTTCCCTGAGCTTCAGGATGAGGAGAGATTAGGCTGGTCCAATTCCAGGTGGTTGATATAGAGTCTCTGATGTTCTGAATTATGGTTTGTTAATTTTTTTTTTTTTTAGTTTTGTTGCTCCTGCAATGCCCTTGGTTCCATCCTGATGGGTATTGGATGTCACCCCCTGGCCAGAGATAAAAAGCTGTTAAAGTAGAGTCTTATTATAAGGGTAGATTCAAAGGTAGATGGAATAAGAGTAGGAGACCACGGTGGGGAGGGGATTAGTCTCCCATTTGCAAAATGGTTACCTTCTATCTGCAGACTGTATGCAGAGGACAGGTTCTTATCACAGACAATGATAAGCAGAATCATACCTATTCCAGAATTTGTACTAGCCATTGTGCCAAGGCAAATGTCCTTAATTAAAGATGTTAGGTAAAGACTCTTCTGAAGTATTTGGCATAGCTGCAGAAGTGGGGCCTCCTTCAGCAGCCCTTCTCTTCTTGCCTCCCTGTCCAGTTGAGAGCAGAATGGTCAACGGGAAAACTGATACAGACCAGGGCTCTTCAAAGGTGTTGGCTTCCTGAACATGGAAAGGTGGATCTGCTGGAGGTTGGAAGGTGATGCAGACCGCGGTGGAGTTCTTATTGCCAAAAAACCACTCAGGTACCCAGGTGGGTACATCAAGATGGATGAGGGCCAGAGCTGGGGACACAGCAGTATATGTGCAGACGGGAGAGAAGGTTAGGAGACAGATTCCTCTGGGCTCGTTGATTAGACATTGGCATCTGGAACAAAATTAACCTCTCCAAGAGAAGGGCCAAGGAAGACTCACAGCTCCTGACTTTGAGACTTGCTGAACTTCTGACGCAGCCAACAGCAGAGGAGAGCCAGGTTTGTGTGGGCAGACCCTGAATCCATTTTTAGATGTGCTGAACTTGAAATGCCTTTGAGGTTGGCCCATGGGCTCAATAATGTCTGCTTAATGAGTGAACAAACTAGTCCAGCCAATGTGAGAGGAATGTGCACCTCAGACGCAGTGCTTCCTGGGTCATGGATTCCCTTGTGAATATTCTGAGAGCATACACGCACTCGTTCTCACGTCAGCAGTCTCCTGCATAACTCCAGATTGATTCACAGAGCCCCCAGGGATACTTAAAATCCGAAGAGGAGCTATGTCTATAAAATGCAAAAGACACACACTTTGAATGCTTTTAATGGCCTGGCCTGCTTCTCTGTGTTCTGCCACACATAAATCTCAAAAATTAAAGGAAAATACCTCCCTTTGAATTTTTTTTTCTTTTTAAAATTAAATAACCCAGTCACTGAAGACTCTCTGGGATAGTCACCTGCTTCCCAGCCCAGCCCAGCCCAGCCCAGCCCTGCGTTGCCTTGCTTAGAAAAAAAACAATGTGCTCCAAGAAGGTGTTGAGATTTCCTTCATTGGCTGGGTGACCTTCGTAGACCTTCCCATGCTTGGCACAAGGAAGATCTCTCTAGTATCACTGTCAACTTCAAAAAGTCCACCGGTTCAAGGCAAATGTACTGCATCCAGGAACTCACAGCAGTGAGACTTGTCCTTACCAGACCTGCATAATGACTGAAATACCAAGATCCCCCACAGACTATGAGGACCTGAGGAGAGATAAGAAGCCATAGGGGAAACCTTAGGGACTAGAGCTGGATGAATGAAGGGAAACACCCTTATCAGTGGGGTAACCTAAAGAGGGGCCACTTGGTATGCCACAGAGGCCTCAGTCCCCCCACAAGAGTAGACAAGCCAGAGGGAACTCCAAGATCCATAGAAGCAGCCAGGTAGGAAGGTGGGAGGGAGTGGAATGGATTGACGAAGGGAAGGGAAGGAGGGGGATGGAGGGAAACATGGATTAGTACTCAATATGCTTGTAAAACTAAAAAAATTAATTAAATTAGAAAGGTCCCCTGGCTGTCATTTATGACATGGTCTGAGTCGTGTCTGCACTAGAGTTCGTGTGCTGTGTCTTGGCCCTCAGATTTAGAGAGTATGCAGGCTCTACTGTGTCCTGCTGCGTCTCAAGCCAACCAATCTTCAGAATCAATAGGGGATGTCCAACCTTGGCCACGCCTCACTGAGTTTTCCAACCACTGGTAGACAAGCTGGCTCCATTTGTAAAGGTTTTGTTCTCTTATGTGTTGCATCTTAGTTATGGTGGTCTTACAATGATATAAGCTGGGGGGGGGCACTCATCATCTGTTTGATGGGTCAGACCTGGACTGCCACCGGAGATGTCCCTACACACTATCTGGCCTGCCATTTTTAATTCCCAGCTCATCTCTAGACAACGCCTTTAAGCTCTCCATGATCTGCTTAGATCTCAACTTCAACATCTCTGTACTTCATTTAGAAAAATAACAGGAAGCTCAAATTTGTCCTTCATGTTGTCTGCAAGCACCGGGACATGGGCAGCTGAGATCTGGGGTGTCACTCCTGTATGCCAGCAGTGATTGTAATAGCAACAACAACAACAATAATAATTGTCATAGTTTGGATGTGATTTCTCCACATACACACATACAGGATCACGTGTCTAAATTCTTACTAAATTAATAAAAGTTAAATGTTTGGAAAGGATGTGGCACCTTTAGGAGGTGGAGTTTTGCTGGAGGAAGACACAGCATAGGGAGCCAGACCTTGAGGCTTGATGGCCCAACCCTGCTTCTTCTTGCAGTTTTGTTCTTGCTTTCTTTGCCTCCAGGATGACAGCGATGATGTGAGCCTTCCTCCTGCTTCTGCCTCCAAGCCATGCTTTCTACTGTGAGATTCCAGCTGTGATGGAACACAGCCTTCCCTCTGGAACCAGAGGCTAAATAACTCCCTTGCTCCCTTTCAACTATGTCTCACAGCAGCGAAAAATAGAGTAACTACAATAGTGATGAAGACTGAGCAGGTTGTTTGCAAAGTTTCAGGTACATTCTGATCTAAATTTTATACGCAAGGAAGTCAAGGTTTAAAAGGCTAGGTGAGGGGCTGGAGAGGTGGCTCAGGGGTTAAGCCTCTGCCTTGCAAGCAGAAGGTCCTGAGTTCAGATCCTAGACCCCACTTATAGAGGCCAGGCGGAAGCAGGGGCTGCCTACGTTTCTGGTCCTGGTAGGGCGGAGCCTGTGAATCCCTGGGGCAGAAGTAAACAAGGAGGAAGTGGAGGCGGTCCATGGTGGTTCCCGAATTCACCCATGATTCTATACACACATACATACACACACACACACACACACACACACACACACACACACACATATACATTCACATGCACATACACACGTACAATTGAATAAATAATAAAAAAATTAAAAAAAATAAAAAGCTAGGTGACTTGTTTGCAGAAAAGGGGATGAGAAACATGGAAGTGCTAGAAGAGGAAGACAGAGAGAAGACCTGGAAACTGGAGGTCATACCCTCTCTGGAAGCATTGGCTTTGTTACTCAGTAAACCTGACAATCTTTTGCATCACGTGTATGTGTGTGTGTGTGTGTGTCTGTGTGTGTGTGTGTGTGTGTGTGTGTGTGTGTGTGTGTGTACCAGACGGCATTTGGCACTTGAGTATGTGTGCTTTTGGAGGCCCAAGGGTGACTTCAGGAATCATCCTGAATTGCTCTGCCTCCTTATTACTTTGCTCTGGAGTTTCCCAGGCTCTGTCTTCCAGGACCAGAATTGCAGGCTGCTGCCATTTCTGCCTGGCATTTTTACATAGGATCTGGTGATCCAAACCCTTTTGCAGTGTGAGGCAAAGGCTTTAACCCTTGAGCCATTTCTGCAGCCCACCTTTGGCCCCCTTCTGATGCTCCATCCTGTATCACAGGGGCTGTGAACCTGGGAACTACATAGTTCAGATTTCTTGCCCATTTAAACATTGAGTGTGGTGTATGTTTGGCCAGTGAGAGACATCTGGAAGGCAAGAAGAAATGGAGGCCATTCACTCTGGCATGGCAGTAGGTGACAGATTACCAGGCTTCAGTGCTGGACACTTTTCAGCTTCTCTTAGACTCCGCATCCCACTGCCTCCCCTGACTTGGAAGTGTAACAGCTTTGACTTCAGCAGGAAGCCCCATTGTCTCTGACCCCTGAATGGCTGCAGTAGTTTTCTGAGCTCTGGAACTTGGGCCATCTGACCCAAACAACTTGTTAGTAGCCTCCTGACTGGCTTTTCCTGGCCTTCTAGCAGCTTTGTAATTCTATAGTTCCCTGTAGTGAATTTCTTTCTGCTGGTTACTGAGGAAGGATTCTGTTTTCCTGGCATGGCAGAAATAATAGTTCGGTATTGAATTGTTGCATTACCTCTGTAAATTCCGTTGTTTCTACCACTTACCAGCTGTGTGGTAATGAACAAATTGCCTTGTGTATGCCACACCACATTCTACCAAGATTAGTCCCTGTGACCAATAAAATATGACAAAAGTGGTATGTGTCACGTCTCATGAGATTGTTATAAAAATCTGTGGCTTCTGTCTTGGGTGTAATCTCTGCTCCCCATCCTCTTCCTGAGGAAAGCAACTACTGGGTTGCCCTGAAATTCTGTTAGTTTGCTAAGGAAAGGAGAGACCAGATGTATAAGGAGTCGAAGAGGAACACAGTTCTGCATCCTGGGACTAGGAAAGCATTTGGGTGAAGACCAGAAAACCCTGCTGCCTTCAGCCTTACATCTATCCGAGTGGCCGTGCAATTGGTCTTGTGGTTACATGTGTTACCGGCTGCTTACTTGGGTTTTAGTTTATTCCAGGGCCCCTGGGATTTGGACATATAACTAAATCCCTAATTTCCTCCTAGATTCCTATGTATAAATTCCTGTGGCATGAGGTAATGTGGCTCTGTCTCCTTGCAGCCCATATTGTTCACGGCACTGATTATATTCCCATGTTATGTGTCCTCGCTGATTTGGACAACAGCGCCTGTGATCAAGATGCCCTTCTTTTGTTGCTGGTGCAAAGCGAGAGGCGCCAGTGGAAGAGCTGGTTTCTTCAGGGTTCTGCTCACAAGCATAAGGCTGTCTCTGCAAGGCACACCTACTCTTAACAAGCAAGATGAAAGACCCCAATGTCAGCACACTCTCCAATGAGAAGAGTCTACCAGACACTGACTTTATCGCATTGCTCAACTTCTTTCTTTACCAGGAACTCAATTAGTAGAAAAGCTACTTGATCAAACTCCTTTTAACAGAATCTGGGGAGATGGCTAAAAGATTAAAGCCTCTGCCTCACAAGCAAAAAGTCCTGAATTTGAATGCCCAGATCACACCTAAAAATGTCAGGCAGAAATGGCAACAGCCTGCAATTCTGACTCTGGAAGACAGAGTCTGGGAAAACTCAGAACAAAGCAATAAGGTAAAAGAGCAATCCAGGATGATTCCTGACGGAATACCAATCCCAGGTGATTCCCAGTGTCACCCTTGGGCTTCCAGGCACATAAATTCAAGTGCCCTCTTTTACTTTACACACACGCACACACACACACACACACATCTTTACAATTACACAGTAGACGCTTGGGAATCTGCCCAATGCATTTGGCCTGGAGGTTCTTTCTTTTCTTTCCTTTTTTTTTTTTTTTTTTTTTTTTTGTGTGTGTGTGTGTGTGTGTATGGTATGTGGCTCTCTGTGTGTATCAGAGGACAATGTGTGTGCCTGTGGATGCTGAAGAGTGACTTCTAAAATCACCCTGGATCACTTCTACCTCCTATTTGCTTTTTTTTTTTTTTTAGTGCATCTAAAAAGAACCTTTTCTTGCTTTTCCTTTACTCAGGTACCTTGTTACTTGCCTTCTGCTCTCATGCCACCTTCCAGGCTCTGTCTAAAGGTTTTGCACATCTGCCAAAGGATAGTCATTCTCTGTAGGTGCCAAGAGATACTGCTTGAAAGAAGCTGAACGCTGTGAATACCATCTGCACTGTAGATCCAGGATGAAGGGCAGATGGTGAAACCAAAAATAGGAAGGTAGTATACAAGCATGGAAAGGACTGATGACGGAGACAGAAAAGTAAAGGAAAGAAGATAAAATTCTCAGCCACAGCCAGCCAACAGCCTAAAATCAAATCCCGAGGCACCTTCATGAACATGTGGGCGGGACATTGTTCTCAAAGGTCAGCCCTTGTCAGTGTTGAAAAGGTTGAATTATTGCAAGTTCTGCTCTTCCTTTCTTGCCCAAGGACACTCGGGTCTCATCTTCCAGTCTAGCAATGTCATTGTGCTGACAGTTCTCAAGGCAGAGTCTGAATAACAGAAGGACTCAGGGTCCCAAGAGAGGCTGCTGGGCGCACATGGAGACCTGATCCTCCTATAGGCCTGATGGGAGGAGCACGCACCACTCTGCAGAGAAGCCACTCTGCAGAGAAGCCCGTCCCTGCTGGGCTGCAGCTGCTTATGTCAGCCTGGATAGTGGGTTTTTAATCTTGGTAACTGCCTATTTTCGTAATTATACTGTGTTTTAATTTTGTTTTCCCCATGTTCAACTTATCCACCAGGTGATAAATGTGCAGACCTAGAAATCCATACAGCTTTAACTCCAGCTCTTTGCAAGGACATGCATTTTCCCTTATACTTCAGAGAATAACCAGCCTGGTTTGAGGAACCCCCAGGGAATGGACACTATGACACCCCATCCCTGCCACTACCAGCAGAGGTGACCAAGTCATATCTCTCTCTCTCTCTCTCTCTCTCTCTCTCTCTCTCTCTCTCTCTCTCTCTCTCTCCTCCAAGAACCACATGAGTTAACTGACATCTCTAGGAGAAATGACCCAGCCTGGACATGAGGGTCGGAGCTGCCAGCTGGGGAGAAGGAGCCACGGGCTCCTCGTCACCCTAAGCAACAAGCCAACTTACCAGTTTTAACCCTGGGCTTGTCAACCAGAGGGCAGGGGCAGGCAGAGCAGGCCGGTGGGCATCATCAAGAAAGGGACCATCAGATTCCTGAGTGACCAGAAGTCAGACAAGACCATCAACCACAGCAATGGCCGTGCGGAGAGCCAGGGTGTTCCGGTGTTACAGAGCAGGGCAGAGAGGACTTTGGTTCTGACTCTAGTGAAGAAGGTCAGCCAAGGACAGCAGGGAGTGGCGGGGCTGGTCCAGATAAGCCCAGCACTCCGTAAGTAGGAGCACAATGAGGAGAAGGCTAAGAACTTTCTCAGTCGTCTGACATCAAGCTTATTTTGTGCCTTTTCTTATGTAAGTAACATTGCGATTATTTTTCATAGAAAAGTATAAATCCAACGTGCTTTGTTCTTGAGTCGTGCTAGACTCTGAGCACCTGACACCCAGTGCCCATTTTGTCTAGTGCTAATTCATCCTGTTTCAGTAACATGTTTCCTTATCAGTTTTTATATTAAATGTCCAATATACGTTTTGGCAGTTTAATATTCTGCTAGGATTTACTGGAGATGGGACCGGGGAGATGGCTCAGTGGGTAAGGAATCTGATTGCAAACTGGAGATCTGAGTTTAATCCCCAGAAGTCGACATGGTGGAAGGAGAGAATTGACTTTCAAAAGTTGTTTTTATAGACCTCCACCCATGTAACATGCTGTGTTCTCTCTCTCTCTATCTCTCTCTCTGCCTCCCTCTCTCTCTCTCTCTCATAAAATAATGAAAACATTTGAAAAGGGGTTAGGCTCAGTGTTTAAAGGCTTTGTTCACAAGCAAAAGGACCTGAGTTCAGATCCCAAGAACCCAAGTAAAAAATGGCAAATGGAAATGATGTCAGCTTGGAAGGTGAAACCTGGGAAACCCCAGAAAAAAAAGGAATAAGATGGAGAAAAATCCAGAATAATTCCTGATGTCACCCTTGAGCCTCCACAGGCACATACACTCAAGTTCTGTCTTACACACACACACACACACACACACACACACACACACACACACAAAGAAAAGAAAGAGATATGAGTTTTATTAGAACTGAGGATCTGGTGGCCAACAGAGCCATAGTTTAACTTTAAGATGGGAGAGTATTAGAACAGAAGAGATAGCTTAAAGTCATAGAGAATAGGGAGATAGCCGCCATGACAGCATGGTAGTATGGGGGATTTGCAGTGATCCCCCAAAACAAAAAGAGTTGTCTACCTTTTCATAGTTGTCAGATATTGCTAAGGTGGTGTTGGTGGGACCTTCGAGAGGAGCTTGGCTTACAAGCCTCTGCTTTCATGGGTGATTTCATGCTATGGTAATATGCACGGCTTTCTTTTGTGACTCTCACTCTCTTGTGGAAGAAATTAAAATTAAAAGGTCAACAGACTGAGATGCTCCTGGTTTCAGGCCAAGATGACAACACGAAACACCAGACTTGGATATAGCTTCTTCAGAGAAATTTTTAAAGGGTGGCAATCCAGGGCTGATGTATGACAGGCAAGTGCTTTATACTTAGCCCCCTCCCTCAGAAAATGTTTAACCCCTGAAGAATTTCTTCTTTCCCCACAGGTAAAAAAACCCACTTAACCTAAAACTTTTCAGAAAGAGTTATGCCATCCATCGGTGGGGAGCAATCTAATTGTGTGATAGCAATCAGGGTCATCTCAACCTTAACTTCTTTCATCCTTGTTCTTTCTCAACATTCTCTCCATATAGACTGCTTAGGTATATTTTTAATTTTTATATAAGTATTTCATTTACTTGAGCATATTCCCTCCCTGACTCTCCACTCTCTCTTCTGCCCCTCCCACATCCCAAACATCTATTTTGCTCCCATAGACAGTTTTATTCTACTTTCATGACAAATATACCTACATATTTATATGAACCTAGGAATCCCAAATGAGAGAAGCATACAATATTAATCTGAGACTGACTTCATTCTCTTAATATGATTGTCTTCAGTTGCATCCATTTTCTGGCAAACATTATCTCATTCTTCTTTATAGCTGAGAAAAATCACACACACACACACACACACACACACACACACACACACACATTCTTTGTCCTCTTATTGAACACTTAAGTTGTTGCCATAATTTAACTATTGTCAATAACACTGCCATAAAGAGTTATGTGTAAGTGTTTCGTGAGGTGAGATACTGACTTGGAGATCTTTAGGTTAATTAATACCTAGGAGTGGTGTGGTTGGGTCATATGGAAGATCTCTGTTTTAGTTTTCTTTCTTTTTTTTTATTTCTTCCACTCATACAAAGTTGATAAGTACCCCATTCCCCTCCCTTCCTCTACACCTCCCTGTATCCCCTTGCTCCCTTCCCCCTTGTCCCCTTCCTCCCCCCCAGTCTTCCATCCCCCCCCCGCCCCCGTCTCCCAGTCCTCCTCCCACCCCCGTTCCTGGAGCATTCTTTAGTGTGCATGTCAAAACTTCCCTCTGGGTCCTCCTCTCTGATGAGATGTAAGGACTCAGTAGCATTGCCTAGAGCTCTTTCTTGTGTTCCCCTTTAGTATGGGAATACTATAGTAGCTGTTAATCTCTTGCCTCTAAGGATCCTAGTGCCTGTGATCCATGCTTGATTTTGGGGGGTCAATGATATGTTGGTAATTGCGCAGGTCATGCAAAGTCCTATTATGATTCATTGATTTTTTTTTCAGTTTTACTGCTCCTGCACCACCCTTAGCTCCATCCTGATGGGTATTGGATATGACCCCTTGCAGTCCTTGATGGTGGCCTATTTTCTCTGTTGTAGTGTGATCCCCTCTCTCCTTGTTATTGGTGGGGCTCTCCTTCCCCTTCCCTCCTGTGTATAATCTTTGCAATCACTGTAGGTATTACAGAGCCTTATCTTTGAATGTGTCACTAAGTGGGTTTGGTACTAGGATCCGCCAATTAGGGAGTACATACAGTGCTTAATTTTCTGTGTCTGGGATACTTCACTCAATATAATTTTTTCTAATTCGATCCATTTCCTGGCAAATTTCATTAAATCATCATTTTTGATGGCTGAGTAGTATTCCGTTGTATAAATGTACCACATTTTCCTTATCTACTCATCAACTGTTGGGCATTTGAGTTGATTCCATGACTTTGCTATTGTAAACAGTGCTGCTATGAACATGGTCAGGCTTGTGCTATCGAGGTGAATTTTTGCTGTATGGGGGTTTATTCCCAAAAGTGGAATAGAAGGGTCATATGGCACTTCAATCTTTAACTTCTTTAAGAATTGATAGATGACTCGCCAGAGTGGTTGTATAAGCCTGCATTCCCACCAGCAATATAGGAGAGTTCCCTTCTCGCCACATCCTCTTCAACATTTGGTGTTGTTTGTTTTGTGGATTTTTGCCATCCTGATCGGGGTGAGATGATATCTTAGGGAGGTTTTGATTTACATTTCCCTGATGGCTAAGGATGCGGAGCATTTTTTAAGATGTTCATTAGACATTTCAATTTCATCTCTGGTAAAGTTTCTTTTATGTTCCAAGGCCCATTTTTAAATTGGCCCATTTGTTTCCTTGGTGATTAGTTTTCTAAATTCTTTGTGCATTCTGGATAATAGAGCTCTATCAGATATACGGTTAGTGAAGATTTTCTCCCATTCTCTGGGGTTGCCTTTGTGCTCAAGTTACAATCTCTTTATCTGAACAGAAGCTGTTTAATTTCATAAGATCCCATCTGTTGAATGTTGGTTGTAGTGACTGTGCTATTGGATTTCCATTTAGGAACTGTTGGCCTAGTCCTAGTTCAGCTTGAAGGAGTTCCCTACCCTTTCAACTAAGGTTTTTATAGTCTCTGGCCTTATATTGAGGTCCTTGATCCATTTGGAATTAAGTCTTGTACATGGTGACAAGTACAGGTCCAGTTTTAATCTTCTGCATGTGGACATCCAGTTTTGCCAGCTCCATTTGTTGAAGATGCTGCTCTTTTCCCATTGGATTTTTTGGGCCCCTTTGTCAAAGATCGAATGGCTATAATTGTATGGGCTTATATCTGGGTCTTCAGTCCTTATCCATTGATCTGTGTGTCTATTTTGGAGCCAGTACCAGACTGTTTTTATAACTACGGATTTGTAGTATAGATTAAGGTTTGGTATGGTGATACCTCCAGCCGTGTTTTTGTTACTCAGGATTGTTTTTGCTATCCTGGGTCTTTTGTGCCTCCATATGAATTTTGAGATTGTTTGGCCAACTTCTTTAAAGAATTGCTTTGGGATTTTAATTGGTATAGCATTGAATTTGTATATTGCCTCTGATAGGATGGTCATTTTTATGATATTGATTCTGCCAATCCAGGAACATGGGAGGTCTTTCCGCCGTCTGGTGTCTTCTGTAATTTCTTTCTTTACGATTTTAAAGTTTTCATTGTAAAGGTCTCTTACTTCCTTCATCAGGTTTATACCAAGGTATTTCACTTTTTTAGGGGCTATAGTAAATGGGATTGTTTCTCTCAGGGCTTTTTTACTTCGTTCATTCTGGGCATATAGGAAGGCCATATTTTTGTACATTTATTGTGTATCCTGCCACCCTGCTGAACTTCTGTATTAGTTCCAGGAGTTTCTTGGTGGAGTTTTTAGGATCATTCAGGTACATGATCATGTCATCTGCAAATAGAGATAACTTGACTTCTTTCTTGCCGATTTGAATCCCATTTATCTCCCTTTCTTGTCTTATGGCCTCAGCTAAGACTTAAGTACAATATTGAATAAAAGTGATGAGAGTGGACAGCCTTGTCTAGTTCCTGATCGAAGCAGGAATGCTTCAAGTTTTTTCCCATTGAGTATAATCCTTGCTGTGGGCTTGTTGTATACAGTTTTTATTATATTGATAAAGGTTCCTTCCATTCCAACTGTCTCTAGGGTTTTGATCATAAAAGGCTGTTGGATCTTGTCAAAAGCTTTTTCTGCATCTATTGAGAGTATCATGTGGTCTTGGACTTTGGACTGGTTTATATGGTGAATTATATTTATTGATTTGCATATATTGAACCAACGTTATGTGCCTGGGATAAAGCCTACTTGATCCCCGTGAATGATCTTTTTGATATGTTTTTGAATCCGATTTGCTAAGACTTTGTTGAGAATCTGTGCATCTGTGTTCATCAGAGAGTTATCTTTGTTAAGTGTATCTTTATTAGGTTTTGGGATTAAGACAATATTAGTTTCATAGAAAGAATTTGATAGTGTTCCTTCCTTTGCTATTTGATGGAACAGTTTAAGCAGTATTGGTATTACTCGTTTCTTAAATGTCTGGTAGAACTCTGTGCTGAATTCATCTAGTCCAGGACATTTTTTGGTGGGAAGATTCGAGATTATTTCATCGATTTCCTTGTATGTTATAGGACTATTTAAATAATTCAAAACTTCCTGATTCAATTTAGGTAAGTTGTACTTACTTAGGAATTCATTCATTTCTTTTGTCAAATTTCCCAGAGTATAAGTTTTTGCAACATGACATTATAATACTCTGAATTTCCTGGGTATCAGTAGTGATAACTCCATTTTCATTTCTAATTTTGTTAATTTGAGTTTTCTCTCTCTTGCTTTGGTTACTTTAGCTAGGGATGTATCAATCTTATTGATTTTTTTCAAAGAACCAGCTTTTCGACTGGTTGATTCTCTCTATCGTTTTCTTAATCTCAATTTTGAATATTTCTCCCCTTATTTTACTAATCTCCTGTCTTGTACTGCTTTGGAGATCGGATTGTTCTAGTGTCTCTAAAGCTTTAGGCTGCATTGTTAAGTTATTTATTTGTGATGTTTCCATTTTTTTGATGTAGGCATTAAGAGCTATGAACTTACCTCTTAGGATAGCTTTCATTGTGTCGCAATGATTTGATAAGTTGTATTTTCATTATCGTTCACTTCCAGGAAATCTTGAATTTCCTTTGTAATTTCTTCCTGAATCCAATTCTCATTCAGCATCATAGTGTTTAGTTTCCAGGAGTTAGTGTATTTTCTGTTGTTTGTTGTGTTGTAGATGTCAAGCTTAGACCATGGTGGTCTGATAGGGTACAGGCTAGAATCTCAACTTTCCTGTGTATGTGGAGATTCGTTTTTGTGGCCCAATATGTGGTCTATTTTGGAGAAAGTTCTGTGTGCTGCTGAGAAAAATGTGCATTCTTTGGTGCGTGGATGAAAAGTTCTATAGAGATCTGTAAGGTCCATTTCTTTAAGGGTTTGATTAAGGTCCATAGTGTCTCTGTTAAGTTTTTGACCTGTTGATCTATCCCATGTTGAGAGGGCGGTGTTGAAATCCCCAAGAATTATCGTTTGGGGGTAAATTTCTCGCTTTAAATTCTGTAGGGTTTACTTAATGAATGTGGAGGGGCCCGTATTGGGTGCATATATGTTCAGTATTGTGAAGTCTTCCTAGTGAATTGTACCTGTGACTAAAATGTAGTATCCATCTGTGATTTTTTTTGGTTTGAAGTCCACTTTCTCTGATAGCATAATGGCTATCCCTGCCTGTTTCCTGATTCCATTAGCTTGCAGAATTTTGAACCAGCCTTTTATTTTTAGGATTTTGTGGTGAGATGGGTTTCCTGAAGGCAGCAGATCGATGGGTTGTGATTTTTAATCCAAGTTTATAATCTGTGTCTCTTGATTGGTGAGTTAATTCCATTGTTATTTTATGTTATAATGGAGGAAATTATTTTTAATTCCAGACATTTTTTATGTTTAGTGGGTTTTGCAAGTGTATTATTTGGCTTTTAGGTTTTGGTGGTATTATGATTTTGGTGGTATTATACTTCCCTTCTGTCTTCCTACGTACACTTGTTTTTTTTTCCTTCAAGCTTGAGTATCATTTCTAGCATTTTTTTGAAGGCCTGGTTTGGTAGACACGTAAGCCTTCAAATTGTCTTTGTGCTGGAAAACTTTTCTTTCTCCCTAAATCATGATGGATATTTTGCCAGGTATATCAGCCTGGTTGACATTTTTGCTCATTTAATACTTGAAGTACATCTCTCCAAGCTCTTCTTGCTTTTACTGTTTCTATTGAGAAGTCATTTGTTATTTTAATAGGCTTATCTTTAAAAGTGACTTGGTTTTTTTCCCTTGAAGCTCTCAGCACCTTTTCTTTGCCTTGAATGTGGAGTGTTTTGACTAATATTTGCTGTGGTGAGTTTCTAGTTTGGTCATATCTGTTTAGGTTGTGGAATGCCTCTTGTATTTGGATGGGCCTCTCATTCTTTATTTGAGGGAAGTTTTCATTTATGATAATTTGAAAATTTTTCTCAGGTGTGGTATTTTTGTATTCATGCTCTAGTATTCCATGAATGTGCATGTTAGGCTTCTTCAGGGTGTCCCATAATTCTTGAATATTCTTCTCAAGTTTTTTTTTGGCTTTAACAACCTCTTCCATTGAGCTGGTTAATACTTCATCTTCAAGATCTGAGATTCTATTTTCTGCTACATTCATTCTGCTGATAAGACTTTCTGTTGAATTCTGAGTTGAAGATAACTTTTCTTTTAGTTCAATTTTAAACTCTGCCTGAGACTGTTTTAACTGCTCAATGCCTATTTTTCTCAACTCCTCCAAGTGTCTGTTGTGTTCCTGTTCAAAGTGGTTGATGTGATTATTTAATTCCTCCCAGATTTCTTCTTTCATAGTATCGATCATGGTAATGATCATGCTTTGAAAGTCATTATCTTGGACCTGGCTTTCTTGACTATTTTCTATAGATTTTTGTTCTGGTTGGAATCTATCATTATGGGGCTAATTCTTTCAGTGGGAGATTTGTCTTCTGGGTTTTGTTTCTCATGGATCTGCACTTTGACTTGGGCATTGTTGTTTTGTCTCTTAAGACCTTTCAGTTTCTTTCTTTTTTTTTTTTTTTTGACTGAACTGATTTAGTTGGTATTACTACTCTCTGGCAATTATTACTAGTGTTTGCCTTGGAGTTGGGTATGTTTGTCTGTTGTTATTTCCTAGATGAGGTTAGTACATCAATTAAATCAGGTTTAGTAGACAGGGGGTGAATATTAGTATGGTAGTGCACTTTTACGATTTAGTACCTTGGTGATATGTGAGGGTGAGTGGTATAATCCCTGAAGTTGTATATGTTTTGGGGGTGGCTATATGGAAAATTTAATCTAAAGTTATTAATAATTGAAAGGAGCAGGATGGTAAAAAGGGGGGTTTACTTATCTTTGGACTGGATGTGAAGAATCTCTCCCATGTGATCAGATGACTTTAGAGAACTTCAGATATATGGCCTTTGTCCCTGGAGCTTTGCTTGAGTTTCCTTTGGACTCTATTGAATTCTGAGGAGCAATGTGTCTTCCTCCCTGGACTGTGATCGAGGGTCCCAGGAGGGCTGGAGGGGCAGAGGGGCTGATGGTGATGGCAGAACTCTTCACCTAGGACCTGGGGCATGGCCTGTTTGCCCACCCAAGCTCAGGGCAGCCTGTCCCGGGCGGAGGGTGGGGGAGGGCGAGGTCTGTTTTACTTTTCTATCTCATTGCTATGACAAATTCCTGAGCCAGGCAACTTGGGGGAATGAGGGATTTTGTTCAGATCATAATTCCAGGTTTCAGTTTATTATGGCAGAAGAACTCATACTAGCATCAGGAGCTGAAGGAACTGTCACATCACATCCACAGCAAGAGCAGAGGGCAGAAGCCGAGGTTGCACACCTATTTGCTTGCCATCTGGCTTGACAGCTTGCCAAATGCTCTGCTAGCTCTCCCATCTTTAGTTACCTACTCAGGGAACAATCCCACCCACTATGAGCTGAATCTTCTCACATCAATTGTATAATCAAGACAACCTACTACAGGCCTGTCTAGAGGCCTACATCAACTAGGTAATCCCTCACAAGTATACCCAGAATACCCAGATACCCACCTTCCAAATGTCAAGTTCGTAGATGAGATTAACCATTATCCTCCATACCTTGTCAAGTTAACACACAAATACATCATTTTTAAACCATAGCTTCTCCTTCTTTGTTCCCGAGTCTTATATTCATCTTATAATATAAAATGCATTGAGACCATTTTTAAAAGTTCCCATAGTCTAGCTTTAAAATGTCCAAAGTTAATAGCTTCAATACTTGAAAATTCAGTCTCTTAACTGTGAGCTCTTATAAAATCAAAAGCAAGTTGAATACTTCCAACATAGAATACACATTCATATTTCACAGTGGAAGAATCAGGCTGTCATAGGTATAGGTATCAACTTGGTGGTTGATGGTTTGACGTCTGTACACATTTGTAGGAAATTGATAGTTGAGTCAAGTGCAAACCTGCAGGAGATTGTTTAGTGGATGGGGAAGGCCCAGACCGTGGTAGGTGGGACTAGTCCCTGGGCAGGTGAATAAAATGGAAAGAACTATTTGAGAAAGAGGGAATCCTTATATATACTTGGCAGTAAGGATTGCCCCTCTCTCAGTCATTACATGGAGATAGTGTGTCCAGTTCCCATGGGTCTGGTGTTGGTATGAGCTCTCCTGTCAAGCTGGGCTAAGAACTCTAACTGGACTGTCTCATAAGAGAATAAACTTCTTGTACCCTTAAGCATTTTTGTCATGATTTTTATCAGCAACATACAGGCTAACTGCAACACAGGGCATAATAAGGAATAATCAGAAATAAGAGCAAAAATCCTGCAAGGCCTATAGCAAGTCCTCACCCAACACTTCTCATGTAATGTTCGTAAGCTCGTGCAGTTCCACACCTTCAGCTCTAGGTGGCTCAGTGATTAAAGTCTTTGCCTTACAAGCTCTGAGGTCTGTCTGTAGAACACACAACTCCTCTCTGAGCCAATTCTACTCCAAAACTTTTCTTTGCACACATTTGCTCACCCTGGCATCTCTGATACACTGGGATCTATGCTACAACATTAGGATTTGCCTTCCTTGGCAGGAATTCAAATACTCTGCATGGTGTCAAACCTCAGCTTCTCTCCATGAACCCCCTCAATTTTGCACCTTTGTCTTCAAAACCAGTTCCACTTGGATGATGTTGCCAAAGTTCTGCCACCCACCCAAAATGTAACCTGGCCTATGCGAACCACAGCTGCACTGCTTCTGTGTTGACCTTGGAGAAGCTGTCTTCCTTTAAATGGATTCATATCTTTACAGAATAGAGCCTCCATGGGGTGAGGATCTGCCCTTGGGACACCTTTCCCGTCGTCCCAGTGCAGAACACTAGGTTTTTCTCCAGTGATGTCAGTTTCCTAATGGATATAGCTGATCTGCTGTCCGTTTTCTCCTCATCTGAAAATCAAGCTTGCTTACATAGCTCTCCTCCATCAACTAAGTCAGTCCATTTTCTTTAAATTCAACTTCACCAAAGTCCTTGCTCCCCTATAAAAACTCAAGAGATGGGTCTCCACAGTCTACATCCCAAGCACCCATCAGAATGGCCCATTTAACTCTGCTTCCAAGACTCAATGATTTCTCTAACCCAGAGGTTCAAATTTATCCACAGTTTAAAATGCATAAAAGCCATATGTCAGGTTCGTTACAACAAAGCTCACTTCTCTAGTACCAATCTCTATTTCAGATTAATTCTATGCCAGTATAATAAAATATCAGATCTAAACAAAGGATTTTATCCAGCTCACCATTCCAGGTTATAGTCCATCACAACAGGAGAGCCACACGGTATCAGGAACTGGGAAACTGACACATCACATCTATAGTAAGTAGTCCTTATCCACAATAAGGACTAAGTATTCATATTTGCTTGCCTTCTAACCTGCCACTTATCTCTCTCTTTTCCTCTTTCCTTCCCTCTCATTATATGATGTCTTGCATCATGTTCTGACACAGTAAGAAAGCTCTCACTAGATAAATCCCTTTATCTTAGACTCCCTGTCCCCAGAACTCTAAGAAACATATCTCTTTTCTTATAAGTTACTCAGGCTGTAGCATTCTGTTATAACAGCAGATAAAGTACATAAAATATCAAATTACTCAGTGCCTATCTTCTTTACATTTTTAGTGCAAATAAAAATTCAAAATTAAATTGTCTACAAGATAATCACTTGGAGAAGCAGGAAACTGAGCATGTTTTAGGAACAGATACAAAGAAGACATCATAAGGATTCCTACTTTAGACACTCAGCACTCACATTGTATCTGAATCCAAATCCTTCAGCCCATATACTGAGGATTGTTTCCAAAAGAGAGCCTATATGATATTGCCTGTGAAGTTGAACTCCTATTCAGATGGACTTATGTTGAGATACAACTAAACTAATCAAAACAAAGAGACAAAAGTTTCTTTTTTTTTAACATTTTTTATTATTATTTCCGCTCGTACAAACTTAATAGGTACACCGGTTCCCTCCCTCCCTCCTCCTCCCCCCGACCCCCCTGCTCCCCCTCCCCTCACACCTCCCTCCCCATCCCCTGTGCCTCCCGCCCCAATTCCCAGAGAGTTCTTTAATATGCATCCCTGACTCTCCTCTGGGCCCTCCTCTCCGATGACATACAAGGACCCAGTGGCATTTCCCTGAACCCTTTCCCGTGTTCCCCTTAAGCATAGGAACACTACTGTGGCTGTCAATCCCTTGCCTCCAAGGATCTTGGTGCCTTTAGCAGATGCTAGACTTTGTGAGGTCAATAGTGTGTTGGACATTGCGCCGGCATGCAAAGTCCAATTATGATTGCTTCGGCCCTAACTTGTGTGGAGTATCTTGTAAATCATTGCTCCTCCCATCCTTTTGCTCTTATACTCTTACCGCCCCCTCTTCCGCAAATTTCCCTGAGCTTCAGGATGGGGAGAGATTAGTCTGGCCTAGTTCTAGGTGGTTGATATAGAATCTCTGAAGTTCTGGATTGTGGTTTGTTGATTTTCACAAAAGAGTTTCTTGTGACTCTATGTTGCTAAGATTAAATAAGGTTCTTTAATGTTCACTTTAAGACCAGTCTTCTGAATCAGAAATATATAGTCACAGCAATAGATTATCATGAAGAACATGATTTCTTCCAAGGTACAGACTCCCCTTTTTACTCACCGCACTGCAACTGGCAACCACCTTCAGTAACATGATTTTAGTTGGGTTCTTTTACTTCCTTGATTTACACACCAGAAATGAGACATTAAAGAAACAGTCTAGATGCATCTGCATTGACTTGTAAAGGTGCATATGCTAGATATTGAATGCAAAACTAGTTTCACATACACACAAAATAATTCATAGAAGATAAAGTACAGGGGTTAGAGAGACTGACAAGCAAAAGACCTGAGTTCAGATCCCTAGATCCCATGATAGCCACCTGCAATTGCAGCATTGGAAGGCAGAGCCTGGGAAACCCCAGAGCAAAGCAATAAGGAGGTAGAGTAATCCAGGATGATTCCTGAAGTCATCCTTAGGCCTCATAGGGACACATACTCAAGTACCCTCATGTACACACACACACAAACAAAAAAGAAATATGGTAAGAACACATATACATATATCATATAGTGATAATATATCTCTGAGATGGAAAAAATGACTGTTTTAAATATAATTTTAGCTTACTTGGTTATATGACTTTTCTACAATAAATTTAATTCCTTGTATGACAAAAATGATCAAAAACTACATGTTTTATGTTCTGGAATATCTACATAAGACAAAAGACTTCATGGCCGTTGAAATCTGACCCCTTTTAAGCATCTCACAAATCTGCTTGAGATGGGTTTAAGAACACCATCTGGGGCAGTCAGCTGCAGAGTCCACATGAGTTCTGCCCTTGTGATCAAGGCCAAAGCCCTGGGAGTGACCGGCAGCCCCCACCTTCAAGGTCGCATATGAGCCTCTCCTTGCTCCTCAGACTAATCATGTTTGTTAAAGCTCAATGATGCCTACACATTAGAAGAAATCTGCAAAATTTGACAGGAAGATAATTACACCTTCTGTTGTCAGAACGGAATGAATTAGGAAGACTTAATGCTGTTGACAAACTGTGTGGTCTTCAGAAGAAACAGTTTAATGGCATGAAGAGTGCTGAGCAGCCTAAGAAACTCAAAAGCTTGGCAGCCATGTAGACCATGGGTCAGCTCCTAATCTGGCCTTATCCTACTACAGAACCTTGGATACACATGTTAGTTTCTCTCAGTACTGGAGGGGCATTTTCCTCCTTGGTCATATTATGCCTTAGTTACTTATTTTACCATTGTGATAAAACACATGACCCAAGCAATCTAGGAGAAAGAAGGGGGTTATCCAGTTTAGGATTTACTAGATTCTCTGCCATAATAAAAGTAGGAAAGTTCATACCAACATCAGCAATGGAAGAAATTGACCACACCATATTTGCAGAAAGAGCAAAGAGAGGGCATACCTTCTAGCTTGTCAATCTATCCATTTCTAACCAGCTCTCTCCCCATTTTATATGCCTGGCCAGGGAACAGTCCCACCCACTATGGGCTGAATTTTCCAATATCAATTAATTAATCTTCTACAGACATGCCCCAAGGCTTGCCTTTACTGAATAATTCTTCATAGGTATGCCTACAGACTTGGCTCTTGGTTATCTGACTAATAGCTAAAACTAACTGCCAAGTATTGAAAGATTAAAATAAAATATACAAACACATGCTAGTATCATGTCTGAACACAGATTAATTCTTTAAGAGGTGATTATCATAGCAGATTTTTGCCACTAAACTTAAATTGAATGCCACCTCTACAACTTTTATTTGAAGCAGCTTAGAACTTAGCCCAGCAGACCCTTAGCTAGCATTTGTTAAATAAATTGTACATTCCTAAAATTGTTTTCATCCTTTGACTCACTAACTTAAGTCTAGAATTTATTCTGAAAAAGAAATCATTGAAAAGAAGGGAATTAAAGGTATCCATTTGTAAGCAATATTACTGATAATGGAGAAAAAAATCAGAAATAATCCAAATATCCAAAAAAAGAAAGAAAAATTCAATAAGTCATCATGAATCAACGGTATGAAATAGCACACAATTACTAAGCATGATTCTAATATTATGGGGTGAGCTCCAGATGCAAATACTGATTTAAAAAAGAAAAGCCGATTTATTATTCTGGCCAGAGGACCCCAGCTCACTTGTCAAAAAATAGCAATGATGGGCTGGAGAGGTGGCTCAGGGGTTAAGCCTCCGCCTTGCAGGCGGAAGGTCCCGAGTTCGGATCCCAGATCCCACGTATAGACGCCAGGCAGAAGCGGGGGCGGCCTGCGCTTCTGGTCCTGGTAGGGCGGAGCCTGTGAATCCCGGGGCAGAAGGAGGTGGAGGCGTCCATGGTGGTTCGCGAATTCGTCCGTGGTTCTACACACACACAGACACACACACACACAGACACACACGCGCGCGCGCACATACACACGCACATGCACACAGTTGAATAAATAATAAAATTTTTTTTAAAAAAATAGCAATGAGCTAGAAGCCCCAAAAGATGGGTTACACACATTATATACACATCTCACTTAAAAAGAAGAGAAAAAAGGGAGTCCTTTCTTGTTAATGATCTACCTAAGGAATGTAACAGTCTCCTAGACAGCTATCTACTGTCAAGGAAGGGAAGCAGGAATGGATACTGAGGTAATCAGACACCATAAGAACTGCTATTTGTGGAAGGCAGAAGCCTTGGACTTTTATCCTTTGTGAGCTTTCTCACAGCAACCTCTTATCTTAGTTCCACTGGAAGGGAGGAGGGCTAAGACAGGCTTTCTATAATATAGGCTTTTATTAATATTTTACCCTATTTCACTAAAACTCATGTAGCAACATAGTAACCTAGTAGAAAGGTATAAATAAAAGCAGAGTACATGAGTTCCTACTCTATAAGTGAGTTACTACTCTATAAAACACATGGACAAAGATAGGCTTGGAAATGAAAAACAGCTACATGTTTGAGGGTAGAATGAAGAGTGGATTTGTTTTCATTCACTGTCATTCCTTTGTTTTCATTCACCATTTATACAGTGTTGCAAAAAATAAAACTCAACAGGAAGCATGCAAAGTTATCATGTGGGGCAAGAAAGACACTTGACTATCATTGTATTTTAGTGTCTCAGAGTTCAGAAGGGGTTCAGATAAAACATGCAGAACTATAAGTATGGAAAAAGAGGCCCGGACAGGTTTTGTGAATAGCCAAAGGGAGAAACCACTTGATGTTGCAAGCTATGTAGCCTAAGGAGTTCCTTCCAAGGACTTCCACTCAGGTGTATCTAGGACCTTGACTTTCATTGCAGAAAAGAATTTTAGAATGAGTCAGTAGGAAGCATAGTTAGAGTTTATCAAGAAAAGGATAGTAATTTGAGGAGGGGGTTGGTTTTTTGGGGGGAGAAGGGCTTTTTCAGAGGGAGAATGTCACTTAGATGTCTTAATAAGTATCACTTTCCACATCTCCTTAACTTCCCAATCTTCCATCCCACTTCAGTTTGAATGTATAGGAACTTCTCATTACACTTCCTAGGATGTCAGAACAACATGGAATGGAGTGGAGGATGGATAAAGAGAAGGCACAAGCATTGAAGACAAAGCAGAAACTCTTGCGATAGGTACAGAAAGGCCAACAAGTCTTGATCACAGTGGTACCAACGCTTTCCTAATTATCTCTTAACTTAATGGCTAGAGAAGGGACAGTTTTAAACCAACTTCCTTCTTTATGTCAAAAAAAATCATTTACTAACGGATTCAAAAACATATCAAAAAGATCATTCACGGGGATCAAGTAGGCTTTATCCCAGGCACACAAAGTTGGTTCAACATATGCAAATCAATAAATGTAATTCACCATATAAACCAGTCCAAAGTCCAAGACCACACGATACTCTCGATAGATGCAGAAAAAGCTTTTGACAAGATCCAACAGCCTTTTATGATCAAAACCCTAGAGACAGTTGGAATGGAAGGAACCTTTATCAAATATAATAAAAACTGTATACAACAAGCCCACAGCAAGGATTATACTCAATGGGAACAACTTGAAGCATTCCGACTTCGATCAGGAACTAGACAAGGCTGTCCACTCTCACCACTTTTATTCAATATTGTACTTAAGTCTTAGCTGAGGCCATAAGACAAGAAAGGGAGATAAATGGAATTCAAATCAGCAAGGAAGAAGTCAAGTTATCTCTATTTGCAGATGACAGAATCATATACCTGTGTGATCCTAAAAACTCCACCAAAAAACTCCTGGAACTAGTACAGAAGTTCAGCAGGGTGGCAGGATACACAATAAATGTACAAAAATATGGCCTTCCTATATGCCCACAATGAACGAAGTGAAAAAGCCCTGAGAGCAACAATCCCATTTACTATAGCCCCTAAAAAAAATGAAATACCTTGGTATAAACCTAATGAAGGAAGTAAGAGACCTTTACAATTAAAACTTTAAAACCGTAAAGAAAAAAATTACAGAAGACACCAGAAGGTGGAAAGACATACCATGTTACTGGATTGGCAGAATCAACATCATAAAAATGACCATTCTACCAAAGGGAATATATAGATTCAATGCTATATCAATTAAAATCCCAAAGCAATTCTTTAAAGTTGACCAAACAATCTCAAAATTCATATGGAGGCACAAAAGACCCAGGATAGCAAAAACAATCCTGAGTAACAAAAACACTGCTGGAGGTATCACCATACCAAACCTTAATCTATACTACAAATCCGTAGTTATAAAAACAGCCTGGTACTGGCTCCAAAATAGACACACAGATCAATGGATAAGGACTGAAGACCCAGATATAAGCCCACACAATTATAGCCATTTGATCTTTGACGAAGAGGCCCAAAAAATCCAATGGAAAAAGAGCAGCATCTTCAACAAATGGAGCTGGCAAAACTGGATGTCCACATGCAGAAGATTAAAACTGGACCTGTACTTGTCACCATGTACAAGACTTAATTCCAAATGGATCAAGGACCTTGATATCAGGCCAGAGACTATAAAAAACCTTAGTTGAAAGGGTAGGGAACTTCCTTGAGCTGATTGAACTAGGCCAGTAGTTCCTAAATGGAAATCTGATAGCACAGTCACTACAACCAACATTCAACAGGTGGGATCTTTGAAATTAAACAGCTTCTGTTCAGATAAAAAGATTGTAACTCGAGCTCAAAGGCAACCCACAGAATAGGAGAAAATCTTCACTATCCACATATCTGATAGAGCTCTATTATCCAGAGTGCACAAAGAATTTAGAAAACTAATCACCAAGGAAACAAATGGGCCAATTTAAAAATAGGTCTTGGAACATGAAAGAAACTTTACCAGAGATGAAATTGAAATGTCTAACGAACATCTTAAAAAATGCTCCGCATCCTTAGCCATCAGGGAAATGCAAATCAAAACCTCCCTAAGATATCATCTCACCCCGATCAGGATGGCAAAAATCCACAATACAAACAACACCAAATGTTGGAGAGGATGTGGCGAGAAGGGAACTCTCCTACATTGCTGGTGGGAATGCAGACTTATACAACCACTCTGGCGAGCCATCTGGCAATTCTTAAAAAAGTTAAAGATTGAAATGCCATATGACCCTGCTATTCCACTTTTGGGAATAATCCCCCATACAGCAAAAATTCACCTCGATAGCACAAGCACGACCATGTTCATAGCAGCACTGTTTACAATAGCAAAATCATGGAATCAACCCAAATACCCAACGGTTGACAAGTGGATAAGGAAAATGTGGTACATTTATACAATGGAATACTACTCAGCCATCAAAAATGATGATTTAATGAAATTTGCCGGGAAATGGATGGAATTAGAAAAAATTATATTGAGCGAAGTATCCCAGACACAGAAAATTAAGTGCCATATGTATTACCTAATAGGTGGATCCTAGTACCAAACCCATTTAGTGACACATTCAAAGATAAATCTCTGTAATACCTACAGTGATTGCAAAGATTATAAACAGGAGGGAAGGGGAAGGAGAGCCCCACCAGCAACATGGAGAGAGGGGATCATTCCACGGCAGAGAAAATAGGCCACCATTAAGGACTGCAAGTAAGTAATGAGACATCTGGTTAAGCTCACAGACTTTCCTTCCTGGTTACTTACAGTTGATGGGGTTTGGTCTCACCAGACAGGGAGGGCAAAGAGGGCAGATAGAAGGTAACCATCCTGCAAATGGGAGACTGAACCCTCCCTCACTACAGTCTCCTGCTCTTTTTCCATCTACCTTTGAATCTACTCTTATAATAAGACTCTATTTTAACAGCCTTTTATCTCTGGCTAGGAGGTGACATCCAATACCCATCAGGATGGAGCCAAGGGTGGTACAGGAAGAGCAAAACTGGAAGAAAAAACAACATACAATAAACCATAATTCAGAGCATCAGAGACCCCACATTAATCACCAGGAACCAGGCCAGCCTAATCTCTCCCCATCCTAAAGCTCAGGAAAATTTGCGGAAGAGGGGGCGGTAAGATTGTAAGAGCCTAAAGATGGGGAGGAGCAACAATGCAAGATACTCCACTCACGTTAGGGCTGAAGTAATCATAATAGGACTTTGCATGACCTGCGCAATGACCAATATATCATTGACCCCCCCAAAAGCTAGCATGGATCACAGGCACTAGAATCCTTAGAGGCAAGGGATTAATAGCCACAATAGTGTTCCTATACTAAAGGGGAACACAAGAAAGAGTTCTAGGCAATGCTACTGAGTCCTTACACCTCATAAGAGAGGAGGACCCAGAGGGAAGTTTGACATGCACACTAAAGGATGCTGCAGGACTTTTCACCCCACCCCGCTCCGCCGGTCGGGACGCGTGCGGTCCAGCCGGGCCTCACCCCTGCGCGCTAGGTAAGTCCCCGTTCGGACCCCGCCCACCAGGACCCCAGGTCGGCCCACAGGGACCCGGCTCCAACTCCCACCATCAAGCGGGGGCCGAGGGACGAGGAGGACCTCCCCCTGCGCCCGGGCCCCGCCCCAGCTGCCCTCGGGTTAAATAGCTCCACGCAGATGCCCCCATCCTCCCTTTTCATCCCACCTCGCTCCGCTGGTCTGGACGCGCGCGGTCAAGCCGGGCCTGACCCCGCGCCCTACGTAAGTCTCCGCCCCCGTCCGCCCACCAGGACCCCAGGCCAAATAATTCAGTTTAGTGAAATTGAGAGATCTTAAGAGTTAAAATGACAATGCCAAAGTCAAAGTGCAAATCCATGAGAAGGAACACTCAAGTAAACAAATTTCCCACTGAGGAAATTAATCCCATAATGTTAGACTCCAACAAGAACAAACCCGCGGAAAAAGGCCAAGAAAGCCTCATCCAGGATAAGGTCTTTCAAAATATGATCATTACCATGTTCAATACTATGAAAGAGGAAATCCGGGAGGAATTACATAATCGAATCAATCGCTTTGAAGAGGAACACAACAGACATCTGGAGGAGTTGACAAAAAAAGTGCAAGAAACAAAAAGTGGCATAGAGCAGTTAAAATAAACTCAAGCAGAGTTTAAAACTGAGCTAAAAGACAAGTTATCTTCAACCCAGAACGCCACAGAGAGTCTTATCAACAGAACTAATGAAGCAGAAAACAGAATTTCAGACCTTGAAGATAAAGTGGGAGTACTAACCAACTCAATGGAAGAGGTTGTTAAAGCCAAAAAGATACTTGAGAGAAATATTCAAGAGATATGGGACACCCTGAAGAAGCCTAACATGCGTATTCATGGAATACCAGAGCAAGAATCTCAAAATACCACCCCTGAGGAAATTTTTCAAACGATCATCAAGGAAAACTTTCCTCATCTAAAAAAAGAGAGGCCCATTCATATACAAGAGGCATTCCGCACCCCAAACAGATACGACCAAAATAGAAGCACTCCGCGGCAAATAATAGTTAAAACACTCCACATTCACGATAAAGAACTGGTGCTGAGAGCTTCAAGGGAGAAAAAACAAGTCACTTTTAAAGGTAAACCTATTAAAATAACAAATGACTTCTCAGTCGAAACAGTAAAAGCAAGAAGAGCTTGGAGAGACATACTTCAAGTATTGAATGAGCAAAAATGTCAACCCAGGCTGATTTACCCTGCAAAACTATCAGTCATGATCGAGGGAGAAAGAAAAACTTTCCAGCACAAAGACAACTTGAAGGGATACATGTCCACCAAACCAGGCCTTCAAAAAATGCTAGAAATGATACTCAAGCGTGAAGAAAAAAACAGGCATATCCAGGAGAACAGAAGGCAAATATAACACCAAATATAACGCAATATATTTATAAAAACTACTAAACATAATAAATGTCTGGAATTAACAATAGTTTCTCCATTATAACACTAAATGTTAATGGACTTAATTCACCGATCAAGAGACACAGATTACAAACTTGGATTAAAAATCACAATCCATCAATCTGCTGCCTGCAGGAAACCCATCTCACCACAAAAGATAGGCACGCTCTAAAAATAAAAGGCTGGTCAACAATTCTACAAGCAAATGGAAGCAGAAAACAGGCAGGGGTAGCCATTATGCTATCAGACAAAGTGGATTTCAAACCAAAGAAAATTATAAGAGACACAGATGGATACTACATTTTAGTCACAGGTACAATTCACCAGGAAGACTTCACAATACTGAACATATATGCACACAATATGGGCCCCTCCACATTCATTAAGAAAACCCTACAGCGTCTAAAGCAAGAAATCAACCCCCAAACGATAATTCTTGGGGACTTCAACACCGCCCTCTCAACATGGGATAGATCAACAGATCAAAAGCTTAACAGAGATACTTTGAAACTTAATCAAACCCTGAAAGAAATGGACCTTACAGATCTCTATCGAACTTTTCACCCACGCACCAAAGAATACACATTTTTCTCAGCAGCACATGGAACTTTCTCCAAAATAGATCACATATTGGGCCACAAAGTGAATCTACACATATACAAGAAAGTTGAAATTCTAACCTGTGCCCTGTCAGACCACCACGGCCTAAAGCTGGACATCCACAACACATCAAACAAGAGAAAATACACTAACTCCTGGAAACTTAACAATATGATGCTGAATGAGAACTGGATTCAGGAAGAAATTAAAAAGGAAATTCAAGATTTCCTGAAAGTGAATGATAATGAAAATACAACTTACCAAAATCTCTGGGACACAATGAAAGCTGTTCTAAGAGGTAAGTTCATAGCTCTTAATGCCTACGTCAAAAAAATGGAAACATCAGAAATAAACAACTTAACAATGCAGCTTAAAGCTTTAGAGAAACTAGAGCAATCTGATCCCAAAAGTAGTAGAAGAGAGGAGATTAGCAAAATAAGGGGAGAAATATCTGAAATCGAGACTAAGAAAACGATAGAAAAAATCAACCAGTCAAAAAGCTGGTTCTTTGAAAAAATCAACAAGATTGATACACCCCTAGCTAAACTAACCAAAGCAAGAGAGAGAAAACCCAAATTAACAAAATTAGAAATGAACATGGAGTTATCACTACTGATACCCAAGAAATCCAGAGAATTATAACATCATATTTCAAAAACTTATACTCTGTGAAGTTTGACAACACAAAAGAGATGGATGAATTTCTAAGTAAACACAACTTACCTAAATTGAATCAGGAAGTTGTGAATTATTTAAATAGTCCTATAACATATAAGGAAATTGAGGAAGTAATCTCGAATCTTCCCACCAAAAAATGTCCTGGACCAGATGGATTCAGCACAGAGTTCTACCAGACATTTAAGGAGTTAATAACACCAATACTCCTTAAACTGTTCCATCAAATAGCAAAGGAAGGAACACTACCAAATTCCTTCTATGAAGCTAATATCGTTTTAATCCCAAAACCTAATAAAGATTGCACTTAAGAAAAGAAAACTATAGGCCGATCTCCCTGATGAACACAGACGCAAAGATTCTCAACAAAGTCTTAGCAAATCGGATTCAAAAACATATTAAAAAGATCATTCATAGGGACCAAGTAGGCTTCATCCCCGGCACACAAGGTTGGTTCAACATACGCAAATCAATAAATGTAATTCATCATGTAAACCAGTCCAAAGTCCAAGACCACATGATACTCTCAATAGATGCAGAAAAAGCTTTTGACAAGATCCAACAGCCTTTTATGATCAAAATGCTAGAGACGGTAGGAATGGAAGGAACCTTAATCAATATAATAAAAGCTATATACAACAAGCCCACAGCAAGGATTATGCTCAATGGGGAACAACTGGAATCATTCCCACTTCGATCAGGAACTAGACAAGGCTGTCCACTCTCACCACTTCTATTCAATATTGTACTTGAAGTCTTAGCTGAAGCCATAAGACAAGAAAGGGACATAAGAGGGATTCAAATCGGCAAGGAAGAAGTCAAGCTATCCTTATTTGCAGATGACATGATCTTATACCTGAGGGATCCCAAAAACTCCACCAGGAAGCTCCTGGAACTAATTGAGAAGTTCAGCAGGGTGGCAGGATACAAAATAAATGTGCAAAAATCAGAGGCTTTCCTATATGCCCAGAATGAAAGAAGTGAAAAAGCCTTGAGAGAAACCATACCATTTACTATAACCCCTAAAAAAATGAAATACCTTGGTATAAACCTAACTAAGGAGGTAAAAGACCTTTACAATGAAAACTTTAAAACCCTAAAGAAAGAAATTACAGAAGACACCAGAAGGTGGAAAGACCTCCCATGTTCCTGGATTGGCAGAATCAACATCGTAAAAATGACCATCCTACCAAAGGTAATATACAGATTCAATGCTATACCAATCAAAATCCCAAAGCAAATCTTCAAAGAAGTTGACCAAACAATCTCAAAGTTCATATGGAGGCACAAAAGACCCAGGATAGCAAAAACAATCCTGAGTAACAAAATCACAGCTGGAGGTATTACCATACCAAACCTAAGTCTATACTACAAATCCATAGTTATAAAGACAGCCTGGTACTGGCTCCAAAATAGACACACAGATCAATGGATAAGGATTGAAGACCCAGATATAAGCCCACAAAGTTACAGCCATTTGGTCTTTGACAAAGGGGCCCAAAGAATCCAATGGAAAAAGAACAGCATCTTCAACAAATGGTGCTGGCAAAACTGGATCTCCACATGCAGAAGATTAAAGCTGGACCTGTACTTGTCACCATGTACAAGACTTAACTCCAAATGGATCAAGGCCCTTGATATCAGGCCAGAGACTTTAAAAACCATAGTTGAAAGGATAGGGAACTCCCTCGAGCTGATTGGGCTAGGCCAACACTTCCTAAGCAGACATCCAATGGCACAGTCACTGCTACCAACTCTCAACAGTTGGGATCTTGTGAAATTAAAGAGCTTCTGTTCAGATAAAGAGATTGTCACACGAGCTCAAAGGTAACCCACAGAATGGGAGAAAATCTTCACTAATCACATATCTGACAGAGCTCTACTGTCCAGAGAGCACAAAGAACTTAGAAAACTAAACTCCAAGGAAAACACTGGCCCAATTAAAAAATGGGCCCTGGAACTTCAAAGAAACTTTACCAGGGATGAAATTAAAATGTCTAACAAATATCTTAAAAAATGCTCCACTTCCTTCGCCATCAGGGAAATGCAAATCAAAACTTCTCTGAAATATCATCTCACCCCGGTCAGGATGGCAAAAATCCACAATACAAACAACGACAAATGCTGGAGAGGATGTGGAGAGAGGGGAACTCTCCTTCATTGTTGGTGGGAATGCAGGCTCATACAGCCACTCTGGCGAGCCGTCTGGAGATTCTTAAGGAAATTAAAGATTGAAATGCCATATGACCCTGCTATTCCACTTTTGGGAATAACCCCCCATGCAGCAGAGGTTCGCCTCGATAGCACAAGCTCAACCATGTTCATAGCAGCACTGTTTACAATAGCAAAGTCATGGAATCAACCTAAATGTCCAACAGTTGACGAGTGGATAAGGAAAAAGTGGTACATCTATACAATGGAGTACTACTCAGCCATCAAAAATGATGAATTACTGGAATTTACTGGGAAATGGATGTCATTAGAAAGAATTATATTAAGTGAAGTATCCCAAACCCAGAAAATTAAGCGCCGTATGTACTCCCTAATAGGTGGCTCCTAGTACCAAACTCACCCAGCCCACATTGAGACACTCAAAAGTAAACCTATGTAACACAGTAATTGCAAGGATTATGAACAAGAGAGATGGGTAGGAGGGCCACACCAGAAACAAGGAGAGAGGGGACCATGTTACAGCAGAGAAAATAGGCCTCCATCAAGGTCTGCAAGTAAGTAATGAGAAACCTGGTTAAGTTCACAGACGTTCTTTCCTGATCTCACCAGAAGGGGAGGGCATATAGTCTAGCAGATAAAAAGTAATCATTTTGCAAATGGGTGATGGACCCCTCCCTCACTGAGGTTTCCTTCTCTTATTACATCTACCCTTGAATGTGCTGTTATAACAAGACTCCAGTTTAACAGCTTTTTGTCTCTGGCCAGGGGGTGACATACAATGCCCAGCAGAATGGAGTGAAGGGCATTGCAGGAGCAGCAAAACTGCAAAAGAAAATCAACAAACCACAATCCAGAACTTCAGAGACTATATCAATCACATAGAACTAGGCCAGCCTAATCTTTCCCCATCCTGGAGCTCAAGGACATTTGCGGAAGAGGGGGCGGTAAGATTGTAAGAGCAAAAGGATGGGAGGAGCAACGATTTGCAAGATTCTCAACAATAATTGGGGCCAAAGCAATCATAATGGGACTTTGCATGCCCTGCGCAATGTCCAGTGCACTGTTGCCCTCATAAAGTCTAGCATCTGTTAAGGGCACCGAGACCCCTGGAGGCAAGGGATTGACAGCCATAGTAGTGATCTTATGCTTAAGGGGAACAAGAGAAAGGGCTTATGGAAATGCCACTGGGTCCTTATATGTCATCGGAGAGGAGGACCCAGTGGAGAGTTAGGCGTACACAATAAAGGACTCTCTGGGAATTGGGGGGGAGGCACTGGGGGATGGGGAGGGACAGGAGGGGGTTCGGGGGGAGGAGGGGGGAGGGAGGGAACTGGTAAAAAAATTTTAAAATGTATAATTAAATTTTTAATAAAAAAAAAAAGTAACATAAAAAAAAAAAAAGAAAATCAACAAACCACAATCCAGAACTTCAGAGACTCTATATCAACCACCTAGAACTAGGCCAGCTTAGTCTCTTCCCATCTTGAAGCTCAGGGAAATTTGCAGGAAGAGGGGGCGGTAAGAGTGTAAGAGCAAAAGGATGGGAGGAGCAATGATATATAAGATACTCTATACTAGTTAGGGCTGAAGCAATCATAATTGGACTTTGCATGCCCTGCGCATTGTCCAACACACTGTTGACCTCACAAAGTCTAGCATCTGCTAAAGGCACCAAGAGCCTTGGAGGTAAAGGATTGGCAGCCACAGCAGTGTTCCTATACCTAAGGGGAACACGGGAAAGGGTTCAGGGAAAGGCCACTGGGTCCTTGTACGTCATCGGAGAGGAGGGCCCAGAGGAAAATCAGACATGCACAAGAAAGGACTCTCTGGGAATTGGGGCGGGAGGCACTGGGGGATAGGGAGGGAGAGGGGTGGGGAGGGGGAGCAGGGAGTACGGGGGGAGGAGGAGGAAGGGAGGGAATTGGTGTACCTAATAAGTTTGTATGAGCTGAAATAAAAAAAAAAAAAAAAAGAATGCTCCAGGAATTGGGGGGGGGCGCACTGGGAGAAAAGGAGAAAAGGGGGGAGGGAACAAGGGGATCCAGGGAGGAGTGAAGGGAGGGAGGAGAATGGGGTACCTATCAAGTTTATATGAGTGGAAAAAATAAAATAAAAAAAATCATTTACTATTATTAGAAATACCTTCAAGGAAAAAAAAAAAAAAAGAATACCTTCAAGGGTTGGATAAATGGCCCAGGGGTTAAAGCCTTTGACTTGCAAATAAAAGGACCTGAGTTCAGATGCCCATGTGATAGCCACTTAGTCAATAAATAAATTAGCATAAGCCACACATTTTTAGCTTATTAGAAATATAGATTAGAGGATCATTGTTTGTTAAAAATATAGTCTATTCCTGCTTTGGAGAAAAGCCTGCCTTGTTTTATGAGGTAAGATAAGGTGGACAGGACACAACCCAGTTGCAGCCAGTCTCACAAACACACCAGCTATAACTCATCCTGTCCCACGCGATAACCCCTCACTTAATCTCTGGAGCCATGGAAAATATGCTTATGTTGCAGGGACAGTCTTTATTCTGCTGGTCAAATGTCCCATCTGGATTACCAAAAGTTACAGGGTCTCTGTTTGGATGCCAAATGTTGCTGGAATGACTGTCCCAATGTTGCAGGGTTCTTGTGTTCCGAGTTGAAGATTGAAACCAGAACACATGTAGAAGATTGCAGAGAGTTTATTAGAGGAGAGAAAGAACAGAACTGAACAGACTCCAGATATGGAATGCCATGAGGGATCAGGCGCCCCAGAGGACTCATGGACTCCAGGCATGGACTCTATGAGTGGCATGGAGCTGAAAACAAACCCATGGCACTCCGAGTGCCATGAGGGGCAGGTGCCATAGATGGCTGCCAGGGTCAAGTATATTTACACATTTAGATAAAACAGGGAAAATGACTTTCCCCTATTGGTTAGGCAAACCTGGGGGAAAAACGACTTTTCCTCATTGGTTAGTTCCCATTGGGGCCCAACCCAGTTGATCTTGGGTCCAAGTGGGGCTGCAGATCAAGCTATTTCTTTGATGGGCTTAGTTTGTTGGATATGAAGAGCTCAATTCCATATCCTTTCATAGGGAAGTTGGCTGTCTTAGCTCTGGGAGGATTGGAGTCAGTTCCTCAGCAGGGGTGTGCCTTCCGAGTGATCTCAGCAGTGAGGGATGGCTTCGGGAATTCAAAGACCTTCAAAGACCTGTAGAGACCATCCCAGCATAGCTGCTGTAAACCTGCCTTACTTACGTCAGATGAAATTTTAAATTTTCTTCCTTGCTTTTGTTTTACTGCATCCTGCTCTAAAACAGACCCTGTAAAACTTCACTCCAAGCTTTGAGATTCCTGGTGTTAGCCTACCTGTGGGTCTGACTAAAGACTTGCTTTTGGACTCTTGGTATGTGATGCTACATATGTTCTCCGTGAGTTGGTTACAACAACCAGATCCCACATAAAAACACAGGGCAGACGTAGTAGTGGCCTGCAATTCCAGTCTTGGATAGCAGAGCCTGGAAAACCCCAGAGCAAAGCCATAAGGAGGTAGAGCAATCCAGGATGATTTCTGATGGGACCTTTGGGTTTCCACAGTGAAGTGCCCTCTTGAATACACACACACACACCCATTAAAAAAAAAAAAAAAAAAAAGTACCTTTGTGTAGCAGTTACTCCGTATATTGTTGATAAACTCACAACCAAACAGCTTAAGGGACGCTTTTATTTTGGCTTATAATGGTCCAGTTATAGTTCCTTGTAGAGCTTGGAAGGAGAATCCACACCAACAGCAAGAGCCACGGGATACCATATTCATACACTCGGGATTACTGAAATAGGGACCATCCCTATTTGCCAGACCAGCATTTCTGGCCAAGTATACCAAAGGATGCCAACTTCTTCAACCAGTTCCCTCCATTTTTTTTTTTTCATCTGCCCAGAGACTAGTCCCACCCACCATGGGCTGGGTCTTTCCCATCAACTAGATAATCTCCTACAGGTTTACTCCGGGCCTAACTCAACCACTGACTCTTACAAATGTGCCCAGAGCTCAAACCCTCAACATTCAGGTTGTATCAGGCTATAATAAAGACCCAACCTAAAGGTGGACAGCACCATTTCCTGATCTTGGTTCCTGTAGTGCCTAAAAGGAGAGCGCTAGCTGACAGCGATGTTCGTCGATCTCCTCTTCTTCTCTGCAGACACAGGATGACCAGATGCTCAAGCTTCTGCTGTCCTGACCTTCCCACCAACGTCTACCTTTAAAGCAAGGGGCAAAATAAACCCATCCTTCCCATATGGTTTAATGTGACATGTTTCCCACAGGCTCATGTGTTTGAAGACTTGGTCTACAACTTGTAGCACTGTTTAGGAAGTTGTAGGTGGAACCCTTGGGCTATAAAGTCTTACTGGAGGAAGTATGTTACTCACTAGGGGGGAGGTTTTAAGACTTGATAAAGGGGAGGTTTTAAGACTTGATAAACAAGTCTCTCTCTCTCTCTCTCTGTTCTGTCTCGGTCTCTCTATCTATTTGATAAATAATTGAAAATGCTTTAAAAAAGAAAAAGAAACAGCCATTAAAATGGAAAAGTTAGACCTCTAACCCAGTCTTCAACCCCCCAATCAAAATTTCTGTTCATTGCAAGTTCTGTTTCAAAAATCAGAACAACACTTGAATGTTTCTGGAGCTCTCAAATGTACCGTGGTCAAGGACTTGGGAGAAAAAAGGGAAACCAAGTCACAGAAAGGGTCCAGAGAGAAAAGAAAGTGTAGTGGGTAGAACCGTGCATGGGACCTCAGCTAATCTCTAGTCTTATTTCCCAAGATGGGAACAGTTGACCATCAAGGCAGAGCAGGCTGGAGCCCTGATGATTCTGCAGAGGCCTCCTGTTGATGAGGAAATGGAGCGGACTCTCCGAAGCCCTGGTCTTTTCCTATTCACATTTAATTTAACAATCATGCTACCCGTTCTGTTCCATCAGCCATCTCATTGTCCCTTTGTTCGGAGGAGGAAATTAAAGTCTACAAAAGAAGACAAGCTCAGTCTGGGCCTGCTGATTTTTTTTTTTTTTTCCATTTGGTCCTAAAAGGTCATTAAAATGCACTTCAAGCTCCTGCAGGGACATTTACATTTGAAGCAAGCTAATTTCCTTCCCTGCCTGATGACATCCGTTTCTTCTCTATCAAAGTGTTGCATCCCTGTATTCCTGACTGATGCCTCCCTCCCAGTTCCCAGTACATTCTGATAAATTCAGCACCAACAGAACGGATTCTAAGGCAGAATGCGAAGGTCGACTCTGTGGGTGTTGGACCCTATGGATAACATAATCTCTTTGTTTCTGGTCCTTAGCCTTCTGGGGCCAGGGAACCTGACACCCCAGAGAATCGATAGTTCGAGTCTTCTCCTTCCAGGGTAGCAGGCTCCCAATGGCATTGGTCTTTTGGTTCTTTCTGGAGAGTGTCAGGAGTCAAGGCTAGACCGGCTCCACCTGGGAGATCCTCTGATACTTTGCAGGCTAAGTCTCTCTCCTATGGTCTAGGCCCTGCACCCTGCCAATGCTGTTGTGGGGAAATTCCCTTCAACTCAAATGGAAAAACTGAGTTCTCTTGGTTGCAGAGAACAAAGAGAATTTTATTTTACATATGCATACGGGCTAACTCTAGGAAAGCTCTGTTGAATCTCAACTATGTTTTAAGTTTCAGTCTATTTTATAGTACACCAAGGATGGGGAGGAAGAGAATGAGAAAACAACTCACATATCAGGTTTACATTTCCATCTATTTAGAGCCAAGGTCAGGGTGGTCACCATGGTTCCCAGACATAACATCTTACCTCAGGGTGGGGAGGTATCTAGCCTGTTAGGCTCCTCATAGAGTGCTCACAATCTGAAGGCCAGGAGGGGAGGAGACTGACTCCCCTAACTGCTTCTGGCTGCAGCAGTTTTAACCCTTTTTCTACTTCAGTGCATTTTCAAAGAGCATACGACAGACTTCTGCTTCCCAACAGGGATAGTCTCTTCCTACATCAACCAGAACACCACTGCTGACAGCTTTTGAAAGATCATTTTTCCCCCAGCTGTGCTGAAACAGTATCTAAAGCTAGATGATGCTTGAATAGAGGAATGTTTATATAAGGCTCCAAGGCCATCTTTCAAAGCTGATCTTTCACATCTGGTGAATAGGATTGAAGGATAAAAATATTATAAGCATGTTATTTAACCATTGTCTTGTTAGGGATTAGCAGGCTTAGGAGTCAGAAGAATAGATTCTATTTCCCATTTCCCTGGTAGTACTAAATTGAAAATCTGAGTTCTAACCTTGACTTTTGGTGGAGACGGGACATTCTGACCCAGCCTTCATGCAAACCTTCATGTAGATTGTTTTTCTTTATCCTGCTTTCTGCTTCTTTAATCTAGTCTGCCCAGCTGCAGCAGCAAGAAGCCCAGACCACCTGTGACAGGGGAGGAATTGGGGCTGCTTGAGTAAGAATCCCCAAAGGCAGAAAGTTATATTGTACAAAGCAAGTGACATGAAGAACAACCCCCAGTTTTGGGAGAGAGGAATTCTCCTGACCAGTGCACAAACAAACCTTGCTATTGTGCATCTCTGAGTGTCTGTCATTGTTTTCTGTAACACCCAAAGATTAGAAAACCAGCTATGGTCTCCCAGCTGGGCCTGCCAGTCACCTGACCATGACGACTATACTTTGCCCCCCAAACCTAGCAGATAAGAGGAACAATTACCCCTTAATGAGGTCATGAGCTTCTTCCTCCCAGAGGCCCCTTCCTCAGTCTCTGCCTGCGATTGCCCCGGCTGGATCTGCAGAGCCTCCACCCTACAGCCTGTCAGTTCCTTGCGTCTTTTCCAAAGCCTCGACATGCTCTCTCCAGGGCTCTGCCTCTCTCCCGCATCCTGGTAGCTGCTAATGTTCCTGCCTATAGGGGATGCCAAGACCTTCCATCTTCCCCGGAGACAGAAGCCACGGGCCACCGCCTGCAATAGGCATTGCAGTGGGGACCTCTCCCTGTCCCTGAGAGATGAGCACCTCCTGTTTATTTTTGTTCATTCTTGGGCTCAGGCGGACTCATGACCAGCTCAGGACCGGTTCTAGACTGAGGAATTTTCCTGCATGTTCCTTCCTTGATTGTCTTGAGACCACTGAGGCACGTTACCTGTAGATCAAAGGGATAACAAGACTGCTGACGTGATCTCAGACCCTGACCACAGTTTATAATTAACTATATTTGGAGACAATATGTCTGCTCCACAAATTTATTGTGTCACTTCTGTTTTTCTTATAATTTCACAGTGTATATCCTGTTTTCACAGGTATGCTTAACTCCTATCTGTAAAAATGTTTTAGCTGTGCTGTTCCCTGGTTTGGGGGTATAAATACCAGACTAGTGCTTGCTACGAATAAACTCAGCTTGGATCGCAATATCCTTGCTCCCTCTGACCCAATCTGAATTCATTCTTACCACTCCCACTGCTGTGCTCATGGATGGCTTGAGACTGAGCCTTTTTCCCGGGAAGCTAAGGTCGGTGCTGGTTGTGGGCCCCAGCACCCATCTTCCATGCCGAGAGTTTTTGACTTATAGCCCACCAGCCCTGCTGTTTTTTTTTTTTTAAACTCTAAAAAAAAATGGTCCTCAAGCTTCTTCCAGAGTCTATTTTTAAATTCTTTTATTTATTTATTTTTATTTTAGAGGGGTGTGTGTGTCTATGTGTGTCTGTGTGTGTCTGTGTATCAGAGAAGTGTGTCACTGTGGAGGACCAAGAGTGACTTTGGGAATCCTCTTTGATTACTTCTACCTCATTTTTGCTTTGGGCTGGGATTTCCCAGGCTCTCCCTCCCATCCTCCAGCCAAGGAAAGAAGTGCAGGCCGTCCCCATTTCAGCACTGCAGTTTTTTATGTGGGACCTTCCCGCGTCCTTATCTGACCAATCTGGTAGAATATGTCTCAGTTTGGAAAAGATGGATTCAAAGAAACATCTTTTGGGATAAGGACATAGCTTTATTTAAGAGAAATAAGGAAAAATATGGGAATTGTCAGGCCTTGGTGTTTCTTCCCAGTTCCCTGGGGAAGGTCACAGTAACCCCATAGGCAGGAAGAATTCTTCTGGGAATTAGGAGTGCCTTTTTCTTTTGAGAATAGAGATAATTCACGTTTTGCCTCGGGCAGGAAAAAATCTTCTGGGAATTAGGAGTGCCTTTTACCTCCTCTTAGGTTTTTTGGAACTAGCTTCCTGCTCTCTGATCTAGAGAAGAAGCCTGCTTTTTAACTTTAAGTCAAATTCTAAATAGAGATTTCATGTCTAGTCACTTACAATAAGTAGACTTGTTAGCCAGAATGTGTGCACTGATTTTAAGGAAATTAGACAATAACTTCTAGAGTCTTAAAACATAGGTGGGTAAAATTCCCACCTATGTACTAACTTAGAAATTCCAGAAGTATAAGACTATGCTATCAGTCCACTAGAACCTTAAAAGAAACTGTGATACCCTCTTACCCTGGCTGAAGGCCAGGGTCAGAAGCAAAGGGGGCCATGTCTTTCCTATCCCAAACAGCACTCTTATAAGAAATCACAGAGATGGACCATTCGAGCTGTACTCCCACCAATGATCGCCTCCGCCCCAAAAAAGACACCCATGGCAGGTATATGGGGCCTGACAGATTGGACCCCAGGTTTGGAGAATGCATGGTTCACAGATGGGTCATCTAACTGATGCCAATACACTTCTGGAATTCCTCAAAGGAAGACATAAGCAACCTTACTATTAAAGGAATAGAATGATGCTATTATAGGAGGAATTATTCTTTTAATAATTATATTGCTTAAGTGTCTTCTTCAGTGCATACCTCAGTAGTGCTCCATCAACAGAACCACACTCTAGGCACTTATGGCCTTGAATATCCAAGCCATGGCCCCCCTAGAGACGTGGTTCAAGCTTGGATAGCAGAGACTGCATGAGCTGCATGCAACTTCCCAAGTTAGAACCTGCTACCATGCCTGGTGCCCACGTCAACCTGCCTGACTGAGAGGATCAACCTGGAGAGGACAACAGCAAAAGCTCACTCTGGGACTTATGGGGTGTTGGGGACTCCTACAGTTAATTGTAATATATGTTCCTTACTGATATCAAAAGGAGATCATTCCGCCTCTGTGTTTTTTTAAAAAAGCAGTCTCTGTTTAGATATGTCAACTATGTAGTCTCAGCCCCATGGCTATCCGGTGAAACATTATAGATTAGATAAGAGAATGTTTCTGTTAAGTGCCTTTGCCCTCAAGCAATGGGTTAGGTTCTTGAAAAAAGGTCCACCCTGACAGTGATTTTGCTGATTAGAAAATTACACATCTATTGTAGGTACAACATTCTTTACCCCTTTTCTGTATAAGAGCTGTCACGAAAGTTTTAATAAATGGGTTCAGAATTCACTCGACCTAAAGAGGGTTGCATGTGTTCTGTTCTCCACCTGGTCTGGGGGAGCCCTGGTCTCGAGGCCGCGACTCTGGTCTGCAGCAGGACCTGGGATCCAAACTCAGGAACTTCTGCTTTCAAGACAGTCTTAAACCCTGAACCATCTCTTCAGCCTTATTTTTAAAATCCTTTAGCAATGAGACTAAGAACCCAAACAGGAGACCCTCATTTCCCCTCTCTCCTTCTCTGTTGAAAACAGTCCTTCTCCTCTGTGTTGAGAAAGTTGGGCCAAGAGGTTGTGCTGTCTGGAAAAGAAGGTTCCATAAAGGGAAATAGGGCAGCTACTGGTTTTGAGATGACAAAGAACAGATGAGGAGAAAATCTGGAGGGAGCTTTCCTGAACCTTCAGGGAGTCCCTCTGTGAGTGACTACAGGGTACGGCTTTCTCTGTATCCTCCAGGCAGGTCTTCAGGTTCAAAGTGAAGACGTTCACTTTTAAAAGTGCTCAAGCTGGGATTCATCCGGCAGAGGTGGGGGATTTGGCAAAAACACAGTGGCAGAGCCCCCACAGCCAGTAAGGAGCTGAGGTGACACACTGTGCAGGGCAGAGCCCCTGAGGCCCCCACATACACACACACACACACTGTGTGCAGGGCAGATGCTTTGCTCCCATAAACCCGTGGGCTTATGGCCAGCCCTGATTTCTGACTACTTTCACAGTCTCTATGAAACTCCAAGGGAAAGTGGCTAGGAGTTAGTCGACCCACAATATCTGCTTATTAAAAAGAGAAATGAAGTTAGTTCATAGTGTTCATGAACTATTGCTGTCACAAAATACCTGACCCAAGCAACTGAGGGGAGAAGGAGCTTCACGGACTCACAATTCCAGGCACACTCCATCGTGGCAGAGAAGTCACAGCAGCGGGAGCTTGAGCAACTGGTCACATGACATCCTTGGCTCTCCCAACCTTATCCACCTGCTCAGAGAATGGTCCTGCCCACTGTGAGCTGATTCTTTCCGCATGGGTTATAACGTCAAGAGGGTTCACCACAGGCTTATTCAAAAGTCAACCTTAATGTAGAGAATTCATCCCGGCAGGCTCAGAGACCTGCCTCCTAGGTATTAGACTGGCAATTGATACTAACCATTGTAGTATCTCTAATATATAATAAGAGTGTCAGAGTTTTAGTAGCTATTTTCACCAGTTTAATGTCAAACCCGTTAAAACCAAAATTCTCCTATGCAAACCTCCACAGGCATCTATGATTAATATCCCCCGTGTGAGCCGCTAAGAAATAGTCAAGATCCAGTAGCCCCTGCCTGGTAACCAGCTGCTGTGACATCCAAACTCTGAACATGGATGAGGAGTTGTATTTAACAACTGAGAAAGTGCTTTTTAGTGTGTCATCTTGAACCCGTGGGCTGTCAGAGCAACTGTTCATTTTCCCCCCACCAACCTCCCCCCTCCCCACTGCTTAAAGTGGACGCTGTACAGATGTTTGGAGAAAATGCTTCCCCTTCTACTCTGAGTTGTCAGAAGCTTTATGTAATACAAGCAGCAGCTTCCAACAAGATAACTGATCTGGGAATTGTCTAGAACTGAGGGCAGCATGCCTTCATTATAAACTAGAGATGTTAGAAGTCCTCCCACACCAGAGCCTCTCCCTCCTGCCTACAGACCTGAAAGCGCTCTGCATTCATCTGTCCCTCTGTCTATCTGTTCCACTGCTTAAGACAGCCTCTTGGGTCCAGGGCAAGAAGTGAGGGATATGTTTTTTCTCAGCGCCCAAACCTTCTTTATCCCCACTTAAGAGCTGCTCCACTTAAAACTCCAGACTGAGGCAACCTCAACAGATGATGTGCAAGGTCAGCAAGTGGTCCTTCCCCCAGGTGCACTCACATTTAGACAGACATATTTAATAGAGGACAGGGATTGTGAAGAAACCCGTTTAAACTCTGCTCTGTTGCTTCACCAACACTTTTTCATGAAGAGAGGGAGGAAGAGGAGAGAGAAAGGTCGTTGGACACTTGGTCCTTGTTACCAATTTGTTGAGTTCTTCACATGTGCCACTTATACTCAGAGCAAGTATGTGTCTGTGCTTTTTTAACCACAGTAAGATAAACTATCACCATTTAAGTCATTAAGGTTTGGTCTGATTTTTGAGACAGTCTCTCATTGTGTAGCCCCAGCTGCCTGGAACTCTGAACCCTCCTGCTTCAGCCATGTGCCACCACCCCCAACTCATTAAGGATCTTCATTGCTACAGTAGGTTAATAAATATTTACCTTCCCATCAAAGTGGGTGGTAAGATTATAAGAGCCTTGGGGGGGAGGCACTGGGGGATGGGGAAGGAGGGAGCGGTGTACCTGTTAAGTTTGTATGAGCGGAAATAAGAAAAAAAAAAAGATTATAAGAGCCTGAAGTGGGGTGGGGAAGCAGCCGGATAGGATCTTCTAGACATAACAGGGCTGCTGCCCCCATGAACTCTGTGCAGCTGTGTGTCTTCCACAAGGTATGCACGGGACTTGTCCTGCCAACATTTCACTATGGAAGGGAAAAGATCTCAAGATGCTCTACATCGCCCTGAGAGATGGATGAGGGTTAATGCTGTTGGGGGGGGATGCTTTACTCAATGATATTCCCACTGATATATAACTCATGCTCCAGCAAGTGCTCAGTCACAAAAGGCTCATGCCATCAAAGGCATGTGAAAAGACATGAAAACAGGAGGGAGACTAGCAGAGAAATAGAAGGGTAGTAATGGGAAGTGAAGGGGGCATGGGATTGGGGATTAAGGTGTGAAAATGTAAATGCATTAAATTCATGTGTGAAACACTAAAAGAATAAAAAAATACTTTGTCTAGATTGACTATTGCTAAATGAGTTAGAAAATGTAAGTTTTCCTTACAAATATTACTGCATCCTACCCAAGAAACCACCACTAGCTCAAGCCAGTGTGGGTTAGGGTTTGAGCATTGATTCATAATCATTGGGGGTGTTTATAAATCTGCTTTAAAGTTCACTTGTTAAAAACTAAGTATAAGCTAGGGATGGTCACCCAGGCCTGCAATCCAGGCAATTGGGAAGGAGATGGCAATAAGAGAGTTTGTGGCTCAAGGTCATCCCTTGCTACAGAGAGTTTGTGGCTCAAGGTCATCCCTTGCTACAGAGAGAGTCGAAGCCAGCCTGGGCTACATGGCTCAAAGGCCAAAAAAAAAGGCCATTTATCATGCAGAAAGATAGAGATGTAGACATTAAGTATAGTATAAATAGAGAAAATAAAGTTGAATTGGGAGCTGGGGAGATGATTCAGTGATTATAGACTTCACCTTGAAAGTGTAAGGACCTGAGTTCATATCCACAGATTTCTACATCAAAATGCCAGGTAGAAATGGTAGTGGCCTCCAATTCCAGCCCTGGAAGGTAGAACCTGGGAATCTGCAGAACAAACAATAACAAGGTAGAACAATCCAGGATGATTTCCAGTGTCACCTTTGAATCTCTACAAGCACACACCTGACACTCAAGAGCTCCTTTGCATACATACACACAAACACACACACACACACACACACACACACACAGATAATTGGTTTTTATAGATCGGTCTTCTATCCAGTCACCTTGCTATAACTATGATATTTCCTTTGTATTAGATTTAAGTTTATGTGATGAGAACTAAAGACAGATGGAAGACCTGAGGTTGAAAATGGAAATATTAAATGTACAGAAATGTACAAAAATAGAATCAAGATCTTCTCAGCAGCATCACTAGTCAAGAGGAACAGCTGGGAGTGGATCTGCAGAGAACATCATTAGGAATTTTATAAGGCTCAGAAATGGGCAGATGCTAATCTAATCCACCAGGACTTTTCATATTTTAAACGTAGTATAGATTTAAATATAGAGGAATTTTCAACTGAAAGTAACTTTTCCCCTTCCACAGACCTGTTTCTAATTATCTCACATCTACATTTCCTCCCATATAGTTAAACATTTATATAAAAACATGGAAGTCAGGACCCAGGTGAGAGAGAATACACTATGTCTTTCTGGCCTGGGTCATCCCACATAATACACATCTTCAGGTTCCATTCGCTTACCTGTAAATTTTTCTTTATGACAGAACCAAATTCCATTGTATATATGTACCCCATGTTTATCATCTAATTATCAACTGATAGATATCTAAATTGATCCCATTTCCTTGCTATTGTAAATATGAAAGCAATAAGCATGGATGTGACAGCTAGTTTTCAATATCATACTGACAGTTGAGAGCTGGGCACACCTATGTAAAAATTTTTCCCTGCCACCATAATGATGGACATGAACATCCTGGCTGATGCATGAACAATGCTGAGCAGAGAAGCAAGAATCGTGTTCTCATTAGACTGCACTCCAAAGTCATTGTCCGGTTTCTAACTGTGATGATGAAGCATGATTACACTGGCAAAGTTGAAATCATTGATGATCACAGAACCTCATGGGCAGGCTAAACAAATGTGGTGTGGTCAGCCCCAGATCCGATGTGCAGCTCAAAGACTTGGAAAAGTGGCAGAGCAACCTGCTCTCGAGGTTCAGTTTCATCATACTGACAACATTGGCTGCCATCATGGACCACAAAGAAGCCAGAAGGAAACACATAAGAGGGAAGATCTGAGATTCTTTTCCTAAGGATATAAAACAAAGTGCAGATAAAAGTTCTTGATGGGGAAAAAAAAAGAAAAGAAAATGGAGAAACAAAGAATAAGAAAAGTGAATACCCTTGTGTTGTTTCTGATTTTAGTGGAAATGCTTTGTGTGTTTTGCCCCATTTAGTACAGTGTTGGCTGTAAATTTGTTGCATACAGCCTAGACTGTGTTGAGATGTGTTCCGTCTGTGTGGAGCTTCTTCTACATTTCTATTATGAATAGATTTTGGATTTTCTCCAAAGTCCTCACCTATTGAAATCACCATGTTGCTTCTGTCTTTAAGTCTATTGATATGATATATTGTATTGATCGGTCTTTAAGTCTATCGATATGATAACATGTATTGGTCTGCCATGTTAAGACATTCTGAATCCCTGTTTTGTCACAATAAATGGTCTTTTTGAAGTTTCTGTGAACTTGGCTCATAAGTATTTTGTCGAAATCTTTTTTTTTAATTTTGGGGGGACGTGCCTACACTTGCGTGTGTGTGTGTGTGTGTGTGTGTGTGTATGTGTCTGTGTGTGTGTGTGTGTGTGTGTGTTTTATTCACGTATACACATATGGAGGCCAAAGTTCTAAGACAGAAGCCTGTGGAGGTTGAAGGGTGAATCAGGAATTATCCTGGATTTCTTTACCTCCTTATTGCTTTGCTCTGGGATTTCTCAAACTCTGCCTTCCAGGCTAGAATTGTAGCCATTCTGCATTCTACCTGGTGTTTTCATGTGAAACCTGGGGAATTCAAACTCTGGTCCTTTTGTTTGTGAGGCAAAGTCTTTATTGATGAGAATTTTTGCATCTATGCGCTTCAGGAAGACTGATCAAAAAACATATGTTAAATAGCCCTTACTATAATGTTGGAAAACAGTAGCAACATATAGCTTTGAATAGGTACTGACAGGACAAATGTTTCTAACATTTCGCCAACTAACAAAAATGTTTGCCAATAGTTCATTCTCTTCCTTGATTGAGAAAACTTCCTTTTTCAGAGTTGGTAAAAAGTATTCAAGATTCATCATGTCATAATGAAACAATATTCCAAGTGTGAGTCTTCCTAATTTGCTTATTTTAAAAATTGTTCAGATTCTTCTGATCTTTTGTATTTCTATATGAATTTTAGGATCAACTTGCAAATTTGTGCCAGAAAGAAAAGCCGACTGCAGTTTTGACTTAAAAAAAAAAAAAACTGGGCTGGAGAGATGGCTCAAGGGTTAAGACCCTGCTTTACAAGCAGAAGGTGCTGAGTTCAGATCCCAGATCCCAGATAAAAATGTCAGACAGAAATAGCAGCAGCCTGCACTTCCAGCCCTGGTGGGCAGAGCCTGGGAAATACCAGAGTGAAGCAAAAAGGAGGTAGAAGCATTCCAGAATGATTCCCAAAGTCACCCTTGGTCCTCCACAGCAACATATCGTTCCCTGTGATACACATACACACACATACACACACAATAAATAAACAAATAAATAAATAAATAAAGTTTTAAAAAACCTGTTGAACTTGTAGATAGTTTAAGCAATAACATGATGGTCTTAGCAATATTGTTTTCACAGCCATGAACATGGACATATTTCCACTCATTTGGGTCCTTAATTTCTTTCAATAATCTCCATAATTAAAGTCTCACACTCGTTTTGTTAAATTTATTTATAAATATTTTACTCTTATTGATGTCATTGTAAATGGGCTGGCTTTTTTTTGTCTTCCAATGACTCATTGCAAATGTATGGAAGTACAATTGATTCCTAGCCTGATCTTGTATCTTGCTCTTGCTAATAATCTCAGCCTAGGCTGTCAGAAACTCAGGTGTTAATAACTCAATTCCCACATTCATTTCCTGATGGTATCTGAAAGCGGCCCTGTGGAGCTAATTACCCTGGCTAGAATCTCTAGTACAGTGTTAAATAGGTGGAAGAGAAGTGGACAACCTTGACTTGTTCCTGATGGTGCTGAGATTTTTGAGAGACACCTCTTCTCAGGGTGAGATTTCCTTTCATTCCTGGTTGTTAGGTGATTGATTGTTTCTTTTTTGGTTTTGATTTCTTAATCATAACAGAATGTTGGATTTTGTGAAATATTTTTCTCTGTCCTTTATGCTTATTTTATCAGTCATCTTCCTGTGTAACAAATTACTCAAAGCTTAGTAACTGGGACTGAAGAGATGGCTCAATCGGAAAAGTGCTTGGCAGAGAATGACTGAGGAAAACACCCATCATCAATATCTGGCCACACACACACACACACACACACACACTCACACACAGTGCAAAGCTTTTACTATCAATTCTATAGATGGACTGTTTGGACTACGACCTGCTAGTCTGTTCTTCTCTTGCCTGGTACTAGAGCTGAGAGTAACAAGATGGTACCAGCAGCTGAGTCACTTCCTTTCCGCGTGTCCTGTTATCTGAGAGGGCTCTAGACTATGCTTCTTTACATGGGAATGTAAACTAGATGCAAGGAAGCAAGAACAGAAGCTGCAGGTCCTTTAGGATCCTTGCCTGGAAACCACATATGTTTTTTTTCTCTCGTGCTTCATTGGCCAAACCCAGTTGCAGGTGAAGCCCAGTACATGCCAGATGCATGGGGTACACAAGAGTTCCTCCTCTTACAGAAGGAACACAGTGAAAGTTGGTCTCCACTGATTCTTCATCTTTGTCCTTGTGGCTGATTTACTGATTCTCTTAGTCACTCCCTTTGCATTTGCAAGTACAGCATTTTCTTGGGTAGATAAGAAGCAATAAAGATCATTTTCTCTGTGGTTTATAACTTTCTCCCCAAGAGAGAGAAAGAAGCTAATAAATTTTGCTCTTGGAAAATAAGTAAAGATGTCAGGATAGGGCAGTGTGAAGGCAATTTATAGTTCAGTACCAACTCCTGTAAACGTCGGAGAAAGCCAGAATCTGGAATACTGTACATAGAAATCGTTTTCTTCTGTTTTCTGTTTGGAGCATGGTATGTCTCCCAACTAATTACATTTACATGATCTGTTCATTAATTGTTTCGAAGCAGCTGGTCTATAACTAAATGGAGGCAATGATAGTAATTTGCATATTTTAAAATTATAATTAACATTCTAGAAGCAAACCCGAGTCTTGATGGCAGGGAACAACTGGTTATGCAAGACTCTTTTAAGGAACTTGCTCATGGAAAAATAAAGAATGCCAACAATGGATCTGCCCAGTCATGGTGAATCTGAAAGCCAACCAACTAGGCTTCTCAGCACTCCACTGTGGAAAAACAAAAGTACGTCACTAAGAAACGTTGGCACAGTTGACAATACAATCACAAAACAGATCTCTTTGCAGAAACAGCATAAGCTCATTTCCAGTTTCTTGCCATTAAAGAGATGCTCTTAGGCCTATAAAGTCTTGGGAAAGTTTAAGTGTTCAACTTGTCATCAGCATAATGAATGAATGAAGCATGTTTGAAAGAGGTCAACACCACAGTGGAAGCAGAGGGGCCTCTTACACTCGGTGAACCAAAATCAGTTGATTTTGTTAGCTTTGGCCATCTAATAATACAAGTGGGTTAGGAATTGCCCTTATAACAATAGAGCCTGCTTTGCTTCTATAGCTATGGCTTCCATGTAGTGCCATTTAGTCTTTTTTAAAGTTTTACTTATTTCTAATTTATTTAAGAGAGAGAAGAGACAGAAAGAGAGAGTGGAACTATAAATTGTCTTCACACTGCCCTATCCTGACATCTCTATTTTCCAAGAGCAAAATTTATTAGGCAGAGCAATCCAAGATGATTTCCAGTGTCACCCTTGGGCCGCCGCAGACACACATGCACTCAAGTGCCCTCTTGTACACATGCCCCCACACACATACACACACTCACATTCAAACATATACACACATGAAATAAATACATAAGTAAATAAATAAATAACCTTATCTTCAAATGCAATCTTACACTGTTTGACCAAAGTCTCTATTTAATGGGGTAGAGTTGAGACAACTCCAGATCCACTGGGTGCCAAAGCCCTGTGTCCTTAATAGCTAGCACATCTCCTCCATCAATGTTTCCACCCAGTTTCAGGCTCCCTGCTGCCCTGTGTTTGGGACTCCACGCTGCATCAGCTCCTGCTCTCACATTGTAGCAGAAGGTTCAGAAGTCCCATTTCCAACCTTCGCCAGCCTCAGACTCACTACCATAGTTGCCAAAAGCTCAACACAGGTATACTATACAGATGTCGACTCATCTGTTGAAGGCTCAGAGCTCTGAGCATTTTTGTGAAGACTTGGTAGCTGAGTTAAACCCCAATCAAGCCTGCAGGAAACTGTCTAGTTTATGGAAAACACTCAGCCCATGGTGAACAGGACTGGTTCCTGGGCAGGAGAATAAGATAGAGGGAACTGTAGGGAAGTTGGCATCCTTTGGTACAACCTGGCCAGACATGCTGGTCTGGCCAATGGGAATTGTCTTTGTCTCAGCAGTCCTGTGGATGTATGGATGTGGTGTGGGCAGTTCCCTTGGCTCTTGGCGTTGCTGGATATTTTCCTGCCATATGACAAAGAACTGTAACCAGACAATTGTAATCCAGAATAAAACTTCCTTGTTCCCTTATAAGCTGTTGTCTTGAATTTATTGGCAACATGCAAAGTAATTACAACAACCTTCTTTAATTATATTTACTTTTTAATCACACAGGCTCTCTGTGTCTAACCAAGACTTCACCGACTAACCAAGTAGGAGAAGGAAGGGTGACTAAAGGGAAGACCAAAGGAGAGGGAAGGGACTAACAGGGCAGAAAAGGCAAATGTCAAACTCTCATACATATAAAGTGTGTGTGTGTGTGTGTAAAATAGAGAAAGAACCATTTGGATGGAAGAAGGAGACCAGCAAGAGGGCAGAGGGGAGAGTGATAAGTCAAATATGAGTAAGTACAATGATAAATGTGCATAAAATAGCATGACAAAACCCATTATTTTATGCACTATTGAAAACCCCAAGTTTTCAGTCTCTGGAGAGCATTTCTAAGTCCCTCGAAGTAATGTGCTGTTCACAAGGAGCCTTTCCTGGCTCCCCAGCTCCTTCCACCCTGAAGGACCCCTCAGCCTATGATCAGCCCATCTCTATCTGACTATGGGTATTAACCTGCATTAATCTGCAGACACCAGCAGGCAGTCCTGAAACTCCAGGGCTGATACTTCAGTGAGCACTCAGTAAGAGCTTGATGAATGAATAAATGTTCTGTATTTCAAAAAACCCTTCCCTCACGCAGCTCGATGATAATCTTAAATGTTGCGATGCTGCATTAGGTCTGAGAATGTGTGGCCTTACTACAGGAAGCTGCTTCTAGGGGAGCAGAGGGAGGAGGAACTTCCGTTGTTCAGACCTCAGTGTGACTTCCTTAGGGACAGGAGGAAGAAATTAGGATCCATGATGACAACAACCAGGATAATGATAAGGATGATGGTTGATAACATTGCTTGAGGTGCCTAGCAAGGGATAGATCTAGAAGGGATCCATCAGAAGTTAGGAGGAGGAGCTTTTCCTTTTCAGTAGCTTGTCTGAACAGTGCTGTGGGTTACCATGGCAACAGCAGAAATTCTAGGGCACCTCCTGCCACCTCCCTACCTAGCTGGTGCCACAGCCTCCTACCCCAGTAGAGCATTCTCCTCTTATCTCCTGAGACCAGGAGCCAAGGACAGACTCGGGGACTGACAGCAGGGGCTGAACCAGCCCGGTGGGAAGGAAAGAGGCTGAGCCAAGGGGAGGGATGCGCTCTGCCAGGAGGTGAAGGCTAATGCGTGGGCCAGAGTGGCACGGGAATAAAGACTAAGCTACCACCGTTGGCAAATAATCACAGCTAGGACAGCGTTCTTGGAGCTGATTACCCAGAGATCCTCTGGTTTAATTGATTTTCTACAACCCCCTGATTGCGCAGTTGGGAGCCTCAAACAATAAAGGCCATTTTTCAAAGGACAGCTGCTGGCTCCAGTGGACACCCCACACAGAATTGTTTACTGGAGCTTCTAATGACTTATTCTTCTCCACCCAGCCAGAAAATAATCTTTCTAAAGACAAAACGGGAAGGCAGCCAGATCTGTGCTCAGAGGATTGCCCCAGCAGTGTGTGATGACTACTAGTCCTAATCAAATCAGCGGCCTTCCTGTAAGATTTGCCCATTTCTGCAGCAAAGTGTGTGTGTGTGTCTGTGTGTGTGTGTGTGTGTGTGTGTGTGTGTGTGTGAGAGAGAGAGAGAGAGAGAGAGAGAGAGAGAGAGAGAGAGAGATCTGGAAATGATAGCCAGCGTCATCATCTAAGTTTTCTCTCCATCCAGTCTATGTCTCGGAAATAATTATAATTAATAGGAATTTTCACAAGGTTTGAAGAAAGGCATGAGGTAGTTTACAATTCCTTGGGATAAATATATTCGGATCCTACGGATGAAGGCATAGGAAAATCAAGAGGTCTGATATATATATATGTGTGTGTGTGTGTGTGTGTGTGTATATACATTATAGAAAGAGAGAGAGAGAGAGAGAGAGAGGCTCATGAAGGTTTTCTTTCAGGGAGAATTACCTGCTCTATTAAAATCAAAGGGAAAACTTATCCAAACAATTTCTAGAGCTGATCATGGTTCATTAAAGAACAAAAGAGCACAAACAGGCAATTTCGTGGCCACTCCCACCATGCGAGCGCAGCCTCTTATTACCAACAACAAGCCAGATCATTTACTTAGCAACCCTGCTGCTGGCATTTCGCCTTTGTTGTCCTCGCATCTGGTGCTCCAGGATGATGCAGTTAATAAATATGTTTATAAGCCAGTCATTTCTTTTCTGGCACTATTTTTTGCTTCTTTTTACACAAAACTTCATTCATGGGAGGAAACGTGTTAATCGTCCTCTCATCAAGTGTCCTTTCTTGGGAGGTTGGTAGGAGATCTTGCTGAGCCGGAGGAGGATGAGGGTTGTCTTATACAGGGAGACTGATATCCGCTGTAGCTGATGTCTTTGTCCCCTGCTCAGAAGGGAAGGAAGTATCAGCCCAACGTGCCCCCCTCCCCCAGGCTCCCAGGTAAACCCATACATCAAAAGATCAGGCTATCAGGTGATTTTTCCTCTGTTCTAGATGGCAATGCGTAGTGCATCCTACTAATGTCATATGTTGAGATGGAAAATTAAACAGAGCTAATTGCACTTGGGCTCATGATGATGTTATGTAAAACGCAGGCAGATGGAGAGGCCTCCTAGTTACCAAACAATCTAGGAGTGTTAGATGTATCTTCGAAAATAGAGATTTGTTCTCCAGGAGCTACATGTGTAAGGTGCTCTCCCTACGTGTGTAAGGGGCTCCTCCTTGCACCCACGTGGCCGCTGTCGACCGTCTGAGAGATCAGAATGCATCAGAGAGCATTTTTAGTGCTTCAAGGGGAACACAGATAGATGGGGCCAGTAGAGCAGATGACAGACAAACTTCTTGAGCAAGAATAGTCTCAGGAGCCCCTCAAGCAAAAGGACCTGAGTTCAAATCCCCAGATTCCACATTTAAAAAAAACTTGCGTGGCCAAAATGGCAGTGGCCTATAATTCCAGATTCTGGAAGGCAGAGCCTGGGAAATCCCAGAGCACAGCCATTAGGAGGCAGAGCTAGGACGGTTCTCAATGCCAGCCTTGGGCCTCTACAGGCACACACACTCAAGTGCGCTCTGGTACACACAAATACATGCAATACAGCTATAATATTCCTCATTTTTGCAAGCTTGGTGTGTAGGAGAAATATCAGAAGTTATGTCTGTAATTATGTGTCTCAGTATTGAAGGAGTTAGCCTCTGCTACTCCAGCAGACACAGAGATCTCACCCGCTACATCATCATGCAACAGTTATCCTGCCTGTCTTGACCCCTGTCGTTCTCTAGATAGTTCTAGAAAAAAGAAATTGAAAGTTTCTTCCCCAAGTAGAAGACACATTTGTGTCTGTCTTCCAAATGGCCACGCGCTGGACTTTACAAGTCTTTAATCAAGTGGATGTATGGAACGTAACATTAAAGAAATGTAAAAAATTGTCAGACTTGAAATCGAGTCATTTGTGTTAACTATCAGAAAAAGGAAATGAACCAGGAGCTATGAAGGAAAAAGGGTTTGTGCATGATTATCTGATAGGAATTGCCACAAAGATGTCTCCAGACTCCAAGCTCAGGCAGACTTTACCACCCACTGAGGAAGGCGTCTCTCCAAGGACAGCAACTGACCGCCCAGTCTCGGACTGACATCAGCCATGCAACTCATCGCTCTGACAAGGGATTATTATTTCAAAATGTCTGAGGTAATACGTCTCAGTTTTGTCTTTAAAAACTTAGCCTGGGGCTAGGGAGATGATCAATGGCTAAAGCTCTAGTTAAACAAGAGGAAGGACCAAAGTTTGGATCTTCAGATTCTATTAAAAAAAAAAAAAATGCCAGGTGGGCATGGTAACCAGCATGTAACTCCAGCACTGAAAGGAAAAGACTGGAAATCGCCACAGCAAATAGCAATCAAGGCTGATTCCCAGTATCGACCTTGGGCCTTCAGGTATATTCACATACACACATATGCAGTTGTATGTACATGCACCCACACGCATGTAAACATACATGCTCATACACAGAACCCACACACATATGTATACAAGAAAATGGGGGGAAAAATCTTTGCTTGTCTTGACCCCTTTGGCTGGGCCAACACTCACAATGACTGGCGTGGTTCAGTGTACAATCTGCCCTTTGAAATGTGAGTCCCACACAGATACCACCATTCTATGGAGAAAATCGTGCTGGTTTCCCCTGGTTACTCCTGTTGCTGAGATAAATGCGCTGACTCAAGCAACCTAAGGGAGAAAGGGCTTAGTATTGGGCTTACAGTTCCAGAGGGGAGAAAGTCCATCAGAGTGTGGTCCAGTTACTTTTCTGTTGCTGATATGAATACGTGATGTCACAGCTACCCTCGTGTGCTGGTAAATTCACGACAAAACATCTTAGAGAAATAAGGGGCTTTATGCTGGCTTATGATTATCTGGTTACAGTTGTTAGTCCAAGTTGACAGAAGAGCTCAGGGCCTATATCCACAGGACTGCTGAGAGAGGGGTAAACTTCCTTTGTCAGGCAGCTGATCTGTCCAGGTATGCTGAAAAATGCCAAATTTTTGTAACCAGCTCCCTCCATTTTATTCACCTGCCCAGGGACTAATCCCACCCACCATAGACTGGGTCTCCACCCATCGATTAGACAATATTCTGCAGGCTTGCTCAGGTTTTAACTCAACTGCTAATTCTTTACAGATATGTCTTTCAATTGTCAAATTGGCACCTGTATCTAACTATCACACATGACCAAGCAACTTGGGGGAGAAAAGGATTTTTCCTCTTGGTGCACAGTTTCTGATTACAGTTCATCTGCACAGCAGGAGAGTCCGCATCCCCATCAAGAGCTAAGGGCACTGGCCTCGCCATAGCCACAGGAAAGGCCAAGACGGACTTTTCACTAACAGTCTACGAAACTGAGCCAGCTCTATCTTATTTACCTGCACAGGAAATGGTCTCACCTCCCACGATCTTCCTACCTCAAATTCCATAATCTCCATAGGTCTGTTTAGGGTTGCCTTAACTTAATAGCTCTTCATGGATATGCCCGGAGACTTAGCCTTCAACTGTCAAATGTCTTCTGTAACTAACTGCCACAGGAAGAAAAGCAGGAGGCGGGTTCATGTTACAGCTGTCATCAGGAGGCAGAGAGCAAGAGGAAGAGAAAGAAGCGGGGTCTCAAAATCAAGGCCCACCCCCAGTGACATGCTTCCTTCAGCAAGGCTCCACCTCCTAAAAGACACTCCTAAAGACCGTCCCATTCAAACACATGGCCCGAGAGGAACGATCCACATTCAGACCATGACATTGACCTTAATGACTAGATACAAGCACCAGTAAACAAAAGGAAAATGGTCGAGATTTTATCTCCACAGTTTTTAGAGGTATAAACATAGAGGTAAAGCAACAGCCATTCACAGCTAACCAAAAACAGCCCTCAAATTAAAAACCAACTTTAAATGATTTGAAATCTGGATTTATCACTACTTTTGTTAATGCTGAGCCTTGCTTTGAGTGTGCCTCCAATGTTAGTTAGTGAGCTATGAAGACATAAGGATTAGTAAAATAACTTTGACAACAAAGCATACAGAACATTCCTGCTCATGATTAAATAATGCTTAGTTAATGAGTTAAATCAAAAAAAGATCAGTTATTTCATCTTGACATCATCCTTTTGGACTATTCTCTGTGTTTCCCATACTAATACAACAGCACGTGTTTGTCATTCATCAACAAACTCCCATACAGGATGGGAGAACATGCTGGCATTTTTTTCTCTCTAATGAGACATGCAATTAAAACAGTTGGGATACAGTTGCTTTAAATAACTAAAAATGTTCAGTATTCGAACATTTGGAGGACACCTATCATTGTAATTTAATTGCAAATACATATTTTAGTGCAAAAAAATAGTGGTTATTTTCGCATTCTTCTAATTGCATAATAGTTAATCTAACTCTTTCTTGTGGTGGCCTAAGCGCAGGATGACTCCTCTGTGGAAGTCATATCCTGTTCCGACACTGATGTGAGCATTGAGGAGGAGACTTCTTTGACTATTTCCTGGCCAGATCATTAATATTGATCCATGCAAAAGGAAAAGTGTTTCCAATGGAAGACTGCCATGAAGCTTTCCGCTGAGCCCAGGTCAGATTTCCTGGTGTTTTACAGTTAAAAAAAAAAAAAAAAGTCACAAACCTCCACCTGATAGGGCAGGTCTCTCATCTCAGCTACTGGGAAGACTGAAGCAGGAAGATCACACTTCAAAGCCTGCCTGGGCCATGGAGTGAGTTACAAACTGGATCAGGCAACTAGAAATGAGACCCTGTTTCAAAATAAACAGTAAAAATAGGGGTTGCGTTTATAGTTTAATGGCTGAGAGCTTTGGTAGCATCCTCAAAGAAGTGAGTTCAATCCCCAGTATCCCAGACCAAATGAAGCAAAACCAAGCAGAAGCCCTTATACCATCAGATCTTGAAGCTGCGCACAAGGCGACCGTACTGCTCTGCAAGGCGCTGGCTGATGTGAGCATCAAACACCATAGTGCTGCAGTCAAGATGCAGGGTTCTGCCCAGGGTTCCTGCCGCAGTTGTCCTGTAGAAGATCAGCACAGGCTTCTGGCAAGTCGGACTGCACAGAACTGCCATGAATGGACGTGTCAAGACCAATATACATCACGTGTAAACAACAGCCTTGGAAATGCAGACTCTGGAATGGAGAGAAGAGAGGTGTACTGCTGGTGTGGAAGGCTAGTCATCTATAACACGGCTGTCGTTTTCAAAAACTGAACTCAGTCTGTTGCTATAACAATACTTAAGTCTGGGATTTTTTTTTTTTTTTTTTTTTTGATATTCCATCCACATAGGATGGATCATTTTTGCTTGCTTACCTTTGGTTTGTAATTTCTGGTCTCAAGCATTCAAATATAACTTCATGGATTGTGTGTGTGTGTGTGTGTGTGTGTGTGTGTGTGTGTGTGTGTGTGTGTAGAGGGCACTTGAGTGTTTGTGCCTGTGGAGGCCCACGAGTGACTTTGGAAACCATCCTGGATTCCTCTACCTCCTTATCGCTGTGTTTTGGGGTTTTCCAGGCTCTGCCTCCCAGGACACATACCACTACCATTTCTGCCCAACATTTTTATGTGGGATCTGGGAATCTGAACTCAGGTCCTTTTGCTTATGAGACAAAGGCTTTAATCCCTGAGCCACCTTCCAGTCCCTACATCTTCATTTCACTGTTGTCCGGGGGAATTTCCAGCATACAATGCAAACAAGTTGAATTGTTTAGCAAAGCAACTTCTGGACTAGGAAGATGCTCCGTCAGTAGAACACCTGCCTTGTGAGCACAAGGATCTGAGTTCTAGCTCCATCCAATGCCAGGTGAAAAGCCAGGTATAGGCATGGTAGCCCACATGTGTGATCCCAGCACTGGGGGCTTAGAGACAGGTGGCAGATCCCTGGGGCCTGCTGACCAGTCGGCCTAGCGTAAATGGTGAGCTTCAAGGCATTGAGAGACCCCATGGAGAGGGGCTGGAGTCTGAGAAATGACTCTCTTCTGGGGCTGCCTTCTGATTCCACGCACATACATGTTTTGCACACATATAAACACACACATGCATAAATATGATGGAAAAAACCTTCTTGCACGTGTGTTACATGTTTTTCTCCTTAAGTATTTCAGAGTTGACTTTAACATATGGCCTTTTCTTCAGCTGAATTTAAACCAAGCCATATCCTGAAGCTCAGGGCACCCAGCCAAGACCAACCAGCTCCACTTTCAAAGCATCTCAAATACAGAGCCATGCTGGACAAGACTCATAGTGTCTGGGATTACTAACTGGTTAATTAGTTTACAAGTGTGTGGTAGTTTGAAAAGAACAGAGGCTGATTTCCTACAGCCCCACATACTAGGAAGTTCAGGATTGAAAGCCTTGCCTCTGGAGAGGCCCTCCTCTCCCAACTGTGGGGGCAGAAGAGCAAGAAAGACGCCCAAGACAGAGAGGGAGGGGGAAGAGGAGGAAGGACGTACCCCCCACTGCTGTGATTTTGAGACCCCACTTTTTTCTCTTCCTCTTGCTCTCTGGCTCCTGATGACCCACCCACTCTCGTGACATGGCATTAGTCCCTTCGCGGGAGTGGAAGGTCCGTGGCCTAGTTTCTGTTGCAAACATGAGTTTCGAGGGATGCTTCCAGTGCAGGGATCTCTGAGTGCAACCAGGGAGACTATGTCTATGGAAGTCACTGGGCTCATTAGGCCCATGAGATCGAATGCTTCCAAGCTCCCAGTCCCTTCTGTCTCTACTCTCATCTTCCTGTAGAGTGTAGATTGCAGATGCAACCCCACCTCCACCACATCCAGTTTTGTTTCTCTCATGGACTCCAGGGATCGAACTCACGTTCTCAGATGTATGAAGCGAGCGCTTTTACCCACTGAGCCATCCGCCTGGTCCCTCAGTCCTTATTCTACTGCTGATTTGCTAGTTAATCCAGGTGCAGTCCAACTGACAACCAAGATTAACTATCACCCAGGTTCTGGCCAGGGTCACAGAGTGAGTTAGGCAACTAACTGAGCCCCTATCTCAAAATAAACAGTAAAACTTGAAGAGATTGTCTGGATCAAGATATTTGAAATACAATGGCCAACTTTAAATGCGGGTGGTGCCTTCCAATAGCAGACCAGATAAGTGGAAAGCTCAAGAAAAAAGATTCACCCTCCCCCCCACACACACACTCTATGCTGTCAAACTCATCTTCCCCACTGCTGTCATTCTTTGCTGGCTCTTTGACCCTCCAATATGACAAACGCAGAGACGCTCCAGGAATCTCCAGCCTTCGGCAGTAGACTGGGACTGTTGATTTATTCAGCTCCTGAACTGAGCAGCCACATGCAATCATTGTTGGACTACCTAGACCTTATCTCAGTCCAATAAATTTCATTCTATCAGTTCTGTTCCTCTAGAGAACCCTGACTAATAAAACCTGCAATCTTCCTGCCTTAGTTTCCCCAGCACCTGGGATTCGAGACCTGCCCTATCAGATCAGGCTAGGCTTCTGTGACTTTAATGTAAACGATGAAGGAATGGGACCAAGAGTTCAGTGGAAAGCTACAAGGGAGTCTTCCCTTTAAAACGTTTTCCGTACCTCTCCAAAGAAAAAGGCCTTTTCTAAAGCAGTCAGGGAAAGATAGTCTGTACTGTTTACACATTGTAATTTACAAGCCAGCCAGCTGCTCTGCAGACACAGAAGAGGGTCTTCGCATCACCAAAAACTGAGCCAAACAGGATGAGGTTGGAACAGAATTCTGGAATAGTCCACAGAAAATGGTTTCTGGTGCTTTCCTGTTCTTTAGACCAGAGTAAGTGGAATTCAAGAGAATCGTTTTGTAAAAATAACTAGGTGTTTTGGCACTCCCTCCCCTGTGTTAGAGCTCCTCTGCAGAGTCCTTGGACTCTGGAGCGCCACCTAGTGGAAAGTGGTGTTTAGGACACCATCTTGACAAAGCGGTTCTCATTGTGATTAACGCATGACTCACTGAGGATAGTAAAATTATGAAATCTCCATGGAAACGAAAATACAGAAACGCTGATCTAACCCACTGGCGTTGTATCTCGGGCCAGAAATGCAAACCTCAGAAATGCTGATTTCTCCTGACATCACAGTCTGGTTGTCTGAGCATGCAGTGAAAGCTAGGACTCTCGGATTATTGCCTTACCTCCTTCTAACAAAGCAGACTTACCACACCTGTGCTTATAACGTTCCTATAGAAAAATTAAATTTCAGGAAGTGGGCAGCAGGAAACTTCACTGTTCATGAAGCAGGAGATGGTGACCTTTTCCCATCCACTCAGTCCTCTTTGTTCTCGTCTTGGTTTTTTTGCGGGGGGGGGGGGGTTGTGATTTATTTTTCTTCCTGTGCCACCTGCACTTCTGTCTGTCTGGAAGCCATCTCTGTGAGTAAATCGTGCTGGACATGATCTTTATTTCACACTGAGTAAGAAAGCAAAGGTTGTTCTTCTTGTTGTGGTTGCTGTTGTTCTAGGGCTCCTGAACAGAAGTCTTTCTGCTGGCTGGTGCTGAATGGGGGCCTGAGAGACCACAGTGCGCATGGCTCCCGGGGCAGGCCCACCACCTGTGTTTGCTACTGTGATTCCTCCAGTCAGCACTGACCTGTCCACGTGTAGAGATACGCTAGGGCTTCTTCACCAGCCAGCTGAGGCTCCGACTCACTGAAAGATCGTTCTATAAAAATCACCTGTCTGGAAGCTGAGGAGGGTGAAGGCCTTCGACTCAAAAGCAAAACAACCCAGTCGTTCTAATCTCCAGATGCCATTGTGAAAATGATGGTATGTTTAATTCTGATCCTGGGATGCAGAGCTTGGGAAAACGCAGAGCAAAGCAATAAGGAGGTGGAGCAATCCAATGTGAGTCCCGATGTCACCCCTGGGCCTCCACAGGTACACACACTCAAGTGCTCTCTTGTACACACACACACACACACACACACACACACACACACACCTAAGAGAAATAAAATAAAATAACCTGTCTCATTAGTTGAGTACTAGAGTGAATAAAACAGACAAAAATCCAGAGAAGGACAAAAATATAGCATAAGCAAGCAAACTGAAGCCAACGGAGGAGACGAACACGGGTCAGGAGAATGGCAGTGGAGGAGGGAAGCATTTTAAATAAAGCGGTAGGAAAGATACACATGAGCAAGTTCTTGAAGGAAGTGAGGACTTCTAGAAAGGGGACAGATATTAAAGCCCTGTGGGAGGAGTAGGTTTGATCTGAGAGAGAAGGAAACAAACAAGAGCTCGTCCTTGTGCAATTGAAGGCTCCAGGTTCTGGGCACAGTTGTGAGAAATCAGTAGTTGAGTTAACCTCTGGGTGAGTCTACAGGAAATTGTCTAATTGATTGGGAAGAACCAGCCCATTGTGGTGGGACTAATCCCTGGACAGGTGAATAAGATGGAGGGAATGGTTGAGGAAGTTGGATCCTTCTGTGTACTTTGCTAGACATTCTGGCCTGTCAAGTGAGAATTGTCCCTCTCAATAAAGAGTCCTGTGGATTTCGTGTTGCCAGTTCCCTAGGCCCTTGATGTTGGTATCAGCTGTCCTGCTAATATAGACAAGGGACTGTAACCAGACTATCATAAACCAAATTAAAACCCCTTGTTTCCTTAAGCCCTTTGGTCATGAATTTATAAGCAACAGTGCAGGTTAACTGCTACACCTATGATCAGCTATTATTCTCTATCCCCCCTTTTTTTTAATGTGTGTGAGTGTGTGAATGTGTGAGTGTGTGAGTGTGTGAGTGTGTGTGTGTGTGTGTGTGTGTGTGTGTGTGTGTAGGCCTACTGGTGACATCAGGAATCATCCTGGATTGCTTTGCGTCCATATTGCTTTGCTCTGGTGTTTCCCAGGCTCCGCCTTCCAGGACCAGAATTGCAGGCTCCCTGCCATGTCTGCCTGGCATTTTTATTTGGGTTCTGGACCCGGATCCCTTAGCTTGGAAGGCAAAGGTTTAAACTCCTGAGACATCTCTCCCAGCCCATCTTTCCATACTTCTACAGACCTGGACCACTTGCCTAAAAAAATGGTCCCACCCACAATGGGCTGGGTCTTCCTATGTCAATCATGCAATCAAGACAATCCCTCTTAGGCAAGCCATAGACCAAACACAGTCTAGAGACTCCCTCTCAGATAGGCCTGGACACAGCCTCCTAGCTGTCAGATGACAGTTGATACTAACCATCACACTACATGAAGTCTTGTGGCTGATACAGTCTGAATAAAAGCACGCAGGCCTTTCCTCACTGAAACGCTGACTTTCTCCTTCCCCTCACTTCCCCCCTTCTTCCCACCTCCCAAGCACACACCTGCCAAAAGAAGGAAATGGCTCTCTTCTTCCCCTTTTTAAATTTTTTAAAGATTGTCTTTGCTTTGTTTTGTTTGTTAACATAAAAGTAATATCTACTAAGGAACCAAGGAACGTGCTGTCTTTTCAAGAGAAAAAAGGCTTTCCATGTGTGTCAAATAACTCGGGTTATTTTCTTTAAACTTTTCTCTTCGGAACACTGGGTCAGCTCTGCTGTGGCCAGCGTAGTTCTGTGGCGAGGCCTTTCTTTCCTGTCTCTTCAGGAGACCCCTCCTGATGCTGAGGAGCCCACTGGTGAAGCCCCTGCAGCTCATGGACGCTGCACCTGGTGTCTCATGGCGTTTCCAATCCTCCTACGAAACCTCTCGTGCGAGTCCCTTCCACACCTTGCACTGACGCTCTCTCGGGCCGCCTTCTGCTCTCAGCTCCTGAATCTGCTGCCATCCTTTGCAGAAGACCCTGCGCCCACCTTCTAGAAACCAAGCCGATGCCCCTTTCTGCATATTCCCTTCTCTGACTCTGAGTGCCCGGGTTAGGGTGCTATCCTTGGCTTACTGAGAGTCCCTTTCTGTCCTGCCACTGGCCCAACCCTGGGCTTGCAGCTGTCGGAGCACCTGCCACCCTATGTTGTGGCCATTGCTGAAGCGCTGACATCTCGACTCTGCTCAGTAGTAGAAGCCATGTGTGGGGCGAGCGGCTAGGGAGGCCTTGGGGCTAACGGAGCGCTGGGTACACAGTGAGCACTCGGTAGTGAGTGCTGTCTAAGCCAGGCCCAGTGGCACACACTTGTGTTCGCTCAGGAAACTGAGGCAGGAGGATCACCATAGGCTCAAGGCCAGTCTGGGCTACAGGATGAGATGCTGGGCCATCCATGGTTCCCGGCTGGGGACACTGCTTGGGAAGTTTATAACATCTTTTAAGAGGTGGAATCTTGGGCTTGGGAGATGGCTAGGTGGTTAAAGCCTTTGCCTCCCAAACAAAAAGACCTGAGTTCAGATCCCGAGTACAAATGCCAGGCGGAAATGGCAGAGCCTGAACAAAACAATAAGGAGGAAAAGAATCCAGGATGATTCCTGATGTCACCCTTGGGCTTCCACAGGCACACACTCAAACGCTCTCTTGTGCACACACACACACACACACACACACACACACACACACACACACATACACGCGTGCTTCTCTGGGATTGAGCCTTTAGATGACTCTCAGCCCCATGTCCTGTGCTGGCTATCACTCTGCCTCCTGAGCGATAACACCCAGCCTCCTGCTTCTGCCACCGTGCAGAAGTCACGGTGGGCTCTGTCCCCTCTAGATCCATAAGCCACATAATAAGCCCTTCCTCCCTTACATCACTTGAGTCAAAGTCACAACAAACAGAAACACTGTTTGCACAAGGAAAAGAAAAAGAGAGAGAAAGATGGACATTGAGTTATGACAGCCATGCAGAAGAATAGAGCTTGTAAAGCGTATTAGTTTTAGGCATTAAAAACAGCAGCAGATTCAGCTGCGTGGTTCTTGTGCACAAACTCTGCATCCTTTCTGCCCAAACCTGTGATGACCAGTCCTGTGACAGCTATAGAGTTGATGGTTCACACTCTTAATCATGAGCCTATAGTTCTGCAAAAGCCCGAGTCCCACGGGAGCATGGATCTGTTTGGTGGATGACATCACAGGCCAGTAGAGGGGACCTCAGGCTGAAGGTGGGGAAAGAGCAGACAAGCACTGTCATGACCCAATGATATAACATCCACAAGTCGCAAGGTTTAGAAATCTTCATAATCTTCAAATTCCTCTCTGAAGAGGAAAGAGCCAGAAGTGACACAGGCTTGTAAGCCCAACATTTAGGTAGGTAGTAGAGACAGGAGGATTGTTATAAGTTAGAGCCCAATACTACATAGTGAGTCCAAGGATAGCCAGGTATGCAGCTGTTTAAATATGTTCTCTTGATCACACAGCTTAACATCTAATGAAAATAATTTAGTGGGATTTTTAAATCAACCAACACCCACACTCATTTGCTCATCAGATATGATTTTTCTCAGTTCTCTAATGCTGTTTTGCTTTGGTAACCTAAGTTAGCAAGAGCTGAAAAATCCTACCTTCCACACTGCATACTTAGAACCCCCTGTCCTCTTTTTTTTGCAGGCAGTGGTGAAACTCAGACTAGCAAAACGGCTCGGAGGGTGAAAGCTTCTGCAACCTGAGCTCAGTCCTGAGAGCCCACTTGGCGGAAGGAGAGAACAGACTTCTGAAAGCTGCCCTCTGACCCCACACACATGCCAATCCACATGTGCACATTCTCTCGATCTCTCTCAAATAAATATTTTTTTAAAAAAAACCAAGGACTTACCAAAAGGTTTGACTCACTGCAATGAGACTTGTCCTTACCAGACCTGCATAATGATTGACATACCAACATGCCTCCATAGCCTAGCGAGGATCTCAGGAGTGATAAGATATGCATTGGGGACCAGGGCTGGATGCGTGAAGGGAAATACCCCTATTAGTGGGGTGGCCCAAGGAGGGGCCACTTGGTATGCCATAGAAGTCTGAACCCCCACGAGAGTAGACAAGAACCCTGGGGTTTGCCTTGGGGAGGGGGATTAAGCAGTTATTAAGGCAAACAAATTTTTGGAAGGAAGCCACAAATGACTTATTTTGAACCTAACCAGAAGGAGATAATATGTCAACACAATGGGTGCCATTGATTAAATGTGAGGTGCCCTTCTCAGGTGTTTGCATCCTTAGTTGATGTTAATGTTTGGGGCACCTTTAGGAGGTGGAGCCTTGCCAAGGAGGCATGTCACAGGAGGGCGGGTCTTGTTTGGGTAGCTCGACCCTTCTTGCAGCCTTCCTCTTGCTCTGTCTGCCTCTGCAATGATGGCCGTGACCTGAACCGCTTCAGCTTCTGCTGCCTGCCATGTCTTTTCTGCCATAAGGGACTCTAGTTCCCCTCTAGAACGGTAAGCCAAATAAATCTCCTTTTCTCCTTTAAGTTGTGTATACGTGTCATCCCACAGCAGCAGAAAGAGTAACTGCAACAAGAGATTTTCTGTATATCCAAGAAAATCTAAATTGATTATATTTCAGTAATGACTCACTAATAAATGTTAGTTTGAGTCAGTCTGATGGGGTATATTTATGAGTCTGAGGGAGCCTCGCCAATGAGTCAACCTGCTTAAATGTGCTTCGTAAAGTAACTTGGCATATGTGAGGGAACCCGGGCCGAAGCATGGCTACATCCTGTAGGACGGTCATGCGAACCCCGGCTCTGTGAGTCTGCAGAAACAGGCACATAGGGTGCCTCAGAGACAGCGCCGGGTGCTGGGAGATGGCTCAGCGCTAAAGCATTTGTCAGGCAAGCAAAAGGACTGAGTTCAGATCTCCAGATCACTCATGAAACGCCAGGCAAGCGAGGAAGCGCCCCTGCAGTCCCAGCCTCATAAGGTAGAGACCAGGAATCCCCAGAGCAAGCCGACTATCCACGCTATCCCTGTCAGTGAGTTCTGGGTTTGATTAGAGACCTTGCCTCCAAAAGCATAAAGTAGAAGAGTGATCAAGGGTGATTTTCAGTATCAACCTTGGGTCTCCGCACATGTGAACACACGTGTACATGTTCCACAACAACATAAGCATAGGCACACATGCAGACATCTGGGCAATGCACATACAAAAAAAAACTAAGAAAAAAATTTTGAAAAGTAAGTGTATGGCAATTGGAACTACTGGCTACACTCAAACAAGACCATCTCTATATGAGGGAAGTTTCAGGTGTATATATAGCCCAACAAGTAAGTCTAGAGGTGGTTTTGCTCCATGATCCCTGGCAGTGGTGGACCTTAGAGTAAGAGAAAACCAATTTTAAAGCATCTCTCCCTCTTACTGGAGTGGACCACATAACCTTCTGAACATCAGTTATCTGTCTATAAAATGGGCACAATGCATAACACCCTAGAAATGTGTTCATGCAGAAAAAAAAAACAATTCCTTCAAGTGAAAAATGGTGTTCTCTTAAGGTTGGGGCAGAATAAGAACTCAGTATTCATTTCTTTCCTTTGTATTTCCAAAGCCATTAGGAGCTGCTGACTTAAGGGCATCTAGGGGCTGGAGAGGTGGCTCAGGAGTTAAGCCTCTGCCTTGCAGGCGGAAGGTCCTGAGTTCGGATCCTAGACCCCACGTATAGACACCAGGCGGAAGCGGGGGCGGCCTGTGCTTCTGGTCCTGGTAGGGCGGAGCCTGTGAATTCCGGGACAGAGTAAACACTGAGGAGGTGGAGGCGTCCGTGGTGGTTCCCGATTTCGCCCGTGGTTCTACACACACACACACACATGTGCACACAAACACAACTGAATAAAAATAATAATAAATTTTAAGGGCATCTGACAGCCCTGGTCGAATGATTTGCTAAAGCACATTTACATATCATATGTTCCTCGGTAAGTTGCTTAAGCTTTATAGACCTATTTTCTCACTTGTAAGTTGGAATAATTGTTCCCTGTCATCCCCTGCATTGGGGTTTGTCATGAAGACTGAGGCTTTCTCCTTTTCTGCTTCAAGAAGTAAGGACGTATTTACACCAATATAAGGAGTAATATCATAATTTACCATAATTTACCATAATTTCCTTCACATAAAACTTTAGATGCTACTGAAGATTCTAATGCTACAGCAAAACTTGCAGAACATGTAACTCAGAAAAACTGAATCCAGAGAGGTGAAGTGACTGATTTCAGATCACAAAGCTCATGAAAAATGGAGCTAATGTAAGAATTCGCACTCAGAAGAATGTGGGTTCCACATCAGCCTTACCTGCAGCCCAGACCTCACAGGAGAACCAGCCCTTGACACACATGACAGACCTCAGAGGCTAAACATAGAGACTCGGACTGGCTGACAAGTTCAATCAGACTATCCTCATCGGATGCTTAGCACGTCAACTGATGAAAGTAATTACTGGATGAATTAATACCCGACTAACGAGAAACACCAGAAAAGAGCTAGGGAGATGGCTCAGAAGTTAAAGCCTTGTGTCACAGGCAAAAGGACCTGAGTTCAGATTCCATGTAAAAATGCCTGGTGGATATGGCGATGGTCTATAATTCTGGTCCTGGAAGGCAAAGCCGGGGACTTCCAGAACAAAGCTGTAAGTGGAAGAGCAATCCAGGATGATTCCTGATGTCACTCTTGGACCTCCATAGGCACAGGCACAGGCACACACACACACACACACACACACACACACACACACACATACACACACACAAGCATGCACACACACATGTGCACACACATACACAAGCATGCACACACACACACATACATGCATACAAGCACACGGGCATGCAAAAAAAAAGACTCTCCTCAAAAAGACTCAAAAATCCACATACTTCTTATATACCTATATGGTTGGGAGGGAGGGTATATGAATCCCTGTAGTAACCAATAATCAAAAACACACAAGAAACTCCAGTGAAAGACTCATTCTAACCAGGGTTGGTGGTGAACACATATAATCCCAGCCTTCACGACTGGGTTTGTAATCATGAGACAGGAGGAGCATTGAGCTTGAGTCCTGCCTGCATTACATGACTTCCAGGCCAGCCTGGGTTACATTTCAAGATCTTGTCTCAAAAAATGAAAAGCCACTTCCATATTTCTGAAGAAAGGGAAGAAATTGTTGAGTGTTGCTTTCCGTGAGAAATGCCAACACATCCCACCAAGCTGATTTGGGGAGATGTGTATGTCTGCTCACTTGCTTATCCCAAAGCAAGTGCACTCAGAAAGATGTCATCTGTTTGCTAGGAATCTTAACCCTGGGATAGGAGGGAGATGAAGGGTCTGGCACTCCTCGAACCCTGACAGCAGACATTAAGTTGCTGACATCTGGGAATTTAACAATGCAAGAGGAAGCAACAGTCCATGAAGTGTATTTCACAAAGAGAAATGCACACTTTCCTGGGGGGAAGGGTTATCAGGGCAACCTCATGGTTCTGGAGCACTGAGGGGAGGGAGAAGTGGTCAAAGGGAAGAACCAGAAGAGACCCAGCTGCCCCAACCCCACAGTCTCACTTCAAGGAAGGTAAGGGGTGTGTGACAGAGCCCCTCAGTGTGGCAGCCCAGCAGTGGCCGTTTCTGTGTGCAAAGAATGGCCAAAGACAGCACTGTGGGCTAGTGGACAAAGAAGGCTTCTGGACACATCCAAACTACATCAAGTCCTTGGGCACACATCCTGAGCACCATGAAGGGACATAAGTGTAGACAGAAGCCAAATGGAAAACATGACTCAGTAGCTTTTTGATACAATGGACCCTAAGAGAAACTTCCAGAAAGAAATAGCTGGCACCTGTCACGCCTTCTTGTGAGAGGCTGGTCTCAGTGCTGTCTCAGTGCTGCAACGTGAAGTGGGGTTCTAAAACCCAGAGCCAAATCAAACACCGTCACTGGCCTTTCATTCCAATTTGACTTTTGTTTCGTTTTGGTGCACTTTTATTTTCTTCCAGAAAGCAAACAAACATAAAACTTAGCCCAAGGGAAAGAAGTCAAATGTGACTCGAATTCCTCATTAAAACCTCAGTGTCAGGCTCCAAACCTCCAGGCAACTGCAGAGAGGCAACCGCTGAGATGCTGATATGTGATGATGGGAAGAGACAGTCCCACAGCTGTGCCGTCCCTGGGGAGCGCAGCTGTCTTCAGATCCTGTTGCAGGAGCCCTAGGCGGCACAGGCCTTTAGTGACCCTGTACTGGCATACACGCCCGTAGACCCAGCACCATCCAATCAAGCAAAAGTCTTTACCTCACTTAATCCTCGCTGTAACTCAAAGGAAAGGGACTGTTTTAATATCCACTTTATATGGGAGGAATTAAAGTTTCCAGAGATGAAAGAGACTATATGTATTACACAAGGGGAGCTAGGGAGATGGCTCAGGGGTTAAAGCCTTTACCTTTCAAGCAAAAAAAAAAAAAAAAAAAAAAAACAGTTTAGATCCTCAGATCTCACATAAAAAATGTTGTGACCCATACATAATTCCAGCCCTGGAAGGCAGAGCCTGGGAAACCCCAGAGCAAAGCAATAATGAGGTAGAGCAGTCCAGGATGATGTCACCTTTGGGCTTTCACAGGGACACACACGCAAGTGCCCTCTTGTATACATGCCCGTACATACATGTATGCGCACATGCACGCACACACACGCACACACACACACATACGCACACAAAGCCTCACATCCTCTTTATCAAAAAGCTGGTGTCTTCTAAAATTTCTACTTGCCCTTGTATGCTGTGGAAGAAGACTTGAAACAAAAGGACACCCACAGGCCTACAGGGAGCGCTAAGTGGGAGGTGGGCGTGGCCATGACGTCAGACAGACATTCGTTTCCTCCCACTCACCGGGAAGGGGTTTGAAACTTTATCAAGTCGAGTGGATCCCAGGCCATCAGGCCAGAAAGTATGTGAGCTGGCAGAAGCAAAACTATCTTCCTAGTCAGCCTAGACCCCTTCGACTGCCTCAGCTGCCTTCCTGATACCTTCTTGGCTCCCGTGTCGTGGCCCAACTGCAGCGCGGGCACCTTATTCCACTTAATAGGCACAGCAGTCTGGAGATGAGTCATGTGGCCGTGCATTAAAAATTATCTAGCGCTGAAGCTGTGGGACTTTCAAGTGAAGTATCCGTGGCTGGCCATTGCAATGCTGTGTGCTTTCCGAGAGAACTGTCAAAAGGAGAACATTAAGTCCAGTTTTACAATATTTCAATTCTGGGTCTGGAAAGGCCTAAGGTGGAAGAGATGGGGAAATTGCATAAAATAGTTTAGAAAATTAAATTTGTCTGAGTGTTCAAATTAGAAAAAGGAGAAAGTCTGTTCCTCATTTAATTCGATCAGGTAGGCAGCAAGTGACGCCTCGGGCCACCTTTTCTCACCATGCTATGATGAAGCCAGCAGATGGCTTGTCAGGAACTTGGCCTGACACCTCGCGCAGCCGGCACCGAGGGTCTCTTCAGGAATCCTTCAGCCCCTTTTTCTACCATTATGGAGTCATCTTGGTGACTCTACAGCGAGTCAGATGTGCAGATACCCTGCAGCTGCTTCATTTGCTCAGAATTATGATGTGATAACTGCTTGTCTAATAGCCCATGTCTCGGCCCTGCTCAATTTAGTTGAAGTTTGAGGCAAAGGAAAAAAAAAAGCTTTTTGAACCAAGGGGAATAAACCAGCTAGCATCCTGTGAGGATGGCTTCTAAATTGGCCTTTGATCTTTACTCTAGCAATCCACATAACCTACTCCAGAGGGTATGTGAGGAGGGGCTATGATTGGGCACAGGCCAGCTGTGAGGGATCTAGAACTTCCCCAGGGAAGAAATCCTTTCTGACGAATCATTAAACTGTTCACTTATTTTGTGCAGCTCCTGAGTTCTGCTTTAACCATTTCATAAAAGTGCTTTCATTTGCCAAAGAGATCCACCGTGGACGGTAGGCTACCTGGCTCATGGGTTCGAGAACCCTGCCACCCATTGGCACGGTCAGCACACAGAGAGGTGCTTGCTGCACTGCAGGCCCCAGCAAAAGGTACTTGAGCACTATGAACATTATACAGATGGAAAAAATGGGTTTTTTGCATACTTTTGTCCAAAACCACTGCTGGCCACATCATGGAATGTAGGCCATCCAAGAGCCAGGCACATTACATGACGTGCAAGGCTCCCTAATGGCCTCTCCCTTCTGATGTGACCCTCAAACTACTCAATAAACAAATAAATTTTAAAATATTCATTTATTCCTTTCCTCATTGCTAGGGGACTATTTGACCAGATATCCTAGCTAGAAAGCAGGGTTCAGTCATACTCAGTAGGGTCTGGCTCCACGCCTAGGAATCAGCATTATTTTTAGCTTGCTGTTATGAGTGGTTCCACATACACATGAAATCGGGAAAAGAAAAAATGACCCAAGTTCTATAAAAACAGATGGGAGCGTACAGTGTCCAGCAGGGGCCAGCATGAAGCAGGAGAGGACAGCGTCGCGTCAGTGTCCCTGCCTGAGAGCTGGAGCAGGGCACGAGAGCTCCCACAGGCGTCGACCTGGCACAGCGTCAGAGCGTAGGGCAGTGAGGAAGCATCTGCACTGGAAGGAGCAGGCAGTGAGGAGAAAGCCGAGCAAACGGGCGAGTGCAGACGGGAAATAGGAGCTGGGTCTCAGGGTCAGAGAATGCAGTCGTCGGTGCAGCAAGGGAGAAAATCAGAACAGTATGTAGAATAGATAACAGTGAAAACAACTTTTGAAATACACCTACGGAAATACATACAGATGACTATGCACATATGAACCCACTCACCTGCCCACTGAGACATCCCGAGAGCAGCAGCACCCAGGAGCAAGGAGCGCACCCAGCCACACACCTCATGTCTGGACACTGTTCTCCACTAAAGGGATCCGGCGACGCTTGGGGAAATGGCTGATCCAGGGCTGGAGCGGGAAAAGCATTTTAGTTCAGAACACTTTGTACTAGAAACCAAGGAAGTACTCCCAGGATAATGAATTCCTCTCAAAACGCCCAGGAAGCCAGCCCAAAAAGCTCTCATAAGTCAAATCTAGGACAATCTGTGCATTACAATAATGACAGTGTTATAGTTGGTGAATAAAATAGGAAGCCATGATATTAATCAAAAGTATGATGGCAAAATATTTACATAGCTCCAAACAATCTTCCTGCAAATGCATACTAATTGCAAGGAGAAAGAGAGATTGCCATGGGGAAGCCTACAGGCACCACTTTAACAAGTGAACAGATTCAAACAGTCAGTAACTGGACAATTCAAAGATCACACACCATCTAATGTCTGGGGAACACGGATCCTATGATACAAAGACACAGCTGAGTCTAATCATGTGGGATCCATGGACAAAAGCAAACTGAAGGACACTCTTCACCCTTACTGTGATCTGTAAAATCTCACCACTGAAGGTGGGACTCAGGAACTGATTGATCCAGGCTGTCAGACGCTACATGCAACTCACAGGTTTCAACTTGGCCCTTTTCGTTGGACAGGATGCAACTGAGCTGTGGTGAAGCTTGGCTAGGATATGGTGATCGGACGATAGTTATGACTCCACATCAGTGTCCCAATCTGAGGAGCATATGACGTGCCCAAGAAATGCACAAAAAAGTTTTGATGCATTGGGGGAAACATCATTTCAACAATTTACCCAAAATGACTGTGAAAGAGTTATTTGCACCAAGCCTACAATTTTTTTAAAAAATTTTTATTTTTTATATAATACATTTTTTATTATTATTTCAGCTCATACAAACTTAATAGGTACACCAGTTCCCTCCCTCCCTCCTCCTCCCCCCTGAGCCCCCTGCTCCCCCTCCCTCACCCCTCCCACCCCATCCCCCATGCCTCCTGCCCCGATTCCCAGAGTCCTTTCTTGTGCATGCCTGACTCTCCTCTGGGCCCTCCTCTCCGATGACGTACAAGGACCCAGTGGCATTTCCGTGAACCCCTTCCTGTGTTCCCCTTAAGCATAGGAACACTACTGTGGCTGTCAATCCCTTGCCTCCAAGGATCTTGGCGCCTTTACCAGATGCTAGACTTTGTGAGGTCAATAGTGTGTTGGACATTGCGCCGGCATGCAAAGTCCAATTATGATTGCTTCAGCCCTAACTTGTGTGGAGTATCTTGCAAATCATTGCTCCTCCCATCCTTTTGCTCTTACACTCTTACCACCCCCTCTTCCGCAAATGTCCCTGAGCTTCAGGATGGGGAGATATTTGTCTGGCCTAGTTCTAGGTGGTTGATATAGAGTCTCTGAAGTTCTGGATAGTGGTTCGTTGATTTTCTTTTGCAGTTTTGTTGCTCCTGTAATGCCCTTCACTCCATCGTGATGGGTACTGTATGTCACCCCCTGGCCAGAGACAGAAAGCTGTTAAACTGGAGTCTTATTATAAGAGCACATTCAAGGGTAGATGTAATACTTATACCCAAAAGTGGAATTGCAGGGTTATATGGCGTTAGGCAATGGGAGGGGTCAATCACTCATTTGCAAAATAGTTACTTTTTAATCTGCCGGACTATATGCCCTCCCCTTCTGGTGAGCTCATACCCCCTTAGTTGTAAATGATCAGGAACGAATTGTGAACTTAACTAGGTGTCACATTACTTTCTTGCAGTCTTTGATGGAGGCCTATTTTCTCTACTGTAACATGGTCACTTCTCTCCTTGTTTCTGGTGTGGCCCTTCAACCCCATCCCTCCTGTTCATAATCCTTGCAATTACTATAGGTAATACATAGATTTACCTATGAGTGTCTCAAGATGGACTGGGTGGGTTTGGTATTAGGAGCCACCTATTAGGGAGTTAATTTTCTGGGTCTGGGATACTTCACTTAATATAATTGTTTCTGATGACATCCATTTCCCGGCAAATTCCAGTACTTCATCATTTTTGATGGTTGAGTAGTACTCCATTGTATAGATGTACCACAGTTTCCTTATCCACTCGTCAACTGTTGGACATTTGGGTTGATTCCATGTCTTTGCTATTGTAAACAGTGCTGCTATGAACATGGTCGTGCTTGTGCTATCGAGGTGAATCTCTGTGGGGGGTTATACCCAAAAGTCGAATCGCAGGGTCATATGGCATTTCAATCTTTAATTTCTTTAAGAATCTCCAGACGGCTCGCCAGAGTGGCTGTATGAGCCTGCACTCCCACCAACAATGTAGGAGAGTTCCCCTCTCTCCACATCCTCTCCAGCATTTGTTGTTGTTTGTGTTGTGGATTTTTGCCATCCTGACTGGGGTGAGATGATATCTCAGGGAAGTTTTGATTTGCATTTCCCTGATGGCTAAAGAAGTGGAGCATTTTTTAAGATATTTGTTAGACATTTTAATTTCATTCCTGGTAAAATTTCTTTTAAGTTCCAGGGCCCATTTTTTAATTGGGCCATTGGTTTTCCTTGATGTTTAGTTTTCTAAGTTCTTTGTGCACTCTGGACAGTAGAGCTCTATCAGATATGTGGTTAGTGAAGATTTTCTCCCATTCTGTGGGTTGCCTTTGAGCTCGTGTGACAATCTCTTTATCTGAACAGAAGCTCTTTAATTTCACAAGATCCCAACTGTTGAGAGTTGGTAGCAGTGACTGTGCCATTGGATGTCTGTTTAGGAAGTGTTGGCCTAGCCCAATCAGCTCGAGGGAGTTCCCTATCCTTTCAACTATGGTTTTTATAGTCTCTGGCCTTATATCAAGGTCCTTGATCCATTTGGAATTAAGTCTTGTACATGGTGACAAGTATGGGTCCAGCTTTAATCTTCTGCATGTGGAGATCCAGTTTTGCCAGCACCATTTGTTGAAGATGCTGTTCTTTTTCCATTGGATTCTTTGGGCCCCTTTGTCAAAGACCAAATGGCTGTAATTTTGTGGGCTTATATCTGGGTCCTCAATCCTTATCCATTGATCTGTGTGTCTATTTTGGAGCCGGTACCAGGCTGTTTTTATAACTATGGATTTGTAATATAGACTAAGGTTCGGTATGGTAATACCTCCAGCAGTGTTTTTGTTACTCAGGATTGTCTTTGCTATCCTGGGTCTTTTGTGCCTCCATATGAATTTTGAGATTGTTTGGTCAACTTCTTTAAAGAATTGCTTTGGGATTTTAATTGGTATAGCATTGAATTTGTATATTGCCTTTGGTAGGATGGTCATTTTTACGATGTTGATTCTGCCAATCCAGGAACATGGGAGGTCTTTCCACCTTCTGGTGTCTTCTGTAATTTCTTTCTTTAGGGTTTTAAAGTTTTCATTGTAAAGGTCTTTTACCTCCTTAGTTAGGTTTATACCAAGGTATTTCATTTTTTTAGGGGCTATAGTGAATGGGATGGTTTCTCTCAAGGCTTTTTCACTTCTTTCATTCTGGGCATATAGGAGGGCCTCTGATTTTTGCACATTTATTTTGTATCCTGCCACCCTGCTGAACTTCTGTATTAGTTCCAGGACCTTCCTGGTGGAGTTTTTGGGATCACTCAGGTATAAGATCATATCATCTGCAAATAGGGATAATTTGACTTCTTCCTTGCCGATTTGAATCCCTCTTATGTCCCTTTCTTGTCTTATGGCTTCAGCTAACACTTCAAGTACAATATTGTATAGAAGTGGTGAGAGTGGACAGCCTTGTCTAGTTCCTGATCGAAGCCGGAATGCTTCCAATTGTTCCCCATTGAGCATAATCCTTGCTGTGGGCTTGTTGTATACAGCTTTTATTATATTGATAAAGGTTCCTTCCATTCCTACTGTCTCTAGCGTTTTGATCATAAAAGGCTGTTGGATCTTGTCAAAAGCTTTTTCTGCATCTATTGAGAGTATCATGTGGTCTTGGACTTTGGACTGGTTTACATGATGAATTACATTTATTGATTTGCGTATGTTGAACCAACCTTGTGCACCGGGGATGAAGCCTACTTGGTCCCCGCGAATAATCTTTTTAATATGTTTTTTAATCCAATTTGCTAAAACTTTGTTGAGAATCTTTGCGTCTGTGTTCATCAGAGAGATCGGCCTATAGTTTTCTTTTTTAAGTGAGTCTTTATTAGGTTTTGGGATTAAAACGATATTAGCTTCATAGAAGGAATTTGGTAGTGTTCCTTCCTTTGCTATTTGATGGAACAGTTTAAGGAGTATTGGTGTTATTAACTCCTTAAATGTCTGGTAGAACTCTGTGCTGAATCCATCTGGTCCAGGACATTTTTTGGTGGGAAGATTCGAGATTACTTCCTCAATTTCCTTATATGTTATAGGACTATTTAAATAATTCACAACTTCCTGATTCAATTTAGGTAAGTTGTGTTTACTTAGAAATTCATCCATCTCTTTTGTGTTGTCAAACTTCACAGAGTATAAGTTTTTGAAATATGATGTTATAATTCTCTGGATTTCTTGGGTATCAGTAGTGATAACTCCATGTTCATTTCTAATTTTGTTAATTTGGGTTTTCTCTCTCTTGCTTTTGGTTAATTTAGCTAGGGGTGTATCAATCTTATTGATTTTTTCAAAGAACCAACTTTTTGACTGGTTGATTTTTTCTATCGTTTTCTTAATCTCAATTTCAGATATTTCTCCCCTTATTTTTCTAATCTCCTCTCTTCTACTACTTTTGGGATCAGATTGCTCTAGTTTCTCTAAAGCTTTAAGCTGCATTGTTAAGTTGTTTATTTCTGATGTTTCCATTTTTTTGATGTAGGCATTAAGAGCTATGAACTTACCTCTTAGGACAGCTTTCATTTTGTCCCAGAGATTTTGGTATGTTGTATTTTCGTTATCATTCATTTTCAGGAAATCTTGAATTTCCTTTTTAATTTCTTCCTGAATCCAGTTCTCATTCAGCATCATATTGTTAAGTTTCCAGGAGTTAGTGTATTTTCTCTTGTTTGATGTGTTGTGGATGTCCAGCTTTAGGCCGTGGTGGTCTGATAGGGCACAGGTTAGAATTTCAACTTTTTTGTATATGTGTAAATTCGTTTTGTGGCCCAATATGTGATCTATTTTGGAGAAAGTTCCGTATGCTGCTGAGAAAAATGTGTATTCTTTGGTACGTGGGTGAAAAGTTCAATAGAGATCTGTAAGGTCCATTTCTTTCAGGGTTTGATTAAGTTCCAAAGTGTCTCTGTTAAGCTTTTGACCTGTTGATCTATCCCATGTTGAGAGGGCGGTGTTGAAGTCCCCAAGAATTATCGTTTGGGGGTTGATTTCTTGCTTTAGACGCTGTAGGGTTTTCTTAATGAATGTGGAGGGGCCCATATTGGGTGCATATATGTTCAGTATTGTGAAGTTTTCCTGGTGAATTGTACCTGTGACTAAAATGTAGTATCCATCCATGTCTCTTATAATTTTCCTTGGTTTGAAGTCCACTTTGTCTGATAGCATAATGGCTACCCCTGCCTGTTTTCTGCTTCCATTTGCTTGTAGAATTATTGACCAGCCTTTTATTTTTAGAGCGTGCCTATCTTTTGTGGTGAGATGGGTTTCCTGCAGGCAGCAGATTGATGGATTGTGATTTTTAATCCAAGTTTGTAATCTGTGTCTCTTGATCGGTGAATTAATTCCATTAACATTTAGCGTTATAATGGAGAAACTATTGTTAGTTCCAGATATTTATTATGTTTAGTAGTTTTTATAAGTATATTGCTTTGCTTTTAATGGTGTTATATTTGCCTTCTGTTCTCCTGGATATGCCTGTTTTTTTCTTCACGCTTGAGTATCATTTCTAGCATTTTTTGAAGGTCTGGTTTGGTGGACATGTATCCCTTCAAGTTGTCTTTGTGCTGGAAAGTTTTTCTTTCTCCCTCGATCATGACTGATAGTTTTGCAGGGTAAATCAGCCTGGGTTGACATTTTTGCTCATTCAATACTTGAAGTATGTCTCTCCAAGCTCTTCTTGCTTTTACTATTTCGACTGAGAAGTCATTTGTTATTTTAATAGGTTTACCTTTAAAAGTGACTTGTTTTTTCTCCCTTGAAGCTCTCAGCACCAGTTCTTTATCTTGAATGTGGAGTGTTTTAACTATTATTTGCCGTGGGGTGCTTCTGTTTTGGTCGTATCTGTTTGGGGTGCGGAATGCCTCTTGTATATGGATGGGCCTCTCTTTTTTTAGATGAGGAAAGTTTTCCTTGATGATCGTTTGAAAAATTTCCTCAGGGGTGGTATTTTGAGATTCTTGCTCTGGCATTCCATAAATACGCATGTTAGGTTCTTCAGGGTGTCCCATATCTCTTGGATATTTCTCTCAAGTATCTTTTTGGCTTTAACAACCTCTTCCATTGAGCTGGTTAGTACTCCCACTTTATCTTCAAGGTCTGAAATTCTGTTTTCTGCTTCGTTAGTTCTGTTGATAAGGCTCTCTGTAGAGTTCTGGGTTGAGGATAACTTGTCTTGTAGCTCAGTTTTAAACTCTGCTTGAGTCTGTTTTAACTGCTCTATGCCAGTTTTTGTTTCTTGCACTGTTTTTCTCAACTCCTCCAAATGTCTGTTGTGTTCCTCTTCAAAGCGATTGATTCGATTATGTAATTCCTCCCGGATTTCCTCTTTCATAGTATTGAACATGGTAATGATCATATTTTGAAAGCCGTTATCCTGGGTCAGGCTTTCTTGGCCTTTGTCCGCGGGTTTGTTCTGGTTGGAGTCTAACATTATAGGATTAGTTTCTTCAGTGGGAAATTTGTTTACTTGAGTGTTGCTTCTCATGGATTTGCACTTTGACTTTAGCATTGTCGTTTTAACTCTTAAGATCTTTCAATTTCACTAAACTGAATTATTTGGCTTGGGGTTCTGGGGGTGGGCCTGGACAGAGCTTACCTAGGTCACGGGTGAGGCCCGGCTGGACCGCGTGCGACCTGACCGGCGGAGCGGGGTGGGGTGAAAAGGGAGGATGGGTGCGTCGGCCTGGAGCTATTTAACCCGAGGGCAGCTGGGGCGGGGCCCGGGCGCAGGGGGTGGTCCTCCTCGTCCCTCGGCCCTGCACGCGGCTCCAGCTGGATGGTGGGAGTCGGAGCCGGGTCCCTTTGGGCTGACCTGGGGTTCTGGTGGGCGGGCGCGGGCGGGGCTTACCTAGAGTCGCGGGGTGAGGCCTGGCTGGACCGAGCAGCAGAGCGGGGTGGGGTGAAAGAGAAATTTTTATTATTATTATTTATTCAGTTGTGTGTGTGTGTGTGTGTGTGTGTGTGTGTGTGTGTATGTGTGTAGAACCACGGACGAATTCGGGAATCACCACGGCCCGCCTCCTCCTTGTTTACTCTGCCCCAGGAATCACAGGCTCCGCCCTACCAGGACCAGAAACGCAGGCTGCCCCCGCTTCTGCCCGGCGTCTATACGTGGGGTCTAGGATCCAAACTCAGGATCTTCCGCCTGCAAGACAGAGGCTTCACCCCTGAGCCACCTCTCCAGCCCCAACTTTTTTTTTTTTTTGACTTGGAGTTTATTCTCAAATAAACATACTTCTTCAAACATTTGGGGCGGGGGACAGTGAGATGGCTCAGTGGGCAATGGTATCTACTCACATATCTGACAACCTCAGATCAAGTTCCAGAAGCCTACATGGGGAAGGAAATAACTTCCTCCGCATGGGAACTATGACACTTCTCTCTCTCCTTTTCTCTCTCTCTTCCCTTCTTCACTCCCTCCTTCCGTCTCTCTCAAATAAATAAGTACATAAATTTTAAAATAAAGAAAAATTTAAAAGATATGTTACCATTTTTCATTAGTTTTAATGGTTCAATGATTTTAATAGGAGCTGTCTTGTGTCCCATATCCTGGGAACATATTTATACTTTATTTTGCAGGAAGGTGTCTCACACACATACATACACACACGCACACATGCACGCAGGGACGCACACACGCACTGCTGGTGATTTATTTGCTCTGAGTTAACCTTCAATCTAGATATCATCCAAATGACGGGCTCAGGAGGAGGATCCAAGACTCAGTGACCATGATGTCTGTGAGCCCTTCCCTGCTGAAGAGAGAAGACAGAAAAAATAAAATAAAAATAAAAAAACACCAACATGGGGCAAGAGAGATGGTTCAGAGGTTAAGCCTCTGCCTTGCAAGCAGAAGGTCCTAAGTTTGCATTCCAGATCCCACATAAAAATGCCAGAAGGAAATGGTGGTGACCTCCACTTCTGATGCTAGAAGGAAGAGCTGGGAAACTCCGTAGTAAAGCAAAGAGGAGGTAGAGAAATCCAGAGTGATTCCCAAAGTCATTCCTGGGCCTCACAGGAACACACAGTACCTTCTGATACACACACACACACACACACACACACACACGCACACACACGCAATAAATAAATAACACCAACATCATTTCAGAAAAAAAAGGCCACTTCTCATAGTCACTTTTCCTTTTTCTATGACACCATAGTCATACACAAGGTGTATGACTTATTGGACTTCCGGTTCCAGAGGGGAGACAGTCCATTATGGCGGAACTTCACAGCAGAAATTCCTGCTGGAGGCAGAAGTAGGAAGGTTGGTTCAAGTCACTGCAGTATCATAAAGGCAGAGAGATCAAAAGAAAACTGAAAAAAAAAATAAACAAACCATAATCCAGAACATCAGAGACTCTATATCAACCACCTAGAACTAGGCCAGCCTAATCTCTCCCCATCCTGAAATTCAGGGAAATTTGCGGAAGAGGGGCCGGTAAGAGTGTAAGAGCAAAAGGATGGGAGGAGCAATGATTTGCAAGATACTCCACACAAGTTAGGGCCGAAGCAATCATAATTGGACATTGCATGCCCGGCACAATGTCCAACACACTATTGTCCCCACAAAGTCTAGCATTTGCTAAAGGCACTAGGATCCTTGGAAGCAAGGGATTGACAACCGCAGTAGTGTTCCTATGCTTAACGGGAACACAGGAAAGGGTTCAGGGAAATGCCACTGGGTCCTTGCATCTCATCGGAGAGGAGGACCCAGAGGAGAGTTTGACATGCACATTAAAGGATGCTCCGGGGATGGGAGGGGGAGGCACTGGGAGATGGGAAGGGAAGGGGGAGGGGAAGGGGGCACAGGGGGATAGGGGGTTGGAGAGAGGGGGGGACCAGTGTACTTGTTAAGTTTGTATGAGTGGAAATTAAAAAAAATTCAAATATTAAAAAAAAAAAAAGAAAAAGAAAACTGAGAACAAGCAGGGCGGTTCCTCAAGGCCTTGCACCTGTGCAGTGCTTTCCTCCAGCAAGGGTCCACCTCCTACAGGTGTCACAACCTTCCCACACATCAACAATAGCTAAAGATTCAAACACAGGAGCTTGGGGGAGGGGTACTGCACATTCAGTTCAAACCATCACACCTGACCTGAGAGGGAAGACTAAACCGTGGCCTGATTGACTGCCTTCATTCCATCAGCTACCTCAAAATGAGATACAGGGCACATCTTTAGGCTGTGATTACTGTGCTCTCAGATGGCTTGCAGAATACAACACAGCTTAAAGATCCAGCCCCTGAGTTTTTCCTGTGTGACAGGCAGCAGGTTTACTTACAGTTTGAGAGGAGCAAACTTAAGAAACAAATTAAACAATTCTTAATTTCCTGTCCCAACTACACAAGTTGTGTAGTGCACATGAGGCTGTGTGTCACATCCTGTGCCAACCAGGCTGGTAGATAAGATCCCAACCTGGGGAAGAGAGCTTCAAAAAAGCGTCTTCTGGAAACAGGACATGGCTTATTTTGATATAAATAATAAAGATATGAAACATATGGGAGCTGTCAAGCTTGCAGCCTGCTCTTTAGAATGGGCAGTTGCTAGGGGCCTGAGCGGTTACTAGGAACCATTCCCCTTCTGAGTCCTACCTCTTATCTTTGACAGACAAGTTCCTCTCTTTTTGTGATTGTGCATGCCTCCTATCTCTGACAGACCAGTTCTTCCCTTTTTTGTGGATTGGGAGCCCTCCTATCTTTTCCCAAGTCTCTTTTTTGTTTTTTCCCAAAAACTAGCTAGGTTATCACCTCCCACTAGGTTCCTGCCTCCAGAAGGACAGATGTCAAGTAATTTTCCTTAAGTCTTTTGTTTCCTAAATAAAAACTAAGCCTGCTTTTAACTTTAAATTCTAACTAAAAATTTCATGTTCAATCATACACAGTAAATAGACTTGTTAGCCAGAATGTATACGCTGATTTTAAAGAAATTAGAGAACAACTTCAAGAGTCCTAAAACATAGATGGGTAGAATTCCCTAAAAAATATGACTCTTGTTAAATTAATTCAGAAATTCTACAAACATGAGACTATGCCATCTGTTCACTAAAATTAATACACAGCTATTTCTTATAGAGTGCATGAGTTAATGAAAAATAAAAATAAAATAAATCCTAATGTAGTTCTTACCATTATAACCTAATATAGGCCAGCTTATATGATGATAGCAGCCAGAATCTGATATCCTCAAAAAGAAAAAATTAATATATAATATGTGCCCCCTCCAACAGATTCACCTTTACCATTTACAAGAATGTATAATAGATATAACACAAATTAATAAGAAGCTCAATCTCGGTATATTTTAATTAAATCTCAAATGAAGTCTTTGTTAAATCCAACAATACAGACTTAGATCCTGTGACTGTTTGGTGGGACATTGTAAAATAGATAAATTTAGAGAGACAGATAAATTTAGAGGGGCTAGGAAAAACCTGTTGAGGGACTGGGAAAAAATCTGTTAAGATGTGATAAGGAGGAGGCTGGAGAGGTGGCTCAGGGGTTAAGCCTCTGCCTTGCAGGCGGAAGGTCCTGAGTTCGGATCCTAGACCCCCACGTATAGACGCCGGGCGACGCCAGGCAGAAGCAGGGGCGGCCTGCGTTTCTGGTTCTGGTAGAGCGGAGCCTGTGAATCCCGGGGCAGAGTAAACAAGGAGGAGGTGAAGGTGTCCATGGTGGTTCCCAAATTTGCCCGTGGTTCTACACACACACACACACACACACACACACACACACACACACAATTGAATAAATAATAATTTAAAAAATTTTAAAAAGATGTGATAAGGATTTGTTTGTGTCTCACCCTTAAACAATGGGTTAAATTCTTAAAGAATGTTTATCCTAAAGGTGATTCCTGCTGATTAGAAGGATACATGTCTGTCTACAGGTGCAACATTCCCTGCCCAAAAATTTTTTTAGTATAAAAGCTGTTACAAAATTCCAATAAATCAGATTCAGATTCACCCAGCCCAGAGTTCTATGTGTATCTGTTTCTCATCCCGCTGACTCTTTGCCCCACTTGGTCCAGGGGAGCTCTGAACAGTGAGGCCACAGCATGGACTGCAGCAGCTGTGACTCCTTTTTTTTAAAAAAAATTCTTTATTTAATTATAAGAAAGAGAGAGAACACACATGTCTTGGTGCACTGGTAGAAGTTAAAGGAAAACTTGCAGATATCAGTTCTCTCCTTTCCACCTTGTGTGCTTCTGAGAATTGAACTCAGGTTGCCAAGTTGGGAACAGATGTCTTACCCCTAAAGGTAGCTTACCAGCCCTCTCTGTGCCTTCTTTAAAGAAAGAGAGAGAGAGAGAGAGAGAGAGAGAGAGAGAGAGAGAAGGACGGAAGGAAGGAAGGAGGAAAGAAGGAAAGAAAGAAAGAGAGAGAGAGAGAAAGAAAGAAAGAGAGAAAGAAAGAAAGAGAGAAAGAGAGAGAGAAAGAGAGAGAGAAAGAGAAAGAGAGAAAAAGAGAGAGAAAGAGAGAGAAAGGGAGAAAGAGAGAAAGGGAGAAAGAGAGAAAGAGAAAGAAAGAAAGAGAAAGGAAAGAAAGAAAAGAAAGGAAAGAAAGAAAAGAAAGAAAGGAAAGAAAGAAAGAAAGAGAGAAAGAGAGAAAGAGAGAAAGAAAGAAAGAAAGAAAGAGAGAAAGAAAACTGAAGGGATGGCTCAGGAGTTAAGACTCTGCTTTGCAAGCAGAAGGTCCTGAGTACAGATCCTAAATACCATGTAAAAATGCCAGGGGAAAATAGTAGCAGCCTGTATTTCAGGCCCTGGAAGGCAGAGCCTGGGAAACTCCAGAGCAAAGCAAATAGGAGGTAGAAGCAATCCAGGGTGTCTCCCGAAGTCACCCTTGGTGACACACTATGCCCTCTGATACACACACGCGCGTGTGTGCACACACACACACACACACACACACACACACAAATTTAACAAAATTGAAAGAAATACACTTCTACAAGTGGGTTTCTTAGATCAGATGTTTCTTTCATTGAAGGCTTTGCTCTATTCCTTATATTCCCCACCCTCAATCTGTGAACAGATCCACTTCCCCAGTCTCGCAAATAGGATGGGTCCTAGATTTGCCACTCTGACAAGTAATATGCATTGACTTATTGTAATGATAATTCAGAAAGATGATAGATATAGGTAGATAAATAGATAATAAAGATATATGACAAAAAGTTAAGATTTGGGAATATTTATGTCTCTCTGCCCACATGAATCTGACAGGTGCTGGGTTTGGAAGCTGCTTCCTCGTCCTCTCTGATTTGACTAGTGAAGACGGAACCCCAAACTGACCAGCATTGTTAGTGTTTACTGGTTTTCACTGGAGCTTCGTCAGCCTTGGAAGAGAAGTCCCGACTGCTCCAGTATCATCTTCCCAGGAACGACCCCCAGCATCCTCGGGCTGACCTTAGAATAACTCCCCCAGCAGAAAGTACAGCCTCTTCCTGGCATGTCAGGCTTACCTGCTGGGCTCTTGAGCCTTGGAAGACCAAACCCTTGCAACAGTCATGTTCAGATTCTTCAGCAAAAGCCTTGTGCCTGGCTCATAGGAGAGGTTCAGTAAGCAAGTGTGTGTTTTAGTTAAGTGATTGGAAACACTTGTGATAAATGCATTCTCAAATCTAGCACATCCCTCTCTCTCTGTGAACATGCAAGCAGCAGCAAGGAGATAACCCTTCTTTCTGGTCCTCCAGAACTCCATTGGACTTTCATCCCATCTAGCCTTCGTGAGAGTGCAAGCTGGGCTTGGCACATCCACTTCTTGATCCCTTCCCTAAGTCAGCAGGCAAGTGGAGCGTGAGTTCCTTCACAGACATTTTCTGGTGCTGCTTCTGGAGAAAGCCCTACAGGGGCTGGGGGGTGATTCAGGGGTTAAACTCTTCACCCCACAAGTTCGGATCCCATGTAAAAAATGTTAGGTAGATATGGCAGAGCCCTGTAATTCCAGCCCTGTGAGGCAGAGCCTGGGAAACCTCAGAGCAAAATGGAAGTGGAAGTGGAAGAACAATCCAGGATGATTCATGATGTCAGCTTTGGGCCTTCACAGGCATATACACTCAACTGCCCTCTTGTACAAATGCTTGCAAACATCTACACCCAATCACATACAAAATACATACACATGCACATACTCTGGACACAGACACACACACATGAAAAGAAAAAGATAAAGAAAAAAGGAAAAAGAATGCCCTACAAACCTATCCACAATTACGAAACACTGAGTTGAGTGGTTTCCCCTGGACACCTCTCCGTTCCACTTTTCCTTCCTTTCTCTTGACCTAAGGAGCTGCATCTCTTACCACTCACCTCATTCTTTATATTAAACATAGTTCCCCTTTAAAGGGACTAAGGCGCAGTTTATTTTGGAGTCAAATAAGCATGACCTTGGCCCAGGATCATCACAGACTTGGATTCACTCCAGATTTCATGTCTCAACATGGTAACAGTTTCATGAAGTTTTTTAGTAATAAAACAAAAGAAAATTATGCATCAAGACCATGTAATAATCCACAATGGAAACACAGGTAGACGTGCTAGAGCAATGTGAGGAAATCTTCATGACAGGCCTCACAGGGTATCGGATGACACGGTTAGCTTTTGGGTTGCTGAAAGCTAGTGGCTTGCTAGGAATGCATTTGAGAGGATTTGGTAGTTACAGGGATGCTAGGTTGGGCATGGGAATGAGCAGTGATTGACTTTCAAGAGGACAAAAATAGTCCAAGATAATTTGTCTTTGATCTGCAATGCTTTAATTCTACATAATCATGAGGTTTGTTTATCTGGCTGTGCAGAATCTTTAACCCATGTGCATCTCTGCACCGCTTCCTCAGGACCTTCAGTTCACATCATGTCAGAATTCAGATTTGCATCCAGAAGGCTGAAAGCATAATGTCTAAATATTCTTTTCCTTCCTAAAAAGGGAAGGTCTTAAGCACCACATGTTTGCTGACCTGAGGTCCCTTAAGAACCCAAACTCGTCTTCTGACAGTCTCCTTGTCAGATGAGATCAGATTTATTCTCAAACCATCTCTTGAATCTCTTAGGAAATGGCTGTGGTTCTGTTCCAGACCACCATACGATGGCTTACAGTGCCAGGAGTCACAGCTGCAGACAAATGTGCTCAGAGTCAGTGTGGTTATGTCACTGCAGGGCTAATTTAGAAACACAGGAAGGTTGTAGTTCTGCTCTTCAGGAAAGCTGCTCTATGAGGTAATAATCCATTTGTTGCACCAGGATTCTTTCCTTTCCTATTTTCCCAAACGTATCTGTACACTTCTGTTAGACTAGTAACTCAAGTTTATCCATTGGTACTTCGCTTTTTCAAAATTTAAATTCAAAAATCAAAGTTAGCTAAACTTACAGCGTGAATGCTAGGCCATCCTGTCTGAAGGACAAAAGAAACTAGAGACTTCTACTCTGTTCTGAGTCAGAGGCCAGTGAGCCAACCAAAGCTCTGTGTTAGCATCTTTGGACCAATGTGTGCTTGCTCTGTGTCCAGCAGCTTTAAAGACAGTGCACACATGCATAGAAAGCATATACAAGAGTTTGGAGTCATCAGCTTTTTACAGTATCCCCAGTTATGGTATGTGTGGCCTAAGCTCTGGGAACTCTGTCCTTTGACAGTTTCCTCAAACTCTACAAAAATACTGTGTGGTCAACATATATAAGTACCACTAACAAACACCATCCAGCAACCCAATCAGGGCTGTGTTTTTAATACAAATAACATCAAAGTTTTGCTTCTATATCTGTGTTCGTTAGCTACATAGGTGTCAACTTGGTAATTGAAGGCTGAGTTCTAGGCACATTTGTAAAGAGCTAATAGTTAAGGCAAGTCTTTAAGCAAGATGGAAAGCTCATCTTTTTTTTAATTTTTTATTGTTTTATTATTTATTCAATTGTGCATGGATGCATGTGTGTGCATGTATGTATGTGTATGTATGTGTATGCATGTATGTGTAGAACCACGGGCGAATTCAGGAACCACGATGGACCGCCTCCACCTTCTCCTTGTTTACTCTGCCCCGGGATTCACCGGCTCTGCCCTACCAGGTCCAGAAATGCAAGCTGCCCCCGCTTCCGCCTGACGTCTATATGTGGGGTCTAGAATATGAACTCGGGACCTTCCGCCTGCAAGGCAGAGGCTTAACCCCTGAGCCACCTCTCCAACCCCGGAAAGCTCATCTAATTGTGGGAGAAGACCCTCCACATGAGTGGGTGGGACCATTCTCTGGACAGGCGGGTAAGATGGAGAAGCTGGCTCAGTAAATTGGCATTCTTCAGCGTACTTGCGCAGACCTGCAGTCTGGTAAGCGAGGTTTACTCCTTTCTCAGCAAATCCCTGAGGAGATGGTATGGCTAGTTTCCTTGGCTCCTGGTATTGGTATGAGCCCTCCTGCCAAGTTGAACTAAGAACTGCAACCAAGAACTGTAAGGAAAAATAAAGGTCCTTTGTTCTAAGCTCTTTGATTGTCTGGGTTTTAAAGCTTATCTGAAGATCCCTGTGAGTTGAATTACCATTCTTGAGATTAAGAATGAAATACAGAAATATTAGGGTATGGAAGTGTTACCCCAAGTCACTGTAGCAGTTACACTTATCTGTTGCTGTGAGACAAAACTCAAGGTCAAGCAACTTAAGAGAGGAAAGGGAGATTTATTTGGTTTTATCCTTCCAAAGGGGGAGATATAGTCCATTATGGCTAGAAAGGCATGGCTGGCTGGCAGAAGCTGCAGATAGCTTAAATCACTCCAGACATCACTGAGGCAGAGAGATTCTACTAACTCAAAAGCAGACCAACTAACTCAAGCAGGGAAGGGCTAGCCAACCTCAAGGTCCACCCCCTGTGACTGCCTTCCTCCTGGAGGACTCCACCTCTTAAAGGTGTCATGACCTTGCTAAACATATGAGCCTGTGGGGGACACATTTCAAACCATGACACTCCACCCCTGGCCCTCACAGGCTCATTGTCATCTCATTATGCAAACCATACTCAGTCCAACTTTAAAAGTCCTCATAGACTACATTAGTAGTCTCAATTGTCCAAAAGTCCAAAGCCTTTTGTAAAATCAAAAGACAAGTTATATAATTTTAATATATGGCACAATGGCACAGAATAAGCATTCTCATTCCAAAAGTGAGGAATGAGGGCATATCCAGGAAGACCAGTCCATAACATGACTGAAAACCAGAAGGACAAACTCCAAATCTCGCAGCTCCATGTCCAATAGGTAAGCTTCTTGTTGAAATCTTCTGTTTCAAGGGGCTTCAGTTCTAGCCCTCCAGTGAAGCTGCCTGTAGAACGCATCACTCTCTTGGGCTGGCTCCTCCCTCAATGCACAGCTCTCCTTGACAGATGTACTACATTGACTCTGGCATCTCTAATATCTTCGCTTCTCAATAGCAAACCAGGCTTTAACTCCATAGCACAAACTGCCTTTCCTGGGCCTCTACACTGCAGGCTTCCTGCCACACAGTGCCTGGCTTCCACCATCCTCTGAAACCTTGAAAAAGGGATCTGCAACCTACTTCCTCTTGCTTCTTTGATGCCTCTAAAACCAAGATCATGTAGATGACATTGCCAAGTTCTGCTACAGCTTTGCTGGAGTTGGAGACTAGCCCCCTCGACTCACAGCTGGTTCAACTTCTCTATGCTGACTGTAAGCAAAATCTCTCTTAGGTAATTGCATTAGAGGAACAGGCAATTCCTTTGAAACTCTGACCTTCAAGCTCTTCCCCACTAAAAGAATTTGCATTCTTATGGAAGGGAGCCTCCCCTGATGATCTTGCCCTCAGGTTAGGGCCTATTTCATTATTTAATTAGAGATCAGGCTTGGATTCACTAACGGAGCGAATCTCTTTAAGCAATAGCTGCCATTTTGCGATCTGTCTCCTCCCGGGTCACCTCTGCAAGTTTGCCATTTCATTTTTTCTCATCAAACCTCATAGTTTTTACTTCTTTCTGCCTGATTCCTTGTTCCTTTTCCTCATAACTCTGAACAGGAACACTAAAAAGTAGCCATTCCACACTTTCAAGACTATATTGCCTTGAAATTTCCTCTGGCAAGCACTTGAATTTAGCTTCAGGCAAGCTTTCAGGACAAGGACAAAATTTGATCAAACTCTCTGCCAATGCAAGTTTCCAATGTAGTCTCTATTCCTTTCTGACCATGATAAACTGGACTTCTACTGCCTGCATCTCTCATATTACTCTCTTCCAAGTTCTCACAAGACTGGCCCCTTACACCCAGTCTCCAAGACACAAAGCCTTTCCAAGCACACAATCGCAAAGTTCTTTTATGTTTCTCCCAACAAACAATTCCAGAGGCACACTAGCCACATTTCAGCAATGGCAATACTGCTGGGTACCAACTTCTGTCAGCTTCACAAACAACTTTACTTTTGGTACCAGATCCTCTTAATCTCACACTGCAACACCCCACTTCTCTGTTACCAATTTCTCTCAAAACACTTCACATTCTGGTACCAGATGCTCTTAATTTCACAGCAATGCCCTACTTCTTGGTACCAATTTCTATAAGAGTTACTCATATGTGTTGCTGTGAGACAACACTCAAAGTCAAATGGAAGAGAGGGAGATTTATTCAGTTTATGGTTCCAGAGGAGAGATACAGTCCTTCATGGTGGAAAAGGCATGGCTGGTAGCAAAAGCTGGAAGTGGCCTAAGTCACTCAGACATCATGGAGGTTCAGAGTTGCTACAAGCTCAAGAGCAGACTCGCTAACTCAAGCACGGTAACCGACAATGAATACAGGTCTGGTTCACCAGCAATGCTGAAAGTTGGTCTTCCCTACTTACTAGCTTTGTGACTGTTCCGGTTTGAAATGCGAATTGTCCCCCACAGGCTCATATATTTGCATTTTTAGTTGTTTGGGAAAGTCAGGGCACCTTTAGAAGTTAGAGACTTGATGGAGGAAAGCAATCACAGAGGGTAAACCTTGAGGTTGGTTACCCCTACCCTGCTTGAGTTAGTTGGTCTGCTTTTGAGTTAGCAGCATCTCTCTGCCTCCATGGCTGGTCACTAAAGGCTTGACAGATGGACTTACAAAGTTCCCACTATTTAACAATTTTTTTTCTTATAAGAGCACCCATCCCTTTCACAGGTGCATGGGTGCATCTCATGACCTAGATACCCCCATTTTAAAGCTACCATGATGGATCTTGGACTTCCATATGTGAATTTAGGGGTTGAGAACACAAACATTCAGCCCCCAACACTCTTACACATATCAGAAGGGTTTACATAATAAACCTTCTGCATGAGAAAATGTTTATCATTGGTTAAGGAAATAAATCTACCTCCTTGGGCTAGATTACTTCAAAACAACTGCCTTCTAAAGAAAAGTTTGATTTGCACATTTTAAATTCTCCAATGTGCCTTGATTCCATCTGAAGAACTATGAAAGACAAAGAAACAACAAGACCAACTGAAAAAAAAAAAGAATAAAATTTACTCCCAAGAGACATCTTACATGTTACTGTAATCCATGCTACTTGATTGATGTGTTTGGTACCCTTTAAATGCTGTGAACAGATATTTACTTCTCTCCCCCACACTAAGGCATAACAGTTTGGGAAAGGTATAATTATTTCAACAATTAAGCCTAGCAAGCACTAAGTGACTTACAAGACAGCCACGTAGTAATAGGACTCCAAAGGCTTTAGGAGAGAAAACTAAAGACAAAGGTTGAAAGAGAGAAAAGAGGGCTGGAGGAGATAGTTCAGGGGTTAAAGCCTTCGCCTCTCAACAGGACCTGAATTCAGATCCCAGATCCCATGTCAAAATTCTGGGCAGGATTTGGGGGAATATCAGCAACCTGGAACACAGAGCCTGGGAGCAAACACAGAACAAACACAGAGCAAAGCAATAAAGCTGTAGATCAATCCAGGATGATCCCTGGATGTCACCCTCGGGCTTCCACAGAAACACATGCACTAAAGGGTCCTCTTTTGAGTGCACAGAGAGAAATAAATAAAGAAAGAAGAAGAAGAAGAAGGAGGAGGAGGAGGAGGAAGAGGAAAAGGAGGAGGAGGAGGAGGAGAAGGAGGAAGAGGAGGAGGAGGAGGAGGAAGAGGAGGAGGAAGAGAAAGAGGAAGAGGAAGAGGAGGAGGAGGGAAGAAATCATGAAGAAAACCTAACAAGGGTGTCAAGAGTGGGTTCTCAGTCCTAGAGAGGGCAAGAGAGGAAAGCTGAGTCTTGGTTAGTCTGCCAACTTCAGGGTCTGGTGGCTTGCTCCATTGGTACTTGCTCACTTTTTCGGATAAAACACGAGGAAGCTGAGCTCCACGGCAGGGACATCCAGGAAAGCAACTTAAGAAGGACCCTTGTCAGGCAGGTCAAGGACAGAACTCTCTTACAGGCTCCGGGCAAGGGAGTGAGCATTTCACTGTGTGCACTGGTGGCCTGGTGGCCTCGTTGGTCCCCTGCCGGCAGCAGCTTCCTTGTTCTTTGGTGGGTGACATTTCTGAGATTTGGGAATGAAAGAGCACTGTCCCTGAGATTGAGGAGGAGGGTTTGTGAGACATACTGCCTTGTGATGGGGAGGGACACAATGGGCAGTCCTCAAGGGTGAAAAAACCACACGCTTCTGTTTCTCTCAACTTTCCCTTGAATTATTATCAGTCCCTTGAAGTGGTGGCCTTCATGTAAAGTGTTTTCTTTGTCCTGTTTTCTGATTCTATAATTTAAACTGCCTAGCTGCAGCAGCAAGATGCCTGAGCCACCTATGGAGGGGGAGAGATTGGAGCTGTTTGTGGAAGAATTCTCAAGGCCAGAAAGTGATGTTGTATAAAAGAGGAGTGAAACACAACAGTGCCTAGTGTTTGAAGAAGAGGGATGACTTCCTGGACCAAGCACAGATGTGAAATAAACCTTGCTCATTTGCATCTCTGAATGCTTGATTGTCATTTTTTTCTGTAACATCTGAAAAGCCATGATGCAGTTAAGCAAATCTTTACATTTTTTAAACAAATCCAAAAGACTGCTTGAAATTGCTGCTAATGTGACTAATACCCAGCTCCAGTTTCCTCAACCTTTCTGTGTATCTCCCTCTCAATGTCTGCCTGTTTTAAAGATGTCAGAGCCTCCCTCAAACTCCCCTGCCAGGCTTTGCTTGATTAATTCTTTTTGCTCCCTCTGAGCTTGGAGATCGAGAGAGATGAGGCAAGGCCTGGTCCCACTGTGCTAATGCTGTGACCTAGATTGGATCTGTTTCATTTAATAAACAGGGAGCACTATAGCCTCGGGCCATCAATACATCTCAGGCTGCAGTGGTCCACGTTTGTTTATGAGGAATTTAATTTTTTGGCCTGGAGTAAAACACAGGTATCCTTGTTGGTTTCTTCAAAGTTTATAGAAACAGACTGAAATCAGGGAAAGTTTCATAGGCTCTTCAAAATCCCTGATAAAGGTGGTATTTCTGCCTCTTCACATATTCAGAAAAGTTTATGTCTCCTGCAGATAAACATGGCAGGCTCTGTCTCCTGATTACTAGCTGGTAGCAAGACCTGTCACCCTCAGCATTTAGCACCATGACAGTGCTCAACAAATCACCCTTGGCACAAATCATTTCCAAATCTTCTGACTCATTTTTGTGATCTTACGCCATATATACACAAGTGCTGTAATAACTAAGTGGTATGGATTGGGCATTTATAGAGTCCTTACTCAGAGCTAAGAATTTTCCATTCATTAAGTCATGTAAGTCATGTAAGAATACAGTGAGGTAGATGCCATTACTGTCCCATACTATAGAGAACCAAGTACACATCTATAAGAAGAACAATTAAAGCCTGGGGTTTGTTAAATGTTGACTTTTCAGATTGCATCCGTGGATGCATTCCAGGGCTGGGCAGCAGAACCTCACCCTCCCACCCCCCTACCTCCCGCCCCAAGTCACCAAGTTAAGCATTCAGTTTCACTGTCTTCAATTTGGATTATACTTATACTGGAAAAAGAAAAGTTGTATGAAATTGAATAAGCCATCTGAAATTGATAGTAAGCTTCAAATAACATTTCAGTATAAATACATCCCAACTATCATAATCTGAAATTCACATTTAACTGAGTGCTCTGTACGTATGCAATAGTCTTACATTAAAGTCACACAAGTGATAGGAGGCGATGCTGGACTGAAAGACAGGTCTTTTCCCCAAACCCAGGTCTCTGTTACACCAAGTAAGGGCTGACAGTCTTCAGATTTATGATTGCTTAGAAAAGGATCTCTAGTCAGTTAGCCTAATAGTGATGCAAGCCACTATTTTTTTATTATACATAGATTAGCTTTAACATAGTTATGTATCTCGGCCCATACATTCTGATGCCAAAAATTATCATTTTTTTTCTATGATTCAACATGGTTTCTATTCTAAAGTCTCCTTTTACTGAGCTGTTTCTGGTCTTTCTGCACAGAATCACATTTTTGGGTCTTGCTCAATGCCAGTTGTTTGGGGGACGGGTTCCCCTCTGTCTACTTTGTTGTCAACCTACCTAAGCAGCTGACTAGGGCCTCTCTGAATTCCACAGAGCTCAGTCTCCAGGGATAGGTGGTCACGGGCCGCAGGCAGGTGAGAGGGCAGCAGCATCCTCTCAGCCAGCCACAGGGCAACCGCGGCTTCTGCAGGCCTTGCCCAGGGGAAGGGGCAGATGTGCGGTCTCATCTTCAGCAGTCTCACTCTCTCCCCAACCTAGAGACAAGCTGGAAGCTTCTTCCGCTCAGCTTTGAGTATCACACTTTCCTTCAGTTTCTAGACAGGAACTTTTATCTATTCTTCAGAATCTTCTCCATATGTCTTGAGGGCGGGCGGACGGACATGGTGGGACTTGAGAGCAGGTTAGTATGGGCCAACATACATACGTGTTCTAAGATTAATTTACCTGGAGTGAAGAATAGTAGTTTACATGATTATTTGGCTAACCACCTACTGGGATTTTTTCTTTAATAGCAATTGTAAATTTGGGTGGGGAAGTTTCAGCCCCTATTCTGACATGAATGGAGCTATGAGCGTGGGGAGAGAAACCCATCTTTCAGTTCAACGTTGATTGCCTTATCAGTTGTGTGACTTCTGGATAAGGTTGAAGACATAAATTCAGATCACCCGGTAAAGATCTAAGAAAGCCAAGAACATTCCCACCTTCACACACTTCTCCCTTGCTTCCTTCCCTAGAGCAGGGAACACAAGTAATCTAATTGTTTGAATGCAAAAGAGATACAAGGAAATTGAGAAACGAAATTCATTAACATCTTGAAATGGCCTTCTGCCACAACATTCTGAACCATGCCTTTCCAAACAAGATGTTTATGTGTTACAGGTTCTCCACTGAACATACTGCTGTCTATAACTCTGCAATTATATTTAATCCAATCATTCTACTAATTGTGGCCAGAGCACTTATCCAAAGGCAGGCTTATCAGATTACTCCTTCACTCAACCCTCCTCTAAAGATGCCCTCTTGTCTCCAGAACCTAGTTCACCTCCTCCTCAGCTTTGCACTTGAAGATGACCAGTTTTCCCATTCTGACATCAACTCCATCATCCACAACTCCCACAGCACAGCGCTACCTCCCTCCTATCTCTCCCAAAGCGATGAACCATTTCTGCACCCATGTCTGCCATCCCTGAACCAGACCTGGCAGTACCAACCCCTTTCAACTCCCATCATCAACCCACTCCTCCAGCCACCTTTTCTGTTGACCTTTCCGATCTCTAAGGAGGATGTACTGTGATTGTAAACACAACAAAATCATCTATCACAGCATCACAGCATAGGTCGGCTTGGATGACCAAGGTCGTTTGCTTGATGTTAGGGTCATGCCACCTCATTGTCATAAGTTGAATGGCAGACCAGGCTCTGAATCAATAAAGGTTGAGAAAGCAAATGCTTTGTCAGATGCAGTCTATCTTGAAAGAAGGGTAAGAATCTTAGTGAGGTGGGAAAGCTATGAAAGGTGAGCTCAAGAGTGTAAAATTGGAAACCAAGCAAACCAGAACACTATCATCTTCATCATACAGTTGAGAAAATACTTCCCACCTCACCCAGCCCACCCCAGTTAGTGTCTTCCTATTGCAGATGCCTCTGTGTACTCTTTAAAGGGTAGAAATCCCCTGATGAAGACTGAAGTAAAACATGCACATATTAAATCATAATCCTTAGGAAGATGGTATTTAGATGTCAGATAATGATTAGGGAGTCCTCATAGGGTTAGTGCCCTTAGAGCAGAGCTGCTTTCCCACCCCCAGCTCCTTTGCTCCACTGTCAGGTAAACAACTAGATAGAAGTTGGCTAATCAGACCTACAAAGTGGCTCTCACCATACAAACTGTGCCAGTGCCTCCATCTTGGACCTCTAGCTTCCCTGGGTGAGAAGCTTGTAAAAGTTCACACGTATAGGGGGCTGGAGAGGTGGTTCAGGGGTTAAGCCTCTGCCTTGCAGGCAGAAAGAAGGTTCTGAGTTCAGATCATCAGCTCCCATGAAAAAATGCCAGACAGAAATGAGAGTAGCCTGCAATTCTGGCCTTGGAAGGCAGAACCTGGGAAACCCCAGAGCAAAGCAATAAAGTGGTAGATCAATCCAAGATGATTCTCAATGTCACCCTTGGGCCTCCACAGGTTCAACCCTCAAGTGCCCACTTGTATACATACCTGCACACATACACACATGCACACACACACGCACACACACACACACACATGCGCACGCACATAAGCATGCAAAAAAAGTCGTTCACTGACATCAGCAGGCAAGCCATGATACAACTATTCTCCTTTCTCTCTCTCTTTCCCTCTCTCTCTCTCTCTCTCACACACACACACATACACACACATGCGTGTGCGTGCGTGCATGCATGCACACACACATATACATGCACACAGAAGTAAAAATACTTTTTAAATAAAGAACTGAGTGGACAGCCCTAGAAGAAAGGCAGAATTAACATTGTTATTCCTTGGCTTTAACTTTGAAGAATTGAATGTCTCTGGGAAAATCATTCTTATATCCAGGAAGCCACATTCTGGCTCCAGAAGGGGGGAACGTGCCTTCCATCTGGAGGCAGAGTGGATCTGAGACTAGAGGACCACTGGGGAGTGAGTCGTGATACTGGCATGAAAACAGACACAATGATACTGGCATGAAGACAGACACATAGGTCAATGGAATACAGCAGAAGAACCAGACACATGCCTACACAACTGTGGCCACCTGATTTTAGACAGTCATGCCACAATTAGGTATTGGAGAAATTGCAGCCTCCTCCACAGCTTATGCTACAGAAACTGGATTGTCACATGGAGCTAATGAGATGAGAGACATTACATCCTTATCTCTCACCTCATACAAAAATCAACTCCAAAGAGATCAAAGTACTTAATACAAGACAAAAACTCAGAAACTGTTAGGGGAAGAAGCAGAGGAGACACAGATGTAGGCATAGCCAAGGACTTTCTGAGTAGTCCGAGAAGTCTCTCGGTTTAAAATACCACAGTTGACAAATGGCACCTCATGAAATTTAAAAGCTTCTCTATAGCAAAAGAAAAAACCAAGTGAGAAGATAATCTCTGCTAGTTACACATCTGACAGAGGATTAGTATCTTCTACATGTGAAGAACTCAGAAACTAAACAAGAAATCAAAGAGTCCAATCATTGATTAGGCTAATGAAATGGACAGTTTTCAAAGATGAAACACCATGTGTTGACTAGTGTTAGTTATCAACCCAACACCTCTGCCACACATCTCCTGACCCACCTGGGAGGGATTTTTTTGGATTAAGATTGGCCTGTAAGTATGCCCATGAGAGACTGTCTAGGTTGCATAATTGATGAGGGAAGACCATGCCCTTGGCGGGCAGGCCAATTCCCTCAGTAGGTTATCCTATAACATAAAGATGGAAAGAACAAGCAAGCAGGCAACCAAGCAACCATGCATGCTTGTCCTTCTCCTCTCTTCTGACTGTAGATGTGCTATGACCAGTGCCCTCAACCCCTGCTGCTGTGACTTCCCTACTGTGATATACCAAGCCTAGAATTGCAAGCTAGAATTAAACCTTCTCCCCCTAGGTTGTAGCAACTTATACTGAGATTTGAACACATATCAAAAATGTCTAGCCTTGCTAGCCATCAGGGAAATGCAAATTAAATCTACATTGAGATTCCATCTCATCCCAATCAGATCAGCAGTTTTGTGAAGAAAACAAGTCATGAGAAATACTGACAAGGACGTGGGCCAAAGGGAACCATTTTACACCGCTGATGTAAGTGTAAACTAGTCCAGCCACTGTGGAAATCAGTATGAAAGTTTCTTAACAAACTATACCACCCCCGGTTATTTATACCAACATATCACAGAGACGCTTGCACATCAATGTTTATTGCAGCACTATTCACAATAGTTAAATGATGGAATCAAGTAAGGTATATAATGATAGAGATGAGAGCAATATATGTGTGGGTATAATGAAACTTTTGAAGCTGTATCATTTGCAGAAAAAATAGATGCAATTGAAGATAATCATATTAAGCAAACAAAGCCAGTCTCAGAACAACAAACATTGAATGTTTTCTCTCCTATGTGGTTCCTAGATTTTACACAGATACATAAAAGCATGCCTGCATACATGCCTTAATAGTAGAAGCTAAACTGTATGGAACTAATGAGATGAGAAGATGGTGGAAGAAAGGGAGGACTAGTGGAAAGAGGTAAGTATATTCAACATGTAATATAATACATAGTTACATGACAACATCCTTATGTTGTACGGAACCTTACACAGTAGGTATATACAATGAACATTTAGAAATAAGTAAATAGATTGATGTTATTATAAAGGTGCCTAAAGTTGTGAGTTTGAGCCTTGCTGTCTTTCACACTCTGTCCCCACAGCAAGAAGACCTTTACCAAGACAATCCCTCAATATTGGACTCTCAGCTTCCCAAAGTGTGAGCCAGACAGATGAACATCTATTTATAAGTGGCCCAGTTTCTGCTGCAGTAGCACAAAGAAACTAAGGTGGGACTCCGAGAGACACAGCAGACTACCACAGGCTTGGGACCCCCAGGAGAGAGCTACTCACAGTGGCATCAGAAACCTGGACCGTGTGTCTCCACTACCTTCTTTACTTTTGTTCTACATCTGCTCTTAGAATTTGCTAAAGTCCTCTTAACAACAACAGTTTACCCTTGAATGTGCTCTTATAATAAGACTCCAGTTTAACAGCTTTCTGTCTCTGGCCAGGGGGTGACATACAGTGCCCAGCAGGATGGAGTGAAGGGCATTGCAGGAGCAGCAAAACCACAAAAGAAAATCAACAAACCACAATCCAGAACTTCAGAGACTTTATATCAACCACCTAGAACTAGGCCAGCCTAATCTCTCCCCATCCTGAAGCTCAGGGACATTTGCAGAAAAGGGGGCGGTAAGATTGTAAGAGCAAAAGGATGGGAGGAGCAATGATTTGCAAGATACCCCACACAAGTTAGGGCCGAAGCAATCATAATTGGACACTGCATGCCCGGCACAATGTCCAACACACTATTGACCTCACAAAGTCTAGCATCTGGTAAAGGCACCAAGATCCTTGGAAGCAAGGGATTGACAGCCACAGTAGTGTTCCTATGCTTAAGGGGAACACAGGAAAGGGTTTAGGGAAATGCCACTGGGTCCTTGTACGTCATCGGAGAGGAGGGCCCAGAGGAGAGTCAGGCATGCACAAGAAAGGACTCTGGGAATTGGGGCGGGAGGCACGGGGGGTGGGGGGAGGGGATGGGAAGGGAGGGATGAGGGGAGGGGGAGCAAGGGGTTCGGGGGGGGAGGAGGAGGGAGGGAGGGAACTGGTGTACCTATTAAGTTTGTATGAACTGAAATAATAATAAAAATGTATTTAAAAAAAAAGAAATTTCCATCAAAAAAAAAAACAGTTCATCCAAGCTCTGCTAAGGGGAGCTATGTGTGGGTATAATGAAACTTTTGAAGCCGTATCATTTGCAGAAAAAAATAGATGCAATTGAAGATGATCATATTAAGCAAACAAAGCCAGTCTCAGAACAACAAACATTGAATGTTTTCTCTCCTATGTGGTTCCTAGATTTTACACAGATACATAAAAGCATGCCTGCATACATGCCTTAATAGTAGAAGCTAAACTGTATGGAACTAATGAGATGAGAAGATTGTGGAAGAAAGGGAGGACGTGTTGTGTTTCAAAGCTCAGGCTTCAGTCCTAGAGAAACCAAATCTCAGGCACTGAGACCCACTGCACTTCCCCATCCTTGGGGCCCTTCAGTCCTAGGGATCCCTGGCCATGCTCCCATGGGGGCAGTCTCAGTGCCTCCCACAGTCCTGCCACCAAGTGTTAATGAAGATAGTGTCAAGGTTCAGGGTCAGACTAGATCTGCTGGCCTTTCCCGACAAGCTCAATTCCACATGCACCTCTGAGCTAGAGATTTGTTTTTCCCTTTAGCAGAGTGTCAGCTTCTCATCTGTTCTTTAGTGGAGGTCAGTACACTTACCAAAAAAGAGTCAGCCAGACAAGCAGCAGGACTGACAATCTTGTCATTGGGACTTAGCTTCAGAAACTGTAGGGGCCATCAACAGCAGGCCTGGTGGGCGAGGGCTTGGCTGCCGCACACCGCTGGTGTCCCTGGCAAAACAATATCCCAGTGGCAGGAGGCAGAAGGAAGAAGCATCAAAAATCACTCAGGTCTAGCTAAGTGTACAGAGTAGGCTGACCCGGGGGGAGTCCAGATCATGGCAGAAGCCCTGGGGCCTCCTTTACAAAAGATCCAAGCCTTGTCTACTATTCCAAAAATAGGGCTTAAAGGCTTGAGGGCTCCCGAGTGGAGTGGAGATTTAATTTAGATGGAGCATGCGGAAAGAAGCATGAAATCAGAACCGACAGCAGGAAAGAGCTGGGATGTTTCCTCCAGGGCGTGACCCAGACTCTAAATGAGAGAAATTGATTCCACAGTACAGCAGATTACCCATCAGCATCCCTGACCGCAGTGTGCCCACGGCTGCGTGGCAGATGCCCCCTCCAGTGAAAAGCCCCCTTCCCAGGTCACAGTTAAGTGAGTGCTGCTGAGGCAGAGGAAATGAGACATCTACCGGAGTCCTGTCAGCAGTCCTTCCCTCACGTCACCTTGTTGACTTGGATCATGAGCTTGGCTAGTGGTTCTGGTTCCTTACTGAAGCGAGTCTGAATTGAGTCTCATTTTAGATGTCAGGTTCATTGGGGAGGAAGACCCACCACTTCCTTTCTCAATCTAGTCATCACGTTTCATGGCCTTCCTTTCCATTGTGTGGTATGAGCCTAATGTATGTGCTTTTCCAGTGATAAGGAACTTCAACATTGGGTTAATGAGATGCCTTGGTGGGTAAAGGTGCCTGTTTGCAAACGTGGAGACTTGAGTTCAATCCCTAGAGGACCACATAGTGGAAGGAACAAACTGACTTCTAAAAAGTGTTCTCTGACTCATAGATAGATGATAGAGAGAGAGAGAAAGAGCGAGAGAGAGAGAGAGAGAGAGACAGACAGACAGACAGAGAGAGCGATAGATAGATGATAGATAGAACTTTTTTAAAAAGTAGCCTCAATATTCACTGTCACAAACTATCCTGCAAATCCCATGTTAGTTAAACTATGTAATCTTTACTTTGAAAGATAATTATTCCTCTTTTTTAAAATGACAGATTTGAAGTTTGGGGACTTAGCCTCAGCACTAGAACTCATATCCTTCTGATATGCTTCTTGAGACTAAGCTCTAGTGCTAAATTTCTCTCTCTCTCTCTTTCTCTCTCTCATTTTCATGTATGTGTGTATATGCACATGTACATGGAAACGGGTATATATGTGTGGGATATGTCTGCACATATGCTTAGGAACATGTATATGTGTGCAGGTGTGTGTTTACAGATGTATGCACATGCATGTAGAGGCCCAAGGCACATGCATGTAGAGGCCCAAGGTCGATATCAGAAATCATTTTCAATCGCCCTCCACCTTTTTCTTGTGAGCGGGTCTTTGATCAAACCCAGAGCTCACTGACAGAGTTAGTCTGGCTGCCTGGCTTGCTCTGGGGATTCCTAGGCTCTGACTTCAGGAGCTGGATTACAAACTGACTACCATGTCCACCCAGCATCTAATTAGGATCTGGGGATCATAACTCCAGTCCTTTGTCTTGCATGGGAAGCACAGACATCTCTGCGCCATCTCCCCAGACCCCTAAACCATCTCTCTAAACTCTACACACAAAGGTGCTGTTCATCTCCCATTTTAAATATTTACTGAGCAACTGTAGACCCTTCTGAGCTATTCTAAAGATCAGGAGTCCAGTGAACAAACAGAGTTGCTATTTGTAAGAAGCTAACACTTGAGACATGGAGAAACTGACAAGAAATGAGTGCCCCAACGTATGAAAAAGACAAAGCAGGTCAAGACAAGATGAAAAGCGCAGGAAAGCACACAGCTGCGCTGGCCGGAGGGGACAGGGCGCGTCACTTCAGCATGGGTGGCTGGGAAGCACATCGTCCGCGCCAGCTGAAGCCCCCAGCTGGAGCAGTGCTGGAGCCAAAGCCCATGGGATGAGGAGGAAACAGCTTGTGTAAAGGTGTAAGGACCCCAGGATGGAGCTCCCAGCATGGCCACGCCCCCTAAGTGTCGGGCCTTAGATCCCACAGGGGAGAAAGTGCTGCGCCATGAGGCCCTTATCCACATGATGGCTAGCGGGACCCACAGAACTGCAAGGCCTGCAGAATTTCCCAGAGCCCCTCACCATGGACAGCTTCTTCCCATCCTCCAACATTGAAGAGCCTGAATGCTTGGGGGGGGGGAATCCCAAGATGGGCCTGAGGCCTGTCCGGAATAGAAAGGAGGCTAGCATGGCCGGTGCCACGTGGGTGAGGAGATGCCACCTGACGCTGGAGGGAAGATGTGCTCTGAGCGCAGTCGTGAGCCGCAGCGGCCTCCTTTCCAGGGAAGCTCAGGACCCAGTGCTGGGTTCACACTTACAGCTTGTCTCTGACTGACAAGAGAGTGAAAGAGTGAGACGCTCCCAGCTGCCATCTCAGGAAGAAGGTACAGGACCGTGTGCTCCGTAGAGGACAGAGACCCTCGTGTTGAGCCCAAGACTTGGCATTCTGGTCACTGCAGAACCAAGAAGAACAAGACTATGTTGCATGACCTCAGTGCAGTTAGAGGTGCACTCATCCCCGTATGTGTGTGTGTGTGTGTGTGTGTGTGTGTGTGTGTGTGTGTGTGTTGCAGATTGGCATTTGTGTGCACACGTGTGGTGCTTCTACTCACCGTGTGTATTGTCTTCCTTTCATGGCTGCATGTGTGATCTCATCAGCCTCTGAAGAACAAACCCTGAATTACACACAGGAGGCCTCGGATTTACAGACTCTGGTCTGCATCTCCGCATAACAGATTCTCAAGAGCCATGCTTACTGTTCCTAAGCGATCTAAGCTGAGAAAGGGGGAGGAGGGAGTTTGGCAAAGGATCACACCAGCCTTCCTCAGGACAATGGAGCGCAGGCTGTAGCCAGACTAAAGCCAATGCAGTTTGCCCAATTCATGCTTTCTCCCTTCATTTCGTTCATATGCCCTTGGATGAACTAGTCTTTCTGAAAACACCCAGGCCACAGACCCACATTGGAAGCAAGTCTGCAGGCCCCTTTAACTGGCTGCCTGGCACATTCCTATTTCAACCAGAAATCTACCAGGTGGCTTTGGCATATTTCAGCATACTATGGCAGACTTGCAGTCTGGTAAGTGGGCTTTACTCCTCTCTCAGCAGTCCTGTGTGGACAGTTCCCTCGGCTCCTGGTATTCGTACAAGCTCTCTTGTCAAAGTAGAACATGAACCGTAATAGAGAATTGCGAGCAAGAATAAAGCCCCCTTGTTCCCTGTCTTAAGTCGTTTATCTGCAACATGTAAACTGCAACCTTCTCACTCTTCTGCCCATGACCACGAACCCACTCCCTTGGTGTCCTAAGGACATTGGACAGCACAGAGAGATGACACAAATATTTCTTATCTAGATGTTAGATTCAACCTATACAAGATCAAGCTAGTTCAACATTCCAGGATGGATGGCAGAGAAGCTCACCCAGCTTAGGACCGAGTGACAGTTAATGGCCGCTGGGGGAAAGAGAATCAGATTTCTCTGGGGGCCAGTGGATGGCCCCCATGTATGCGTGTGTGAGCAGCACTATTGGTGCTGCTCTCTTATCTCTTGCTGTGAGACAACATCTAAAGTCAAACAATTTAATGGGAGAAAGGGAGATTTATTCAGCTTACAGTTCCAGAGGGGAGATACAGTCCTTCAGGGCACAAAAGGCATGGCTGGCTGGCAGAAGCTGGAGGCAGCCGAAGTCACATCCTTTGTGGAGGCTGAGAGTTGCAAGACTGCCACTGCTAGAGAAGGCCTCTCCCAGAATTAGAGTGGAACTAATCCACCTCAAGGCCCACCCTCTGTGAATGCCTTCCTCCAGCAAGGCTCCACCTCTTAAAGGTGATAACCTTCCCAAACAACAATAGATTCAAACACATGGGGGGGGACTGCACATTTCAAACCACGACAGGCACTCACTAGGTTATTTGATAAAAAAGAAAACAGAACATAAAGATAGAAGAGGGAATGTATTAGAGGGGAGGATAAGGAGAAATGAAGATGGATAGGGGCAAGATGCATTGTGTACATGTATGAAATTATGAAAGAATAAGCAAAAAAATCATTTGATAAAAGATGCTAGTATCCATGTATTTCCCTTCCCCAAGAAATCTGTGTTCCACAAGCAAGGCTCTTGTTAATGGTGGAAGATTGATAGTTCTGAGACTTCATGCCATGTGGTCATATTGGCAGGGTAAGGTAAGGAAGTCTTGTCTCTAAATACAGCCCAAGTGGCCTAGGTCTGTGTGTGCATTCACCAGGCCTGCGTCCCCACTTCTACATGCATCTATCTCCCTATTCCATTTTCAGGATCCTAATGCAGGCAGAGGCAAGAATTAATGTCTGACTGGAAGCACAAACCTTAGCCAAGGCGAACTGTCACTGAACCTGGGAGATCAAAAATGCATTTGTTCAGAAAACTAATTCTATTCATGCAGTTCTTTAGCCAGACTCACTTCTATCCTGACTTAGTGCACAATATGATGGCCCAGCCTGCTTTCAAGTCTCCCGGCTTCTTTCTTCCGGCTGCTGTCTGGGAAGCTCTTATCGTCTCTTGCACACCTTGAAAAGGTTATTCATCTCCAAAGGCACAGTTCACCTGCCGGTTTTCTACGAAGCCTTCCCAAACCTCCATCTGACCATCCAACAAAATCAGTCGCATCATTTATCTGAGCGCTTTGTTCCACCTCTGGAAGGACTTGGCCACAATTTATTTACACATGATGTGAAGCTAGAGGTCGGTGCTCTGTGTCCAACTTGAGACCATGATCCACAAGAAGGTAAGAAACAGCATTTCTGTGTTCATTTTCGCCTTCCTGGTATCATACACTGTACTCTCCACCGCATGGCTAGAACTGAATTCATTAACCTGGGAGAAGTACGGAATCACTCCCAAGCCTCACTTCCTCCTTCACCCCCAAGCCTCACTTCTGCCTCTATAAAAAGTGTCAAGGGACCAGGTGAGATAGCTCAGTGGGTAAAGTCTGCTCACAAACCTGGTGACCCGAGTTCAATCCTCAGAACTCTACATGATAGAAGGAGAGAACTAGGGCTGGAGAGGTGGCTCAGGGGTTAAGCCTCCACCTTGCAGGCGGAAGGTCCTGAGTTCGGTTCCCAGATCCCACGTTTAGACAGACGCCAGGTGGGCGGCCTGCGCTTCTGGTCCTGGTAGGGCGGAGCCTGTGAACCCCGGGGCAGAAGGAGGTGGAGGTGTCCATGGTGGTTCGCGAATTCGTCCGTGGTTCTACACACACACACACACATACACACACACATACACACGCACATGCGCACAGTTGAATAAATAATAATAATAATAATAAAAATTTAAAAAAAAAAGAAGGAGAGAACTAACTTTTGAAAGTTTTCCTTGACCCCTCCACCCATGCACCACGGCATGCATGTATTCTCTCTCTCTCTCTCTCTCTCTCTCTCTCTCTCTCTCTCATTATTCTTTCAAATAGATAAATGAATTTTTTTAAAGTGTCAAGGATATCCACAACAAAGCCAGTCTTTTGAGTGTACAGTATGGTCTTGCATTCCACACAGACCCCTATACATAATTAGCTCACCAGGATTAAATTCTCCTATTTAGTATTTCCCAGAACATCCTGATAAACAATATAGTTCATGGAACTGATATCTCAGAGGGAAAGTAGAAACAAGTACTAATAAAAAATAACTGTGTCATAAAATACCAGAGACAGGGGTTTCAAGAAAAATTAAGCAGTATATTCATAAAGAGATTCACTTGAGAAGGCTTTTTTAAATGTAATATACAGGTTTATATTTAATCCACCAGAACTACTTTAGGAGCTGGGAAAAGAACATTTTAGGCTCTGCAAAAGTCCTGAGGCAACAATAAGAATGAAGTCTTTGTATTTCTCCCTTAAACAATAATAATAAAGTGAAAAATGGTGTGTTGGGAGTGTTTTGAGTTATAGGAAGAATGGAAAGAGATGGAAGGGGCAGAAAGGGAAGGCCAGTCATGTGCAGACTTGGGAGCCTGTGATAAAACAACCATATTTCATTTAAAATGTGATGACTTACCATTTTCAGGTGTATGTGTGTAGCGTGTGTATGTTCATGTATGTGAATGCAGGCGCACGCATGTGTCTATGTTTTAGAGATCAGTTCTTGTGATCCCCTTATTTGAAGCTGCATTCCCAGGCTGGCCTGCAAACTTCCTCACAGGGGCACTGGGATTACAGAGGTCATCTTCCACATCTGGCTTTTCTATGGTTCTGGGGATTTGAACTCAGATTCTTAGGTTGTACAGCACGTGCTTTGCCCTCTGCACTATCTCCTTAGCCTCACTTTCAGAGTCTCAATCCAGGTGATGACCAAAAAACTGATTCATGCTTTTAAAAGTATGCTCTCAAAACACCATACAAAATAGATTATGGAGGCTTGAAGTAAAGAGACCAATGAGACATCCTGTGTCAGGTAGATGATTTGACCTATTGACATAGGCCAATGAGAATGAATTGACGGGAGAATATCTAAGGATCTTTCAAGGACAAAATCTAGCAAGGGAGGAGAGGAAGGAAGAAACCAAAGAGAATGCAGAAAATCGTATGCCCTTCCAGTAGCTTGTAAGAGATCTAGTTTTCACAGTTCTTGATGCTGGGAAGTCCCAGGTGGAGGGCCTGGAAGATTCATCTTCTGATGAGAGCCGTATCCTCAAAGACAGAGCCTTCTTATTGCCTCTTCGTGCTGTCCAGAAACAAGCCACTTTCTGGGACCTTTATTGAAAGGGGGTCTGCACCATGACTTAATCTCTTCCTGTATTAGTTATTTTCCTTGTCACTGTGACAGGACTGACAGAAACAAATTGAGGAGAATGGAGTCATTTTGACTCATGGATGAAGATGATACAGACCATCATGGCCGAGGAGGCACGGAGCAGTTCACAGCACGGCAGGGGGAACCTGTGGCAGCTGCTTGGTGCCTCTGGAGAGCTCAAGCTCAACGAGAAACAGCGTTGCTCCTGGGACAGGAAGATGGCCCAGGGGTTAAAGCCTTTGCCTCTCACGTGCACATACATCCTTGGATCCCCTGTAAAAATGCCAGGGGGTAATGGTGGAGACCTGAACTTACAGCCTTGGAAGGCAGAGTCTGGGAAACCACAAAGCAAAGCAATAAGGAAGTAGAGCAATCCAAATGATTCCTAGTGTTGCCCTTGGGTCTCCACAGAGACACACACACACACCGCGTGTATACAGAGAGAGAGAGAGAGAGAGAGAGGGAGGAAGGAAGGAAGGAAGGAAGGAAGGAAGGAAGGAAGGAAGGAAGGAAGGAAGGAAGGAAGGAAGGAAGGAAGGAAGGAAGGAAGAAAGAAAGAAAGAAAAGAAAAGAAAAGAAAGAAAAAGATTAACCATATTACAACATCTCATCTACATCATGGTATCAGTGGAGACTAAATTCCTGGCTCAACCAATGAGTAATGCAGAGCCTCCCATCCTCTCTCCACTGACAACAACCCAAGTAAGTAGGGACCATGGACTTGCACTGCTACTAGTAATTTTAGGGTAGTGTCCCTCCTCCCCTGCCAAGGACATGTCACATTAAATCTGCTTTCAAATAAGATTGAAATAAGATGCAAATTTTCATACGCAAAATGAAAGAGAAACATTCAGCGTACAAAGAAATAGGTACTTCTCAAGCTGTATGATGAAAAGACAATTAATAGATGCCAACCCCAAGCTGACAGATGTCGGAATGATCTGGCAGATTTCAAAGCAGCCATAATGAAAATGCTTCAACAAGCAATTACAACCTGCTTGATACAAGGGAAAAAAACAGAAAATAGAAGTTATAAAGAAGACCTAACTGGAAATCTTGGAATTGAAGAACAAAACCCAGAAATAAAAATCCCAGTGCAGGGGGCTGGGAAGATGACTCAGTGAGCACAGTGCCTGCTGCTCAAACATAAGACCCGAGTCCGGATCCTCGCACCCATATGAAGAGATGGGCGTGGCAGCGTACAGCCGTGATCCAAGTGCTGGGCAGGTACAGATGAGGGCGCCTTCAGGCGTGCCGGCCGATGGTCTAGCCACATCTGTGGGCTCCAGGTTTAGGGAGAACATCCCTCAAAAAATGAGATGGACAGTAATTAAGGACAATACTCAATGTTGACCTTCGGTTTTCACAAACATGCACACATGTACACACACACACACACACACACACAGAGTGATGCTGCGCCCGGTTGTTCAGGACTCTAATCTTGGCTACTATGGAGGCTAAAACTAGAGGATTCAAGGCTTGTTTGGATCACAGAGTGAGTTTAGGGGTAGCCTGAACAACTTAGTGAAGCCTTGTTTCAAGATCAAAAAAAAAAAGAACACTAAAAGGCTGGGTGTGCACCTCAGTGGGCATGCTTTTAGATCATGGGTTCAATCTCCAGCAGTGACAAATAAAAACAATATATAAAAACTGGCAAAAGGAAAAAACAGAACGAAATAGGAAAACAAAAGAACAATAGAAACTATTCAGTCTTGAGCTGGAGAGATGGTTTCCAAGCAGAAGAACCTGAGTTTGGATTCCACATCCCAACTAAAAACCAGGAGAGGGCTGGAGAGATGGCTCAGGAATTAAGACTCTGCCTCACAAACAGAAGATTTGGGGTTCAGATCCCAGGTTCCATGTTAAAAAAAAACTCTAGGAGGAAAGGCCAGAGACCTGCACTTCTGACCCTGATGGATGGAGCCTAGGAAAATCCAGAGGAAGCAAAAAAAGAGGTAGAAGCAATCCAGGCTGCACACACAATAAAGTTTAAAAAAAAAAATCCAAGAGGAAATGGCATTGGCCTGCACTTCCGGCTCTGGAAGGCAGAGCCTGAGAAATCCCAGAGCAAAACAAAAAGGAGGTAAAAGCAATCCAGGATTACCAAAGTCACCCTTGGACTCCCACAGGAACACAGTGCCCTCTGATACACACACACACACACACACACACACACACACACACATACACACACAGAAAGTAATCTGAAAAATACAGAGAAAATGATTACAGAAAATGAATAGCATTTCAAGGGCTCATGGAACTATAAGAAAAACTAATTTATTTAGGACGTAAGGAGAGAAAAAGTACAAAGGTACAAAGCTGAAAAAGTGCTCAAAGACAGAATGGCTGAGTAATTTCCAAATGGTGAAAGAGACAAAGACCTGAAAATTCAGAAATAGGAACAATATATAAATGTGATAAGCCAAAAAAAAGCCATGCCAACACAAATCACAATTAATTTAACCAATTAAGCCTTCCTAAGACTGAAGACAAAAGAAAAAAAATCTTGAAAGCAGCCAAAGGAAAAAAGGCAGATTGTATGTAAGGGAAAATGATAGGTTTCTCATCAGAAGCCACAACTCCCAAGCCATCAGGGTGTGACACAATCCTTTTCAGTATCGAAAAAACAAGTTGTCAATTAAGAATTGCATATCAAATGAAGATATATTCTAAGAATTGCATAAAATAACTACTTGCATCCCATACGGTCCCAAATGATTAGAGAAACTCTCATCATGTGACTTAGAAGCTTCCTTTTGTAATGGAAGGTTGTTTAGGACACAGAATCACAACTGACCAAAGCGCAGAGAGTAAGTGATGGACTGCTTGGCCCTGAACAGAACATTCGAGCCACGCCCAACCCCAGGGATCAGGGAACATCATAAAAGAGAGTGGTACGAATCAAAGCCTGAGGCTAGGAAGGACTGCCGCCAGACAGCATCTTCTAGATGCCACCCTCCCTAACCAGTTCCTTTCATCTTACTCACCTGCCCAGGGACTAGTCCCACCCACCGTGGGCTGAGCCTTCCCATCGATTAGACAATCTCCTGAAGGCTTTCTTGGGCTTAACTCACCTACTATTCCTCACAACCGTACTTAGAGCCTTCAGATGCCAAGTATCCAACGATGACATGTAGTCCTTTTTTAAATTTTATTTTTACTCTTTTAGAGTTTCACACATGAATACAATGAATTTATGTCATTTTCACACCATATTACCAAATCCCATCCCTCCTTTTCCCACTGCAAATATCCTCCTGGGAGTAGTAGACTGAAAAGTTTCACACAGTGCCATCTCCTGGGCAGAAGCTAGTGGTGCAGCCCTTTTATTTTATTTTATTTTATTTTTTATTTTTTTATTATCTCCGCTCATACAAACTTAATAGGTACACCGGTTCCCTCCCTCCCTCCTCCTCCCCCCACCCCTCTGCTCGCCCTCCCCTCACTTCTCCGCTCGCCCTCCCCTCACCCCTCCCTCCCCACCCCCCAGTGCCTCCCCTCCACCAATCCCCGGAGAATCCTTTAATGTGCTTGCCTGACTCTCCTCTGAGCCTCCTCTCCGATAACATACAAGGACCCAGCGGCATTTCCCTGAACCCTTTCCTGTATCCCCCTTAAGCATAGGAACACTATTTTGGCTGTCAATCCCTTGCCTCCAAGGATCTTGGTGCTTTTAGCAAATGCTAGACTTTGTGGGGACAATAGTGTGTTGGACATTGCGCAGGGCATGTAAAGTCCAATTATGATTGCTTCGGCCCTAACTTGTGTGGAGTATCTTGCATATCATTGCTCCTCCCATCCTTGTGCTCTTACACTCTTACCGCCCCCTCTTCCGCAAATTTCCCTGAGCTTCAGGATGGGGAGAGATTAGGCTGGCCTAGTTCTAGGTGGTTGATATAGAGTCTCTGAAGTTCTGGATTGTGGTTTGTTGATTTTCTTTTGTGGTTTTGCTGCTCCTGCAATGCCCTTCACTCCATCCTGATGGGTATTGGATGTCACCCCCTGGCCAGAGATAAAAAGCTGTTAAACTAGAGTCTGGTTATAAGAGCATATTCAAAGGTAGATGCAATAAAAGTAGGAAACTACAGTGAGGGAGGGGTCAATCACCCATTTGCAAAATGGTTACTTATTATCTGCCAGACTATATGCCCTCCCCTTCTGGTGAGATCACACCCCCTCAGTTGTAGATGATCAGGAATGAAAAGTCTGTGAACCTAACCAGATGTCTCATTGCTTACTCGCAGTCCTTGATGGAGGCCTATTTTCTCTGCTGTTACATGGTCCCCTCTCTCCTTGTTTCTGGTGTAGCCCTCCTACCCAATCTCACCTGTTCATACTCCTTGCAATTACTGTATTACAGAGATTTATCATCGAGTGTCTCTAGGTGGGCTGGGTGGGTTTGGTACTAGGAGTCACCTATTAGGGAGTACATACAGCGCTTACTTTTCTGAGTCTGGGATACTTCACTCAATATAATTGTCTCTAATGACATCCATTTCCCAGCAAATTCCAGTAATTCATCATTTTTGATGGCTGAGTAGTACTCCATTGTATAGATGTACCTCATTTTCCTTATCCACGCGTCAACTGTTGGATATTTGGGTTGATTCCATGACTTTGCTATTGTAAACAGTGCTGCTATGAACATGGTCACACTTGTGCTATCGAGGTGGACCTCTGGTGCAGCCCTTTTAAAAGGCTGCAATTCTCCATTAAATAAAAAGCAGTGTCAGCTCTATGAAGAGTAATTAATCATGAAAATGAGACTCTTTACTTTCAACTTTGTTGAGGGGGAGGGGTTTTATGTCCAGGTTCTTGTGTGCAGGAGTCGAAGTCTGAAACCAGAAAACACACGTAGAGGATTAAGGCTGAGTTTATTAGCAGAGAGAAAGAATGGAGCTCACAAACATGGATTCCACTGCGGGCAAGAGAGCGGTCTGATGGCTGGCAGGGTCAGGGATATTTATAAAGTTAGGCTTGGGGAGGGGGTAGCTTTTCCATATTAGTTACCTCCAGTTCTGTAAACCTGATTGGAGTTTTTGGTCCCGTACATTTCATTGGTCTGTTCGACCTTGTGGTAGGCCTCATGACTGAAATGTTTCTTTTGAGGAATTTAGCTAGTGGGGATGACTTTCGAAGACCTTCAAAGCATGGCCCTGTTCTAAAACTACTTAGACATGAATAAAGAACAACAGAATTAAAATCGGTGTTGAGCACAATAATGATGAAAAATCTCAATCCCGATTTCTGGTCATCTATAGATAGTTAAGTTGACAGAAATTTACCCGGTCAGTTCCTGCCTACTTCCTCTTCAGTTTGAGCATTGTGACTGACATGCTTTGATTATCTAGGACACACTTTTTTTGCACATATGTATGTGTGCGCCTGTGGAGACCTAAGGTGACATCAGGAGTCACCTTTGCTCTACCTCTTTATTGTTTTCATTGGGGGTTTCCCACGGCTGGAAGAATTACAGCCTACTATCATTTCTGCCTGGCATTTTTGTTTTTTTATGTATGATATGGGAATCTGAACTCAGGTTTTGGTGGGGGGGGTTGGTTTTTTGGGTGGTTTTTTGTTTGTTTGTTTTTTTGTTTTTTGCCTTTCCAGCACATTGGGCTACTGGGTTTCTAGCAGGGACCAAAGGCAGGAAAGACACCCTGAGAGCATCCCACTGTAGCGCTCCCTCCTCAAAGCTCAGCCCAGTTATGACTGCAGTAGCATGGCCAGAGCTGAAGTGTGAGCACTTGGTACTGAATCAGCTACGGAAATCTCCCACAACTACTCTGCCAATGTGGTGGGCCCAGGGCCTCAGCCTCTCCTGCAAGAAGGAGATAGAGTAATCCAGGATGATTCCGGATGCCATCCTTGGGCCTCCGAAGTTCACACACACATACTGAAAAAAGGAAAATCCATTTTTCATTGCTGCTCTTATCTGAATGCTTTCTGATATGCATGTATTGCCATTTTCTGAATAGCCAGTAGGTGGCAGTAATGCCAATGGAACGGCAGCAGCCAGCAGACCTTCAGTGGGATGTCCTTGTCACAAAAGTCCTGTCTCCTGATATAGCATAAAAGGAAGAAAATGAATGTCTAAGTCACATTCATCTCTGTTGGACTAACATCCTGTCCCTCTGCCCCTCTTTCTGAGGTTAGTCCATGCAAAGCTCCTGGGACAGTAACCAGTGAATGGTAATAGGATGCTTATCAGTGGAGGCTGATATTGCCATTAAACTTAGTGAAATACTGTGATCAATATAAGAGAATTCCACTTGAGAAACAGAAACATCATACACTCTGAACACAGTCTTGTAATGGAGAGTTAAGGAAATCTCCACTGATGATGACCAAAGTCCACAATTTCAAACAAGGGCTTTGAAGCAAATTGAAAAGGGTTTGAATTTGTTCATCATTTATTTGGCAAACATTTAATTGCAGATTATATGTTAAACAGCATGTTTTAGAAGCTGTCTCTTTAAAATATATTTTATTACCCCACAAATACTTGTTTGTAGTTGTCTTGGTTCATGTTTGCTTTTCAAAAAAGAAAAAAAAAGGAAAGAAAAAGAAAACAGACTAGGTGGTTAATGATAAACATTTACTTGTCATTATTCTGGAAGCTGAGAAGTTCAAGGTCAAGATGCTGTAGATCCAGTGTCTGACCTTTCCCTGTTTGCAGATGACCATTTTCTCACTGCACTGTGCTGTGATGTAGACAGGAATAAGAGGGCGGCAGGAAGCTGTCTCCTGTCTCTTGCCATCAAAGGACTCCATTCTCACCACCAAATTTCCTCCCAAAAGCCCATCTCCAAATGGTATGTGCTGAAGCATCGGATTTCAACGTTGCACAGCACCTCAGAATTGCACTCGATGCTGAAAGTGCTAACTTTTGACTCAGTGACGTTCCCATGACTGAACCACACAAGGGCACCTGACAGAGAGGTTTCTGGGGCCAGCAGAGAATGCAGTTATTCGCATGTCTCAGGGCAACAGTTTCACTTCTCTGGGTCCTTGTTCTCCTACCCAAGTAACTACTGATCCAAATGTCTCACTAGAGAGTATCAAGGGATGAAATAAGACACACTGAAAGTGTCAAAAAAATTAACACAACTCAGAATATGTTATTTTCCACTTCCACGATTCTGTGCATTCTTTGGAACAAAGTTTCAAATGTATTTCCAGGGATATTTTAAATCTACTGATCAATGCAACAATTGACTTCCTCCTTATGAATTTCTATAATGCTGGCTTTAGAATGTCTTTTTAGTTCCATTTTTTTTTTTGAAGATCCGATTAATTCAGACTTACTTTTACCTGATGTTTACATTCAAATTATAGCAACAAATAATAAATTTTGCTTTTCTTGATGCCTGTGTACTAAGTACCCACTCCAGGCTCTGCCTGGGCAGTTTGGTTTCTCTCTGCCTGGGCAGCCAGGGTTCTCTAGTAGAACAGAGCTGATAGAATGAGTATATATTAAAAGGGAATGAATTAGCTTGACTGACACGATGCAGTACGGGTACTTCAACAATGACTGCCTCCACACTGGAGGGCCTGGGAACCCCGTAGCTGCTCGGTCCAGGAGGCCAGATGCTTCAGTGGTCTCAGCCTAGCCTGAAGGCCTGGGAAATCCTGGAGGGTGACTGATCTTCAGTCCATGGCTGAAGTAGCTGATATCTGTGGTCAGCAGCAGCAGCAAGCAAGAAGCAATAACTTTCTCCTCTGACTTCATGGCATCTGGACTGCAGACTGAAAGTGCCACCCACTCTGGGGGAAGGTCTCTCCCCTTCAGTTAATCCTTCCAGGAAACATCCTTGCAGACCCTCTGCCCCCAGGCATGTCCCTTAGTTGATTCCAAATCCAGTCAAGTTGACAGTCAAGATTACCAAGACCATCTCCAAACAGGCAGAATTTATCTGCTTGTTGCAAATAAATTCATGGTCAAACAGCTTAGGGAAACAAGGATTTATTCTGTCTTATGATTGCCCGGCCACATCTTAGTCCGGCTTGGCAGGAGAGCTCATACCAACACTAGCCGAGAGAACTGGCCACATCATATCTACAGGATTGCTGAGAGAGGGACAAACCTCACTTGACAGACCAGCATGTCTGGCCAAGTATTCTAAGGAATGTCAGCTTCCTTAACCAGTTTATCCTCTATCTAATCCACCTATCTAAGGACTAGTCCCACACACTATAAACTGGGCCTTCCCCATCGATTAGACAATCTCCTGCAGGCTTGTTCAGATCTTAACTACTAATTCTTTACAAATGTGCCCAGAGTTCAAACCTTCAATTATCAAGTTGATAACTATATCTAACTATGACAGAAGGCCGGCAATTAGACTCATGATCGAGTCAACTAGGCAGGTGCTGGACAAGCATGTAACATACTTTAGAAATGTCCTACAGAGAAGCTTTGAGCATCAATGGCATTTCTACATGCTCTTCAGTATTTCTTACAGCCTTACCCAAACTTTACCAGTCTCATTATTTCCCTGATTTCTTCTGCTTCCGCCACCCAAGGATTGTCCCAAGTTTTATAAAATAACATCTTTCTCTCATCCTTGGGGTCATTAATGTGTTCTCTGACTTGGTTGACTTAAATTCCAGTCAGCGAAACAAGCTATAAATCGGCAGATTAAAATAGAGCCCTAGAATTCAGCCACATCCCTCTCCTTCACTCCCCAAACAGATAATCCAATGAAGGAATCTATAGGACAGAAGTACTTAGTTTTATCCATGTCAGCTGCATAAGTGTCTTCTCCCTTAATACCTTCCTCCCCAGACTCTGCGTTTGCTACTTCAAAAGCAAGAAGCAAAAATGATGATCGTGTAAATAAAAGGTTCCTGAAGGAGAGGCTGGCAGGATGGTTCAGTGGGTAAAGGTACCCGTGTATAAACCTAGAGGCATGAGTTTGATCCCCACGGCCCACAGAGTGATAGGAGGAACCAACTTCTGCTCTATGACATCTGCACAATCTTCTATTTCTCTCTCTCTCTCTCATCAGTCTCTCATGAATAAGTAAATAATAAATAAATAAATTTGAAAATCCTCTAAGACACAAGCCTAATGCCCGCTGTAGTACAGTTCTCTCCCCAAGATGTCTTCCAGGCAAACAGCTCTGGGTCTTGCACATGTCCTTCAGTGACCTACCACTATGGCACCTTCCATCCCACCGTTCTCCCACCCAGGTGCATCCCCCAGCAGTTAGGATGGATCACCTGCCAGAGAAGCATCGCCTCCTCCCTCCTCTACCCGTAGATCCCCCTGTCCTTCTCCACCACCCACCTCCCTGCATGCTCCACATGGACACCTACAGGCCCATCTGTCAACACCTCCTGGTTTATAATCCACCTGGTCAACGCCGGTCAAGAGCTACAAAGGGATGGGACTGATTTATGTACATCGCAGGGAAGCAGCAATCACAGAGGTCAGGCAAGCAAGCAAAGGCAATTTTCTTCCTAAATAATCCCCTTGGATCCCAGGATAGGGAGGGACTAAGGAGCCCAAGAGGTGGAGCCCTCTGGCGGCCCCCCATCCCTCCCCCTCCCCCATGCCTGACCACAGCTCCTCCAGAGCTGCATTCATGGGTCATTAGAACAGAGCTATCTCCATACAAACATTGGTGTTGTCATTGCTTGGCATTTTGACAATTGTAAAATACAACAGTTTAAATCTCATCATGCTGCTATAAGAAAAATCCCATAAACTTTTGTTTTGCTGCTCTGAGCTTAAGGATTACAACGGGCAGCTGCTCCACGGTGCACAGCATCTACAACTGCAGGACTCTGAACCCCAGTCCCTTGGCCAATGCCCCTTGGGACTCCCACACTCTACCCAGAATGCGCTCATCTGATTAAGCTGCTTCCGTTTAGTGCCCTGGGCTATGAAGAAGGGCAGTGAGAGGCACACAGAGGCAGAGGAGAAAGAGGGAGGATGAGGAGGGAGGCAGCTTGGGAGGAAATGTCACTGCTGCTGACACCACCTCATGAACTTGACTCCAGACCCAAGAACAGAGTTGATACTAGATGCTAAGTAGTAGCTCCTGGCACACTGTAGACCAGGCAGCTGGCTGTGCGTTCCATGCAGCTGGAAGAATGGTTCCTCCTGAACGTTTGGAGTTGCCCTTTCAACCTGGAGCCCTGGGTCTGTTAACCTCAGGGCTGCTCTATAAGCTCAGACAGCTGAGTCGCCAGAAGCTACACCTGGGGGCTGGAACTCTCAACCACAGAGCAGCCCCTCTTCTCCCTGTGCCTGGGAGCAGCAGCCCAGGTCATGTGATGCCCCTGCAAGGACACTCCCCTCACCCTGGTCGCACCTTCATATCCTTCCACCTTGTGAGGGTAACCTCAACTCTCAGCTTGAAAAGATCTAGAATCAGGGCTGGAGAAACAGCAAGCAGGTAAGACGGCTCAATTGCAAACCTGGGGTCCTGAGTTCAATTCCTGGAAGGTGATAGGTGAGAACTGGCTTCCAAAAGTTGTCCTCTGACCTCCATCTGTGCACCATGGTGTGTGTGTGTGTATGTGTGTGTGTGTGTACTCTCTTTAAGAAATAAAATATTTAAGAAGAATTTTTTTTTTCAAAAAAATCCACAATTTTTAAACAAAGGTTCTAGAATTACTTGGATGATGGGCTCCGGACATGTCCACATCGGATTATCCTGATTATGCTCACTGAGGTGAGTGGGGAGCCCACCCACTGTGAGTGGCATTAGTCCCTGGGCGGTATAAAAAAGGAAAAGTGAGCTGAGCACGAGCATTCATTTTTCCCGCTTCTCGACCACGAACGCAGACGTGGGACCAGCTGCCTCAAGCTCCTGCTCTCATGGTGGGCCATAACCTCCAAATGAGAGACAGTAATAAACTCTCTCCCCTGCATTGTTTTTGTTAGGGTATTTTTACCATAGCAACAGAAAAGTAACTAAGACGCACCCCTAACATGGGTTGGCAGAAGCAGGACTGGCTGAGCAACTACATGAGGGAACCCCCAGCTTCACTTACATTGTGTAAATTACTTTTCCTGGGGAGATGCCACACACAACAGTCCTCGAATCCCAGATAGGACTTTCACCAAGCTTATGACAAGCCAGCCAGTTTACTGGGCTGCTCCCGGGAGCAGGGTAGCTCACTCCAGCACAGCTCACAGCCTCCTTATTGCTGCCTCCATGGAACTCTCTCAAGAAGTCTACCTCGGTTTACACACTCCAGGGCTGCTCCCATCCTCACATGAGAGGGCACGTGGGCGGCACATGCACAGGAACATGTATGGGTACGTGCGCAGGGCCTCCACACACATGTACGCTAGCCCTTCCCAGCCCTCATACTTCAGGCACGTGGGTGGGCATCTGAATTCCAGCCCCTCTCAGCCTGCACATGTACAGGGCATGTGGGTAGGCATGTGGGATTAGGACAGAATTATATGCGTGCAGCCCAAAGCCCAGGTGAAGGTCCAGCAACCCCTTTCACCCACCTGTTTCTGAAGGAGTCCATGAGAGCAGGTGATCCCAATGGGCTCAAAACAAAGATGACGGCTGTTTGGAGGAACACACCACACAACAACCTGCAATCTTTGTGTGATCCTTTGTGTAAGTCATTTCAACCAGTAGCTGGGAGGATGAGGAAGAAGACTTGGGAGGAAGAGGGTGTCCCTGCTGCTGACATCACCTCATGAACTTGACTCTAGACCCAAGAATAGAGTTGATACAAATCTAAGTAGTAGCTCCTGGCACGCCTTAGGCCAGGTAGCTAGCTAGCTCCCATGTTCCGTGTAGTTGTTCAGAGGAACGTACCCACAACCTATAACCTCCTGGGAGATCTTTTGTGTGAATCAATACTTCAACCAGTAGCTGGGTTTCTCCCACCTATCTAAGTCCCTCTATATGTCCAAAATACACACATTGCTCATTTCACCCAGGCAAGAGTCCTGTGGACCAGAGTTATGCTGGGTGCCCGGTCACAAGTTCCTGAGGAAACTCTAGGGGGTGACTTCTGCTTCCTAAGAAACTATCAAGCCACCCCAGTCAATCACACCACCAATGGGAATTTCTGGTCCTCTGCTCCTGCCCTGTATGCAACCCTCTGGAGTCTCTGATCTAATTCTGGGAGAGGAAAACTATATCCCGTATATACGCTGCTCAGCCTGACCATGGAGGCCATGTTCTCTCAGGCACACAACCATTTGGCGATTAGGATGGCACAGCTCTGGGTAAACTTTGAGGTCATCCAACTGGTCCGACAAGTAGCATTCTGTTGTGCTGAGCAAGACATTCCACGCAACGTGTACAGCATCTGGCAACTTTGTATGGCACAGATGTGACCCTATAACCTAGATGAGATCCAACCGACACGCTGCCCTTGCGGATCAAGGGCAAGTATACGCTGGCCACGGCGAGGACCTGGCCCAGGGGGCCCATCGCCAACCTCTCCGCTGCATCCGCTGTCTCTGCGCTGCCGCTGTGAGCCGCTCAGTCTACACTACCAACAGTACCAACGGTAGATGAGGAAAGACTACTCAAGTCTGTTAGACCTAAGGCTGCAACACCAGGGAGCACAGTTGTGCCTCCAGCCCATATGAGCCGGCTTACAAAGACCAACAAGGGTGCTTTCAGCAATCACGGCCATTAAGGCTTGGATTGTGGACCGAGCCCAGGCTTGACACTAGTCACAGTCATCTCTCCCCCCTGGGAGAAGCACCTCCTCTGGACAAGGAAAAAAAAATGGTTCAAGGAGACTTGCCCCCATCTGTGGCAATGCTGGGTGTGTCCATTTCAGTCTGACCCTAACCAGAGATAACTGCTGTAATAGTTAAGATTCTTGAGTATCCACTTGACCACGACCACACCTGGCATTAACTAAGATCAGCTGTCAGACTAACTGAAGAGACTATCCAGATCAATACATGTACAATACAAAGACCAGCCTAGATCTGACCGGAACCTCCCAGTAGCAGATCAGATAAAAGGAACCACAGAACAGAAGGCTCAGAGGAAGAGAGACTCTCTGCAGCTCTGAGTCTCCAGGATGTTTGCAGGGACTTAGCCTGACTCCAGCTTCAGCCACAGCCATGTCACCTCTGCCATGAAAGACTGTTTCTCCCCTCTAGAACCATAAGCTGAATCAATCTCCTTCTCCCTTAAGTTGTTTGAATTTGGGTGCTCCCTCACAGCAACAGTAACGACTGCCTAGCAGGATGGATCTGCTGTGATACTTCTTTGTGCCAGAAAGAATACTAAATGAGCAATGAATGCTTAATCTGTTTTCTGTCAACAGACATTTATGCTAAGGGCTTGCAAGTTGGCTAAGTGGGTAAAGGTGCTTTCCACCAAGCCTGACAACCTGTGTTCAATCCCTGCAGCACACATGTGGAAAGAACAAACTGACTCCACGAAGCTGTACTCTGATCTCCAAATGCACATGTATGTTAAATATTGTATGTGCATAAACACACAAATGCTAAAAGAAATATCCAATAAAAATCAATTAAAGCCCACTGACATATGGTAATTGATGGGTATAGCACCAATTGCCATAAAGTATCACCTAATATCATAGGATAGAAAATGATGACTAATATTATGAAATTAATATTATTTAGGATAAATGTAGAATGAATAAATAGGTTGAAAAAAGAGGGCTGAGAGGGGAAAAACAGAAGCACATTTAAACAAATGAAAGGCAAAAGAAATGAATAACATATTATCAAGGGGAAGAAAAAAAAAGCAAGACTGGAAATTTTTTTAAAAGCCAAAAATTCTAATAATAAAATTTATAACCAAAATTAGATAAATGTATAAAAGGAAATAAAAAATAGAAACATACGCTTCTAAAAAAAATCAGCAAAATAAAGTCAAACTAGTACTAGAAGTATAGGGAAGGGAGAATACCTGACAATGAAAATATATACATAAACTAGAGAAGCGCAATGAGAGGAAACAAAAAAGTGTGAAAACTTTAAATATGATGAAGTAAAATACTACTATACATAAGTAAAAAGAAGGAAGCAAGCAGGGAGGGGTCCTGACATGCTGGAGGGGCTTCTTTCTGGGCCCAGGGTCCAGATTAAAGACCAGCTGAACCTGCCTTTAGTCAGGCAATGTCCCTGTGTTACAAGTGACCGACATCTGCCAGAGCCGGCTCCACTTTTTTTTTTTCAGCTGAGCCGGCTCCACTTTAGCAGCCTCCCTGAGTACCAGTGGCCTCTGCTGGCCACATCTAGCATTACAGTCTGTGGGGCTGACGGGGCCTTCCACCCTCTCTGAGACTGGGGTGGCTGAATGAGCAATGAATGGAGAGCTGGAGAGCATCTGGTGTAGGAAGCAGCCACACCACTGAGATCACTGCACTTGTCTTCACACTTTCAACACCCACTAAGCATTAGTCAGCCTGCTAGAGGGATGTTGTGGATGTTGAGGTTGGAACTTTTCTATTCCTCTGACTGTACAGAAGCAAACAGGAGACTGGTGGCTCCAAAGTTTGACCTCAGGTGCGGAGCTGTGAAACTCCAAAGCTCCTGGAACCAGCGGGAGGACTACCTTTCCCTACATAACACGGCTCTGCGTGGGCCAGCCTCCTGCCCTGCCTCCTGGGCTGATCAGCACCGGCCCTCCTGCTTCCACTGTCTTCTGGGCTCTCACACACTGTGGCTATGGTTGGTTGAACTCACGCTCTCTGACTTGTGACAGGTCCCTATTCTCTGACCCTCTCAAGATCGCTCCTGACCACAGACTTCTGCTTACTTGGCAACTAGTACTTTGTCTTGATAAAGTCACCAACTCAGCCAGATCCCCATCATTCATCCACTCAGTCATCTTTGGAGCGTCTTTAATGTGTCCGTGGGGGAGAAAGGAGAGTAGGCTGGAGCAAGCAGACAGCTTTGGCTGCCCGGCACGGCAGCTCAGTGCAGTAGGACTGAGGTCTAGAAGGGCAGAAGTGAGGGGAGACTGCAGGTCTCCATCAGTGTTGCCTGCTTGCCTTTCCCTTGCGGCTTCTGCTTCCTCCCCACAAGGAGCTGGGCTGGAACCGTTTGACCTGCTTTCTTCTCCCTGTGTATTGTCTGTTTCTCAGGACTTTTCAGCCATCCTCGCACTCTGACACTCATCCTCGCTTTGGATGAGTCTATTTTCTCCTAGTCTGACATTTTTCTTTACTCGATCACACTGAGACAGCTTCTATCGGCCATCTTACCGTGTAGCTCAGACTGGCATCCAACTCACTGCACGGTCGAGGACACTCTGACCTCCACCTCCCAAGTGCTGGGATTTAGAGGCTTCCACCCCCACACAAGCTCAGAGTCAGCATCGGCTGCTGGAGGCTTCCAGATGTTTGAGTGTTGCTATGATGGGAGGGGTCTTCTCCAGAGGTGAAGAGGAATGGAGTCCCTGCCACAAACAGAGTCCTGCAGGGAGCACACATGCATCGGCCATCCAATATAACGGCACCACCACTACTGCTAAGGGCCTTATGGATGGGCGCACTGCCCTTGAGACAAGGTGAAGTGCAGCTGGCTAGCCTCATGTGTGAGGGGGAAACTTACAGGAGCTCAATCAACCAACCACTCGAAAAAGAACTGCTTCCTACCTCTTCTCATTGCCTCAAACTATTCGGCAATGAATGCAAGCAAATGACTAAGAGAAGCTAACCTGCTTCATTTTTTTTTTCTTTTCCCAAGTGATTGCACTTTACAAGGTGTAGCATATAATTCTACAGTAAATTCAACTTGAAGATCCTACAATATCTGTCGGGCCTACCCAGAGATAACAGTATGGGAGGGAGTAAGCAGGGCATGGCTTAGCACATGGGGCCAAAGATGGCGCTGGGAGCTAGTGTCCTAGGTGTAACCCTGCTCACATTACAGAGAGTCCTAATTGGCTTATAGGAGCCAACATAGATATATGTTTAGTCTGACCTATGCAGCGTATGTGCTTTACTGACCATCAAGGTAATTGGCTGCTTGTTTCGCACACTTGGATTCTTTGTGTATATAAGCAGATTTGTTACCCCCAATAAACTCAGATCTTGCTTTGACAAACTCCCTGTCCGTGGCCGAGTCTCTGGAGGGCAGAGGCGGAGGTGCGGGCAGTCAGGCTTTACTTATCTTCGTGGTTACAGCCAGGAGCTGTGTAACTGAGTGAATAAATGAGTGAGTGACGGAGTGTCACTTTGACAGACTCCCTACTGTGTCCAGAGGCCCCTGGATTTGGGTAGGGGTAAAGGGCCTGCAGCATATTCGCCTTTCTCTGCCCTGACGGCCTGGAGCCATCACAGTGTGTGCCTGGGAGAATCGCCCCAGCAAATATCCACACAAGAAAAGAAACTCACCAACTCTAAACTAGTCTAGGGGAAAAATGGTGGTGACTTACACACATCAAACCATCACAGACAAGATCAATATTAATATTGTACTTAAAAAAAAACATGCAAATGAAAAATAAACCAGCAGCCAATGAAACCAGGCACAGAGCTCACACTGAATCCCAGCCCTCGGGACAGCGGAGGCAGGGAGGGGATCCAGAGTTCCCCGCCAGCTGCAGCTCTGGAGACTGGGCTGGCCTGGGTCTCAAAAAGCAAAAAAGGAAAATGGAAACAGTACAGCCAACCTACTCCATCTCCTAACCTTTACCCCCTCCAGGGCGTGGGCTGCTCACACCACCAGGATCAGTCAAGGGGTTACAGCTCACCTGTGACGTTCACATTGGCTGGCCCCACACCTGGACACCCTTCCCTCTGCCGACCCTCTGCCACGACACTCCCCTGCTCCCCCCTTTGCTGACCCCTCTGCCTGAACACCACCCTCCACTTTGTGCTTCCAGACTGCCCTGAGTCTTCTCATGTCACATGTTGCCTCCTCCTTCCCCAAGTCATTCTGAGCTGCCCTCTGCTCCCTAGTACCCGCCTCGCCAACTTTCAACGGAACCCTCGCAACACTATTCTCCAACTGCTTGCTGAGCTGCTGGATGGCAAAGGCTGCCTGCCTTCTGCAGTACTTACTCTTTCTCCCTTCACACTCCTCCCCACAGCACATTAAAGACACTCAAGAAATAACTGAGGGAATGGAAGAATGTCACCAATCCTAGGGGCTCTCCCTCTTCGACATCAGCTACAATCCACCCTCCCCAAGGAGAGAATGTAGTGTGTGATGGTCACCAAGCGTGTGGCCTCTAAGGCAAACCACTTACTGGTCAGGTGACATGCTTCGATTCTATTTGCAAAATGAAGCTTGTGGCTCCTGATTCCTTTTAGAGAACTTATTTGTCACTGTACAGACAACCTTCATGTGCCCCCTTCCTCTCCAGTCACCCCGCTGCCAACAACCCTGACGGTCCTGGGCTCACAATCTCCATTCCACGGGTGCTGTTCCCCGCCTAGGCCATGCTTTTTCCTCAGTCACCAGGATCATCCTAACATTTTTTTCTTTCCTGCTTCAGCAAAGTTGTCTCTTCTACCATAGCGTTTAAAACCATGATCTCTGGAGGAAAAAGATCCTAATGTACATCCTGGCTAACAGGAGCAAACAGGTGCTGATTCCACAGCGTATCTCCCTCAGGACTGGGAATGGACAGAGATGCCCTACAGGCACAAGCTGTATCTCCTTCAGCACGTGCACTCGGCCTCACAGGAAGAGGGCTGGGGCCAAGTCTATGTTATTAAACATCCAGCAGCAGGACCAGGGAGCAGCCCGAGTTGGATCCGGGAGCCCACAACCAACCTCACAAACAAAGGGCTCAGCAAAGGCACGGGTCAGATTGAGTAAGAAGCTTGCTCTCGGACTCCCAAGCAAAGACTTGTTCCTGCTCATCCAGACCTCCTCCAAAGTGACTTCTGATCCAGTGAGCTGGAAACATCATAAAGCCGGGTGCCATGAGCCCCAGGTGGCCTTTTAATTCACGTGAAAGGAAAGGAAAGGGAGAACGGACACTCATAGAGCTACCTCTCTCCGGTCAGGGATCATTTTATTTACATGTTAATGAAGCAGCTTTGCCTTTTGCTTACAAAAACTCAGGAACATATAAAAATAACATTATATTTAGGAGTCACTGAGGAATGTATCTAAACATAACATTTATTGATACCAAATACACCTCATTACTTAATTTTTTTTTCATAGAAAGTTGGTTTATTTGGAACATTCCTCTGCTGTAATCTCTGTTACAATCTGTGAACTCACACCCACGGAGACTGTCCATGTATGATTCCATTTTAACCAGGAAAAAAATGCACACGTGAAAAGCCAAGAGCAATCTCAGAAAGATGGGACTTCAACCCCCGTATCTTTTCTTGAGTTTTTCAACAGAATCATCCTTCAGTTCTGATTTGTCTAAGTGATTGAATAATGTATTTATGACTGAAAAAGAAAAAAAAAACATTTTATTCTCATTTGTAAAAACAAAAAGCAAAATGTAAACTCAAGAGTAATCTAATGTCAAATAAAAGCGACAATTAAAATTACTTGCAAATTCTAACTTAGATATTTGAAAAACTAATTTGAGAATAAGAACCTATATAGTAATCTAGCACTTCTCAAAATTCTTTGCTACCAGAATGAATTTTGCTGAATCATCAACAACTTTAATCTTGCAGATGAAATTTAACTCATTTAGTACAAAAAAAGCTTTGTGCCCTGTATATTAAGAGTACTTGTATTTACTTTAGTATTTTTATTTAAATTAGCTATTTTTTCAACTGAAAAATTTTTTTACTTCATATTATTACTGTCACAGCTAAAGCTGTGGTAAAATGTTTGCCTAGCATGCCTGAAGCCCAAGTTTTTAATGCCAACACTGTAAAAAAAAAAAAAGAATAAGAGAAACAGAGAGAGGAACAGAGACAGACAAACAAACAGAGACAGATTTTAAACCTTTACATTGCTGCTGGAAATGGAAAATCAACAAAACACCTATGAAGCCACATTTGATGGGTTAGTTATGTACTTTCAGATTACCGAATAAAATACATAACTACTAATAGTTAAGTCATCGTTCTTCCCGTCTTGGGTTTGCGGTGGCTGCTGTCTGCGCACTGAGGTTGGTTTGTCCTTCTGGGATCTCATGATCTTCCTGCCACAGCCCAAGCACTGGGATGACAAATCACTCTTACTGCGGAGGAGTCCACTTGGTGGTGTTACAGTTCACGCCTCTCAACACAGCACAGGCAACGGCTAACATCTGCCAATTGCCCAGCCGCCACATGCCATAAAGATTCTATGCACTTCCCATGTTTAACTTGGCAGATCGTGCGACCCAACCAAGCTACGGCTGGCAGGGCAATCTGAAGAGCCAGCACACATTCTCAGTGCATCTTGAACTTACGTTAGCAGAGAGACAAGAAATTCACTCATGGGTCATCAGCACTAAAACCTAATGAAGACAGCAGAGCTCTGCTATCATGAGGATTTGCTTGTTAGAGACAGAAACCAACACAGGTAACAGTGTCAGCCAATCATAAGGGTAAGAGGCAAAAGACAGGGGAGAAGGGGAGGAGGAGGTGGGCAGTCACTCCAGCTAGGGAGGAGATGACAAGTCCTTCTGGTGACGCTGCAGGACACTCAAGGTAGACAAGGAGGAACCAAGGCTGAAGGGCAAAATAAGTTCGGCAGCTTAATACATAAAAGCAAAGCCAAGGTGGTGATTTGACACAAAGGAATGGCAGAGGATGAGGTCAGGAGAGCCAATCAGGGCCTCAGAGGTCCCGGGTCAGCAGAGACAAAGCAGAAACTCTGGGTTAAATTCTTTTTGTAAATCTCTGAATACATGTCTGCGTCCTAAGTAAAGAAAATCATTCTTGGTTTTGTTGTTGCTCTCTTCACTTGATGTTTTTATTTCACTTTGAAACAGGGTTTCTCCCTGTGTAGCCCAAGCTGACCCTCACTGGAGACCTTGGGGAGACCCTTAACCCTCCAAAACTCAGCTTCCTCCTCTATTAAAGGAGAATAACAGTACCTCCATGTCTCGATTTCTCTTCAGTGGCTGTCATAAAAACAGGGGCACAGAAGGATTTATTCATGCTCAGGTTTCTAGGCTACAGTCCCTTACAATGGCAGGAGAATCCATGCTACTCCCGGGAGATAAGGGAACATGCCACACCACATCCATGGAACTACTGAGGGGGGCACACTTTCCAGCCTGCCAGTGTGCCAAAGCCAACCAATTCATCCACTGCCTAGGGAATGGGCACTACAGCTGTGCTCTCCCACATCAATCAGATGCTCTCTTCAGGCTTGCTCAAAGGCCTGCCTCAACTACATAATTCTTCACAGGTGCCAGAGGTTCAGTCTTCAATTGTCAAGTTGACAACTAAAAACTAACTTCATCATTACACTTGACGATACTACTAAGATTAACAAATATACTTGTAACTGTGTTTAATTAATAAACTAACTTATAATTAATTTGTTTAATTAAATGTATCTTGTACATGGTAAACAATCCATAATCAAAAAGAAGCCTCTAAGGACAAGTGCATCCAGAGATGCTTCTTTCTCACTTACTCCTTCTCTCGGGCTCCGACATGAACATCACTGCCATATCAAATCTCTTCAGTTCCGAAAGTCTTTGCAGGATTTCTAAGATGAGAGATGGCCTTTCTTTCCTGAAATAATCCAAATATAAAAACAAATGAGCAGTTAAAAACTAGCTCATGTGATTCTGTACACATCAAACAGGTCTAATTATACACAGGTCTTGCTTTCTTCCAAGATACTTGTCTATAAGAAAAGCATCACAATTCAACTGAGGAAATTTTAGCGCCCTGAAAGAGTTTAGCACAGGTCCATCTATGTGCCACTCTCCTCTACAAAAAACAGAGAGTCCTTCCCCTCTCGTTTAAACATTTTCCTTTCTATTGTTTGGTCTTCTCATCTGTTCCCTTCTGTAACTGTGAAATATACTAGAAAGCTACTTTTGTTACACATAAAGTATCAAGATAATGAATTTCCCAGATCATCAGACATAGCATTATGAGACAGCTAAAAACTTCAACTTACTCAATGTAAAAGCCATGTAACGTTTTAATGATTTGATTGAATACATCTGGATCTAGATTCTTCTGAAACAACTTTGGATATAAGGATGGCTCGATTTGCTTGGAGGAAAAAAGAGTTAAAAAATTAAACGTTAAAATGTGAAAATTAAACATTCATATTATACATCTTATACAATAACTGATCAGGTAAAAATTGTAAGAATAATTATCATACATAATCTCAATGAGGGCTACTGGAGTCGCCCTTCACTACAACCATTTGGACACCAAACTACAACGCCTACAGCTAAAATTTTAAAAAGTAGACTGCCTGAGACCATTACTTGGAAACATCTATTACATAATCATAAGGAAGTGTTACCATCACTACACCTGAAAAGCACTATGTTAACCTATAAAAAATCTGCTAAATTCATATGACTTAACTTCTTAAACAAGTAAAAGTTCATTTTCAGAAAAATACTTAGACACTAGCACCACCTGGCACAAAGAGCTTTCGATGTATTTTAGTTTCCTTTGCCCATCTTTCAGGATAAAATGTTAAAAGCTCAGGTTATAAGCATGAAAATAGATTGCAAGTTATTTTAGCCCACTTCCAAAGCATTTCAAGGCTCCCTGGTCACAACATTCAGATACCTCAGGGGAGGGATGGAAGCATTTCTGAGATCACAGTAAGCGAAAAGCAACTACAGCACCATCACAGCAAAGTGGCCAAAGAGAACCATCAGCTGCCTCCCTCTGACCTTCAAGTACTGATATAGCATAACAGGAGCGCTCTTCAGCTGCCGAAAATCAGATTCCAGCTGGAATGAGTTGGCAGGAACTGGAGGGAGAACAGCCCTGACGAACTGAGCAGGTGTTTGCTCTCCCTGCGCAGAGACCTCAGTGAGAGACGGACTTGGGCCCTGTTTCACGTTAACTTGACATCTGAAATACGACAGAGGCATTCATCAGCCAGTTAGAAAAGAAAGAGCAGTCAAAGCTCAAGAGAGGAAACAACAGAACTTCTGACTTTGTAATAACCCCGTTTCCTCTCTGTATTGTACAAGAATTAAATTCTTTTCATATATATATATATATATATATAAAAACAAATTTTTACACTCTGGCTCGCAGCATCTGTTTCTGTCTGCTGGGGGACTAGCTGGGCCACTGTTGAACATGCCATCTCCATCTACATGATTCATGACCATGTCAAGAATACCCACAACACAGCCTTCAGAAATCTGTATTACTACAGTTTCAATGTATTTCAAGAAGGAAGAAAGGTTTGGTTGGTGGTTTTTATACACAAGATTAAATGGGATTGCTGTTAAAGTTAAAACAGAAAACTTCATACATTTATTGAACAGCAATATAAAATTATACAATAAGACTGCATGTAAGAGTAACTGGAAGCCCCAAAGCTGGTTAGCCTGATCTTCTCTATTTTCATCAATAACAAAACATGTGTGAACTAGATTTTTTTATTATTAATTTTAAGTTAGTACACAAGGTTTCACTGTGGTATTTCATACGTGCTATATCTTGTTCTTAGTCACCCACTACTACAGACACCCTGCCCCGCATCTCTCCTACTGACTCCCTCCCTCCCCACAAGCAGTTGCCCTTCTTAGTTGTTTTGCTTTGTTTCTTAATTCCAAACATCTGACAATACCCTGCGGCCTTAAGCACCTGCTAGATAAACTAATGGGGACACTGACATTCTATATTTTAACAATGCTTCGTTTCAAAACTTCAATTATTTTGCTACGTAGTAAAATAGACATATACTGAAGTTCTAGAAAAGAAAATAAGTAAAATCAATTCGAGCAAGACACTTGATCATCTCTGAATCATCTGTAATTCCCTCTTTAGCAAAGGACTGACAAAATCTCACAGTAAGTGTACAGAAAAGAAAATGACCTTGTAGCTCCTAGTAACAACCCCCTTCTAACAGGATTATCCTGCAGCTCCCAGTAGCACCCTTTTTCTAGCAGGATTATTATCACCACGCTTGACTAGCAGGTCACAGGAATTCCACTCACTTCAGGGCTGGAGAGTCGCCGAGCTCTTCTATCTTCAGCACTTTTGCTCTCGGAGTATCGCCTGCGGACAACGGGGCATCCTGGCGTGGCTCCTTCTTGCCTGCAGGGCCCAAAGCTGCTGTCACATTGGCTAGATTAATAGGATTGCTCTCAGAAGCAGCAGCAGCAGTAGCAGTAGTACTATCTGGCACATCGATACTCTGTATCAAATTGCCAATTTCTTCAATAAAAATCTTCTTGAGTGGTTTCTAAAACAGTTAAAATCAATTCTTTAAATCAGCATATTAAAGGTTTCCAATCTTTGGATCACAAGTTAAAAGGCTGCTGTGAGCTAGACAGCCTCAGGCCTGCACTGTCTGAGAGCTGCTCGCCTATCCAGGGCAGAGCTAAGTGGAGAGACAACTGTGGGAGTGCTGATCACAAGGCAGTGACCCTTGTGAAAGGTCAAAGTGCAAAAGGCCAGGAGAGCACCAGCAGCCTGGAAAGGACAGTCAGCTGCTGCAGTCACAGGCAGAGGCGGCCTGCAGCAGGGTGGTGGGGTGCAGTGGGGTAGCAGGATGCTGACGAAGTGCCGCAGGAGGACCCTGAACAGGAGTCTGTGCCCACACAGAGCAGCTGGCACTCTACCTTCAGGGCAACACAGGAAAACATGACACCATACCAATACCACGGCAACACGGACACACCACAGCCACCACAAAGACAAAAGCCAAGAACAGCAGCTGGAAAAACCCAGCCAAGAATTACGATCTGCCAAGCAACACTCGCAAGTGAGCCAAAATGGTTTCCAGTTTAAAAACAGTGCTTGCTTTTTATTCAATCATCACAAATATCAAATACTTCAATTCTGACGTTACAAAATTCTCTTATGTAAAAAAAATTAAAAGAAATACAATGTTCTTCACAAGATCAACGTGTGAGTCATGCAGACAGAAGCTCCTGTTTCCAGGGGTACTGACGAGACCCATGTGAAAAGCTCTTCCTGAACCCTGAATACAGTCACAGCTGCAGACATTGACAGAAACTGGGAGCTACTCTCTTTTATACATGTTCAAAATTATGTGTGGTTTTTTTTCAGTGTGTTTGTGCGCGTGTGTGTGTTAATGTGTGTTAATGTGCGTGTGTGAATGTGTGTATTCAAAGGCACTGTGTGTGGCTGTGGAGGCCCAAAGGTGACTTCCAGACCCGTTCTGGATTGCTCTACTCCTTCTGCTTTGTTCTGGGGTTTCCCAGGCTCTCTCTGCCTTCTAGGAAGTAGGGACCACTGCCATTTCTGCCCAGCATTTTTACACGGGATCTGGGGATCTAAACTTAGGGTTCTTCTACTTTCGAAGCAGAGGCTTAAGCCCTGAGCCATTTCTCCAGCCCCCATGTTTCTTATCTTATGAAACCTTTTCAATATACTCCAAATACTCTTTCTAGCTATATCTGAATCATAAACTGATGTCACAAATATAAAAACCTATACCATATATTGTCAGAACCACATACTCTATTAGTACAGCTGAGATACAAGCAACTGATAACACAGTACTAACATGAATGCACACAAATGAAAACACTGAAAGCAAAAACGTAATGGAATCCTGCTAGTATATTCAAGTTTAAGGCCTTTGCTTTGCTAAGAAATCTACTAGCAAGTATCACATGAAGATGTGGACCAAGAATAGACGTGCAAAATAATAGTGCTAAAAAATACGTAATATATATGTACAAATATGTATATATACACACACAATATATGTGCATATATAAAACAAGCACTATGAATTAAATCAGTGTGTTTCCATTTAAAAACCAAATTCTTTCACTGACAAGAGATTTATAATTATGATCCTGACTGACATATTTCCTAACAGAAATACGTTAGGTGTAAATCAGTAGGGATTTCAAGTTGCACAGGGCCACTGATGATACCTAGAGAGAATGGAGCAGTGTGGAGACAGGAAGAAAGGAACATGAAAGGAGGAAGTCAACATGAGAGCCAGGTTTGTGACAGACACATCCTGCAATCCCAGCACTTGGGAGCTGGAGGCAAGGTCATCCTCAGTTACACATCAAGTTCATTTTTTTTTTTATTCAACTGTGTGTGTGTGTGTGTATCCTCCTTGTTTACTCTCCCCCGGGATTCACAGGCCCCGCCCTACCAGGACCAGAAACACAGACCGACCCCGCTTCTGCCCAGCGTTTATACGTGGAGTCTAGGATCTGAACTCAGTACCTTCCACCTGCAAGGCAGAGGCTTAACCCCTGAGCCACCTCTCCAGCCCCACACATCAAGTTCAAAGGAGGCAGCCTGAGCTACGAGAGACCCTGTTTCAAAAAGAAAGATGAAAGGGACAACTTATTCTCTAGAAAGTATTACCTTAGGACTCAGAAGTGTGACAGCAGCTGGGAACGTGGCTCAGTGGTAAAAATGCTAAAAACCCTAGGTTCAGTCCAGTTTTAAAAAAAGCTAAGATTTTACTCAGCTATTACTATTAACTATTATTTTATATTAACTATTTTTATATTTTACATATTTTATATATTAATATTTTATGTTAACTATTTTTTACATTAACTGTTTTTTAACCATTTCAAGGGAAAAAAAGGACAATTAGGAAGAAAAAAAGGGACCAAATAAAAAGGAAATAGAAAAATGATAAATACTGACATAAACTGATAAGCAGGCCCTCAAGAGTCAAGACAAGCTGACTCTCCGCCACCCTGCTGAGGAGCTAGACTTGCCAGCCTCCTTCCAGCTCTGTTCTGTTCTCCAGGGCTGTCAAAATCACCACCTGCCCCCGCTGTGCTCTGCCTTCCTTTCTCTCCCAGCCACTTCCCGGTAACCACCTGGTCTTGAATGGGAGACTAAAAAAAGGAAATGAAAATTTCTTTTACCAGAAACCACCTTACCATATACAAACATTATTTCCTTTAACACAATCTGTGAGTTTCTCCACGAGAAAAGGGTAGCATAACGTGGAGATCAGACAACTTGCTCAAAATGTCAAAGTTTATGAAGTAGGACACACATCAAATATGAAAGGCATTATACCAAATTTCTCTTCTATTTTTTCTTAATGTCTACATTTTTATCACAGAGATCTACCACAAAATAAAGAGCAATTCCTCCTTCACAAGACAGTAACCATGCCTGTGCTGGATGCATCACAGAGTGCCCAGACCTCTCTCTTCATGCATGTTCTAAGACAACGCAATGAAGAACGAGATTGGAGTTGCTAACACACATCCTTATGGTTACAGAAAGCATGTCTAAAAAGGCTTTTTTTTTATTCATTTGTGCGTGTGTGTGTGTGCGCAAGCGCGCGCGTGAGTGTGTGAGTGTGTGTGTGTGTGTGAGTGCGTGTGTGTAGAACCATGGGTGAATTCGGGAACCACCATGGACCACCTCCACCTCCTCCTTTTTACTCTGCCCGGGATTCACAGGCTCCACCCTACCAGGACCAGAAACGCAGGCCGCCCCCACTTCCGCCCGTCTATACATGGGGTCTAGGATCCGAACTCGGGACCTTCCATCTGCAAGGCAGAGGCTTAACCCCTGAGCCACCTCTCCAGCCCCTGAAAAGGCTTTTTGTCAAACTGTGATTCACTTTTGTGACCACCATGTCCAGCATTTTATTGTCCATTTTATTTGTATTATTTTAATCTTTACTTTTCAATATTTACAGTTTTGTACTTTTTATATTCAGTTACTGTATTGTAACTTGTAAAATTACTGAAAAAAAAACTAAAATTACACTTTCCCTGGCAGCACCCTAGTGCCTCGATCTCAGCCTCAGAGGGACAACGGGGGACAGCAGTTGACACCAGGACACCATTAACCGTCTTCGCTGTCACAGACCTTCCTCTTGAATATAAAACCAAGACGGGCCACCAGAAAGATTCATGTAAAATAAAATAAAAATAGTGGGAAAACAATACAACCCAACAGAACTGAACACAACAAAGTAACTCAAAAATAAGATGTTATTTGTTACACCCCACGCATTGACAACTCCTCAATACCAAAAAACAAAGATGAGAGAGAGAAATGCTGGTTTCAGAGTACTGCTTCTAAAAAGAATCAGTGACCATAAAGAGAGCCCAAATAAAGAGAGGGATATCAATTCAGGACCCAAACAAGAAAGTCACCAAAATGGATGAAAGAATCCAGTAACCAGAAGGAAAAATTTAAAGACATGGAGGAAAAATTGAACAAGGAACCAATAGAATTCTAAAAATTAAATAAATCAAATAAAAAGCACAGTAGAATGCATCATTAAGAGATGAGATCAAGCAGAAGAAAAACTCTGAAAAACTCTCGGTAGAAGAATGCTTGCTCTGTAAGCATGAGAATCTGAACTCATCCCCAGAATCTAAATAAGAAGCCAGGTATGTCTGTGCATGCCTGTGACCCCAGAAGTGGAAGCAGGGACAAGTGCTGACACTGTGCTAGCCAGCCAGCCTAGCCAAGATGGTGGGCTTCTAGTGCAAGTGAGAGACCCTGTCTCAAAGCAATAAAGCAGAGAAAAACAGAAGAAAACACCTGAAGCCCTACTCTGGCCTCTGCATGCACACATATAAGCACACCCACCCATTCACCCATATGACACACACATACACTATATACACTACATACATAAACATACAAACACACACAAATATGGAGAAATGTTTAAATGATGTATTTGTTACTCTGGAATCCAAGGAGATGGCTCAGTGGGTCAGAGCAGCTGCTGTACAAGCATGAGGACCTGAATTCAGACTGTCAGCACACATGTAAAATCAGTGCTCATCTGTAACCTCAGCAGTAAGAGCACAGAGACAGGATTCTTGCGCGTGAGCAAACATTCAAATCTAAAGTTTATGACAATAAATCCTGTAAGTCATTTCTTAAGAGTATCAAAGCATTTGCAACATCTAAGTATACTAAGTCAGCATTTTGTTTCCAATTCCAATAATATAATGCTAATATTTAAATAGCAGAGGAAAAATAAGAGTGCTTTACTTACAGGTGACCCAAGATGGGGCGGATGATCCATGGGTTTAATCACATTATGTCTTTGTGTAGAATCAAGAAAGATGTCATCCCAATGTCCTTTCTCAATCAATTCCTTGAAAATAAATTTATAACCAGAACTATTAAAAATATCCTTGTGTTAATTATGTAAACAATAAGTGCATCTGTTTCAGAAAAACAGAACTATATCTTGGTGAAGAAAATACTATACCTTTTTAATTTTGGAAAGCTCAGTTACTGCTTGCTTATTTCCAGGTTCCAAAAGTAAAACAGTTTCAAAATCTAAAGTGAATTTAGGAAAAAAATAAAGTGAAATTCCAACAGTCAGGACACACTACATTTAGTTAGTAATCCCCACTTTTAATAATTCATAGGGCTTGGGAGGTTGGGTTTTGAGTTTTTGGGACAGGGCCTCACGCGCAGACCAGCTCTGAACTTGCCATACAGCTGAGGATCATCTTGATCCTGCTCTATTCACCTCCTGAGTGCTGGGATTATGGCAGGAACCAACATGCCGGTCTCTGCAGTGTAGTCCCAGGGCTTCACGCATGCTAGGCAAGCATTCCACCAACTGAGCTACATCTCAACCCCTTTCCTTCTCTCCTTCCTCCTCCTCTGCTTTTTTTGTTTGTTTGTTTTTTGAGCAGGGTATTAGAGAGTTGTTTGTATTTGAGTCAGGGTTACAAGTAGCACAGGTTGTCCTTCATCTGTCTATACAGCCAAGGATGACCTTAACTGATCCTCCTGTCTTCACTACCGAAGTCCTGGGAATACAGGCTTGCACACCACTCCAGGATGCAACTCCATTTTAATCTCAAGAAGATTTACTCAGGACCCTAAGACACGGGGAACAATATTCTTAGTATACATGCATTTACTGAGAGCTATTCTAGTTGGTTCATATGAATGTGCAAGCAACTCTTTCTACGACATCATTTTAACAACCGTTACAACATCATTTACAAATAATACAACTGAGGTCACTGATCAGCTCACATTATTAACAAGTGATAGAGTAACTCCCCACATCAAAACAAAATCTAACTCCATACCCCAGGACATTATTCAGGCAGAAGGACTGCTGAGCTCACCACTAGGCTAGTCCACACAGTGAGTGGCAGGCAGCCCAGCCAGGGCTAACTCAAGACTTTGGAAAAGAATAAAACAGATAGATGCCACAAGGTACAAACCTTGAAAACCTGCTAAGACAAATACACCAGGTGCAAAGTTCTGCTATGATCATACCCTGTGACATATCCAACATGGTCCAACTCAGCCCAGCACGGTGGCACAGGCCTGTAATTCCAGCACTTGGGAGGCTGAGTCAGGAGAAATGTGAGCTCAAGGCCAGGCTAGGCTACATACAGAGGTCTGTCTCAAAAAGAATAAAAAAAATAGCTAAATTCATAAAGTCAGAAAACAGAATAGAGCCTACCAGGAGCTAACAAAGGGAAAAGGAAATGAAGCATCCATTCTTACTGAATGGGAGCAGAGTTTTAGAATAAAGATGGATAGTGGTCATGTTATACAACACTGTAAATACACTTTTGCTCAAATTACATACTTAAAATAATTAAAATATCAAATTTAATGTTATATAATCTCACAACTTAAAAACAAAAATTCCTCATGGGCTGCAGAGAAAGCCTGGCTTGGAGAATAACTGCCAGATTTAAATGCACATATCAGAAAAGAAGAAAGCCTGAGAATATTCTGGAAGGACTGGTATAAAGAAATTGGAAAAACCAATGCCATAGGCCCTGGCTCAAATCCCTAGTGCTTTGAAGGGGGCAAAAGTTAAAAAATTTTTTGTAATTTTTTTTATTATTTATTATTTATTCAATTGTGGGTATATGCGTGTGTGTGCGTGTGCGTGTATAACCACGGGCAAATTCGGGAACCACCATGGACCATCTCCACCTCCTCCTTGTTTACTCTGCCCCAGGATTCACAGGCTCCGCCCTACCAGGACCAGAAAAGCAGGCCACCCCCGCTTCCGCCCGGCGTCTATACATGAGGTCTAGGATCTGAACTCAGGACCTTCTGCCTGGAAGGCAGAGGCTTAACCCCTGAGCCACCTCTCCAGCCCCAGAAAAAGTTAAAATTTTAACATAGAGAATTTACTAAAAGATGAAGGAATAAAATGCAAAGAGCAACGAAAGAAATTATTAACACAACCAAATCTGTTTTTGTTTTCTTATTAATATTTTATTTATTTTGTGTGTGTGTGTGTGTGTGTATGTGTGTGTGTGTGTGTGTGTCCCTATAGAAGACCATGGGTAACTTCTAGAATCATTCTGGATTGCTCCTACCTCATTCTTGCTTTGTTCTGGGATTTCCTGGCTCTGCCCACCAGGGCCAATAGTGCAGGCCATCTCCATTTGCGCCTGGCATTTTTATGAAGGACCTGAAATCCAAACTCAGGACCTTCAGCTTGCAAGACAGAGTCTTAACCCCTGAGCCATCTCTCCAGCCCCCCAAATTCGTGTTTTGAAAGGGGTAATAGAATGACAATCTAAAGAACAAGATCATTTAAAAAATTATTATAAAATATAAAAAAGGAGTATCTGCAGCTATCACACTACTCCATTCCCTAACTGTTGACACCTCCTTCCAGTTCTTGCCTATTTCTTGCTTTTCCTGCACAACTAAATTTCAAATTTTTCATTCATTTCAATTGGCAGGCAGTTAGCCAGAGTATACAAATAAGGAACAATCAAGAGCACTGCCAGGTGTGGTCCTTCAAACTTACTCATGGTCTCAAAAGCATCCTTGGCTCAACTTGGCAAGGAATGAATGTGTGAATTACCATGAAGCCTTATTTTGTGTTAATTACCACTAAGCCTTATCTTGTATGAGTTACCATGAAGTTTTTATCTTGTGTGAATTGCTATGAAACTTTACCTTATGTGAGTTATCACAAAGTCTTACCTTGTTTGGCTTCATTTATCTTTCCCAAAAATGTTCTTGCAGTTCCTCTTCTGGCAAAGGCTTTAGAATATGAGCCATCTAAGGAAATAGCTTGTGTGCAGTCTCTTTCAGCTTCTTCGTATCTATTCAACATGAAAATATTACTGATGGGAAAAATGCAGCTCACAGGAGAAAATAATACAAACTGTGGGAAGTGGGGTAGTGTGTGTGTGTGTGTGTGTGTGTGTGTGTGTGTGTGTGTACACAAGAGACACTTGAGTGTGTGTGGCTGTGGAGGCCCAAAGACACTTCAGGAATCATGATGGATTACTCTATCTCCTTTTTGCTTTGCTCTGAGGTTTCTCAGGCTCTACCTTCCAGAGTTGCAAGTGCAGGTAACTGCCATTCACCCAGTGTTTTTATGTGGGATCTGGGATCCAAACTCAAGTCCTTTTGCTTGCAAGGCAAAGGCTTAATCTCTGAACCATCTCTCCAGCCCCCTTGTTTTTGTTTTAAGACAAGAGTCTTACTCTTAGCCCAGACTGGCTGTGAATTTACTATATATCCCAAGCTGCCACAGAACTAGAAGTGTAGCATTCATGACCATGCTCAGATCTGATATATTTCAAATTTTAAAAGCATGTATATAATTTCAATGAACATTCCCAAATCTGTGTTGGGGAAATTTGTTGGTTCTTGCTAAACCTTAACAGCATCTGGAAAGAAAGGAAAGTTTACTGGAAGGATGGAATTCGTGATAAAATACAAATAGCACAGACAAAAGAATATCACTGCTGGCAGCATACATATCTCTGTGGCTCTCAGTGTACATGCCTTTGTATCACAATGTGACTGGCACAATGTGACTGAAGCCTCCTTAGTACCCAAAGCACCCTGCATTTAAGAAAACTGACCAGACAAAGGGAAGGGTTCATCATGCATATGATAGCTTATCACCTGACACTGCATAAATACTATCCTGCCTGCAACCGAGCAATCAATTCAACTGACGAGCACTGGTTTATCTATGATAACAAAAAGCTAAAAACACACAAACATCATGCACACACACACACAAACACACAATATCTTCAGGTCTTCCCATGACATTAATACTGTTAATTTATAAGCTGCTATAATGAAATTAGTTATACTTGAAATGTCTTTTTCTTTAGGAATGGAATGTAACACTGCCTTAAGCTGCTTCATAACAATTCCAGAAGACATTCTGCCCTATCAAACTAGATGACAAGTGCACAACTTACTGCACTACTCTCCTGAAATTGAGACCTACATAAGAATATTTTTTAACAACCTAAGACTACACTCTCTTAAAGCCTCAAGAAATGTTACCCTGTTCTTAAAACAGACCCTGTTATTTAAAAAAAAAAAAAAAATTGAATTTCTAGTTTGTTTTCTTTTTCTTCATTTGGCTGGCTGGGTTTTTTTCTTTTGTTTTGTTCTTTTGAGGCAGGATCTCACATAATCTAGGCTGGCCTCAAACTTGCTTTATAGTTTACAGTAACTTCTGCCTCTGCCTCCCAAGTGTGGAATCACAGGTACATGCCACCACACTCAGCTTCTCTGCGTTCTTCAGTGCACTTGCGAGTGCTTAGTGTTGTGTCCAGATGCTACCAATGTATTTCTACTTGACTGTCTCTTTCAATCCCCCATTTTAGATACTTGCACATCCCACACTTTTCAAGTATCACTTCTTCATGGAGCACAGCACCAGGAGCTTCGGCCTTTCCTGCCGCAGTGGCCTGCACAGCAGTCAGGCAGATCACAAACCTTTCCTCTCACGCACAGATCTCTGAACCTGCAGGATGCTCAGCCTCACTAAGTCACCTACTTCACCAGGACTCAACTCAGCCTGGGCCCCTGGATTTGCTATGAGCCCTCACACCTGTACTGTCTCTGACGCACTTCACCTGTGCACCATATTCCAAGCCCCCCAAACCATCACCAAGGTGGGCTTTAATGACTATCTCTCCCTCCTTCTAGAAACCTTAAGTTTCTTAAATTCAACTTCACATTTAATGTCTGTATACTAAACACCTTCCATGGCAATAAATGTTTGTTATATACATAAGGCAGAAAACTATACTATAATTCAAAGAAAATTCAGAAGATAAATACTTAAGGCATTCGATTTATTTGAAACATATGTGATAGCTAAAAAAACTCCAACTGCAGATTCTAAAAATCTGCAATTTCCAAAAAGACAGATGATTACTCTTTAGCAAAAGACTCGTATAAGTTTTCTTTAAATCATTAAATACACATTTTATATTCCAAGAGTACACTGGATTTAGAAAAATCCCGTTTGCAAATACTTTTCCGATGGTGGAAAAGATAAACCCATACAGATGGAACAAAGATGGCTGAGGAAGCAGCACCATCGCTGCCCTTGGTCCCGAGCTCGCTGCCCTCAGAGAACGTCTTGCTCTGGCTCTCCGCCAGCTCCACTGTTCATCCTCTCTGAGCCGGCAGAAGGAAGGCCTTTGCTACACAAGTCTTGGCCCAGTTCCAACACACTCTTCCTCATTTGAGAGACCAAGCTTTTACTATAGTCCTATATCTTAGATCTAGAATCTAATACTACTTCATCCTTTCCTTATCCTATCTCTAAATCAATCCTTCACTTCACCAATGAGACCCCCAGATTTCTTTGAGGACCAGAGTCCTGCCCCAAACTTCTGGCCATATTTTTTTCTTACCTTACCCAATTATTTCAGCACTTCTGAAGCTAATGTACTAGCCTCACAGTAATTCAAGGACACCTTGCTGATTTCCCTGATGCCAACTTCTGACAGAATACCACCTCTACAAACACTGTTTCCAGTATGTTTTGGCTGACCTTTGGAAAACAACCTCAGTGATGAACAGAAAAAAATTTGTGATATTAAGTATGAACCTAAAAGATATACAAGAAAAAAAAAGCATGCTAGGGACTGACAAGATAGCTCAGCAGTTAAAGACATCTGCTGAAACATCTGGTGACTGAGTTTGAGTTTGATCTTTCCACATATAGAAGGAGAGATCCAACTTCCTAAAGTAGTCCTTTGACAGTTGGGCCCTAGCATGTGCACACTTGCACATGGTCTCTCTCTCTAATAAATACAGGATGCTTTGAGTCCTCATTACTAAGGAGATTATCAATTCAAACAACAAAAATGGCCTGTAATCTCTCATCTCTATGAAGATTCTGCTTTGGCATTAATCAAACAAATTCAGGTCTTAAAATTTCTAAACCAATGTGCAACTGCTAAATGAAAGATCAAAATTTTCACAAGCTATCAAAAGATGGAATGATCATCATTGACTAATCAAGAAAAGATATATTTCTAGTTTCTAGAGCCTATTAATTTAATATAGTTAAATAAACAATCAAAATCTCCTCTGTGACTCTTTTTTTTTTTTTTTTTTTTTCCGGTGCTGGGAACCGAACCCAGGGCCTCGCGCTTGCTAGGCAAGCGCTCTACCACTGAGCTAAATCCCCAACCCCTCCTCTGTGACTCTTAACATGAACTTTGAGGATTCTGAAAACCAGATGGGAAAAAATTACATCTAAGGTTAAAAATAATTCATAATTATAGCTATAATCCACAATAACATAATTATAACAACTAACCTGTACCATGTTCAGCTATTGAAAGTGAAAACAGCAAGAACACTTACAGAATACACACTATTTCACATGTACACACTCACTGTATTTTTCTCCCTCCCATTTAGCTTTAATGCTTAAGAATAAATTGGTTATCTAGGGGTACAGCTCAGCAGTAGAGGCCTTGCCTAGCATGGGAGAGGTCCTGGGTTCTATCCCTAGTACCACAATCAAAAAGGAAGAAAAGGAGGGAAACAGGAAGGGAGGAAAGAGATCAGTTACCAAAAAAAAAAAAATAATAATTAAATTTTATTTTATTAGTTCATGTCAATTTATGGTAAAAATTTCCATCTTTAAAAGATTAAAACACAGGGCTGGAGAGGCCTTGCAGGCAGAAGGTCCTAAGTTCGGATCCTAGACCCCACATGTATAGATAACAGGCGGAAGCAGGGGTGGCCTGCATTTCGGTCCTGGTAGGGCGGAGCCTGTGAATCCGGGGGACAGAGTAAAAACAAGGAGGAGAAGGAGGCAGTCCATGGTGGTTCCCGAATTTGCCCGTGGTTCTACACACACACACACACACACACACACACACACACACACACACACACAATTGAATAAAAAAAAATTCAAAAAATTAAAATACAACCAAAACTTACTTCTGAATCTTAAGATAGGCCATTGCTCTGTTTGCTGGAAGGAGGGCATTGGTGCCATCTGCTGCTATCCCTCGAGTATAGCATTCAATTGCTCTTTCATATTTTCCCTCTTTGAAAAATCCATTCCCCTGTCATTTGGAGAGAAGTATAAAAACGAAAACATATGCAAATAAGTTAACTGACTTCAAATCTTTTAAAAAAATTAATATTTAAAAAGTAATTATAGTATGTTCTCATTGTTAAATATCTAGTTCATCAGTGGCTGTAGCCACTGCAGAGTTACCCACGATCCAGTGAACAGCTCTACACCCATGCAAAACACCAGCAGCAAAGAGGTATGAGACAGAGAAAGGATGAGTGTGACTAGAATGAATTACACACACACAGGAAAATGTTAAAGAATCATTTTTTAAAAATTAATAATAATTTTTAAAGAAATCTAGTTGTAGGAGCCAGCAAGATGGTAAAGTATCTACTGTGTAAACTGAATTTGGATTCCCAACACTGTGGTGTTAATTAAAATCACACAGTTATATATTGCACACAGTTACAAGCTCAACACTGGGAGGCAAAGGCAGGAGGATCCTGGACACCAGCCAGTCTAACAAACTGGTGAGCTCCAGATTCAGTGAAACCCTGTCTCAAAAAGATATGAACAACAGGAGCACAAATATACGCCCCACCTGTGCCCACAACACAAATAAATAAAAATCAAGTTCATGAGACATGTTCAATCTGTTAGTGTGAGTTTTGGTGTGGTGTATGTGTAACACATGTGAAAGTATGTGTGCAGGTGTGTGTGTCACAGCACATGTACGGCAGCCAGAGGACAACCTTCAGTTGTCAGTCCTCGAAGGGTTTCCTTGCTGCTGCCTAAGTCACACTGGCTGGCAACCATCTTCTGGAGATTCTCTAGTCCCACCTCCGGTTTCCTGTAGGCATGCTGGTAATATTTGCACTACTAGTCTGGCGTTTACATGAGTTCTGGGAATCCAAACTCAACACATCAGGTTTACACAGCAAGCATTTTTGCCTCACTAAGTCATCTCCCCAGCCCTGCAAAGATTTTCTTCAAGTGTTAGTCTCTTTTTAGCACTAGAAAGAATAAAAGTACATACTATAATATTACTCAGCAGCACTAATTCTTCTAGTTAAATATTACACAAACTTAAACCTCAAAACACATTTTAATAAAGGCACAAATGTTATCTCTAGTCTCAGTTACATTAACACTGATAAAAATGAACTGGGAGTGAGGTTTAGTAGTAGAGAGCTTGCCTAGCATTTGCACAAGGTCATAGTTCTGATCCTCAACACTGAAAAATAAGAAAGAGGAAGAAGAAAGAGAAGGGAAAGAAAGAGAGGAAGAGAGAAAACTATACAAAAGAATGGCGAACTCAATTTTTCTTAACAGGAATTGGAGGTGAAAAAAGGTCTCATACAATTAAGACTGACTTCAAGCTTCCTATATAATGAAAATGATCTTGTACTTGACCTTCCTTGCCCTCACCTCCCAAGTGCTGGGATTGCAGGTGTACACTGCGATACCCAGCTCCAAAGTAATTTTTTGTGAAAGAATATATTACTGGAATACACAGTAACATTATTATGCCTAAATATAGGATAAATTAAACTGCACTGAAACATAACACTAATTAATAATCATTCAGATAATAACATAATAAGTGGCTTCACAAGTACTTATTAGGAATCCTCTATGGACACAGGAATGGTTATAAAAGCATTAAATCTTCTCAGCTGGGGATTTACAAAGGAATTCCAATCAGAAAAAGTCCCATGTGAATTATATCATTGTATAATGTAATGTAATTTTTACATTAAATCCATAAATATCTAAAAATACTGTTTATTCCCTAAATTTAAACACATCTATGTACATATAACAATGTGTATAACTATTATTAAGTATAAGACACCAATATTTTGAAACTTCCTGTTCCAGAGAATTGTAATGTCAGCAGAAATAAACTTAGCTGATAAACAAGAAACTAAGGGTTAAAAGTCCAGGAAAACATACTCATTACATGTTAAGAAACCCTTTGGATTACCAGATCTTTCTCTGAAATGGCCTTCTGCTTATTATGTTGTTCGTCTATTTGTTTTTTCTGTCCTTCGGGTGATTTAATCACTGTAGCAACTTCCTTTGGATTTGAGTTTTCTTTGGATGATAAAGCCTAGAAGACAAAGCACTCAGCTAAAATACATGCATTCACATTTGGCCTTAAAATGTAAACTACTAAATATAATTGCTATACTCAACTGGAATAACATTGTCTATTGTTAAAGAAAAAAGCAAAACAAATGTAATGTGGTTCTTATTCTAAAATAAGCAGTATCCAGTAAAGGTAGTTGTTCATTCATTTAATCAGCAAATGTTTGCCAATTTCCACGCAGGTCAGGTGCTACTCTAGGAGCCAAAAACAATATTATGTCAGGTCACATTTCCCAAACCTAACATTGGGTCATTACTTGTCCTAAGACAATATAGGAGATAATACACTTCACAACTACAATGACACTGATGGACTAAACAGGTTTGACTGCAGTAAACAGTGGCAGTATCTAAAAGCAGATTTCCACAACCACTGGCACTTTTTCCACAATGTGTCAAAACAATTGCAGTTGTAATTCAAAGGCAAAGTAAAGGGAATATGCACATGTACAGCATCATCAGACTACTAATTTTACATTAAGTAACAAGGATTTTTTTTTTCTTCTTCTTTTGGGATACAGTCTGACTGGACTGAAACTCACTATGCAGCACAAGGTGACTTGAATTTGGACTCTCCTGCCCCCATCTTCCAAGTGTTAGGATTACAGCACCATGCCTGGCTTATTTCCTACTGTTAAAAAGTTAGCACAAACTAAAAGGATGGAACAACTTAGAAAGTACATACTCAAATAAACATGCAAAATAAATACACAGAAATAAAATCAAACAAAAACCATCAGTAGAATAAAGATAAAGTAACTGCCATATGAAAAAAAAAAAAAAAAAAAAAAACAGCAGTTCTGAAGATCTCAGCCAACTGTGAAAAATGATCAATTAGCAATTACCACTGACTTGACTCTGCAAACTTACATGGTAAAACTCCATGGCACAAAGAGACAAACTACAAAATCTCTATTCTAAGAAATCTGTAATGTAGGCTAGGTGTGACAGATCCCAGCACCACAGAGCCCGAGGCAGGATGATGAGTAGCAAGACTCAAAGGAAGTCTGGAATTCGTATCAAGCCCCTGGAAGAAACCTATGCGTAAAATCTAAAGAAAAGCCTTAACTTCATGAAATAAAGGTCATAAACTAATCTTAGTTGCCATTAAAGTTGTAAATAAAGTTGCAATTTACCTGATTTATTTTCTTAAGTTCATTTGTTGCTTCAAAGTTATTTGGTTCCAGCTCTAACACTTTTTCGTAATCTAAGGAAAAAGGATAAAGAATTTTTTAAAAGGGGAATATTTTTATAACCATATCAAATAATCAATCATCAACAATGTATGTGACGTGCAAGCAATTATGCTGTCCTCCCAAGACAGAGGAAAACCTTTAGTGACTGTCTTCCACCAACTCCAAGAGGGCATCATAAACCAAGCTGCAGCACAATCTATCAGATATCAGCTAGACTCATACTTTGTCACTGAGACTACACAAATCTGTTTCTGTGGAATAACAAGACAGAAGTTCACAGTAAATAAAAATATACTAAGCCTTACATGTGCTCTCTTCTGCCTCACAACAGCTAATGAAATCGCTGCATCCTTTATCTGACAGATGAGATACAGAAATCAGAGAGTTCCTAATCCACATGGTGTTATAATACATGGTGGAATAAGAATTCAAAAAGTCTTTCATAAAATAAGATTTCTTTTAGGTGTGGTAAGATGACTCAGAAAGTAAGGGTACTTGCCAATAAGTCTGACGTTGAGTTCCATCCCAGATAGTGGAAGGAAAGAACTTGTTTCCCCAAGTTTTCCCAACTTACATACACACACCATGACACATGAATACATGCATGTGTGCATTTTTGTGTGCGCATGCACATATACACACGTGTACACAAACACAAAGATTTATATATATATATGAAGATCTTTTAAATTTCAAAAAAAATCAAGCTTTGTTCAGATACTTTATTCTTTAGCATACTGTGCATCAAATTATTAAAAGCATTTTTAGATAATCATCTGGAAAGCATGAGGACCTTTTTTGGCATCCTCTAATTTTTGCAGAGCAAAGCGAGCAGCACCTCGCCGGGCATAAGCCTTTGTGTAACTTCTACTTAAGGCGATGGCTAAATTACAGTCAGACTCAGCAACGGCAAATCTGGAATTTTAAAAATATAAATGAGTTAATAAAAATCATTTATTAAACACAACTCAAAATTTTACTTCTGAAATTCCTAAGAGGTGATTTATTTCCCAATTAAAGTCAAGTTTCTCGCCTTCATTTATTCAAAGCTACTGAAAAACAGCCCCACCATCCCAGCACTGGGGACTGGGCCCAGGGTCTTGCACAGGCCAGACAAGTGCTCTACCACTAGCTGCCCATTCAGCTCATCAGAGCAGTAATTCTTAAAGACCTATAAATATGCTATTTACGTAAGAAAAACTAATGCAGCAATGTAATTTCTGTTCCCAAATAATTAAAACAGTCAGAGTGTCTTCTTTCTTTTTAAAAATTATTTTAATAGATCAGCTGCCTACATATAATATTCCCAACATAAATATGTATTTAGGAGTCAGTATACATAAAAATAAATACTGGAATATATTTTAAGTTTACCACAATAAAAATTCTGTAGAGTAATTAGTGGATAAGTGGTTTTTCAAATAATGTAGGGGATTAACTATATAACTTTTTTTACTCAAAGAATCTTTTTTTCTTTAAGAATTAGGTAAAGAGCATCATTAATTAACTTCAGAGGAGAAGCACCCTAGTATAGCAGGTTATGAGAGCATGGTATAGTACCAAGGGGTTTACAATGGCTTAAATAAATTAAAGGAGTAAGGAAGAACTTATATAGCAGAAGAAATGGAGCCTGCTTTTCAATCTGTCCTGCAGTTTATTACAAGTCTTTATAAAAATCACTCATCTCCAGGTCAAAGAACAAAAATCCTTCCCTACATGCAAATCTGGAGATCCGAATTCCATTCCCACAGTGGAGAAAGTCAACTTTCGAAAGTTGTCCTTTAACATCCACATGCATGCCATGCTTACCCGCCCCCCCACTCTCGAATATTTTTTAAGAATTACTCCTCTCCACACACACACTCTGAAAATTCTCACTTTTTCAATCTAAAGTAAGCTGAGGCTCTGTTTGTCGGCAACACAGGATTGTATGGATCGGCATCCATGCCTTTTGTGTAGCATTCGATTGCTTTATCATAGTTTCCTTGTTTGAAGTACTTATTGCCCTGGAAGAAAAGAGCAATGAGCAAAATGGTCTACTTTAGGAATACTGAAGTGCACTGTACAATCATTGCATGAGTATATTCTAAGAGCTCTGGCAGAAAATGAGCGAAATAAGCAAAGTTACACTTTCACTGACAATACCAACTTAAAGAAATGCAACAAAGTGGGCTGGAGAGATGGCTCCGGATTAAGACTCTGCCTCACAAGCAGAAGGTCCCGAGTTCAGATCCCAGATCCCACATAAAAACGCAAAGCGAAAACAGCATCAGCCTGCACTTCTGGTCCTGGTAGGCACAGCCTAGGAAATCCTAGAGCAAAGCAAGAAGGAGGTACAAGCAATGTAGGATGATTCCCCAAGTCACCCTTGGTCCTCCACAGGGACATACAGTACCCTCTGACACACACACACACACACTCTCTCTCTCTCTCTCTCAATAAAGTTTTTAAAAAAAGAGTTCTTAGCCACTGCAAAAAGAAAGAAGAAAGAGAGAGAGAGGAAGGAAGGGGGGAAGAGGAAAGGGGGAAAGGGGGAAAGGAAGAAGAGGAAAGGGGGAAGGGGGAAGGGGGAAGGGGAAAAGGGGAAGAGAGAAGAAAAGCAACAAAACAAGGTATTCAGAAGAATTTAATCTGAAAAGAACTCCAACTTTTCAAAAAACACTATGCCTAAATAAAAATGAGAGCTTTCAAAGCAAAGAAGATACAGGGCTACAAGGACAGACAAAAGTTTTGGCCTGCCCCATCATCTAGGTCCCAGGGGGCCAGGGGACAATCCTAAAAGGGTCCTGCAGCTCCAGTAAGTCACCTATCCTCTTGATCAGAGACCATGGAAACCCCAGAGGCTGAACTCCCAAGAGCGTCCATGCTGCAGAGGTCCAACAGCGAGGAGGGTGTCCTCAACACCCCAAGGGATGACATGGGGCATCTCAGCAGATGGCGTAAGTGGTGGAGGAAAACTACAGGCGCCAAGGCCTCTCTTGGGTCCCGAAGAGTAAACTTAAGGAGCCTCAAATGGCCTATTTGGGGTCACCTTACAGGACTTAAACACCCAATAGGAAAGCATCACCAAAAACAAAAATAAAGGCAATAATGCAAAACAAAACAACAACCTAGAGAGAGTTTTAAAAGGGAGAAAGGACCTCCCCATTAAACAAGTCAGATAGGACAAGCACTGCAACCACAGCCACGACACAGTTCCAGTTCTTTTTTTTTAATTTTTTTTTTTTATTCAATTGTGTGTGTGTTTGTGTGTGTGTGTGTGTGTGTGTGTGTGTGTGTGTGTGTGTGTGTGTGTGTAACCACGGGCGAATTCGGGAACCACCATGAATGCCTCCACCTCCTCCTTGTTGACTCTGCCCCAGGATTCACAGGCTCCGCCCTACCAGGACCAGAAACGCAGCCTGCCCCCACTTCTGCCTGGCGTCTATACGTGGGATCTAGGATCCGAACTCAGGACCTTCTGCTTGCAAGGCAGAGGCTTAACCCCTGAGCCACCTCTCCAGCCCACAGTTCCAGTTCTAAACATGGTAAGTTGTGAGCTTACTCTATGTTTTGGATCATTTTAGGATCTGTTGCTATAATACTCAGTGATGAAAATCTCACCTATTTTCCTTTGAACTTACTCCACTTCTTAAAATTGTACTTTTGTTTTACCATGAGATTAGTTTGCAATAACTAGTATGTTCTGGGGCTGGAGAGGTGGCTCAGGGGTTAAGCCTCTGCCTTGCAGGCGGAAGGTCCCGAGTTTGGATCCCAGATCCCACATATAGACACCGGGTGGAAGCGGGGGCAGCCTGCGTTTCTGTGCTGGTAGGGCGGAGCCTGTGAATCCCTGGGCAGAGTAAACAAGGAGGCAGGTGGAGGCGTCCATGGTGGTTCCTGAATTTGCCCGTGGTTCTACACACACATACACACACACATACATACACACACGCACAATTGAATAAATAAATAAAATATTAAAAAAATAATTAGTATGTTCTTTTTATAGTCCATGGGATCTTGCACCTAAATTTAAAAGCTAAGATGCTAAAAAAAAAAAAAGCTGTGCAATGTAACCTTATGGCTCTTAAGCAAGGGGACCTGTCCCATTGCTAGAAATGCAGTGTGGGACAGGTGTCCTCAGCCTCCAAGATTTACTCAAATCTCTGTCAGGTTCTTCCTTTTAATGATTTACTAGCTTCGTGGATATCAAGCATCTCATAGTAAAGAGTCATGATGATCTACCATGTTTTATTACTTACATATGGCTTGATGTCTGAGTAATGGCATCTTCATTCCCTTCAAATGGCAACCCACCAATCTACAAGCTTGGACCCTCCCATGTTCCCCTAGACGAGACAAGCTGAGACTTCTCATCTGCATGAATAAGAGGGATCTCTGTCCCCAATCGGCAGTAAGAAATTACAGAAAAGGGAACTTCCTACCTGTGATAATCCTTCAAATTAAGGAATCAAAATCTCAAAAGAAGAAATTGCAGCAAAATAGAAGATGGAAGATTATGTGCCTGTGGAAAGAGAAAGGAAGCCCCAGCCCACAGTCTGCTGAAGCCTCTTCAGCAGATAAGCAAGAGTTTCAGCACAATTAATACTTGCAGGGAAGATGGCTGACATGAAAAGAATAGTTCTGTATGTTGAAATAACTACAATCCAGGCTCAAGGCCTCAGTGTACATGACCAGAAATAGGGAGAAATTCCTTTCTTTAGAATGTCGAAAAGGTACCTTTTCTTTTAGAGCAAGAGCCTTTTGTGAATCTACACGAATGCCATCTTCTTCTGACTCTGATTCTTGAGACACAGAATCATGGGTGTTGTCTTCTTTGTCAAGTTCCTCAAGGATACTGTCCTGAAATTGTAAGCACAAAAGTGCTCAGATTATTACATGACAGTTAAAAACAATTACTCAACAGAACTCAAATTTCTACCATCTAAGAACCTGTAAAGATCTATAAGGAAAGTCAAATAATCTCCCATTGTTAAGATTATACACAGAGAAAAAAGGTGTCTCTCTAGAAAACCAACATCTAAACTACTTCAAGACTCTGGCTTTGGCCAGTTGTAGCAGCACACACCCATAATCCCCATACGCAGGAGGTAAGGCAGAAAGACCACCAAGACTCTAGGTTAATCTGGACTACAATATGAGACCCTATCTCAAAAGAAAAAATATTATATGAGTTCATATATACACATGTGTACATAAAAGAGACAGGGGAAAGGAAGAAAAACCTAGATTCAGAAAATAAGCCAAGTCAATAGTAGTGATGTACCGCTGCTGCTTGACAAAAGACTTGACCATAACTGGTACCCAACGGGTTTTTTTTTTTTTTCTTTTTTTAAAACCGTTTTTCTTCCTCAATTAAAAAAAACTGCTTATAGAACACAATTAACTATTGATTTTCACAACCACAAGGTAGGAATTATCCATGTTCTTCACTTGCAACCAAAACACTGATGTTAATTCATTCAAGATCATTAACTAGAAAGCGATTCAATCACAATTTGAACCCAGCTCCATCTCCTACAGAGTTCTCACTATTTAATACTATCGATGTGTTCAAAAATATAGTTGACTCCACCAAAGAAAAGAATAAATATATATTCCTTTTCTGGTAATAAGTTCACAGACTCCATCAGGATTTCTCAAGACACATTTTATTATATAGTCTCAAAATATGATTTCTAGTAAAATATATTTAAGTACTTATTTTCTATTGGGTGACATGATAGTTGCACACATTTATGGGGTAAAATGTAGTACTTCAATACACACACACACACACACACACTCACACACACTCACACACACACACAAAATGCTGGAAGCTAAATCAGTGTCAGTAGCATGTCTAAAACCCTAAATAACAGTAACATATCTTAAAGCTCACAGAATTCATTATACGAACCCTCTACCCTGTTCAGATACACTGACATGGTAACTGCACACACCACAGTACAAGCATGTCAGCATCACCCATATTTGGCAAGAGGCACCTAAGTACATGCTAGAAAAGAAGATGACTGCAGGAAGCCTCTCTACAGCAAATCTTCTGAGCCTAAAGCCTTTCAGGTAGCATCAGAAGACAAGGACTTGTGAAAGACACAAGCTGTATAATAATAAGAATGAAGCACACATTGTTCAGATGAGCAAAAGTTTTAAGTTCAGAAAGTTATCTCCAGCAATAAATTCAAAACCTCAAATTATACTGCCAATACTGGGATAATACAGAAGCACAAGGAAAGCTATTTAAGTAAGAGTACCAGCTCTCTCCAAGCTATGATCCCAGGTTGGTCCGAGGGCAGTGGCGCTTACAACTAATTGATCACAACCAGTTACAAGCTATGATCCCAGCTCTGGGGGGGCGGGGGAGTCTAAGGCAGTACTGCCACAAATTGAGGCCAGCCTAGGTGCCCTACACAGTAAATTCCAGACCAGCCAAAACTAAGCTATATTTTTGAATCATGTGGGAGTTGGCTTAGTTCAGTGGATAAAGAGCCTGCTCACAAAGCTGGAAAATACCAGAACAAAGCAAACAGGACATGGAAGCAATCCAGGGTAATTCCAAAGTCACCCTTGGGCCTCTATAGGCACACACAGTGCTCTCTGGTACATACACACACACAAGTGAAAAATAACTTAAAGAAAAAAAAAGAATGCTCACATCAGGTTTACTCGTAATGCTCCAAACTAGAAATCCCGTATATAAAAACGGGAGAATGGACACACAAATTACGATGCATCCACACAACAGTCAGCAATGTAAAAGAACAAAATACTGTTACTCCAAACTGCATAAAAAGCACTGCGACTCCATTCCAACACAGATCATGATCACGAAACAGGAGCACAAGAAGTCAAACACGAGATGTATACCACACACTAAATTCTATGAAATCCTAACACGCAACTGGAATCCACAGCATGAGAGGGCAGAATAGTGATGCTTTGAGGAGTTCCTCTGACAGGTGTCAGGGAAGCTTCACACAGAAGAAACAAGAAGTACAAACAGGAATAAAAATCCAGGAGACCGTACACATAAGATGTGGGAACTTCATATCACGCTTCAGTAAAATGTTAAACAGAGAAGTGCAAAGAAAATAATAAACATAAAATAAGAATAACTATTGCGTCTGGGAGTGTGGGGAAAAAAGAAAATGAGAGATGGAGCACATGTAGCCCCAACAGCACTGGAAAAACTCCTCTAAAGGGTGGGCTCATGCACTCATTTTGCTACGATGCGCTACAATATGTAGCACCACATATTTTTTCATATGAAACAAATATTACAAATCCAGCAATCATCCTGATTCAGCCTCTCAAATGCTGGTACCACCTCTGGGTCTTACATAACAGTTTTTCAAAGGCCAAAAAAGAACATATATTCCAAAATTATTAGCTTTCACATCCCTTCCCCCAATGCACAATACCCATAACCAAACTGCCTTAAGAAGTGTGAGTCCACAATAAGGTGGCCAATAGGTTCCCTTCAAGGGCTCCGCTGACCCTGGCTACCACAGCTCGCGGGAAGACTCCAAGGCGAGCACCTGTGGTCGTTCTCTCATCAGAGTGTGTCATGGACGGGAGATGGGACACACAGCACAGCGGCGGTCTCACATCTAGGATAAGCCCTCCTTCCTGGAATTAAAATTAGCCTGCTATTAATTAGCAAGCAAAATAATATATACCCATAGAAACAGAGGCAGGAGGATCACAAGTTCAAGGGCAGTCATCATTAGGACTGTCTCAAAAGAACAAGGACACACTGACACACAAAGAGAGGGAAAGAGAAAAGAAGACAACAAAGGTCATAGAACACGAGTCATTTTTCATCTAATCTGTGACTACTGCCTAACTCCGAGAAATTTATATCCAATCATTAAGTAGTACATAACTAGATTAACTTACCACATCAAGTTTTGCCCATGCATCATAATCGAAAGATTTTATCCTGTTTTTTGTGTTTTCCTTTTTGGTTTTATTGGAAGACTCTTTAGCTTTGCTTTTCTTCTTTTTCCTAAAATTTCCATTTCGAATAGGAGGTAAATTCTAGGCAAGAAAAAAAAGTTTGAGCATTCTGTTACTTTTTTGCAATTCTCACGAAATGCTATTTTAAAGTAAGATGTATTTTTTTTTCAACTTTCAGGGGTTACTTACACTGACTATGCCTGAGAGTTTAATGTAGTCTTTTATGAATGCGAAGACTGTTCAGTCACAAGAAAAATACCTAGAAATCCTAATTGCACCTTTAATTTACAATCCTACGTTAATTTCAAAAATGACCCAAGTTTCAGTTTTAGTACAATAAATGGGCCAGAGTTCAAAGAAAACCTGACATGCCTCCACATTGTCACACATGGAATCAAAATCCAGCCATATTTAAACACAGTGACTTTAAGAACACTTAGCTCAAACTAAGTACCAGCTGCATTTTACTGTTTACATATCACTACATATACATTATTTTAGCATATGCACACATCTACATAATGAAATCAGTATTATCACATGGTCAGTCTTTCAGGACTATTCACTGAGAATTAAAATGCCTTGCTATAAGTAACACAATGCTAACTCAAATCACTTCAATCTCAGTAGTCTGTTTTGAAACAAGGTCTCATGTAGCCTAGGCTGGCCTCAAATTCCCTATAGTCCAGGATGACCTGGAATTGCTGATCCTCCTGTCTCCTTTACAAGAGTATTTCGGTTTTCTCAAAAGACAAATCCCAAGGTCATGCTTTATGTCCGAATAACTCTTGCAACATAGGGTGTCACGTACCTCTTCAAAAGCACCACTCTGTCTTCTCAGTTCCATATCCTTCTGTTTAATGTCTTTCTCCCAGTTTTCTAAATCCCTCATGAAATCTTGTAACTCTTCTGCATTTTGCTTCACTTGCATTTGCAATTCAATGGCTTTACTGGTTGAAGTCATTATGGCCTGCAAGTTTTAAGTAATTAAGATCTTTAAGAATTAAGATAACAGATGTTCCTCAATTTTCAATGGAATGCAGTCCCATGAACCTCCTAATTTGAAGATTTTGAGCTAAAAATGCACTTAAGCTAGTGTGATGGTCCAAACTTTCGAGCCCAGGACTCAAGGAACTAAGGCAGCAATATAGCATCAAGGGTTCAAGGCCAGCCTAGGCTTTACCTCAAGGCTCTGTGAGGATTCATTGAGAATGGGGGGAGGGGTTAATTAAACATATCAAACCTACTAAACAAGTTTAGCAACACAGAACACTATATGCAGAATGTCTGTTGTATGGTATTATACAATGCAGATGAGTAGAAACTTACCATTACCAGCAACCTAGGTGTTGCCAGCCCGGAAAATAACCAAAACTCAGAACTCCAAAGTCCAGTTTCTATTGAATACATACATGCTGGCTTCCTGTCACCATAAAGCTGAAGTCTCCTAAGTCAAACCATCAAGTCAGAGACCATTTGTATTTGGCTTATTTTTCTGAAACTTAACTCAGGATTTTCCATTACTTTATAAATGATCAAAATATATGGACAGAAAGTCTATAAAGTGATGGCAAATAAAGGATCAGTGTAACTTTTTTTAAGTGGATACAATGACTTTCTCAAAATGCAACAGGGGAAAAGATAACTGAAAGTAGCAAGCAGTGGCAGACTAGCTGCTCATCTCTAGAGTATAAAAGTCTGTTGCAATTACTCCCTTTATACTTTTTCCCAACATATACTGGGAATGCAGAAAAATGGGCTGGAGAGATGGCTCAGGAGTTAAGATTCTGCCTCGAAAGCAGAAGGTCCTGAGTTCAGGTCCCAGATCCCATGTAAAAACGCCAGGCAGAAACGGCAGCAATCTGCACTTCTGGGCCTGGTGGGCGGAGCCTGGAAAGGTAGAGTGAAGCAAAAAGGAGGTAGAAGCACTGCAGGATGCTTCCTGAAGTCACCCTTGGGCCTCCACAGGGACACACAGTGCCCTTTGATTCACGTGCGCGCATAGATAGATAGATAGATAGATAGATAGATAGATAGATAGATAGATAGATAGAAAATAAAAGAAAAAGAATGCAGAAACATAACAAGGTCTATCTATTGCCTAGCAAAGAGATGGAAATTACTCAAGTATTGAGTAACAAAATACCATGTTTGGCAGGTGTTTGTAGCCCCAGGACTACAGTTGGACCTAAATATCATGACTCCTCATTGTTTATGCCATAGGATGGTTGGCAACATCACTGCATCCTATAGACCTGAAGCCAGCAAGACCCTTTCCCCTGCACCTGGACTGTGACAAGCAAAACCATTGCCAAACACTGCCAAATGAGCTAAGGAAGATAAAGCCACCATGCTGAATGCATGCTGTGCTATGGCGCTACACGTAAAGATAAACACAAATCAGAATATAGGATGATGGAGACAAGTGAGGAGACCTAGAGGTGCAGAAGCATCAAGGCCTTGAAAAGGGGCAGTCACATGAGTAGCAGGACGGAGAAGACAGCAGAGGGAAGAACAGGCTATGAGCTATGAGCATTCTGAAAGAAATGTAAAGGTACTGAGATGGTCAAGTAAACATAACCTGATAAATGGTTAGGTTGAGAAGATGGAGAGTGGAGAGTCGAATGGTTCCACTTCTGCTTGGGAGCCCGCAGGCTTATGCTGCCACGCAACCTTAGAAACAAAAGGGTTTCAGAATTGGGATTGGGAAACAGGCAGTAAAATTGTTTCCACTTGGGATAATGTTGAATGCCAGTGCTTATAGACATCAGGAAATATCCAGTGGGTAGCCTGAAATGACCTAAAGACAAAGGCAGAAAGTAGAGTCATAGGTTTGAACAACAAGCTTAGCCGCTGTGATGACTGGAAGATGGGAGAAGTCTAAAGGACACTGATACTTGGGGAACCAGAGGAGATGGGGTCATCAGAAAAAAATGAGGAGTCAGTATCTGGGGAGCTGCAAGGAAATGAAAGAGTATTGTCACAGAAGACCAGAGAAAATGAGATTCTGACGCGGGAGAAGTCAGCAGTACCAAACGCCACAGAAGGCACAGGGGAGAAAAAAGCACGTTACATGCATACAAAAACAAGAATATTCACAGGACTTTTTTTTAAAAGGTGGAAATAAGTGAAGTAGATGAGATTATATGGGCTAGTGTATCTTTGATCATGTGTAGGTTTGGAACCATAAAGATGGTTCAGTGGGTAAAACCTGGCAATTTAAAATGGATCCCCAAAATCCACACAATGAAAGGGAAGAACCTACTTCCAAAAGTTGTCTTCTGAACTACACATCAAGTACCATGGTATGTACATGTGATATCTCTCTCTCTCTCTCTCTCATACACACACACATGAACACACACACATTCTCTCTCAAATAAAATAATAAATAGAAAATGTTAAGGCTTGCTCCAGAGAATCATCTGGGCATTGAAGGAACACAAAAAGAAGAGAGCTGGGTGCAGCAATCCTCACATGGAATTCCAGGCACTCAGCAGCTAAGGCAAGTACATTGCAAGTTCAAGGGCTACCTGAACTATATGTGAATTCGAGGCCAGTCTAGACAAGTTAACAGAACCTACTTAAAAATAAAAATTAGAAACAGGACGGAGTTCTGCATTTGCCCAACATTTGTAGGATCTTGCGGAATGTATGTATATATGTGTGTGTACGTGTGTGTACCTGTGTATGAACGAACATGTATGTATGTCTGACAGGACCAGATCCCCCCAAAAGGTAGAAGGATGATGCAAACCTAAAGTGGGGGCAAGATGAGATCAATTTAAATTAGTTTAAATTTTTCTCATTAAAGAGAGAAGCTATAAGTGCAAGTGGATCTTCTGACCTGGCCTCAACAACTAAACTGCAAGTTCCAGCTTCTTCCAAGCAGTGACCAAGTTTCATTAGAAGCGTGCACTTCGTTCAGAAACAAAACACTTTGCTGGAAACTCAAAAAACAACACGCACAGAAGCGAAACAAGACCCTGCGACACTGTAGGATAGAAAACTTTTCCTTTCCTCCCATGCACCCAGGCAGCTTCCTGAGGCGCAAATGCTCCCAGAGTGTGGGACAGCACTGCAGTGCTGCGGGCAGCCAGAAACTTCCCGCATCGCTCTCCCGTCTCCAAGCAAACCCAGCACGGCCGCCGAGGGGGCGGCCCCACGTCCCGGCCCTGCAGACGCGCCGCGCAGGGCGGCAGGGCGCACAGCCTCGGCAAGCGCCCGCCGTCCACGCCCGCGCCGCGCGGCGAGCCGCCCACGAACGCGCCCGCGACCGCCACGCGCGCCGTCGCCGTTCTCACCCGCCTCGCCGCGCCCCGGCTACCGCCGGGACACCCCGCAGCGGTCCTGCGGCCCACGGCAACGGCCAAGCCCGCTCACCCGCCCGCGCCGTCACCGCGCGCACCGCCGCCTGGGAGACCCGCGGTGACGCACGCCGCCGAAGGCTGGAATCTTCCCACAAAACCCCGCGCGCCCGGCCCCGCCCCGCCGCCCGGCCCCGCCCCGCCGCCCGGCCCCGCCCCGCCCCGCCGCCCGGCCCCGCCCCGCCGCCCGGCCCCGCCCCGCCGCCTTCCGGAGCATGCGCAGAAGCTCAGCCTGCTGCCTCCCGCCCATGTGAGCGAGCGTTCGTTCTGCCAGTGAAACCAAACTAAACATAGAGCTCCAGAAAACATAGACTAAACTAAACATAGAGCTCCCAGCCGCAAAACAATGTCTCCTTGGATTTCACCTTCTTACAGGGGAGGTTGAAACTGAGTATTGTGGCACACATTTGTTGTCCCACTTGGGAGGTGGATGCAGGAAGATCAGGAGGTCAGGGACAGTCTGGCTACTCATGAGACCCTGACTCACCAAAACAAAAACAATTTTTAAAAAAGTAAATATGAAAATCGAATGTGGTGGCATATGCCTGTAATCTTAATACATAAAAGGCTGAGGCAGAAGGATTACCAGGTTGATGTCACCATGGCTACACAATACTGACTCTGACTCAAAAATAAATAATGAATAGATACCGCTAGAAATCCAGGCTCACAATAGCATGAAGTTTTAAATCGGACTCTGCTATTTACCAAGAACATGGACTAATCTGAGCTCGGGATATCTAGGTAAAATGTAAATGCTGAGATAATAATGCTTTGGTGGTGTGAAGCACTGAGGAGACCTAGAACCCGATTTTGGTTTTCTCTTAGTTCTAAGTATGTTTCTCCATGTGTATATCACTTTCTTATGTGGCCCAGTGGAGCTCTCATGTGATCTAGTCAGAATGGCCATTAGCTCTAACTATAGACAGGCTGGAAGTTTGGAATGTGGCCCCACAGGCAATGTTTCTGCTTGACTGGAATTGCCCACTCCCTGTTTCTCCCCTTACCTAGAGGTCCATGGGCTGTCCCCAGGTGTTATGGGACCAATCCCTGTGCGCCAAAACCGTTGGCTGTCAGCCAATCATGTAACTACTAAGTTGGAAGCCCCCTCCCCTTGCCAGTAAGCTATAAAAACTTTGCCCAGACAAAGGGCCACGCTTTTTCTGGCTGAGTACCGCCATGTGGTGTTAGTGGGCCGTGAGCCCGGGTTCGAACCTGCAAATAAAGCCCTCATGCGAATTGCAGCGGTATTGACTCCTTGCTGATTTTTGGGACCCCAGAATCTGGCCACAACAACACTGCATATAAAATAGTTTATATTGTTTAGCACAGCTTGGGACACTAAGAGCTTACCAAATGTCAGTCCCCGCCCCTGCTTGTTGCAACGATTGAGTCCCCACCTTGGGATATAAGAGTTCTCCTGCATTTTTGGGGGGGTTATTAAATTTTATTATGATGATGAGTAGTGTGTATGTGTGTGTGTGTGCATGCACCACAGCACACTGTGGAAGTCAGGACAACTTTCAGAAGTTGGCTCTCTCCTTTCATCTTGTGGGCTTCAGGGCTCCAGCTCAGGTCATGAGGCCTTTACCAGCTGAGCCCTCTTGCTTGCCACTTTCCTGCATTTGTGTCTCTCTGCCTCCCACATCAGTTGGGAAGACTTTAAAGAGGTGTGTAAGGAATAAAAACCACTAGGGACCAGTAGATGAGGATCAAAGCTGATCTAGGGGAGGCAAACAGCATGATCTAATGCAAAATGAAATCCATGCAAGTCAAACACACAGGAATGCTGAGAAAAGTGGATAGCATGCTGTTTTCCATTGCTAATTTCACAATGGTAATTAATGCTGTCCCCATCATACTGATGAGGATACTGCACTTCGCTATAAGTATCCTTCACTCTGACATCCTCCTAGCATTGTGGCCTGAATACTATGTGAGGAATCTCTGGAGCTTCTTCCCCCGGTTCTATCACCCTCTGAAGCTACAGGAGTTACATCCGGTGTTCTTCTCTTCATGATATGAACAAGAGGACCGGGAAGGGGAGAGCTAGAGTCACCAACCTCCTTATCTTCGCCATAACATGAGTGATGCACAAATAGAAGAATTCTTTCTTCCTCCTGGCCTCAGAGACCTGGCTTCACCCAGGTACCACATTCTGCAGGCCACTCTGCAAAGACGCTCAGTGCTGATCCAGGTAGGTGATCATAAACTGCTTCAGTCAAAGTGAACACAAACAAGTCAGAGACACATTTCAGTTTTCTTCAGTGCTTTTAATGAGAAACTAGATACCTCTGGGCGGTGGTGCTAGCCTGGCTCTGTGGGGCAGTATCTGGCCCCTGAACATCAGGAAGGAGTGTATCATCATCAGCGATGAGATAAGAGCCTGCCTCCCTCCTCCTCTCCCACACTATGATGTTTTAAATAATTACAGCTGGATAAACCCTAATTGTCAATAACTTCCTCTAATGCTAAATCTGCCTCTGGTGAAAGGAATTCTTTGGGGGGAAAAATTCTATGTTGAATCAAAACACACATCTGCGACTGCACTAAACATCTACAAATGAGAAACGATGTTGAGATGGACACCACACAATCAAACCTGAAGGAGGCCATGACCCACCCTTATCCTGCTCCATCCCATGATAGATTCCCTCAGGCTCTAACTTAGAAATGAAGAAAAGGCTTGGTTCTGTGGCCCAACTTCTTTGAGGGCAGCACAGGGCTGAGTTGCAGTTAGAAGACCTGTGTACAATCATAGCCCTTATGATAATCCTGAATTTCTATCAACTATTCCTCCCGATAACAACAAAAGACAGCTTCACAGTCAAATATGATCAGCTTCAATCTCTTCCTAACTCCTAAAGAGGAAAAGGGGAAGGCTCCTCCCCTTCACATTAAAGGGAACCTAAAAGTCAAAGACTTCCTCTGGTTTCATTATGACCAAAGAGAAGAGGGCCCCCACCTTCTCTAGCAGAGAGGGATTCTAAGTCCATATTGGGACAGAACTAGAAAACAAAGGTTTGACTGTTTCTCTGCATTTTCCCCATTTGTAATCTTTTTTCTCTCCCACATGGACTATTCTAGACTTAAGAATCCCCTTCTAAATGTAGACTTGGTGGAGGGTGGGGAAATGACTCAATAGTTAAACTGCCTATCACACAAGCAAAAGGATGGGAGTTCAGATCTCTAGATCCTACATCTACATCGGGTGGATGTTGGCAGCCCATCGGTAAATTCCAACCTTAGAAAATGGAGATGGAGAATGCCTAGAGCAAACTGGCCAGCCAGACTAGCCTTACTGATGAGCTCTGAATTTGATTAGAAACCTTGTCTCAGAAGAATAAGGTGGGAAAGTCATTGAGTTATCAAGGAGGATTCTCAGTATCAAACTCTGCCACAGACAGACAAATAGACATACAGACACACACACACACTGAAGAAAGGAAAAAACTTGGGGCTTTGCTTTTCCTTTCCGGAAGCCATTCCCACCCCCACTCCTATGTGCAGGCAGTGTCTAGATCCTTCATGGCGTGCAGCCCTCGAGCCCCCTATAGAAGAAAGCTCTACTGGGTGGAAGACACTATGTAGGCTGTGGCAATGTACTTCTTGCCATTTCCATAGGTGGTCTTGTCCCAGGTGTAGGTCTGAATGGCCAAAGGATAGCCACCCAGGCTCAACTGGCACCTGCGGGGAAAGATCACAAGACGAATCAGCAGGGCCCAAGCACTTGGCCCTGCAACAGATTTAGCCACACCCAGCAGACGGTCTCCAGCCTCCAGGAGGAGAGCTGCCTGACTCTGTAGTCACCAAGCTTTCAAACTCCAGACCTTAGTTTTTCTCTGCCTAAGGGACCGTGCCCTTCCCAGTACAGTACTCTATACTCCCAGATTCTAAGCTGAAGTCCTCAGAACTTAGTCACTTCCTTCCTGCTTCAGAAGTCACTCAAGCACTCCCGAGACTGAACTAGGAAGATCTGGAGTTCAAGGCAGCCTCAGCTACAATAACAAGATCCATTGCAAAAGAAGAAAACAATAAAAAATTAGAATCCAAAGCTCGGATCTGAAAGAGAATGTGAGAGCCAGGTACTATCAACTGCTCTCCTAGGGACTCTGAGATTGTCCCAAATAGTCTCAAGGACAAGCAAGGAGCTCAGAGGCCCAGATCAACTGCACTGCTAACTTCCTTGTAGATTCAGCTCCTGCCTATGTCACTTGGTATTGGTCTGCTGCTCGGATGACTTTGGTAGCTACCTCTCTAATTAACAGTTCCACTCTCCAAAGGACAGAACAGTGATCAGTCCAAGCCTCGCAGACTCCAGGCCTCCCATGCTGTCCTGGATGTCAACAGTGGGTGACCCAAGCCTCTGCCCCGGGAAGACCCCAATACTCACGTTTTGCCTGGGCGGGCGATGTAGCACAGGGAATAGAGGGCAAACTCGAACTCAGGGCTGCTGCCGATGAAAGCAGAACCCACTTCCTTGTAGTAGCCGTCCCAGTTGAACTGAATGGCTAAGACATCAGGGTAGGAATCCCACTGCAGAGAGAAGGGCAGCAGGTGGGATCTAGTGAATGTCACATGGTTGAACCAGGCCAGGTACTAGGCATCAACAGTCAACCAGAATTGAGTCCTTAGGGAAACTTCTAGAAACATGGTCTTCTTTATTTTTATTTTATTTTAATGTATTATCTATCTATCTATCTATTTGTGTGTGTGTGTGTGTGTGTGTGTGTGTGTGTGTGTGTGTGCCAGAGGTCAGACGCCTGTGCCTGTGGAAAGCCAGGGGTGACATCAGGAATCACCCTGGATTGCTCTACCTCCTTATTGCTTTGTTTTGGGATTTCCCAGGCTTGGCTGCTGCCATATCTGCCCAGCACTTTCACATAGGATCTGGAGATCTGAACTCAGGTCCTTCTGCTTGTGAGGTAAAGGCTTTTACTCCTAAGCCATCTCCCTAACCCCACCATCTTTTTTAAATAGAGGGTGCTAACTACCACGCAAAGGTGTCTAAGCTTCACTTGGACCTCTTTCAACATCAATATCCAGGCGAAACCATGCAGTGCCCAGGACAAAGATGTTGCCTGTGGCCCTCACACGTGCAAGAGGTCAGCTTATTGCTCCACATCTCTTCCTGGTGCAAGGTGGCAAAGATTTCTCATGAAATATGCATTCAATTCAGATTAGCCAGGTTGAAAGCTCCAGTCACCCTCTGAAGACATTTGTTCCCCTGAGAACTCTCCCTTGGCCTCGGCCTCCCCCTAGATTGGTGGCCTCTGGCGGCCCGTCCTTGGTCCCTGGCAGTTCTGGAGGATGTGCTGATGGGACTTGGGATCCCACTTCCTGACTATAGACCCTTGCTCTTCAGCAGTTGAGGGCATGCTGCTATTCATATCCCTGTTGGGCTGCAGTTTAAAGTCAAGCTAAGGGGCCAGTCTTAATTGCTTGGAACCCAGAGAAAGGGCATGAAGTCTGAGCGTCGCCAAGGGTTTTCCGGTCCAGGTACTTACAGGTCCGTCATAGTTGTGACTGTAATAGTCGACCAGACCCTCCTTCTCCTGCAGATAAAAGCGGATCCAGTTGTGGAAGCCTGTGACCTTGCCCTTTTTCACTTCACCTGTAACAAAGAGTCTAAGGTGAGTGTCTAAGCCTCCTCCCTGGCCCCTCTCCCACAATCTCCCTTTCCATCATGCCAAGGCTGTCCCCCTTTCTCCGAGCTCTGCCTTCTGGAATGTTCACCTGTTTACCTCCTTCTTGCCAGGCTCCCTAGAGGCCATGCGCCCCTTTCCGATCAAAGCATTGGGAGAATCCTTCTCTAGGATCTTCCTCTGGTGGCTTGACCAGGATCAAGCCAGGCCCAGTGGGAACCTTGTGAGGCAGAGTGTAGTGGAGTGGTGGGGAGATTCCATGGCTTTCCTTGGGGAGCTCTTAACCCAGTCACAGGAGCAGAGGACTGCTTGCTCATCCTTGAGGTGATCCCTGGGAACCCCAATTACTGGTCCTCTTCCCCTCTCAGATAGTCTAGCGAAAGCATCTCTCGGCATAGCCTCCTGGAAGCCTCCCCCTTGGCCAGGAAGTGGACATGTCCTTCCCTACAGCTGGCTTGGTTCCCTGGAAACAGTCAAGGCTTCCCTGCCCCCTCTGCTGAGCCCCTGCCAAGAAGGGTGAACCCACCTGAAAAGACATGTTCGAAGCCACTCGAGTCCCTTTCTTCTTTGCCCCTTGAGTACAGCCCAAACCACATGTTCTTTAAGTCGTCCACGAACTCTTGTTCTGAGCTGTAGCGGTCTGTGGAAAGGAACACAGACAGCTCAGGAGGAGGAAGGTGGGGCCAGGTTCTGGGGAGAAGGGAAGGTTACTTGCTCCAGCACCACAAGAGAGACAGGTGTTCAATCGACAGATGTGGCCAGTCGCTCCTACCACACGACCACTGGGGCACCGCTTTGTACCAGGTCCAGACCTACAGGCTAGGAAGTCAAAATTCAAGGTCAGGGACTCTGTCTTTGCAGTTAGTTTTCCAGGAGAGGAGGTGAATAATAACACAAAAACATTAAATAAATAATATTTCAGATCAGTGCTTATTTCAGATTAGAAAGGAAGATGGAGTCAAGAGTGTGTCTTCAAAGTTTGTAGTGTGTGTGTGTGTGTGTGTGTGTGTGTGTGTGTGTGATGCAAAGAACTTTATACACTGAACCATCTCACCGGCTTCATAGAGTGCTGAGTCTTGAAAGTGTTCCCCCACAAAGCATGTTATAAATATGATACCCAGTGAAATGGAATTAAGATCTAAAGCCTTCCGGAGGACACTAGGCTATGAGGACCTTTCCTCTTGAGTGAATTAATGCCATTTTCTGGTGTTTCTTATTGATGGGATGGTTTTCTTTAAAAAGGATGAGACATGGTTGTGTGTGTGTCTGCAATTTCAGCAGGCCAGAGGATCAGAGTTCAAGGCCACCCCCCAACTACATAGTGAGTTTGAGGACTATCTGAGCTACATGAGGCCCTGAAGCAATTACAACAACAACAACAAAAAGAAAAAGAATAAAACAAAGAATTCAGTTTCCCTTTGTCTCCTCTTGCCCTTTTACCCTTCTGTCTTCCACATAAGATATCACAGCACAAAACCCTCACAAGATGCTGCCCCTTGATCGAGGTCTTCCCATCCAAGAACCATGGCAAGAAGGTCGGCCTTGCAGTCAAGTAGTGATAACGCATAGATATGTGGATATTGTAGAGATGTGGAGCACTGTCCACATGCCCAGTACTATTTCAAATGTATCCATGTAATCATGTTGAATTAAAGACTGGGGGGATGATTCAGTAATTGAAACCTTTGCAAGCAAAAAGACCTGAGATTGGATCCTTGGATCCCAAATAAAAAGGTCAGAAAGATATGGCAGTGGCCTGCAATTCTGGCCCTGGAAGATAGAGTAGTAATCCAGGATGATTCCCAACATTACCCTTGGCCCCCTAAGCACTCTTACACACATACCTATACACGTGTACACTCACCCCATACAAACACACACACACACACACACACATGAAAAGAAAAAATGTTGAATTCATGCATATAATTAGTTCATATTAATTTTCCTGAACTTGGAGACAAGGAAACAGAGGCAGACAAGAATGAGGCTCATGCAAGAGTTCACTCACAGTTCACAACAGGGAACCACAGCACTTGAACCCACGGTATAGATGCAGAGATTGATTTCTTACCACCCCGACAAACTGAAGGGTTTTAGCCAGGGGAATTATGTGACGAGAGTTTTTATTTGAAAGATCTGTACTGTCTCTCTCTGTGTGTAAAAAGGTCAATAGGGTCGTATGAGTAAGCAAGAGAAAACGACACTTGGCAATGCTTTGTTCATAGGAAGATGGGGTGGCTAACTAGTGGTAGCAGAGAGGAAGGACTGAGGAGCAGGTGGCAAGTCTTGGATGCTGTGAAGGTGGGAGGGGTGGTTTTTCCTAATGGAAGGGATGGGCATGGGGAGCAGTGAGGTGAAGAGAGGAAGGTGAGATGGTACAGCCATAAAGGTTCTTGACCTGAGTTTGATCCTGGAAGGTGGAAAGGAAGAACTGACTCACGAAGTTGTCCTCACTGCGTCACATGTGCCCGCACACATACCACACAGTCATACACATATACACATGCAGCAACAGCAACAATAATAAAAGTTTTTAAAACGAGAAGGATCAAATATAACTCTAGGCCAGGGGTTCAAGTCAGTGACAGAATACTTGCCCAACATGCATGCAATCCTAGGTTTCCTAGGTTTAATCCCCAGCACACTCACACACACACACACACACACACACACACACACACACACACACACACACCCTCCTGGCCATTAGCATGAGAGCTGCATGGATTATGGTGGTTGTTTATGAGATGGGGAGACTAGGGAGGAGCAGGTCCAGAGCGAGAGGCAAGAACTGTGCGTTCTCTTTGCACCGTGCTTTCTGAATGGGCAAGTGGAGATGTTGACAAGGCCACAGGGGCCCAAGGGAAAGGTCAGGGCTGGAGCATTAAATCAGAGAGTCATCAGCTATTGTTGACTTCCCAGAATTGTGTATGGAAGATCCAAAAGAAATACCAGGAATATTCTTCCCTTTCAAGGACTTAAACCACCATGGAAAACAAAACTAAACATACATAAAATAACAGAATAGTTCATAAACCAAATAGTTACCCTTACCAGCATTTACTGTGTGCCAAGTTTCTCTTTTGGGTGCCTTATAAGGATTCATCCCCAACCACCTTATTTCACAGATAAGACTCAGAGGGGTAAAGTAACTTACTTGAGTGTCTTAGTCTGTTTTGTGTAGTATAACAACATACCAGAGACCAGTAATTTATAAAGAATAGAAGTGTAGTGAACTTGCAATTCCAGAGTCTGGGAAATCCAACATCACAGTGCTGGCATATACAAAGGACACCCTCCTGTTACTGTAGAGTACAGAGAACTGGCTTCCATGATAAAGCTATTCCTTTGACAATCCATTGAGCCACAAAGGGATTCAGCTCTCAAAGTTCTCACCACATCATTGCCGCATGACATTAGAGATTATGTTCATAATAAAAGAAACTTTGGGAACACCTTTAATCTATCTTCAGAAGCACACCAGTAGTCATAGAACCAAGAATCAAACCAAATATGTTTGGCCCAAGTTATTTCAGGTCATACCCCAAAATCTCTCAACTTCTCAAGAGATGCTGAAAACCAACATTCACTAAAGGCTGCTGGAACCTTCAGGAATATACCAGGGCAGTGAGGAAGGGAGAGGGGATGACGGATGGAACAGCTTGGACTCAGCATTGGACCTTGGGCTTCAGGCAAAACTCTCCCAGCTCCTTTATGGCTCAGGTCAAGTCTAGCCTGGCTGAGCCTGTTTCACTGAAAAGCCAATGCACTATGGTCCATTTTATCTGTGGTGTGCTTATCACAGAGCAGACACGAGGGGGCGCCACAGGATTGCATTTACCTTGTAGAATCCCTTAGGAACTTCACCAAAGAACAGTTAGAAATTCAGGCTGGGACTGCAAGTAGAAGGCCCAGAGGCGATCAGTCCCAGGGCCATCGAAGGAGACCTGAACAGAGCCATCTCCGAGAGAAAGCCCAGCTGACAGGAATTCAGGAAAGGAATCCTACCCAACAGAACCCAGAGCCAAGAAGTCCTGCCGCCAAAACCTTTCTTGGTGTGATTTGCATGTATCTGTGTCTGGAGGCCGTCCAGTAAGAGTTATATACACCTCTTCCGGTTAGAACCATTCTCCTGGAGCCTTGCTGAATTTTGTGTTTGCCCCCCCACTCCCCCCAAAAAAAACCTTAGTACCAGGCAAAGTCAGGGAGTCCACCTGCTGGAGAGCTGTGACTCTCAGATCTTGTGTGGGTGGAGGCAGAGGGGTGTACAACCTGCAGGGACCAGAAAGTAGGGGACCCACAAGACAAACAACATTCAGTCAAAAGATGATTGTCAGGCCATCGGAGGATCTTTCAGCTCCTGCTAGGCTCCCTAATCTCTCAGTGTCTGACCTTGTTTCTAACGCTGTCCAGCAGTATACTGGTTTCCATGGAGACTGCTCCTTCTCATGCTCTCCCACCACTGAGGAGACCTTAGCAGACCCTGCCCCCCCAAGATAGACCATACTCCCCCCTGCCTCTTGTGGCCTGGGGTGCCTCACTCACTCTGGTGATGAAGAAAGCTGTAGAGCTCCTTCATGACCGCGGTTCTCATGATCTCTCTGAGGAAGACGTCCTGCTCGGCCAGCTGCTGGGCGCTGAAGTGCTCCCCATGGCCCGTGGCCCTCTGGTAATTGTTCAGGAGGTTGATGAAGGCGGCGTAGGTGGGCTTAGAGAAAAGCTGCTCGTTGACATAACTGAAGAGCCTGGGGCAGGTGAATGGAGACCCAGTGAGAGGCCCGAACTTGCAGGAGAGAGCTTTCCAGAAAGACAGGATAGGGTCAACAGCAAAGGGTAACTTTATGTGCTTTTCAAGACCAGGCATGAAGTCACTGCCCTTCCATTTCCTTTCTTGGAAAATCAGCGCTATGCTAAGCCAAGTCGGCCACAGAAACCCTCCCATGGACCCCTGGAAGTTGCTTGAGGTGGCTTCTTTGTCTCCAGAAGCCTATTCTTCCCCTTTTCCTTTAATCCTGTTTTGAGCTAAGGCATCAAAAGAAGCAGTGAGTGAGGGGCGTGAAGGAGTGAGGGTCACTCACGGCTCTGGGCAGCGATCCACCTGGTCTCCGGTCTGTGCCGGGGAGATGCGGTTTTGGCTATTGAGGATGACATCTTCCTTTTGGGCCTTGTTGGTGTCCACCCTGTAGATCTTCTCTGAGACGCTCTGAAGCTCCTGTCTGGTGATCGCGTCACTGCTATGCGAGAAGCCCTCTGGGAGAAATTGGGGGAGGACAGGTCTCAGAGCCAGAGGGGGTCCAGCATCTCCTTCTTGGTAGGAGAAGGGCCACGACCACTTTGACTAGAGAACTGGACCCTAAAAGAGCATTGAATTGAACAGACGTCGTTGCCAAATGTCTATGCAGCCCCTTCCCGCTAAGGTTCCCACACTGGGACAGGCGCAGCATCCGCTGGAACCCAGAGTGTCTGATCAGCAGGTCTGGGCACAGCCCTAGGGGTCTCTGTCTCTTAAGGATTCTCAGATGCTGCTGGACCAAGGACCACACTGGGAGAACTCTAGAACGTTTCCACGTGTCTGGGGGGCCACTCTGAGGGAGCCGACTGACCACCGTCACCACACAGGCTCCCGAAGTCGGCACAGCAGTTCCCAAACTCTTGGCAGCGGCGGTTGCAGTGGCAGGGGTGGTGTCTGTCGAAGGCTTCCAGGCAGCGGCCCTGGCAGGAGCTGGGTGCGGAGTACAGATCTGGGAGGACAGAGGGGCGCAGCGTCCAGGGAGACCGCTAGGGGCGCGCTGGGCGCCCAGGACGGCCGCCGCCCACTCCCTGCAGCCCCAGCCCGGGTTCTCGCAGGAAGGAAAACAAACAAGCTCAATTCCTGCACACCCTGCGGTCAGGAAGTCCTTTTGATACAGAACTCTACTTTCTGGCCAGTTGTTTTCATAACCTTCCCACTCTAAAAATAAAATTTCTTCCACTTTCCTGTCCAGGCCTCATCCCTCTCGTGTGCACCCCCTTCTTCTGGACTATTTGAGTCACAGCAAGTGGCCGCTGGTCGGGTTCAATCCACCCCTCTCTTCTGGCTTAGGTCTTTTCCCTTGTCACTCCCTGGTGCCCCTTCTTTATCCACAAAGCTCCCTCCCATCTGGGTGCGGACTCACGGCTAGTTGGGGCCTCTTCCTCTTCCAAGGACGCCTCTGTTTCTGGGGGGCCTTCTTCAGCTGTAAGGCAGAAAAATTAACTCACCCACTCTTCCCAGGGAATTCCCTCCCCCTTTTGCTCTGGGTCTGGGCTCCCCCAGCTTCAGGGACTGGCAAGTGCATTGGAAAGGTGTGTGGAGGAGCCCCAGCTAACCAGGGGGTGAGGACCGAAGACAGGAGGTAGCTCCAATGGAGGTCAATTTCTGAAAACGTACAGAAACTGGAAATAGTTTCCCAGGTGATCAGTTTTCTACCATTTTGCCATTTTGGTACCCATGGTCACCTGTAAAAAGGGGGGAGGGGAGGCAGGATAACACTGTCTTTACTGTTTGGTGTACCACGGTTGGATAGAGTCTTACCAGCCACCACAGGAGACAGTTCTTGGTGAGACAGTTACAGGGGACACACCTCTCACTGGGGCACTGGGCAGGTGTTAAATATTTTTTAAAATCTGGTTGTTATGGCTGGGGAGATGACTCAGGGGGTTAAAGCCTTTGCCTCCTAAGCAGAAGGACCTGAGTTTGGATCCCTAGATCCTGCCCATCAGATATAACCATGGCCTGCAATTCTGGCCCTGAAAGACAGAACCTAGAAAATTTCACAGGAAAGCAACAAAGAAGCAGAGCAACCCAGGATGGTTCCTGAAATCACCTTAGGCGGTCACACGGGTCACACACTCAAATGCATCCTATACACATACCTGTACACACATGTACACCCACCCACATGTAAAACACACACACACACACACACACACACACACACACACACACACACACACACCCCGACTGTTTTTTTAAGTCACTTTTAAGGGCCCGAGAGACAGCTCAATCAGTAAAGATACCTGCGTGCAAACTTGGTGACTTGAATTCAATCCGTGGAGCCCACACAGTGGAAGGAGAGAATCAACTGAAAGTTATCCTGGGACCTCAACACTAGAACTGTGGCACATGCTCCTGCACTCTTTCCCCAACCCCTCTTAAATAAATAAACAAGATATTTTTAAAATCACTTTGTGTGTATCTGTGTCTGTGTCTATACACCAGAGGGCGCTGTGTGTGCCTGTGGAGGTCTAGGGGTGACTTCAGGAATCACCGTGGATTACTCCTGTTTTTGTTTTGTTTTGTTCTGGGTTTCTCAAATTCTGCCAGAAGTGCAGGCTGCTGCTATTTCCACCAAGCATTTTTATGTGGGATCTGGAATTTTCAAACTCAGGTCCTTCTACTTGCCAGGCAGAGGGAGGCTTTAACCCCTGAGCCATTTCTCTAGTCTTAAATAACTTCTTAATGTATGTATGAACCAACATATTTTCATGGACAGAGACGCAAACCATATTTGCCATATTTCTTGGGAAATTTTAAGTCGCTTTTCCAGTTCATAAATTCTTTAAGGAAGCACACCTGCTGAAGTTCATGTTCTTACGAAGAGGCAAAGGAGGTGGGAGAGAGGCAAGGTGACTCCCTAAGAGACCACATTCTCCCACTCTCTGGGATGCTCTGAGTGAACCTGTCAGCGGTTAGACACTCCAAAACACTTCACAGGTGTCTACATGACAATTGCAGCTCTGTATACCAGATCCTGAAGGTACAGGATCCCCACCGCTTCTAATCGCTTGTATCCAACATTTTGCTGCCACGGCTGTCTGTGCACTATAGATGGCTCTATATAACAGTACCCATTCAGGCCAGAGAAAGCACACTTCCCCTGCTGCCTAGCACAAGGTTTCTTAAACTGTGGGTCATAGCTCCATGTGAATGAGTTACAACTGAATATGGGGTCAGAAAACCATTTGCCAACAGTAATATGTTTCTGAACACACGATGACCAAGAATTGATCCCAAGTCAATGAGTCTGAGGTGTCTGACAGCACTAGTCCATTTATCAACCGACTCCACTGCAGTCCTGCCTCTGGACATACAGCGTATGCATCTTGCACCTGCTACCACACATCGCCCGAGACTGATGCTGAAACACATTGGCTCAGGTTCGAGTCTACAGTATATTCTGAATTTCAGAGTTTTTACTGAACACATTGAGGTTTCTGCTCTTTTTATTGTGTTGTACAGTTTTTGAGACAGTCTCATATAACCTAAGCTGGCCCAGAATTCCATATATAGCTGAATGACATTTATCTTCACTTACCAAATGTTGGGATTACATCCTTTCCCACCACCCTAGGCTGTCTTCTGCCTTACAAAAGCATAATGCTTTAGCTGTGAAAAATAAACATTTAATGAATGTTTTCCAACAGTTGTTCCTCAGCATGTAAGTACCAGATTAGTATCTCTCTGAATTGTGTTGTATTAGAATATTTGATTTTAAAAACTGCTTGGGTTTTATAAAAAAAATCTATTTAAGTGAATTTTGGCTTGATGATTAAGACAGTATTTCCAAAATAGCCCTGAACATACCTCTGCCTCTGTGAATTCATAGTTATGTGAAACTGTATTTATAGTGTTCTTATCATTGATGATGATAAAAATCAAATATCATCTCTGAAAAACATTGAAGATATTCTGTGACCTGGGAATATCTGGAATACTCAGCCAAGACTTGGTTCTCTAAGTAAAGTAAAGAAGCGTGTCCATCTCATTCATATGCAAATTTGCTTTTGTTTTTAACAAATAGCATATACATGGCAAAGAATTATTTTAAAATAAATTTCTTTACAACTTATCAATAATCAAAGCTTGATTCGCATCCCTGTTTTACGTAGCTGTATATCTGGGGCTATATGAAAATTTCCCAAACATAGAGGAACCTCCAGGGGAAAAAGTTCAAGAAGCCCTGGCCTCGAGGAGCATCCCCTGGAACTGGTGCAAAGGGTGGTGCTGTGATTGGCGTAAACACAAACCTTTCTTCGCATGAAAGGTTTGCTGCGATTGGTACAAATACCCCTTCTCCTCCAGGTGGATAAGTGAGCTTCTGGCTGGGAGACACCTTTTGGTGCCAGCTCCCCTGGCACCGCAACATTAAACCAATAAAAGGGTTCCCTTGAGCAGTCTCTCCTTTCCTACTTTAGGACTGTGGGCGAGAAGGTAACCCGGAGAAAAAGAGCAGCGGCAGCCAAGCTGGTGAAATAAAGGAAGGCAAGGAGGTGGCTTAGCAGCGCCTGGCCTGCAAATCTGCTGACCGTAACCTCCAGAACCCATGTAAAAAGCCAGATGCAGTGATGTGTCTGTGATCCCAGCGTTCCTGTGGGGACATGGGAAGCAGAGAGAACTGGCTGGAATTTCACAGGTCAGCCTGCCTGGAGCATAGTTGTAGAGACGGGGACAAGCGAGATCATGCCTCAAACATGGTAGAAGCAAGAACAACTCCCAAAAATTGTCCCCTCACCTCTACAAACATGCATTGTGGTATGTACATGTGCATACACACACATACACAAAAGCACACATATACTACATAGTTATCACTCTAATTCTTTTGTATTAATTTTCTGTGTGTGTGTACCAAGGCTGACTTCGAGAATCATCCTGGATTGCTTCTACCTCCTTTTTGCTTTGCCCAACACTCATCACCATTTCCACCTGGCATTTTTATATGGGATCTGGGATCCGAACTCAGGACCTTCCGCTTGAGAGGTAGAGACTTAACCCCTGAGCCATCTTTCCAGCCCGTTATCTCTCTTTAAATGAAGAAAGCAGTAGCAGCAACAGAACCAGAAGTGCTACTGTTACAGCAGCAAGAGCTGCTCGTCAGTCACAACGATAGCTACTGTGACGGCAGCAGAAGGGAACCAGGGGAAATGCACTGCTTGATGAGAGGCAAAAGCAGCAGCAGCAGAAGAAGGAGGGGGCAGTGCTGCTTTCTGCGTGGTGTCAGCCTTGACAAAGGCAGTGAGTGACAACTTACAATGTTAGCTGCTGACAAGGGCTGAAAAAAAATCCCAATTTCTTAGATCCACAAGTGTTGCGCCCCTGGTAGAGTTAAGGATCCTGGGATATGAGGTCCACTCAGGAGCTGCACCCCTCATAGATCTCGGAATCCCAGGAAACAAAGACTATTCATAGATTTAAGTCCTTGGGACACAAGACCCACTCAAGAATTATAATACTATCTTACCTCCTGCGGCTGCCCACTCCCTATGTCAAATGCAGACACATACAAAAGCTGCCAGGAACCAACATTTATGAAACTTCGTACCGATCCACAATTTCTAACCAAGCTGAGCAAAAAAGGACTTCAGATAGGTAGCACTACCACCTTTCTTGACCAAAATCAGGTCAGAATTCTCAGGTTTCCATAATAAGAACCATTTCCCAAGATTCCAACTTCCTGTTCTTTGCCTCACATGGTCTGGACCCCGGTTTGTCTTGCAGCCCATAGCCTGCCCTGAAGGCTGAGTGACTTGCAGTCCTGGATGGGACAGGAAAGACTGTTCCAAGGAATCCAAGTTCCTCTCTCATCACATGATGAGCATTGCCCTCCCCTTCAAGAAAGGGCACGTGCCAGTGATTCCTAGTGTATGGCTGAGTTTGCTTTGTACTGTTACTGTTAGCATCACAAGTGCTAACAGTGGTTATTCACTCTGCCTAGATGCATCTGGTTGTTTATTTGGACCAGCCCCAGGCTGTGTTGGAGGCTTTCGAGATCCATATGCTTCTTCACTCAGCCCCATGTTATGTTACAAGATTTTTCCCCCTGTAGGAAAGAGTTACAAATCAGAAACAGAGATGAAATGGCTCCCAAGCTGGATTTTGCCTGACTTGAGATACCCTAAGGCTCCACGGTGGACAGACCTTCCTGTGTCTGATGAAAGCAGAGAAGAGAGATAACTCAGAGACAGGAGTCTCTTCTGGCTGGCCTCTAGGATCGTGGCAGTGGGCTCTGCATCTGGGCCCGATCCTTAGGACCTCTGCTAATAGATGTGTGGTGTGTTCTGTGTAAACTGAAGAGAGTTTCCATGTCAGGGGAAACAGCTCTGTGAGCACATAGCTAGGGCAACAGAAAAATGCCTTTGATGAATTAAAAAAAAAAAAAGGTGGATTCTCCTTTATCTTAGCAGACATTCTGTACCGTTGTACACCACATGGCAAAAAGCATACTGGGCCTTGGTGTAGCTCGGTGGCTTTGTGCAATGTCTAGCCTGTGTAATCAAATAGACAGGTCTGCTGGCCACCACCCACCAGGTTTCAGTAATGAACCCTTCCTTACCAGGAAGTGGGCATATGGTTTAGATGGGCCCTGGAGGACTTGTGTCACAAAGTAGAAGACCACCCATATAGGTGTCTGCAGCATCCAAAGAATCTAACTGAGAAGACTATTTAAATATTAGTTTTCAACAACTGTTTGTGGAAGCCGATGAGATGGCTCCATGGGTAATGATGCCTGTGTGCAAACCTGGAGACCTGAGTTCGATCCCTGGATCTCACATGGTAACAAGCTTTCAAGCGTTGTCCTCCAACCTCCACATATGTGCCATGGTAAACATTTCTCTTCCTCTTTCAAATAAATAAATTCATACATAAATATATTTTTAAAATTATTTTTCATGAGCCAGTTAGATGGCTCAATGGGTAAAGATACTTGTTGCCAAACCAAATGATCTGACTTTCATCCTTGGAAATCCATATACAGGAAGGAGAAAACTGACTTCTGAAAGTTGTCCTAAAAAAAAAGAAAGTTGTCCTCCAACTTCAATATGTGTCTTCTCTCTCTCTCTCTCTCTCTCTCTCTCTCTCTCTCTCTCTCTCTCTTCTCTTTCTGTCTCGGTCTCTTTGTCTTCTCTCTCCCTTTCTCTTTTTCTCTCATTTATCTGGGCCCGCTGGTAGAGGCCTGAAATCCCTCACGAGTTACTCAGGAGGCTGAGACCAGAGAAACAAAGCTCAAGTCCACTTGTGCTGGGAAATGAGTTTAAGGTCAGCCTGGGAAATTCCATGCTAGCATCTGTCCCAAACAGGTAGAACGAGGACTGGGAATGATAACCTCGGTAGCAGAAGATGCCTCGAAGAAAGCCAGGCCGGCAGAGGAGCAGTTGGCTTTGGGCTGATCAGTGACTGGGAAAGAGTGTGGAGATGAGATAGAGGAACGTGGTCTGCTGTCTGATAACCACATGGAGGCCAGCGGTCTTCCTGAGAGGGGATAGATCATCAGCGCTCCCTGCCATTTTTCTATGTGTGTGATTTAAACTGTAAACAATGACGACTGAAGTCATCCATGGAAAGCATCGTTTTCACATGCTGTTCCATTTTGGAGTCGGGTTCTTGAACTTTCAAGATACCGTTAATCTTGGTGGTTCAGCAACTGGGGAATTAGAGGTCTCAGGGGTTAAAGCCTTTGTCTTGAAGCAAAGCATCTGAGTTCAGATTCTCAGAACCCATGCCGATAGGGCAGCAACCTGCAATGCTGGCCCTGGAAGGCAGAGCCTGGGGAACCCCAAAGCAACGTAGTAAGGAGGTAAAACATGGATATGCCTTCTGGTACACACACACACACACACACACACACATACACATACACACACACACACGCACACACACACACACACGCACGCACACACACACATACACACGCACGCACACACATACACACACACACACACACACTTACATAATCCTGGTGGTTCAGACAGATCTGCCAGGTGACCTGCCTTTGTTCAAGTTAGGACTTTTCTAGCAATGGCTACCGATGGCCAGATTTCTGACCCCAGTCTCTGGCTCTGTGTTCAGTGCTCCCCTCCTGGGTTATGAAGCTGTCTCCTCCTCCAATCTGAAATACACTGATACCTATACAAAATCAGGGTTTCCAGCCCTGCTTGACCCACTGAATTCCAGGCCCTCAGCAAGCTGGACTTGCCCATGATCCAGCCTGTTGTGCCTCCCGGGCCTTCATCCCACCACGTTTCTCACCAGTGCACAGGTGGTCATAGTCGTCACAGCAGTCCCCGTGCCTGGGACACCGGCGGTCGCACTGACAGGCAGCATCCCGGTTAAATTTCTCATTGCAGCGGGCTGCACAGGACTCCAGGTTTCCTATAACAGTAAAGGGTGGGGTCACCAATTCAGCCCTCCAAGGATCTGAGCTTCTCTTCAGGCGTCCCTGCAGGAGGGTAGGGAAGGTCACTGATACCTAAAGGGAACACACATCACGTCACCTGCAGCATCTCCTATACCATAGCCCCTGCCTTTCACCCCTTCGCCCAGGCCCAGAGTATTGACATGGGCTCAGATTCAAATGCCTGCTCTGGGAGACCCTTGACACAAACAAGCAAGGTAGCAGTGGGTGGGCAGTAATGTAACATGCAGGCTGTGACAAAACTCAACAGTTGATGGGGCCGGAGCCTCCAGATATTCAAAAGAAACCTTAATTTGGGGCATGAAAATTCCCCTGATTTTAAAACTTCTAGCTGGCTACAGAAGCTGCTCTGTAGCTGGAACAAGGTGACTGACTGGCCACCATCTGTTTGCCGGTCATGTAGCTGAAGGGAGGTCATTGCCGCGGTCCTGCCTCCTGCCGCTCCCCTCAACAGCCCTCACTTGTCTGCCCCTTTCCCTTGCTTCTTTGTTCCTCGCCTCCTGCCTGTCTCCTCCACACCCTGCTTCCCCTTGTCACATCTTTCTGCTCCTTCCAGCCTCTGGAATGCATTCAGATGGGTTTGTACTGGGGTGGGGAATGAGGCAGTTGTGGGTGAGAACTGGGCTTCGGAACAGGATTCTGTTATGTAACCACAGACCGCAGCCCTGGCTCCGGCCAAACGGTTTCCAGAAGTGAGGTTTTGGACCACAAGGGGCATAAGACAAGAGATTTTGAAAGGGACAGTTTCTACCACTATCACTCTGAAAAAGAAAACCAGATCACACCATGCCCACCGCAGCAAAGACAGCACAGGGCTTGAGGTGGGGGGGGGGAGGGCAAGAGTTCCTCCCACTCTGGACTTATGAATGATAACAGAGCCTTTGTTTCCATATAGACTCCTGAGGCCTGGATGTTCAGAATGCTGGCTTTACGAATCAGGCTGTGCAGTGCACAGAATGTCAAGGTCAGAGTCAGGAGTGGGGTACATGTCTGCTGTAATATCAGGACTCGGAAGGTAGAGGCAGGAGGCTTAGGAGTTCAAGGGAGTCAAGGAGACACACACACACACACACACACAGGAAATATGCATAAATATATAGTATATATGTATATATGTGTGTGACTATATATGCACATATATATATGTGTGTGTGTGAATGTATATCGTGTGTGTGTGTGTGTGTGTGTGTGTGTGTGTGTGTGTATCTCAAGTTTGAGGTCAGCCTGGACTTCATCAACTCCTGTTTCAAAACAAAACAAGGAGTCAGCCCTTCCTTGAAAACAGAGTCAGGACAATGAGATGCGAGACACAACCCTAACTTGGATCAGGGCCAGAGTTAGGTTTGCATTAAGAGTGACTGTGAGAACTTGGGCTTACATCAAACTGATAAAGTAACTGTATCGCACTGAGATTTAGGTAAGGAATAGAGTAAAAATAAAGTCGATATTGAGGAACATACCCACACTAGAGGAACATACTCAGTTTGGCCTCAGGTTAGACTCAGGGTTGGAGTGATACTGTATTTAGTAGAACGTTGCCTAGCAGAGAAGAGAACCTGGGTTCTGGCATGAAGCTGCCTGGGCTGGAATTCTGGTTCTGCTGCTTTCCTGCTGTGTGATCTTGTGCCTGTCTCATAGTCTGTGTGTAAGACTTCGTGAGTTAGAGATGGCGAGATGACGCGGGAATTAAAGCCTTTGCCTCACAAGCAAAAGGGCCTGAGTTTGGATCCCTGGATCCCACGTAAAAATGCCAGTTGGAAATGGCAGCGGCCTGTACTTCCAGCCTTGAAAGGCAGAGCCTGGGAAACTCCAAAGCAATAAGGAGGTAAAGCATTTGCGAATGATTCCCAGTGTCGCTCTTGGATTTCCACAGGCACACGCATTCAAGCGCCCTCCACTACACCCAGACGTGCACCCATACTCACCTGCCACATACGGAAAAAATAACTAAGCGAGCTAATATTCGCCAAGCACTCAGTATGGTGTGTGACATGGTCAGAGCCATGTCCATGTTGGTTGTGTAAATAAACAGTGGCAGCATTCCATGCCGGTGTTCCACATGGCAGGTGTCCAGACTGGCTGCAGTAATCGTCCCTGCCCGGGGAACTGCCCACAGACTCCATTAACTGGCTCCCTCTCCAGCTCAGCGGGGCCACGCTGAGGGCCGGCCCGTCAGCACGTGTACGCTGGGGATGGTTTTCCAGCTGACATCATCACTGAGTCAAGATAGGTGTCGGGTCAAGGTCAACCCTGGTCCCACCAAGGCCGTTGGCTATCGCGTGCGGCTCCAAGATATCCAGCAAGGCCGGACACTTGTCCGTCCAACCAACTGTCCCTAAAGAGAACCAAGCCCAAGGCCACTTTTCCCAGAAGCCTATGGGAACTCCTCATGAATCTTAAGTCATCTCTCTTGGCACCTGAATTCAAAGATCTGAAGGAGAAGAATTCAGCACAGGAGGAAGGCTTGGTCAGCTGCCTGCCCCGCCAGCCTGGCAGAGTACCCGGAGCCGAGGAAGAGAATGAGGGCGAATCAGGGTTGTGCTCTTAATGGGCTACCGAGGCAGAGTCCCAGCACTGCTCTCCAGGGCTGGCAGCCGTTGAGAAGGGCAAGCGAACAGCTGACAGTGGTTCAGGAGAGCACCCTGTGCTGTGTGAACTTTGTCGGCTCTGTCCCGGCGCTTTGTCCCCAGGAAGAAGCCTATATCAACACGTCTCAGGGTCCTCTGCAAACCTGGGCTGCTTCAAGGAGACCCAGGGACCTTGGAAGTACAGAAGGAAAGGGTGGGAAGGGCTTTCGCCCACAGGCGCCTTGTTGTGCTGTTCTGGGGACACTCACATGACTAGTCACCCTGACTGTTTGCTCCGGGCCCCAACCCAGCACCTCCCAGTGACACAAAAGCTTTGTCTCAGCCTTGATCACCAGCCAAGACCTGCATCTCGGCTCCAACAGCCTCTGCCCTCGCCCCTCTGCCTTACCTCTCTGTTTCTCTTCATTTCTTTTCTCCTTTGCTCTCTTACCATTCTCTAGGCAGACTTCTGGGCCCCTCTCCCTTGTGCAAAGCTCTTTCTCTGCCCCCTCTCAGACCCGAATGCGCCTCTATTAGCCATCAGGTGAACTTGGTGCCAAGCCTGGATGAACACAGAGTTCGTATACATCAGCCCATCCGCAAGACCAGTTTCCTGCCTCTGTTCTCTTGAAACAGCCCAGCCCTCAGCAGGCTTCTTCTATAAGGAAGGCCCAAACCTGGCCATGAGTCGTGTGCCCACCTCCCCCCTCACATTCTGGCATCAGAAGGAAAGCATCTGAGACTTTCCTTCTTGCCTTCAGGCGCCTCTCCACATCACCCTCACCTCCCATCAACCTCATAGCTGCCTTTGACCCTGTTCTCACCCCTAACAACCTGGAGCTGCCTACACATGTGAATCCACTGTGGTCATATCCAAGGTAGACCAGACAGATATCATCCAGGCGACCCTCCCCTAAGTCTAGCATATCCCAAGACCACAGACTCCCCTGCACACTAGACCCACACAGCAGAGGGTCCACATACACCCTGTCCTCCCCACCACTTTCTTTCCTTCCTGGCCCTGAACATCTGATTTGGAAGACTTGGTCAGGCCTTTCCATTTAGAATCCTATTAGGCATCCTCATGATGGGAACAACCCCGAGAGTCAGTTCCTCCCAAGAAAATTTCTGATCCTGACCCTAATTGGAGTTCCAATGTGCTGAGCCCTCCCTCCACACCTGTCAGGTTCTCTTCCACTATCTTTTCTAAAAAGTATTTTTTTTATTTATGCATTTGAGAGAGAGTGAGAGAGCACATATATGCCATGGTGCATGGGCGGAGGTCAGAGCACAACTTTCAGAAGTTAATTCTCTGCTTCCAGGACTCAAACTGAGGTTGTTAGGTTAGCAAGCAATCAGGTCACCAGGTTTGCCCACGGAGCTTTCTCTCTGGCCTCCAGAATTATCTCATCTGATCCTTCCAGAGTTCTACCAGGAACACCCTGGAAGGGCAGAACGAACGGCATGCCACTCTGACTCTCCTGAGGAGGATTCTGCCCACACCCCTCAGCTCAGCCTCTTCCCTTGGCTCTCTCCCGCACTAATTACCAATTAGCACATCAGCAGCAGTTTTTTGTACAGCTGTCCTTCCATCACCCATGCTAGCTCTGCTCCCACCAGCAACCGCGGGCCAGGTCCCTCCCCTACTCCTTAGTTCTTTCAATCCTGGGACAAAGACACATTCCTCTGATCGTTTGCACAGTCCCAGATGAGACATGGTCCACCTCTGGGGCAGGGCAACCTAAGGCTTATCCAGCGGAAGGTCACACCCCAGACAACCTCACCTATCACCAGGCAGCGCAGACGAAAGTGGACAAGGGAAGCCAGGCAACCCCGACCAGCAGCCCCATCTCCCTTTACACCACACAGTGGACACAAGAAAGCAAAACTTCGGCTGGATGTGAAGTCTGATTAGTGATGTTGGAGCTGCTTTTCCAAGGCATCAGCCCTGCAGCTCCCTCTCTACCATCAGTGCACCCCAGAGATGCTTCCTGTGGCCTCAGGCAAGGACAAACCAAAGTGGTCCTTTGCTTTAGGAATGGTGCTCACCCATCAGCCAAATGCTCCCACCCTCTGTTCTTTAGGCAACCAATACCAATGCCAATACCCAGGCCCATCTGAGAGCAACTTACCAGCCCAGGCCAAACCACAGAGTGCAGCCACTATCAGGGGAACACAGGCCCTCATGGTGGGGAGGGAATGGGCTGCTGGATTCTCCAGGAGAGTCAAGGCGAATGTCACAGTGCTCAAATGAGCCTTATCCCCAGGCCGATCCTTTTAAAGACATCAGACTTGTGGATCTGGTGTATCCAGATCCCTCCAGGAAGAAAAAGGGGAGGGAAAGCTCTCAACTGGATAGAAGGGAGAGAAGAGGTGGGGCCCCACAGCTGTTTGAAGAGGGAGAGAGGATGACTAAGCAGGCAGGTAATGCCAGATGTTTAGAACAGGTAACTCGTCCTGCTCATCTCTAGAAAATAGGCCACGCAAGCAGACAATGCAAGATGAACCAAGTTTGGCAGGTTCTTTATCCAAATTAGGGATACAAGTACATCTCCTTGGGAGATCTCTAAACACTCACCTACCTCCAGTCACAGACTGATCTGCTAGTGACTATAAGTCTGGAATTCCAACTCATTGGGATTCCTGGGACTACTGTGATCATCTAGTTCTACTTTTACATGATGTAAAAAGCCCTTCCACAATACCAAGTTCTTGTCAGGCCTTCGACCGTTTGAAGAGTTGCAGTATACCCTCTCTGCTCATCTTCCCTCACAGGTCTCATTCCAGTCCCCTAAGGACTTCATAGCCTATGGCATGCTGACATAGACAAAAATAGATAATCCAAGCCAGTAAGCAATGATACATCAGCACATCCACACAGAGATGACTTGTGGAACAAGAACTCCGTATATTTGTACATATGCTCACAGCTAAGGAAGAATGAATTCTCAACAGGGCCGTCTGTCCACCGGACTATCCAGACAGGGAACCTCACTGTTTCTCCTCCTGCTCAGTACACACATGAAAGACAAGCTCTTTCAAGGGAGCTATTGTGGGACTCCACGAAGCTGGGCATTGGTACTTATATAGGGAAGGGTGAGGAGATGAGAGCGCTGGCATCTCCTAGGAGGCTCTCCTCTGTAATTCTAGCACTGGAAGGTGGATGCAGGAGGTCACAGTCATTCTTGGCTTCACAGTGACTTCAAGAACTTCCTGGGTTACACAAAAATGTTGAACAGAAGAAGGATGGAAGGAAGGATGGAAGGAAGAAAGGAAGGAAGGAAGGAAGGAAGGAAGGAAGGAAGGAAGGAAGGAAGGAAGGAAGGAAGGAAGGAAGGAAGATTATGATGCAGCTAAAAATCTAAAAATAGTGTTTTCATACAAAAGGATAACTGTGAAATGCATTCCTGAACCCTACTTCCACCCAATGCCTTTCACTCCCTAAAGTATACGCTGAAGAAAAAATTATACTTCTTTTTTCCTTCTTCCCTTCCTTCATTCCTTCCTTTCTTCTTTCTTTTTTCCTTTATTCTTTCTTTCTTTCTTTCTTTTTCTTTCTTTCCTTCCTTCCTTCTTCCTTCCTTCCTTCCTTCCTTCCTTCCTTCCTTCCTTCCTTCCTTCCTTCCTCTGTCCTTCTTTCAGCAATCTTTTATATCAGCAATCTTTTATAACCCAGGCAGACCTTGAACTCACTATGAACCAAAGGTGACCTTTAACCTCTTAGCCACCTTCTGCACAGCTGTGGTGGGAGAATGGAGGAGCGTGAGGTCCAGAGAAAAGGGATGTGGCTGAAGCTGCTAGTGCCAGGGTCCAGGAGGCAGTCCGCCTCATAGATGAGGGCAATACATTCTGTCAGTGGATATTTATTGAGTGACCATTATGTCCCAAGTCCTCTGGAAACTGGTTGTTGCTGGCATGGAGGATGGATGACATTGAGCCACTGTAGAAGTAGCCCCACTCACTTCCAGGCTACCAGTGGGAACCAGGGTCTGCCAAGATCAGGAAGCCATGGATGAGAATGCCCAGAGACGTTAATGGGGACACACGCCAGGCCAGTCTACTCCACCACGCTGGTTCTATAAAACTAAAACTAAGTGTTTTCAGAAGGGAGGCAGAGCCCGGAAGGACCTTGCAACTGGCCTGGGTTTACCTCCTGAAGGACCCTAACACTTAAAGATGTTGGATTTCCAACTTCCATCTGGCTATGATCTGAGAGTGCACAGCCCCTGGAGGGGGGTCTGGGACAGTCCCCCACATCTGCTCTTACTGTGTGAAGTGAGATGCCTTTCCCACTTCAGTTTGAATGCTGCACAGCAAGTTTGGGTTTCCAAGGTTTTCCCTTTGAAGTCTGTGGGCATTCTAACACGCAGCATCATAAGCACTGCCTGCCCTGGGCCCACTCATCCCAGCGTCTTGGGCTGTGCATCTGGTTCAGCCGGCCACACCCACGGCTCTTCTGCCTACAGAGCCCTCTGCTCACCCTCCTTGCTTGCCGGGTCTATCTGCCACTCATCCTCCATCTTCTGCCTTGTACTCTGCTCCTGATATTATCCTCTGTGCCTTTGACATGTCACCGCCTCCTGGGATGGCTCTGCCACTGCCAGTGTGGTTCACTTAACCCCTGCACTGCTGCCTACTTTTTTTTACCCACATCAGTGGTTTCTTTAGCCCATGTCTGAAATTCCTTGAGATAGGGATCCTGGGTCCTCTTAGCTCCTTTGTAGAATTACCCTTTTTGTGTTAGATAACTGTCAGCACATGTCCAGACCCAATAATTAATTCATGCTTGAATGCATGAGGGAACTGGGCAGCCTTTCACTTGTTCCTTGTTCCTAAAGACTTGAACGAAGATGATTAGAAAAAAAAAGAGGTGTGGTAGTTAGCTACAGGTGTCAGCTCAATGATTGACGGCTTCAGTTCTGGTCACACATTAAAGTACTTAAATCCTAAGCAAGCATGCAGGAGATTGTCTAAGTGATGGGGTGAGACTCAGCCCATGGTGGGTGGAACTATGCTCTGGACAAAGTGGATAAGATGGAAGGAACTGATAAAGGAAGCTGGCATTCTTTAGCATACATGGACAGATATGCCATCTGCAAGGGAAGTTTGCCCTTTTCTTAGCAACCCTGTGAATATGATACAACCAGCTCCCTCAGCCCCTGATGTTGGCATGAGTTCTTCTGCCAAGCTGGAGTAAGAACTGTAGCCAAACAATTGTAAGCTAGAATAAAACACCTTGCTTCCCTGAGCTATTTGATCATGGATTTATCAGCAATGTGTAGGCAAACTGCAACAAGAGGTAAATAGACTGACCCTGCTAGGCTGTGACGGATGCAATATATACTTTAGGGATTGAAAGGCATTGGATGGAAGTGAGGTTCAGGAAGGCATTTCAGTTATGCTTTTATATGAAACACTATTTTCAGCTGCATCATATTCCTTCCTTTCTCCTCTCTCTCTCTCTCTTTCTCTTCTCTCTCTTTCTTCTTCCTTTCTTTCTCTCTTTCTTCTTTCTTTCTCTTACTTTTCCTTTCCTTCTTTCTCTTTCTTCATTCTCTTTCTCTCTCTCTCCTTCCTTCCTTCCTTCCTTCCTTCCTTCCTTCCTTCCTTCCTACTTCCTTCCTTCCTTCCTTCCTTCCTAACTTCCTATTAGTCCTTTTTTCTTTCAACAGCCGTTGTAACCCAGGCAGACCTTGAGCTCACTCTGAATCCAGGAATCACTCCTACCTCCATCTCCCAATGCTAGAATTACAAGTGAGAGCCTTCTGGTATGTATATATGTATATTTTGGTCTGATGGAAATTTTGAGGGGAACCTAAACCCTCAAGCCATCTGCTGTGGTGGGATTGTGGTTTGTCTCCCAAGAGCTTGTGTATTTGAGATTCTCAGACCAAGTGTGCTAATGTAGAAGGGGTAACTCTTTAGGTGGCGGAGTTTAGTAGAAGCTCATTGTGGGTGTAGCCTACAGAAGGGGTTAGGAGTCTTCATAGGGCCCCCAAAATTAATTCTCACTAGGAGGTTGTTAAGCAGGAAACAAGTCTGGCCTTTCTGCTCACACTGGCTTCCAATCATACTGAGCTGTCTTGTTCCTGCATGTGCTTCTGCTAGGACGTTATACACCACTGAGCCCTCAGCAGGGACTGAATCAATGGAACTGTTCCTTCCTGGACTTTCACACTCCAACATGTACACATGTGAGCTCTTTTCTAAGCCAGATGTAGTGATGAAACCAGAAATGCCAGCATTCAGAGGGTCAAAGCAAGAACATGGCAAGTTCAAGACAAATGTTTGTCAAATATTTCAGAGTCACACTCTGTCCCCAACAAAACAGCAAAACCCCTTTCTTTTCTCTAGGAAATTATCTGGTTTGTAGCACTTTGCTACAGCAATGTAAAATGGACTAATAAAATGCCCTAATATGCTGTACTTTGGCATATAACTTAAAGAGACAGCCAAAATGGTTACCAGACAGAACTCAGGAATCTAACAGCTTCTGAGTCCATAACATATCAGAGAACTGATCTGACCTTTATTTGGGTCCCAGAGTAGCAACCTGTCTACCTGAAAAACTTGTAGAACAATAGGTAGCAGTGCCAATGTTTTTCCATATTGCTTATGCCGAGGGAAAATTACTATTGAAGGTCCTCAGACTCCATCGACTTTGGAGAAGATCTAGGCTCAGCATGCATAGAAGGATGCAGACGAGTTGGACATGGAGAGATAAGGAGGCTTGGGGAGACAGCAAGACAAGATCAACAGAAGATGTTCCCCGGGCTGCCCAGGTGCCAGGTGCTGACAGAAGGCACCTCTTCAGCTTCTTGCCCTAGGTGAGTTGGCAGAGTCGAGCTGACCTGGCTTCGTAAAAAGATGACAACACACAGGACCGGCAGGAGCAGTTCCTGAGCCATGTGTGAAAAATCTACACTCTGTCAAAATGATCATAATTATTGTGTTAAGGGGTTGGGTTGTGAGAAATCCCGCCCCCTTGTCATGCATTCATCCGTTTACTCATTCCCCAATTGGGTGTCACTATATGAGCCAGAAACTCAGTGTCGGAGGAAGGGGAAACTGACCCCAAAGCCTGGCCACTTGTTTAGTTCCAGCTCCGTCTCTCACCAAATGTACAACTCTGACCTCTTGGTCTGTAGATGTTTCCCCAAGTAAGAGACCCCTAAAACAAGACTGTTTTGAGGACTGAATGAGTTAATACTTGAAAACTTATAGGACAACACCTAGAGAATAGTGCCTACCACATAACAGGACTGGGTAAGCATTCGCTATTCATTTTTTTTTAAAGGAGGGGGCTAAGGTCGTAGTTGGTACAGTACTTGCCTAATACATACAAGGATCTGGGTTTGATCCATAGCTCAAGGCCAGGCTTGGTGGGGTCCATCTGCAGGTACAAGTGGGAGCAGGAAGCTCAGAAGTTCAAAGTCCAGTATGAGTGGGAAGAGAGAGTAACGGGGGTGATTATGATAAAAACACATTCCATACATGTATGAAAATGTTATAATAGACCCATCATTATGTATAATTAATATATGCTTATAAAATTTAAAAATATAACTTAAAGAAAAATAAGTTCAAAGTCATCCTTGGTTGCATAGCAAGCTTGAGGTCAGCCTGGGATGTGCGTCCTTGTCTGAAGAAAAAGGGGGTGGATACTCAACTTAGATATGATGGCTAGGGAAAGCCTCCTTGAAAAGAATGGCGTTTGAAATAGAGATACAGGGCTGGAGAGATGGCTCAGGGGTTAAACCTCTGCCTCCCAAGCAGAAGGACCCAGATCTCACATAAAAATGTCAGTAGAAATGGCAGTAACCTACACTTCTGGGCTTGGAAGGCAGAGCCTGGGAAATCCCAGAGCAAAGCAAAAAGCAAGCAGAGTAATCTAGGATGATTTCTGATACACACACATACAAACAGAGACACACACACACGCACACGCACACGCACACGCACACGCACGCACGCGTATATGCAAAAAAGACACATGGAATGAGAAAATGTTCCCTTCTGACTTTATAATGTGATGTTTCTTTCACGCTTTCAAAAATAAGTTTAAATTTAAAACATAAGCACTCTCGTATTTTCATGTCAAGGTCAAATGGACCTTCAATGAGTCACTTTTAATTTGCTGAAATCCAAAGGTGACTGCAGGACTTCAGAGTGTGGTCTGAAGTCTGGGGGCCATTGTGTTCCCCACGAAGCTGAAACTTAAGGCTGAGGTCAGGAACTATTCAGTGGCTCCAATCTCCAAGGCCCACTATGCCATGATCTGTAGCCCTCTACAACCACTTGGTGTAAGGATAAAACCCACCACAAGTAGAGGAATAGAACTACTGAGAATCCAAACCCACTCACGACTCTCCCTGCAAGACACGGGTGTTCTTCAGGGTGCCCTAGCAGAGCTGGGTGCAAGCTGCCCCTCTGCTTCCCATTCTGTGATCCCCAAGGGCCTGCAACACTCTATCCCCTTCAATATTGGTCCAGACCTTATGGTAAGCACCCCCTAATGCCATTGCCTTCAGTTTTTTTCTTTCTGTTTTTCCTCCAATCAACCATTAGATTATTCATTAGAGTCTTCCCCAAGTTAAACATCCACATAAAGTCTTCTACACACAACCAGAATTCAAGGAGTAGAAGTCGGGAATTGTATGTTGGGCAGGTTGTGGAGAGAAGGGGACAGTACCTAGTAGAAGGAAAAACTGAGAGCGCCTTTGAAGACACGGCTGGCAGGGTATCGCCTTTCCATAGGCAGCCACTCCTGGAGGCTGCCACCGGGGGATGTATTGCCAGGTTATGACATCCACCTAGAGCCGCGATTATAGAGTGTGAAATGTTCCCAAAAACTTCCAGTTTTACCAAAGATGAAACTGATGTCCAAGAAGAGGAAGAACTTGCCTAAAGCCAAGTATCTGCTGGCCTAAACGCCTCTGGCTACTTCCCCGTGCAGCCACAAGTTCTGACTGGTAGGATAAAGAACTTGTCCAGGTGGTAGCATAAGCTGCAACTGTCCTTCTGTTGGGCTCAGAGTGTTTGTCTAGCATGTGAAAGGCCCTAGGCCCATCTTGACCATGTGTGGTAGATACATTTATCAACTTGACAATTGAAAGATGGAGCTTCACATTTGTAAAGTATTAATAGTTGAGTTAAATGCTGAGCAACCCGGCAGGAGACTGTCCACTTGATGGGGAAGACCCAACCCATGGTGGGTGAAACTATACCCTGGGCAGGCAGCCAAGATGAAGGAAGTCAGCTTAGTACGGTTTGGCATTCTTCAGCTCCAAACTGCTGAATTACGTGAGCGTGAACCCACAGCAGTACTTCTTTAGCTGGTTCAGTGAGTGGACATACTTCATCATACTTGCACAGACATACCGTCTGGAGGGTGAGGTTTGTCCCTCTCTCAACCATCCTGTGGATATGACGTGTCCACTTCCCTTGGCCTCTTGTGTTGAATGAGCTCTCCTGCCAAGATGGACAAGAAATGAACCAGACGATTGTAAGACAGAAGAAAACCTTTGGGTCCTCCTTAAGCTGTCTGGTCATGAATTTATTGGCAATTTGCAAAGCGCAGTGTGAGAACATAAAAAGATTTTCTGGTATCAATCATAGCCCAGAAGTCTTCTACTCCTTTCACTCATCCCTGCAAGACGCTTCACCCTCAGGTACCACCAAGCTGGGCGATGGGAGAACACTACTGGCTGATGATCCAGGATCTGAGAGAGGCATAACTGAAACGGCAAGAGGACGTGTTCGGGCCCAAGTGGAGACTTAGTACAGGTCCATGGCCCTGGAAAAAGATCAATACTTTGAGGGCATTTGGGAAACATGTATTTTCTAGACTACGGCTCTGTGGAAGGGAAGGAGGAATCAAACACAACACTCAGGGCTGGTGAAATGGCTCAGTGGGTAAAGACACCTGTTATGGGCTCCTCCCTTAAGTCAATCAGCAGGGCCTGTCAATCATCTGGCTTGGACTCCATCTCCCCAAAAAGCTGATTCTCTGAAGATGTGTGAAGGAGGTGGGAGGGTTAATTATTTCTTTGATGAGACCATGTACAGACGATAGCAGACACCCACAGACTGAGGCGCAAGCTATGGCTTCCACTGAGGAACACTGTTTGCCTCCCTGCTTTTTGAGCTCTAAGCTGAAATGATGCAAATTTTCCTTTTCTTTCCTTCTATACTTTTTTCCCCCAAACCTAAGCATGCTTCCCTGACACAATGGGCCTTTTTGTTATCTCTCAGATTCTCTTATCTCACCTCCTTCCAGCAGCTACCAGGATTTACGACTTGCCTGTTCTGTCATTTCTTTTTCCTTCAAACTCTAATAGAATGGCCTTAGAATTTCTTTTTTTTTTCTGGGTCTTTTTAAAAATTCCTTCATTAATGGGACTAAGAATCCAAACATGTAACCTTAATTTCCCTAGCAACATAAGGAAAGAACTGACTTCCAAGTTATTCTGACCTCCACAGACACACTGTGGCATGCTCCCCTCTCTTAAACGAAAAAATAAAAATTTTTTTTTTGTAATAAAAGCACAGCTAGGTCAGTTTGTTCCAGTCACTAACAGATATGCCCGGCTCTGAAACAGGTGGCTTGCAACAGGGATGAACCGGAAGCACCTCAGCTCACGGCAGAGCTTTTTAAACTGGTAGAGGAGGTACACTCTGAGACCACATTCCAGCACGGCAGCAACCCTGGGGGTTGGCAGCCCTAAGCTTTTGTTACCCTCTAACTTGACCCTGAAACATCTTTCTTCCGAGGGGCCTGGGTGATCACACCATGAAGCCAGGACTTGCCTGGCTCATTCCCAGAGCCTCTGTCAGACCCTCACTCAGTCTTAGGACGTGAAGGGTCCTCGGAATGAAGACGAGCCAAAGGATTCTGCCTGGGCCTGGTCCCTGTGGCTCAGGGAAGTGACCCTGGACATGCCAGCGATGTAGGCAGGGGCAGTACTAATACCCATCCAGTTACTTCACCCAGCCACCCTGTCATTAAGCCGTTATGTGACCTTAAGCAAATCTATCTGTGCCTGACTTCCTTTGACTATGAAACCAGGGTAAAAAACACCTGTGGTTCCTATTCTAACATCAGGATAAAAATAAGATAATGGATGTGAAAGTGTGATGAAGGAAAAGATAGAAATACTATTTAAATCTGTCTATTATTATCATCATAAATCTTGTGAGTAACGGCAACCTTAGAACATCTACGCTTTGCTGCTTGCAAGGAGACTGGCCTGTGACCCTGGGCTGCTGGGGAGGGAGGTGAGGAGGGGAAGTGGGGGCTCAGGGCTGAGAGCTTGTGACAGCAGGCCTGCCCCCACCTGGTTCTAGCTCAGACCTGAGATAAGCATGAGGCTCAGCCATGGCTTAGCTTGCCTTCCTGTGCTTGTAGGGCTTGGGGGACTGGAAAGGGCTGGGTCCAGCTGCCTCCTCTCACCCACCACCTCTTTAGCTTTTTACAAGGTGCCTGGCCTGCTAGAGAGGCACGACTTTTCTGGTTTAGTCCAAGCCTGGCCCAGCCTGCTAGCTGCAGCGCTCACAAGGGGGATGGAGGAAGGACATGGACATGTGTAGTGATTTCCCTTTGTACTGCACGCGCGCAGTTCCACCTACTTTTAACAAATTTTGTTTTTGTTTGTTTTTTTTTTAATGCTGGACCTCAGGCCTCCCTCTTTCTCAGCTCATCAGTGACTCCCTCCTCACATTACACAGGCCCAGAGGCCTCTCTGCCCCACTCCGTGCTGAGCATCACAAGGTGCCCGGAAGGTAGAGTCTGTCCACTTCTTTGGCTTCCTGTCCTCCAACCGAGACCCCTTCTCCTGCATCCCAGATTCTTCTGGTCCCGGTGTCTCCTGTCAACCCTGGATCTCTCCTAACAGGCTCAAAGGTGTACTGCCTGAAGGACCGTGAAGCAGGAAGGTTGCAGGACTGTCACAGTAGACGACCCACCAAGGAGCCAAGAATTAATTTCCACTGGGAGGCAGGTGTGACCAGAGAGGATATAAGCAGGCGGAGGACACTGCCTGTCGTGTTGGCAGGCCGGCGTCACCATGGAGTCAGTGAGGATGGGAAAGTCATCCTGACCGGCACTGCCTCACCGGAACAGTAGACTTAGAAGACAGGAAGGCTCCTAGGACGCCTGACTCACGAGCCAACCGTCGCCATTGTTCAGCCCTGAGCAGATGCTTGGGCGCCCTGAGCCTCCCTCCCCGCCCACAGGCTAGGCAGCTGGTTTGGTCACTCCGGTGATTCCATCCAATGGCTTAACCTGCACCTCACCGCAGAAGATGCCGCCCATCCTTCGGGCCGCTTTGGCAGAGCCCTGTCTGTCATTAACAGCCGCAGCCATCATCACACCCAACTCACAGGTGGAGAAATGAAGGTAAGCATGCTCCTGGACGTCCTCAGTTTACTTAGGCCTGAGGCCTCATGTCCTAACACTGTCACCCTGCTGAGGGCTCTGATCGTCCCTAGGAGCAGCTGACCCAATGTCTCCATGACCCGTGGCTGAGTAGTCTGGCAGTGCATGAGATCAGGGGGGAGACAGGGTGTGCGCCCCCTCTCCCCGTCCCTGCAGGAATGAGCTTGCTTATTGCAGATGCCTGAGGATTCTACTACTGTGGAGTCCATTTGGGGTCACCTTGGAAGTTACGAGGCTTCTCTCAGGTCACGCAATGTGCCCAGAGCTGCCAGGCTCCAGAGCAAGGGGGGAAGAGAGTGGCATCCCTGCCTGGGTATAGATTAGACCCAGGCAGAGAGTGCAGTGGGGATGGGAGGACTTCACTCATTCAGAACTTGAGGGGTCACTCATGGTCCTGTAAGCCCATCAGGCTTCAGCATATGCTGCCTTGTTTTTATGACCCAGCTGGACCAAGGACAGGAGAGGATGGTAGCTTCATCTGGACAGTCATAGTCACTTTTCCAGGGTACCGATGGTCTCCTGGACACCAGGGACAGTGCTGGGGCCCATGAGGTGGCAGTCAACTTTCCTGGAGCCCACTCTGATGCCAAGTGAGGCGGTGGGGTTGCTCGGTCAGCACCCTGGAAGCAGCAGCAGCATTCCCCACCTCGCTTTCTCTGCCCCGCCCTCTCAGTGGGTCGGAACACACATATCTTTGTTAATTTGTGGGAACAACGAGGCTCCTCAGGGACCACCACTCCAGGCCACAGACCTGCCCACACCCAGCTGTTTATCTCAAATGTGTGGAAAGAAAAGCAGGACTCACTCCCTGTCCCCTCCCCTGGGAAGACCCCACCTTACCACACACATCCAGGGTCTCTGACTACCACTGTGGAAACAAGCCCACCGGCAGCAGAGCCTTGGGGTGCAGACTCTGAAAAACAAGGAAGCAAGCAAGCAAACAAACAAACAACTGGTGTGAACAGTTCTCTGTTAAGAATAGAGTCCCACATCTTGTGGCTCTCCAAGCCACTTCAGGGCGTCCATGTCTCCCGTTCCTTGGCCCCCTGAGGCCAGTTCAGTTTCACTCCAAGAACCTCTTTAGCCGACAGTCCTCACGGGGGGACAGCTGCCTCCACACTGCCTGCTCCGGGGCCTTGGGTCCGTTCTGCGGAGAGCCCTGCCCAGCAACGGCTGGCCCGTGGACCTCTGGCTCTGGCCGACTCTGGCCTCACAGTGGGAAGCGCCTGCTCCACACCCAGCCTTTCCTCAAGGCTCCAGCTCCCGGGACAGGCGGGACAGTTCCCGCTGGTTGTCGATGACCTTCAGCTGCTGGACATAAGCCCAGGTGCTGGCTGGACTCCGGGTGCTCAGAGACTGCTCAGAGCCTGGGGGTGGAGGGGGCATTAGGGAGTCATGGCAGCCACTTCAGCTGAACCCATCCTGCCCGTCTCCAAGGCGTGGCCTCAGCTTTCCTCCTCCCCCATCACCCTGCTGCCTCCACGCCAGTCCTGGAACACTGTCTCCCACCACAGATTTGGGGTACAGAGGACCACTGTGTTTTGAAAAGGCTTTAAAAAAAACCAAGAAGATTCCCCCTTCCCTAGCAAGATCTTAGCATGGTGTCCACATTAATTCCAAATTAACTAAAACTAGATGGATATGGTGGTACACGCCTATATACAGAACTCAGGGATCCGAGGGAAGAGGACGGAGAGTTCCAAGACCTTATCTTGAAAAACTCAAAAAGCATTTGGAGAGAGCTCAGTTGGTAAAGTGTGTACCTTCCAAGCATGAGGACCTAAGCTTGATCCCCAGAGCCCATGTTCAAAAACAAAACAAAACAAAACAAAAACAAAAAAATCCCAGTGTTGGGAAGGGGGGACAGGTACCTTGGGCATACTGGTCAACCAGTCTAACCCACTGGTGAGCTCCAGACCAGTAAAGATCTCGCATCAAAACAAAACAAAACAAAAAACAAGGAAAGGCACTTGAAGTTGCCCTCTGACCTCCACATGCATGTGCACACAAACGCACGTGCACCTACATGCATGTGAACTTGTATGTACGTACAAAAATAAAATGAAAATAAAGCCTCACGTGACTCAGGTCCACTTAAATCAGAAGGCTGGAGTCGAAGGACTTTGGTTCCAGTGGACCACTAACCTTCTCTTTAACTTGAGCACCCAGCTCTGTCCCTGGCACCTGGCAAGTGCCCGGGGAATCTCAGCTCTGACAACTACCGTCAGCACCCGCACGTCACCACTTACACGTGGAAATTCTTGATGTCTGGCTGTCCTCGTGGACATGGGAGACTCGGTTCCTGAGTGGTGAGAGAGGCACTGGGTGGGGTGAAAGTGGGAAGTGAGAGAGGTGGCCATGCCAAGACTCTCTAGGGGCACCAGAGAGCTCCCACCCAGGGGGACCAGCCGCCTCTCACCGGTGCTGTGGCTCCGACAGTGGTGTAGCATCCGCACGGCTCTGGCCATCATGCGCTGCGGACAACACAACATGACATGCTACACAAGCTCCTAAGGACCGGGGGCTGCAGGAGAGGAGGGGAGCTGCTCCATCTCGCTGCACCCAGGGCCTAGTAGGGAGCAGGTGGTGGCTGAAGGTTAGAGGTCAGGAAGGACTTTAAGAAGAGGCTCTCTTGGGGCTGGAGAGGTGGCTCAGGGGTTAAGCCTCTGCCTTGCAGGTGGACGGTCCTGACTTCGGATCCTAGACCCCACATATAGACGCCGGGTAGAAGCGGGGCGGCCTGCACTTCTGGTCCTGGTAGGGTGGAGCCTGTGAATCCCGGGGCAGAGTAAATAAGGAGGAGGTGGAGGTCGTCCATGGTGGTTCCCGAATTCGTCCGTGGTTCTACACACACATACACACACACACACACACACACACACACACACACACACACACACGCACAATTGAATAAAAAAAAAAAAAAGAAGAGGCTCTCCTTAAATGGTAAGATGTTCAGGCTATTGGTCCAATAGCCCCGAGAGAGAGCAGACCCTCCAGAAAAAAAAGAGGAAGACTGTTCAACAAGAATACTTCATAGCTGTAACTTTTTTCCTTTGCATGTTTTGTAGGCATGTGTACAAGAGAGCACTTGAGTGTGTGCCTACGGAGGCTCGAAAGTGACATTAGGAATCATCCTGGATTGCTCTATCTTCTTATTACTTTGTTCTTGGGATTCCTAGACTCTGTCCTCCAGGGCCAGAATGGGCCTGCTATTTCCGCCCAGTATTTTTATGTGGGATCTTGAGATCTGAACTCAGGTCCTTTTGCTTGCAAGGCAAAGGCTGTAACCCCTGAGCCATCTCCTCAACTTTTTGAGATGAGCTCTTGCTATGTAGGCCAGACTGGACTTGAACTCAGCATCCTGCCCCAGCCTCCGAGTGCTGGCACGTACCGCTACATCCTGCTTCCTTACAGCGAGTTCCAGCCACCCATCCACCCCTGCCATATCGCCAACCCACACCAGTGGCGGGAGCCCACTTTCCTTGAGCTTACCATCTTCTCAAAGTTGATAAGGTTCTCTACTAGTGTGTGGTTTCCTTCGTGGATGAAGGTCATGTCTGCAAAGGGATGAGTTTGGTCACGTGATCCCACTTTCCTTCACAGTCCAGAAAGGTAAAGGGGCAAAGCAGGAAGCCTGGGTCTGTCCCACCTACGCTGCCCTCAGCCGCTAGCTTCCTCCAGGCACGGAGACGCTGGCGTCTCTTGGGTCTCGGATCACAGCCTCCGGTATAGTCCTGTCACTTTATTCTCTTGACCCCTCTTCCGGCCTGAAAACCCCTAATGCAGATCTGTACTCCTGACTCTCTGGGTGTCAGAGCTTGAAATATGTTGGGGGAGGATGAACCCGAGGGTGAAGGCAGATGATGGAGGGTCCTACCTTTAAGAAGCAGTGGCATGAAGGGAATGACAGGAGGGGACAGCTTGGTGAGCGCCAGTCGATATACTCGATGGTTCCATGAAGGGTCCTGGGAGGGAAGAAGCCACTCTGAGGGGTCCCTGTGCGTGACAACCAGCCGCAGACATTGCCACCGCTCAATACCCCGCGATACCAAGGAGCGGTCAGGCACCCCTCCCCAGGGCCGCAGCCTCTCCTTAGCAGGGAACTCATGAGAGTCGCAGCCTCTCCTTAGCAGGGAACTCGTGAGAGCCGCAGCCTCTCCTTAGCAGGGAACTCATGAGACAGGCCCAGGCTCAGGGAGGGAAGACACGACGCGCTCCGCACTTACCAGCAGCCTCTCCAGGGCTGAGTACAGTTTCCGGACCTTGTGGGGCAGCCGCTGTGAAGGAGCGGCAGGTGAGGGACTAAGGCTGGGATGAAAACCCCACCTTAGCTACCCACCCCCCAGGAGGGCAGAGGCCTGTCCCGCACGGCACTGGGTCATGCTGGGATACCTACCTCCCAAGTGTGGGCCAAGCGGCTGATGGCTGAATTGCTGAGGCCAAACATGATGGCAAAGAAAGAGTTGAGATTCTTCTGCTCCTTGAGGCTGTGAGCAGAAGACACCCTCAGGGGAAAGGCCAGGGTAGGCTGGGGGAGTGGGGGGGGCCCAGGCAGGCCAGTACACCTCTGTGGGGTCAAGGGAGGACTCAGAGATCCAGGAGCAAAGGGGAGGGTAGATTGGACAACACAGAGGCCAGGGAAGGGGCTTGAGAAAGGGCACCACACCCCCCACGGTCCCAACAGGCACTCACTGGGCAGCCAGCTTGATGAACTTCCGAAGCAGCTGGGCCCGCGGGCCGGGCACAGGACAGAGGCAGAGTTCTGTGGCCACCCAGTACTGCAGCTCGTTGAAACGGCGCATGAAGCGCTCCAGGTTGGCAGTGGTGACGTCCCGTAGGTGCTGGGGTCCCAGCACGTAGTGGATCAGCTCCACCTGGACAGGGCATAGGACAGGTCAGTGTGCCAGGCCCAGGGTCTCTCCTGCTCCCCCACACACACCTGTCGCACCTGGTGGATGCTGTTGAAGAGGTTCCAGTCATGGTCCGTCAGCTGACCTGCCAGGTCCTTGGCGCTCACTAAATCCAACATCTCAGCAGAGCCCAGAGTGGGCCCCAGCTGCTCAGGGTGGGGGGTCTGTGGGAGAAGAGTGCTCAGGGGCAGGGACTGGGTAGTGAGAGAGGGCTTAGGGCAAAGATTCTGCCTGCGACCAAAGAGGTGACAGACAAGGATACTGCAAAGTGTACGTACGTATGTATGTGTGGGGGGTCTCATGGGGCTGTGAGAACTGGGAAAGAGGTGGGGGGGTTCACACAGTGTCATTTCTTTGGTTGTCCCCCATGTGGAGACCTCTCCTGGAAGGGCCCCTGTGCTCTGGAAGTTCCCAGCTAGGGTGACTCTTCTTGGGATCTCCACGTCAGCTCTGACCAGCTCCTTCCTCTTTTCCCTGACACGTCCCTCTTCTCCCTGTGCCCCGAAGCCCAGCCTACTGCCCAGGGCTCTTTCCCACGCACTGACAACCTGCCTGCTCCTACCAGCTCGTGCACTTTCTGTGGGTCGACAACAAAGAGCCGCTCATTGAGCCCCAGGGATGTGGCAACGCCGCGGGCATCCGGCTGCAGGCCGATGGCATCTGCAGGGAGAGCAGAGACTGTGCTGAGTGTGGGCCAGGAGGGAGGCAGGGACCAGTGGAGGCCAGGTGGAGGCCTTCCCAGGAAGCCCTGTCTATTTGGGGTGGCCCTTCTTCCCTGGCATGAGCAGCGGCTGGGCGACAGGCGGGCTCTACATGTACAGGTGCACATGCCCACACCTCCGCACCACCCAGGGGAGTACCCAAGACAGACCTAGGGTGAGGTTTCAGCTTTCCCGGAACTTCGGTTTCCTCCTTTGTCAAATGATAGACAAATGGATTCACCCTATTTCCCAGGTGAGTCGATTTATGTAAGAGTGACTGCAAGTATGGGACGCAAATAAAAAGCAAGAGGTGTCTTATCTAAGCGTTAGTGTTGACTTGTGTCAACTCTGTGTATGTGGACCCTGCTGTGTTTTCAGTCTTGTTTCAGTTTCCAGTCCCTAGGTCAGCGACCTTCAAAACAAGGCACTATCCACATGGGGCCCATAAGATGGCTTGGCAGGTAAGGTACCTGTGCACAAATCTAATCTCCAGAGCTTACACGGTAGGAGAGAAACTGAGTATGCTATGGCAAGTATGTCTCTCTCTCTGTGTCTTTCTCTCATCCTCCCCCAAAATAAATTTTAAAAAAAAATGACTATCCATGTGCTCAAAAGAAATCACCAGCTTTTCTATTTCATGTACTATTCTCCTTTGTTTTGGATTTCTACTTTGTATATACAACGTTAGAATCACATAATATTGGTGAAGTGTTTTATGTATGTTATAAAGAAATATGCATTTAGGGGGTTGTAATAAAACATTGACAGCTGCCATGGGTATTAATCAGTGGTCTGAAAATCAATATAAAGAGATGCCCCGGGGTGGACAAGATGGTTCAGTGGATAAAGGTGCTGCGTGCAAGCCTGAAGACCTAAATTGATTCTTGGAGCCATCTGATGGGAGGAAAGAGTAAGTCCCAAAAGTTTTCCTCTGATCTCCACTCCTGGCACATACTCTCTCCCTCCTTTCTCTGTCTCTCTCTCAAAAAAATAAATTAAATATTTTTAAAATTTACAAAACAGCCAGCACAGAGTATGACTTTCAATAAAGATGGACTTTGGACAACTGTAACTCACCAGGTAACCACCAGAGGGCAGTGCTTCTCAGAGCACACCTCACAGGAGAGATGGGGTCTCTGCTCACTTTCTCCAGGGACAGGGTTTTTCTTGGCTCCATCCTTGCCAGGATTCTCTAGCTTCCCCCAATTCCTGACAACCGGGCTCCCGCTGACAGACCTGAGATGCATCTGATTCTCCAAAAACAGGTCCTGACAATCCTGATGTGATAGTCTAGACGCGTGCTTCTCCCCCCACTTCTACCCTCCTTCTCCGGGTTGCGGGCCTGAGGAGTGTTATCTGTGGCCTACAGCCACAGTACTCCCTGCTGGTAGATAGCATGTGACTGTGCTCATTGACAGGCAAGGAAACGGGGACGCAGATAGGTTAAGTAACTTGCCCACATCACACAGATAGAGAGCCGTTGGTATGAGATGCCAGCATAGCACTGGGACAACCAAGCTATGGTTTTTACCACGCAGCGGACTTGTCACAGCCTCTAGGGCACTGACAATACAGAGCACATAGCTGCCCAGAGCTGACCCTCAAAAATGTCTACACACTCGAGGGCTATCAAAAACTCAAAGGCCAACCACAGGCTTGCCGACTGCAGAGCCTCGGGGACCTGCTTTAATCCCCTTAAGCTCCTGCAGCCCTGGCTGGAAATGGTATGAAATTACCCCCTAGGGGAGTGTGATGGGCCTAAGTGAGCAGATAAGAACGCCAGTCAACACTCTTCTAAGATCTAATCCTAAAACTCCTCTAGGAAACAAGACCTCTGACAGCGATGATCTCAAACACCTGCCCCAGCCACTGCCAGTGAGCCAACAGGCCGGATCCGGCTCTGAGACCCAGGGGGAAGCAGCTAGAGGAGACGTAACTATCCCTCCTCAAATGCAGGGCATGATCCTGACAGTCTGAGGTCTGAATTCAGAGGTTCGAGCACAGACGGAGAGGGCGCTCATCCCGATTCAGGGAGTCAACCCAGAAACACAACTCACCACCTGCGGAGTTGACCTTGACCAGTACCCGCCCCTTGGTGTGGTGGTCCTCCCGAGCCAGTGCCGCCAGCACCTCTCTCACGGTGACCGTCACCGGCAGCCGCAGCGTCAGTACCGTGTGGTCCGGCCGGCAGATATCATAGGGGACTGAAGAGGAGGAAAGATTGAGCTGTGAAAAGGAGGGTGATTGGTCTCCCCACCCCGCCAGGAACTCCAAGAAGCTGGGAATGGGGTAAAGAGAGAAGAATGGTCAATCTGGTGGGAAGCCTTGAGCCCAGGGAAGGTGCCTGGTGGTGGGCTGTAGCAGAGACTCTGAGGAGAACCACTCCCCCGCCCCTTTGCCCAGGGAGACGACAGCCAAACGAAGCGAAGACAGAGAGTGTCACAGTCAGCTGGTATCTGGCTTGGTCACCTGCCTTTGTCCCCAACTCGGATAGCACCAGAGCCGCTGGGGAGGGGCTCCTCCTGGCTGGGGAGCCACACAGGTACATTTCTGGCCTGGGAAAGAAGAGAAGGTAAGACTCCAGAGCCCAGGGGTCTACCCCAGGCTCAACCTGTTGGGATAATACAAGGGAGACCTTCGTCCTCACCAGCAGGGACACAGCACCACGCCATCGAAAGCTCTGCGTGCCACATGGGCTCAGCTAAGGCACAAGCTAAGGCACCGGGGAGACATAGGCCTGAGGTGGGCCAAACTATGCTGTGCCACCAGGAACAGGCCCAGAGCTCGTCTGGTGCAAGCAGCTTAGCTGCTACGCTCAGTTTCTCCCCCTTTCCCTCCTTCAGTCACCGTTTTCTACAAACCAGGCTTTGTTCTAAGCCTCTCAACATTCATGGTGGCTCTTGGAGAAAGGTAGCGCTTTTATTCTCATTTCATGGGCTCAGAGCGAGGCTCAGAGAGACTAAGTCGTAGGTCCACAGCCACCCAGCGGCTACGGGGAGTGCTGGCGATCCCAGCCTGCTGCACCTCTCTACACACTTATCCTTCAACAGCGCTGTGTGGACTGCCCCGTGGGCCCGAGGTGCCAGGGAACCGCCCTGGTGGACTGTTCTCACACAGGGTCTTCTGCCCACCCAACACCCAACTCGGGCACTGACTTACTTTTTGCTTCTCAGTGGACCCGTCCCTTGCTCCCCAGCTTTTCCTACGATGTCTTTCTCAGACTCCCCACAGCCTCGTGTGCCACCTGCACACCCACCACTAGTGCCAGGCTCTGGCTTCAAAGTCATGCCCACCCCTGGGCTCAAGCTTCTCTCACCCATTGGTCCCTCATCCTGCCTTCCAGACCTTTCTTTCTCTCGCTTTCTTGAGCCAGGCTCCTCCCTACCTCCTACGATGTGTCGCCATCTTCTGTGGTTCTCTGAAGTGGACCTCCAGGGCTATTCCTGCCCAGGGCCTCACTCCTACCTATTGCAATGACCCGGTACCCACCTCCGGCTCAGATGATCTGAACAGAACCCCTCTGATGCGAACAGAGCACTCAGTCCAGAACTGAAGGCATCAGCTATGCAAAACGCAAACCTTTTCAGCCCTCAGATGAAACCCTTCAGTAGTTCAAATTGAGGCCACAGGGAGGCCCCTCGCCATCTTGCTAACCTCTCCCCACCCCGTCCCTCTGCTCTTCCACCTCTAGAGCTGCGCTGGGATTCTCTGTTCCTGGGACACTTCCCTAAACCCCGATGCAGAGTCAGCGCTCCCCCACTCCCCCCAACCCCGCTGGCTTTCAGAGACTAGCTGTGTTTTCACACATCATCATGAGACCGTCTGGCAGCTCCAGCCCTCACAGGCTGTGAGCCCACAGGCCAGGGTGCCTGTTGTGCTACATTCGCCTAAGTACCTAGCAAGCTGGGGGCAACTGACATTGGTTCCCGAGTGTCAGCAGCGTGCCAGGCTGAGTTCAGAACAGGAAAGATCTAGAAAGTTTAAAAGGTCCATAGAGAGGGTGTCACAGTTACACACAGGTGTCAATTTGACAGATGGGGTTTGAGCTCTGGGTACATTTGTAGAGAATTGGTAATTCAGTTAAGCCTATAGTGAACCTGCAGGAGATTGTCTAGTGGATGGGAAAGGCCTGACCCGTAGTGGGTGGGACTGGTCCCCAGGCAGGTGAATAAAATGGTGGGAACTCTTTGAGAGAGTTGGCATCCTTGTGTATATTTGGTCAGACATGCTGATCTGGCAAATAAGGATCTTCCCTCTCTCAGCTGTTATGTGGAGATGGTGTAGTCAGTTCCTTTGATCCTGGTGCTGGTATGTGCTCTCCTGTCAAGCTGGACAAACAACTGTAACCAGGAATTGTAGGAGAGAATAAATCCTTTGTTCCCTTAAACCGTTTGATGGTGATTTTATCAGCAACATGCAGGCGAACTGCAACAGAGGGACGAATACAAAGCCCTGTGGTGAGGTCAGCTTTACCTGTAACAGAGAAGTGGGTGGAAGCTTCCAGCTAGTCGATAGTATTGGCAGGTCAAGGTATATACTTTTGTGTGTGTGTGAGAGTGTGGGTGGGTACTTGAGTGCATGTGCCTATACAGGCCCAAGGGTGACATCAGGAATCACCCTGGATTGCTCTACCTCTTTATCACATTGCTCTGGGGTTTTCTTCACTCCACCTTACAGAGCTGGAAGTACGGCCACTGCCATATCTATCTGGCATTTTTATGTGGGATCTAGAATCTGAACTCAAGTCCTTGACTTGCAAGGCAGAGGCTTTAATCTCTGAGCCATCTCCCCAGTCCAATGTGTTACTTCCTACCACCAACCCAACCTATCTTCTCCCCTGTCCTTTCTCTCTCGCCACTCCTCAAACAATTCCAGCTGCCATCACGTCTCCCTATTTTCCCAGAGCCAGCCAGGAATGTTCTGGCCTCCTGGATCCCCAGGAGGAGCCTCAGCCACCAGGAATGCCTGGGTCTCAAGGGAGAACCTAAATATCATGCCTCATCGCCCCATCTCTAACTGCAGGCATGCCTAACAGGCCCTTAGAGTGGGGGCGAGGGAGCCGCTTTAGCTCAGCTGGCCCTCTACAGGGCCCTCTCTACGGAAGCACACGTCACAGGCCGAGGGCATGTCTGGCCGGACATCCTTCCCACAGAGAGAAGACAGACGGACGGGGCAGGGACCTTGATCTGAGGAGATGCGTTCCCACAGCCATTCTCCAACCTGTAGAGCAAAGCAGAGGGGAGGTAAGACGGCTGCTGGGCATCCCTGTAGGCAAAGAGACTTCCGGGGGTCCCCTCTCACCCTCCCCCACTAGCTAAGAGAGACGTGGTAAGGAGCATACAGAGCAGCGTGAGATGGGTTTGCCATAAGGACTGGCTTTTTTATTCCTGGAGGCCAGAGGTGGGAGGGCAGGAGCTACACAGAGACACAGGTCCAGGCTACAGGAGATGAGCTCTCGTCCCCAAACCCCTGTTACCCCCACCACAGGATGTCGGTGGGGTACAGGCAGGAAACTGGCATGGCGAAGCATCAGTAATAACTGCAGTAAATGGAGGAAGTGAGCACACAGGTGCATTCCGCACACAGAATGAGCACATGAATGATTGCACTACGCGTGGGAACAAAGCAAGGGCTCGGCGGGAACGCCTGATTGACACAAGGGGAGCTGCCTGGACTTCTAAAGCCCCGGCTGGACCAGCCTAGGTTACTGGGCCCTCACGGCACCACCACACGAATGAGACAGAGGACATTGGTCACCTGTGGTGCCGGCGCCTCTCTGGCCACGGCTCCCTCAGCAGGTTGCTGAGTCGGGAATCCCTGCTCACCAGATCTGAGAGTTTCTGTGAAGAGCTGACAGTCAGTCCCTGGAATGGCTGTTCCTGCCTCTCTTCCAGCCCCGTCTCACTGCTAGGTACCTTGAGGAAACTGGTGGCCACAGGGTCCGAGTGAAGAATGGGGCCATACAGAGCCACCCATCGGCTGACCAGTCGCAGGATCTGCTGCCTCTTGTTGCAGATGTAGCTGCTGTGCTCTTGCTCGCTGCCGCCTGCGGGTTCCGCCGGCTCCACGTGGAAGGTGGGCGTTGGTCAAGGGAATCACAGCATGCAACTGAGGCTGCCTGCCACGCGTGAACAGAGGAGGAACGTGGCCCGGCTGGGCCTGGCCTGAGGGTGGCACCAGGGAGGGCTCATTGCAGCCACTTTGACAGAGCTGCCCTCCCTCACCGCCACACGTCAGCCCATCCTCCACCCACATCATCCTGAGCCTGGAAGGATATTGGTGCAGAAGAGCTGTGCAGAGCTGGGCGCTGGGCATGAAGACGCTGTGGGTCAGGAGGAAGTCACTGAGGAATGTCTCTGTGGAGCAGGGTGGAAGACAGAAAAGGACTTCAGGAGCCCAGTCTGCTAAACACAGCTCTATGCCCGTCTGGAGCACCCTTCCCTAAGTCCACCACAGGCGAGTAAGCAATGCCTAGCCCCACCCAAGCCAAAAGCACTTCCTGCCAGCTGCCTGTATGGACGGATTCAATTCAGCACCTCGGAGGTGAGGTGTGGGGTGTTCGGCCTCTCCCCAACTGCAAGGACCTGCCAGTGACTCAAAGAATAGGCAGCGTGTCTCCTGTCCTTACCTGTTGGGTCATGAGCACTGGAATCTGGCCGCATAGCCTCCAACAGAAGTTCTAGGATCTTCTCTGGGGTGCCAGACATCACCATATACCTAGAAGAAACCACCTGCCTATAGCACATTCCTCCCCAACAGAGACAGATGCTCAGACAGACATCAATAATCAATCATTATCACTCTGCCTGATTTGCCAGCCCTGTCCCATGGTGGGCAGGGGGTGCCAATTCAGAGGGTTTATCCAAATCCTTCAGTGCCTCTCCTCACAGAAGGAAGGGAAGATGACATGGGAAAACAGCAAAAGTTGGAAAGTGGAACAGCGGTGGAGAAGTCTGGAGCAATATGGAGAAGGATACAGTGGGTGCATTACCGGTTCCTGCCTGGCGTGGGGGAACGGGAAGGACCAGTGCTCTGAGAGGTTCTCTCCAGCACCAACACCACTTTGCCATGTTCTTCCAGTCTCATGGTCTTTGCTTCCACGTCCTGAAGAAGCAATACCAGCGCCTGACACACAGGACTCTCTGCTGCCTCCTCCCTTCTAGACCCTGAGCCCACGTGGTTCCCAAAGATCCTCCACTTTTTCCTCAACCTTTCTTATACTCCCCAGTCTGAACTCTCCCCCAATCCCTGCCATAGACCAGCTCCCCCATTCTGCACCCACACTGTCCCTGGTCTCCCACATCAAGCCGAGGGCATTCAGTCCCAGCCACAGCCCGGCTCTCCTCTCCTTACAGATTCTCTCTAAAGTTGACTCTGCCCCACACCACTTCTCTGGACTCACATCCCCTGCCCTTTCCCTGTGGCACCTTAATGATGCGGTTGAAGTCCTGCTTGTCCACACGCAGGAAGTGACAGTTATCTTCTCGCAGGATGATGGTGGCCGCCCGGGGTGCATCGTTCACCAGTGCCAGCTGTCCAAAGTCATCTCCTTCATGCAGTGTGGTCACCAGGCCCTGTGGGGCCGGGACTCCGTCACAGCCCAAGCCACCCCCAGGCTTTACTGGGATAGACCCAAGGAGAGGTGTAGGATCGGCAGCCTTGAAACCAGCAGAGGGCACTGCCCACGAGGACACGAAGCAAGGGGAAGTGACACCCTAAGGAACTGGGATGGCCTGGAGCGGGGAGACTCACCTTACCATGGGTCACCACGTTGACAGAGCCCTTCCAGATGATGTACCACGAGGTGCCTTTGTCCCCCTGGCTGAACACTGACAGAGTCACAGCTCAGACACAGCCCTCCCTGTCACCCACCACTCCCCCATAGTCTCTGCCCCTACGGCCAGTCAGACTTACACACGGTTCCTGCTTTGCTGTGTGGCTCAAAGAGCAGAACGGCAGCTAACTCACGCTTGACCTAGGGTTAGGGAGAGGTAGGTCGGTCAGTGGCAGCAAAACCCAGTGAAGAGGGCTAGTCTGGGTGGGGGTTAGAGATTCAAAGACTCGAGCACTCAGACCTGTGGTCCGGCCGCTGTCACTGGGTTGTGACAGAGAAAGCTAGATGAAGACATGACTGAGAGAAAGGGAAAGATATTCAGCCTGAGTGCATGAGAGTAAGAAATCAGAGTCCCTGGAAGGGCCCGAGAGGAAGTGGGGAAGGTCCCAGCATGGTGGGTGGACTGACCGAGTTGGAGAGGTGGGCCACAGCCTTGATGTGCAGCAACTCCTCAAAGATGAGATCCAGCTCCTCATCGGTGCGCTGACCTGGGCTGTGGGCACAGGAGCCGAGGGAGCACTGAGAACGGTGGCTCGGAGCCAAACCAGGGTTGGGGCAGGAAAAACCAGCCAACCATCTGCCTAGGCGTGGGACCAGATGGCAGCACACCACTACCGATCGACCGATCGATTGATTGTTATCTATAACGGGCTAACTTTTGCGGTGTGAGCCCAAGTGCCGGGCACTGAGCTAAGCACCCTTCATGCACTGTTGCATTCCACCCTCACGACAACCCTGTGACGCAAGCGAGCTATTAAGTGAGCCATTATCCTCGCTTGACAGAAGAGGAAGCTGGCGATGAAAGGCCCAAGGTCACCCAGCAAGAGCAGCTGGTAGGGCTGGAATATGAACCTCAATCTGTCTCAGTATCCAAAGCCCACCCTCTGTCAGTGATAAGGGTCCTCACACCCTCTGATCGACACCCTCATGAGACATAGGAAGAAACAGTGTGGGGAACGGGGATTGAGATCACATAGTCCAGGGTAGAATGCGAGAGAGTTTGGGAGAATTTAGGTTTCTGGCCCTGCCTGGCTCCTTCCCCTGCAGTCAAGCAGAGCGTCTATGAAATCTGAACCAAACACCAAGTGGGACTCGGGTGAGGGAGTCTCAACTCACGGCTTCCGGAGCGCCACGGTAAGCAGGGCGTCAGGGCCCCTCTGGGAAAGCAAGGCCATCGCTTCCACCAGCTCCTCCTCTACCTCATGAGCTCCCGTGGGCTCCAACTCTGGCCCAGGGAACCGATAGAATTGGGCATCCCGGTCCTGGAAGGTCCAGTCGTGTTTCACTGAGGGAGTCAAAGCCCGGGAATGACAGGAAAGAGGAAATTGAGGTCAGACAAAAGGTCCCCGCCACGATGCCAAACCCCTCCAGAACCCCCATGGGTCCCCACCCCCAGGTCTATCTGTTCCCCCCATCCAACACTGGCTCCCCATTGAGGCTCCACTCTCACCATGGCAGAGGGCACCTTCATCCAGCAACACTTGGCAGATACCCACAGCCTGGCTCCGTGAGTGGACCCCAAGTCCCAAGGCCAAGATCCCATCTACCAGCTCCCGGCCAGAGCAGCACTGTCTGTGGGGAAAGAAAGGTTGGAGAATTGAAGCGAGGAAGCAACTCTATCAGAAAGGCGCCTCTGAAACTCAGATTCAGCTCTTCCCCTCAGGGCTGAACCCAAAACCCAGAAATGGGTTTGAAAGGAGAGAAATCAGTGGGTCAAGGAGGGGCACGCAGGACCCTCCACTCACCGGTAGAGCCGGAGGTGGTACTTTCGGTCACGGATGAGGGTTGGGCAGATGGCCAGGAGATGGCGTTGCAGATGCTTCCCTGCCCGGAGCACGCGCTCTGTGGAAGCCTGGGAGGGAGAGAGGGAGTGGCTGGGTAGGTTCTAAACCCCTCAGCTTGTACTCCCTCTCCCCCACTTATCACCACCCTCCCCAAATCATACCTGCTCCAGGCTCACATTGAAATCCAAGGACTCCTCGCTGCTGGTGAGCGGTGTCTGAGATCAGTAGAGAGAGTTTGCAATCAGAACAAAACTTTAGATTTGGGGAGTCGGGGCCTTCCCTATCTTACTCTTCCTGTGCCCAGTCTTAGTCGGCACTGCATCCCCAGTCCTTACTCTACTGATGCATTCGCCGCACACAGGCACCCCTCTTCCCACTGGCCTCTCAGAAGATACGTTTGTTTTGGAGCGTCCCGAGGTTCCCATTCCACCCGCCCAGAACCCAAGGTACCCCGACTTCAAGCAGCCCTTGTGTGTGGCTGGTAGGGGTGGAACTGGAAGGAGAGGGAAGATGAGAAACCAGGGGGTGAGCAGCATGAGCCCCAGAACAAGGTCCTGGCTGGTACTGTAAGCTTGTTCCCAAACTGACATTTGTTACCCAGGTCTCACGTCCTCTGGAGGGGCTGCCCTCTGAAGGACCACCCCCTGTAACCACAGGACCCTGGGGAGGTCTTAAATCCGCTAAGGGGCTGTGGTTCGCACAGGTAAAGACACAAACCCCAGGCCAGTGGGATAGCTCAGCGTGTAAAGGCGTTTGCTGCCAAGCATGGTGGTCAGAGTTCGGGGCCCGGAAACCACATGGTGGAAAGCAAGAGCTGAATCCAAAGAGTTGTCCTCTGACCTCCTCACGTGCACCATGTCACTATGGCATACCACACACACACACACACACACACACACACACACACAAGCAAAACAAAAACTCCGAAGCCAGGCTCTGGCTTCCGTTCCTTGCTCCTGAACTTCCTGATGGTGTGACCCTGAAAAATGACTTGCCCCCTCCCCACCTAGGTTTCTTCGCATACAGAATCTCTACAGCACTGTTAAAAGCAGCTCAGGAGCTGTCTTTCGGAAGGTTAACACACACTGAACGCTTAACCATCTGCTAATGTGCGGCTGCGTGCGTGTGAGCTGCCATTCATCAATGAACTGGTTGGAAGGCATCTTTTCTTTTGCGAGGTGCTTCGACTCTTTAACCCCACAAGGGTGAGTAAGGCCTCGGCAGACAGACTCAGGAAGAGGAAGAGGAGGTTATTATAGAAACACTGGCAAGCAAAGCAGTCACCAAGGATCCCACATTCAGTACGCCCGGGAATGTCAGCCATGAAGGCCTCTCACATCCCTTTCTGACCACCTGATGCTATTACAGTGTGTAGCCAGCTCTGGACAGAATGCCTGCTCTCTCCCACAGAGGGTACAGCTGGCTAAGCATGTCCTTGATTCATTCACAGCCAGGTGCAAAGTGAAGTGCCCTGTGTACTCAGAAGGCCACCGGGCCACGGTAATCTTGCGTTCCCACTCACAAGTGGTCTCGTTCTCGCTCCAACCTCACTCACCTGCCTGCTCCCTCTTCCTCCCCTTCCTTCCCTGCTTTGTCACTTGTACTGGGTCCTGGAGTAATCTTGGCTAGGGAGCTGGGCCCGAGTCCCCTCTCCTGGAGCCCGTAGTATTGCTATGGTACCCAGCAAAAGGCCCGAGGACTGGCACGCCTGGGTGCCTTGCTCAGCGCTGAGCGGAAGTCACTAGGTGTCCCAAGGGTATTCCTGCCTGGGTCATGAGCCCCAATCCAGTGCCAGACACAGAGCCCTGGAGATTTAAGGACAGGAAATGAAGAGGAGGAGGTGGAGGGGAGGAGGAGAAGGAGGAGCCGGGAAGGAAGGGCAGGAATGCTATCCAGCCAGGCCTCTGAGTTGGAACAAACAGTGCCTGAGTGCTAACGACTTGTTGTTCATATCCAAATGCCCAAGTCACCCTAGATCCTGCTCCAACTCCCTCTGTGGTGCCCACAGCCCAAGCTGTAGCCCAAGCTCTCTTCCTGTTTGGTTTTGAAGCAGGGTCTCACATAGCACAGGCTGTCCTTGAAGTTTCTTTACAGCTGCAGATGACCTTGAACTTCTGACCCTCCTACCTCTACCTCCCTGGAGGTGCCTGGTTCTAGAGATCTAACTCAGGGTTCTGGGCATGCTAAGCAAGTACTGTCCACTGAGCTACACTCTTAGTGTCAGTTCACCCTTCCGGGCACGTGTGGTTCTGACCTAGGTAGGTTCATGTATATCCAGGCTGACCACATCGTACCCTACCCCGGGAGGGCAGGCATGAGGGTCACAAAACAGTAGCTTAAGCATGAGACCTTACAGCATCTTCTTACTTCACCCAGGAAGCCCGAAGCCCAGAGGGGCCCAAGTCACACAGCCCGCTCAGAAACGAAAGACTCTACGGGACGACTGGGACCCGTGCTGCCCCTGGAAGCAGGTGTTCTATTCTAGTCCACAGTCAAAGAAAGGTTATATAACCCTCCCTGGCAGGTGATGAATAGGATTCACACTTGTGCCTGTCTGACTCCACAGTACTCCCACGCCTGCTCTTAGCACCAGCCCCCTCCACAATGATGCTGACTCCTGGCATCCCCAGCCGCAGGTCTCAGACCTAGAGACAGCAGAGGCACTCTGTCCTCTAGAACGTCCATGGAAGGAAAGGGGACAGGCTTGTTATCATAGCCCTTCGGGAAGCCTAGAATGCTCCTGTGCCTGACTGGGGACCTCAGGGACAGGTATGTTAGTGTGAGGCAGTACTTTAGCGTGAGGTCCCCTCAGCCAGATCCCTGAGTTCAATACTGGCTCTCGCATGGCAGGCTGGGTGTGGGACCGCAGGGCAATGATTATGCTGTCAGGGCTCAGGTTTCCTCATCTGAAAAAGGGGTCAGTGACATATGTGTCCGTGAGAGAGTTCCAAAGGGAAGGCACCTGCTTACAAGCCTTGGTTCAATCCCGGCAAGTAATCCATGTGGTAGAAAGGAGAACTGACTCCCTACAGTCCTCTAACCTCTGCGTTCTCTCTCTCCCCCCTCTCTAATAAGTGAATAAGCACTTAAAGATAAAAGGAGTCAATGACAGTAATAGTATCTGCCCCACAAGGTTGTTTGCGACTTATTAAATGAAGTAGAGCTCTTAAGCTTGCGGAGTGGTACCTGCCTCACAGTAACTGCTTAGCAAATGTTAATATGACCACTCGAGCTTTGTTATTTCATTGTGAACACCTGTGGCCCCCATAGCATGAAGCAGGCACCACAGCCGGCCCCTGTCCCAATCTCTAGACCCTCAGTGTCAGCTGGGTGTTCCCAGTTGGCAAGAAGTGGCTAGCACTAGTCAAGATCGACTTCCTACCTGTCAGCTCTTCTTAGTCCAGGTCAGGAAGGGTTTGGGGTGGAAGACCTGGCACTAGCCTAGTGGCCTGTCCCATCCTCCTTCATGTCACGGAGTTGGACAATGTAGACACCTGCCAGATCCAGATCAGTTCGCTTCGTCATGGCTAAGATTCTGGACCTGGTCATGCATAGATAGGGCAGGGATGTCGAGGGGATCTGTAGCTAAAGAGACACCATAGGGGGTGTGGCCTTTGAGGTCACAGTCACATACACACTTCTCGAGAGGTGGCCAGCCCTCCCTGCTGCTTGACCTCTCTGTGCCTAACTTTTCAAATCTGTAAGATAGGGATGAAACCACGAGGATGGACTGACAGGGTTGTGGAAAGCATCATTTTATACGACAAAGATAAAGTGATCCTGGACAGGGCTCAGTTGCTATGGGTTATTTGTTCAAGTTGAGTGAAGGTGTGCCTTCTGTTTTAGGGAACAAGGTCATCTCCCCCCAAAAAACTGTCATGTAAATAGAAGTATCCAGGCTCCCCTGGGCCGAGAGACCCACCAGAGCTCACCTTGATCTTTCTCTGTACCTCATCTCTCCCTCATTTTCCAAAGATGTTCTTCAACATTGCAGTCGTCTTTGCCATAGTTGCTAAATCCCTACTGCATCTACTCTCGACCCCTCCTGCTGTGCCTTGTTTTTATTTTCTGGTCCTGGTTTAGGCAGGAACAGAGAGAGAGAGAGATCTCTACATACTTTAGGAAGATTTCTCCCTGGGCTTTCTTTTTAGGAGGTAGGTGTGACCCGAATAACCCAGCCCGGTGCTCCTCACCTTGCTGACCCTGACTGTGCACACACCTTGCTGGCACATGTTCCCCTGTGAGAGCACTTTATGGCATGGGCTGAAGGCACGAGAAGAGGCGCAGTCTCTTGGACGTCCAGAGAACCCTTTAAACAGTCACAATGGAACTGCCTCACCCCACCCCCTCGGGACAGGGATTGAGAGAGGGTGCAGGGGTCTCTAGTCTTAAAAAAATCTACTCGTCTTCTACTTATGAGCCCCTACTTCTCCCTATACCTGGCAGGGAAGGCCTTGTGTCTGGACCTTTGACCTCATTCATACTCCAGTGGCCCCCACTCACACGTTTCCGGCCTCTGAGCAAGCTGGTTCTTTCCATTCTGAGGTCTCTGGGGAGTCAGGAGACCTGCCTGGTGGCCTCCTCCACCCTCTCCCAGATATGGGGTCCCAAGAGAGTCCCCAGTGACCTCATTGTCCAGGCACTTGACCTTCCCCTCCTTACCCCCTACCTAGTCTCTCCAAGCTGCGAAGGGGACAGGAAATGCACAAGTAATTATAGACTGAGAGGGAAGGAGGGAGGGAGGCTTCCAGCCCACTGCGGCCGGGCAGCAGCTACTGTGGGGACTGGAGAAACCGAGTGGACAAGGAGGCACGTCTAGGCTTCCAGGCCTTGTGAGAAAAACTCAAGGGGAGAGGCAGGCTCTCAACTCCAGTGCAAAGAGGTCCACCCCTCTCCTAGAGGGTTTCTGTTTCAGTAGTAGCGATGGGGCTTGAACTACTCAAAGGGACTTGGAGGAAGAGAGATGAGTTTCCCCAAGTTTGTCACTCACTCCTGCCTTCCCCACCATAAACTGTGGGTACACTCAGCACATGTAGGACAACACCCTGTTGGAGAGACTCATCAAGCCCGGTGGCGGTCCCTAGGGACTGGGCCCCACCTCTTCCTTACCCTGGCCCCTGTCCTGCCCTTCCCCCCTTCTTTCCAAAGCTCCAGAGCTGCCTCACAGTGGCAGAGGGAGCTGCACATATCCTCCACTCTCTGAAACTCCTCAGGAGCCTCCCAAGAACTCCCAGGGCCAGATGCCAAGGCCCGTCCACACCAAGGTCTCACCCCAGAAGCAAAAAAAACAGAATCAGCCCTGTTCAATTGTTCACTAAAGGAGATGTTGCCACGGTGACGTGTCAAGAACAGTAACCAAGCTAATTTCTCTCTCTCTCTCTCTCTCTCTCTCTCACACACACACACACACACACACTCCTCCCCCCTTGACCTACCCTGGCATCCCACACCACCACTGGGAAAGACATAAAACCTAAGTCAGTGCCTGGCACACCGGGGTGATGAACAAATGTCAAAGGCAAACCTTTTCCTCTTCACCGGTGGCACCGCACATTGGGATTGGGACACACAGGTTGCAGCTATGTGAGCACCCAGGCACACAGCGGTCATGCTCCCCACCTCGCATTCACGCAGATCTACCACAATGAACTCTCAGAGCAAGTTGGCCAGGCAGGACGGTCCAGGAGCTCTCCAGCTCTGCTACTCGACTGGGCCCGGCAGGTGGAGGATACTCACCCAGCGAATCCCTTGGATGCGACTGGGCCGGCGGTGCTCCAGCACCAGCTGGTAGGAGCAGCTCTTGGGCCGCGGCATCCTCTTTAACACCATGTTGAGCAGTGTCCCCTCAGGCACCACGTCAGGAAGAACCCCCACCTGCGGGACCCCCAGAGCTGGATTCTCCTCCGGAGCCGGGCCCACCTGCCAGCGGCTCTCACCTGGCCAGCCGACCTGTGAAGTGGATAGCCACGGGTTTGGGGCGGCTGGACCTTCGTACTACGGCCTCAGGCAGATCTACTTCCTTAGAGTCTTCTGGAATGGTCAGGCGGAGGTGTTCCACCCCTGCCAGAAGCTAGGGGGAGGGACAGGAAGACCTTCCCGGTGCCTGCTGGCCCGGCGCACCTAGGGGTCTCCAGCTGGCTCTTGGAGATGGGGCTCGTCTCCAGTCGTTGCTAGAATTCTGCCCCACCTCACTGCTCAAGTCCTCCGGCATCCCCACCCATCCCGTCTGGAGGCCGTGCACGCGCAGGATCCCCAGAAGCAGTTCTACCTCAAACCCTCCTCCCCCACCAACCCTCTCCCACTCAAACTCCCCACTGTGTGGGCTTCCTCTCCCGCCCTCTCCCGCAGCTCCTGGGTCTGACTCCACCTTATTCACCTTCATGTTTCTTCACCAGCTCGCACAATCGTGCCGGCTCTAGCAAGAGCGCTAGAAGATCCCCGGTGCGCTCCAGACAGCTCCACTCGAGAATCTTGGATAGGATGTTGGTGTAAGTCCGGATCAGAGAACTGGCCAGTTCAGAGCAGGTCCGGCTGCCGAGCTCAGCAAGGTGCAGGGCTGGGTAAAGAGGCTGGTCTTAGGTGAGTGTTGGGGGCATGGGGAAGCCCCCACCCCTGCCCCAGGGACTAGGAACGCGGAGCCTCCGCCTTCGTCCCAGATGAAAGGGCCAGCTGGCATCGGGCGCCGAAGTGAAGCTGCAGCTGGCACCGGTCCGGGCGGGAGCTGTCACACCCCCTTGAGCAGCCCGCCCCTTCCACTCCATGGGACCCGCCGAGGGGGCGGGGAGGAGGCGCCCAGTTTTACTGGAGGGGAGGGCTAGAAGAAGGGGCGGAACGAGCAGGGGGTGGAGTCCGGACTATTGGTGGGCGCCCGCCCGAGGCAGCGGAAACCCCATGGTATAGGAACGGCCCTTAGGGTGTATGTCTGGATCCTCCGCAGGGGTGCAGGAGAAGGCACACCGAAGGCTGCACCGGCCTCCACGTGGCCACTGGGAGAAATGCAAACAAGGAAATCTGGGAAGAGGGAGGGAGTGAGTCACTGCGGCCCCGCCCCGGGAGGGAAATCCGGGCCGGGGCCACTTCCCGTCCAGGGGCGTCCTGCCTCTGCTATGAATTCAGGGTCTCCAGCAGCCCCGGGCGGGAGAGGAACTGGGCAGCCTTCCTGGGGGAATCCCATAGCTGAACTTTCCACTGTTGTCCTTCCAGACGCACGCACCAGGAACGGGTGGGGAAACCGAGGCTGGAGAGGAGCCCCGTGTTCCAGATGAACTGACGACGGACTGTGGCGAGGGCTGCATTTGTGGTAGAACTTCACAGGCAGAAAAGGTTCTAGAGGACCATGCCCCCACTGGGCGCCCGGTGCCTCCAGGCGCAGGAGGCATAGACTTGGCTCCCAACTGCCCCCGCCCCCCATTCACCTCCCGCCCCCAGCGATCCGAGACCCCACACTTCCCCGGCTTCCTTTCCGCCACCGCATAGGTGGCGCGGCGCTTCATTCCACTCTGGCCTCTGAGTGTACAGAGACTGTGATCCGGCTCTCGCTCTACCCGTGGCGCTGGGTAATTGCTCAGAACTTAATGAGGGTTTAAAAAGGAGCCGCAGGTCCCGCCCCCAGCGTTCTAGGACGCTCTTTTCGCCCCCTACGCTTCCCAGTTCCCCTGGCTGTTCATCCAATGGGGACCAGAAAGAAATATGGCAAACCCGTCGAGCTCTGCTCTCCACCCACGACTATTTTCTTGATGGGGGTCAGAGGAATTTTAATACTCATTGAAATCTCGATTTTAATGTGTATGAACCTTTTCACGGTGTCCTTATTACTATGCACATTTAAATTTCCTTCAATTTCTGATTCAGTTTTAATGGCATAAAATGGAGCCATATGTTTTTTGAACAAACATTCCAGTTCATCCATTGTGCTCAACACTTGAGAAACACTGGTGGAGATTTCAATGCTCCCCAAGGGAAGGAAAGGAGCTTGAACCACCTTGATCCTGGAATTTTGAAGGAAATAGCTTGGACATTGGAGTGGGGCAGGGGAGTCTCAGATGCTGAGAACAGTGACTAAGCTTGGCCTAGGTGGTTTTGCAGAAGAGTTTCCTGAGACTGGCTGTGGGGGTAGGAAAAGGTGCCTTGTTTCTTATCCTTGCTGCCCCTATTTAGAGAAGGTTGGAAAGAAACTGGAAGGGGGTGGGTTGGGGAGACAGGAGGCTGCTTACCTGCTGACCTTTCAACAGTGCCACAGAAGTTAATCATGTGCCCATCAATGTTCCCAAGTGCTTTTCTTGTTTCCGCTCCAGTTGCAATGCTGCTGTCACCCTTCATTGTAGATAGGGAAACAGATCCAGAAGTATTAGCTGTCTTTTCAAGGTCCCAGGTAGCAAAGTTTACAGCTGAGAAAGTTGAGAGTCTAAAAGAAATCCTGCCCCCATCCCCACCCACTCCTAAATGGTAGAGCAGTGAGTGATTCTACCCAAGGGATGATAAATCTGCTCCTTGCTGTGCCGTAAGCCTAGCTCAGAAACATCTGGACAGCTCCAACATCAGGCCACATTCCAAGCCCTGGGCGTCAAGGAGAAGCAGACAGGTAGGAGTGACAGCATCCCCTCTTGACATAGTCCGTCCCAGTGAGTTTCTGCTAGAGCATAAGCCCTTAAGCCCTCCTTCTTCAGGCAGGTGACAGCTTTCCCCCAAAACCCACAGGGGATAGTCACAGTGGTGAAATAGACCAGGAGGGTTTGCAGCTCCAGCTGTGTCTCTGGACTGTGTTTGTTCCACATCGGCCTCTGCCGAGCTCTGTACACACACTAAAGCCCACAGCTTTCTGGGTTTCTGCTGGAACCTTAAACTCCACGTGTCCCAAACTCCCTTCCTGCTTCAAGCAGCCCCTCCTCCTACCTTGCCTCACTCAGCTCCTGGAGTTCTGCCATTGCCTCGGCAAAGAACCCGTACAGTAGGTCCCTCCTTCTCTTACAGACAATCTGACACCCGGCCTGGTTGGTTCAACCAACATTACTCCCGTGTCCCCCCATTTTGCTACCTCCACCCACTATGAGTATCCTGCTTATGTTAGGGTTAGCCACTTCGTAAATGTCATTTTGACTTCCTTACAGCTCCTTGCAAGCTTCCTTGTAGCGAGGAAAAAAGCAAAGCAAACTGGTCATAGTTAAGCGGTAGAGCCAGAGCTGGGCAATGGAACCACAATTCATACTCCTAATCACTGTTTTGTCTTCACCCTTTCCTGATCACTACTCTCAGCCTTGCCTCTCTTGGCATGCCCATGCAGTTTGAAGTATCTTTTTAAAATCCTGAGCTTGGGCTGGTAAGATGGTTCAGCAGGTAAAAATCTCCTGTTTATAAACCTAGCAACCTAAGTAGATCCCTGGAGCCTACACAGTGGAAAAGAGAACTAAGTTGCAAAAGTTAATCTCTTCCTATGTGTCCTCAGTATGCATTGCTAGACAATAAAGTCTAGCAATGAATGAATAGGAAAAAAATAGCTGACTTCCGACCTCCACACAAATGCTGCTACACACACACACACACACACACACACACACACACACACACACACCCCTTTGCTTTCTCTCACTCTCTTTCAAATAAATAAGCAAATGTCTTTTGGAAGATTTAAAAATTCAGAATTCTTTCAATATTTACTGTAGTTATCAGGAATTTTGCTATAAAACTGGATGTAAATACCTTCCCAAAACCCTGGGAACAGTCTGGGATACGGCTGTTGGTAGAGTGTCTAGCATGCCCGAAGTCCTGGATTCCATCCACACAAACCAGATGTGGTGGCACATACTGTAATCTCTATACCTTGGGGGTTGAAGCAGGAGGATTCAAGGTCATCCTCAGCTATGTAAGGACTTTGAGGCAAGCCCGGACCACTGTGAAACCCTATCTCAAAGAAAAAACAAACGACCAAAGCTTTGGGAAAATACTGCTTGTTAGGGTTCTTTTATTTCCCTAACATACTCATCTGGCCAGTGTCCCTTACCTCAGTGTCTGGTATAAACGGTAGGTGGGTAGGTGAAGTGAAGGGACCCTGAAAGTCAGATGGTGCCTGCTATATACGAGTCTCCAATATGCCAGGGCAGGGCCATAAGAAAGGCTCCTTTCTCCATTCATTTCTAAGGCATTTCCTCCCATCTCTCTCCCTCCTTGACGTGTCTTCCTCTTTTCTTCTCTCCTATGCCATAGACTTTGCTCACAAGTTTCAACCACATCAGTGGAGGTTGGGAGAAGTTACAACTAATAGGCCTTCAGCAGAAAATAACTAGTGTAGAGACCAGCCTGAAATAGCACACTGAAGGGGCTAAGGCCCAATGCCAGCCCTCCCCCAGGGTCTCTGGACTTCTGACCTTGGCCACGGTTGATTGACAATGGGGAAAGATTGAGAGAACACAGGTCCCTCATATGCCTCAGCCTCCTAGCTCTATAAGGTCCTGTGACTGTTGCCTTGGCTCATTCCCACGTGGTGGTTCCGGTTCAGTCCTCCAGCTCCTCTCCTGTCCATTCCTGGGCTAGGGGCGGAGGCAGGGAGCTGGAATGTTGATGGGCACCAAGCCAAGCCTCCTAGGACTGGCAGGTCACAGCCAGCCACTCGGTACCATTTAGGACAGTGCTGGGGGCATAGGAGAGCTAGCGCTGACCTTTTCTAGACAGGAAGGATGGGCAAGCAGGTCTTCAGGCAGGGTGAGGACTAGCAGGAGTCTGCTGGTTGAGAGTGGGAACCCCACGCCTACTCTTGCATGTGCAGGCTTCCAGTTGGTGCTGAAGCTCCCAGTGTGTGGTGGGAGCAAGGACATGACCACAGGACAGACCTGAAGTGGTGGTCGTGGGAAGTCAGAGGATGGAAAAAGACAGAAGCACAGAAACACAGGGGTGGGTCCAGAGGTGCCCCCACAGTGGAAGCCCGTGGCTAGCAGAAAAAGTTGGAGTTACATAAATTTGACAGTATAGCAGTTAGTCACTGCGTTCTCAGAGAGAGAGAGGGAGAGAGAGAAAGAAAGAACACAAACACCAAATGCTTAGAAGACATTGATCTGACCTTAGCGCTCAGAACTTGCTGCCCCATTCTATTTTGGGCTGCTTTCCCTCAGACTCACTTTCCCCCTCTCTTCTGCCCTTCCCTAGCTGACACACTCCTCCCCTAAGCAGCCCTGCATAAGGCCATCTTGTCCCCTGGTTTCGGATGCTGGCAAGGATGATCTCCAGAACTTGAGAGAGGGAGGTCCTGGTAGCACTTATGGAATGCCCAGTTCTGCTGGTTTGCCCAGGCGTGTCCAGTGTGCTGCCTAGGCAGGTTAGATTGGGGGATAAAGATAACCTGGTAATCAGGGCAGGAATGAGATCCCTGTCCCAGTGTGAGAGCAGACCCCAATCCCGCCCCAAATCCTATTCAGGAAGTACTGGGGCCAGAGAGGAAGTTGCACAATCCAAAGACTTCCTGGCAGATCTACTGTCCATTTCCTCCCTCCACAAACCAGGGGAGGTTCAAAGAGGGGAGACGGAAACAAAAAGAGGGTCCAGAGAGGGAAGCAGACACAGGGGAAGACTGGGGTTCCAAAGGAGATCCATGCAGATGACGCTTTGTCTTTGGGGATGGGCAGCGGCGCTAACTGCCCACTTCAGGGCCACAGGACGTTCTGCTCTCCAGCCAGCGGAAAGGGGTGCCCCATGTCTGTGTAGACCCTGCAGGAGTGGAGTGGTCTCAATCCTGGCCTGATCCCTGATTGCTTTAATTGTGTCCAAGTTCAGCCTCCTTGAGTTTTTTGTGGAAGGGTCCTGCTAGACTTTGGAAGGCCCCAGTTCCTTCCTTCATACAGTGCCTCACCTCCCAGTACCGCCTTCCCTTCCCCCACCTGGTGTGGGGGACTCACTGTCAAGGCCAACAAGACACTGAAAGCAAAGAACTTGGATAGGGGAGGCAATGAATCCACAGAGACACAGAGTCTCCGGGATCTTCTTGAAAGAACAATTTATTTTTGAGTTGGGGCAAAAACCCAGGACTTGGACTAGTTAAAGAATAGCAAGGCAAGTGCTAATCCACACAGCTTCTCAGCAACTGCTTTATCGTAACTCTCTGCTAAATTTATGCTAAGCTTTTCCTGATTCTTTACAGTCTGTTAGTTGGAGGCTTAAAGCATTCCACAGTCTACCAAGACAAGGACTATGACCTCGGCTTTCCGAGGACTCACGGCTTTCTGCAGACTTCAGGCTGCACCGAATCAGGACATGCTTCATCTGGGATCCAGAACCTGCCGCACTGAGATTCAGTGATCGCGCACGTGAGCCCTCTGGGGAGTATCATTTAGGCGGGCACCTTGCAAGCTCAGGGCCTCCTGCAGAGCACCCTGCAGGGAGGGGTCCTGAGGTGAGAGGGGTCATGAATTCCCTCTCTCCTGCCAGCAGGACCTTCTCAATTCCCTTGTGACTCCCTGGAAGGTCTTTCTTCCTGTATCTTTCTGCCCAGTTGGAGGTCTATTCTTCTTCTTTCACACCTCCACCCTTTTCTTCCCCAAAAGGTAGCATCCGGGGACCTCCTCCGGTATCATTCTTGGGTCTCTACTGTGGAAGGAGCAGGAGACTGGCAGATGTCTAGTCCTTTACTCATCCCTGTCCTGACTGGCCAGGTGGCCCTCCGAAGCTTCCAGGTGATTTACTCATGAAACAAGCCCATCCCAAATTCCAGGAGCATCTTCATCATCTGTGACTGATGTCGAAGGCCTTCCCTCCATCTGAGACTCACCCAAGTGAATCAGTTTCCTTGCCCTAGGCGACAGTCTATGTCGGGGTGGACTGCAGGCTTTATATGTCCCCTCCACTTCCCATCCAGAACAACCCTGCCCTGCCAAGAAAGGAGAAAGAAAATGGTGGTGGGTTCAGGCCCCCACGATACTCTTCCTGGGCTTGAGCAGTGGCTACCACAGCATCTGCTTCCATCTGATGCTCTCTCAGTTCTTACTCAAAGGCTTCTGCCTTGTGTCTTGGGCTCACTGGCCTGCCCTCCAACGGAACCACTAGTCTCTCCGTGAGCAGTCAGAGGAAGTGGGGGCTCTTGACAGTTCTACTCTAACCTTAAAAAGTGATGAGAACTCCTTCTGGGGGAGAGCAGAAGGTAGCCCCAGCTTTGGGAAGTAGCAATCTGGGATCAAAATGCACCTCCTCTGGATCGGGGTTCAGCTATCTGTGTTCCCCTCTAGGCCAGTCCTTTCTGCTCTGTGAGCCACAGGCCTGACCTCAGACATAAGGTGAAGTCGTAAGAGGAGAGAAAGAGAAAGAGATGGCTTCCCTTCCCCCATCCCGGTGTCAGGTACTGCCATAACCAAGGTCCTCTCCACTAGGGCTGGAAGAGGGTAGGGTGGCTAGTTTAGTCCTGGACAGAGGAATCTCACAGAACTACCAGCCAAGTTTAGGCTAGCAACATTTTAATGGACTGCACAGCTGACTGCAGGTCCAAGGTTGGGGAAGGCTGCCCCCTAGAGCCAGCATGGAAAAATTCTGGGGTGTGTGTGTGTGTGTGTGTGTGTAGAACCACAGACGAATTCGGGAACCACCATGGACGCCTCCACCTCCTCCATGGAAAAATTCTGGTGTGTGTGTGTGTGTGTGTGTGTGTGTGTGTGTGTGTGTGTGTATAGAACCACAGACGAATTCGGGAACCACCATGGACGCCTCCACCTCCTCCATGGAAAAATTCTGGGGTGTGTGTGTGTGTGTGTGTGTGTGTGTGTGTGTGTGTGTGTAGAACCACAGACGAATTCGGGAACCACCATGGACGCCTCCACCTCCTCCATGGAAAAATTCTGGGGTGTGTGTGTGTGTGTAGAACCACAGACGAATTCGGGAACCACCATGGACGCCTCCACCTCCTCGTTTACTCTGCCCTGGGATTCACAGGCTCCGCCCTACCAGGACAGGAAAACACAGGCTGCTTCCGCTGGCGTCTATACGTGGGGTCTAGGATCTGAACTCAGGACCTTCCGCCTGCAAGGCAGAGGCTTAACCCCTGAGCCACCTCTCCAGCCCCCATGAAAGAATTCTTTACCCGCCATTCTTTGCCTTAGTTATTGCCAGGATAGTTGTGTTCCCACCTGAGCCTTAGGTGACAGAGGGACTAACCATCCTGTTTGCTTGAGGGGCTCCCTGGAGTCTGATACTTTGCGTGGTAATGATGGAATAGCCTCAGACAAACCTTATGGGTTGGTCGACCTAAGAGACAAAGCTCTTGCTTTGAGTGGCTACATTCTGAAGAGATGGTGTAGAAAGGATAACCATGAAAGACAATTTCATAGACTGGATTAGACTGAGAAACAGAGATTGCCTCTCTGAGGACAGAACTTGAAACGAGAATGACAGATCAATCTCTTTCTTTCTTTCTTTCTTTCTTTCTTTCTTTCTTTCTTTCTTTCTTTCTTTCTTTCTTTCTTTCTTTCTTTCTTTCTTTCTTTCTTTCACATAGCTATATGTCTATATGAATAGAGAGTACTATGTATGCTTGTGGAGGCCCAAGAATAACTTCGGGATCACTGGAGTTTTCCAGATCTGCTTTCCAGGGCCAGAAATGCAGGCTGCTGCATTACTGCCTGATAGTTTTATGTGGGACCCAGGATCTGAACTCAGGACCTTCTGCTTGAAAGACAATGGTTTAGCCCCTGAGCCATCGCTCAATCAATCTTAAGAAGATTCAGAGAGTGTCTCGGGCACAAAACACAGAGGCTGGAGGGTAGGAACAAACACTACACATTTGAGAAACAGAAAGAAGGCTGTGTGTCTCAGCGAGCAGAGTGTGGCTGGTGGGAGCTGGCCAGACATTAGCCAGTTTACTTATAAGTGGATGAGAAGCAATGTGAGCCTTGAAAGCTGGAAGTGCCAAGTTGCGACTGTTATTTAAATGAGATCAGGCCAACTACTGGGCAGAGACAGAGTTACAGGGGTAAAACCAGTTAAGAGCTGTTGCAGGTGACGATGATGATGACGGTGTTGGCATTGGGGATGGAGAGAGGACAGGTCAAGTCCAACTGCATTTGCTAAGGAATTGCATGGGGGTGGGAGGGACAGGGAGTCACAGCAAACAAAGATGTGCTCTTGGGGACATCAGCAGCCTCTCTGCGTGGGAGGACAGAGACTGTTGGAGGAAGCCCTCACAATACCACAGCGCTCTACCATCTGGAAGATAGCTCAGTAGGTGTGTCCCTGACATGAGCTGTGGGAGAAGAAATATGTCTGGAATGTGTCTTTTTTAGGGGTGTAAGGAAGGAATGTCTTAAGAGACAGAAAGTCTACAGAAGGAGGTTACCCATATTGGTGAGTGTAGTTCAGAAGTGGGATTGATGGTTTACACAGGATTTCTTTTCTCTCTCTTTTTTCCCTTTCTTTTCTTTCTCTTTCTTTTTCCTTTCTTTTTCTCTCCCTCCTTCTCTCTCTCTCTTTCTTTCTCTCTTTCTCTTTCTCTTTCCTCCCTCCTTCTCTCTCTCCTCTCTCTCTCCTCTCTTTCTCTCTTTTTCTCTCTTTCTCTCTCTCTTTCTCTTTTTCTTTCTTTCTCTCTCTCTCTCTCTCCCTTTCTTTCTTTCATACCAGAGTGCACTTGAGTGTGTGTGCCTGTGGAGGCCCACGGAGGCCCACATCAGGAATCATCCTGGACTGTTCTACCTCCTCTACGCTGAAGCTGGAGGTCTGATTGTACCCGAGGCCCCCCTACTCAGTCTTCACTTTTTCCACATTTTTTTAAAACATTGCAACCTGCCCTTGCTCTTTAGACATGGGCAACCTGGGCCCACACTGCTGTTACATAATGGTTTCTCGTTATTTTCTTGCATAATCTCACTCTGAACACAAGTGCGCTCTCCTCCTTCCAGTACTCTCAACAGAAGTCTTGCTCTCCGCCTTTCTATCTGCCGAGCCAATGAAGTGCCACCTGATCTTTAGGTTCAGTCGGTGGGATCGACTCCTTCCCCTTCTGTCTCTGCCTGAACCCACTTGTGCCACTCATCGCTTTCAGGATTTTACTGAGGACCCATGCTGTGCCAGGCAGTCTTCCAAGCATCAACTGCTTCTCACAACATGTCGAAGTGGGGATGGCTGTTGTCCCCATTTTACACACAGCGTCTGGTGCACTGTAAGCGGAAGGACTTGTCCAGCTGTCTCCCTCTTCTAGTCTGACCGTCCTTACAATATTCCTCCTGCTTGCTGAATCTGTGAGAAGAGGGGTGGGCGCACACCCCTCTCCACGGTCAGAATCCTACGAAGCTTGAACCCAACACTCATCCTCAAACCCAACAGTACATGCGCGTGTGCACACACACACACACACATGCACATGCGCACGCAAAGCTTGTTTCAGTTTCTGGAACTTGCTACTGTGCATCTTCTCTTGGGATCATCCTCAGAATGCTGTTCCTCCTTCCTAGAGTGTTGTCCATCCTGCTCAGCTCCAAGGCCATCCGCATGGGGACCACAGAGACCCTTCCTGTGATCCAACAGCACTTAGTCTGCACCAGCAGCTCCTACAGACAGTGGAGCTGAGCTCACACATTAACTTCATTCCTTGCTGGGGCTGGTGAGATGGCTCAGTGGGTAAAGGTGGGTTTGATCCCTGGAGCCCACAAGTAGGAAAAGAAAGAACTGACTTCTGAAAGTTACCTTTGTTTTTCTGATCTTGTTGCTTCTCTCTCTCTCTCCCTCTCTCTCGCTCTCTCACTCTCATCTATCTATAAATAAATAAAATTCGGATATTAAAACAAGAACGAAAATCATTCCTTGTTAAAAATACACACAGAGCTAGATGTGGTATGAATGCCTCTGCTGGTTGCTCAGAGGATCTTAACTTCCAAGGCAGCCTGGTTACAATTTCAAGACCAGCTTCAGTTACATAGTGAAACCTTGTCTCAAAACCAAAAAGACCCAAAACAAACCAATTAGAACGACAAATGAAAAGTACTCCAATATTCAAATTTTGATAGGCAGAGGTGCATTGCAATTCTTCTTTTTTTTTAATCATTCAGTGTTAAGGCAACAGTAGTTTGATCACTGGCTGGTACTCAAGCATTCCTACCTGGACTCTTTGCATATGATGCCTTTCTTTTTTTTTAACTGTTAATTAATTGATCAATTGTCCGGGCCCACGAACCAGCACGAACCCGCACCAACCCGAACCTACAAACATGGGAATCTGAAGTGGGAGCAGAAGGAATTAAAAGTTTCAGGCTTGGGTCAGAGGGGGTCTTGGATGTCCACCATCATCCAAGCCAACTTTATTGTAAAAGCACAGGGGTTTTATAATCAAGAAACAGGGCCAAATTCAGGAAAACATCAAAGAGGAGCAGAACCAAATTCTTTACAGGATTATGTAAAACATATGCATTCTAGTTAACAAAGAGAAGTCAGGAGTGACATCTAGCTGCTGTGGGACCAGACATGATGTCACCAGGTAGAGTAAACAGGCATGTCACCTTGTTGCTAGAAGAGAATGGACAATGTATGTATGCCCCAAAACAGAGTTACTTGGCGCATGCATTAACATCTCACAGGTAAGCAGGACAGAACTGTTGGGGGAGGAACAGCCCAGCCAGTTTCTTAGAGAAACAAAAGCGTTCCAAACGACCTGGAAGTTTTCTCAACTTCCAAGGAGGGAATTTAGCCTATCATTGTCTTGCAGACAAGAGGCAAACTCAACCGCCCAAGGGAGGAGTCACTCAATGGCCTGTTCAGTTGCTAATGTATCATTCAGACTGCAGGCTTCTGGGCCTAGCAACCCCCACAATCAATCAATCAATTAATTTGTGTGCGTGCGCACGTGTGTGTGTGTGTGTGTGTGTGTGTGTGTGTGTGTGTGTGTATCAAAGGGCATTATATGTGTGTGTGTGTGTGTTTCAAAAGGCATTATATGTCCCTGTGGAGGTCCAAGGATTCTGGATTGTTTCTACCTCCTTTTTACTTTCCCAGGCTCCACCCACCAAAACCCTAAGTGGTGGCTACCACCCTTTCTGCCTGGTATTTTTACATAGGACCTGGGATCCCAACTCAGGACCTTCTACTTGTGAGGCAGAGTCCTAACCCTTGAGCCATCTCTCCAGCCCTGAGACATCTTTCATCGACAGTCAATCCTTACCTTGCTCACACTCATACCTTCAACACATGTTCATTGAGGGGATTTTGTGCCAGACACTCTTCTGTGTGTTGACACGGATGGAGTTGGCACTGTTGCTGCTCATGAAGTTTATGTTCTAGAAGAGTGCAGCAGGCCATATAATACACCCCACCCCCAGATGTCCACATCCCAATCCCCTTACCTTGGCAGAGGATTTGGACCTCTCTGCAGAGGTTAAGGATTTTGAAATAGAGAGGGTGTACTGGAAGGCAGGGGTATTCCACCTGTGGCAGCTTCCCGAAGCTGAAGTATCAGAGATGCAGATTGTCCCCTACTGGCTCACACTTCTATTTGGACTCCAGGTCTGCAGAATACAACACACCTATGCTGTTTCGAACCACTAAATTTGTGGTCATTTGTTGCTTTGTTAAGGGAATGGAAGTCATGCTGGTGTCTACCTTGTACAGGGCTAGCTGCCGCCATCAGCAGAGTCTTGGTGCTGGAGACTGGAGCTCTGGTTCTCTTTTGACTTTGCTGGTCAGTTCCCAGCATGAAATTGGGCCAGCAGGAATTCAGTGGACACCTGTTGTAGTCGTCCACACTTACCAATGTCTGCAGGGGATTTGCTTGGAGTCCTAACGGAGAAAGGGGAGCTGCCAGCGAGAAGAGGGTGTTGGGGGTTAGAAGGTAGTAAATGGGGGCTGGAGAGGTGGCTCAGCGGTTAAGCTTCTGCCTTGCAGGCGGACGGTCCTGAGTTCAGATCCTAAATCCTACGTATAGACGCCAGGCGGAAGCGGGGGCGGCCTGTGTTTCCGGTTCTGGTAAGGGCGGAGCCTGTGAATCCCGGGGCAGAATAAACAAGGAGGAGATGGAGGCGTCCATGGTGGTTCCCGAATTCGCCTGTGGTTCCACACACACACACACACACACGCGCGCACACACACGTACAATTGAATAAATAAACAAAAAAAAAATTTAAAAAAAAGGTAGCAAGTGTGTGGTATACTTTTCCCGGATATGTACAACACCTGAGTAGAGAGGACTCAGTTGATGTGGGTGTGAACAGAAAGAGTTAGTGTAGTCACTGTGTAATTTAGTTTTTTTTTTAAGTTTTCACTTTTTAATTATACTTTTTTTAAGCAGTGCTAGCAGTTGGACTTACTACTTGCTCCAAGTTTCTTGAGGTCACCCCCCCCAAGGTAGTCCAGACTGGAACTTGCCATCCCTCTGCCTCTGGCCACTTCCCAAGTAGTAAGATTACAGGTGGGGGGGCACCTCCAGTTTATGTCATTTTAACAAGAACTTTTAACGTTCAACCAGAATGCGCTTCCTCCTATTCGAAGGTAAAATTTAAAAAGTAATCCCAGTAGCTGGCTTGTCCAAGGCTTCTTCCCAGACTCGCCAAGGCTCTTCTATGCTGCCCCGCAGCGTGGCTGGGTCTGGGGATGAGTCCAGGGCCCTGCCTTGCTTTGGCACCAGGCATCCAGCGGGCAGCGATCGCCGCGCGGGCAGTGGCGCCCGCGGCCTCCGGCCGGGGAGGGCGCTGTGCCCGCCGCGAGGGGGGCGGGCGGAGGGCGGAGCGCCGGGTGCCTGGAGCTCGGGCTAGGGCTCGGGCTGGGGCTCCGGCTCGGCTCGGGCCCTGCACCTGTGACACTCGGCCGCGCTGGTTCTCCGCTGCCCGGCGCCGCAGCCCCATGGCCCCGTCCCGGCTGCAGCTCGGCCTCCGCGCCGCCTACGCGGGCATCAGTTCCGCGGCCGGCTTTTCCATCTTCTTCGTCTGGACGGTGGTCTATCCGCAGCCCGGCACCGCGGCAATGGGGGGTCTCGCAGGTACCGCGGGGGGCGCGGGGCGCGAGGCCGGCGGGGAGGGCGCTTTCAGCGGCTGCGCGCGGCGGCTCGCAGTGGCGCTGTCAAGCGAGCGGGGGTTGTTTATCCCAAAATGTCCAGTGGCAGCACAGGCCCCGATGGGCCCGGGACTCCAGGGCATTGCTGGGGGGGCCTCCGGGACCGATCTCTCCTCTGACCTCCTAGCGCGACGTGACACGGCTGCCGACGACCCGGCTCTGTCGTTCGCACCACCCGCTGGGGTCATCGCGTCGCTTCACCTGGTCCGCTCCCTTTCCACCCAGTGCCCACCATTGCGTCCTCCACGAGCCCATTTCCCTGGTCAGTCCCTCCAAAAAAACATGCACTGCAGGGGTTCCCGTGCCTCAGGCACCCCTTCCGAGCAGCCCGCCAGTTTGTCCCCATTCCGTGCGGATACCCAGCTTCTCTCCCCCGCCTCAGACTCCCAAGGAATCCAGTGTTACTGGACATTTGCTAGTGCCTTTTCGCCACTCTTCTGCTGTCTTTAAGTACTGACCAGTCTTGCATTCTGTGTCTAAAGGAGGGAAGGGGAGACATCCCTGGAGAAGGCCCTGTGCTGTTTGTACCTGCTGTGCAATTTGGGAGACGTGATTTTAAACTCTGTGCCATAGGATTGACCTAAGGTCCAAATATGTCACTTGTTTGTGTTAATACACTGTGCGTGAGATATGCTAAGTGGTTTGATTCCATTATGTCATCTACTTATGTTAATCCTATGAAGTAGGCATGATCATGCTCATTTTATAGATAAGAAAACCAGGAGCTTCAAGTAAATAACTCACCAGCCACGTGAAGTAATATTTTGGGAATAAGAAAATAAGGATAATAGTTTTACATACATATAATGATCTTATTCCATGGCTAAAACCCTCTGCCAAAAGATCCTTAAGTGAAATAAACTAGAATAATTTACACTTTGCTACTGTGTGCACTAAGTATTAACCTGGGATAGGAAAGAAATATAAGGTGGAGGTGGGGGGGTCTGCCTTCTCAGAGGTACTTATGCCTTGCCAAGCAAGGACCTGGGGTGACAAAGAGGAGGCAGGGGGCCCAGAGTCCTCAGGCCTGCATGGTGCCCCACCACTTGTGGACTTCTGACCCCCTAGGGCCACTAGCTCTCTCTGTTGGCTGGTCCATAGAACCTCCTTTCTCTTGCATCTCCTTTTATTGGCTTTGCTGCTTTCCCCTTTGGAAGGCACCGCCAGGCCCCAAGGCTAAGACCTGAGCTAAGCTGGTCGGTGGAGAGGGAGGAGGGAGGCTATCCCTGGGTTCAGAGCTGAATGCATATTGAGTGTGGTCTGGTGGAAGTGGAACTTGCCCTGTAAGCTCGGCCGTCAGTGCTTCCTGGGTCAGTTTCTTTGTATAGGAGTAGAAGGAGGTGCCATTGATGCGCATATCCCCTCCAGGTCTGTGATGCTGGGGCCACCCACTGAAGCTTTGTCGCTAGCTGTCCATCAAAGAGCAGGTGACCGGCTTCGCTCGCATTCCAGACAACCAGCAGAACCTCCCTTGCTCCTCCCCTTCTCTCCTCTTAGGCCTCCCTGGGCCTGAGGCAGGCCAGCTGTGGTCCTGCTTTCAGTGGCAGGTGCTCATTCCTGATGGGCTGTCTTGCCTTTGATAACCAGAAGCAGCAGTGGAAACACCAAAACTGTTTGGTGGTGGGGGCAGTGGGAGACAGGCGCAGGCCAGGTCTACCCAACTTCCCTACTCTGTATAGTTGTAACAAGGGGTTCATAGCTAGCCAGCCAGACTTTCTTCTTCTTCTTTTGGGGTGAAATGTCAGCAAGTTTCTGACTCGTGAACATTTCTCTTCTGACTCGGCATTTTTGTGGGCTAGGAAGCTGCTGAGTCACGGGAAGGTTGTGCCAGTGGATTCTGCCCCACAGTGGATTTGGGTAGGGCTAGTGGCCATACCAGCTTTGGGGGGCAGGCTGGGCTGTGGAGCCCTGGGTCCAGTAGACAGAGCATTTGGGGTGAGGATCCTGTCAGCTCCCTGGGTGTCTTTTAGTGCCTCATCCAGCCCAGCCACTGAGAGTCCTTTCCATGGCCAAGCCTGTGAGTCCAGCAGCCGGGTAGGTGGATGCCTGGCTTGACCCAGCAGCCCAATGGGGCTGGGGACTTGTCTCACTACCCAAGATGTACAGAGGAGACTTTCCTGGAGGAAACCTAGGGAGGGGTAGAACACAAAAGGAGGGTCTGGTTGCTTCCCATTGAGGTATGTGTAGGAGGAGGCCAGGGAGGGACATTTCCTTAGTTACCACTTGTGGAGAGGGCAGAGGCAGGGTGGGAAGCAGCCTCCAGACTTGGCCGGAGTTTGCCTGGAGGAGCCTAGATAGAGGGTTGGAGCTGGGTTGAGAGATTGCTTTTTCTTATGAACAGAGTACAGGCACCCAGAATACCCCAAGGTTACATCTCCCTTTTCCTCCAGCTCTCAGCCCTTTGGGGACACATATCAGGATGAGAACTTGGGGGCTCACTCAGGTCATGGCCAGTGAGCAGAGACAACATCTGTATAATCCCATATTTCAGCATCTCCTAATCCAGAATTGCTGAGTCACAGAGGAATCGCTCCGTCCTTGTTTTTTCCTCTTGAGCTGGCTTGCAGAATCTTCAAATGGGAAGGGATCTTAAGAACTCATTTCTCACAGCCCCTGAGTGGCAAGAGGAGAGAGAGGAAGAGGAGACCTGTTCCTAGCAGGAGTCCACCTAACAGTTCCCCGAAATGCTCAGTGACAAGCCCCGTTCTTAGGGCCCTTTAAGAAAACACATACCTGTCTGGGGACTACAGTTTTAGTGTGCAAAGAACCCCTGGGTTCAGCCCTCAGCTCCTCCTCAATAATAGAAACTAACCTGTACCCCAGGAGGAATGGAGACCTCTAGGGAGACAGCTGGCAGAAAATCTAGATGAAGAAGGTAAAGCAGAGGCCAGGATTAGTGTTCTGTTCACCTATGCCCTGCTGCGGCAGTGTGATAGAAGCTGCCCTGGTCCACTCAGAATGGTGATTGGTTGAGCTGAGAGAAACTGGGGACAACGAGAAGGATCAGATTGGCAGGTGGGGAAGCCACGGGGGTGGGTGTGCTTGTACCCACATAGGGTAATAGCCAGGCTTCCCTATTAGGCAGGCTATCTTGATACCAGGAATCCCTGCGTGCAGAGGTGGCCACACTGCAACTCCAGGGCACAGACTTCTTGGCTCGTGCTATCCTGGCTGATTGTCCCCCACCAGGCTACTTGAGTTGTAATAACTGAGCTGGTCACCAGAGCATAGCCCTGTGTCCTTTGTGCCCACAACATTTCAGGCACGTCAAAGGAATATACGATGTAATGAATGCCTCACACTCATCACCCAACCTAGACACAAGAGACCACCAAAATGTTCCTTGTGCTCCCTCCCTCTCTCCACAGCCGTGCTCCAGCCAGATGCGTATTCTTCTGTCAGAGGCTGCAGTGCATGTGCTGTGTACAGCTGCTCTTTTCAGAGGTCTCTTACCCTAGAATGTGCCAGCCTGACGGTCTTTGCCCCATGGCTGTGCTTAGAGGGTGCAACTGGCCATACCCCTTCCCTCATTCTTTCCTTGCTGAACCCCACAGCCCTGCTCTATGCCCTTGTCAGTGGAGACAGTATTTGTTCCATTCTTTGGACTGTACCAGCAGGCACTGCCTGGCACCAAGGGTTGTATTGTGTTCTATTGTATTGTCTGAGAGCAGCTGGCATCCTAGGGGCTATGCCCACCAAGTCTAGAGGACGGATTCCAGGAGAGGCTCCAGGGGGTGTTGCTCTGTCCTTTTCAGTAACCTGGAGGCATTGCCTAAGGCCTAGTCCAAAAGCAAGTAGGCCATTTGGGCACTGGGTTGCCTTGGGAACCTCGTGGCTGAACTTCCTCTTCCTGCAAGACCAAAGCAAAGTCTGGCAAGAATCCTGCTCCCAAGAGTTCAGTTACAAGCTCTGAGACCTGAAGGATGTCGTCCTCTTGACCAGGTAGAGGAGGAGTATGGAAGGAGGCATGTTTCCCCACCTCAGTGGCCCTGCTTAGGGAGCAGGAAGCCCCCAGAGAGCATGCTGGATTACTAAGGTTCTCAAGTGTTCTGAAGTGAGACTCCAAACAAATTTTGTTTAACTAGATTCCACCCTAGAATTAAATTAGGTTAAATTAAAATGGATTAACTTTTTAAGCATTTTAGAGTAATATTTAAAATAATATTTTGAGCTTGAGTTGGTGGTTCATGGTTGTAATCTAAGTACTTCAGAGGTTGGGGCAGGAGGATCATAAGTTCAAGTCTATTCTTGAGCTATATAAGATCTTGGAGAGAGAGAGAGAGAGAGAGAAAGACAGAGACAGAGAGAGACAGAGATAGAGACAGAGAGAGACAGAGACAGAGAGAGGTTTCTGAATGATGATCATTTTCCAAAACACAAAGAACCAAAAATCAGAGAATGGCATGATGTGGATCTTTTATTTATTTATTTGTTTGTTTGTTTGTTTGTTTGTTTGTTTGTTTGTTTATTTATGCGTCTGTGAGTGTGGGTTTACAGGGACAACTGGGGCAGTCAGTTCTCTCCTTCCAACAGGGATCCAACTCAGATAGTTGGTCTTGGATGGCCAGTCCTTAAACGGCCGGGCCATCTCACTTCCCTAGTTTTGTATTTTTACAAATCTCTTTAATGCCTCACTCTCTGAAAGGCAGCTGGAGTCACCTGTTTCCGCCTACAAATGGTGACATCCCTCCATGGATGACTCCACTGGCCTAGTGGATCTCAAGAGCATTGGGATTTGGGGTCCTGCTGACTTGAGTCTTGTCCCCACAGGTGTGCTGGCGCTGTGGGTCCTGGTGACCCATGTGATGTACATGCAGGATTACTGGCGGACCTGGCTCAAGGGGCTGCGTGGCTTCTTCTTCGTTGGTGTTCTCTTCTCTGCTGTCTCCATCGCCGCCTTCTGCACCTTCCTGGCGCTGGCCATCACCTGGCACCACAGTGAGGACTGTCCAGAGATGGGAGAGGGAGGCTGCGGGTGTGGGAGCAACCTGGGAATAGACCCTGGGGTTCCAGTCCTGTATCTGCAGCTTTGTCTGAAAAACTGATCGCCTGACCTTCCATGCTTGGGGTTCCTTACTGTCCAAATGGGAATGAGAGTCCCCATCCACTGAGGAGGATTCAATAAGAGAGGGGTGAAGTGTTGGGCATAGTGTGTGATCCAGGCGAACCCCCCCACTCCACCCCGTGCCAGTTAACTTGGTGCCCTTTACTCTCTGCCCAGTTTTGGGAGGGAAGCGCCCTCTGGTGGCCAAAGGGAAGCAGCCTGAGACTTTCCACCGTCTCTTGAAGTCTGAATAAGTTTTTGGAAGTGACCTGAAGTATAAGACACAAAAGCAGAGTGGATGGTACAGACCTGTGCCTGACACACCTGGGGTACCCCGCATCACACCCAGGTCTATCTACAGCACTACTTCAGTGGTCAGGAGACTGCAGGGATGTGGAGTAAGGAGGGTTGTCCAGGCCGTGAGGTCGGCAGCTGGGCCGAGGGCAAGGCCTCTGCAGTTACCGTCGGCTCCTTTCCCTTCCAGGTCTCACGGATCCCGTGAGCTACTACCTCTCCTGCGTCTGGAGCTTCATCTCGCTCAAGTGGGCCTTCCTGCTCAGCCTCTATGCCCACCGCTACCAGGCTGACTTCGCGGACATCAGTATCCTCAGCGATTTCTGACCCGGGGCATGAGGTCACTGAGGCCCTTACAACCAAGACTCAGCTTCTGAGTCATCAAGTGGGGGGCCTCTCCCCAAGCCTCGGGGACTCCAGAACTGTGGCAGAAGATACATAAGAGGATCAAGACGTCGTCTGGTCCCCTCTGGGGAGACCTGATGCCGTGGAAGAGATCCTACGAGCTGAGCGACTCACAGACTGGCCAGAGGGCAGCACAGACTTTCCAAGTAGATGTTATTTTCTTAGCACTCTGAGGCATCTTTGCAAGTAGGGCCAGAGCCAGGAACAAGGGAGTCTGGGTGGGACTATGAGGTCCGAAGCCTAGTAGAGGGACCCAGGACTGGCTTGGTTCCTGCTGCCTCTGGCCTTCTCGCTGAGGCTGGGGTGGACAGCTGGGTAGAGGTTGGGAAGGTTAGATCAAGGAATCTCTCCTAGGGAGCTCCTAACCCCACCCAGCACCCTCATTCTGTTGACTCCAAATGTCAGGTAGCTGAGGTCATCAATCCTGGAGAGTGACAGTTGGCTTTTTTTCCAGGGCAGGGGAGTTGGGTAGAAATCTGTGTCCCTGCTCCCAACTGCCTACCCAGAACTAGTTTCTGAGGGTGCTAGAGCCAATCGATCATTCCTGTGTGTCATACATGCACACATGACCACACATCCCAGAAAGGAACACTTCGAATGAGGCCAGACTAAAAGATCATGCATGGGGGATGATGGCCTCTGTCCCTAAGAAGGGTTTTGGGGGGAAAGAGGCCACGTGGTAGAGGCTGAAGAGAGCCCCACACTTGCACTTCCATCTACTCCTCACTGTACCTGACCTCCTGGGCCATGAGATGCCAACGCCCCACACCAGCCCCCTCACTGTCCTTCCACCGGAACTTTTATCTTTTTAACCTTCTTTCCAACAGGACAGCCTCAGCTCTTCTGGGTGTATTCAGACCCACAGCCTCATTTAACTTGAGAGGGAGGGAAGGGGATGTTAACGTGTCTCCTCTTACGTTAGGATGCCATCTTGCACATCTACTTTTCGATCTGAGTCATACCCCCAGCTCTCTGCCTTACTGGTGTCACTGTCACTTGAGCAGAAATACAGAGACCATTTATATCAGAGAACCTCAGGCTGTTTCTTGGGGATGGGAAGTGGTAGGGAAGAGGGGGGAATCTAGCTTGCTTATCTCCCTAAAGTGTACCTGGGGGGTGTAGGGACAGAAGAATCCTCTCACTCTCTGGTCTCTCGTGGCATGGGAAGCCCAGCCTCTTAGTAATCTTCAATTGCCAGGCAGGGCTAGAGTGCTTATTGGCAGCCCTTGCAGATTCCACCTCCACCCACCCGGTCAGGACAGATGGAAAGGGCTCAGTACCTCTTGGCAACCCTGCTGTGAAAGCCTGGCAAAGTCAGAACCAGAAGGGCCGGCACTGGCACCTCCCTCTGCTTAGGCTGGGCGAGCTTGCCATGACCTGTTGGCTCATCTGTGCTCTCACCTTACAGGATATGCTAAAGCATCACAGCGCAGTAGAGGAGGAAGGAGCCAGTGTCCGTGCAACTGCTAGAGCATTGTACTGATAGAAGTCCCAGAAAGCATGATTTCCCTCATCTCCCTGCTGGGGTGTAAGCCCAGGAGCGTCTGCTTCATGACGCTTTGAGGCATCTTAGCAAGCAAGGTCTGAGCCCGTCCTCTACCGTGGATCCTCTGTTGGGCTCAATCCAAAGTCATCTCCATTCTTACACCAAGGTGGGCAGACACAGGTGGAAATGTGCAGAGTGAGTTCTTCTGCACACAAGCCATGGAAAGACAGGGCTAAAGGGGGTTGAGCAGGCCCCCTCGCCCCTTCCCAGCCCGCGGCACTGCGCCTGTGCATATGGTGAGTCACTAGCAGGCAGGGGGATTTCACAGGAATTTTAAAGCAAATAAAACATTTATTGTTCAGATTTTTTCCTTTTTTTCCCTTTTTTACAAAAACATGCATACATACACGGGGTATAGTGGGTCTCAGGGAATACACACACACACACACACACATTCTCACACGCATGCACGCAAATACTCTCTCTTGGCCCCAGGTCTGGACCTCAAAAGCCTTGAAGCCTTTGCTGGGGCGGCCTCCCCTCCCCAATGTCTGTCTGCTCTCCCACCCACTCCTCCGCTTTAGCCAAACTAGCCCTATGTGGGGCAGGAATAGAGCTGGGGTCGGGGAGACCCCAGCAACAGAAGGCTCACACTGGGGGCAGTGACCCTAGGGTCATGCTGTGCTTCTGAGGGGAGATGAAGGTTTGGCACCATTGGGTCAGGAAACACAGACCCCGGAGAGCACCTGTCTGCTGCACCAGGGCACTGAGATGGTCCACAGGGGGTTGGCCTCTGTCAGGGCAGTGACCAGATGGGAGGTTTGCAGGTGGCTGCTCACAGGGAAAGAGCAGCTCGGAGTGACTCTTGGAGCCCAGTGCTATGGAGAAACTTCCAGAGGCCACCAAGGGAGCAGGTGAAAGGAGATTCTCCTAAGCTCAGAGGATCCCCTGGCTCCCCTCACTCCCCAGCCCTTCAGTGCCCAGGAGGGGCCACCCTGACTGAGGCCAAGTTCACATTTCTGCATGGAGCCTGGGGCAGTGTGCAAAGTCCAGGGTCTGCCGAGTCAATAGTGGTTAAGGGTGGGCCCATCTGAACCAGTCCTCCTCTGTGTAGCCCTGAGGGATGGAGGCCACAGCTAGGGGCCTAGACACTGGAATGCTGGAATATGTTCTGGCTAGAGACCACCTGGGCCTGGTACCCAGCCTGCTTCCTTCCAGGGTCCTCTCTGGTCCCCATCCCAGACCCAGGGCCTTCTCAAGCTCCCTGGGGTGGCTGTCCAGCAAGTTATGCTCTGGCCCCAGCTACCTGCCCACAGAATCTCTGCAGACCCAGGGCTGGCCACAGAGGTGAGGAGAGCCATGTCCAAAGCCCTAGAGATTCATAGGTTCTTCCTCTTCCACCAGCTGCTCCGAGGACCTGGGCAGAGACAAGAGAAGGATACTTTCCAGTGGCTACCAATGAAGCCTTAGTGGACACTTCAAAAGCCTGAGAGGGTTGAAGAGGGAGGGAGATTCTGGGGTCTTCGCGTTGAGTAGATCCAATGGGACCAGAAGTCTGGAATTACCTGTCTTCAGCCAACATGCCCACAGAGAGGGATGCCAGCGCGGTCACGGCCTCCACTTCTGCATCAGCCCCCGGCACCCTGGGCAGCCAGGAATCTGGACAGGAGGCTAAGCGCTGCATGCAGCCCCAGTATTTACCTAAGGGAAAGGAACTGGGTTAGAAAAATTGGGAGAGATAAGCCCTTTAAATCCTAAGTCAATACCGAGCCTCGTGACTCAGACCCAGGCCCACGGATAGTGACCATGTCATTAGTGTGGGTTGCTGCTATCCACCTTGACCCCCAGCACGACACACCCTCCCTGCGGCCCCAAGCAATAGATGCAGCAGGTACAGCATGAGTACAAGGGTGATACAGTCGTGGGGACCCAAGCCTTCTCCCCATCCTGTTTGGCTTGAAAGGCTACTCCATAGATGTGAAGAGTCCAAGAACACCAGGAGGGTCCACTTGCCCCAGGGTAAGGTCTGCATCACAGCGGTGCACACATCCCTGAGCCCTTGCCTTCAGGGAGACAGGGTCTCCCTCATGTGTCCTCCGCAGTGCTCAGCCCACCCCTAGGAAAGGGGACTATGAGCCAGGTGTAGTATATCTATAATCCTAGCTCGTGGGAGGCTGAGATAGGAGTATCAAAAGTCGGATTACAAAACAAAACAAAAACCCCACGTCAAAGAAGCTCTGTAACAGAGCAATTACTTATTACGTGTAAGACTCTGGATTCAAGTCTGAGCACTGGGAAAAAAAGGCGGAGGGGAGTGGGTGGCAGGAGGATAGTAACAGGGAATGAGCTCTGCAGTCCCCACGCCATGGGAACACTCATCCTGCCTGCCGCGGCAGGACAAGATGACCGTGGAGCAGCCCAGCCCAAGCCTGACCCGAGGAAGGCTGAAGAGTCAGCTCTTGGCATGAGCAGTCCATTCATTTTCGTATCTCTAGCACAGATCCCAAGTCTGAGTGCAAAATGCTCCACAGATACTGACATGAGTTGAATCTTCAACGTACTTTTCAAACACGGCCCCTTCTGAGTGGGCTTACTCTGAGACCCAGGCAGGCTTCCAGCCGACACCGTGATCAGCACTTGATGCACAAACCAAACCTCTGGGTAAATGTGGCCTGAGTATTGCTGTCTGTCTGAACCCCTGGCCCAACCAAAGCTGAGGCTGGATGTGGGGACCAGTCCCTGCCATAAGGAAGTCGGTCTTAGTGTCCATGGAATGTTCCGAGGTTACCCACTCACAGGGGTATACCAATCATCCGTCCCGGGTGATAATGGGAATTCTATTCCAGGCCGGCCTTGTGCTTCTGGCCTGGCTGACCTTAGAATCCCTGGGTTCTGGTCACGGGTTGATGGACATGTGAGGCTCTCCTGTTTGGGCCCACAAGTGTACTAGTTGCACACTCACTGTGCACGCGGATCACAGCTTCCAGAGAGCGGATGGCGATGAGGTTGGGTTTCTGTTTCCAGCCATCTTCTGAAAGGGGATCCACCTGTAGAAAACAGTCCTCAGACAGCGAACCCCTGGGAACCCAGGCCCTGCTTGTAGAGCCAGGCACGAGCTAGACCACCACATAGTTGCTGGGAAAGTCTACAGCTGAGCTTCCACCTGGCCTCACCTCATTCCAGCCCTACCCCTTCCCATTCTATCTGCTGATTCTTCGAGGCAGATCTGCTGGAGCCAGATGCACCTGTTCCCATGGAAACACGGAGGGAGGGAGTTACCTTGTTGCCCAGAAGCGCTGCCACACAGGCCTCAGAGGCATCACAGATGGCTGTGAGGTCATGGCCGCCCTCTAAGGCCAGCACCACTGCCCCTCCTGCCAGGCTCATCAGCTGCTGCGTCATATACCCAAAGCCTAGGCGGTTACATGGGACAAAGAGTAAGGGGCTGGGGGAGAAGCGGACCCACTCCCTACCTGTTATTTTCCTGCTTGCTTCCTCCCCAAATGAGACCCCCATGCAACACCCACTCATGTGCTTCATGCCAGGCTCAGAGGAGTTAAGGGTGTTATATTAGTTCCCACAGCTGGTAGGTGGCAGGGCTGGGCCCCGAAATCAGGGCATAAACTCCAGTTTCAGTCTTTCTCACTGTCCCCAGGCGCTGCACCAGCATTCTGTTCTGAGACTACTGCTCTTCTCCCTTCTCCTCAGGACCAGCTGCCAGTCTAGCCTGGATGGAACAAAGTTCTACAACTGGGTTTCCATCTGGCAGACCTAAGGGTCTCTAAGGATCTGACCCACAGAGAATTGGCCGGTGCTGAGAGGGGTCTGCCACTATATCTTAGGCCCCTCAGAGTCCTGGGATGGCCACTACCACTCTCATGTGGACAGCGCCTTCCTGCTCCTTCTCCTAGCCTGGCTCTCGTTCTCCACACCTCCCGCTCAGCTGGGGCACCCTTACATTTGGCAGAAACGTGGTAGCCACCCAGTGGGGCTGGGTGACCCTCGGCAGCATCAAACCCAGCAGACACCAGGACCAGGTCTGGACAGAACTCTCGGGCGATGGGCATCACCACTATCCTGAAGTGTTAAGGAAAGAGGCATTAGTACCCTGGTTCCAGCACACAGCGAAGGCCAGCCTGTGCCAGCCTCTCCTGGTGGCTTTGCTGGGAGTACCTGCCAACAGGACACCAGGACTACCAATCTGCTGATGAGGTTCCCTATCTGGCCACCCATGGCCCTGGCACACCAGCTTCAGGAATTAACCATGTAGAAAATCTAATCATCAACAGGCAGAAAGGAAGGGCCTGCGCGATGTCTCAGGGAGAAAAGGCACCTGCTTGCAAAACCTGGCACTTACATCTCCGGACACCATATAACAGAAGGAGAGAACTGGCTTCCAAAATTTGACCTTTGACCTCCACATGTGCACCATGACTTCAAATAAATGAATAAACAAGGTAGGAAGAAAGCAAGGATGGCTATGAGAGGGACGAAAGACGTGTGTGTGTGTGTGTGTGTGTGTGTGTGTGTGTGTGTGAGAGAGAGAGAGAGAGACAGAGAGAGAGAGAGGGAGAGAGAGGGAGAAGGAAAGAGAGGGAGAGAGCCACCTGAGAGCTCACAGGGCGACTAGACTGCCTGAGGTCCTAGGTTACCAAGCTCCCTTCTTCGTCCTCTTCCTCCAACCAATCCACAACCTACTCTGATATCGACTTTGGTGCTCTTCAAAGCCCTAGGCGCTGGGTGTACACATTTGCCAGGCAGACTTTTGTTTTGTCTTTTAAGGAATCCTCTGCCCAGTGTTGACATCATGTCTCTTCCCTCAGTCAAGGACCTCCTCCAGGGAGCCTTCTTTGACTACACGTGAGCAGTTCTGCTCACACCCTTCCGCCATCCCCAGCTAGGCTTCAACACTGGCTCTTGGTAATGTGTGACTTTATAAAGCCTCCTGTAGCCTCACTCATGTATTGTCCATCCCTGAGAGCTGGTCTACAATGTCTAGTAACCAGATGGGACAGGTAGACCAGCTGACTGACCTAGGGCTGTGGGAAAAGGGACAGTAAAAGGGGTCTTACAGGGCTGGCCTCTTTGGGGTTCCAGGAGCATTTACCTGAAGGCGGCTAGATACTCAGGATCCCCTATTGGAGGATCCAGGCCCCCAGTCCAGGCCACATTGACATTGAAGCCTTCACCACTGCCAGCTCCCACCTGGAAAACAAGAATACAAGGAAGGCAGCTGGAGAGATGGTTCAGGGACTAAAGCTTCTGCCTCACAATCAAAAAGACTTGATTCCAATCCCAGATCCCACCATAAAAATGTAGGGTAGAAATGGTGGCGGACTCACTTCTGGCTTTGGAAGGTGACGCCTGGGAAGTCCCACAGCAAAGCAATAAGGAGGTAGAGCAATCTGGGATGATTCCTGAAGTTTCCCTTGGGCCTCCACAGGCACGCGCGCACACACACACGCGCACACACACACACACACACACACACACACACATACACACACACACACAGAATACAAGGAAGGCATGAGGAGAGCAGGACCCCAAGATGCTACCACTTCATGACCAGCTCATCCAGATGGGGAAACTGAGGCTCAGAAAGGTTGACCCTTGAGTCCGGGGTCCTATAGCTCGTTGCAACAAGGGCAGAAAGAGGGAGCGCAGGAAGAGAGCCAAGGGCCTGGAAGATGTGGGAACGTGCAGTTACCTCATCCACAGCTCCACTGCCTGGGAAGAAGTTGCCATTGTCATAGCGATGCAAGGAGATATACAGCACGCTGGGGTCTTGGTAGAAGGTTTTCTGGGTGCTGTTGCCATGGTGAACATCCTGGGCAGAACAGTGGGCAGAGGATTAGGGAAGGTGTAGAAACAGGAAGATGGAGGTAAGACAGATTAGAAACCAGATTTTCATGGTTGGTGAACATTCTGAAAACTGGAATCTAGACTGGTAGGGCTGGGAAACTAGAGTTGCTAGAACCACATGGTTCTCAGTAATCTGTCATCTGTCAGTGATCGCTGTCTGTCTGTCTGTCTATCTATCTCTATAGATATCTAGATTTGTATCTATATAGTTCTCTGTGTCATTATAAATTGTTTGTATATATAATACTAATATTAATAACATCATGTCTTGAACAGAGTCATGAGAGGCAAGGCAAGTGACTGGAAACCAAGTTTAGTTACCAAAATCAGGTTCACGAGGCCCAGCCAAACTCCCAGTAAGCCCTGGACCTTGTACTTGACTCACAGGGTCAAGAACGGGTTCAAGCGTGCAAAGTCCCCCTTCCCCACTGTTCTGTGTCAACTGTTCACACAGAAGAGACCTGGCTCTAGTGGATTCACATGCATGCAGCCTTGGAGCTTACCAGCCTGGCCTCCAATCCCCCTCACACTGTGCAAGCTGCTGAATCTCAGTACACACACTTCTCATCTGAAGTGTGTGACAGCAGGGATAAAACTGTCGATCTCCAAATGTGGCACACTGATGCTATATGCTAGTATTGTTCCTCACAGTCACTACATACAGGGGGAATGGAGAAACAGTTCACTTTGCCAAGAGAAACCAACAGAGCGAAGACAGCAGACGAGAGCTCATACCTACTGTGGAAATCTATTAACACGAGGGTTTCCTGTATACTGCCTTCCCTGGGATTCCCAGCAGCTCTGTGATACGAGCGCTACTTGTCCAGATTTTATACAAGGGGAAAGTGAGGCTGTCAGAGACTAATACAAGGCTAACACCATCCATAATGCCAGACTTGGGGCTCTTTCTGCAAGTCCTGGTATTTAAGGCGACAGGAACTAGGACCTACCCAGTCAACGATGAGGATCTTGCTGGCTTTGCCCTGTTGTTGCAGCTGCCGGCAGGCGATGGCCACTGAGTTGAAGAAGCAGAAGCCCCTGGGAAGGACAGAGGATCCTGCCAGCCTGTTCCTTCTCCTGTCCGGAGGACTCCCCGAACTTCAGGAAGGCTCTTGCCCCACCTCACCCCAGACAAGTCTCCTTGAACACCTTACATGGCTGTCGAATGATCTGCATGGTGTCCTGGGGGCCGCACCACAGCAAAACCATTCTGGAAAGGGAAAGAGGGCATCAACCAAAACAGCCAGATCACACCTGTCCAAGAGTGCCTCCCACTCCAGCCTCGTTCTCTGAGAAGTGCAAACCAACAGCTGCCAGCATAGCCCACTGGTCCAGGTGACAGCCAGAGTGCCCTGGAGCTGGCCCTGAATTATGCCTGGGCTGCAATCACGCTGCAATGACAACCACTGACTGCTCTATGAAGTCACATACCAGGCCACATGCTCAGCTCTTTAGATAAACTTTGCATTTTATCCTCACAATATTTCTGTAGCAGAAACATTATCCTTAACTCACAAAGGAGGAGAAAACCAAAGCTTAGTTGAGTTGAGCAACTTGTCTCAAATGGTACAGCCAGAATTTAAAAACTAGGGCAGATCTGAGGCTGGGGTTGGAGGCTGGAGAGATAGTTCAGGGGTTAAAGCCTTATGCCTCACAAGCAAAAGGACCTGAGTTCAGACCCCAGGATCCCACGTAAAAATGTTAGGCACACGTGCTATGGCCTGCAATTCTGACCTTGGAAGGCAGAATCTGGGAAACCCCAGAACAAAGCAATAAGGAGGTAGAACAATCTGGGATGATGGCTGATGGGTCATCAGAGGAACACCTACTCAAATAACTCTTGTACACATTCCAACACAACATATACACCCACACACATGCACCACACCCACACCCACACAAAAGAAAAAAAAGTAAAATAAGTAAAAAAAAAAAAACTAGGGCTGTGATCCTGATGGCAAATTGCTGGCAAGGCCCTCTGACAATGAGGACGTTGTGGCCGCCTTGGACCATAAGCTCCCAGACAGAAGCTGTGTGCCTCAGCAGGGACCTCCGCACAGCAACAGCCAGCATCTTCCCAACCTGGAAGGAGTCAACGGCCTATGAGGTGTGGAGGCAGCTGCAGGCAATAAATGATCTTGGATGGTCAGGATCTTGGGCCCCAAGTACACCAAAGGTTCGGGATAGTGGCTTGAATGGCCAAGTGACATAAGCCAAAGAATCACGCTTCATCCTGGTTTCCTTGATTCCTCTTTCTCATGATACACAAAAGGCTTGGGATCCGGGTTCCCGGTCGGTCCCCACCCAAGAACTTCCTCTGTTGCTGACTCTCCACCTGAATCTCTTACCTTTAGCTCTCGGGAGGCCACTTTGAAGGCGAGGTCGGTGACGCTGCCTGCAGCCCAGCGGGCAGCATTGGAGGAGTGCAGCTCGTTCCAGATGGTGTCAGTATCCACCTGTGGGGGCCAGGGTCGAGGACTGCATCATGCAAGCCTTTGCAAAGGAGGCAGGGCCCAGTGAGGTGGTACCCAGCCCACGGCCAGGACCCCAGGGGCAGGGAGCTGGGCAGATGGCACTGCCTCCCCCAGTGCCCCACCGCCCAAAAGCAAGGCCTCCCATGTCCCCCAATCCCAACAGGACTCTGCCCAGCGTAAGTCCCAGCACTAGCCCGTGTGTGGCCAGCACTGTGCCTCCCCAGCAGAGGAGGGGGCATGGCGTTACCTGGGCGGGATTGGGGTTTGGGCCGGGAGGGGGTTTTAAGCCCCAGCTGACTCTGCTCAGGCCCTGCGGGATGTTCGGAGCTTGAGGGGCCGTCTGCACCACTGTCTTCCACTCAGGGCCCCTAGCCCAGGCTGGGAGGCCCCCCAAACCCAGTCCCTCAAGACTAGGGAGGGACCGGGGGGCATGATGGGGAGATGGGGAGGGCGAGGCGGACCGAGAGAGGCGAGGAAGGCAGAGAGAGTCGCAAGAGGCTGGAGAAAGAGAGAGAGAGGACAGAGAGGGAGAGGAGGGAGGAGAAAACAGAAGCAACAACAGTTGGAAAAACCAGAAAGTGGCAAGAAATGGGGGAGTTGTGAACAGGGCACACTGACTGGCTCCCAAACAGTCCCCCTATGGCAGCTCCCACCTGCCCCCCTGAACTTGGCTTGTATCCCATTTCCACACACTGTGCCTGGAACCATGGAAGGAACTTTTCAAGGCAGGGAGAGCTAGGCCAGAAGTGGCAGAAAGACCACAACTGGAAGGGGTATACAAAGCTGGAGGGGAATGAGGGCTGTGTCCTTGGCAGGGACATTCTGGATCCCGAAGGACATGGGAAGCACCCCCCACCCCGCCCCAACCAGGCAGCACAAGGTTTAGGGACCAGATAGGGAACCCATGGAGTGCTTGAGAGAAACCCACTTCAAGTTCCCAACCGCTGGGATCTTACGAAAGAACATGATCCCAAGCCCCAAATATGGCCCTGCTCTGAGCTTCACATGCCTTCTACCAGTTGCTAACTGCAAGCATCGGTCCCATACTTGGGGCACACTGATAGGAGCTTCTAGTCAGCAGAAAAGCATCACGGGGGACATCCCTGACCTACCCAGTCTGGCAGAACAAGAATAAGCAGGCAGAGGATTGCGCCTGGCGAACTGAAGGGAAAAGAGCCGAGAGCCCTTGGCAATGCCCACTCAAGATCCCTGGGAATACTTACCCCAACTCCACCACAGGGCAGCATCACAAACATCCGCTGTGCCAGGAGTCCTGTGGGGAGAAGTCATGTGAGTGAGGGGCATGGAGGTTCTGGGAGGAGGGCTGAGTGATGGGGGGGGAAGCAGCAAGCCAGAGGGAGGATATACATGAAGCTGAAAGAGACTGGGCACAGCCAAGGGGAAGACACACAGCAATTCATGAGGCCAGGCACCGTCTAACCCCCTCCCTTACCTGTCAGCTTCCCATTGTCCAGTTTGAGGCGGCTGAGCGGGTTGGTGCCGTAGAGGAGCACGTGCTGTTCAGAGTGGACTGACTGCAGCTCCTCCAGGGAGGCCTTTCGGCCCCGCAGACACTGAGGAAAGATCCACGGGACTCCTAAGATTTGCCAGCACCTTCCGTCTGCCACCAGCACTCCATCCACCCTCTCGGCCCTTCTGTGCACGGCCTGCCTCCTCACCTCACACTGGCTCCGGAGTCCACGCTCCTGCAACCGGGACCAAATGCTCTGGATACGTCCTGCATGCTCGGGGTGCCGGCTGTTGTCTCCACAGGAGCACTGGTGCTTCAGCATCACCGAGTCATAGACCAGCCCTGCCAGGAGTAGAGGTCGGGGCTGGGGGGTGCCCAAGGAAGCCTACCGGAGAATAGCTTGCACCCACATAAATCCACCTTAGACCCAGGCACGTCGGTCACGATTGCCCCCTCGCTGCCACTCAGGCCCACATTCCCTTCCTGCCCTTCTGCCAAGCCTCAGCTTTGCATTTCCCTAGGCACATGCCTAGATGCTTCTCTGAACAGTCTGACAGCTTTACAAGAACATACACTCACAGGACTGTGCCGGACTCTTGCCTTTCCAACACTCACATCACCTATGCCTTTGACGGAGGCTTAAGGAGGGGCATCTCCTTTAGGGTATCACGAATCCAGAGGGTCCAAACACAGAGTGAGGAGAGAAACAATTTTCTAGGGAAACCACAAGCCTAAGTGATGGGAAACCCCAGGGTCCCATTGGGTCATGTGACAAAACAAACAGTTCTAGACAGATCCTAGTCCTTCTCCCAACTGCACAAGGAAAACACTTTTTTCCTGTTATCATTCCCCAAACAAGATGGAAATAGCACAGCTATTTACATGATATTTACATTGTATTAGGTATTAAAAGCAAAACAGAGACAATTTAAATATGCAGGAGGATGTGCATAGGTTATATGCAAATATCAGCCAATTTACATGAGAGATCTGAGCATCTGTGGATTTTAGTACTCTTATGGGGTGAAGCTGGGGGTCCTAGATCCAACCTGCTGCAGGTACTCAGGGACTGTATTTCAGCCTGTCCCAAGGGAACCTTCTTGCATACACTGCTGGCGAGAGACTCAGCATTCGCACACCTGTGTACCTCCAAAATGTTTACAACCATTTGCCAGGACTGTGGGAATAACCCCAGGCATAGGTAAAAACTTAAAACATAAGGAAATTAAAATTAAAAAGTGAGTAACAATTCAAATGCCCAGATAATAAGAAACAAAATTGAGCTGGAAGTGGTGGTTCACATGTGCAATCCCTAGCACTCAGGAGTTGAGGCAGGAGCCAGTCTGAGCTATATAATAAGTTATAGGCTATCCTGGACTATAGGGTGAGATCCTGTCTCAAGCAGTCAAAACTAAGTCAGATTAAAACTGTGATGAAACATGAAAATCTAGGTTTTAAAGATTCCAGAAGTGTTTCCGATATGCTAGCTAGTAACACAGGTACAGGGCTGGGAAACAGCTGGCTGGTAGGGCTTCTCTGGTGTAAATGGGAACGTAGGTTCAGTCCCCAGCACCAGACTCAATAAAGCAGAGTGCCAAGTATAGCTAATATGTTTGAGGCACTGGAACAGGTATTGAGTGGCTTAGATGAAGCAGAAATTCAGAGGATGGCTCTGAGTGAGAAAATATGAACTGGTGATTTATATTGATCCTTAAACTTTTCTGAACCTTTTTGAGGTTTTTGAAATATGTTCAAGCTCTTTTAACAAGCATAGCAATAGGAATTCATGCTTTTATTTTATTTTATTTTATTTTATTTATTTTATTTAGGGCTGGACACAGTAGAATGAGACTTGAATTCCTATTCTGGCTTGACTGCCAGTTTGCAATTTGACCTTAAGCTGGTCATTGCCACCTTAGGTTTCCTGACCCATGATATCATCTGCTCCACAGGCACCGTGGGGATCCCACACGACTAAGGCTGCGCCGTGTTACTGAAGCTGTCCTGAGAATGGGGCATGAAGATGTGGACTCATGTCTCTGGGCCTCCTTCCCGCCTCCATGATCGTCCCACCTGGGTCTCACCTGTGGTGAAGGGCAGGGTCCTGGTTTGGCAGGCGGGCTCTGGGGTCAGCAGGGAGGCAGCCGCAGCTGGGGAAGACTGGGTCCTGGAGAGGGGCCGGTGTCCAACCTGGGCCAGAGGAAGCAGCACAGAGTCCCCAGTGCTTCTCTGGAGAAGCTGCCCGGCCAGACGCTGCTGCTCCCAGAGCTGCACCTGAGGGAGACAGGACCAGTCTCCAGAATCGAAGATTCGGTCCACCTGCTCCTGCCCAAGGTCTCGGAACCTCAGACAGACCCCTTTTGTTCAGAAATGCCAGGATGCACCCAGCTTTGCTTCCCATGTGAGCTCTGGTCTTTGATTTTTTCCTGAGTCCCTTGGCCCCAGCATCCCCCAAAAACCTACACCCAGACTGACCATCCCATTCAAACAGAGCTCCCTGGATCTTTGGATCCAAGATCTTTGGATGTCTGCCTCTCCAAGGATGGTGCTCCTGGCAAGAACATGGGGCCTGCCTAGGCAGTACTATGTGTGGATCATACCAGAGGCTATACATGAATAGTATCCCCCACATTCACATGCTAAACTTTATTTACAGACTTGATTACAGTGGTAATCAAAATAAAATGACATGATTAGGGTAAGACCTAACCATAGGATCAGTACACTTATAAAAAAGACACTTAAATAGAGACAGGTGGAGACTTTGAAGAAACGGGGAGCAGTTGGGTATCTGAAAGTCAAGACAAGCCTGAGTATCTGCCATTGACAGATACTGTGTGTAGCGCCTGTCGCGGTGACCCCTACCCAGTTCCCCTCATGCTACAAATTTGGCTCAAACACAGGGCCTGGCTTTGTCCTACCTCTTGCCTTAGCTACCTTTGGATACAAGACATCTGGTCCCAGGGAGAAGTGTGTGTGGCTTTATGAAAGACCAAGAAGGTGAAGAAGAAACAGGGTTCCACCCTGAGCTAGCAGGCTACCGTAGCATATGCCTCTATGTGTATGTGTGCATATGTGTGAGAATGTGCGCGTGCGTGTGTGTGTGTGTGTGTGTGTGTGTGTGTGTGTGTGTGTGTGTGTCTACAACCTGGTGTGTATGTAGCACCCAAGATTCTAATAAGACAACTGCAGGTCCTCCGGCCGCCCTTCACACTGGTGTGAGGTCTCCTTTCCTTCCCGGCTTACGCCAAGGCCCCCTCCTCCCCTCCCGCTGGTCTTCTGATCATACTTTCTGCAGGGCCCTGGGGCACCATACCTGCTGGCGCTGCTGCAGAGGAGCAGGCCCTCTGCCCTCAGGATGCCTGTGGCTCAGCTCCCTGTGTTCCAGGCGGTCGCCCACCACAGCCCCCACTCCCCCACCATCTGCCTCCAGGTCCTCAGCTGACGGGATCTGCTGCAGTCGGGGCCTCTCGCTGGGCTTGGCTGGCCTCTGGGGAGGAGGGATTGCTGGCTGGGAAGCAGGGAAGAGAGACGGTTGACTGACTGGTGGTGAGTCCCGTGAGGCCACACACCTCTCTCCTGCCCACTGGGTTCTTACCCTTCTTAAGTGCCCCCCTTCTTTTAACCTCCAAGGACCCAGTTAAGCACTCTTTCAGTACTTCCCCTACCCAGTTCCCCTCACCTTGATCAGCTGGACGTGAGGTTTGAGTGGCTCCTGGCGGGGCTGCAGGGGGCCCAGCAGTGAGGGGGCAGTAGCGCTGGGGGGCAAGGGCTCGGAGTGGGTCCGGCTCAGTGGCCGGTGGAGGCCTGACCCACAGAGCCGCTCGGTGGTCAGTAAGGACTGGGCAAAGTGGAAGGGCAGGGGTCCAAGCCCAGGCACTAGAAAGAACGGGGTGGGCATAAGAAAGGAACAGGGAGGATCACGGAAGGAGGCGGGAGCAAGGAGTGCTGGGTGGGGATGGAGCGGAGGCAGGGCTCAACAGCATGACATATACGCATGGGGGCTGGAAAGTGGGTCTTCAGGCTTGGCCCTTGGCAGGATGCGGCCTTTCTGGGACTCACCGGTCAACAGGTGGGTATGAGAGACGGAAGGATCTAGGAGGAGAACTGGCTGCAGGCGAGAGGGCAAGGTGCCTCCAGTGTCGGGCTCTAGACCATGGTGTAGGAAGAGGGGAGCGTGGGGGCTCCCCAGGACTGGGCCTCGAGGGCCCAAAGTCGAATGGCTCCTGCGGTCACCATCAGCCTGGGAGAGAGGTGGGAAGGAGTCAGGTGGGAGATAATTCTGCCAGGACAGTGGCAGGAAGGGAACAGGACAAGGGCAGGAAAGAGGCTGCAAGAGCTTGGAGGGGACCAGGGCGCTCCAGCCACTCACCCTGGCAGGGGCAGGCAGCCCCAGCGTTATTGCGGGCAGCAAGGACACCGTCGGCAAGGCGAACGGGGCCAGAGAAGTCTCCTGCAGCCGCAGCCGCTGGGCCGAAAGCGCCTGCCGTGGGGAGCAGGGCAAGGGGTCACTGGTCCCAGACCTCTACCCATGATGCTCCATCCCCAGGATTCCCAGGAAGACCTGGTAGGGGGCTGTCCAGACCCTGGGACCCCAGAGTGGACCAGACCACTCGCTAGAGAAAGGCTGAGCCTCAGAACTGCCCCAGGAGAGCCCAGTCCTGGCAAGGCCTCCTTACCTCCGAGCCTAGGACAGGGTTAGGGCCATGCTCGCTGTCATTGGGGGAACTGCACCCTGACGCAGGCGTGCTGCTACTACTGGGGGAAGAGTCTAAGGGGTAGGGAGAGAGGAGAAAGGGAGCACAGTCAGGGACCCGGGGTGGGCTTCCCAGAGGGAGCATCTTTGCTTCTGGGCTGGGATATTTCCAGAAAAATCAGGAAGTTGGTAGCCTACAGCATCATTCATGACACTTCTGTTTTCCCAGCTAATGTCACCTTAGCCAACCTAGTACTCACACCCTGGTGGGTATGTGAGGGGAACTCTGGACATATGTCATATGTTGCCCAGTACAATATATATACAGCAGTCCCGGATAGGGACTCCCACCAGAGTGGGACCTGACTCAAAGAGACAAGACCAACCAGGGCTCAGGAGGGTAACCTCACGGCTCTGGGGGTCTTCACCTCCAAGGGTCTCTGTAGGTCGCCGCCGCAGGCTGGGAGGGGCACTCTCCTTGCGGAGCAGGGGGTTCTTGCGCCGCTCCAGGGACTTCTTGGGCTTGTAGCGTAGCTTCAGGTTGGGCTCAGACACTGTAGGAAATACATGTCACTCAGCCCTGCCCCCAGCACCCTTCTCTTCTCTGCCCTTGTCCTCCCTCCCAGTCATCTCTGCGGGTCAAAGTGAGAGAGGCAAGAGCCAGAGAGACAGTAGACAACTGTCCGAACCCTCCTGCAACCTTATGCTCCTGACCCAAATCCAACGCTCCTGGCCCAGTCTAATCCTCCTGAAGGTTCCTGCCCACCTGCCCAACTCACCTGTTTTCCGCAGTGGAAAGTGTTCCTGGGGGTCAGTGGGAAGGCTGGGAACAGGAGGCAGAAAGCTGCTAAGCATAGAGCGGGCCGCACCCTCTGTGTCCAAGGGCTCCAGAGTTCTGTGGAGTGAATGTCAAGGCTGTGTCAGAAAAGCAGCATGTCCCCAGACCACGAGTGCACTCTGTGCAGACGCCTTCCAGTGCCCACCTGCCGAGAAGCAGCGACACGAGCCGGGCAGTGTGAGCCCAGAAGGAAGAGGGCAATCTCCAGGGGGCAGTAGTGAGTCACCCACGCTAATGCAGGGTTCTGCTCCAGGCAGAAAAGACAGAGCTTTGGAGCTTGGTGCCTATGGGTTGAGTGAAGAGAGGTGGAACTTCTACATCTCCTGTGGGAGAAGCCTGTGCTAGGTCCTCTCTATGTGAAGGGCATTCAGTGAGATGGGATAGAGGGAGAGGAAGGCCAAGTATCAATGTGGGACATTAGGTTTAGGTGAAGGGGTAGATACAGGTGATTACGCACTAGAGAAGAAAGGAGCTTATGCAAGCAAACACTGCAAGTTGGTATGTAGGAAGAGAACCCGAGGGACATTCCCTACCTGTAGGGAATGCTGGGGCTACTGGGATGGACCGTTCTCTCTAGGGCTGCCTGCTGCTTCTTCAGGATCACCTCAGCCAGCTTCTGCTTGACCACGCTGCTGGCGACGGCACCTACAGAGGCAGAGAACTGAGTAGGCTGGGAGTGGATGGACAGGTGGCCTTCTGGACACACTGTCTGTCCGTTGCCCAGCCCACACTTCGGGCTTTTAAGAGAGACTTACCAGGGCCCCTACCCCTCCTGTGGGGCCTCCAGCCATCCCACGCCTCTCTGCTCAGCGCCAAGAACACAGAGGGTGTATCCTGGCAAGCAGTGGCCTTCCCTCTGACCCCTCCCAGGCCCACGGTAGGGTACGGCAGCCAGGCAAGCACCAGGGGAGGCAGGCCCCAATTTTACTCACTTCGCTTGCTCTTGTCTTTATTGAGAAGCTGACGCAGCTCTTGTTCTTGTGGTGTCCCCGGCAGCTCTGGCACAGGTGGGTCCATGGAGAGCTGTGGGCAGAGCTGGCAGCTCAGGAGGGGCAGGAGTGAAAGACTAGACTAAGGACTAGGGAGGCTGGGAGCAGGGAGGGAGGTTGGAGTGTGCGTGCACGTGTGTGTTGGGGAGCCGGTCTGTCTTTACCCTCATGGGTTCAGCTGCGTGCTGCTGCTGCTGCTGCTGCTGCAAGCCAGCGAGGAAGAGGTGGCGGTGCAGGCGCTGGGGGTGCTGCAGGGCCAGCAGTGCAGGCTCCTGTGGGGGCTCCACTGTGGGCCGCTGGCCCACTCGCAGGTCCATGGGCTGAGGCTGAGGGCCTGGTGTGTCTGCCTGGAACTTGGGGTAGCCTGGGGACAGACAACTGGGTCAGGTGCAAAGCTGGTCTGCGGGACCTTGGTCGTAGCCTGATGAGCCTCGTGGGGCTGACGCACTGTTAGGATAACACCCTCAGGGCCCCTTTTCCCCACTCAGTCCTCAACAGTGTTTTGCAAGTAGATCCTGTGGATTCCCTTCTACCTGTGAGAGAGGCCACATGAATACAGACAGACTTGCTCTCCCCGGAAGGTGGCTTGAACTGACTTTAAGCGTGCTTCTCTTCTCGGCTAGTTCAGTGATGTAGCAATGCAGTCCTGGGGTCAGAAACCCCCTTCCCTTCTCCCTCTGAGGAATGAGGGACAAGCCAGATTCAGAGAGGGTGATCGGCAGACCAACAGGCCACTCTACTCAGTCTACAACCCTAAGGCCTGGAAAGCCTTCAGTCGCCTCTCTCTCATGCTCTGTGCGCGAAAGTTCTGGGATGCAGAAGTAATGACTGAAGTTCACTTCCAGGCCTGGCTGCTCTCAGGGCCGTTTCCCAAGCTCATGAAGCCCACTCCTGGTTCTCCTCTAAGCCAGCTGTGGGAGTGGCTTGGAGAGAATGGCAGGCTCAGCTGCCTCTTCTTCAGTGCCCTCTGTACTCACGTCAGGAGCACCCTGCCAAGGCTGTGGGCGCAGGGGCTATTTATAGCTCGGCAGCAGACCAGGGGCTATGCCAGCAGAGCCAGCTGGCCAGGCTGAGCTGAGCAGCAGAGATGCTGAGATGATGCGAGGCGGGACTGCGCTGGAGCACTATTCTGGGGAAGGGGAAGTGGAAGAGGTACAGGAGTGGTGAAAGCTCTCCTGAGAGGCCTCCTTTGGGCACCTTTCCCTCTTCCTCTCCCCCTAACCCCCACCCAGAACAGTCATAGCTTTCCTGAGACGTGGGGATGGCAGGGAATGGAAAGGGCCTCTGGCAAAGTATAGTGGGTAAGTCAGGAACTGCCGATGGCCCTATACGACCATGTTCATTGAAACCTTAACACCTACAGTACACGAGTCAGCAAAACCTGCTCAGCACCTGCTCTGAGAGCAGGTAACTATTATTCTCTTGTCCCAGGTAATGAAAGCGAGACACCCCCCCAAGGTGAGGAGGCTGTTCAAGATGACGTAGCAAGGGGCAGAGAGAGCTGTCGTCCTCTGGTGGCCAGCACTCTGTTTTCACCTTCTCTGTAGATTTTTCTCATGAGCAAGAGGACTCGTAGGAAGCTGTCGCTAAGGGGTATCACCTTAACACTGATTTAAGATAGTCACGAGAGAGAAGTCCAGTGAGGAGAAACCCGCCATGATCCAAGAGAATGATCCAGATGCAGCCCACATTGAACGATCCTTCACTTTGAGCCTTTACACTTGTTCATGTGGCCACCTGAGGAGTCTCCCCCATTCTGGCTGAGTAGGGGCCTCTGATGGCAGCGCACTCCTGACCCATGAAAGGTTTCTCTGTCTTCTCTAGCTCTGTGTACTAGCTTCCTTGATCATACATCTTCAGCCACACGTGACAGGGTATAGGGAAGGGGACGGCTTCCTCGGAGAGGTCATCTCCCGCTCCCATGGAAGAGCCATCTTAATTTGTCCTCTTCAAACTGAGTACGACCATCAGTTCAGGCAGCAGTTTTCCCCCACTAACAAACCCGAGGCTTTTGTTCTCTGGGCTTTGGTTCAAGTATCTCCTGTTGGTTCTTTCCTCACCCCTACGTTCTACATTTCCAAATCCTATGACTCAAAGTTCAGCAGGAATCTCACCTCCCTGGACCGAGAGCATAGCCCCCTTTTCTTATGTACTTCATGTTACCTGTTCAGTAAGCACTCTCCAGACAGCACTAGTTGCCATGGCAACACTGATCAGGTGTTAGTATGCCCACTGCTTGTTATCCTAGGGCCTAGAATATCACCTGGCATGGGACAGACACTCAGTAGACGTGGAGTCAATGAACGCATTTTGGTATTTCTTCTGAATGCTTAGGAAGGTGCCTGGCACGGAGGGGTGGCTTATTCATGGTTCTTGAATGAAAAGGTAACTCACGGATCGGGAGTCCTCTCATTCAACACTAGTTGCAAGATGCATCCTATTTTTTCTTTTTTGCTCCTTTTACTTGTGTCCCATCTTATCAAGTTTTTGGACAACTGTGACTGAAGCAAGGACCCCTGGCTTTCCAGTTAGTTCTCCCTGCCACGTGGACTCCCTAGGTGGTCAGTAGGCCCTCTGTGGGTACCTGTTGCAGTTAAGGAAGAGGAAGCTTCAGGTGTTCAGACCCAGCCCTATGGACATGTTCCAACCCTTCCCGGGCGCACTAACAGCAGAGGCGGCCAGCGGGGAGGACCTAGGCGAGAGTCGTCCCACCAAGGAGAGGGTCATACACAAGGTGAGAATCATCCCTCCAGAGCGTCACAAGACATCTTTCCAGCCTCAGAGCCCATATGAGGACTGGATAACTAGAAATCAAGAACACACCTCCCCCGATTAATGTAGACCTGAGCTCTGGGCATAAATATTAGCTTCCTACTTTCCTTCCTGTTTCACTACACCCAAATAAGACAAGCAGGGCATCCAGGCTTTCCTTTTCCTGTTATGCTTCCTAGCGTAAAACAGCAAAGGTGTCTCTTGTCCCTATTCTTTTGGAGCCCCAACTTTGTTCCCTTCCTGGAACCCCAACTTTTCAACTCTCAGGCCCAGCCCAATCTCTGCTTCTCCATCCCACAGACCTGACCTTTCCTATGTCCTTTCTATCTCTCATGCTCGGCCTGCCTGCCCCCATCCGCTGCCCAGCTTCAAGGTCTCTCACAGACGTGACTCTTACCTGTGCCAGGACAACTGGGGCAGTGGGCACCCGGGCTCACCTGGGTCCCATCTGTAGAAAGAAGAGAGGTTGAATAAAGGGATGGCAGAGAGGGGCAGAGAGGGGCGAGGGAAGGCTACACCAGGCAGGCTACCTGCCTCTCCACACTGGCTGAGCCGTATCCTCAGCACCCCCCCCCCCAGCTGACTAGTGAGTGACTCAGATGCTCGGCTACCCGGGGGCAGCCCACAGCAAGAACCCACGGAGGCCCCAGCTCACCCAGCAATGCCCTTAACCCTCCCTGATGTGGTCAGATACCATCTTCCCTGGGCAGCCCAAGCAGGCTCCCAATCGCCTGAGGGGAAAATCAGGCTAGGAGGTGAGGTGGGGCCAGAGGTGGGAGCATGTGGCTGGGAAGGTCAGGACGGAGCTGGGCAGAGCAGGCTGGAGAGGAGAGTCTCTGCTCAGAAGTCCCCCAAGCAAGGAAAGACACGAGCGACAGGGAGCTATCATCCCTGGGAAGGGCGAGAGTCGTGGCTGTGGGTCAGGCTAGACTTGGGGAGAACGGTGAAGCGTTTGGAAGGTACACCCTGAAGACCCATGGTGGAGACTTCTCTCCCATCCTGTGTCCTGCCATCTCTGTTGCCTAGCAGAAGATTCCCACCCAGCCTCAAGCCTCTTTCTCCGATAACCTAGTAAAAGGTCCCTTTGTCCCATTCAGAACCCGAAAACTACAGCAGGACCTTTGTCTGATCGGCAATACCAATGCAAGCTGGAAGGTGAGCGCCGAGGCCACCTGTCCGCATGGACATCCTTCTGTCCTGACATCTGAGCTCGGGGCCAAGGTCAGGAGGTCAGGAAGCTGAGAGGTTGCTTATAGTTGGCATTTGGGGAATACACAAAAGTTCCTCGGGCCATACCTGGTACAGAAGGGCTACTTTGTGTAGGGTACGAGAGAGGAGAGGCTCTTTGGGTGTGCTTTGGGGCAGTGCCAGGCATGGGGGGGTTGGATTCCTTCAAATGCTAGCACCTTGTGCAACAACTCGACAGTTCTAAGAGGACATGTCGTCTGCTCTATCCAGTCTGTCCATCTTGTGAGGTCTGCCCATGCTCACCCTGACCACGTCTCGTACACTCCCTCTGCGTCCAATACCTTGATGTTTCATTATTAATCACGGTGTCTTGTGGTATCATCTGTCAGCTTTACCCACCTGCACCGACACCTTCCCAGGGGCAGATCCTGCTAGTAACACATGATGACTATCTCCTGACCCTCTACCTAAGACATGAATATTTCTCAAGGTCCATGATCTCCCAAGGAATACCTATTCTGGAACCTGACCTCGCCCTGCCCAGGACTAAATCCTAACTCTGGGCATCTCAAAACCTCTTCTTTGTGTTACAGGAACTGGTCTTCTGAGAGGTTTCTAGACTGGCTCCTGTCAGGCCTAGAGTCCCCTACTTCCTGGGGTCTCTCCCCCCACCTCCCCTCTGCTTCTGCCTGAAGCTTGGCAGTACCCTTCATGAGCAGGGGTACCTTCTGCCCCTGGCAACCAGCTTCTAAATGCTATGCATTCTCTGGATGGGAGAAACATGAATAACCTTGATGCTTGTGTTTGTTACCAGAACCAGAAGGGATGCTTTATGATGGAGACCTCTGACATGTGCATGATTGGGCATTCATACCAGAAAAAGGGCTGCACCCAAAAATACTTTCTAGGGGAAAAAAAAAAAGCTGTTTCTCCCTCTATTCCCTGGCTCCGCACTGAGAGGCAGGGGGAGCCCAGAGCGTCGAGAGACAAGACCTAAGAATGGTTCTCTATGCCCCACGGGCAGGAGGGGAGGAAAGGATCTTATGGTACCTGAACAGCCACAGGCCCTGTTCTCAGTCCTCCCTGCCTCTCTCAGTTACATGAAGACGAGAAGTAAGTGGCCCGTGGATACTGCCCAAGGCTGCGCGCATCTCCACACAGCTCTTGGCCGGGTCTGAAAGCTGTTCTCGGAAGTCTGGCCATCTCCTCCTATTCACCTTTTCGGTAGTCACCAAAGTCAGGCTTAAGAAGTAATTTACTATGGGAACTGAGGGGATGGCTTAGTGGTTAAGGAACTTGGACCTTGAAGACCTAGAACCCCCGTGAAAGCCAGACAGGTGTGGTGGCCACCTATAATCTCAGCACTTGGGGGGCCAAGACAGGGGTTCTCCAGAGCAAGCTGCTTAGCTAGACTAGCAAATCGGTGAGCTCTGGGTTCACCGGAGACCCTGCTGTAATGATCAAATATGAAGAGCAATCCAAGACATTAGTAATTAACTCTGAGTCTTCTCATACACACACGCGTGCACCCACACACATGTGAACACTCTCCCACAACATACACATTCGAGAAAGGGGGTTTATCCAGTGTACGGAATCAGCACACACTCTCATCCAGAACCAAGAGCTTCAGAAATGCCGTCCCTGTGGGCCGACCCCAGCCAGCCCACAGCAACCTCCAGACTACACACGATCACCATAGTTACATCCTGAGAACCACCCCACAAGCTGGGTCCCCCTGCCTGTTTCACTGCTGTGGTCCCAGCCTTGATCTCATCAGCCCCACAGGTGTGACTTTGCCCCACAAGATGACAGGAAACTAACCCTACCCCCTTCTCCCATGTTGGGGACAGGGCTTCTAAGGAGTACGGCCACTCAGACATCTGCTTCCAACATCCCCATTGTCCTAATTGAGGTTACTCCCTGGTCCCGTATTGCCAGCTAGAACGGAGACTATGGGATGGATGGTCAGGGCTCAGCTGCAGGGGAAGGGCAAGCACGAGGCCAGGGTCTGGGTTCAGGGCTCAGTCCACATTTGAGGGTGCAGCCTCAGACTCTTTCTCTTTGACACAGAAGGGACAAGATTTAAATCCTGTGAGGGACGGCAGAGAAGATGACATGGCAGCAGGAAAGGAAGAATAAATAAGCAGGAGAAGGCGCAGCTATCCAGCAGGCAGGAGGTCCAGACAGGCTAGGCTCGACCAGTGCAAGAAAGCTGATCCCAAGTCAGGCACTGACTCCCCCCTGTGGAGACCACCGAGCTGAGGAGACCCACAGATGAATGAGATCTATATCATTAAGGAGTTTCCAATACAGTCCCCTGGGCTGGGTGAGGTGGTGCATAGCTGAAATCCCAGTCCTGAGGAGGCTGAGGCAAGAGCACCAAAAGACTCTAATGAATTACAGAGCAATGTCCTCTCTCTCAAAAATAAGCAAAAAAAAAAAAAAAAAAATCCATACAGTACAGTACAGTACAGTACGTTATCTGTTATCTTAAAAAAAATCTTTTGGTTGCTTCGGGGCAGATCTCACTAACTCAGGCTGACCGCTAGATCTCAGTCCTGGTTCAGCCTCCCGCGTGATGGAATCAGAGGTGTGTGGAACCATAGCCCTTTCACTATTTGATTTTTTTTCTTTTGAGACGTGATCCCACTGTGTAGTCCAGGAAGGCTGCAAACTAAAGGCCTCTGCCTGCGGGATGATGAGATTACAGATATGAGTCACCATGCCTGGCCTTTTAGTTATCTTTAAAAAAGAACATGTATTTTTAGGGGCAAAATATGCTTGGCTTAAAAATATTCTTTTCAGGGGCTAGGGAGATAGCTCAGTTTGTAAAGTGCTGCCACGCAAGCATGAGGAGCCAAGTTCAATCCCTAACACACACACACACACACACACACACACACACACACACACACACACACAGCCAGAGATGAGGCTGGGATGATGGATCAGGGAGTAAAGCCTTTGCCTCACCTGCAAAAGATCCAGAATTTGGATCCTCAGATCCCATGTAAAAAATTCATGCGGATATGGTGGAGGCCTATTCTGACCCTGCAAGACAGAGCCTGGGAAACCCCAGAACAAAGCAATAAGAAGGTAGAAGAATCCAGGATGATTCCCAATGTCACCCTTAAGCTTCCAAGGGACATCATTCAAGTGCCACCTTCCATACACGCCTTCCCCTCCCTCCACCACACAAAGCCTTACTTGCTTATAATCCCAGAACTGGGGAGATAAACACAAGAATATTCCTACAACTCACTGGCTAGCTGTCTAGCTTAATTAATCAGCAAGGTCCCAGGAAGAGAACCCCCCCCCAAAAAAACATAGGTAGATGACTCCTGAAGAATAGCACTGAGGTTGAGATTTAACTCTCACATCCATGTGTACACATATGCACAACCAAACACATCAACGCATACACCCACAAACATATACCTGCACACTTACTCATGCATGCTCAACTTAATGGTACACTACTTATAGTTTCTGAATAAAATTCAAAGAACCAAGACATGTATGGCAAAACATAAGCTTCCCAGACTTCCGGGTACTTCCCCAACATCAGTCTTTTTTAACAGTTTCTTGTATCTCCACGCCTGAAATTTCTGTATCATTATCGTGACTCTGAACTACTTCTTACTCAGATTTATCCAGAACCAAGGGGCTAACAGTGGGGTGCCACGGGAAGCTTGGCAGGCCACACACTGTGAAGGGAGTGAGGGTCTGTAGCATGGAGGACTTTGGTTCTGAGGTAGGAAGGGAGAGCCAGAAAAAGCTAGTGCTTCCGACAGCCTGTGTGGCCTTATTTGCAATCAAAAGAATGCCTCCTAGGTGAGGCCAGTGTAGTCAGCCAAGCTCCTCACAGCTACTCCTCACAGGTGCCCACTGCTCTGGTCTGCCCCAACCCACCACAGCCTCCCTTCTGACATGAGCATATCAATGTCTCCCCTCCTCCGCCACTAACACATGCAGTGCACTTGTAATCCTAATTCTTCTCACCCCTCCTGACTACAGTGGCTTTTCTTTCCCATCCATCTAAATTATCGTGTGAGCTAACAGTTGTTCCAAATGCCTTATAGCTGCTCATTTACTGAATACTTGAGGTGGTTACTGTTTTTATCCCCATTGTATAGCTGAGCAGACTGAGACCCAAAAATATTAACTAGATTTCGGTCACGTGGCTCCGAGGTACCAGAGTCCCGCTTTTGACCAACAGCACGTGCCTCTGCTCACTGCTCACGCACCTCCACTCACCCATGTGGTGGGCCAGGGCACACGCAGGGTAAAACTCTTGGATGACAGAGCATCTAGAGGCAATCCCAGCTCTGTGAAGGACAGAGGACAGAGGCTTCCCCGTTTATCCCTGGGTGTCCTGGGAGACCATTCCAAAGAATCACCTGTAGCAATTGGACTTGGTGGAAGCCAAGCAGTGAGTGACCAGGAATGACGCCCAGGCTTGGGGGTCTCCAAGGAATTTCCTTTGCTCGTGGGGCCTTGCCCTATCCCTTCTCGGAGGCCTCAAAGCAAGCTGGCAGGTGGCCGCCTGGGACACATGCCTACTCAGAGGGAGGCCTGGGGTCCGCCGCAAAGGGACAGGAGGCCACAAGTTTGGCAGCTGAGCACCCAGAGAGCAGGGGGCTGGCAGTGCAAGCTGCAGGCCACCCTCCTGCTTCCCTCCAGTGAGCAGGCCCCTTCTCCGCCACCTCTGGGTGACTGGGGCCCTGGGGCAGCTATTTTTAGTACTTGACACCTGGGTATTTTGCAGCCACAGGATGTCCGGTTTGGAGTCTCTTTCTGGGAATCCCACATGTGGCTGTTGTAAACAGCCCCACACAGTGGTGGCCTGAGCTGGGAGCCAGCTCCCCCTCCCCTTCTGCTGCTTGAGATGAATCAAACAGGAAGTAGATGTAACCATGGCAGTAGCAGCTCAAGTTCCCTAGGGTGGGAAAGTGCTCCCCCATCCCACCTTCTTTACCTGTCCAGATCTTCCATCCCACCCGTGGGGACCTCTCCTCATGGACCCTGGGGCCAGGGGCCAGGGCCATCCTCAGTTGCAAGTAGCATAGCTCATAGCCTTGGCCCTCTGCAAGGGTCCTGCAGGCCTTGCCACTTTCTGGGGGGTCTCTCAGACCACCCTCTACCTTCCCTGCCTGCCCACTGTGGAGGGAGAGCACGGCTGCCTCCTTAGAGTGGCCAGCCTGGCTAGTCTGCATCCACTTCCTATCACAGGGGCCAGGCTTGAGGCTGGGCGTGGTCTACGCTCCCCTGCCCACCTAAGGAATTTCTGAGCAGACAGGCTTCCCAGCTCAGACAGCCCTGGGGCTTATATGTCCTGAAAGTCTTAAGATGTAAGTTCCACATTCGCCCTCAGTTCCTCTGCTCCGGTAGCTCCAATTCTTCGGACAGAAAGTTCAACATGAAGTCTAACTTGTATCTTTTGCTATCATAAGGAAACAACCTGGACAGGTTAAAAATCTGAGGCCTCGCGTATAAAGTGGGGCTACTCAGAGGTAGAGCCCGTCAGCTTCTGTCTTTTTCTCCCCATCCCCACCACCTGGTGCCCACTTTAGACCAACAACTAGTCCAAGCCAGCCTTTCTTAAGTGTTTTCACCAACAGGAAGAACAGTTACCACCCGGGGCTGCGTCTGGGGGCGGTGCTTTCTTCTACCGACCGTTGCTGTGGGCCGGGCCTGACTATACACCTTGCCCATGAGCTCTGCCTCTATCTGCTGCCAGTGTGCCTGGAGAGGGACGTTCCTCGGCTCCACCTGCCTGTGCCCCCCCCCAAGCATCTCTCAATCCATGACTGAGATGGCAGCGAAAAGATGCAAGTTAACTCTTTTTTTTTTAATCTTCTTTTTTAAATTTTTATTATTATTATTATTTATTCAACTGTGCGCATGTGCATGTGTATGTGCGCACGCATGTGTGTGTTTGTTGTCTGTGTATGTGTAGAACCACGGACGAACTCGCGAACCACCATAGACGCCTCCACCTCCTTCTGCCCCGGGATTCACAGGCTCCGCCCTACCAGGACCAGAAGCGCAGGTCGCCCCCGCTTCTGCCTGGTGTCTATACGTGGGATCTGGGATCCGAACTAAGGACCCTCCGCCTGCAAGGCGGAGGCTTAACCCCTGAACCACCTCTCCAGCCTGCAAGTTAACTCTTAACAGTTATCTCAATTATTAGTTAATTGTATTAACAATGACCATCGACCAGGTGTTAACACTGCAGTATAAACTTGCTACTGTGCTAAGCTGTCACTCAGGAGGCATCTTATGTAATCTTACAACAGCTTTACAAAGTAGATGTTATTACACAGGAAACTGATGCTTAGAGAGAGACGCTGGGAGACTTGCAGAGGAATGGTGGACGGTTTGTTACAAACATCTTGTCTAAGTGTGAGAGAGGACATGGGTTTGACTCTTGGTGCTGGAGCAGGATAAAGGAGAAGAAAGAAGAAAGGAAGGAAGGACATGTTGAGAATACAGGGATGGCATGTATGATCCCTGGGCCTCCAGAACCCTATAATCACTACGTTGCCATGGACAACTAGTAGATGGTGGCCTGAGGTCACCAAAGGGACACACAGAACAGATTCATTGCAAGGTGTAGCTCCCGACATTGACCTGGTAACCCAAAGCATTCATGCTCCATCTAAAACACAACCACGATGATGACAAAACTAAAGACCCTCACATGCTTGTTTCTAGGATCCCCCTCTCAAACTTCACTTCCTTATTCATTTTATACTTCTGTTTCTCCCATGTGCATTTTACCATTTTATTATACTTCCCATAAGCTGCCTCCAGCAGGGTAAAAACAAACAAATGGACCCCCCAGGGCTGCCTTGGACGATCCCACACCTTGTGAGCACTCTGGAAACTTCCAAGCCCTGTAGAAAATTTGAGTTTCGTAACAAGAGCAAGTCACCCTTGGAGTGGTAATCAAGAGTGAATTCCCTTGGAAGGAAACAGCCTCTCTCGGTCTCAGGCCTCACCCCTGGGAGAGCCAGAGGCAGGTGGAAGGGTGGAGGTGTCCTCATACAGACTGAAGCACCGACCTCCCATTTTCAGGGTAGATTCCCGCAGATTTTCAGCCAAACTAGCTTAGGATGAGGGAAGGTGGAAGACATTGCCCAGACCCCGATCTGCTCTGAGTCTGGGGGTGGGCACTCCGGGCACAGGAAAGGGGAGGCAGCTGGATAGGAGTCTGTGAATAGCAAGAAGCTATGAATGCTGGCACTCACTGAGATGTCACATTAATATTAATGACAGAAAATATCCCAGATGTCCCCAAACCTAGTCATGCTTTAGTACCTCCCCTCCCTGCCTTTAGCCTGTCATTTTGGGATGGTGGTAGAAGTCTTGTTTTGTTGTTGTTGTTGAAAATGGCAGAAATCTACTAGGCAGTTTCTCCAGATGACCTGACTCCTTTCTGAAGTTGGGATTACCCTTGACACTTAGTCTACAAGGATTTCTCCTGGTCACAAATCTTCCAAAGCCTTCCAAGGATGCATCAGCCAGATAGATACCTGGATCTGGACCCAGGTTTGAGCAAAGCAACTTCAAGGACAATCTCTAGCCAACTGGGGACTGGAGGAGGTGACAGGGCTGCACTGGAAGGTTGAAATCACTGACTGAAGGAAAAACAAAACAAAACAACACAGCAAGTGTAGTGTGATCTTGTTTTGTTTTTTTAAAAAAGGCGATGTGGGGCTGGAGAAATGTCTCAGGGGTTAAGACTCTGCCTAGTAAGCAGAAGGTCTTGAGTTCCGATCCCAGGTCCCATGTAAAAAAACGCCAGGTGGAAACTGCCGCGATCTGCACTTCTGGCTCTGGTGGGCAGAGCCTGGGAAATCCCAGAACAAAGTGAAAGGAGGTAGAAGCAATCTAGGATGTTTTCTGTGTTTTCTGAAGTCATCCTTCACCCTCCACAGGGACACACAGAGCCACCCCCCTTACACACACACACACACACACACACACACACACACACACACACACACAAAATGAATGGATGAATAAATAGTTTTTTGTTTTAAAGCGATGTGAAGGGGCATATGAGAGTGGAAGGTGTGCACTGAGCGTCCATGGCCTCTGAGTCTGTGCTGCTGCTTATTTTGACACTGCTGCTCTGTGTGGTCCATTACTACCGTGCCTAAGAATTATCTCTGCAGTAACAGTGCAGTGGATACCTGGATGCACGCACACACAAAGGTGGCACCGCTGCCCCTGAAAGCAAAGTCAGGACAGGACCTGCCAGTTCTCCTCATGAGAACTAGGCCACAGGGCTTGCAGGACCTCCCATATTCTTGGACCCCATACTCTTTGACGAGCCATGTTATCCCCAACCTTGTGAATCATTCCGAGGGCCTAGCCCAGGCTAAGTATAAAGTCAGACCTTACTTAATGAATGTCGGCTGAATAATGATTTCCTGAAAGCAATGCCTCATGCCTTTTCCAGGGCCAGTGTGCTGGGAATACTCACTACTGACGTCACTGACCTGCCCAGCCCTCCACTGTCCTCTTAAGAGCTGCCAGGGAGGGGCTAAAAGAAAGGTCACCACAGCAGATACTGGCAAGGTTCTCCACATTGGGGACATCAGGGGCAACCTGTCCCAGCCTCTCCCAGGGCTGACATGGTGATTGTTCTCATAGGTCAGCTGGCTGCAAAGCCTGGATCCCCACACACACACCCCACCACCATACGCACACCCTGCCTCTCTGGGAAGGGAATGCATGATATAAGCAAGGGGTCCACCCTGTGACTGTTGGCTGCAGTCTCCTGCCGTTCTGGGCCCTTATGGGTGGAGAAATCTGGAATAGGGAATTTGGCCTGATTTTTCCTGTGAACTGGGGCCGGGCCCAGTTTCTGTCGTGTTTCCAACATTTTCTATCCCTGACCTTCAAAAATATGAACAATAACATCAATAATAGGGATAAGTTCTCAGTGTGCCCTGATTCTTACTAGGCATGGCACTGAGGTTACACACCCAAATCATCTTTAATGTCTACAGCAGCTGGGAGAGATGGAAACCACCATTATTTTTACATTAGAGATAAGGAAACTAAGACCATATAAGAAGGTGTTCCAGGGTCAATCTTAGCCTTTCAAGGGGGTTATAGGGACTCCTGAGTTCACAGGGTCTTATCCATAGAGGAAGTGCCTCTTCCCAGGACTTAGCTGTGATACAGGGTGATCTTCAGTGGCAATGGACTTTAGAGGGTGCTTTAGAATGCACCAAATATTTACACTGTCAAATGAAGAAGTTTCTGGAAAGATGAGGAAGAAACCCAGAAGTCGAATCCCCCAACATCATGGCCATTCAAGGAACCCACGTCTTGGGCTTTGGAGTAACACAATTTTTCTCCCCTTCCCTGGTCCCCACCTTGCCACCCAAGTCCAATTCTGGGGACAGTTCGGTGGCTTGGAAAGGAGAACCACACCTCCTCCAGCTGCTGACGCCGGGAGGGGGTGGATGGGGGGGGGCGGGGGAGTGAGGGTGCTGAGCCTGCGCGCCTCATCTCTCTCCACCGTGACTCACTCGGGGACCCAGGGGAAGCACAACCCTGTTTGCCCGGCTCGCCGCCGCCCCGCCTCCAGCTACCCGCCTCCACATTTGTTAACCGAAACCCGGCTGCTGCTATTTTTAACCCTCCAGCTCCCCCTGGCCTGGGGCTCCCCCCTTTCCCCCCCACCCCCGTGCCCCAACCTGGTGCCACCAGTCTGTCATTCTGAGAGCATTTCTACGACCCAAACGCCCTGGAGGGTGTAGCGGATGCCCCCCGGACGTGCAGGTTTGTGGGGCCAGCAAAACAAGACGGTTACAAGGCCAGTCTCCGAATTCCCCCACCCCAGACTCTTTCCGAACCTGGGCCTCCCAGCCTGCCCTGCTCTTCCCTGCTCTGCTTCCCTTCCATCCTCGGGACTGCAGGGAGGAGGGGGCAGGGAACACAGGACTTCTGGGCTAGGGGCTGCTTCTTGGGACCAGCTCTGCAGGGAGCTAAACTGAACCTAAGGGGATAAAGGGACTCCGTGATTATCCGCACCTTGTGAGACCATCAATTTTTTTCCCAGCCCTGCAGGCAATGTGGGGAGAAGGGAAGCAGTCTGGAGACAGGGTAGAGACCCAGAAGTAGCATAGGACTCTGGTCACTAGGATCCTGCTGCTATAGCAGGTTGGATCTGAGAGGTCCCAGTGACCAGCAGAAAGCAAAGGATGGCCACATGCATGCCCGGAAAGAAAGCAGACCTCTCCTCTTCCTTGAGAGCGACGCAGATCACCCAGGTCTGTAAGGATAGGCTGCACCGTCTGGTGCCAACCGCCAATGAGATACTCTGGGCCACCCAGGGAAAACCTTCCGTGGGGGAAGAGGGAAGAGGTGAAGGCTGCTGGCCCACAGCAGGAAGGTTAACCCGAAGCTGCTGATGTGAAAGTTAACCCCTTGAGAGGGGGGTGGAAGGGCAGGGCTGCAGGTGGACCGGAGGGGGCACTTCCTTCTAGCAGAAGTAGAGCAGGTGTTTGAACCAGAAGAAGCCTCTATTTCTCTGGGTCGAGCCTCGTTCAGCTCAGTGGGACAGCTGCAGACCACAGAACAGGCTTTGCAGAACTGGGGGCTAGAGGGCAAGCAGCACTCAGGTCTCTCATATCTTTTTCTACCCTGAGCCCAGTGGGCAACACACCCATCTCTTGAGCCATGGTCTCTGTTTCCTGCCCTTCTTTCTAGTTCTCCTGAGTTCCAGGTCCTCTCTTAAGTTTGATCTCCTCTCTCCTTGGTGACCCTGAACCAGGTAAATAAATCTCAGTGGCTACAGAGGCAGCCAGGCTAGACCCAGAAGGGAGGGACTTGGCACAGTAATTCCCCAGGTGGGGAAGTAGGAAGGGAATGAGGTGGGAGGAAGGTGAAACTGGAGGGCAGGGTGGTGCTTTGGAGCTCCCGGAGAAAGGCTGTCTGGGAGAGCCCCAAAGCAGCGGAACAGCCTGATTTTAGCCCTGTCCAGTTGCTCCTGCTTCTCTCCCTCTCTGCCAACCTGGAGGGTGGTGTGTGGGGGGGGTGATTTAGGGGAGGAGATTGTGCCAGGAGAGGCTGACAGTCCAGCCTCAATCCTCGACTAGATCTTAGGCCCAGATCCCTCACCTGGAACCAGGGAGCTTCCAAGCATGGCTGAGCAGGATCTGAGGGCTTCCTTCCAGTCTTCCGAGAGAAGGCACCAATGTCACTCAGACAGACAGACCTCCCATGGCTGCTGTATCTAAGGAAGTCCCACCTGGTGATTCGATTTCATTTTGGCTACACCCGGTGCACCTCCTTCACAGGACTTGTCATCACATATAACCACTCACCTACCTATTCCTTTACTTGCTTACGTGTTCCTGTTTGTCTCTTCTGCTAGAGTGGAAGTTTCCTGAGATCAGATGTGCACCTTCGTGCTCACCACAAAGCTATACCCAGTACCCGGTACACAGCAAGGTTCAACAAGCCTGTAACAAGCGGATGAACTGTTGAGCCACCAGCAAACGAGGTTCCCTCACTGTCAAGTTTAGGGTTGGTACTCAAAGATTCCAGGATTTCCCCCAGGGTGACAAGAACACAGGGTCAGCAAGACCAGAGGACAAGTCAGCCCTCCTCCAAGACAGCATCTCCACCGGCCTCACCTGGTCGTCTTTACCGTGCGCAGCAGAGATGCACATCGGCAACTGCCCCTGTTCCCAGACAAGTCTTAGAAAGCTCCTATTGTGTCACTGGGTTCTTTCTCAGAATAGGCGCACGACCTTGGACAAACCACACACCTGTCGTCTCCTCCACAGGGGGATAAAATGAAGAGAATGGCCTAGATCGGTGATCCATGAACATAGCTCAGCATCAGAATCAGTTGCCTTTTGAGTGAAAATACAGGTTTCCAGGACTCGCCCCTGTAAATTCTAACAGACGGTGGCAACAGGGCTTGAGGATGTTGGGTATTTTTCTTTTTTCTTCTTTGACAGTCTCATATATGTATACAATGGATTTTTGTCATTTTCGCCCCATATTATCCTGCTTTATGACCTCTCCTTCCATTGAGAATCTTTTCTCCCCAAGAGTTTCCCTCCTGTTTCTATGGCATGTGTGCACGTGCGAGCGTACGTGCGGTGTGTGTCCCACTCAGTTTAATAAGGGTTGCTTGCATTAGCCCAAGTCTGAGCACTTGCTGCAGCATAGGTGATATATCCGTGACCAAGGAAGCAAGTGGGTCCCCTCCTCTGGGAACACGCAATAATCATCAGTACTCACTCAGAGAGGGGTGATTGAGGAGGTTTTTAGCACATTTCTCACATGATTTGGAAGCAACTGGTCTAGTGAAAACCACGGACGGTGCTTTACAAGCCAACATCTGGACTTCTATGAAAAAGCAGCCGCTACACAGGTAGGCTCCCCCCTCAATCTGTCCATAGGCTCTATATGCCCCACACAGAGCCACAAATTACAAAGGTGTACACCATACAGAAGGCACACATCTGTGCCGCATGTGTGTATACCCCCAAAACACCCAACACAGAGCCACCACATGGTTCACAGATTGGCACTGAACCACATCAACATACAAGGTCTGGGGTGGACACGGACGCCCACCACACACCCAGCGCACATACACATACCACATGGAAACCCACACTAAACAGACACTATCCTGAATTTATTTTGCCTCTGGGAACAAATCCAGCACCAGAGAAGCTATGCTCTACTGATGAAAACATCCCTCCCGCCTCTGCCACTCCCACTCCTTGCCCCAGGCTGCACGCTGTCCTTCCACCCCTTTAGTGACTAGAGGAGGACACTGAGAGATGGGAAAGGGGGGGTCTGCCTCTGAACTAAAATCAGTGTTTCAGGCTGCTCAGAGTCCTCCCCAAATCCATCCCACTTCTTTTCCTCTGCCCGCCAGGAGATACCAAGAGGACCATGTCTGTCCCTCAAGTCAGTGTTTGATCAGGCCGTTTGCCTGGATTCCCAGGCCCTGGAGCCAAAAGGGTTAGGGGATGGCTAGCAGGAGGGCCACTAAGGAAAGGGCTGTCTGGGGCACCTTCCTGCAGCCCTAAGGCCTAGGGCCCCCAGGGAAGGTTACCACAGAAACAAGGAAAATATTATAAGGAACACAATACCCGGCAGGGTCACCTGCTGACCGGGCTTCCTGCCGGGTTGCCCACCCCCAGCTCATGGCACTCGGCGCCTTCTTTCTCTAGTCTGGGCCTCCTAGCCAGGGCCCTCCTTCCTGCCTCTCCTGGGTTGGGAAAGCAGCATCAGGCAAAAGCTTTGCCCTCTGAAGTTTCGAACAACATTAGAGATGGCCCAGAACTGAGACCCCGACTTTTCGTTCCCACCAATCCCACCAGCACCAGCACCAGCACCACCACAGGAAATCAAGGCTTCCTGCCCCAGAGGAAGTGCCCCATCTAGTGAACAAATCCAACATACACAAATTCCCAGTCCCAGGAGCCGATACCTCCGAGGGGACATTCTCCCCCTCCCCCAAGCCTCCCTCCTTCCTCTGGCCCTGCAGCCTGCAATACTCCACACTCCTCTGGAGGCCACAGCCTGTATCTAAGGATGGGTTCCAGGAGGAGACGGAGCCCTGGCAGAGGCAGAAGGCCTGGTTGCTGCTATCCCTTGCATGGCTGACCTTGGGCCTTGCACTAACTCATCTTCTCTAAGGCTCCTGTCAACTTCAAAACTAGTTCTTAATGAAAGGCCAGAAGAAAGAAGACAAGAGGAGTTGAGTTTCAAAGGCTTCTGTCATCCAGGTCCTAAGCAAGTGTGTCCACAGCTACAAAAAGGTCCAAGTTTTCCACTGAGAAAGTTTCGACTCTTTTCCAGTGTCTAAAGGCCACCAAGGATTAAAGACGAGGTCCATTTTGTCCCTAAGATGAAGGTGTAAAGGCCTTCTCCTCACTGTACGGATTCATTTCTTGGTGGCTAAGCCCCTTTCTGTTCTATGCTCTAGGAAGTGGACTTGGAATTTCTCCCCGTGTGAGCAGGAAAGACACTGACCTCAGTGGAGTGTCCAGCTTTCAAGTCAACCTTCCCTGCCTCAGGCTTCCAGTCCAACTCCCTGGTGGCCAAGGAGACACCCAGACAATGGGCTGAGGGAAGAACACAGGCTTCAGGTGCGCAGTATCTCTAACCATTCCATTTATAGCACCTGCGCCTAGCTGGAGAGGGACATCAGAAAGACTAATAATGTGGATACAAATCTCAGTGGGTCCAGCACTTGGTTCTCTTGGTACCACGTGGAACTGCTCTATGCCTCAGTTTCATTCAGCAGTAACTGTGAAGAATTACTAATAGAGAGGAAGGGGGTCCAGTGACTGAGAACAGGGAGGGAGGGGTGAAGAGATGGCTTGCAGAAGACAGAAAAAGGTCTGGGAACATATTAGAATGCTAGCGAGCATGAGGAAGGAGGTATGTCTGGGGTCCTGTGAGGGGACGGAATGGGTCACCAAAGTACCCATCAGAAGGTAGGAACCCTATGGGGTCATAGTCTTTCAGTCCAATAGCTGCTCAAGGGACTTGAGGAAGGTCCCATGGGTTCAGGTAGCAGACCGGGAACTGGATGCTGAATCCAGATCTGAATTCCAATCAAGGTCACTGAGGACCAAATGCCTTATTCTCACAGACAGAGCTGAGACTCAAGCAGTCGTGAATTCGGGTGTGGGAAAAGATGGTCAGTAGCGACTAGCGTCCAAATGCCGGACAGCCAGCAAGGACTAGAAATCAAGAGCCCGGTGGTTGGCCCCAGGTCAGACCCAAACGAGCAGCCAGAGGGAAGGAAGTGAGAGTGGGGACAGTAGGAAACCTGCAGTTCCCAGAAGGCTCTCTCCCAACTTGCAGGCTGAGGCATTCTGGTACTGGGAACCCACTTTAGATACCAGATTCGTCCCGGCTCTCACAATCCCTAGCGCTAACACACTGGTGGGCCAGAGGGAGATCCATCCAGTTTCCCACCTCTTGGCCCACAGTCTGCGGCCCCCACCTTCCCGCACGCTCACAGGCACTGCCGTTCACAGCTCACTTGGACACAGGTGTCTCTTCACCCTGATGGTGAGCAAGGATAGGGGGCGATTCTCAAGAGAAAGCTCCCAGCCTAGGACTCCTCCAGGGGGACCACTTTCCCCAACCCCAGGATTTGGGTACTGCCTTGCTCAACTCCGACTCTACGGAATGGGGGCGCTGACGTCCAGCCCCACAAGTCCGGTGCCAACTCCGCGGGTCCTGTCCTCTGCCCTTCTGCTTCTAAACCTTCCGCCCCGGAGCACCGCCCCTTCCCCGCGCTTCGGCGGCCGTCTCTGCCTCCCAGATCCCCCGGCTCATCCTCCCCGGGAAGGCGGTGATGGAACGCCCGGCCCTTGCACCGGCGGCCCGGGGCCTCCAAACTGCCTCCCTCGGGCCTGTCGTTGCCCCGGAGCGGGCGGATGTGGGCGCTCCGCGGGAGGCCCCAGCCCTCCAGCCCCGGAACCAGCCCGAGCCCGGAGTCTGCCAAAGCCCCAAGAACCCGAGTGGAGAGGGCGCGGTCTGGGTGGGCGCACGCCAGGCCGGGCCCGGTCGGAGTCGGAGCCCGAGCGGGAGCCGCTGCCCGAGCCCGATCCCGGGCAGGCGGCGCTGGGTGCCGCGCGCAGGGCGGGGCAGGCGGGGCGGGGGGCGGCCGCCAGTACTCACCAGCGCCGGGGCTGTGCATCCAGGGGCCGGGGCCCTCAGAGCGGGGGGCTCATGGCGGGGCGGGGGGCTGGGGCTCCGGCCTCACATCCCCCCCAGTCGCCGGAGGCTGCAGAGCGACTGTGAGACGGCGAGAGGAAGGGAGGGGGCCGGGAGGGGGAGGGCCCTGGCAGCCCGGCCGGCCGGGTAGGATGACAATGGAAGGAAATGCTTTATCTGAGTCGGCGAGCGGGCCAAGGGGGAGGGGAGGGAGGGGGCAGGCGCTCGCGGCCCTGGGACACACCACCCCGGCAGGCACCGAGCGGCGCGGCGCGCAGGCTGGCGGCAGACACCGCGCGCGGCCGGATCGCGGCGGGGGCGCGTCGCACCGCCCCGGAGGCAGCGCCGAACCCGGAACGCGCGGCTCGGCGGGGCCGGACCGCCGCCACGGTGCCCCAGCCGCCGTGCGGCGCTGCGACCCGCGCACAATTCCCGGAAACCCAGATACCTGAGCGCACGCACCCTTGCATACACAGCTTACGCGAGTATACATCCATGTTTACACAGGCCGGGATGATTAACATAGACGCACATTTCGGGGAAGGACTCTGGTGCATACACCTACACGCGCAGAAAGCCCACAAGGAGAGAAGCACACACAGGGAGAAGATGCGCTGGGAGTCTCACGCGAGGAATCCCAGACGGACATCCCCCCTTGCCCTCCCAACCCCCTCACCACTACCACCACACCACACACACACAAGCCCGACTCGCCTCGGGAAAGTTCCAGGATCTGATTTGAATCACTGCCCAGCTCTCCCCCACTGGCACCCCCCTCCCTGCCCCATGCCTGCAGAGGGGAACAGAAGGGTCCAGCCTGTTCCTATTAAAAGAAAAAAGGGGGTGGGGGTGGCGCAGATTTTGAAAGTTTTCTTTTTTTAAAGAAATTTCTCAAGGGACTTCCTTCCCTCCTCTCCTCTTCCTCTCTTCCATTCCTCTCCCTCCCCAGTGCACCCCCCACCCGTCCCTATGAGTCAAACTTCAGCAATGCGCCCAGTGTCCCCCAGTGCATTACAGTGGATCACAGAAATGTTCCTGTCTGTGAGACGGAATGCAGCCGCCTCCAGCTCTCCCTCAGCTAATAAACTCAGCTCAGGACTGGCTTCTCACAGCAACCCTCCTCTCCTTTCCCCTCGGCCTCCTTTAGGCTGGGGAGAAGGTCAGATTCAGGGGTCAAAGGCTGAGGACCTCCCTTCTGGGCTTCCTGAGCTAGCCTACCAGCGATCTTGCCTCCAGCAATTGGCTGGACTGAAAACTTTGGAAGAAGAGAGGTCGTACTCCCAGGAACGCTGGGCTCCCCTGTCTCCCGAGGTGCCCTAGAACGCAGTTCCTTCTGACCCCATCCAATTGACTCAATCCCAGACACTCCGAATGTTTTCAGAAAGGAAAACAGGTCCGCCCAGAAGTGAACCACATCTTATTGGAAACTAGGATGGGGATGAACTTCTGCGACAGCTCAGGTCCCACTGCCTGTTCTCTTTATGCTCTGCAGCTGACCTTAGCACTTAGTACCTTTAACTTGTACCATAAACTCCTTCACTGATATCCAAGCCCTCCCACAACATGGTATCATTCCAAGTACACACACACACACACACACACACACACACACGCACGCACACACTCCTACCCAGTGCTTTCTGGTGTTTAACACTCAGGAATGTTACCATTATTACTAGTCCAGCTAGAACTTGGCTGCTACCTATACCCCGTCATGTCCTCGTATTTGACCACTCCTTCACCTTGGTCATATCACGCTTCCAAACGAATGCCCTCCTCCATTCCTTTCTCCTCTTGTGAAAGCACTCTACTCCCCCCAAGACCCACAGCCTGCACAACCTCCTCCCGAGGGTTTTCCTGAGTCCCATAGCCACAGGGAGTTTTCCTTTCCTTGAAGGACTCCACCGTAGCAAGGTGTTGATCTTTCTCTCCCCACTGACCTTCATTTATCTACCCTGTTACTCCATCTCCTCTTCCTCATGAGCATTTAAGTACAGATGACCAGCCCGAAAGCTCCAGCTACTGTCTTAGCCATGGCCGCATTTCTCATAGTGCTCTGAATGGAATTCAAACTCTGTGAGTCATTTGTTGAATTAAGACAGATTTTCATGGCCTTCAGAGGCCACCCTCCGGCAGAACATCCCTGATTTGTCCTTCTGTATTGTAGCCATACTGGCTGTGCAAGGCACCTTCTCTTCTACTTAGCCCCACTTCCAAACCAAATCACCCTCCTTCCACATCTCCGCTCGAGGCCTACAACCCTCAGAAAACCAATGTCTGCTGCAGATGCCCGGCTTCTCCTTTATCTCTCTCCTGTAACCCGCACGCCTTCCTGTACCCTTCTACCTCCCTTTTAGCTACTTCTGTGCTGAAGGCGAGGCTTTGTTCTTTCCTACCAAGTGTAGGATTTTCTTTTAATCTGATGACTAATTTTCAAATGATCGGAACTAAAATATGTCTGGGTGTCTGCCTATCCCCGCATCATTGAACTAGTGGTTTTCTACACACACCAGGACTTACTGTCCCCCGAGTATAGACACAGAAGAAGACAGCATATGCAACCTGTATCTGGGATGCTCAACTGACCTCTTCTTACATAATCACATTTACTTATTACTCCACTACCACCCCTGCCCTACAGTGGACCCCCACCAAGTCAGCTTCTGTCACATGCTCCCTGTTGGGACACGTTGGAAAATCCTCCAGGAATCCTTAGAGATATGAGACAGAAGATGCAGGCTACTTCCCTCTCTCCTCTCTAGTGGTTTCCATGGGGGACTTTTTAAAAGACTCTTGGATCTAGAACGCTCATGGCCTGCTCAGCTAGACACCTGGTAGAAGAGATGGCCCCCTAAGCACCTGTCGTGGCTCAGGGTCTCCCTGGGATCTGTTGACGATACAAAACCTGTAGATGCCCCTTTTTGCTCCCCATAGGACTCAGGGCCTCCTGGTCCTCCTCTTCTCCTTCTTTTCCTCTTTCCTGGATGAGCTACCTTTTATTACCAGGTGTTTACCGAATAACAACCCCATTCTAACCCCTGGTCAAATATCAGATCACTTACTCTTAACAATAATCCTTGTTATGCTCATGAATAAAGCATGACCCATAAAGGTGAAGAAACCTCACCAAAGTTGCACAACAAGTAAGTTACAGGCTATTTGTTCATTCAACAAATATTATTGGAAGGATTTAAAGTTTCAGAAAGACATCGGGTCTAAAATCTCAGGGCTCTGAGACCACGCTTGTCTGTCTTCTCAATGGGTGACAACAATCACTAATTCCTTGCCCAACCTGTGTTTATGCTCACACATGTCCCACCGAGCCAGCCAGAGGTGCTCATTCCCCAAGGCCTCAGGGACGGTGTTACAGGGGATTGGGTTGAATCTTGTGCTCCAGTTTCTAAACCTAGGACCCAATGCCAATCCATAGCTCTCTGGCCTTGCAGATTAACAAGAGAGGTTAAGTCACCAGCTCCAAATGAAGGGTTTCCTGAACTCAAGCATAAGATATCAAAGAAAAAGAGGAAGACGCAAGAAAGGAGGAAGGAAAAATAATTTAGGATTTATGAAGCGTCTTTGCGTATCACGTGTCACGAGGACCTTCTCACTTGTATCTCAATATTATCCCTCATTGTTTTAATGAGCGCACAAAAGTTCAGAAAGACAAAATGATTTTCCCAAGGCCACAGAACTAGAGTGGCTTGATCCCAGTGTGTCTGATTCACAGCTTGTGTAATTTCTCCTAGCAGGTCCTAATAATGGAGAAACCATGCCACCGTCTTGTGCTCCCATGTAACCTCCCGGCTCCTTGAGATTCCTGTTAATCTAAGCATGTCATTCCAAGTGTCCTGCCTTGCTGACTCTATTCATGTGGCCTTATCTTTGTCCCCTACTTTTCTCTGTTGTATAACGCAGGTGGGATCAGCAAGCTGCATAAATAACTATTCTAGGTCCAGGTGGAGGTGAAGCAGACCCTCCCACCCCCGGTAGTCTGGGACAAGAAGTGCCACAGATTTCTAGGCTAGAAATGAATAGCTAAATCAGAAGATGCTGCAGCCGTAGCTACCAGTTCAGATAGCTCAGGTTGGGAGGGGCAATGCCTGGGGAATGGTGCAGGTGGGAAACTAACCAAGTCTCTACCCAGGTCCCCTCACCTCCCTTCAGAGTCAACAAAGGTGATGTGGTTTCCCCTGTGGTCGGTTGCCCTACACACCTGCAGTTCTGAATACGTGTGTCTCTGCGCCAACCATGCGGTGAGGACAAGGAGAAGGCTCTGGGACAGGATGGGGAGGTAGAAAGCCAGGGGCGAAGTCTCCTCTACCCCTAAGATGAAGATTGCAATGAATGCAAATGCTGATGGAGGTCACCCCTTTGACCACCCCAAAACCTCAGTGTAGGAGTATAAAAAAAGAGCTGGAAGAGAAGCATTGCCGGTATAAGGACCCTAGGCTGGCAGAGCTGGAAGAGAAGTGTTGCTGGTATTCGTTTGGCAGAGAACTGGAGTTCTAGATCAGGTCTGCCATGAACTTGCTGATACCTTTCTAAGTCTCAATTTCCTGCTCTCAATCATATGAATAATATATACAAAAGCTCGCACCACCACCTTGGAGTGTTTTTGTGGGTAGGAAACCACTGCGAGCTCTAAAGCTCTATCTTCACAGTATGTGAAATATTATGATTGTTTTCTCCTAAAAAGTTTTCTTTATTAAGTTAGAGAGAACAGGTGTGTATGTGTGTGTATGTGTGTGTGTGTATGTGTGTGTGTGTGTGTGTGTGTGTGTGTGTGTGATGTGTATGGAAGCCAAGGACAACTTTCAAAGTGGGATCTCTCCTTCTACCTTATGAGCTGCAGGTATGAAACACAGGTCTTTGGTTTGGGGCACAGGTGATTTTATCCATAGAACCCCAGAAAATTATAATTGTTGGACAAACAACACACACACACACACACACACACACACACACACACACACAGAGGAATGTGGAGATAAAGAACATTAAAGATAAAAACAAAACCCAAAAACTCAGCCTTGCCCTCACCTCGATCGTGACGTGTGGGGGAAACAAACACATACCATACTTGAGAGTCTCTTACAACGCCAACCATTTAAAGTATCTCTTGGTCTGTGTGCTCTTGGCCTAGCCACAGCCCTTCTGGCATCTTCCAAATAAGGGGCTTGGTTTTGATGGTCTCATCTCCACTTTGTTCTGATTCTGTCATTCCAAGCGCAAACATGTATTTGACAAAGAGAAACTCAAGGCTTTAGGCCATCAGCACAGAACACTGTGCTGTGGACGAAGTCGCGTGCTGGAGTGCCCAGTGTTGAGCTAGGTTTTGAAGGAACCCAGAAGTATGAATCAGTGCAGAGAGAGAAGCCGGGGGGGGGGGGGGGTGACATTCCAGGTAGGGAGAATGGCATGTGCAAGGGCGAGGCTAGGAAGCAGAGGGGTGGCAAACAGATTAACTAGACTCAAGAATGAGGTTGGCAAGGCCTGGAGGGAGACTGGGGAGGAAGTTGGGAAGGGAAGGGTAGAAGGGGCTGCCCCCAGGGCTAGCAGTTAAGCTGGGAAAGTGGGGGAGGAAGGTGGGTGGGGAGAGACGCTCTCAGCCCCAGAAGTTGGTGCCAAAGCACATCCAGCCAAACTCCACCCAGTGAGAGTTGCCCTTGCCAAGAGGCCCCACCCACCAGGGGAGGCCCTTCCCACCCCTCCCCTGGCACTGGTCTCCCAGGCCCATCTCTGAGGTGAGCCAGAACTCCTGGCTATGGGGCCTCCTGAGGTACAGAACAGAGAGGCACCACCCCATCCTTCCACGACAGCAACACAATCGTCGCTGGTAAGAATAATGACACTACTCCAGAGCTTCCAGATCTCACGGTGTGACTGTTCAGTAGAACCTGCTTCTGAGAGCTACAAGTGATTCACAAGGCTATCTAGTCTACACCCCCCCCACCACCACATGCCAAACATGATCTCAAAGCTACGAAAAATTCCTGGGTCCGTTCTTAGACTCTGCAGCCCACTGGACCACTCTAAGACTGACTGAGGTTTGGGGACCCCCTGATCTAACCCATACTACTCCTCTTACAGATGAGGAAACTGAGGACGTGAGGAAGCGATGAACTTGCCAGAGGTGACACGCTTAGTCAGCAGTGGAGCCGCAGAGGACTCCAACCTCCTGGCTTCTAGGTCGACGCTTCTTTCACAGCGAGGTGGCCCAGGCCTGGGATGCCTGTGCCAGTAGCGATTACGGTCAGGGAGGCAGCCACCCAACCGTACTGTAATCATGAGCGAGAAGAAATTCATCTGAGTTGCAAAATGCCTTTCTGCAGCCAGCTCATGATTAACCGCTCCAGTGGGCCCTGCAGGGATGCTGTGGTCCACCCACTGGCCTGTTTGACATTGACCTTGTAATAGCTCTCAGGAAGGGAAAGAATGGGCTTCTTCTTCAGCCATGATGACAGATCTCAGTGGTTCCTAGTGGGAGCATGTACTTCCCGCTTCAGAATATTCAGGAGAGAAGGTGTGGGCCCGAGGACCCTCCTCTCCTTAAGAGTATCTTCTGCAGTGGGTTTGAGTTAGGTGCCAGTGTGCCAGCCAGATGGAGGCAGTGGAGAAAGCAGGGAGTTGAAGTGAAGGGAAAATGGGCTAGGGGTGGCCAGGCTGGGACCTAAGTGGGGCTGTCCTCAATAAGCCCTTGAGTATCCCACCCATGCAGGTGCCACCTCAACATCTCTTTACCTGTTCATATGAAAATCTTCTCTAGCATGGTTCAGGACACCATGCTAGGCAAGAGAAAGCCATCATTTTGACCATGGAGGAACCCCCTCATCTCCCAAGGAGTGGGGTACAGTCTAGGAAAAGAGCCAGCTATTAAATAGGCAAACATCTAATGAAGCTGATGTTAACGTATGCTCAAATACTTTATTTAAAACATTCTGTATTCACCAGAGAAATGCCCAATAAGGGACTCCAACAACATGGGCTACAGAGGAAGTGTTGACTTAGAGGGTCCCCACAGTTTCCTTTTAGAAAGAGCCCCACAGGACATCAGGCTACCATGGGCTGGGGCCAGGACTCTGCCTTCAGTCCCCCCCCCCCAGCCTGGTTATGGAAGTGAGTCTGAAGGATTAATCTAGCCTTCTCTGACCCACCAGATTCCTCTCTTTAGCTGGACCCAGTGGCCAGGAGTAAAAGGGCAGAAAAGGCTCTGTCTGTATAGACAACACCTGTTCTCCTTGGAAGTCCTATAGTCAGGGCTCCAGGGTCTTCCTGAGCATTTGAAATCTTCTAGAAGAATGAACAGGTGAGGTAGTATTGCATGTTGATAAGAATAAGGGCTATAAGGGCTGGGAGTTCTAGGCCGGACCATGTTTCTTCCCCACTGTGTGATGCTAGGTACATTGTTTAGCCTGGAGGAGGCTTCGTTCCCTCTCTGCCAACTGGGCCCAGCTGTGCTGCCATATTAGGGCTGCTGGAAGAGGCAGCTGAGATCAGGACATGCAGTGCTGAGCCCAGTGCCTGACGCACGCTGGGCTCTGCTGGCCCCGAGTGCAGATGCCAACATCAGGAATGGAAGAAAGTCAGCGTCTGTGTTTTCTGTGGGCCCCTGCAAACTCAGTCTCAGATGAATACTGACCTAATTTTTACAAGTCAATTTAGTTGGGTCTGTAGTCCAAGCACCCTTGCATGAGGGAAGATGAGCCAGACTAGGGAAGTAGAAAAGTGGGATCAAACTTTTCTGACTTTCCTGAGACACTCAGGAGTTGTCTTGGCTTTGAGAAGAAGCTGGACAGGCTCAGGGGATGCCACAGGAACTGTGGAAAGGGGTTGGCCTCCTCTCTTGAATCCTGGCACTACACATCTGGAACAATCTGCACATCTGGCTGCATCCCTGGGGCAATGCACAGCTGCTGACATTTGAGGGAGGAGAGGGCCAGCTCCTCAGCAGGACCTAGAGGGACTATAAATAACCAGCTAAGAAGACCAGGGGGACAAGGTTGACCTTTGTGGGGGCGAGAGCTGCAGGCTATGTACCCTTCCCTCCTTGGGTCCAGAGCCAGAGTTTTAGCAAAACAGGAAGAGGCAGTGGCAGCTGCTGGGAAAGGAGGAGTGGCTCCCCTTCCCCCACTTGCCTGGGGCCTCAGGATCCCAGCCAAGACCTGGGAGAGGTGGAGTCAGCCAGGCCGGAGGGAGGGGCAGGCCCACGCAGGCAGATGGGCCCAACTCTTGCCCTTCCGAGGTGTCGATGGGGTGCAGGAAAGGGAGAACAGACAGAGAAGGGAAGCCTGATGGAGTGTGCCTGTGTCCCCCCAATCCCTTACTCCGCTTCCTCCTCCTTCCTTTCTTTTCCCTATGAGTGGACAGTGGGGGGAAGGTTAGGTCTTAGACACGGAGGACAACACGCGTGTCTGAGGTAGGCAGTGCATTGGAATTCCAAAGTCAAGGTGAGCCCGCTGTCATCGTTACTCCCTTCTCAGCCTGCAGGTGGGCTGAACCTAAGCTCAAGTAGTTGAGAGGCTGTCCCCAGGAAGGAGCAAGGATGCCTTCAAGCTTCCAGAGAGGAGGTTAGAGGGAGCCAGGGCCTGGTCCAAGGGCCACGGTGCAGAGCCAACCTGTGAACTCTTGAGGTGAGATGGAAGTCAGAACAGCCCAGGCAACGCAGAACAAAACTGTGGTGTACAACTTGAAATTTTCTAATAACCTTACCCAAAAAATAATGAGTCACAATATATTTACTCAATGTGCTGAAAACATCACTTTAATGCATCCTCAACATAGGAAATTATTAAGACTGTATTCTTTTTTCATACTAAGTCCTTGAAATTCACAGTGTGTGTTATGGCTTATTTCAATTCTGGCTAGCCACACTGTGGCTTGTGGCTACTGTAGGGATAGCAAAGGGTTGCAAGTTCTAGCGTAACCCCTCCTTTATCCCTTCTTAATAGACTGAAGAGGCTCCAGGAGTCTAAGAAGAACAAGGCCCATGTTGAGGGTGAGTTTACTTTAGACCCTGGCTGCCCATTTGGATTTCAAGTATCCATCTCTAGACCTATAACAGTTTTGATACAAGTAAAGCAAAAGAGGAAACTGAGTCACACAGCAGGCAGCCAGCAGCTGATCTTCCTGTAGGTGGAAGATTGTTAGGAACCTACTTCCTGTTCAAGAGCACTAGTCTCTGCCTCTCCCAAGGCATACAGGTGGAGGTAAGGAATTCTGGGGTGGGGAGAAGAGAATTTGAAAGGAAACGCCGAATCACGCTGTAGACAGGTGACATTTATCAGAAGATGCTGTGGGGAACAGCTGTCCTCTGGAGTTCCGAAGACAAGGGACAAATACATACACGTCTCACCAGCCAGCAGTGATCCTGAGGGGTGGAAGCTGAAAGAGGCTGAGGCAGCCGCTGGAGATTTAAATGAAGCAGTTGCACCCTGTCAGAATCCAGAGAGGAAAAGATTGTCAGAAGGAGAGATTGGCGATCATGGCAATTGACAGCACTTTAGAATTTTCTGCACAGAAAGTGCATATGGATTGACAAACAGACCAAAAGCATTGGTAGACCAAAGTTACAGGCATAGAAAAAGACTCTTCAGGGGAAGAGGAAACATTGCCAATAGATAAAGCTGTTTGGCTTAAAGGTCCTCAAAGTAGGGCCGGTAAAAGAAGATGAAGATAGGGGGCTGCCCCAAGCCCCAGTGAGATGAGGCGACCTTGCCCATACTGTCAATCACTTTGGAAGTTGGCTTAACAGCAACACAAGCTAAGAACTCTGAAATATTTATTCCCTTTGCTCAGTAAGCCCCCAGCAGACCTTAAACCAGATTTCCATCATCAAAAATGAGGGATGGGCGCTGAGTATGTACACAGTGATACTCATCACCACACTATTTGTAATATGGAAAATTAGAAATAATTCGAACACCTACAATTGGAAAATGATGAAGCATGAATTTCCACTGCATAGAAAATTATGAAGTTGTTAAGAAGATGTTTGTGAATGTGATATAACATCATGGGAGAATATTGTGTTGTGCGTGTCCTGTGATGGAAAGTGCATATTTAAAAAAAAAATCACATAATGGGCTGCTGGATGGCTCAGCAGGTGAAGGCACTTGTCACAAAAGGCCTGACAAACTGAATTCCATTACCCATGTAAAGGTGGATGGAAAGAACTGGCTCTCCAAAGCTGTCCTCTGTACACTGTGGCATGCACACCCACAATCTCACACACACGCACACACACACACAGAGACGTGTTCATACCTATATAATAATAAAGCTATATAATAATAAAGTCAGGCATGATGGGTGCCTACTTGTAACTCCAGCACTTGAGGGGCTGAGGGAAGACAATCCCAACTTTGAGGTCATCCTGGGCTATGTAGAGAGACCCTAAACAGAAAGACAAAAAGAGGAAACAGGCACCATTGTCAATGATGCCACGGGGCGGTGATGAGTGTGCATGTTTTTCTTATCATTAAATAACTGTCAACAGCGCCAAGAGCTGTGGAAGCAGGGTGAAGGATCCTCAGAGCCTAGATTCAGCTATAAAGAGGTTAGAAGTTCACCCGTCCCCCAAATCTATTTCCCCAGCTCGGTTTTCAAGCCCTGGGAGCCGAGGCCCCCAGCTCATTAACACCAGCCGTCTGATCTCAGCATGCTCTGTCCATGTGCGTTTCCCAGAGCTCCATGGATAGGGTCGCAGCCTGAACCTGGAGCAGCCGGTGCCGGAGGAACACTGTGCAGTTGTCTATGGTAGTGGCCACAACAAGGGGGGGGAGGCTGGGGGATTCACCCAGGAGCTGAGGGGATGTTGAGGGCTGCATTGCTCTGGGGGGAGGGCTCGGAGGCTGTGGTCCTGTGGTCGGCCACCTGCTGTTTCACATCACCCCGAAGATGTTAGGAGATGTGAGTAGGCCATCACCTCCACAGCCCCCCACAGGAACTCTACCTGGGCCCCCACCTCCAGGCACCATCCGGCCTGGGCAACCTAGGGTTCCTCCCTGCTCACCCACCTTCCGACAACAGACACACTAGGGCCTTGAAATACCACGTCTTTATTCACGCCATCATTTCCACATCATTTGCCTATGATTCATTTGTTGTTAAGAAGCATTAAAACCTCCAACTCCAGCTCCCAGGCACCCGCTGGTCCCTGCCCCCTTGTGCGGGTGGCTCTCCTTCCCACAGTGCTTTGCAGCTTCTAATATGCTCTGTCAGTCTTCTTATTCCACACTGTCCTACACTGGGGGGAGGGAGGGCTGGAGCTGGTCCAGGTTATATCCACCTACTTCTCAGAGCTCCAAACACTCATGGTCTCCGGAATCCCTTCTGGGAAGTTCCCAAGCCTTTGAAGTTGAGATGACTTCCTGGAAGCAGGAAGCCGTAGAAAAGGAAAAAAGGTGTCTCTCTACCGAGCAGCAGGCTACGGACCCCCAGCAACAGAAGGTGTGTCTTTCTGAGCACCCCCCCACACCACCTCACCTCATCTGGCTGGGTTTTCGTCATAGCTTAAGCGCAGGGTCTCTCCCCAATCTATTTTCAACTGGCATTGAACATACAGTTCCCAGCCTCTGTGTGCTGAGGGTGAGAAGGGTGATTGATCTCTTATACCTTTCTTCCCCAGTACGGTTTCGGGTGTCCCTGGCCCTCTCCAGGGTTCTCTAAATGCATCAGGACCTAAAAGATGGGGGAGGCAGGGGAGGAAGAGAGCAAGGGGTGAGGAGAGGCTGCTGGGAACGGGCCGAGTAAGGGGAGCGACTGTGGTTGGGTTATCTGATGTGGGAGACAGGTGCACAGCTTCGGAGCTGTGGGGTGGGGGATGAACAGCCTGAGAAAGAAGGAGACACTGCGGAAGCAGCAGATGCCAGCGTGGCCAGACCGAAGTAGAAGACAAGATGAACCCCAACATCTCCCGCCAGGGGCCTCTGATGGCATCATCCTCAGCCTCCTGATCCTGAGATGTCCCCAACCCCAGCTCCCCCATTCCTGGGCAGTCGCCTTTCAACACATGGGCAGAAGGAGGGGTGGCCATGGGGTATGTGGTAGGGGGGTCGGGGTCTAGCCTTATCCTGAATCAGAGCAGTTGGAAGACAGTTGCTGGTCTGTCAACTCGGTTGAGGGTTATGGGTGGAGAAGGCTTTGCAGGAGGAGATAGCGACACTGAGATAAGAGCACGCTAGGGCCAGACACCCTCCTCTGGCTGTCTACCACCAGATCCTCCTGACTCCACAGAAGCCGCATTGCTCAGTCCTGGTGCTGGGGGCACGTGGCCTGGCATGGTTGGTTCTCACTGGGTCCTTCGAGAGAGGGCCTGAGACGTTAACCTGTGAATTAATTACGGCTTCTGCCTCCTCCAGCCCTTGCTGGAGCTGGTGGTGGGAAGTGTGTCTGAACAGAGGTGCATCCTTACAGGCGGTGAAAGCACATCACAGCTGACAGCTACCTGGCACTTACTAACAGGCCAGGCCAGGCCCGGCGCTGCTCATTTAGTCCTCATAGTACTTGATTTGGAGAGACTGGTACTCCTTACGAAGGAGACACAGGGCATGCGCAGTGAGCTCCAGGGAGGCCGGATGCCTACCTGCCGCTGGACACTGTTTTGCCTTCTTAGATAGGGCTCTCTGCCAGATCACATGTTACAAGCCTTCTTGCAGTCTCTCTCTCTCTGTACTGGGGTGCCTGGGTAGGCCCAAGGATGACATTGAGAATCATCCTGGATTGTTCTACCTCCTTATTGCTTTGTTCTGGGGTTTCCCAGGCTCCACCTTCTGGGGCCAGGATTACTGGCTGCTGTCAGGTGGGATCTGGAGATCCGACCTCAGATCCTTTTGTTTGCAAGGCAAAAATGCTTTAACTCCGAGCCATCTCCACAGATCCCTCGTATTATTTTTATAATGATTTCCATTCATACATGGAAAACAGAGGTCCAAAACTCTCAAGTCATAAGACTCAGGATGACCAACCCTTGAAGCCCACTCATTGATTGCCTTTTCTGCTACAGGCTGGGGAGGCAGGTGGAGAAGTGGGTGGGTGGACCCCAGAGCTCATCTGCTCTGGTGGCTTTCACAGCACTGTGCTTACAGTGAGGTGGGTATTTGCTGAGTCAACGAATAAATGACCAAATGAACAATGACTGGTCATCTTCTAGGGCAAACCACTGTAGAAACTGCCAATATCCTGCCTATCACCCATCTTGCCTGCCACCCTCCCTAACCACCCTTCCACTGCCTTAAGTCTTTTTGGTCAACACAGTTGAAGGCAGAGAGTCCCCTGGTGTGGCTCCCTATCAGGGAGGGAGTGGAGTTGGCGTCTCCCCTTCTCCTTTATCCTTTCTTCCTCTTCCCCTCTTTATTGGTTCAGGATGCCTCAGAATCCATTCTTCTGCTCCCTTGAGTCCCCCAGGAGGGAGAGGGTAAGGTATTTGAAATCAGTAGGACTGGTGAAGGAGAAGCAGGAAAACAAAAGGAACATCAGCCTCTTTTCCTGGTTGTGTTGCCTGCAGCTCCCAGTCCTGGCCAGGCCAGATCTTTGCTGGAGCCTACTATCACAATAACTTGATCCATCTGAGCGTCCTGGTAGGCACTGGGAGAAATGGGAGCTGGGTGTCACCCCAGATGGAGCACCTGCCCTTTCCTCTGTCCAACTGCAGCCGTGTTCATAGATGTTGACGGGAGTTTCAAGAGAAATGGACAGCTCCCCCCCCCCCCCCGGGAAACAAGGACTGACAAGTTGGCTGAGCATAACTTCTTTATTCCCTGTGTGTGGGAGTTGTCATGCCTAAGGCCTGCTCTCTGGAAAATGACACACTAGCATCTAAAATGGGCAGTTGTTAGGGGCTCCTCTCTTTGCAAAGTGAGTTTTGCCTCTTGTCTGCAAGCGAATGGCAGGTGAATTCCTTTCTTTGGGAGTTGGGTTTACCTTCTATCTGTTCTTAGATCTCTTTTGTTCTTCTCAGGACTGGCTAGGTTATCACCTACAGTTCCTTCCCTATGCATTTGAGATATGTTAATGCACGGACCAGGTTACTCTGCTTTGAGACATTCATTGTCCATTCCTTTTTAGAACTAAGTGTCATGCCTGCTTTTAAGTCTACCTGGAGACATCATGTCTCCACACAGCAAGCAGATGTCACTCCTGTCTTTTCTTTGTTAACTGGAATGTATACGTTTTACATAATCCTGTAAAGAATTTGGACTTGCTCCTCTTTGATTGTTTTCCTATAAATCCTCATGTATGCTACAATAAAGTTGGCTTGGATGATGGAGGACATCCTAGGCTCCCTCTGACCTGATGCCTGATCAATTCCTACCGCTCCCACTTCTGTTTCCTGCATGTAAGTCTGAGTTTATGCTGGTTCGTGGGCCCGGACACCCATGGGAGTTTGGATGCCTAGGACTGTCTGCAGTGCCCCAGGACTGTCTGAACCGCCTCCCCTTCCTTTGTTGAGCAACCCAAGACCTAGGAGGTCTTTCTTCCCTGGGTCCAACCCAGAAGGGATCTGCTGTTTGGGATTTGATATTCAGTCCCTTCATTTCCTGGGTCAGATAACCTTGGATTCCAGACCCTGTGCTCTGATCTGATCTAATTCTGCAGGAATCTGTTTAGACTTGGGGTGTAACTGCTGAGACTCGAGAACGTGGGAAGCTCTGTATGTTCCTGTAGCTGTCTGTGTCTTTTCAGTCATCTTTTCATCTGAGACCCCATCCCTTACCCACAGCCTCTCTTACCAGTGGGGTCTTCAACACTGAACTAAGGATCTCTAGAATACTAGACAACAAGAGGAATCAAAAAATGTGAACATTGGGCCAGTGAGATAGCTCGGTGGGTGAAGCACCTGCTTGCAAACCTGGAGACCTGAGTTCCACTCCTGGAAGCCCATGTGGCCGAAGGAGAGAACTGATTTCTGAAAGTTGTCCTCGGACCTCCACTCACGCACCATGGCACGCATGCGCATGCCTGCTCTCCTCTCTCTCTCTCTTTCAAATAAATAAATAGCTAATTAAAAAATTTAAGCAGCTTAATATGAATAGGGGTAACTTCTAAGGTCATTGTTTGGCCCCAAAACTAAATTAGTTAAATAGAGAAAGAAGAGACTTGAGGCTTGAGAGAGAGAGAAAGAGAGAAAGAGAGAGAGAGAGAGAGAGAGAGAGAGAGAGTAAGTTGGCATGTGGGTCCTGAAGCCACATGGACTTACCTGTCCAATTTCCAAAGTTTAAGGGACGGGATTGCATTGACCTAAGTGTTTCCTTTCTTTTTGTAACAGGGGCCCCAGAAGGACTTTTTGCTTTTGGTTTGAGAAAGTCTGGCTGTGTAGCCCAGGCTGGCCTCGTCCTTGGGGTTCTCCTGTCTTGGCCTCCAGAGTGCTGGATTTACAGGCATGTGATATCATGCCTGGCTTCCAGCAGGATTTTCTTTCTTCCTCTTTTTTTAATCTTAAAGTTTATGGTGGAGACCATGTCTTTCAGATGCTAACAGAAGTGGGCAGCACATGGTGACCTACCGTTCACCCATGCCTGTGCCCAGCAGAATCTATGGAATCCCTACTTTGTTCCGGTTTGGTAAATGGAAACTTGAAACACACAATGTACTTCACTTACTTCGACATAATAGAACGAGAGTGGCAATTCTACCCAAATGGGGTAGGTCAGTGTGTGTGTGTGCGTGTGTGCGTGCCTGTGTGTGTGTGTGTGTGTGTGTGGTGATGGTGTTTCCAGATGTCACTGTGGTCATGTGGAGGTCAAAGGACAGCTTTTGGGAGATGGTTCTTTCCTTCTACCATGTATGTTCTAGGGACCAAACTCAGGCCCCCAGATTTGTGTGACATTCACTTTTTACTTACCGAACCATCTTTCCAACCCTTAGTTTTGATTTCTAATATTATAAATATCGCTAAATAGATGAAAATGTTGTCTGTTTTGCTTTTAGTTTGTTAAGACAGAGTCTTGTGTAACTCAAGTTGGCCTCAAACATCTGTATATTGAGTCTGACCTTGAATTCCTGATCCTTCTGCCTCCAGCTCCCAGTATATACTACCACACCCAGCAGCTAAATATAACTTATGTAAGTAAAAGTTTTTTAAAATCCTATTTTTAGGCAGCAAAGGGGTCTGGGGTCCTGTGGCTGAACTTTTAAGAACTGCTGATCTGTGGCAGGCTTGAGAGTCACGTTAATTTATTAAATTTTATTGCTTTCATTAATTAGAGAGCGAGAGCGAGAGCGAGAGCGAGAGCGAGAGCGAGAGAGAGAGAGAGAGAGAGAGAGAACACATGCATGCCATAGTGCATGGATGAAAATCAGAGGACAACTTTCCTTTGACGTTGGGCTTTCAGAGATTAGACTCAGATTACCAGGTTTGTAAGCATGCACCTTAAACATCACTAGCCCTGAGATTCGTACTGAGAAAATTGGAAGTAGTTGATCACAACACAACAGTGGTTTGAGGTTCAATATCTGTCACAGGGACAAAGGACACAGAAGAGACGGTGGTGGGATTTATACTGTACCAAAGGAGCAGCGTTCTGCTAAATATTGGAACTCCAACGTGTGAAAGAATGTCACAATATCCCCACGAATCAAACTTGATTCTGAGATTTTAATAGAGTCGCCTTTCTCTTAGCATCGTCACCAGAGAATGTTTAACGATGGGCTAGTAATAAGACACATAATGAATGAAGTCTGGAGGGTAGCAATTCTTTCTCTTGCTTGTTTGTTTGTTGTTTTGGAGAGGATGAAGTTGGAAAAGAAAAAATATACTTGAAAGAAATTGGGGGACAGATAACCACAGTCCCATGTGTTTTAATTTCCTTCCTTCCTATCTCTTTCTTACACTTTTCCCCCCCAGTAGGGTTCGGTTGGGTTCAATTTGACTCATTAAGTGGCACACCTGCCCTCTAGTGGCCAGAAGGCCCCAAAGAACTCTCCCAACCCCTTCCTCTGTGGCATGTAATGATTGGAGTAGCATTTTCTAGTACAAGGCTGAGTTCTGGAAGAGGGGTCAAAGATCAGTGGTCAGTGTGTGGGAGCAATATCATCTCCTTGGTGAAAAGCATTTGGCCCTGTGGCCCAATAATGATGCTGTTTGGACAATCTTTGTGGTTGATGACTATGTAGCTATTGTTGCTGCTGTCCTATCACAGAGAAAGAAGCTAAGATTCAAAAACATTGAGTAACGTACCCAAGGTCATACAAGTGGCATTGCTAAGATGAGACCCAGTAGTTTCTGCTACTAACTGTTAATCTTTGTGGCTTCCACCGGTACTGATTGTGACAGTCTAAGTTGTGGGTCTGTCTTCCCCTGCTGGACTGTCTTTCTTGAGGGCAGAGGCCGTTTTACTGATAACTGGTTAGCCAGCAGTGAGCGCAGAGGCCTCGGTGCTTAGGAACATTGGAATAATACACAACTGGTCTGGCCCTTGGGGTCGATGAGGTCCCATTCACTCCCAGCACAGATGGTAGAATCTCGGCTTTGGGATGGATGCCCCTGGCTGGGCGTGTGTCACACACTCTCATTGCTGACTCTAAAGGTGGTGGAGGGAGCCAGAGAGCACACAGGTTTTCTGTGTGTTGGGTTTGAGGGATGAGAAGTGTCATTAATCAAGTGCTCTCGACGCAGACCCTCAGGGCTTTGCTGTAGGGAAGTATCGCCCCCTAGCGGTGAAGATCAAGATGGTGCCTGAAAAAAAATACCTACTGCCTCACGGCTGGGAGAAGCTGGAATGCTCCTTGGGGTGGAGGGGGAGGGAGGGAATCCGACTGCTCCGGTCCCTGTCGTGGGAACTACAGAGCAGTCATCTGTAAAGGTCCTGTCTGGGTTAAATAACAAGCGAAGAAGCATGTCCTAGTGCTCTGGCTCTTGGCCTTGCTCTTGGCAAGGTCACAGTCTCTTCTGGGAACAGCCTGCACTCAGTGACTAGCTGACACACAAGCAGAAAGTTCCATCTTCCTTCATTGGGGCAATCGGAAGGTCTATCCAGCTGCAAAGTCCCTGGAGAGCAGACTGGCACCTTTGCCTTTCGGCCCAGCTTCTCCTCTACCCAAAGCTCATGAACCAGCGGCCTTTCGATAAACTCCCCGATATTAATTTCAGGGTCTATTTCCTGGAACCCCACTCACAACCCTATCCAGTACATGACATACATCATGAACGATTATAGGGACTTTGTCATTGTCTGGAGGAGACCCCACTTGTCAGCCTCCAAAAGGGTTTTGAGTTCAAAATCAGCTAGTACCACATAGAAAGACTCTGTCTCACAACAAACACTCCCTCAAAACAAACAAACAACAATCAAACCCTAGAGAAGACTGCGTGATGTAGACTACCCTGTCCAATAGAACCTCCTGGGATGATAAAAATGTTTTTTATCTGTACTTTATGGTACCCCGGGGCTGCTGAGCTCTGACAGTGTGGCTTGTCCAGCTGAGGAGTTTCCCTTTTATTTAAAAAGAGTATATATATATGTGTATACATATATGGTATGTGCATGTGTGTGCACATGGAGGTCAGTAGGTAACTTTGGGAATCCATTATCTTCTTATACTTTGTTGAGACAGGGTCTCTCTTGCTTCTGCCACCCTTTGGACTCTGGGCTAGCTGACCCTCTGACTCGCCATCCCAATGCAGATGCCTGCTGGGATTATAGAATGTGTAAGGCCTTTTGTGGGTTCTGGGAATTGAACTCAGTCATCGGGTTTGAGTAGCAAGTGCATTTACCTGCTAACCATCTCACCAGTCTCTGTGTAATTATTGTAAGTCGTTCAGCAGTACAGGTGTAGCACCACAGCATGGGATGCAAAAATTCAAAATCATCTTGTTCTGATTTTACTGTCTTCCTGCGGTACATTTTGTTCAGTTTACCTGCCAAAACCCATTATAGGAAAGAGCCTCGGAGATTGTGTGTTCCCTTGGCTCATCTAAGAAAACTCGGAGTTGATTCTTTTAGCCATTTCCCAGCTTTGCATGCCTTCAGTCTGAGATGGGCCCATTTAAGCAACTGTAGGTCTCTTTTCTCTGAGTCAATTCACTTTTCATGACAAAGCAGCCCTTAAACCCTGTTTCAGATTTCTCTACTCCCAACTCACATGCGTGTGGGGGGATTGGAAGCAGAATCAAACCTAAGGCTTCTTTTTTTTTAAAATTTTATTATTATTATTATTTATTCAACTGTGTGCATGTGCACGTGCGCGTGTCTGTGTGTGTGTGCATGTGTGCGTCTGTGTATGTGTAGAACCACAGACGAATTGGCGAACCACCATGGACGCCTCCAGCTCCTTCTGCCCCGAGATTCACAGGCTCCGCCCTACCAGGACCAGACGCGCAGGCCGCCCTCGCTTCCGTCTGGCGTCTATACGTGGGATCTGGGATCCGAACTCGAGACCTTCCGCTTGCAAGGCGGAGGCTTAACCCCTGAGCCACCTCTCCAGCCCAAACCTAAGGATTCTTAAGGGCTGTAGCCCTGCGCTTTTTTCTGCAAATTAAAGTAAATCAAGCTCCCAGACTCTCATGCTGACTTCTTTAAAAAAAAAAAAATGGATTGAGCAGAGTGGCACCATTTGTAAATTATAGTTCTGTATCCCTGGTTAGTGACATGTTTGCTATGCCTACCATGAACTCAGAGTGGGGTGTGAAGGATCTTTCTCCTCTGAGCTCCTGGGGGGTTTCACTTATGCACAGAGGTCAGCTGTACCTTTCAAATCACTGACAAAACAGCCTCTCTAATGCAAGGACTTTTTTTTTTAAACCAGCAGTTGCCTGGTTTTCTTTCCCGATGATCGTCAATAAGTGTCACACAGACAGGGTGCAAGCACTTCTTCCTGAGAGCACAGGACTCAGTGATCCAGAACCTTCAATTTCTCTGAAATGGAGCCCACTTTAGGAAACCTCCCTTGTCTCCTCTTCAGAAGGGTGGGAGCAAGACTGTCCATCACTTGGACCCCTCAGCTCAGTAGGAGGTGATGTAATAATGCTACTAGGGCTAGATACTTAAGTCTGAACCCCATCTCTCACTCGACACCAGTATGGAAAGCTGTCCCTTTTATTACATGGGAGCCTGTATCTCATGGGTTCTTCATAAGAATCAAGGAAGTTGAGTTTCACAAAGCATTTATTTTCAGCAGTACTTGCCACAAAGTAAGCGCTGTGTAAGTAATGAGCCATTTTACATAAGCAAAGCTTTTTTTCATTGGTTTGTTTGACAAGCTCCTGGTAGATCTTTTTTCTCTTTGGAACTCTCTCAGGAGGCTCATCAAAGCCTTCCTCTGGTATGTGATGTCTAGTTCCTACCAAATCTGCCACGCATCTCACCCTTCCCTGTTGACCTAACCTGGGATTCCCCACTTGCTTCTACCCAGCCGACAGGAGAATTTGCCCAGCACAGGAATCTTGTAGAATTTCCCATTTTGGTGTGCACTTCCCTTCATGTCTGAAAAGCATTAGCCCTCCAGGCCTACCTCAGCAGTTAACTACAAAGAGACCAGAAGATGCCATTTCCTTCCAGATCGGCTCATGGAACCTACTTGATCTTGTTTTCTTTTCTTCCCAGACCCTGCACTTCTCTTTGGGTGGTTGCGGGCCCCTGGTTTGATCAACTGGTATTCTCTGAGAACCAGTAGAGTTCCTTGGAGAGGGTGGGGCTGGGAAGTCAGAGGCATTACAGAGACCAATGCATACTATTGACAAGGAAGCAGCAGCATCGCACTGAGAAGGAGGTGGAAAGCCCAAAGCCAGGACTCTGGTTTAGGAGGATTTTAAATTCACAGAAAGCTCAAGGCCCACTGTCTGTTTTCTTTAGGATGGGTGGTGGGGTTACGACCCAGGGGAGAAGGAAGTCCTTAGATTTGGATTTGCTCAAAAATCCTGGGTTTTCTCACACCTTGAGTCAACTAACAGGACAGTGGGGAGTGGGGTCTGAGATCCCCACTTGGCATAATATAGCAGAAAGGATGGTGAATCACAGGTCCACTTCTCCTCAGGCCTGGAAATATCTCTGATTACAGGAGCTTGGGTAAGTTGTACCCTCCTCCAAGTGTCTTTGGAGGGGGCTGAACTAGTTTAGCAATTTTCAAACTTCTCCTTCCATTGAGCAGCAAGCTGGATCAACGCATTCTGCAGCTAAAGTTGAAGATTTCTTTAGTACTTTGTACAATAACAATAATCATCAATGTACAGTATTTTCACAATATAAGTTCTCCCCCAAAAGTAGCCCTGATTCAGTGGTGCATGCCACCTTTAATATCAGAACATAGTGCAGAGGGGGTCTGCTACCGAAAACAACTCGTATCTAATAGATTTAAGATGAAGGCTTGTGTACACCATTACACAACGTAGACATGGCTTCCTCTGAATCTGTCGAGTCTGTTTCCCTCTATGAGACAAAAGGGCACATCTTCGGGAGCTTGGGAAGCCTCACGTGCTTACTAACCTTCCCACCCTGTTGACCCTTTCAGTGTGGTCATGTTCCCCGGGCGCTTGTGTTCCCCAACTCAGTCAGTCACCTTAACAACCGTCTATGAGTCTTTCTGGGAAAACCCCCCAGGCCTGCAAACCTACAACCCATGCTCAGCAAGAAGTGCACTCGGGGTGCGCAGAGAAGGTTTCCTAAACCCTGGCTAGGCCTCTGTAGAGGAGGAAATGTAGTTTGAAGTTATGTGCACACCCCCTCATCTGCTCACCTCCTAGGCACACTTTGATTTTTTGGGTGGTGGAGTTGGGATCTGGAGGGAGCTGACCCCATATCACTCCGTCCCACACATTCTGACCCACCTCTTGGACCTGAGCCCGGAAGTGCAGAATGCTCATGGGTGGTTTTTACATCTGAACCCCAGGGCACACTCAGGCAGCTGCTCGGTCTCCTGCATCCCGTCTTGCCAATAGAGAAAAGGTGGCAGGTGAGTGTAAGGGCGAGGGTGGAGGGGGCATTCCACATGGGGTGATAAGAGATGCTGAACTCACTTCTAGACCACCCTTAGCAGTCAGAGTGTGAGGCCAAATTAGGAAGGCCTGCTTCCCTGGGTGGGTGGTAAGGCACTGGAAAGGGAAAGAGCAATGACAGGGCTGGGTTTTTTTTTTTTTTTTCTGAAACTTGGGGACACTTGATTTTGTCATGTACATGACTGAGAAGAGAGGTCCCTTTCTACCAAACCCACAACTCCAGGCCAAGAGCCCCTGGGCATGATGACTGGGGGGTAGACGTGGAACCCGGTTCATCTGGTTCTTGAGACCTATGAATCACTTATAGTCTCTGTAAATCAAAGCCAAGAGTGGCAAGAGACCCCTCCACATCCACATACTGTGGACCATGCAAACCCTAGGGAGGCTGGATGGTTGTTCTGCATCGACTGCGCCTCTCTACAGGTGTCCCCCGGGCATGGGGAGAAAGCTTACCATACCAGGGTCACTGTCCATGGGAAGATCACCATACTTTGCCATGCCTGAAGGCAGGAGCCAAAGGGCTGAGTGAATGCCCATTTGTCAGTATTGTGGTTGAAGGGGGAGTTGTGACCCTAAACATCAGTGTTTAGTCACTTTCGGCAGTGAGTAACTTAGACAAGCCACGGATGGGAAGAGAGAGGAGGGAGGTCCCACAGCGATCCTCTACCCTTGAGACAGAGCAGCAAGACCCATGACCAGATGAGATGATGTGGGGAGAGAATTGTGCATGAGTTATGCCCCCTGGGTGGGCAGGGAAGGGATTCTCCACCAAGCTATGGGCAGTGGGTCTGGTGTTGAGAAAGGTACTCGTGCCCGTTCCTGAGGATGGCTGCATTTCTCCTGCCTGCCTTCTCTCTACACCGGCAGCTCCTTGGGGATAGCAAGGGCATCTCTGGTTAAGTCCCTGTCTCCAGCCTCTGCCCTCTGCCCCCTCTTGAGTTTCTTTGTCAAACGAACAAAACCCTTTCATGACTGAGGTCTCCGGGGACAAGGCCTACAGAAAGGGAGAGCTGCTTTCAGACTGGGTAGGAGCAGGAATGGATCAGATGGAGAGGTGCGATGGCAAAGGAGCGGCTGAATTCCAGAAGGGGTGGCAGGCGCTGCCAGGCTGCAGCTAGCCCGAGGCCTGGGCACAGGGCCCTGGAGAAAAGTCCCCGCCCAGGTGCCACTGTAGGCTACCCTAGTCAGGAGATCTCATTGCCAAACACCTCCAGCACAAGGGGCGTGAGCTTCATGCTGTTCTCGGGCTGGAAGGAGAGGGAGCGGTACTGCTTGGAGTGCTCCTCGTTGAGGCTCCGCAGGTCGGCCAGCTTCTGGATCATCTTGGCATACAGCAGGTGACTGCCTGGGGGCGGGTGGCGGCAACGGATATAGGTCTGCAGCGTGTTAGACAGGCGGTCCTGGATGGCTTCGATCAGCTTGGGGTCCTGCACCCCGGGTCGGTCTGTGGCGCAGAGGTGGGAAGAGAAGACAGACTTCTAGCTGGGTCCCTCACTGCTCAGTCTCGCACCACCCACCCAGCCAGATATGCCTCCAACATCCTCATGCCTCTCAGTAGAAATGACCATCCCACCATGTTTAGGACCAAGTCATTTCATGAGCCCACCTGTCCCCACCCCACCTTTCTCTCTTTGACTCTAGGCTCAATTCTTGCTTTGGTATCCCAATGTTCCTTACTCTCTAGCTAATACCAGAGTTCAGCTCCTCTGTCTTTCCCTGACTGGTCACACAAAGAATAGCCTAAAAGACTTTCCTAAAGAAAGCCATCGCCATTACCTTCCACCTACACGCTCCACCCCAGTCTACATCAGGCTTGTTCCTAGAGCATCGTGCTCATCTTTATCTTCAAAACGCTCATCTAATTGGGAATTTGCTCATGAACAGCGCTCATTTGATGTCTCCCCCTAAGCTTCGTGAGAGAGAAGCCTGTGTCCTGCTTGGCACTGAATCTCTACGTCTTATTCAGCATCTGGGACCTGGTAAGTGCTCAGTAAGTCATTGCTGAGCATAGGAATGAGAGAGTAGATTCCAGCTGAGTAGTAGTGTCCACTGCTTGGGTCTTGTGTCCAGGAAGGACATTCCTGGCATAGGCCTCTAGCTTGTTGAGACCATGCGTGTTGAGAGTGGGCTGTATCTTTTGGGTTTCATTACCAATACGATATCCCTAAGACGACAAGAACTTCCTCCTTAGTCTGTTCTCCCTTTTCCTCCCTAAACAAGCAGAATAGGTCAAGGGTCACAGCCTCCGAAATCAGCCTAAGCAGAATCATCCATCATTCCCCAGGACTTTTGCACCCTGCCTCTACAGAACCTCAAGTAACAGGGTAGTTCAGTGCAGATCACATAAGGACAGAACCCGAGTACTGGGAACACCTAGGCCCATCTGTGGCCTGTGGGACCCTGTTCGTCTTGTTCTGGAGTCCTGTGAATTACCTATGGCTTTTGTAAGTCCAAAGTAACAGTGGCAAGCCCCCCCCCCCGCACATCTGCACTATGGGCCATGCAAACCCAGAAATGTGTTGGGGTGCGGGAGTTCCTGATGTGCACCTGTTTGCCTTGCTCTCAGATTGCCCTCTGGTCCCCCCCCCCCCCGTCCCTGTCCCAGTCCCTGAGCGCCTTCCTGCTGTGCTCCATACCTGGGGAGACGATACAGATGGCCATGAGCAAGACGTGCTCTTCCTCATGTAAATTCAGCTTCTTCAGGCCCACCTGGAACTTGATGAGGGGCTCGATCAGCTCCACGGTGTGCCCGGCTGTGAGAGAGAACAGTCAGGGTGTGGGGCGGGACTGAGGAGTCATCTACCCCACCCGCCACTCCTCTCCCTGTCGCTCCCTAGCCCTCTTCCACGTGCCTGAATGTGACCCCAGACCCCAGATGGGATATAACCCGAGTCCAGGAGCTGGGGAAGGTGGAGTCCAGTGGCACCCACCTTTGGCCACGTCGGTGATGTCGTACTTGTAGTCCTGGCTGCCACAGTCCCAAGACATGTCATCCATGGTGAAGGACTGGTTGGATCGTAGCATGATCACCTCAATGGCGCTTGACTTAAGCAGCACGATCTGGTCGTCAGAGGTGAGATCCCTGTGGGGAAGGTGAGGAGAGAGAGGTCAGGTGCTCACAGGCACCTGGTTAGCACCCAGCATGCACTTGGGTCCTCCGTCAGGGGGCTTCAGGCTAGCTGGACAGGAAAAGAACAGCTCAACTCAAGGCTGCTTGTGCGCCCGGGACAGAAGGGCAGTGACTTAGCTATTGATAGTCAAAGCTATTGGTGACAGGAAGGAAGTTTGAGGGATCTCTCTGGGCCATAGCATGAATAAAGTGGTCTGTTAATGGCAACGGCCAGAGTCACCTTCCACACCCCACGCTTTCTCCCCTTGCTCTGGTCCTCCAGGACTCCTCGGTAGCAAGCTCAGCCAGCTGGACCCCTTGACCTCATTGTGGCTCCCACTAGGACTGCTCTTGATTCGTGTTCCATGGGCTTCCACAAGCATCTGCTGCTGGAATCCTGGAGTCTCAGGGTTCTTGTTCTTTTCTGTTGCTGCTACTGGCCAATGTCATTCTTGTGCCCCAATATCTTTCCTAACTCAGTTACCCCAAGACTGAGCCTGTATTGGGTTCTAACTGTCCTGTCCACACCTCCGTTCTAGCGATATCTGCATTCAGAGGCTGCGCGCTCCCATTCACCATGTACAACCCCAGCCAGGAACACCGTTCTCAGGGTTTCTGGTCCTGAACCCAGCACAATCGCCCTTGGAGCGCCTAATCCCAAGGCCTCATCAGAGATTCAGAAGCCATTGCCTTCTCTCTCACTGAGAAAGCACTGCAATTCTCTCACCTTCTCAGTTCCAGCTCTGTTTTTTTAAAGCTGATCAGCCTGACTCCTGTTTTTGCTTTAATTTATTTATTTTTGTGGGGGTGCGGGTATAGGTGTGTACATGGATGTGGGCGTGTGTAGAAGAAGGCATTGTGTGTGCCCGTGGAGGCCCAAAGGTGATATTGGGAGTCATCCTACTTCTTCGTTGCTTTGCTTTGGAGTTTCCCAGACTCTGCCTTCCCAGGCTAGAAATTCAGTCCACTGCCATTTCCATTTAGCATTTTTATATGGGATCTGGAATCCAAACTCAGGTTCTTTTCGCTTGCCAGGCAAAGATTTTTAACTCCTGGGCCATCTTTCCAGCCCTGTGATTTTCACACTTTTTTCTTTATACATATAGCCCAGGCTGGCTTGCAATCTGGCACTTTTGCATTCCCTCCACCGCCGGAGGACTGTGATGGTGAGGCATGCAGCAGCACGCCCCAGCTCTAAACTTTTATTTGTAAATCACCTGAGGGCCAACACCACCTCTTAACCACCTTACTGTTTCCCATACGCTGATCATTAAGCCCCGAGTACAAGAATCAATAAACACATGTTGACGTGACACGAGGCCAAACATTGCGCTATTCTGAGTCAAGAGCTGGGCTTGTCTGAACACAGGTAGGGAAAAAGCAGGGTGGATAGACCGACACACTTCTGACGGTTTCCCGACTGTCTAGTTCTCCTGGGATCTCCTACAGACAGGCCATCCTTCTGTGCTGCATCTCATTGTACAAATGCAAGAAGCCGACACAAACCAATGGGAGTCTCCATCAACAGGTGACAGACGAAGGGCAAAGGAAGGGTTTACATGATTAGAATGGCTAGCGAAGGGTCTGGCTGGAAGTAACCCAAGTTCCAGAGTGGGCAGGCGCTCCTTAGAGACTACACAGGCTGGTTCCTCCTCAGAGTCTCTGACAGATGGCTATGGCTTGGCTTCTGCAGAACTTTCTGAGTGCCAAGCTTGTGGCTGCTGGATCCAACCACCGGGCTGTTAGGACTCTACTAATGACCTCTTCTATTACTGAGCTATAGTCTACACATCCACACATTCACACCCCCTTCCCTTGCTTATGATTCTGCACTCTGGTAACACACAGAATCAGACTTCTTCATTATCCTATCAATATACTACAAGGTATTTAATCAGTTTCACACTTCCTTCTTTTAGGACATTTCTGTCACTACAAGTAACTTGGTGAGGAATCGCTTTGCTCCAGTTCAAATGGGTAAGCACTTACACATGGGTGCTTAGCCAGATCTAGTAGGATTCATTATGATGTGCACCTGCTTCTGCTGTGAGGAAATCTACAAGGGTCCCACATTATGCCAGGAAATGTGAGCACTTTCTAAGTGTGGTTCACAGCCTGAACCTGGGGGGCAGGGTGGGGGTGGGGTTGGTGCGCACAGGTGGAAAAGTGAAGTTTAATGAGAAACTGAGAAGAGGGCTTTGTTTGGCTCTGACAGGCTGGTCATGCTCCTCCTCTCTGCTCATTGTCACAGTTACACCCTCATCAGGATCCACAGCTGTGGTTGCTTCTGGGCACCTGAGTGTTCGAACCCTGGAACCCTGTTGCTTTCTGGTCAGAATCCAGCCCCTCCCTGCCTGGCTTCCCACGGTATGGTACCTGGAGTAGGTTTCCTGCAGAGCTCCAACCTCTTTGTAAGCCACTGTTTACATGTCTATCTCTTCCATCAGATAAGAGTCCCTGGAGGCCAGGGATGGTGTCCTAGTCAATTTCTATCCTTCACAGTTTGTACAAGAAAGCTGTTTGTTGGATGGGAGGATAAATGACTCTGTAGGAAGGGGCAGAGGCTGTAAACCCCCCCCACCCCCCACCCCCCCCTTTGACTATCTCAAGGAGCCCTTAGAAAAGGAAGAGGCTGAAGGTGTGGCCTGTTTCTGGTGAGCTTCACTGGGCAGAGCAGCCTGGGGTACTAAACCCTGGTACCCATGGTTACCCCCTGGGGCCATTTTAGAAGTCTAGTCTTCCTTCCAGCATGTGGGCTTCAGAAATTGAGCTCAAGTCACAAGGCGCCTTTACCCACTGAGCCATCTTGCCAGCCCACTCCTGGCCTTTTAGAAGACCCTCCCAGTGTTACCTCCACCATGCATTTCTTTCGCAGCCCAGCAAAGGGAGAGGGTTGTGGGGGACTGGGGCAGATGAAAGAAGAGAGGTGGGAGGAGGGAGCAGGGCCAAGGCCACGGTGGGGCGCAGTGCACGCCCAGAGCAGCCCATCCAGGTCCTGCCCACGTTGGACCCATGCCCTGGAGTCTCATTCTGTCCCCACTCCTCTCACCCACACAAAAGTCTCATCCTGCCCTCCCCCATCTGCCACCCCCGCCTCTGGGCAGTGAGATCAAAGCGGCCAGCGATGCAACCACTGTTCTTCTACTTCTTAGGAAAACAGCCCCTCGGTGTGGAAACCTCAGGCTCAGAGAGCTCCCGGGCTGGCTCCCAGCCATGAGCAGCATCCTCTTTGTCTGGTCTGAGCGCTCACCGTATCCCTCTAGAGCTCTAGCTAAGGCCTACACCATTTTCTAATCAGAGAAAAATCTTTGCGATTTCTCATGCCACGCTAAAGAGAGTGAAGGTAACCCAAGGGTGTCTGGGATCGACTTATCCCATTTCACATCAGCAGCTGGGCAGCTCTGGTACCTGTTCCTATGTCCCTCGCTTTGGTCATGTCTGCAGGGCTGGGAACCCTCAGGAAATCACAGCTGGAAAGGAAAGGGAGGGGAAGGGGAAAGGGGAAAGGGGAAAGAAGAAAGGGGAAAGGGGAAAGGGGAAGAGAGGAAAGGAGAGGAAAAAGGAGAGGAAAGGAAGGAAAAAGGGGAAAAGGGGAAAAAGGAAAAAGGAGAAAAAGGAGAAAAAGGGAAAAGGAAAAAGGAAAGGGGCCGACTCTAGTTTAGTTCTGTGGGGTAACTGAGAGATGCAAACAGGATAAAAGCCAAGGATCTGGGAGCAAAATGTAGACTGGAGTACACAGGAAGCAGGCCATGTTGGGGTGATCTGGTCTAATGAGGAACTTTCTCTTCAGGGCAGTTTTCCTAGCAATCCTAGCCACCCCATCCAATACCAAACTTTAACCTGAGAACCTGGAGAGGTTCTCAGAGACCACCTGTTCAACCCCCCACTAGACTGAGGCATGAAGACAGTGATGCATCAGGGTGCAGCCAGCTTCTAGTTATTTACACAAAACACAACCTTAGAAGACTTGGAGTTTGTAAACAGTAACACGCAGCTTGGCAGAGGGAGTTGGAATCTGTGCTGAATGGAATGTGCTGTTGGTTCCAGGGAAAGGTGAACCAGGCCCAGTGCCACTTTGGGCTCACACTAAGGCAACTCAGTGCTCCTGTCTGCCCACGAGGGTGGCCCTTGCTCCTACTGCGGGAACAGAGGGTGCAGGTTGTTGGGATGGTCTCAACACCATTTGTGCTTTGTTCTTCCACATTAGAGTCACGTTGATTCTAGGGGAAGACAACCTGAAGTTGAATATAAAATAACACAGGGCATGTTGTCTCTAGGCAGGAACAAATTGGGAAGTTGGCAGCTACCATCGAGGGGAGGACATGGTAATTCAGACAATAACTAATTGAGTGCTTCCCTACACAACAAAGAGGTTAACCAAATGATAAATGACATGTCGTGTCAAATTCCATCCAAAGCTGGCCAATGTTAGACCACATTGCAGCTCCCAGACTCCAATACTGACCCTGAACTGCAGTATCTTGGAGGTGGCCTCGCCTTTCTGTCACATGTGGCTATTGTACCACTTGAAATGACAAGGACATTGCTTTGTACTCCTCGACTTTTTCCTATTTCTTGACCACACTATGCACATATTTTATGACTGTGTGTCCAGTGAGCTTTTGGAAAGAAGGAGCGCCTTCATATATATTAACATAGCTATAACCATTTCCCAACATATCCACTTAAAGTGACGATATTCTTGTTTTAAGAATATTTAACACTACGAATATTCAAATATAAGTATTATACATGCCAATATTATTAAAAATAAAACATTGAACCAACTGAACGAAATTTGCATGAATGAATCTGTAAAAGGAAAATCCCTACTCTAGTGGAGCTCTTTGATATCTATCTACTTTGCAAGGACGACTCGGTGCGATCAGAGATATGTTTTGATGCAAATGTGGGGAAGATCATACACTCTGGCGAACCTGCCTTGGATTCTCTAGAATTCGTAGATCACTTCACAGTCTACAAGTTCTAGGCATTCTCCTGTTACTGCTCAGAATGCCATAGGTTGTATCTAAAGGGGTGATATGAGGATTAGTTTCCAGGCACAAGACTGGGTATGGCAGAGAAGTGGGAGTCCTCAGCGGGCTCTGAAAGCAGAAAGGAGCCCAAAAGGCCATGAAACCTCTCTGGGATTTCATTTATCATCCAGAAAGTGAGCAGTGGCTCTGCCTGTAGAACGGACTCATGGAACAATGCTGGACAGCTGTGCATGCTGGGATATGTAGGCCTGGAGTCCTCCCAAGACACTGGCTTAGCAGGGCTAGGGTGGGCGGCACCTGAGTCACAGAGGACTGGTGGTCTCCAGGCGATCCTTTATCTCAGTGCCGGGTTTTGACTGCTTCTCAAACATCACAGTGGCCTCTCACCTGAACCCTGGGATCATCTTGGCAAAGCCGATGACCTTTTGGATGCTGTAACTGACTAGGTCAGTCAGGTGGGGCAACATGGAGAGCTGAGACAGATCCAGCGTCACGGAAGGGTCATCCGAGTCCTCTTCATTCAGATCCAGGTTGGAGAAGTTGGACGGCTCCACCATGTCTGGGAAGAGGAGAAAAGAGAAGGAACTACTTGAGGACACTCAGTCTAGACCCTACCTGTCTGCCCCAGAAGAGAACTTTGTGTGTCCTGGCGGCAAGCCAGTGGAGGATCCCACAGTAACAGATTCTCTCCAGGGTCACGCCTCAGCCCCAGGCTACCTCTGGGTCCTCCCTGTTTCGTGTTTTAACAGTATGAGATAGTAAAACCAAAGAACCAGAAATACTCAGAGAAAGGAGACGTCTGAGCCACACTTTTTTCTCAGTCAAAATGAATACGGGACTCCCCACCCCCAACCCTGGGACTAAAGGTTCAATCTTGTTGGTGATCAAATAACCATGAATGTCTTTCAACTGTAAAGTGGAAACAAGTTATGTTTAAGTTGATGCCAGTGAGCTAGAGAGGTGACTCGGGATAAAGTCTTTGTTTTGCAAGCAAAGGGACCTGAGTTTGGATCCCCAGATTCCACATAAAAATACCAGACAGGCATAATCCCACCCCCCATAATTCTAGCCCTAGAAGGTAGAGCCTGGGAATCTTCAGACTAGCTATGGTATGGTGTTCTGGGTTTAACTAGAGACCTAGGCACAGAACAATAAGGTGGAAGAGTGACCTGGGATGATTCACAATATTACCTTTGAGCCTTCAAAGGCACACACACTGAAGTGCATTTATGTACATACAACTACCCACATGCAAAATGCACAACATAACACACACACACACACGAAGGGAAAATAAAGTTGATAGCAGCATTCATAAAGACTCAAACATCAGGCAACTCTTCTGCAGTGACAGGTGTATTGAACATGTAGAGCCAGGCAGACAATCTAAAATGCCATTTGAGGGTGAGTGAGATGGCTTAATTGGTAAAAGCCCCTGCTGCTGAGCCTCATGAACTGAGTTCAATCTCCAAAGCCCATATGATGGAGAGAACTAACTCCCAAAGTTGTCCTTTGACTCTCACATATACTGTACATGAGTGTACACACACACGCGCACACACACACACACACGCGCACACGCACATATGCACAATATAAATGATTATTTTTAAAAAGCTATGTAGCATTAGGAATGACAAGCCTACAATTTCTGGGTGTAGTCATTCATGCCTGTAATCCCAGGACTCAAAAGGTAGAGACAGGAGGATGCTGAATTTGAAGCCTGTTTGGGTTACATAGCCACGCCCTGTCTTAGATAAATAAAGTGGGTGGCAAGATGGCTCAGTGGGTAAAAGTGCTTGCTGTGCAAGCTGGATGACCTGAGTTCAGTCTCAGAATCCATGTCCTCTGACCTCCATACACACACCATGGTATGTACATACCCACACTCAAATGCATGCAAACACAGTAAAGAAATTAAAATAAAAATAAAAATATAAGGGATGGATTTTGCTTAGCATGCACATGCTCTTTAGTTTAATCATCAGCAGGTGACAGAGAGGAAGAGAGTGAGATTATGTGCACAGATATCCTACTTTCATTATATGAAAAAAACTGGAATAAGTTCAAATGCTTATCCAGAAACAAAGTGTTATCCTACTGAGAAACTGGAAAGCAATCTATGTGTCCAATAGGGATTCTGATAGGTTGTTGTGTTCCAGAACACTATACAGTCTTTAATATTCATATTTAAAGGCATAAAAATGTGTGATATACTATTAAAATAGAGGAAAAAGCAAACCATCAGATTGAATCGCACAATTCCATTTCTGAATACATGTGTATCAAGAAAAGATGAGAGGGGCTGGAGAGGTGCCTCAGGGGTTAAGCCTCTGCCTTGAAGGCAGAAGGTCCTGAGTATAGACGCTGGGCGGAAGCAGGGGCGGCCTGCGTTTCTGGTCCTGGTAGGGCGGAGCCTGTGAATCCTGGGGCAGAGTAAACAAGGAGGAGGTGGAGGTGGTCCATGGTGGTTCCCGAATTCGTCTGTGGTTCTACACACACACACACACACACACACACACACATACACACACACCACACACACACACGTAATTGAATAACTAAGAAATAATAAAAAAAGAAAAGATGAGAAAGACATATACAAAATGATAACCATAATTTCATTTGAGCAGTACGATTAAAAACCGTACATGTAATATAATTTTTGTACACATTTTTAGCTTACCATTCCTAAATATCTATGTAACTGTGTATTACTTTTGAATAATAACTTTAAAATCATGGAATTTTAACTTTCTGAGTTTTTAAATAAATATAAACTATATTGAACACACCATTAGTGGAAATCAGGACCTTGGATCAATTAACTTACAAAAAAGATTTAAAACTCCTAAAGGACACGGAGTGATTTCTGAAAGCGGAAGTGCAGAGCAATTCACAGCTGTTGGGTCCACACTGGGGACAGCGAGCAACAACACCAGGAGGGGCAGAGCAGAGCCACATAGGCAAGGTCCTCACAAGGAGAAGAGCTGTGAGGGGCTGTGCCTCCCCTGCCGGGTCTGCTGGGCAGACACTGTCTGCTCTGATTGTTGCCTCTGCCCACATGGCACTGGGTCTCCTTCCACCCACTCTAGTTCCATGTCCAGGTATCCATGTCACTCATTCTGTAAGCAGCATATCTGAGGGCTGTATTTAGGTGGGGCAGGGGCAGTTTCCATTGCCTCCTTCCTCCAGGGCTGGTGAGAAGTCAAGGGAGAAAGGATAGGGCAGGGGGAGGCAGGGTGATGTAAAGAAATGTATAAAAGGACCGAAAGGAGGAAAGTGTGATGTCTCCAGGCGCTCCGGTGAGTTAGAGGTGACGGGTTGTCCACAGCTAGAGAAGTTAGTTTCTCAGAGTGCAGGCTGTGGGACTCATTTCAGTGTTGCCTTAGAAAGAACCCAGGGCCAAAGCATCATTTAAAACAATCAAATCACTCCAAGGGAGGGAGTCAAGGACAGAGCTGGGCTTGCTTGGCGCCAGGAGGCCCACCTGTACCCCAGTCTTTCCAGCTCAGGGTCTGGGCGAGGCAGCCCCCTTCTGTGAAAGAGGGGCTGTACTGAGAACACCACGCAGCACACAGCATACAAAACACTGCTCACGCAGGACAGCCTTCTGCCCCTTGCACCCACAGCCCAAGGGCAGATGAGGTGGGCTCCTCTTTTTCCTTGTTCTGTAGAAGTCCTGCTTACCTAACGAGGTGGTGTAGAGATCAGAGCTGGAGGAGGATTCCCCGGAGTAGCTGGGTGTGGGCCTTGGAAAGTAGCTCTCATTCCTACGAACTGGAGGCTGGAAGAGAAAGAGGGAAAGATGGAATCTCAGAGGTCCCCGTTCTGAGGTCTGCCCCTTGGAGCGGTGACTTCAAGGAAGGTACGCGGGAAGGGAACACCTCAAAGTGAGTGGCGTGGCCTCTGCGCCTTTCCTGGCTCCATGACAAGTCCTCCATCCCCACTCTCCATGTCCGGGAGACACGTGATCCCGCCCCCACTAGCTTAGCTAGATGCACACATACCCGGAAGTGGCTGAAGTCGGCATAGGTGGGGTCATAGGTCTTGTGGTGGGCATCCAGCAGGATGGTGATGATGCGCTGCTGTTCCTCAGACAGCTTGGGCCGAAGGCTGTCCTTCAAAGCCTCTTCCTCCTTCCGCTTCAGGATCATCTCCCGCTTGCGCTGCACCTCCTCGTCTGTCAAGATGACTGTGGGGGCAGGAAGGGGACTCTGAAAGGAGGACTCCTTATTGTGTGTGGGAGGGGGGAGGTTCCTGGGGTCCCACCACCAATGCCACAACATGGAAGGAACTGGGTTTTTGACAGCAAAAAGTCAGGTGCATGTGAAAGGAGAAAAGAGAGAGGCCGGATAGTCGGGCAGCCGTAAGTCCTGGTTCTCAAGAACGAGTTTGGGACCTTAGGAAAACTGTTTAAATTCTCTGGGTATTCTAAAATGAGGGGCTCAGACCATATAATCTCTCTTCTTTTTGTTCTTTCAAAGGGGGAAGAGAGAGAGAGAGAAAGAGAGAGAGAGAGAGAGAGAAAGAGAGAATGAATGCATGTGAGGAGGAAGAGAAGGACAACCAGGAGGAGGATAAGAAGGTGGAAGAGGACAAGGATGAAGAAGAGGAGACAGAAAAGGAGGAAGATGAAGAAGAGGAGAATAAGGAGACCACCTGGTTTTAGAACTGGCTATATAGTGCAAATTCTAAATGATCATCCCTACCCTCACCCCCACGATCCCTGCTCGCGAAGGAGAATGACAGTCACCGTGTGGCCCCTCATGGTGTTTAAGCTGGGAGGTTGTGAGAAGGCCTTTCTGCACGGCCACAGCCTTATTTCCTCACGTTGAACACAGGCATCTGCTCTACTCCAACCGACATGGAAAGACTTCACTTCTCTGGTTCTGCGCAGAACAATACCTCTGTCTTCTAGCCTGTCTGGTCTTGAAATTTCTGTTTGAGGAAAGTTTTGAGTTCTCAGGGAGTCTTTGAGTCCCTGAAGTCTGGGATCATATAGCCCCACCTGGAGCAGTCTTTCAAGTTTCTAGTGGGTTGCTGCTCATGGAAGACCCTCTGTCACCTGCAGGCCTGTTTAGGGGCTTCTGCAGTGGCGCCTGCTGCCCTGTGTTGGGGCAGCTGCCTACAAGGGCAGGGCTGGAATGGGGATACCTGGCACAGCAGCTGGGCAAACAGACCTCCTGGCCAGGGCTTGCACAGCCTGACGGCGGCAGTGGGAGTGGGCACTGGGGCCCTCGGCCTGTACCTACTTGCTCTGTGCTTGAGCTGCCAGGGCATCTGCCCACAGGACTATGGCGTTTCACAAGAGCAGGAACCAGAACCTGAGAATGGATGGGTTCCAGGCTCAAGAAAAGTCCATCAGCCCCGGCGCCTCCGGAAGCAGGAGGACGAGAGGAGTCATTGCGGGTGAAGAACTGCTTAGGAGAGGTCAGAACAGACAAGCAGCGTCATGGGCACAGCAGAAAGGGGAAACCTGTGGGAAAGATGGAGTGTTCTCTCTGTGGAAGAGGTACAGAGTCCTAAGAGCAAGGCTGGGAGGAAGCCACGCCCAGGTGGCTGACTCACCTGCCCAAAAAGCTGCCAACCCTCCTCCCAAGAGAGTGTCTGCCCCTGGGAGGTCAAGCCAGTGGAGGCTGAGGAGGGAGGAGTCATGAGCATCCCAGGGAAAGACGGAATGGAAGACCTCTGGAAGACCCCGCTCTTCAGAAGCCAAGGTCAGCTGTCTGGCCTCTCTTGCTATCTGAGGGTGGGGTGGGCAGAGAGATGGGAACTCAAGAGGCAGGGCTCTGATGGTTTTCCCTGGTGTCCACAGGCAGGGACTTTAGTAGCTCTCCTTGGTTCCAAGGTGCTCCTCTCCTCCTTAGAAACTTCTCCTGCTTCCTCCCTGATCCCCAAATCCACATCAAGGCTTTTCATGACTTGGTTTCTTCCTAGGCCTGTTAGCACTAATGACCTATGAAGGCGACCTGCTTACATCTGCCACTACATTTCCTCCTGTGTTGGATGCCCGTCCCTAGGGTCTTCTCTCCCCAACAATGGTGTACATTTCCTCTATGTGCAGCTCATTGTTCTTTTTGCCCTTTCTCGATAGCTCAGATCTGCTGGAGCTCTCACACCTTATGCCTGCCTCACAGTCAGAGGCTTCTACATACATCATGCTTCAGGACTCTTGGTGAGGATATGCATTACTAAATGCTTGCCAAGAAACTCAGGAAGTTCAAGGAACCCGGAAGATGATTCAGTGGGCAAAAGTGCTAAGCAAGCCTGATGATCCTAGTTCAAATCCCTGGAATCTATGTAAAAGTGGAAGAACCAATTCCACAAAGTTGTCCTTTGACTGCCACATATGCACTGTGGCACGTGTGCGCCACCCACTCTGTCACACACACAGATAAAATATAAATAAAACAAAACAAAAGGAAGTTCAGGGTCTTCCTTAGTGGACCATAGATTACTTGAGGGCAGGAGCCACATCTCACAAATTCTCCTGTTCCTAACTCCCAGAAGCAACTGACCAGGGATGTTCCTGTCATGGAACTTGCTGGATGATCTGACGTCCTCCATCAAGCACATCAGCTTAGAGTGTGCCCGCTATAAGCAAATCGTTTCCTTGGGCTCGGGGAAGGATGCAGAGGACTGAACCGGGCTACCTGCAGCCTCTCACACAGAGTGCCAGGCCACTTCACTTAAGTAATTCTCACTGAAATAATTATGATTGAAATGTTTCCAAGGCAGACTGTCTTGTAAGTGAACACCCAGCCTGTCCACATGCTCTTCTCGATGATTCAGAGGCAACATTCTGAATATTGCTGAACTTTGCAGGCAGGGGTATGACCTCATTTGCACCCTTTTGAGCCTTTCTGTGACTCTGCTTGGCTTTGGTCTCCACCTCTTTCGCAGAGACATACTGTTTCTTTTTATTGGCATCTGCTTCTAGAAGTTTGCCTATCTCGTCTTTTTTAATGTCTGTATTTTCTTCTTTTAATTATTTTTTATTTTTCTAGTTTACAAACATAATGATTAGTTATCCCTGCCCCCCTCCTTCCCTCCTCCCTTTTTCCCTTCTTTTTTTTACCAATCCATCCCTTTCTCCCACCCTCCTGCCTATCTGCTTGTATGGGCCCTAGGTTTCCCTTTGGGTTGTCTGCATTGGAATAAGTTCAGGTTTCTGTGGCAGATTAAGTGGCCCTTCTTTGGGTAGACCCATCCATAGGGATACTCTCCTTTACCTGTCTAACTCCTAGTCCGTAAGGTTCCATCTGCATGTAATTATTTCTCCCGAGTTCCTTGCTACCTATGGGGGCATGCTGATATGTCATAGTGCAGGTTTGATGAGGATAAGTCTTATTGCAGTAAAGTTTTGGATACAGCAGCCCAACTTTGAGTGGAATGTCCTGGCCGGCCGTGGACCTCCCCACCTTTAGCCTTAAGATTACTTTTGTTTTTTTGGGAACTGGAAGTTCTGGTGATAGAGTTTGGGGTAATAAAAAGTTAACATTTACAATAATGGATGACTGGTTCAGTTGTTTTAAATGTATCAGATGTACCTAAGTACCTTAAAAGGTGTGTGTGTGTGTGTGTGTGTGTGTGTGTGTGTGTGATATGTGTGTAAGTATGCATGGAGAGAGCAAGGAGGTCAAGAACACAACTTCAAGGAGTCAGTTCCATCTTCCAGTTTGTGAAGGCAGGGTCTTTGTTGTGTCACCTGTGCGTGCTACGCTAACTGACCCGCAAACTTCTGGGTCCTGCCTCTGCCTCCCATCTTACTGCAGGAGTGCTGGGATATCGTGGGTTCCAGGGATTGAACTCACACCATCGGGTTTGCATAGAAAATGCTTCTGCCTGCTGAGCCATCTCTCTGGCTCTCCAAGAGCCTTTAGTACACTCATATATAACACTTCTCCAGCTCAAGCACTATTATGATCCCCATGTTACAGCCCAGGAAACTGAGGTCCAGAGAGACTGTTTCTTGCTCAGGGTCATACAGCTAACGAATGGTGGAGCTGGCATTCAGACCTGGGCAGTCTGGCTCTGGAGCGAATGGCCAATACCCACATGCCCATCTGCCTCTGATTCTCCACAGCCGTTACTGCTCAATGTGGCTTCTCAGTCTTAACGTCCAGACACGCAAGGTGAAGCTGAAGGGCGCGAACAATAAAAGTACAAAGTTTATCACTGATTCACTTTAAAAAAAACAACCAAAGACGAGCCAAGGTTAACCTGACAACATCTTTCTTCTCAATGGCTGACATCACAGCAGCCCCATCCGCTGTGCAGAGATGAGAGGAAGAAATCTGAGATCTGCTGGTACCACCCAGGAAGCCCTGTCCAGAGTCTCCATAAGCCAACAGTCAGTAGGGACAGCCACACATCTCTTGAATACGACATGACTGTGATTTATAAAATAACTGGTTAAAGGATTTATTCATGTCAGAGGAAATTTAAAATAATTTTCTCGGTGAGTTAATACTTAGATATCATTCCCACAGTGTCGGAAGAAAAGAAAATGAAATGGAAAACCTATGGTCCTATAAATAAATTCTTGCTTTAATGTCTTTTGAAAATATTTGTTTACTCACATATTTATTTATTTACATGTTTATTTGTTTTGTTATGCACTAATTTTCAAGAGTCGGTTCTCTCTTTCCACCATATAAGCTCTAGGGATCAGACTCAGGTCATGGAACCTGCATAGCAAGCACCTTTACCACTGATCCATCTTGCAGGCCCAGTAATTATATCCTGAAAAACCTAAAATCTTTGTAATGAACAAAGTCCCTAACTTCAGTACTTGGCTTTGCGAAATCTACATAGCTGTTCAGTAGCTTTCTCCGCTTCTTTCAAGCCCCTTGGTGAATGTGAAGTAACTTTGCATAAATTATTCCCATGCAAAATAAGTTTTTGTCTAACAAAGCTCAGATTTGAATCTAGCAGTCAAGACTGGCAAACTCAAACCATTGAAAATCAATTCAAGGTAAAAATATTATTAAAAAAAAAGGTAAAAGCCCAACAACCTAGATGCCACAAGTGGTCTAAGAACAGGGAAGAGGACACATTTCCCAAATGAAGGACACAGACAGCTCAGCCTTGGGATAATGCTACTGATTTCTGCAGACCAGTGGAGATCTAGAAACAAGAGGAGAGATCCCATCAATGCATTCAACACACTTAGTGAGCATTTACTATGTCCCAGGTGGACAAGAGATGGAGGAGAAAAGACATACATATGTAAGAACATTAAAATCAATATAACGGTTGCTTTGCACAGGATGGTTGAGTATTAACCCAACTCAACTTGAGCTGGGTAGATGATTCAGAAGAGGTTAAAGTCTTTCCTCACAAGTAAAATGACTTGAGTTCTGATCCCGAGACACCATGTAAGAATTATCTGAGGATATATCAGTGACCTGTAAAGATGGAAGACAGAGCCTGGAAAACCCCAGAGCAAAGCAATAAGGATGTAGAGAGATCCAGGATGATTTCCTGATGTTACCCTTGGGCCTCCACACTCCCACAGACACATATACTCAAGTGGTTTCTTGTACACACAAACATACACACACACATACACACATACTAAAAATAAAAAAAGAAACTATAATTGAGGCTGAAGCAGAAAATTGAGATGTGAGATTAGTCTGAGCTACATAGCAAGAGTCTATCTCAAAAACAAGGAGAAAAATAAGAAAATATAAAAAATTTTAAATATGAAGTATTTGGGGATCCAAGAGCATAAGGTCAAGTCAACTAGGGTTGGAAGAGAGAGAAAGTGAGTCTTCCTACAGATGAAACAATGAACCACAGGGGCTAGCCTGGGCTACAGCCCACAAGCCAGATCTATGTTGGGATGAATATTGATACCATTATCTTGTTAGCCTAGAGGTACAGTAATATTTTAATTCCTTTGAGCTTTCTTAGATGATTAAAAAATAAGAGTATTTACTGGTTTGGAGTTGTTACGAGTTTTAAAATTTTTTTATTTATGTATCTGTGTATATGATGCATGTGGATGTGTACATGTGATGGCATACATGAAAATCAGAGGACAATTTCCTTTTGTATGTATGCACCTACACCTGTGTGTGTGTGTGTGTGTGTGTGTGTGTGTGTGTGTGTGTAACAGAGGGCACTTGAGTGTGTGTGTCTGTAGAGGTCCAAAAGTGTCATCTGGAATCATCTTGGATTATGCTACATTATGATTTTGCTCTGGGGTTTCTTCCAGAGCCAGAATTACAGGCCACCATAATATCTGCAGAGCATAGAGGACAGCTTTCAAGAGTCAGTTCTCTCTTTCCAGGTGGTCAGGCTTGGACCACAAGGGCTTTTACCCACTGAGCATCTCATTGGATTGAGTATTTAAGAAGAAAATGCAGGAGGCCAGCCAGCATTTGGCAATGCAGCAGCTGTCATCTCTTGCCCCAGCCTTCAGGTGGCCTGGGGAGGGAAGTAAGGAAAGGGAAAAGGAAAAGAAGGAAGAGGGAGGATGGAATTTGACTGCTTTTTTTAGGGAGGATTCTGCAAAATGGTGAGACATCTGGTAATCTTTGGAGGTGAAATTTTGGAGACAAAAGCCAGTGCTGGGGGTCAGTGAGTAGCTGAGTGGGAGATTCCAGGCTCAAACTCATAAAACTTGTGTATCTGAAGCAGAAAGCTTCTCTTGCAGCAGTGTGGGATGTTCCCTTCAACCTGGAACACTAGTGGCACCAGAGTATGGACATGACAGGGGGCTCAAGTCTATGGGGAGGACCAGGTTGGGGTCCAAGGTGCTTAGGGAAGAGGCATCCATTTCTGCCTGGCTGACCCCATCACATAGTATGGTGTTTCTAGGAGGCAGGCACCCACTATTCACAATTTAGAGCAGGTGCTGCTCTGTTCTATGGACCTACTCCTTGTGGGCCCCTGAGGGTTCTAGGGGGTGTTGTGAGTTGGATTCTCATCTATATTACTGTCAACTTGCTCTCTGTTCACAGTGCTGATGTTTTGTCCTTTCTGAGTCTCCGATGATCTATGAGTGTTGGCAAGAGTGTCATACTGAACCCCAACAACGGAACCCTATGCTATTCTCAGAAGGAGCCTTAGGACTCTGGGCCCACTGAAGAGATATTATGTTTCACAGAGGCAGGGTACCTGACGTGCCCACCTCAGCACCTGGTACAGAGGAGGCCCCGCTGAGAATGCGTGAGAAGGCCCGTAAGGCAGCCGGGCCTGGGCCTCCATGTTCTCACTCTCTAGCTGAAACCTGGGAGGCAGGGTGGGGCAGTGACTGGGCAGCAGCGATTGGCATGTTCACACCTGCACGCTCTGTAGGGTGAGCAAGAACCAAGGCCTGGAAACGTTCCAGGGTGCCAGTGTTGGCTGGGAGCTAGGATCAGGAGTGGGGAAGCCTCAACGAGGCCCAAGAAGAGCCGACCCAAGGTGAGCATTGACTCCGCCTCTCCTGTCCAGCAGTTGTTTCTTCCCATCAAGGAAGACTTTCTCGCCCCTAAGTCCTGTTCTATGACTCCCCACCCACCCCCCTGTTCCTGAACACATCCACATGGTCTCTGCCCTCTCCCTACTTCCTTCAAACATTCTCATAACTAGACCTGCATCCAAAGCCCCTCTGGAGACCCCTCTGACCAACAGGGTCAGTGCCTGGGTATAAATTCAGAAAGCCGGGTTCAATGAGGACAGAGCCAGGAGTCTGAGAGTCCTGGTGAGTCCCTCCTAGTATCTGTTGAATGACAGCTGTTTTCAATGAGGACAGAGCCAGGAATCTACAAGTCCTGATGAGTCCCTCTCAGTATCTGTTGAATTCAATGGCTTCTCTCTCTACCCAAGACTCCCTGGGACATTCTATCCTGAAGTTCCAGCAGCTTTGCCCCAGCTAGGAGACACCCCTTCCCCTGTGTTAGGATGTTCTCGGCTCCAAGCAGGTGCAGGAAACCTCTGTGGAGAAACCTGTATGACAGGTGGGCCAAAGCCCCCCTGTGACTCCAGTTCAGTCTTGCCCCCCCATCCCCTCAGACACTCACACTCCTTCATCATGCCAATGTCCACACAGCGCTTGAGCCGGCAGGCCTGGCAGTGACGTCGGTTATCCTTGGTGATGCGACAGTCTCCATTGAAGGGACAGGTGAATAGCGCCTTCCGCTTCATGCTCCGCCTGTCGAGAGACAAAGCACAACTCTGCACTGGGTCACTGACCTCTTGTTCCTCAGCCCCGGCTAGGGATATCCTCCCCCCACCTTTTGATTGTTCAGAGTAAAACAAGTAAATTCTCCTAGGCAAATTTTCTAAAATACTGCGATCCACAGAAGGGCCTTTGTAATGCTTCTAGCGAGAGGCCAGGATGCTTGGCTCAGCTCTTAGCCTCCAACAGCCCAGGCGTCTGTGACTGACATCCTGTAACCTAGCAATGGTTGTGTGTACAGGCACGTGGAGAGAAAAAGCCTAAGGGAGAAAGGGTCTGAGGCCGACACGGTTCTAGACATCAGATACGCTGTTCAAAAAGAGAAGAGGCTAGATGAGCGTTGGGAACTGGGGGCTGGCTTTGGCTCTGAAAGGCGCAGGAAGCAAGGGCTTTGGGAGAATAGAAAGGTACCAGAAAGTACTTAGCTAGGAAGGTGGCGCCCTATTTGTATCCTATGTAAACCTGTGTGTGTGCGCGCATGTGTGCATGCACGTGTGTGTGTATGGCGTGTACATGCCTTCCCTCACCTGTATAAGCTTGAGGACTCTCTTGGTTCCATATGTGTGGGCTTTGGGAGCGAGTGTAAAGGATACCTTCCTCATGGTGCTTTCCTGGTAGCTCCTGGTACTTCCCCCATCCCACCCGCAGTAGGTTTCTCTTTTCTTCATGGAACACTTGGCAAGATTCAGCTGGGGAAAGCTGATGGTGGATCCCTTTCTATATAAGCATCCTCCTCTTCCTCCCAGGAGTTGTTGCATTTGAGGGTTCCTAAGCCTCCAGAGCAAAGCCAGTCCCAGCCCTTTGCATCCCAGAGCTGAATGAGTGATGTCTTCTCCCAGGTGACAGACACCAGCTATGATTCTTGGTTAAAAAAAATGACTCAGCTCACAGGGGACAGGTGGGGATAGGGCGCAGGAGTGCGCGCGCACACGCACATACGCACGCGCGTGCACACACACACATGGGGGTAGGATGATAACACTACTCAGTTGATAGACTCATGTAGAAACTGGATTGACTTGGCCCATTGATGGAATGACAGACCACTGGCAGTCACAGACCTTTGGGTCCATTTGAGAGACTATTAATTCAATTTCTTACTTGATAAGTCACCAAGGTTAAGAAACTATTCAGTAAGAAGTTAAGGCCCTCAGATCTGGGAGTCTTGGCAATCTGAGGCTTTGTTTTTGAATTCTTGGTTTGTTTTCAACACTGGAAACTTGAAGTGCTCCATAAAGTTGAGCCCTTAAGCAAACAGCCTCGGGCAGCTGGCCCTTGAACACAGCTCAAGACCAAGGACGATCCAGGATGGAGGAAGTAGCTGCTGCTACTTGGACCTTGGCTCTGGTTCTCTCCCTGACAATACTTGCTGTCCAAGGCAGCAGCCGCAGACCTGGGACTGTGATGCAGGTAGATAGCACCAGGCTGTTAGGGACAATTCCACTCCCAGTCTTGACGGTCCTGCTCCTGAAGTGAGTGCGCAGGGCCACACAGATGGGCCTAGCATCTCCACTGTGGGAACAAGAGGCGTTTCCACGTTTATCTTTGCACTTCTTTAGAGACGGCCTTTCTCGGAGGGACAGCAGAATACAGAAACACCTTGGGAACTGTCAGGGCTACCCAGAAATGAGATTGTTCTTGCCAGACTGTATTCCAGGATGTGGGCGGGGCGCCCCTCCCTTCTTCCTTCTCTTCTTCCCACTGTGGTTCTTGAGGCTTCACCTGTTACCACAAATGCCCACAATTCTCTAAACCTACTCCAAGACCAGAAGTTGCTAATTCTGAGCAAACCCTCATTTCCTTTTTGTTCACAACTAGGCATTTTGCCTGGGGCCTACGAGGGTCTGCTTTTCCCTCCACCCACTGTCTTGTCTGGCTAGAAGCTCTTCCTGGGAAGCCTCCCAGCCAAGGGCACCAAGAGCTCCCATGATGCACTGAGTCCTGAAGCATGGCAGAGCCTCGACCAATGCTTGACCAGGTAAAGAGTTTCTTAGACCCCAGGAGGGACCAGGGGTCCTTACAGGCCAGCCTAATACCGCCTCAAATTTAGTAAGTTTTACTTCTGACACTCACTTGGAAGACAGACCCTAACTGCAAGTTTTCCAGGAAAGAAATCTCAAGAATCTTACCATCTTTTTATTTTGTTTCTTGTTGTGTGTGTGTGTGTGTGTGTGTGTGTGTGTGTGTGTGTGTGTGTGAACACACTTGTGTACTATTCAGGTGAATGTGCACATGTATTGTGTATGTGTGTAAGCCCAAGGAATCATTCTCAATTCGTTGTGAGGCAGAGTCTTCAATCAAACCAGAGTCTGACTATAAGGTTACTTAAGCTGGCCAGCTTGCTCTGGGGATTCCCAGTCTCTGTCTTCCAAGGCTGGAATTATAAATGGGCTGCTACTCTTATCCAGTATTTTATGTGGGATCTGGGGCTCAAAACATTTTTTTATTTGTTTTTCTTTCCCAGCCAAGTGCTTTAACCATGGAGTCATCTCCCCGGTCCCTTTTTCATGTTTTAAAAAGTTTTTTTTTTTTTTTTAATGTATGTGTGTGTGTTTCATATGTGAAGCCTGATTTCAGACTTCTGCATAACAGATAGTTGAGAAGAAAAGTCATTCAACCCAACTTCACCTAACAGCAGAGATGCACTTTAAGGAGACTAGGAGTCAGAATGTAGGAGGGGGAAAAGCTGGATTGAAAGGGGTACTGGAGGTGGGGGAGTATTCTTGCTTCCAGGTTATGAAGTACAGTAGTGCTGCAAAGGACAGACGAAGAAAGGGTAGGAAAAGGAAATGGGGGAAGAGGAGAGTAGGAGGAAAAGCACAAGAAGGGGGAGGAGAAGGAAGAGGAGGAGGAAGAAGAGGAGGAAAAAGAGGGGGAGGAAGAAGAAGATAAAAAGCCCTCCACACCTTCTGGGTCCAGGTACGCCCAGCAGGGAGGCACTGGGGAAGAATGCAGGAATGCAGCTGCGTTCTTAGTCCTTTGCGTGCCACAGCCTGCAATCCTTTTGAGCAATGTATGAACAGTCTTTAAACTTATAAAAATCTTAAATTGTTACTATCATTGTTATTTAAAAATCTGGTACCAGTTCTTCCTGAAGTCCTGTACGTAATGAACACAGAGCAAAGGGATGGAGGCTGGGAAGGCAGATGTTGGACATCACACTGTAGAGGGCAGCTCAGTTCAGAGGATGGGAAACTCTGGAACCAGGACTCGATCCTAGGGCTGGCACATCAGGTGTTTCTGCTTTAAGACGAGGACATGCTGGGTCAAAGTTCCTGCTGGCTCCGAGGCCAATTTACTCTTTCCTCTCAGCTTCTAAGATCATTTCTACATGTGGTTGTCATCTAGGCTTGCCCACAAGGAGTCAGGACAGCCAGATGAGCCGGGACAGCTCTGTTCTTTGTCCGAAGATCCACACCCTGTCCGTCTTCCTCCCAAAGCTAATTGCCCCCCGAGCTGGCTTGATTTTGAGAAACCAGAGCCATCCTTCCATGGGAGCCCGGTGCCTCTGCTGCTCTCTGAGCCCCAACCCTGTCATTCTTGGGATGGCTGGCAATTATACCCTGGAGCAGGAAAGGGGTCAGGGGTGGTGCAACTAAGCTAAATATAGATGCAGTTTCTAGAAAGCCAGGGGTGAGAGAGGACGTCGACTGTTTCTCATGCCAAAGACCAATTCATCAAACATGAAAGAGACAAGGAGCTCACAAAAGCATCATGTGCCAGGGGCCAAGCCTCAAGTCTGAGACAGCAAGGACCTGCTGAGAAGCTGGTGGCTTCTGCAGCAGTGTGGGATCAAGAGCCTTCTGGGCTCTGCAGCTGAGTTCTTAGACCCCAGTGCCTGAGGTGGGTCAGGAACTAGATGGAACCCTCAATGCAAAAGACCCAAGAGGTGGGGAACACTTTACTAAGCTTGTTATCTATGTCTGAGTCTACCCCTATGTCTTTCTCTTCTATATCTATCTCTAATATTTATCTATATCGATGTCTATCTCTATCTGCATCTACATCTATATATGATCTGTATATATCAACACATTGCATTGCATACTTACACGAGCTCTCTTTGTCAAAATACGGCCCAATAGGGTCAGCTAGAAAGATCAACAGGTAAAGGTGCTTACTGCCAAGCCTAACTATCTGAGTTTGCTGCCCAGAACTCACTTGATAGGAAAGAACTAACTCCTTCATGTTGTCTTCCGATTTTCACACATGTCCCATAACACATACACATATGCCATGTACAATATTCACACAAGATAAATAAATGAATGCAAAAGAGTTTAAAAACATGGCCCAATAAAGCCAGAGGAAAAAGAACAATGTCATCTGCAATGGGGGTTTGTGTGTGTTTTTGACAGGTGGGCTTCAGAAGTTGAACACTGGTCAAGAGCATAGGCCTCCTGCCTTCTGAGGGGCACAGACCATTTCAAGCAGTAATTTGCTAGGGATTCATCCTGTGGATAGTTTAAGCCAAAACCAAACCTGATGCACATCATATGGGATACATGACATACAACTTCTACACGTTGCAAAATGACTGTGGAAAAGATGGAGGAAGAAGCTACAAGGGAATAAACTTGAAGACAGAGGTTCAGCAAGCAAAGGTGCCTGTGTGCTTGGCAACCTTCATGCAGTCCTGGAACCCATGTGGTGGAAGGAGTGGACGGGAAGTTGTCCTATGACCTCCACGTGTGCCCTGCGGCGCATGCTCACCTCTTCTCTTCTCTGTTCTCTCTCTTTCAAATAAAAAAAAAATTTTTAAAGTACGACACGTATCCTTCTCCTCTAACTCTTAAGAAACGAGAGAGAGAGAGAGAGAGAGAGAGAGAGAGAGAGAGAGAGAGAGAGAGAGAGAGAGAGAGAGAGAGGAGTTTCAGGAAATAAAAGCAAAGTGCAGCATGGTAACTATAGTATCACTGTGCGTGCGTACACACACACAATCTATAAGTGAGCAGAATGAGCTGGTAGCAGTGACACCTTCCAGGAAAGGGAGAGGAACTAAAGAGTGGTTGCATTAGGAGATTTAGGCTTTACTTTTGTACTTTTTAGAATTATTTGCATGTTTGTTTTGAGAGAGGGTCTCATGTAACTTAGGTTGACCTCAGACTCACTATGTAGCTGAGATTTGCCTTGATCTGTCTGCCTTCATTTCCCAAGTGCCAGAATTATAGGCATAAGCCACCACACCCAGAAAATTGTTTGTTTTTCGAGAACCACATACAGCTATTACTTTAAAATATCCTCTCCCCAGGCTGAGGAGATGGTCAGGGGTTAAAACCTTTGCCCTGTAAGCAAAAGAACTTGAGTTCAGATCCACAGATCCTGCATAAAAATGCCAGGCAGATATGGCAACTGCCCATAATTCCAACTCTGGAAGGCAGAGCCAGAGCAAAGCAATAAGATGGTAGAAAGCAATTCAGGATGATTCCTGAAGTCACCCTTGGGTTTCCACAGGCACAAACATAAATACCCTCTTCTATGCACACACACACACACACACACACACACACACACACACACACACACAATCCCTATCTAATACACTATATGAAAATTATAAATAAAGCTCAGGTTTTGATTAGATTGATCTGTTAGTGTTTAAATGCTAAAGCATAGCCTTGAGCAAATTACTTAACATTCTATGTCTCAGTTTCTATACCTGGGGCGGGGGTGTTGTTAAGACCAAATAAAGAGAGAGGAGAGAAATTGACAGGGAGGGAGACAGGGAGAGATTTGGAGACCCTGAAGGCTGATATTATGCCTCTTGCCCATCTTTTTGGGTATCTAGCTTAGGAGTATGTATTAAAAGGGAGTCCAGACATGGTTGCTTTACATCCTGTTGCTTCTGATCCCCAGAGCCACAGCCCTAGCTCTGGTCACAGTGACCACAGTCCAGTTCCACAGAGCCTCTGGCTGCCAGGAAGGTCCCTCAGAGGCTACTGACCCAGCCTTCTTTTTGCCATGTCTGCTATTTAACTCTTTACCTTCTGGAAGTTCCTTTCAGAGGTCCCTATCAACCAATAAACATGTCGTACTCACACATAGAAGTTCACATAGTGCAGAAGGAGAGGAAAGGATTGTCTGTCTCCAGAAAGTAAGATGCTACTTGTGACAATATTAGCCACTGAGAGCATTCCCCAGGGCTCTGGGCAGCTTCTCAAAAATTGTATTTGTTTGTTTATTCATTTTAGTGTGAGTAGAGAGAGAGATAAAGAGAGAAAGAATATGCATGTCATGGCTTATGGTAGATGTCAGAGGATAACTTTCAGAATTCACTTCTCTTCTCCTACCATTCAGCTTCTAGGGCTCAAACTTAGGTTGCCAAATTTGAGAGCAGGCACCTTACCTGTTGGCCTATCTTATCAGCTGTTCTGAGCACCTTTAAGGGTAGATATCTTAGTTTGGCAGGTGATGCTAGGAGACATAGGGAAGTTAAATCACTGCTTAATACCCCAGAGCTAATAAGCCTGAACACTTAATAAAGCAAAAACTGTTTGGTTCTGAAGCTTCTGGTCTTTTTGCACACAAAGAATCTTATTCTGAATCTGTCATCTCTCCATCCAACTGATTGCATCAGTCAAAAACATCTCTCCCCAACATCCAGGAGCAGAAGTCAGAATGACTCCTCTGGAATAAAGAAGCCATTGGGCAGTCCTGAGCTGGATGGTTTGGAAGTGTGGGCTGGCACCCGGCAGTATGCTCCTCTTGCTACCTAAGCGGAGACAATCCCCAGCACATGCTGGCAGTGAACTCTTGCAAATAACTCACATTAGAGCAATGGATTCTTAAAGAAATAAAAAGCAATGCCAAAAGAAAATGTGAAGTCCTCTGTGTGTGTTTGCAGCTGCCTCTCTTGCAAGTTTGGCGACCTTCCCTTTCCACCTCTGGCCTCCTCTTCCCCAAGCTGTTGTGACTGTCTTTTGGCTCATCCCCAGATAACCACAGCATCCTTCATCCATGCCCAGCAGCATCTGTGGAGGGGCACTAGCTGCTCTAGACAAAGTTCTCGTCAGCAGTAGTAACTTCCTGGTGGGTCACTTCACGGTGCCTGTGTGCCCCATGTGGCCATTCCCCGCATCTTTTCTGCTGATGCCACTGTGTTTTGGAGTTTTAAGTACCTGGACATTTGCTTCATTTCTGTGCTTCCTTCACAACCAATTCTTAGAAGAGCTACAAATACCAGCTGAGCAATCTTCCTGAAAACCAGAACATTCCTCGTGTTCCTGGATTCTCACTAGTCTGCCTTTTGCCTCTTGCACTCTGGAAGACCTATAATTAACAAGGTCACTGAGGACCTTGGGGCTAGTGAATGAAAACACATTTCTCTACACTGTTTTTGCTGTCTTGGTGCTTATAGAACTCAAGTTCATAATTTTTGTTGTTGTTGCTGCTTGTTTGTTCTGTTTTGCTCTACTGTGTTTTTATAGTGTTAGGGATGGAATCCAGGGCTCCTCCAAGACATGCAAGCTCTTTACTGCTGAGCCACATCCTCAGCCTACAGTATCTTAGTTAATAGCAACACTCAGGAGGAAGAAGGTAAGAGAGACACAATGAATTGTTTCTCAGGCCATGATCCAGGGCTACATCTCCGACTCCACTGTCGACCTTGGTCTCTTCATTGCAGGGATTGCTCTGACTTCCTTTTCTGTCTTTTATACCTTTTCTCTTTATGTCACCCAGAGACAAAGCCATTAACAACCAGAGATTCATCTCCATCCACCTACAAAACATATGTGGTGGATCTAGACATTTCCCTCTTTGGCCCCTTTTTAAACTCTGATTGTTATCACATAGCCAAGAAGTTCAACCATCTACACGTCTATCTAGGCAGACTTTCATTTACTCTGCAAGTATCATCCTCTCTGACAGTGCCCAAGTACTGCAAAAGATCAGGAAGCACAGGGAATGTGGAATAGTTTACAGAAAGAACTGGCCAGAGACGGCCTCTAATTCCTGACTTCAGACCACGGTCCAGACTTCTAACTTCATAATCATCCTTTGGCTTGATTGAATCTTAGGCTTGCAGGGATGGCCATAAGTAGCTCCTTAACCATCAGGAGCCAAAACAAACACTAATGGTTGAATAGGACAACCAGTCCCCAAGTTTGGAAAGTGGTCTGTGAGCCAAAACTAAGACAAAGGTTTCCCTGAGAGCTGCCAGGATGGCGTATTGGGAGATCGTTCAGAGACATGACCTGGTCACACTTATCTCTAAACCTCCAGAGAGGTGGTGCCTGATACAGAGAAAGTATCAGCCACATCTTGGAATATAAACAACCATGAGTGACACTGGAATTCTCTCTCCTTTGCAATTGTGTGTGTGTGTATGTGTGTGTACAAGAGGCCACTTGAGGGCTGGAGAGGTGGCTCAGGGATTAAGCCTCTGCCTTGCAGGTGGAGGGTCCTGAGTTCGGATCCTAGACCCCACGTATAGATGCTGGGCAGAAGTGGGGGCGGCCTGAGTTTCTGGTCCTGGTAGGGCGGAGCCTGTGAATCCTGGGGCAGAGTAAACAAGGAGGAGGTGGAGGCGTCCGTGGTGGTTCCCAAATTCGTCAGTGGTTCTACACACGCGCACATGCACACACACATACACATACGTATACATGCACGATTGAATAAATAATAAATAAATAAAAAAGAATAAAAAAAAGAGGCCACTTGAGTGTACATCTGTGGAGGGCCAAGGGTAACATTGGGAATCATTTTCAACTGCTCTACCTCCTTATTTCTTTACTTTGAGGTTCCCAGGCTTCATCTTCCAGGGTCTAAATTGTAGACCAACCTCTGCCTACCATTTTTACTTGGAATCTAGGGATCTGAACTCAGGTCCTTTTGCTTGTGAAACTAAGGCTTTGACCCTTGAGCCGTCTCTCCGGCTTGACAATGAATTTTTCAAGAATGGAAATGGAAAATGGACTAAAATGGAAAAATACCAAATAAAATTTAGATGAAGCATAGGAAGAGGAGGAGGTAGCAGGAGAAAAAGAAGAGAAGTGGAGTAGATACAGTCAACTTTCATTATTACAGGGGTGATGATCTATAAAATTACCGTGTACAATGAGTTTCTGAAAACCCCAGGAGTATGTTCCTGGAGTTAGATTCCTACAAGCCTTAGTTGCAACATGCTCGTCAACTGGTGAGTTCACGACCTTTATTTATGTGTTTTCTATCTAAAAACACCTTATGGGATGGGGATTGGGGACTGAAGTCTTTGCTCCACAAGCAAAAGAACCTGAGTTCAGATCCCCAAAGCCTATGTAAAAAATCCAGGCAGAAATGGCAGGCAGCTTGCACTTTGGCCCCGGAAGCCTGAGAAACCTCAGAATAAAGCAATAAAAGATATAGGGCAATGCATGACGCCCAATGTTACCCTCTGGCCTCCACAGGCACACACACTCAAGTACCCTCTTGTACATACACACACACACACACACACACACACACACACACACACACACACACGTGCGCATGGAAAGAAAAAACTCCTTATTTAAGACATATTGTTGTTTTACTAACATTGAGCCATCAATAGCACTGAACTCATGAAGGTCGAAGCTTTTCTAACCTGTGCAGTTTCTGTACAAGGCACATTGCAGCCTCCTCAAGCTAAAGAACACTGGACAGCTTCAGAGCTTGGCTTCGGAGCCATTTTAACTGGTAAAAACACCAACAAAAGTTTTTTAATAAATGCAAAAAACCTGTGAGCCCATGTCAGCATTTTGATATCATGTAGACTAACCAGATGAATGATCTTTAGAACAATTGTTCCAGATCTGGGAAAAGGGACAGAATGCCCATAAAGTATGAGATAACCCTGTCCCTAAATTATAGTTTGTGGCATAAAGAAAAACTGAATATAAAATAAAATCAATCAAAATTTTTTTAAAAGATGCAAAGAACCAGCGCAATAAGCCAGTAGATTGTGGTTGGTCATAGAACTCAACAGTAGACCACTTGGCTAGCATGCCCAAGATCCTGGCATCACAGGGGAAAAAATAAAAGAAAAAAAAGAAAAACCAAAAACACTTGCTCATGGTGTCCCCTAAATCAGGAGGGGTGTGAATCAGGCATCTCAGTGTGGCACAGCTCTGCACATATCCATAAATGACCACCAAGTGTAGCAAGGATCGATTTTTAGTAAATTTTTGGTACTTGGGAAAGTTTTCAAAGAAAGACCCATACATAGCCCGGATCACACATGTGTATGTGTGTTAATTTAACTTGTAGAGACAACAAAATACAGGGGAGACCACAGGGATGCTGGCTCTTTAGAAAGTGTGACCGGGCTCAGTTACCGAGACCTGGAGGGTAAAGGTAGAAGGCTGACTTGAGGACGTGGAAATAAGACAAGTGGTTGGTTGCCCACGTGGTGGGCACATAAGCTAGCTACAGAGCCTAAAGTCCTATCCAGTCGGGCCTGGTGAGGGAAGGACGGTATCATGTGCTCCTAAGCAGGGCACCGTGCTGATCCACTGTGTGCACACATCCATCTCTGTCCTTTTTGCCATTACCCACACTTCCTTGGGAATGACCGGTCCTGTCCTTCCTCCATCTGACTTAGTTCTATTTGAGGATCACCAGCCTAGAGATCTACCTGGTGCAGCAGAGTTAGGTCAATCACAGGTACAGCAGAGTTTGGTCTATTAAATGAGAAGCTCGCCTTTAACATGTCACAGTCCAACAAGCAAAAGGCCTTATCTCGTGGATCCTAACTGAATCCCAGGAGAAAAGAACAGTAAAAAGAGCTAGGTAATTAGGGTAGGAGATTCTATTAGATAACCAAACAGCCTCAAGGGTTGCTGAGAATAGTATGGTTTACAGATGGGTGACATATGAGCTTTCGTGATATCCCCAATTATGGAAACTCCTGGCCTCATGTTTGTTCAAATGTGGGGAAGGAGTGAGTGAAAGAAACACAAGGAAGGATGCTGGTGGATGGTCATAGGGTTCCACTAAGGGCATTTGTGGTTTGTCTTTTCTGGTTTTCAAAGCAGTTTTCTATATGACATGTCACTAGATCTCATTTGAAATCTACATTGCAGAGGGGTCAGATGTTAACACACACATGCATTTCAATAGCTGAAGCACAGAGAAGTCTGAAATAACCAGCGAGGACTTGCCGCTTAGCTGATATGACTAAATTTCCATCTCTGAATCTTCAAAGAGGTGATACCAGATAAAGAGAAAGTACCAGCCACCTCTGGGGATATAAACAGGTACGAGTGACAATGGAATTCTCAAGCAACTATCTGAACTAGACTTCAGTTCACATGCTTCTGCCTGGTTTTTGCAATAGGCCCTGTGGGTACCCAGGCTCTCCTTTATCTCTCTGAAAGTGACTTCTCCATCCTTAGGCCGCAGCAGGAACGAGTCAAGGGGCCCTTGGTATAAAGGGCCTGAGCTCTAGAAATCCCACCCTCTGGGAAGTATGAAGTCCCTGAGGACCCAGGTACAAACACCAGGATTAGAGCCAGTGGTGTTACTGATCTGGTTTCCCAGTTGGGGAGCAGCCTACTGGGAGGCCAAGGAGGCAGCCTGCAGCACCAAGCTAGAGGAGAGTCCACACAAGCCACCTGCTCACAGGCCAGGTGAGCACATACTTCAGACAGGGTGGGACTGAGCTCAGTCTCCTCATTCTGGTCTTGATTTATCCTTACCTCTCCTGACAAGTGCCCCATCCACCTGTCTATATGGTTTAAGTTGTATGGTCTTTTCCAGCTGCTTGTTTCTAAGCTATTCCATCTGGATTATATGCTAATTTCTCAAGCTCTCTCTTTCCACACCTCCACCCATCCTTCCCATCCTCCTTCCCTGGCTTTGGGTGGGAACCTCCTTGGGCCTTTCCAGTACTTTTCCCGACACTGTTTGTACTTGGGCCTCACACAAGAGGACTGAAGATTGCTGGAGGAGGAGACACCAGTCCTGACTGACCCAGCCGGAATGTTGATACACTCTCGGAACCGCCTGGCATTCTGCCACTAGTGTTCAGACCTGGGTCGAGTAGGCTATGGGTGAAGATCAAGTGACCCAACCAGAAGGGCAGTCTCTCTTGTTCCAAGGAAGAATTTGGATGGGATGGGAAGGCAAGCAACAGGGCCAAGTTCCGGGGCTTTCCCAAAGGCATGCCTGGCCCAGGGATAAGGAAGCTACGATCCTCAATGGGAAAGAGGTTCACTCTGAAGGAGACATGGAGCTCTGAATAAGTGTGGGTCAAGGGCTGGTGGGAAAAAATGGCTTCTGGGAAATCAGAGTACATAGTTGGAACAGAGAAGAAATGGGGAGGAGAAAAATCTCAGCAAGATGCTGTTGCCCTGGTAGCTAGAGAACAAGATGCTGTTGCCCTCGGTAGCTACAGAACAAGATGCTGTTGCCCTCAGAAGCTGGAGAGCTGTCACGGTCCAGCGGCAAGGAAAGTACAGGTGTTCTCTTCAGGAAAAGACCTGCTCCTCTCCTTCCCTTACCCTCAGGGGATGTCAGGGACGAGACTCACCTGAAGAAACCTTTGCAGCCTTCACAGGTCATAGCGTTGAAGTGGAAGCCTGTGGCCCGATCTCCACACACGCCACAGATCCGGGGAACATTCCGGTCAAAGTCGCCAGGGTCAGGCAAGGAAGTGCTGGCCGCCATCGCCTCCATCCCTGAAAGAGCAATAGGCAGGCCAAGGCCAAGGTGAGACTCAGTGCCAGCCCTTAGCATTATCGTCTGCCACCCCATGGAGACCTCTACAAAGTTGGGGGCTCCCTGGGGCCAGGTCAAAGATGAGTTCTCTGGAGCCCTTGATGTATGGCTACCCAGACAGCAAGACCAAGACTTAGGATTGTAGGTACTTAAATCCCGCATCTGCTGGTTCCCTTCAGGTGGGGGCAGTCAGCCTTTCTGTGCCCCACCGTCCTCGTCTGAAGAGATGAGATGAACAAATACCTGTGTACCCTGGTCACAGACTCCGCCTCTGCAGTAGACCTAAACAGAACCTTTGTCTTTACCAGTGTGACCTCCAAGAGGAAAGGGGGAGCCTTGTCATGCTAGGGTCTGGGCCTTTAGGTTAAGCATCCTGGGATCAAGGCCTTCATGTCCTAGTCATACCAAAGTAACAAAATATTTTCCTCCTCCTTTCGAAATGTCATCTCATACTATTTTGGATGCCTTCCTGAGTGATGTGCGTCATACTCAATGAACCAATTTTGGTTTCCGGGATGGTTTTTATAAGCATTATCATCCAGGAGTGGATTTCACACTTGAGGAAGAGAGAGAGGAACAAAGAGTACGGCACCCTGGGAAGCCCTTTTCAGGAAATGGCTGCCTCCTCTTCCATTAAGCAAATTGGACCCTTGGCTTCACATCTGCCTCTGAGTGCTGCAGGTTTGAGGCGTTCAGAGCACCTCAGGTCTCCTTCATAGATGCCTGGACTGCTCCCTCCCAGGTTGTCCTCTCAGAGCTCTTACAGGTCCAAGCGGCCACTGTGATCCAACGCAAGAGCGTCACTTGGACTAGGAGGAAAATAAAAAAGAAAGCCGAGAACGAAGGGGCCAGCACCTCTTCCTGCCTGAGTAACCTGCTCCCAACCCAGTAGGCCTCTGTGGGTGACAATGGTAAGTTCTGGGGGGTTCAGGCAGGCCCATAGCATATCCCCAAACTATCCCTCCACTGAACATGCTAATCAGTGTGAGTGACGATCTTCGCAAGGGAGGGACAGACCATAGGCATTCCAACAGTAACCACTGCCAAAGGTACAACCAAATACTTTGTTTTGTTTTGCATTTCATGAGGAGCTTTGTGCCAATGAAAGGAAGTGGGTCAGGTAAGCAAGGGCGGCATGGCATTGTCAGCCCCAGAGGGACAGTGAGAATCTGATGAGACAGACATCTTTTAGCCTTCTTTTCCTGGATATTTTAGTAATAACAGGGAAATGATTGACCATTTCATCATGGCTAGATTTATGCTTGTAAATTAGGACACACACACACACACACACACACACACACACACACACACACACCTCACTCTATACAGAGAGACATTTTCTTTAAAAGCCAAGATAACCCCTGAAGAAATTAAGTCGGGAGGGCAGGCATGTACAAGTAGTATGTAGTGGCGATACTGTCCATTTGAGTGGCAGGCATCTATCTCATGCATATCTATATCTATATCTATATCTATATCTATATCTATCTATGAATTTGTCCTCCTACACATCTAAAATACTTCTTAATTTCAGAATAACTAAAAATAAAAGAAAAAGTGCTTCTGAATCTGGCAATATTGTCTCTATGTAAGTGTATCCAACTTGTGGCCAGTGGGTTACCTGTGGGCCACAAACATAAAGTCATAAATGTACTTAAAACATTATAATATTTTTTAAAACTGATTTTGTGGTTCTCGAGCATGAACTTTGTAGATGACAGTGTTGTGTTGCAAGGCCAAAAGGACAAACATGCCTTTGAGAGAGTCCCAAGTCCACTCCTACGAGTTTCTGGAACACAGCAGGCATCTGAGATGTAGGCAGGGCTCCAGAGCCCAATGTCATTATGGGGTAATAGGAGAAACTGTTTAGGATGCTTGTGGCTTACCTCCAGGCTGGCAGAGAGGCTGCCGTTCCAAGTCATCCTGATATTGCTACAGAGTTTGGGTCAACTAGGCTGCCTAGCATGTGGTGGGTTTCATGGGAAAAGAGGTCTCACGTGGGAGGTCTCTTCTTCAAGGAATTGGGTATCAACTCAGTCCCACAAGAGATCAACATCCCATGGCCTCATTTGGAGTCATGGTGATGCAAGTGAGTTGGAGCTCCACAATGCCGCACGGCCTGGCGTAGGGCGGTCCTATGGCAGACAGGACTTGACATCACAAAGTGCCCAGCCCAGGTACTACTCTTGGCCAGATAGAAAGGCTAGATCTGGCTCACAGGGAACAAGATAACTGCAGAGAAGCTGAGAGACGACCCAGCCCTGCTTTGGGTTGTGAGCTGCTATTAGGAAGCCAGAGAGCCACCAGAATCCAAATGCAGAGAGAAGACCAAGGACTCTAGATATGAAAGCCGCAAGTCCCAGGCAGAAGGGCAGAAGAGAGAGAGAGAGAGAAAGGGACAGACATAAGAAACAGCACGGGAGGGGCCCACGGAGTGCTGGCCTACAGCCAGCACCCCTCTCTCCAGCTCCCAGCCCCACCTGCTTGAAGGTCTCAGCAGCACATTCTGCTGACACAGGACCCACGTGGGCAAAGGCTGGACAGTGTTCCTGTCCTTTCTCTGCCCACTTCCTTGCAATGACCTCTCCCTGCCCCTTAAAAACAGAAAGCGGGCCAGAAAAACACGTGGAACACCTACCTGAAGGAACAGGGGGCCCGTGAGTGGGGCCCCAAGTGTGATCCTAGGAGGTCTCACAGAGAGGGCTGACCAAAAGGACTCTGAAAAGAAGGGGTGACAGCTTATGTAAAGGATCTTGTACCTTCCAGCAAATCCTTAAAGCATGCAAACCTTCACAGGGCAAATGAGAAGTGGCTTCTGGAGCAAGTGTCACGTTATCTTTGGCAGGACTGACGGCGCAGGAGCCGGGCAATAGTCAGAATGGCAATTCCTCCAGGCAGAGGGCAGCATGAAGCAGTGGGCAGGGGTGAGGGTGGCAACCAGAGCTGGGCAGGGACAAACAGGCCCCTATTAGAGACTCTCTTTCTACTCTCTTATTCCTGCTGCACCTACTTTGCCAGTGGATTTTAGGGATGCTCTGGGAAATAAGACCATAGGGCTGTTGAGAGCGAGAAGGCGAGCCAGGCGTGAAGGAGCCTTGCACAGCTGGGAACTGTGTAGACTGAGTGCTGGGCTCTGGGCTCTTGGGGTGCCTTCAAAGGTGGGTGCCTGGACTATCCAGTCTGCAGAGACTGGGAGTGAGGAGAGAAGATGCTGTGGGGTTCAATACAGCAATGCACAGCTTTCGAACAGGAAGCTTTCTGCCACTTTTAGCTCTTTCCCAGATATGTTGTAACCCCCATCCCCTGGCCTTCACGAAGGCTGGGGTACGGATGACTCCAGGGACCAGACTCTGGGTCTTAGGGACATGACAAGGCACCCTTTCGCTTCTACCCACAATACAGGCAGGTAGATAGTCACACACACATATGCAACACACATACATCTTCTGCCTGCTGCCAATAAAAGGTGGGTCGAGATATATGGTTTTATAGGCACCCATCCCTGAACCCTGTAAAATCCTTTAAAGCCAAACCCCAAGAGGACAAAGCCCAGTTTCCCAGCTACTGATATAATTCAGAGACCTCTGTCTCATAGAGGCCTGATTAGGCAGCCAAGGGGACCACCTGGGCATGTCTAATGGGCCCAACCCTAGAACTGCCTGGCCCTACTCCTCTGCTACCTTTGGGTGCTTCCAGCTCCCAGGGAACCAGACCATGTGGACAATGACCTGAGACAGGCTGAGCTAGGCTGGCCCATTCCAGGCTGTGGGTCTGGGGAGGTATTCCCGCTAGCAGATAAATCACTCACGCCCTCTAAGTACTTTTTCCCCTCCTTCTGCTCCCGTGGCTCCTGGTTCCCAGCTGATCATACTATCCAGTGGCCTGTGGATTTGTTGGGGTTCTTTCCTGCCCCTCAGAGAGCAAAGTACGCACAGGAGGAGGTCCATGACCTGCAGTGTTTTAGGTCAGAGGCGACATCTAGGCAAAAACACACATACACTCTCACACCTGGAGAGTATGCTCCAGGCCTGCTAAGTACTGCAGACTTTCTTTCATTTAATCCTCACATCCCACAATCTGTGAGGTGAGGAGCACTCCTATTTTTATAGATGGCACAACCAAAGTTCAGAGCTTTAAGTGACTTGCCAGAGCTCCAGGGCCAGCAGACTGTGGGTGGTACCAGGCAAGGACAAATGAGGGCAGACAGATGGCAACGTCCCAGTGCTTTCTTTCCTCTTACTAGCCCCTCCCATTGCCAGCGATAGTCATAAGAGCAGACGCCTACTGCTGCGTCCTGGCCCTGGTCCAGACCCTCCACACCACTCCCTCAGCCCTCCTCAGACCTTTGGCGGGCAGGCATTGTTATCATCCCAATTTAGAGATGGGCGAAATGAGGCATGTGCTTGCAGCTGGATCTGGAAACTAAGGAGTTTAGCTCTGAGTCACTATCACATTTCCAGTGGGAACTCTCTCAACTATTTCCCCAATCCTAAACCCTGACACCTTTCATGTCTGTTAGGTCAAGGAGCAATGCAGAGAGCAACACCCAGGTCTGGAGGGAAGAATGTTGTTGATTTCTCGTCCTGGGAATGGCAGACTTCAGCCAGGATCTCCTTCCTTCCTTCCTTCCTTCCTTCCTTCCTTCCTTCCTTCCTTCCTTCCTTCCTTCCTTCCTTCCTTCCTTCCTTCCTTCCTTCCTTCCTTCCTTCCTCCCTCCCTCCCTCCCTCCCTCCCTCCCTCCCTTCCTTCCTTCCTCCCTTGTTCTTTCCTTCCTTCCCTCCTTCCCTTCCCTCCCTCCCTTCCTTCTTTCCCCTCCCTCTGTCTCTTCCTCCCTTGTTCTTTTCTTCCTTCCTTCCTTCCTTCCTTCCTTCCTTCCTTCCTTCCTTCCTTCCTTCCTTCCTTCTTTCCTTCCCCTCCCTTCCTGTCTCTTCCTCCCTCCTTCTTTCCTTCCCTCCTTCCTTCCTTCTCTCTTTCCTTCCTTCTTTCTCTCCTTCCTCTCATTCTTTCCTGTATGTATGCTTTGCGTGTGTGTGTGTGTGTGTGTGTGTGTGTGTATGTGTGTGTGTGTGTGTGTGTGTATGTATGTATCAGAGGGCACTTGAGTGTGTGTGCCTGTAGAGGTAAAAGATGACATCAGGGATCAGCCTGGATTGCTCTTCTTCATTATCGTTTTACTCTGGGGTTTCCCAGACTCAGGGCTAGATTTTCAGGCCCCTGATATTTCTGCCTGGCATTTTTATATGGAATCTGGAGATCTGAACTCAGGTCCTTTTGCTTGGAGGCAAAGGCTTTAACCCTCAGTCCCTAGAATCTGCTTTCTTCCAGCCAGCCTCTCACATACGATGATCAGCAGATCGTCCTCCCCCCTCATAATTTTTCACATTAGACAGTCCTTTTAGGAGGGATCGCCATATAGAGTTAGCCTCTGGGCCTAAGCGAGGTTGATAGAACACTGGGCGAAGCCACAGGGTGAAGTGACAAGTGGAAAAGACACTTCATACTCTGCTGTTACCGTAAGTCTCCACACACCCACCAGCAATCGTATTCTGAGCACAAAGAATGCCCCACTGTGTTTATTGGGGCAGTCCCCAGCGCAACCACCTCCTGACCCTGACCCAGTCCTGACCTGGCCTTAACAAGAAATGAGACCACGCGGTTCCTGACAGTCACTGATGTCACAACTGCTGCCTCCTTTGCGCCTTCATCTGCCAGCTCACACGGCAGGTGTCATCTTCCAATAGCTACATCTTTGTCCTCTCCTGGGCTCAGCCCGAGGGCAACAGATCTGTGGTTTTGAGGACCCAGAAGCAAGCAGGAAATTGGTTAGTAAAGCCTTCTCCAGCTCTAAAGAAATGGAACTACAACGCCTGACGTCCTACCATGATGAGATCTCTAATGGAATTCATCCTCCATCATCAGATGAACCCCAGCATACGTGCCAGAGAGACTGACTCACCGTCATAAGCTCATGAACAGGAAGAGGCTGACCGTGTGGTCTTATGCACCCTTAGTGGAGAATGGGTGCTCAGGAGAGGTTTTGAGCCAGCTTGGAACTGCAGTGATTAAATCGTTGACACTGGCTTGAAGCTCCTGCTTTTTCTAGAAGGAAATGGAAAACTAAGCAATTCTGCTCAAGAATTCTCTTCCTAAAATTAACACTCACACACTGGGTTCTCCATTGAGGTGGCAGGACCATGTGTCCATCAGTTACAGCAGCACGTGGACTTGTACACACACACACACACACACACACACACACACACACACACACACACCTCTATTCTTCATTTCGCCATTCTTGGACTGTGTCCAGAAGGAGCACTATACAACTTTTCCTATTTTTAATAAAGAGATGTATTCTCTCTCTATTCTGGCATGTAACCTAGGAACACTGCTATCAGGGCAAGCCAAGGTGATACCTTCCTTCTGTGCCAGTTCTACCATAAACTCACTGGTTCTGACCAGAACGATCTCAGCATTACTTTCCAGAAGCAGCTGAGGAAGGTGCTCAGGACAAAAATAAGGGAAAGTGGGAAGGTGAACGGCACAAAAAAAACCTCATCCAAGCTGCTTCTTGCCCTGATGTCCCTCAACGCTTCCATATTCACAAATGCTAAACATGGTGAGTAATGTTGGGGATCATCTTCCCCACAATCTCCAAAATAAAATCCAATTAGCCACTAGTCATCCCAGAATAGCTCAGTGTGGAGAGATGAGCTATCACAACTTACCCAGCCATCTTAAATCCTTCTAGACTATTCTAGCAAGCTTTTAAGTCCAACTAAATATTTTTTTCCAGACAGAGAACTATCTCTCATGGTAGGCCAGTCTTTTTGTATGGCTCTCAGCATAGACAGTGCATCATTATGCACAGAGGAAATAGTCACTAATTTTTTCATATATATGTGGGGGGCGCTTGCATATCTGCTTGTATATAGTATGGATGCACATTTATGTGCCAATGTGCACACACATGCAAGTGGTCTAAGGATGATATCAGGAATCATCCTCAATTACTCTTCTATCTTATTGTTGCAGCCTGGAGTTCTAATAAACCTAGAGTGTGCCATCAGGGCCAATCAGACTAGCCAGCTTGCTCTTTGGATTCAGGCTCTAACATCTTCTGAGGGTGGAATTATAGGCAGGACATCAAGTCTGCAGGGCATTTTACATGGGATCTGGGAACCTAAGCTCTGGTTCTGTTGCTTGCTTACTTGGCAGGTTCTTTAGCCACGAGCTATCTCCCCACCTCATGGTTCCCACAGGGGCAGGAAGGGAGGGTGAAGTGCAGGCTGCATCAGTTTCCATGGCCTGCGTGTGGCTGCCTGGGCTCCCACCAGAGCTGCCTACTACCTCTGTCCCCAGCACCACAGCTCCAGGCACATTAATTATGCTTTCTAAACACATTAACTACCAAATGAATAACTAGAAATTCAGTGGCTGATGTTCCAACAGTTGTTAGGAAGAAATTTACCCTCTGAGGTGGCTCTTAATCAGCCATCTTGAGTCTATACATCTTTGAGAACAAGAGGAAGCCAGAAAAATGGGGCTACGAGCTCTCATTCTCCAAGGCGTTTTATTGGTCGATGGTTCTATCCCTTTGGGTACACACACAGCATCTCAGAGCTGAATAGAACTTAGAGATAGAGGCCCCAGGCAGAGGGGTAGGAGACATATGACATGCTTAGATTTCTACTTCTTATCGGCAACCATGATTCCTGCAAGCTGCTTTTTTTTTCCAGTGGAAACTCTGCCCTCAGCTTTGTCAACAAGATTTCTGGACTGATTACTGCTCTCCAGGTAACAGGCAGGAGGAGGCCCCATCATTGCTGGAGAGCGTGGGCAGCCACAGCAGCTGGCAGAGCACAGGGGAACCAACACCACCATAAAGCAATGGCGCTGGTTTGACAGTGGAGGAAACTGAGTCCTTCAGAGATACAGTGACCTGTCTAAAGCTGCACAGCTGCTCTGACTGGGTCTTAAGAAATGTGCTCACCAGTCTGAGAAGCTCCCAAAGAGACTCTAGGCCACGGAGTGAATTTCATTCTTTAGAGGACAGTTGCAGAAATGTTCTATAAGGAATCCCGATGCATCACTAAGCCTGTCCTTACCACCAACACAGATAAGCAAGAGGAGGGTTAGAAGCACTCGCTTTTTCCTACCTCCCCACATCCAGCCCTTGACTTCAGCCTTTATGGCCAAAAACACCGGCAAAAATGCAAGATTATTAGGAAACACTTAGGAGCAAGTGGAATGCCCCATGGTTCTTTCCTTACTCTAGATGGGTTTTCCTGGGACAGTAGGAAGGGGTACTGCTTGAAACATCTGCTACAGGTAACAGTTGATGAGAAAGGGGACTATTCACTTGCAAGAAATAGAGACGGGGCAATGCCAAGGGGAGAGAGCACCAGAGAATTCAGGGAAAAGTGGGGCCAGCCACTTCTGGGGAGTCAATCCTGCTCTTGCTGACTTAGCTGATAGTTAAGTGAGATTTTCTTTAAAAAAAAAAAAAAAAGTAGGTGTGACGAGATGGCTCAGTAGGTAAAGATCCAATTCAATTTCACTTTGTGTAAAGACAGAATTGATTTCTGAAAGTTGTTCTCTGATCTTCACACGCCCACGATGGCATATTTCATTCCCCCCCCTCACCCTTTTCTCTCTATAAATACATAACTTTTAAAAGTCTCAGGACAATGGGAAAAGCTTCTTTCTTCTAAAATAGTCCCCCAAGCCCAGTTCTGGGCACCCTCTGGGTCTGTCTCTAGGGTTTTCAGTTCTGGCCCATTCTCACTGGGATAGGTGCTGTGAGACCTGTCTCTCTCTGCCCCAGTCTGCTCTGGTCAGATTTCTTTTTCTTATTTTCTTCCCGGGACTGACGCCATCTCTCATTCATCAGATTCTCTCTGCGTCAGGTAACAGGCAAGCATTCCAGGCCCTGCCAGCTCGAACACACTGGCAGTCCTTGGCAGTGGCTCACTTGTTTACATTCGGCCACCATGGCCAGCTACCCAACCACTGCCCAGCTTTCCCCTGGGCACATTCCTGGTTCATCATCTATAGGAAGGGTCACAGCGGTACCTAAGTGTCAGGCTACTGTGGGCACCAAAGTGGCAGCTCTCCGAGGAGCTATCCTCATGGAAACTGTCTTTGTTAAGTCACTTCTGGAGCATGAGAGGATCTGCAGGCTCTTGAGGGACGCTGGGAAGAGTAGCAAGCCTGTGATCCATCCTAAAGGCTTCATGGGGGGTTGGCTTAGGGGTTAAAGCTTTGCCTGGAGAGCAAAAGGACTTGAGTTCAGATCCCCAGATCTTATGTAAAGATGCCAGATGCAAATGACAGCAGTCTCGCAATTCTGGTCCAGGGGGAAACAAAGCAATAAAGCATGTAGAGCGATCCAGGGTGATTCCCAGTGTCATCTTTGGGCCTCCACAGGGACACACACTCAAGTGTCCTCTTGAACAAGCCCCCCATACACACACACACACACACACACACACACACATCTCTACCCCCATCAATATTGCTAAGAAAGCCACACGCTTGCTGGGCTGGGGAAAATTTTGCCACCCTATCCACTCTCTGCTTAAAGGAAAATGGATCATTTCAATCTTCCAATAATCAGAGACGCTGGCCTACAAATTTGTGCCTCCTCCACAAGGAAAAGAAGGAACACCTGCGCCTTCCAAGTCACCTCTGATTTCTAACCCCTTCTGCCCCTTGCCCTCCGATGCTTTCCCCACTATCTAGTGCCTGCCCCCTATCACACATCTGTCCTCACTCTAGTGGACCTGAGTCATGACATGCTCCTAGCTGTCCACACTGAGACGAGGCAGCTTTTACCCTATTCCTACCCAACCCGGTTCACGTGCAGTGGAAAGAGAAACAGGGACAGTCGGCTGAGGGCAGTGCCGGGACCAAATTCAGGAGGCAACAGTGAGAACTACAGCACCCTGGCAAAAAGAGCGGGCCTCACATGGCCTCTCACCCAAGCTCGGGGCTCACTGCGTCTGCAACCCTCGCTGTTCCAGCTTCTGGAAGCCCCTGTGAGAGGACCCGATGCAGACTGATGGCACCGTCACTGGCCTCTTCATTCATTTGATAGGCTGCGGCTCGTGTCAGAACCAACAAAAGGTCCTGGGCTCCTTGAGACAGCCAAGTCCTTCTGTGAAGGGCCAATTTGCTAGAAGAATCCTCTCCATCTTCTGGGCTCTTAGTGAGGGATCGATGCTTCCTGCATATTCATGATTCTCATGAATATGTTTCTCAGGGCCTAATCAAATGGGAGGAACCCCTTTACAGGGCAGCAGCAGTTACCCCAACAGTGCCAGCTGATCCCCAGTTTTAGATTAGAATGACATTCTCCTAAAGGGCGTGGCTTTGTCATACCTTCTGTTTGTTCATGCTGTGGTCACCTATGAAGATTTCCTCTTGGGGAAGCCCCTTAGAGGGAAAGGGGGGCTATGACATTTCTTCTTAACCTTTGTAACAGTTTTAAACAAATGAGAGCTGTGCCTTCAGGCACACTGAAGAATAATTTAGTTCAGGCAAGACCTGAGCAGCCTGGGGGAGATTATTTAGCTGACATGGGAAGACCAAGCCCATAGTGGGTCGGACCATTCCCTGGACAGGTGGAAAATGGAGAGAGAACTGATTGGAAAAAACATGCCCCTTTTCTCAGTCTTTCTTAAGGATATGGTGTGTCTAATTCTATCATCTCCTGGTGTTGACATGAACTCTCTTGCCTTGATAATGGACTGTAAACTAGAGAATCAATAGTTTGGGTCATGTACTCATCACGATCACTGGAGAGTAAGGAAGACAACCTCTCATGGTGGTAGACACTGGTTGTGACCTGGTGCTTGATGTTTGTGGCACTGGGGACTGAGTAGAGGTGGATTAATGGCTCTATTTTCAGGAGTAAGAATTTCCCTAAGACTCTGTACTAGAAGTTGGAGATGCAGAGTGAGTAAAATGTACACTCTGCCCTCCTAAGGCTTTCAATCCACAGGGGAAAACAAACAAGACTCTTTGAGCTGGTATGACACATGCAATGAGTTAGTAAGGCGCAAGCTGAAGAGTCCTTGGCCTTGTCCCTGTGAGAAAAGACAAGAGTAGACTCTTAGGAGGATGCCTCTCCTAAGGGAGAGCAAAAGAGGTTAACCTGCCAATGATAAGCAAGATTTCAGGTAGGGGATTTCACATGTGCAAGGACTGAGAGGCAGTAGGGAAATGACATATTTGTGGGAGAAACTCGTCCTATATGATTGGAGTGAGTAAGGGATTCCAGGAAGAGATGAACCAACAGATTACACTCGTTTTTAAGACCAGTAGGAAGTATATTCCATTCTTTCCTTCATCAAGTACTTCTAGTAAACCCAGTGAGTTGTGACTACCAGGAATTTAGGAGTGTTGTAACAATATTTTGGAGCAGAAGACTTTGAGACCCCGTTCAGATTTCCTTTCCAACATCAGTGTTCAGAAGAAAATATAAGACAGATCTCACTGGTTCATTGAGAAAACACCCTCAAGGCCAGCCAAGCAGGTCTCCTTCAAGACACAGCTAAAATCCATGGTGTAGGTCCAGAGTCTATTCCTGAAAATAGAGCCATTAATCCATTCAGTTGCAAAGGAGAGATAGAGGAGAGAGAATTCTAGAGCATTTCAGGTTAAAACAAGAAGAAAAAAGAAACATCCAATTTCATGAGAGGATATTGAAAGAACACATGGGTCAACAAGGGCAGATGGAAAGTGGTGAACGACTCAGATACCATATCACCACTCCATTCTTCCTTCATCCATCAAGTTGTCCATGGTGGCTAGATATGGTTGCTGGGCACAGGAAGAGCCACAACCAACCAGCCTCCGGATCTCCAAACCTGCTTTTGCTGGGGCCTCTCTCCAACCCTGCTCTCCTGGCCAACAAGGCCGCTTCCTTGTAGCGAGGAATCACGTTAAGGGCGGGCACTGGGCACAAAAACACACAGTGCTCATGAACCATGGACGCAGGAGGCGAGTCCTATCTGCACACAGGTAAATGCCAGCCCACATCCAAACCAAGACCAGATGCTCATGTTCCCTGCTGGCCCGTACATAAGCTCATCTTGTCCTCAAAGCTCTAACTGAAGATAATCCCCCTGCTTTCACAGATCAGGTCAGAGACCATGATTCAGTTATCAGCCTGGAGGATTCCTCTCCAGGGCCACAAAGGGGTAGGAAAGAACTTCCTTTCCTAACCAGGATGGCTCTCCAAACCATTAACCACCTTGCCTCGCCCTGCCTACTGGCTGTTTTCCTCTTCCTCGCTTTTTGTTTGTTGGTTGGTACCCAATGTGGAAGACGGAGCACATTTAATTCACCAAATTCAATGGCTGCTGCTTTGGGACAGAGGAGGAGCTAACTCCAGGGTCTCCAGAGAAATGACTTTCCTGGCAGTCACTGGCTTGCTGCACACCCAGGTCTCTGTACCGGGCAGCAGAGTTGCCCCTCTCTTCCAAGCTTTGGCAGCTGAGGCAGACATCCTGAGAAGGAATGGATGGAGCCAGAGCCTGGCTCAGGTAAAGAGCTTGTGGGTGAAAGCCAGCGTCACTTAGGGCTCTTCTGGACTGGCTCCACCACATCAGCTGGAGCAGCTGCCAGTGGGCAGCTTCCTAGGGGAGGAGACCAGTGGCCAGGCTCTTCCCGCCCCTGGGGGTGGAGGTGGTGGCCCCTCCACCCACGGCTTCCCCTTCTTTTCCCAGAACTCCTCCTGACCTGAAAAACAGCTCCATGACTGGGCTTTTCAGGAGCCCTGGATTGAAATTTAACAGAGACTAAAATAATTTCCTTGAGTGAGCTATTTTTTGCCCGGCTTTGGAATAATAGCTCAAGGTGACAGGCGCTGGGGGGTGGGCTTGGGGAGGAAGCTGGCCACTGGCCCATCCGCTTAAGGGCCCTTCCCTGCCCACTGCCTACTCTCCCTCCAGCCAGGCTTTGCAGAGAAGTGGTGGCCATAATCAAGGATGCTCACTCGCTCCTGTCTACCCCGTCAGCCGCCATGGGCTGACTCAGGTAGCAAGGCCAGTAGAAGCCAGGGGTGTTCAATATTCATGCATGGTTCCTGAGCTCTTACAGAATGGGAAGAAAACAATTGCTATCTCATTGCATCTCAAATAAAGTAAACAGCACCTGTTTGCCCATTTCACAAGATTGCTCTATCAATGGAGATAAAGCATTTCCAAGTATAGGACAAAAATTGTCACACTATAAAAACTGTTAGCTATTATTTTATTATTATTATATTATTATATCACTACTGAGTAGGAGGAGGAAGAGGAAGAGGAAGAGGAGGAGGAGGAGGAGGAGAAAGAGGTAGAATCAATCCATGATAAAGTAGAAGGTGAGAAAGATACACTGAAGGGTTTCACTCGCAGGATCTGCACCTGAGAGAGTTGAAAGCCGAGGGCAGAGCAGGGGCTGGGAGCATAGTTAGGGGTACAGTGCTTGCCTAGAGTGCCTGTGACCCAAAAGTCAATCCATAGTACCACACTCAAGCACAAAAGACTTCAAGAGTGCAGGCTGGGGCTGGAGAGGTGGCTCAGGAGTTAAGCCTCTGCCTTGCAGGCTGAAGGTCCTGAGTTCGGATCCTAGACCCCACATATAGACGCCGGGTGGAAGCGGGCGTGGGGTGGGGGGTGGGGTGGGGGGTGGGGGGGGGGGGGTGGGGGGCGGGGGGGTGGGGGGGCAGCCTGCGTTTCTGGTCCTGATAGGGCAGAGCCTGTGAATCCCGGGGCAGAGTAAACATGAGATGGAGGCAGTCCATGGTGGTTCCCGAATTCTCCCGTGGTTCTACACACACACACACATACATGCACAATTGAATACATAATAAATAATAAAAAAAATTTAAAAAAAAAGAGTGTAGGCTGAGCACTAGACTTGGTCCAAACCGTTCCCTGGCTTTTGTTTTGTTTTGTGAATCCCGGGGCAGAGTAAACATGAGATGGAGGCGGTCCATGGTGGTTCCCGAATTCTTCCGTGGTTCTACACACACACACACACACACATACATGCACAATTGAATACATAATAAATAATAACAAAATTAAAAAAAAAAGAGTGTAGGCTGAGCACTAGACTTGGTCCAAACCGTTCCCTGGCTTTTGTTTTGTTTTGTCCAGGGGCCTTTCCTTGACTGGTGCCTTCTTGTGGGTTTTGTCGTTGGAGACAGAGTCTCATGGAACCCAGGATGGCCTCAAACTACATGCGATTAAGAAGGTCTTTGACCTTCTTCCAATTCTCCTGCCTTCACCCCTAGTGCTGGAATTACAGGCATGTGTCACCAAGCCCAGTTTGGGGGGGGCGGAGAATGAACCCAGGACTTCGCGCATCCTAGGTGAGCACTTTACCAACTGAGCTACATCCCTGCCCTTGCTGGCTTCTTTTGTATTCTCCATAGATGACTTTCCTTCTAATGACTATGGGAAATCCCTGCTGCAGAGACAGGGAATCGCAGGATAAAAGGCAGGAAAGGTGGAAATGAGGAATTCCATGGGCATCATTCTGAAAGTTGTTTCTTTTTAAATATTTTATTTATTTGAAGAGAGAGAGAAAGAGGCAGAGAGAGAGAGACAGAGACAGAGAGACAGAGACAGAGAGAGGGTACTGGTACCATGGTGCATATGTGGATGTGAGAGAACCACCACGAATTTGGGAACCACCATGGATGCCTCCACCTCCTTCTGCTCCGGGATTCACAGGCTCCACCCTACCAGGACCAGAAACGCGGGCCACCCCCGCTTCCACCTGGCGTCTATACGTGGGATCTGGGATCCGAACTCAGGACTTTTATATCATATGGGTTTTGGCAGGGGGGAGAGTCAAACCCAGGTTGTCAGGTTCATGCACAGGTGCCTCTAACTGCTGAACCATCTCACCGGCCTGAAAGCTTCTTAGTCACTCACCACAGGCAGGGGCTACTTGTTCCTCTAGTGGGAGGTGTTCTATGCTGTGCCTATTGAAAGAAACTAGCACAGAGGTCTGCAAGCCAAGCCAACAGTCATGAGTCTTTAAGCTTCATTATTAGATTTTTTTTTTATTCAATTGTGCGTGTGTGCGTATGTATGTGTGCGCGCGTGTGTATGTAGAACCACGGACGAATTCGGGAACCACCATGGACGCCTCCACCTCCTTCTGCTCCGGGATTCACAGGCTCCGCCCTACCAGGACCAGAAACGCGGGCTGCCCTCGCTTCCGCCTGGCGTCTATACGTGGGATCTGGGATCCGAACTCAGGACCTTTCGCCTGCAAGGCGGAGGCTTAACCCCTGAGCCACCTCTCCAGCCCCTCATTATTAGATTTTAAAAAGGAAGCGTTCAAGCTGGCCTCGAACTCCTGATCTTCCTGACTCTACCTCTTCAGCATGTCCTACCATTTAAGGTTCCTGCCCACAAACCTAGTTCAATCCTGAAAACCCACATGGCGGAAGGGGAGAACTGACCTCTGAAAGTTGTCCTATGACCTCTACCTGTGTGTCATAATCTCTCTCTCTCTTTTTCTCTCTGTAGTCTCTCAAAGTTTTAAAGCAATCTCACTTTCAGTATATTTTTAAAAAAAGCAGAGGGAGCTATCAGTCACAAGCATTAGGATCTAAGTTTGGATCTCTGTCAACCACATAAAAGCCAGTATGGCAGTATATGTCTGTAATCCCAGAGCTAGGGAGGCAAAGCCAAAAAGATCCCTGGAGCTTGCTGACCAGCTAGTCTAATCACATCAGTGAGCGCCATGTTCAGTGAGCTCGAAAAATAAGGTAGAAAAGTGATGGAAGACAGACAAGTCGGATGGAAGACATCCGACATCAACTTCTGGTCTAGAAACATACATACATGTACATATATGTACATGCACCTCCACCGTATACATGTGCACACACAAAAAAAGAATGACAAAAAAATGGAAAAACTTCACTTCTCAAAACAAAATTTACATGTCCTGATTTCAATAAAAAAAAGAGAATTATTTGGGATTATTTGGCCATAGTGGACTGAATTTCCAGTCACAAACTTATTGGTTTTAGGTGGGTCCCTGGTGCCCACCAGGCTGTCTCGTCAGAGCTGCAGTCCCTGCTACAGACAGCTCCAGTCTTCAGGCCTCGGGCTCCCGATCAGCCCGCAGTGACAGAAGAGTTCTGTGGTCAGGGAGACACAGCTACGAGAATGGGCTCTGGGTTTCTCCCTATCTTGCTCCACTCACAATTATCTGCATTTTCCCAGCTTCTGTTTCCTCACCTGTGAGATGAGAAGCAACAGTGCATACCTCCTAGGCCTGTGAGGAGTCTATGGGGGTAACATGCCCTTGCAGTTAGCCTGTATGGTACCACTAAGTTCACAGCCGAAGGGCATAATAGAACAAGGGGTTATTTTAGCTTACAATTGTCCAGTTACAATTCCTTGTCCAGCTTGGCAGGAGAAAGCACACTGAAACCAGGGGCCGAAGGAACTGGCCACACCATATTTATAAATCCACAGAACTGCTGAGAGAGGGACAATCCTTACTCGCCAGACCAGCATTTCTGGCCAAGTTTACAGAAGGATGGATGCCAACTTCTTTGACTAGCTCCCTCCATCTTATTCAGGGACTAGCCCCACCCACCACGGGCTGGATCTTCCCATTAATCACACGATCTTCTGCAGGCTTGCTCTAGGTTTAACTACCAATTCTTTACAGATGTGCCCAGAGCTTAAAGCCTTTAACTATCAAGTTGATACTTGCATCTAACTATGACACACGTGCACCTGCTTAGCGTCATGCCTGGCACCTGCTCAGTCAATGCTAGTGCTGGTGACTGTGCACAATTGGTGCAATCCACGGGGAAGATTCATCCGACAGCAGCCCAGCTCTTGAAGAGAATTTAACCACATAAACAACTGTCCTTCTGTTCTCTTCTCTTGCTCAGGTAAGCCAGTCAGCATACAAACATATTTCTGTTTCTGTGTGTGTATGTGTGTACCAGAAGGCACTTGAGTGTGTGTGCTTGTAGAGACCCAAGGGTGACATCGAGAGTCATCCTGGATTGCCGCTTTGCTCTAGGGTTTCCTAGGCTCTGCCTTCCAAATGCAGAACACAGCCATTTTCACCTGGCATTTTTTTTAAAATGTGGGATCTGGAGATCTGAACTCAGGTCCTTTTGCTTTTGAGACAAAGGTTTTACCCTGAGCCATTTCTCCAGCCCATACATACATATTTCTATGCAATGAGCATCTTCTGAGTGAAGTTTGTGCTGTATTAGGTTCTGTGCTGAGCTGAGTCTTCAGTGATGGGATACTGTTCTTCAGGTTCACAGTTAACAACTGAACATAAAGTCACAGCACGGAGGTGGAAAAGCATCCACTTGGCATTTAAAAGGGTTCTCATGAAAATCTGACTATATCTTTTTCTAGGGTCGGAGTTTTGGGGACCTTACTTGGATGTTCAACTTGGAATTAGCTCCACTTCCCCTCTAGTTTCCCAAGTTACACATGGGATTTCAACAAAGGCGTCAGATCTCAAATGGAGTTCATTATGATGGAATTTTACCCGAGGCAGCCCATCCTCCGCTTCTTAACATCATGGCACCCAAGATGTGCACGTGCTTGCCAAATAGGCTGGGCAGAGGTAACTTCTCTCCTCTGGCACACGGCCGGAAATTCAGAGCCGTTTGGAACAAAGAACGCTGGCCCGAAGGTGTTTTCCAGCACCTCCTGGCCAGCTTGGAGCTGCCCGGCTCACCCTGGGCAGGCCCCACCTGCTGCCTCTCTTCTAGCCCAGCTTGGATAAAAAAGGGGGAGAGAAGACTCAGCTGAATGATCTGTCACTGAGGCAGAAGAGGCAGCAGGCACCAGAGGAAAGACTCCACACTGGACTTAGGGAAGACTTGAGTTGAAGTTCTGGTTCTCACTTAAACTTTGATGACTTTGGGCAAGACATTCAGCCTCTTAATCTCTTTGAACCTCTATTTCCTCTTTCTAAGACAGGGATAATATTACCTATCTCCCTGGATTATTGCAAGACATGAACAAGACAACAAGCTAACACAGTCCTGGAAAACCATTGGTTAATATGCTTCCCACCATTATATAACATGGTAACCTTGTAAGGGTCAAAGGTTGTTGGAGGGAAAGAGACACTGGGTAGGGTGTGGGGGTGTGGGAGGGTGTGGGGGTGAGATAGGCAGGGCTGCTGAGCCTGGCTTGGGCCTGGCAGCCAAGGCGAGGCCTCAGGCAGAGGCACTTGCATGCCCCTGGAGCTGACAGGCACAGACTGGCTGGGTAATTACAGAGTTGAAGGCTAGAGTGTCCTATGCAACTGCCCAGCCAGCCACATTCTTTAGTCCCATGGGTGGGCGGAGGGGTGGCTAGGGGGGCAGCTGGATGTTTATGTGGACGACGGGTACATCTAACAACTCCTTTCCCCAGGTAGGCTGTTCAACCTTGCAGGCATTTGGCTCCTTTCCCTGTGGCGCCTCCTCTCTTCCCATCTCAACCTTCTAGCTACTCTAGCTACAACCTTCCCAGACAAGACATGTCAGAAAAAGTATTGGAAAAAAAGCCAGACTGATCAATTAGACACTGAAGACTTCACCTTGCCTAGAGCCCTTAAATGTTCCAAGAAGGGCCTGGGGAGATGGTGAGTCTTTGCCTCACAAGCCAAAGGACCTCAGTTCAAATCCCCAACTCCCACATAAAAGTGCCAGGTGGATATGGTGGTAGCCTACAATTTCAGTCCTGGAAGGCAGAGCCTGGTAAACCCTAGAGCAAAGCAATAAGAAGGGAGAGCAATTCAGGAAGATTCCCAAAGTTACTCTTGGGCCTCCACAGACATATATACTCAAGTACCTTCTTGTATACACCCCCCCCAAAATCCCCAAAATATCTAAGAAGTCCTGGACCTGTATACTTTGTTTAGCCTACATACAGCTCTAATATTTCATTCCTTTGTCAAAATGCATGTCAAGGAAAATAAGTACCTTTTCTAATCCACTTGACAAAAATGTAACTCAGTAAGTATTACTTGGACATCTGGCATGTGTTCATTGATGATACGGCATTCTTGAATGAACTGAAAAAGCACAAAATTTTGCAGAGAATACAGACTTGGGGTGTCTTGCTTACTGCTGGTGACAGCCCACAAAGACAAGGGCTTCCACCCCACCAGAGGCCCAGGACGAAGCTCTCAGCATGTCCGGAGTCACCTATGCACAGTACCATAGAACCTGAAAAAGGCTACAGAAACCTGTCTTTGCCATTTTAGAAGTGAAATCTATCTGGAGTGCTGAAAAGATGAAAAACAGTGGAACTCATCCTGTGACTAATGGGATGCTTTTAAAATTTATTTATTATTGTTGTAGGTAGGTATCCCCTTCCCCCCCGTCCCCGTGTGTGTGTGTGTGTGTGTGTGTGTGTGTGTGTGTGTGTGTGTGTGTGTGTGTGTGTGTGTGTTTGTGTGCACAAGCCACAGCTTGGGTGTGAAGATCAGAAGATAACTTTTAGGAGTCAGTTCAGAACCATAAGGGTTCTGGGAACTGAATTCCCTGGGGATTGTTTATGCACCAAGTGGCTTTATCTTCTGAGCCATCTTGCAGGGCCAGGAGTGCATATAAATTTTCATATCCAATGCCGAACATGAAATTCCATGTGGACAACTAATGCTATTCCTATTTCACCAGAGACAAGTAATCGTTATCTCATAATAGCTCCAAACTGGAAACGATCCAAAATGACCTTCCATAACAGAAGGACATACAATTGTAACATTTTATACAATGGAATACTACATCACAGTGCAAATTTAATGAACTGCAGTGAAGTATGTCAGTATGGACAAAGTCCAGAAGTACATCGTGGAGAATGTGTGTATGTCAGTTTCAAGGCCACATATCAGAACAATATATTGTTTCAAACCCACGCTTACATGATAACTTGTAAAGAAGAATAAGAAAATGATGAACCAAAATTCATCCTGGACTATAGGGTGAACAGAGAGATGCAAAGTGGCCTTTAAGACACAGGGGTGGGGCATTGAGATGTCTCTGGTTTAGAATGATTGTTCTGCAAATATGAGGATGAATTTGATCCCCAGAATCACATAAAAATGTTAGATGTTGTGGTAGGTACTTGTAATTCCAGCACATTGAGGCAGAGGCAAGAAGATCCCTGGGGCTGACTGGGCCTCCAGTCTGGCCTCATTGATGAATTCCGGGTCAATGAAACTCTGTCTCAAAAGAGATGACAGTGTTCCTGGGCATAACACCCAAGGCTGTCCTCTGACCGCTACTACGCCCACATTCACACAAATACACATGTACCCGTGTGCACATGCACACGGACATGTATTAAAATAAAGTAACAAATAAATTAATTTTAAAAGGTATTGTAAAGGTGTCATTCCTGACTTAAGCGACTTAGGTTAGAGTTTTGTATTTGTCTGCACATACACAAGCATATTATATAGACTTTCGTGAGTAGAACATATTAGAGAGCAACAAACTAAGAGATCAAAGAACCCTAGTTCCATGGAAACTCAGGATACCCCCAAGCTCACTGTCTAGCATATGACAGAAAGAAATCAGTTTACTACACCTGAGTCAGCCAGGATCCAGGACAGCTATTTCTCAGTTCCCATGGACCATTCACAATTCTGGGCTTCTGGGCTATCAATTTGAAAACATTTTTAACAGTCTTCTTGTTGCTGTTACTTTCCCAGCACCTCTGCCCAGGCTTGCCGCATGACTGCACCAGTCAGACTTTCAAGGGCCCACTCTGTGCCAGGCACTTGACTTACCTCAGCTAATCCTTGCAGAATCCCCAATTTACAGATAAGAAACTGAGATTTGGTGAGATTAAGAAACTCGCCCAAGGTCACTAACCAGAAAGTAACAGAGCCAGGATGTGAAAACCGAGTGTAACTCAGCTTGTTTCTCACGTGCTTCTGGGCCACTAGCATAACTCCAAAGGGCCCATCCTCAAACTCCCCACAGCTGCACGCTAGAGAAAACCACAGCACATTTATGTCAAAGGGAAACCTCACAGATTATAGGAGACGAAAGATCACTATAGGCCCTGACTAAAGGCTGTCTGTGGAAGCTAAAGTCCATTTCTTCTTCCAGGTAGGCCTAGTTCCAGAGCCTTTAAGGGACATCCAGGAAAAGGGAAGAAGAGCTACCATACCTGATGTATTTAGCATGTAATAGAGTTATCTATAAAGTTGCTTGTTTAAAATTGAAAGAGGTTTTCTTAGTTGCCTTCCAAACCATTCAAGTCTTACCAGTTCTGTGTAAACTCTCTGCACAACACCAACCTAGTATGTACAAATCTTGTCTAAATCTTGTCTAAAACCACCGTAGAGGCACAGAGGGCTAAAGGAGTCTTGCGAGATGCCACCTTCCCCCAGAATAACCTCTGAGAGAAGGGAGCTTGCTTTCAGATCAACTTGTTCAAACTGGTTAGTAAATCTAACCCTGCAGCTCACAAACATTTATTGCCAGCCTAGAACATGCAAACCACGACCCTGAGTGTCTGCAGCTGCCCTCAGAATGCATTTGTGGGGAGTTCTCAGAGGTTACGAGCGTGAGCTTCAACATCCTGCAGATCCCGAGAGTCAGCCTGGGAACTCACTAAGCTTCACTTTCCCCATTTGGAAGGTGAATACAGCACTGGCTCTTGCTTGTAAAAGGCAGCAGTTGACAGGGCTGGGAGGGTAATGTTTACCAAGTCCACAGCACTGAACTTGGTACTGAGTGCTCAGGGAGCCACCATTCCTAGAGCTGCGACTCCTGTGCCAGCAGGTGGCACACACTGTATGTGTCACCAGCAAAGTCTTGAGAGTCCCAGTACGGGGCCTGGAATGTCACACTTTGCAAACCATCTCCGAGCTTCCACTTGGCATTAGAAAGCCAGTGAGAGGCAGTGGCTTCCCAGGAACCAGTGTGGGTCCTGCCCAAACCCCACTTTCCCGCTGGTGCAGCTGCCCACACCCTGCACAGGACCAGGACTCTCCCCTGTGCAGAATGAGGACTTTGTGTGGCATCTGGTTCTGGGAACAGTGCTTAGTCTATTCCTTGGCACGGGACCTGCAGGGCAGGTTTGCAAAAGCATGACACACACTCAGACTCCCAGAGCGCCTCCTCCTCCTGTCTCTAGCCTTTGTCGTTTGCCCACCAGCCCCTTTTCTCTCCTCCAGCCAGCCCCGGGGGGTTTTGCTACCTCCCCCTCGAAACAGATGGCTTCAAAGGTGGGATTTCCTAAGATGTCCTTACTTGCGCTTTCATTTGTCATGACGAGAAAGAGCAACTTCCTTCCTGCCAAAGGAGACGAGTCACTACAGAGTCATGAAGAAGACTCCACTCCCCCATGCCCTACGCCCTAATCACTCACACATTAGCCTTCAGGACTCTCCAGGGAGCCTGCACAGAGCATCTGGACCACAGAGCCCAGGACTCAGAGGGGAGGGCAGTTTCTCTTCCACATGTCACTGCCACAGGATGCTGTCGCTGCCACCAACGCCTATAGCTTGAGTTGAGCAAGACATGTCTGTCCCCACCCTGGACTATTTCTCCAACAGTCAGACAAGACCAGAGAGTTAAACTCTAGAGTGTAAGGGCTCCAATTCTGTCTCTTGCGGAACAGCTTCTCCACGGCTTCTCTTCTCCACCTTGGTTTTTTTCTTTGGATCCTGATCCCAGGTGACCTGTATCCTTTATCTACATGGACAAGGGTTGACTACTTTTCCCTCCCTGGTTGTTTACTCACTTGAGAGCAGGACTCCCTTATGGAATGCGATAGTCCCAGAAGTCTGGAAGGACAAACGGAAGAGGTGGAAGAAAACAGGGAAGAGAGAGGAGGAAGCATACGATTTTCTTAGCTCGTCTATAAATCCCAGTTTTCCTGGGAGGAGACCAGGAGCTGGCAGACCTTCCTGTCCCTGTCCAAAGTAAGGGTGGGACAGGAAAATCAAAGGTGAGGCCAATCACAAGTCAAGGAAGAAAGTTGCTTAAGTAGTGGGCTGGGTCTTAGTACAGCATGGTTGGGAACAATGTTATATTGGAAAAGACTGGAATGGGCTCACTATCCAGGAAACAGGCTGGGGTATTGGGGCACTCAGAATTACTCTACCTTCATCTTCTCTTCAGTTTTAAGCTGCTCCTAGACCCCTTGTCCCTTCACCACCACGTGCGTGTGACCTCTGCTGGGCTTGGACGATTATGACCCAACTGGCACTGTCCTGAGGTGACCATACAAAGCATCCTTTCCTGTTCATGAGAATCCCAACTCGGATGATAAATTATGCAACCACTCTTTCTTGTATCTCAAGCAAAGAACTAAGAACACGAGGAAAGTTCAAGGGTCAACCAGAAAGAGGCATATCTAGAGGCAAGGTCCTGGTGGTCCAGCAACCAGTCTGGCTTCAGTCCAATCGCATCCTCTCACACTGGACCGCAGTGAAAGGAAGAGAAGTCCAGAACTCTGCTGCTTCATCTGCAGAGCTGATCAATTTGGAGTCAGCAGTCTGGTATGCTGGGATCTGCTACCTGGCATCTCCCAGAGGGCCTGGTACTCTGTTGGGACACCTAGGAGGTTCTTAATCAAATCTGGTCATTTTCTTATTCCTTCTACCTTCATCTCAAAAAGACTTGCAGCAGTGACCAGTGGAAGCTGGAGTTCTCTGATCCTTTATCGAGCTATGAACCTGAATGTCACCCAAGGCAATCTAGCTCTGGTTCCCTGGCTACGAGAGCACATTGCTGCATAGGCAACAGCAGTTGATCTCAGCCATCTCAGTTCTTAGGACAGTGGGTAAAGAACTAGGCAATCAGAACTCTTCTCCTGTTTCAGATAACTGCCAGGTCTAGCCCCTCAGACTCTCTTGGCCTTCCCCCATTGAAGACCTGGGCTTTGGACCTACAACCTGTGCTGAAGGCAGAAGACTAAGAGATCTTTTGAAGCTCTCTCTGTAACTTGGTCCCTCAAAAGAGATGGATTCTGAGGAAGCAAATAGCAAATAATTACACCACCCCAAATAGCCCCAGAGCCTCCCAGAATATGCAATTTTATAACCTTGTCTAGAGAGCAATGAGGGGTCAAAAAGGCTGCCTGTCTCTCTTCCTTTCTCTTCTTTCTCCCTCCATTTCAGTTCCTCCTTTGTCCTGGGAAGGAACCAAGTCTCAAAATATCAGGACCAGCCAAATATGAAGCCATAGAACTCAACCAGGGCATAGATTGTGTATCCCCCAGTTTTTTTGCACTCAGAAGTAGTGCCTAGCCTTGCTGGCCTCTCTAGACTCTTCTCAAACAGACAGAGAGAGGCTACGGAATGGTAGCTATGGGCCTCGGGCCATCTATCTCCATCCAAGGATCTCTAGCACCCATAACCAAATCAGACAGAAATTTTTGCTCTTATTGCCTTCTGAGCTGGCTACATACCAGGCCCGAAACTCTTCCAAACATTAACAACTCCCTTGAGCTCTCAGACTGGGAAGGGATGAGAAAGGTTCCCCCAGAGCATTTGACACCTTCAGATCATAGAGTTGAGGCTACTGGGTCTAGACCTCTCTTTGCCTCGGAGCTCACTCTGGCTCTCTAGCCTGGGTAAAACATTCCTTGCATTTGCTGGTCATTGGCTTCCCTATGTCTCTTTGCAGTTGGCTGCCTGTCACAGGGCAGAAAAGGAACAAGTACCTGGAAAAGTCTACAGTCCTGAGGTGTACTTCCAATTTACCACAAAGCCACAATCCTTACACAGACATGTCCTTGTAGAATCATTCCCTACCCATCCAACTACTACTGCTACGGTGGATATCTGCTTCTCCCCCAGCCCCCACCCTTCTGCTGTCCATGAAGAAGACAGTCTTCCACAAGACACACGGCAGAGCTGAACTCTGCCCAGGGGAACTTCTGCAATGCTCAGAAAAAATGCATGCCCAACTGCTTGCCTAGGCTCTGGCCCCTCTGGCTGCAACTGAGCCCAGACAGGAGGCTGACTCACCCACCACAAAGAGGAGGAGGAGGTTCAGAGATCCAAAGCTTCCCTAGCCCAGTCAAACTGAGTCTCAGCTGTCTACTAGCTCTAGAGCCCACAGGCAGTTTTTTCTTACTCTCCTTCTGAATCCTCATGCACCACTAGATTTAAAGTCCCTCACTCCACAGGCAGAAACTACTACCTAGCTCCCTCCTCTATTTCATACTTGTCCCTGAATTCCTCTGGACGTCAGTAACAAACTGTCCTGAGGCAGAGTGGGGGGTGGTGGAGGAAGGCAGTTGGGGGGGGGGGGACACAGACCTAGAGCATTAGAGCCCAGTAGTTCTTGAATCACTAATTGGTGATTTTTTTTAAAAAGTCAAGAAAAGTAAACGTCTCTATGTAAAAACCTCAGCTCCACTATCACAGGTGACCCACGCATGGACCTTACAAGGTAATAAACAAAGCTCCACACTCCACCCCTAGAGACCTTAGTACCATCAACAACCAACCAATCGCTCCCTTTCTTATCCCTCCACTCCATGCCAAAGCGCCGGTCAGAAAAAGGAACAAATGCTTCTTGTCCAAGTGCTGAACACGGTCCTAGCGAAGCACTCTTGCGCTGGGCCGCCCGAGCGCCGAGGAGATGGCTGCCCGCCTTGCCATCCGCGCACGAACTTCAGCCTCTCGGTCCTAGATGCCTTCTCAGTGTCCCAACCTCATGGCACCACAGCCCGAATCTCAGGCGCCAAGTTTGTTCCCAAGACTTACACTCCAGTGCTTGGATCGGGCACTCAGACCTCGGGACCCCCGACCCTGAGCCTATACCCTGACGTGGGACCCCCTTCCCGTTCTTCCCGTTGCTCCCGGGTCCGCACCTGATCCGGCGGGTGGACACGCTGCTGGGCGCTCCCGGCTCTCCGGCCTCTGCGGCTGCTTTTTGACAAGCAGAGACAGCCCAGCACCTGGCCCCGCCCCCGCCCGGCCCCGCCCCGCCCGGCCCCCGCCCTGCCGCCGGCCACGCCCACCAGGTCCGGTCCTCTCGGCTGTGAGTTACAAAGGCGCCGAAACCCGTCTTGACTTTGGAATCAACCACTGCACGGTCGCCTTTGAGATGCTGGCTGGTGAAACCATCCACAACCCGGGTGGCAGGCAGGACAGGCTTCTGTGCCTACAAGGACGGAGTCCTCGATGTTTTCGTGTGCACAGATCCATGTTTCCGCCTGCGATGATCGGCAATGCATTCGTCACCCCCGCCGGCGTGGTTCTATCCAGCCGGGCGCGGACGCCTCCTCCGCCAGGTGCGTCACCCCCACCTGAGCTGACCCGGCCGGGACCTGGGCTCTCGTGGGGCGCTGGAGGGCGCCGTTCTCTCCGCACCACGAGGGGGGGAAATTATCGCGACTCCCGCGGTTCTGTAACTTCAGAAGAACTCAAGGGAATTCATCTGAAGCCCATGAGTTGTGTTCAAAAAAGTACTCGGGGTCAGAGTGCAGCCTGGAGTTGCGTCCTCGCAGCCACCCCGACGTCCCCCAAGACGGAGCACGTTCCTGGTTCAATTTTATTCAAGCAGTTTTGCCTTTGAAGGTTCCTGCAATCCACCCGCCATCGACATGCTGATAGGAAAGAAGGGAGAGAGAGAGGGAAGATGGGAGGAAGAGAGGAAGAGGAAGAGAAAGGGAAGGAGAGGAAAAGTACGCCAGAGACCCAGAATTGTGGATGACTGTGGAATCTATCTCTTCACAGATAGAAAAAAATTGGGGAAAATTACTGTCTGCTTTGTTCCCTGTGCATTGTACAAGATGCTAAGAAGAAAAGGAAAAGATAAGAGTTCCCTCCTCAGAGCTTATTAGACAGAAGGAGAAAGGATGAATAAATAAACCTAAGACTGTTCTAGAATACAGCTACCGGGCAGCAACTACATTGTCCTTGGCTTGTCCAGGAAATTCAGTTTCAGAGGGAAGAAGCCGAACAGGAAGAAAATTGAGTCTCAGAAAGGTTAAGTGATTGCCAGCTGGTCACTGACGGTACCAGATCCCAGCAGTCTTTCGGTTCAGTAGACAGTTAACATTTCCCCCAAATAGTTATGCTAGAGTGGGGGACCACCAGCCCCCATGACTGGATCCCAGGAAATGGAGTGAGGCTAAACAAAGGAAAGAACCTTCAAAGCCTGAGTTTCTGAGTGAAGCCCCCAAACCGTTCATTAGGGATCCATCACGGAGACATTCTCTATGGAAATGCTAAAGAAACCAGAGACATACTTTGGGGGCGACAATCTCTCCTTAGAAGGGATGAATAGAGATGGGTATGACAGAGGGAGTCTTTTTTGGAAAGAAAGAAAGGATCCCCTTGCCCAAAGCATTGTGAGAAAACCAATTCTCATGGGAAAGAAACTACCAACATCCTAGGGCATTCTCGAAAGTCCCCCGAGTCTCTGGAGAGGTTGATACCTCGAAGTCATTCTTGTGGCGCTTAATGGGCCTGACCTCTTGTAAGCACACCTTATCAATGGTGAATGTTGAGTGTTTCAAAGCCATTAACGAGGAATTCTTTCCACAGCAGTGAAGCTGGTATTTAATATGTGTAAAATATTTTAGAGTATAAGAAGAATTCCCCGGAATATCTTATTTCAATTTTCACTTTAACCAGTCAAGACAGGCATAGTTAAAAATATTACCCCCATTTGTGTGATGCAACTTGTGGGCATTTTTACTGCTGGGGAATGACAGAGCCATTTGAACCCAAGTCTTCTGGCTGAATGCACCTACTATCTCTCGAAAACTAAAAATATACTTCTATATGAACCTCACCTGTTGGAGAAAAGTTCAGTAAATTTAGCCTTAGAGAACTCGAGGTTTTATGTTTGGCAAATGTGCAAGATTATAGGTGTTGTTGCTGTGTTTAAAAACCCACAATTAGCCCCAACACCAGCTCCCAAAATGTGTTTTCCTTCTCCTTCCTGACTTTTGGACTACTGCTCAAAAATCCATGCTCATTTCATCAAACCTTTCCCAATATCTCCAGAGCAAAGTGACTGTTGCAGTTCGCCTGTATGGTTGCTGATAAATGACCATCAAATAGCTTAAGGGAACAAGGGGTTTATTTTCTTATTGATAGTCTGGTTACAGTCTGTAGTCTGGCTTAACAGGAGAGCATGCACCAACACCAGGGCCGAAGGAACTGGCCACACCATCACCATGTAACAGTTGAGAGATGGACAATCCTTACTTGCCAGACCAGCATGTCTGGCCAAGTGAAGAGAAGGATGCCACCTTCCTCAACCAGCTCTCAGTATTTTTTCACCTGTTCAGGGCCTAGTCCCACCCATCATAGGCTGGGTCTTCCCCATCAGCTAGACAATCTCCTGCAGGTTTGCTCTGGGCTTAACCCAACCACTAATTCTCCACAAATGTGCCCAGAGTTCAAACCCTCAACCATCAAGTTGACACCTGTGCCTAACTATGACAGTGACCCAGTACCTCTGGTCTTCATAGCAATGCCTATTCCTCTCTTGTATGGAGTGTTAACTGATAACAAGTTGTTTCATATTCATATTAAACAAGGATTTTGTAACTTCAGTTTTAATCTTAGAAAAGTCATTTTGTTTGCGTGGAAAGCAAGACTCCATGAGATTTACTTTCCTTGCTTGTTGTATTGGAATCTCTCACTGTCTCTTGACCCCGCTTCTCCCTGGCCAGGTACGGAAGGCAGTTTACTTGCTCATCTCCCTTCCCAGAATGCCTGAGGACAGTCATTGTTCTCTGTTAATTGCACTATGGAGTTAAACTCTAGACTGCTGAATGAACCATGTGCCAGATCACAATTTTTTCCTTTCTTTTCTTTCTTTTCTTTTCTCTGAAGGAACATTTCTTATATTTCCCCCTTGTCCCTAGGAAGCATAGTGATGGTCACTTAGAGATATTCATGTTGCCATACTCAGTGCTCATCTCTGATCAGTTGCACCAGAGAATGTCTACACACTTACTCCACACTTGCTTTATTCAAGGTACCACTTGTGGAGTGGTATGGACTCAGCTCTCTAGGTAGAAACAAGAGAGTTCTGCGGGTGCATTTCCCTGCAGGAAACACCTAGAGCCCAGCCTGAGGCCACCTTGTGCACTTCATTTCCCAAGCAGAGTCTGGGCAGCTCCACCAGGCCCTAGGTGCCTGCAGGGACTTAGATATGTATGTCTGCAGCCTGTCCTCAGCCTATAAACTCCCCTTTTCTGCAGCTTGAGGCTGGTTAACCTTCTCCAAAACTCTTGCCATGATACCAGAGGTCAAATGGATCACCTTGACCCATGGAGATTCCTGTAGCTCCTGTTCCTGTGATAGAGGGTTTCAAGGTAAAAGAGTGCCAGGTGAGCTCTCCATGGGCACTCCCCTCTGACTGTTTACTTTCTCCCCTTTTAGGGCCCTTTTTACTCTGTAAATATTTTATGGTTATGGGCATGGGAGGACTGAACAAGCCTCTCACTGAACAAATGTTAAAACAGACATGGAGTTACAGGGTCATAGATGAGGCAGAGGAGACCAGACCAAATTCTTCCTTAGTTTTTGTTGTTGTTGTTGTTGTTGTTGTTGTTATTGTTGTTGTTGTTGTTCTTCTTCTTCTTCTTATTATTATTATTTTGGATGTTTTTAAGAAATTAAGAAATTCAGAAAGGCTAACTCATTCTCCTTTTAGGATCTAGGATTGTCCTTTTCACTTATGTCCCATATGGTGAAAATGGAATGAATAAACGGAGGAAGTTGTAAGCAAAGAAAAAAACAAACTAAAGGTTTCTTCCAGGACAGCATGTTTCAAACTTTTAATTATAGCCCATAGTGGAAAAATATGCACATTTGTTTACATGACCTAATATACTCATGCATATGAATCAGTCTCATGAAATAAGAGATATCCAGCAATGACTTCTATTATTTTCTGTCTCTTTCTCTATTTCTCTCTCTTTTTTCCCCTCCCACCAATAAAATTCTTGCTCTCAGTCCTGCTGGCTGTCATAATTATAGTTAATAGGTAGTAAGTAGGCTTTATACAGGATTTGATTGAATCATGCCTTCGAAACAACACCAAAAAATCAGCTTGCCATGGGGTGCTCCTATTTAGAACCTGAAGTCTGAGTCACAGGAAGGCATCTGAGAGACCAGCATGGCATACAAGGAGAATCCTCAGAATCCCATAGTGGCCCCATGGTGTTCCCAGGACTTTGCAGAATTCTACCTCTGAAGTCACGTAGTAAGAGTAAGGTCACTGAAATGACCTGTGTCCATTCGATATTTGCTTTTCTGGCCTTAACTTGGGTGCTACTTTACCATTCTCCTACATCTCCAGCTTTGAGAGCCTCAGGAAGCTTATGGCTCTCAGACATCCTGACTTGTCCAGAACAGGACAGTTTTGGCTAGTCATGTGTGATGCCCCTACAAGCCAGACCTACAGCCAGAACTAGGAAGAGTTGGGTACGGCTAGCTGGCACTCACTCAAAATCCTCCTGGCTTCAGGGCTTCATTCCCAGGAGCCCAGCTCATGTCTCCAGTCTTGGGGTTTTTGACCACTTGTTTTCCCACCTGCTCCCACATCCTTGAGCCCAGGTTGCCAATCCACTGGCCCGCACACAGTGTCTGTTGGCATGCTGGTACAGAACCTGAGGGCTGGAGGAGGAGAACACAGAGCCCACCTGCACCTCCAAGCAAGGTAGCTCGAAGCTCTCCGAGCTGCCAGGTATTTGCTGGGCTCCTATCCAAACCCCCCAGCAGACAGTGACGACACTTCTCCAAGCCCTAGCCCTAATCATTGAGATGAATGGAATAAACCAGAGACTTGGGGGTCCTCTCCCATGAAGAACTGTCTAGGGATTTGGCAAAGATCATGATCAGTCTCTCGGGAGATGAAGGGAGCCCCACTCCCATTTCTGTTTGGAGATTGTTATTTGTATTTCTAGAGAAGAGTGTCTGGTGAGGAGAGTCTGGTGATGGGAGAGAGTGGAGAGACTGCGTGGTGTGGGAACAAGCGCCATGGAAGCAGGCGAGCTTGGAGCTACTGTCAAACTGTTGACAAAGAAAAAAACTGGCTGTTTTCAAAAGCCCCCCTTCTTTTGGAGAAAATCTCCAAGGAGGACGGGAAGTCATCTCCGTGTCTTCACACAAGTGTGCCTGGCAAAGCAGGTCCTCCTGGGAACTCCCGTTTTTTTCAGGCAAAGAACAGGAAGGACATTCCATCAACCACCCAGGAATGTGTTAAGCATTTGTCCCCTGAGGTCCCAACTCCAGAAAGATGTAGCTGTCCACAGCTCTCCTTCTTTGCCTTTGGCTTTTAGCTTGGGACTAAGACACTGCACAGCCTGACCACCCCTTTCTGTGGCTTCAGCTTCCCTCTCCCACAGTGAGAAAGGCATCAGTTGCCCTCTTTCCTTCCTGCCAGAGCTACTCTATGTGGGATGCCTGTGGTGTAGCGAGGCTTTGCACTGACCACTGTCCTACAGCAGAGAAGTGAAGTCAAGATGCTTTTGTGTGGAAAAACCCCATGGGCAAAAGAGGAAACTCTTTCTCCCATGAGAAAATCATTTCTAAAATGTCATCACCAGCTATCATCTCATCTCTCTACACACTTTGGATGAGACTTGTAACCACCAGCAGTGCATATAAATTTGTACTTTGATGGTATTCTTGATATTTTTTGAAAGTATTTTACTGACTTCCTTTGCACTCAGATACTCCATACATCTCCTGTGATAAGAGGATCAAGAGGTGGCATTGGCACTTCTTTGGACATAGACAACATATTGAAGCTTAGTCTTCCAAAAGCTTAAAGATAATTCATAGCTGAATTATGTGGGACATGTCTGTAATCCTAACACTCAGAATGCAAGGTCACTACAAAGTACATTGGAGGCCAGCTTGGGCTATGAGACCCAGACCACCACCACAGCAGCAAAAATTAAAAAACAATTGAGACTAGGAGGCATAATATTGCCTCCCTCTCCCCAGGAACACCCTCTCTTGGAGGTTCCTGTTTCAGAGAGGTGGCAGCAGAATCAGATGGTTTAGAAAGCTTAGGTGACCTATCCAGGTTTATTGTTGGTGAGCCACCAAGCCGGTCGCTGAGAATTACAAAATGAGCCTGCTGTCATTACCCTGTCCTCCTCTTCCCTCTGCTTTTTGGAGCAGTGGAGGTGTTTATCTTTAAAAGGGGAACTGGACAGACTGCCTCACCCTCTTCTTTAAAGTTGGAATCTTCTCCACTTAGGGTGGTCTGATTGGGGATCTTGTTTTCAATTTGGCTGTTTGTACAGTTGGGTTTGAAACAGTCTCATTTCTGGAAAATACAAGAACTCCAGCTCATGATTTCTTGCGCCTAAATGAGGCCCCTGACACATTCCTATAAAATTCCATGGAATTAAGACTGTAGAGGGAGTGGGGGTGGCCAAGGGCTTGGGTTTACCTTGTTTCTTATTGGCTGAGTGACTTAGAAGCACTTACTTAGTATCTCTGAGTATCCATTTTGCCAGCAGTAGAATGAAAACAAAGGTGGCTCAGGGGTCAAGCCTCTGCCTTGCAGGCAGAAGGTCCTGAGTTCGGATCCTAGACCCCACGTATAGACGCCAAGCGGAAGCGGGGGGCGGCCTGCGTTTCTGGGCCTGATAGGGCGGAGCCTGTGAATCCCCGGGCAGAGTAAACAAGGAGGAGGTGGAGACATCCATGGTGGTTCCTGAATTCGTCAGTGGTTCTACACACACACACACACACACACACACATGCGCACACACATACATGCACAATTGAATAAATAAATAATAATAAAATTTTAAAAAATGAAAAAAAAGTCATAAGGTTGTTGACTTAATAGGATAGTTGATGGAATTAAGTAAGGTAAAGTGTATCAAAGTTTTTAACATTGTGTCTGGTGGACAGTAACTTAACAGCTACTGTTCCTTGTAGTTTTAACAAAGCCACTTAAAATGGTAACCCCTTCCTCATCCCAAAGTTTGAACCGGAAATTCCCTCTGTGTTGATTATTTTGCTTATTTTTCAGACAGATTTGAGAGGAACCCAGATCTTACCTGACTGGCCTCAAACTTGAGATCCTTTTAGCCTCGCAAGTCCTTAGTATGTGATGTTTATCTCATTGAATAGAAGTGAATGGAGAGAGGGAAGAAAGCAAATATGAGAGGGAAAAGAATAGGAATATTTGGCATTAATGTGATTTTTTAAAAAAAAATTTGTAGATCTCTCAGTAATACTGCCACCTAATTTTAAAATGTGGGATTTAGCCCTATTCAACAATGAGTTACACTTCCCAGATATACATTCTTAGTTTATTTTTACCTTTATTCAATTTTTAAAAGCTTTTTAAATTATATGTGGGAGGGAAGATGATTCACAGCATATGGGAGGTCAGAGGTCAGCATGTAGGAGTTGATTCTCTCCCCTGACACATAGTTTCTGGGGGATTGAACTCAGGTCATCAGGCTTCGTGAGCTGTCTTGCTGGTCTATATCTAATATATTTTAGATTGAGGCCAACTTGTTGAAGACTCTTGACTGAGGTGGTCAGCTTTGATCAGTTGCTCAGACTGGTGGATTCCAGACATTAGGATTGTATGGGATATTGACTTTATGAAGCCCTTACTAATCAACTTCAATGGGTTAATTCCACTTTTTGAGAAATAGAGAAAATGAATTACAATTCTCTCACAGACCAAGAGAACAACCAACCAGGAAGAGCTGTCCAGGATGCAGCTAATACACATCTCAGGAGATCTGTCAAGTGACCCTCTAAGACCCATGCTGTCAAGGCCAACATGGGAGCCACTTACACCAGCACTATGCAGTCAGGAGCACTTGGGATTTTCAGAATAAATCACTTAAGTAATGACGGGTTATGTTTTGTGCTTGATCAGCAAGGACTTGGCCCTTTGGGTAGCTCATTTCTTGGTTTCAAAAGGTGAATGGCATTTATATATTCTTTTTGTAGGTAAAGATGAAGACTAACTGAAGTCCTTGGACTATGTGAAATGTATTTTCTCATTAAAGCGTTTGCTATGATTTGTACTTTTTAAAAAGATTTTATGTGGTGTGTACGTGTGTATGTGTGCATGCGCATACATGTAGGTCAGAGAACAACTTTTCAGGAGTCAGTTCTCACATTCCACCTGGTTGAGGTAGGTTCTCTCTTACAATTTCTGCTGTGGTTCAGCATATGCAAGCTTCCAGACCATTATCCTGCCTCCACTTGCCATTTCTGATGGGGATCTGCTAGGACTGCAGATCACCAGCTTTGTATGCAGGTACTGGGGATTGGACTCAGGTCATCAGGATTGTGATTTTGCCCACCGAGTCATTTATGTGGCCATCCGATTGTTTCTTTCTTTCTTCTTTTAAAAAGTAGTTTGTGAAAGCATCTAGTAGGACTTAAAAAGCTATTCCAAGGCTGCCATGCTGTCAGCATACAAGGTATAGACTGCCATCTTCTTAAGATGGCCCTTCCCGGGTAGTGGAAGTCCTGTTTGATACCAGAGTCACAATGAAGACTGTCAAGCTTCTATTGTCCACTCCCACTATTAGGCACATGGGGTCCTTAAACAACTGTGGACAGCAGACTGATGCTAGTGTACCTGCAGGGACCTGAGGACCCCTGATGTACTACACAGATATAGGCCGCATTTATGGGTCCTAACAGAAGGCAGGATGCTGACATCCGTGATGCTCTATACCTGGACAAATTTTCCACCCTGCATTGTGGTCCTCAGGTTCTTGAGATAAATGCTGAAAATATTTGGAAGAATGTCTAACAAATTCCCAAAGTATTCCAGAAACACCTGTTTTGGATTCAGAACTCCAGAAAGGGGATTTCACCAAATAAAAGTGTGGTCCCCTTTAACTCTTATGTCCTGTGTGAACTCAAACTACCCTACAGATTCAGTTGAAAGTCTAGCTAATACAGCTGGAGTTAAAAGCCATGACAGGAGATGCTATGGGAAGAAGGCTGGAGATAGTGATAGGGCAAATGCACTGGAGGCTTCTGTGGTCCCAGGCCTGGTCTAGTTGTTGACATGAGTGGTTAACGGCATGTGTTCGTATTATGATAATCCACCATGCAATCTGTGAACTTTCCTCTACACCTGTGATAGATAGTTCAATAAAAATGTAACTTATAAATCTTAATTCTGTAAGCATTCTTTCAATTCAGCCCCACTATTTTCTTTATTCATAGATGGGAGAACTGATACTCAGAGGCAGCCTGAAGAACTCAGTTTTCTCTGTAAACACAATGAGTGGCAATGGATAGTGTAATGGGAATAGACATTTCTTTAGGGCAACTGCCATGTTTCTGTGTGCTCCAGAACCTGATGTAATGCTGTGTGTACCGAGAGGGTGCCATACGTGATCTAATGATCGGGGGTCTTTTAGGACAGCTGAAGGAACTGATGTGTGAGGTGCTAAATCCTCCGACCTACTTGGCTTATTTAGGCAGAACTGTAAGAAGGATGCAGGTGCACGTCAATCTGTCTGTGGTCTTTGTCTGGAAGTACAGCTGCCAGCAGTCTGAAGAAACAGGCCCCAACAAGAGTAAACCAGAGGCAGGCTTTCTCAGGAGGTGATGTGGTGGCCACAGAGTAGGAGAACAGCCTTTCAACTCTCAGCCTGGTTACTGCCGGAGATTCTTTCTCAAGGACAGTCATTGCTTAGTAGGAATTACTGGCCTCAGAAGAAGGGGTGTCCAGCTTGGCTGACCTCTGAGTGACAGCTACCAAGTCCATCTAGTATGTGACAAAGAGGGTTGAACCTCTACGGGGGTTGCTGGCCTTCTTTACTGGCTATGTGGCAGTCGAACCTTTGACTCTTGAAGACTCTTTTCCTCAACCTCTGCTCTGTGAAGACACAGCATTCTCTTGTGCATTCTCTCCTGCTCTTCCACTACCACCAGCTGACCTCCACATGGACCAAGTGGTGGGTGCTTAGGAACCTAGAAGTCGATGGTTCTTGAATCTATGACTAGCCCTGCCCCAGCAAGAGAATAATGTTCTAATTACCAATGCGGTCACCATATCTCTCTCTTTTCTCTGCAGTGAAACCTTAAAGCATGGATGTAGAGGGGTGACAGAGAGTATGTGAACAAGATTTTCAAGTTCTTAGCCATGAAAACATGGTTCTGAGCAGGATGCTAGGCCGAGAACAATTAGTTCCAGCAACCAAATCCTGAAATCCATGAAACTGTGATGTCTCCCTCCAGGACCTTGTGTTTGCTCTTGGTAGGGATTAGAATCAAATCTCAGAGCTGATAAGATGGCTTTTCAGGTAAGGCACCTACTCACAAACGTAGTGATCTAAGTTCTGTCTCTAGAAGTCCACATGGTGGAAAGAGAAAACTGACTTTTGAAAGTTTTCCTCTGACCTCCATCCATGTGCCATTGATTGTGCATCTTTCTCAGTAAATAAATGAGTAAGTAAGTAAATAAATAAAAGTAAATCTCAGAGGCAAATGTCCTAAGTCTCTACTTTTGCTTTCTAGAGGTAACCGAAGTGAGTCGACCATTTTCACCATGTTTGGATGAAACTATAGAATCATGTGTCTCTACATATCTACCACCATCTTCTTCTCTCTGATTCCTGGAGTCTTAAACTTTGCACTGATACTCTATACTCTGCAGGTTCTTCCAGGGCACACATGCTGGCCCGGGAGAAGGACTCTTTGGTGTTTGCCGCTGGCTTCTTTCCTTTTAAATTTCTGCATGTGGTGAGACACAGTACCTGCTTTGTGCTTAATAATCATCTCTCCTCCTCTAATCATTTGTTATCTGACTTCATTAGGTGAACAATTGACATTGATCCCCAGCAATTAGAGATTTATGACTGTGTTTCTTTCTCCCAAACAGCATACACCCTTTCAGGACAGGGAGCTATATGTGTCAAAGTTGCACATATAAAAAGACAGCTCATTTCAAATAGTACAATGAATTAGATTCCCTTGAGTGACCCTCCTGATTGAAATAATTTTCTAAAATTATAAGTTTCTCACTAGACTGGCATTGAGAAAAATCTGTAGAATGAAAACTGAAGTGAGCCTGTAGTCCCAGCTACTCAAGCAGAAGATGGCAGTTTGAGCAACTTAAGGTGGGACTGGGTCAAAAAAACCAAAAAGGACTAGTGGAATGACTCAGTGGTAGAATGCTTGTCTAATGTACATAAGACTAGGGGTTCAGTCCTCCCATGGTTTGAATGTGAGTTGTCCCCATAGGCTTATTTGTTTGAATCCTTAGTTGATGTTTGGGAAGATGGAGCTTTGCCAGAGGAACATGGTGGTGGTGGGGTTTTGAGGTTAGTCCCATACTACTTCTGGAAGAGGTTTGCACATTGCTTTCTTGCCTTCCATGATGTCTTCATGACCTAAGTCATCTCCAGCATCTATTTCCTGCCCATTTCTTTCCCACCATTATAGACCGTATCTCCTCTCTGGAACCAAAAGCCAAATAAATCTCCTTTCTCCCCTTAAGTTGCTTGACTTGGAGCATTGTCTCACAGCAGCACAGAGAGTAACTGGTACAAGTCATTCATACTGTAAAACACATAATAAATAAATCATAAAAGTGAAAGTAAGAACTGGGGTTGGTAAGTAGACCAAAGCTTACCTTCGACCTTAGAGTTTGTGTAGATTCCTGGGAACCTTGAGCCTTCATTTTGATGACTTCACAGGGCAGAGGGACAGGAGATAACGTCAAAGAATCATCCTGTATAAAGGGGACCTTGGAAGTATATATACCAGGACTGCGTAAGGAAAAATAAGCCTCCACAGAAATGGGTAAAGTGGGACTTGACCATTCTAGGTGGTGAGAAAAATATTATCATCTTAGAATTCATAATCGAAACTCAGTGGTTCTCTGGATCTGAGGTCTAAATTCATATGTTGTGTGAGCTTAAAAACTTCAAGCATAACATGTAATTAAAGTGATCCCAGAAGCCAGCCCTGATGGTATAGGCCTGTAACTCAGCTCCTTTGGAAGCTAAAACAGAAGGATTGAAAACTGAAGAGCAGTCTTGGCTATGGAGTGAGTTTAAAGCCAGCCTAAGCAATTGAGTGAGGCCTTGCTTTAAAATAAAAAGTGTTATCACACTGCTCAATATGGTTGTTTGATGATAGTTTAGAAAGTAAAGGTACTTACTACCAAGCCTAATATCTTGAGTTCAATCCCTAGGACCCAAATGACTCCCACAAGTTACCCTCTCCCTTAATACATGTGCCATGGTAAACGCATGGTCACATATATATATATAGTCAAAATAATAAGTAAATAAGTAAATAAATAAATGTTATAAGAAAAAAGAGACTTGGGCCTGGAGAGATGGCTCAGGAATTAAGCCTTTACCTCACAAGCAGAAGGACCTGTGTTCAGATCCCAGATCCCACGTAAAAAAAAAAAAAAAAAAAAAAACAAACAAACACCAGATGGAAATAGTAGTGACCTGAATTTCTGGTCCTGGAAGGAAAAGCCTGGGAAACTCCAGAGCAAAGCAATAAGAAGGAAAAGCAATCCAGGATGACCCCCAATGTCACCCTTGGGTCTCCACAAGCGCATACAGTGCCCTCTTCTACATGTATCTGCACACATATCAGACACATGTACACACGCACAGCAATAGAGTCAAAAGAAAACAGGAGAGGGGATTTGAGATAGCTCAGTGGTAGAGTGTTTGCCCAGTATTCACAAAGCCCTGAGTTCCTCCCCACCCCTCCAAAAAAGAAAAATGCAAATGTGTAAATAGTGTTTCAGTGTTAGTTCTGGCAAAATCTAACAGAACTCTCTGGAGGAATTCTCAGCCCCATCCCCATTCTCAAACCCTGGTCATTGATGAAATTTTAATTCCCACTCAAAGTCATAAAATATACATGGAAATAAAACACATTAAGGATCATCAGTAGTAAATTCAAGATCTTTAGACTTTAAGATTTACAGATACAATATAAAATAAATTTAATAGGTTTAAAGAACTAAAAGAGAAGCTTGAAAGATAATCAGGCAAGAAGAAACTATAAATAGCTATGAAAAACTGGAAAGGAACCAAAAAGAATTCCTAGAAATAAAAGATTCTGTACCAAATATTAAAAGTCTTTGGGTACATTAAGTATCAGACTGGATATTGGATATTTGGAACATAGGTCAGAAAGATAAAGACATGAAAATGTGAAAGGTTAAAGGATGTGAAGAAGAGTGAGAATTTGAATTGTGTCCAGTTAGATTTGAACTGTAGAAGGAAAGGGAAGGAGGAGGAAATGGTCAAAGAGACAGTGGGTGAGGTATTTCCAGAACAGGGAAACATTAATCTTTAGTATCAAAAAGTCCAGGAGATATTAAGTGACAAATTTTTTGTGTGTTTTCTTTTTGCCTGTCCGTGTGGGGAGTGGGTGGGGTGTGTTCATGAAGGTGGTTGTGTGTGTGTGTTTGTGGATGTATGTACAGGAAGGCCCTTGAGTGTGTGTGCCTGTGGAAGCCCAAGGGTGACAGAAAGAATCATCCATTCTTCTTCATTGCTTTGCCCTGAGGTTTCCCAGGTTCTGCCTTCCAGGGCCAAAAATGCAGACTGCCACCATATCTGCTGGCATTTTTATGTGGGAGCTGGGGGTCTGAACTCAGGTCCTTTTGTTTTTGAGACAAAACCTTTAGCCACTGAATCATCTCCCCAACCACAAGAAGATAAAAATTGTTAGATAAAGGTTGCATGTATAGGCTGGTGAGCTAGCTCAGGGGGTAAGGTGTCTGCTTGCAAGCCTGGAGGCCTGAGTTCAATCCCAGGAAGCCCACATGATATCTATGTCCCTCTCTCTTCTCTCATAAATAAATACTTTTAAAGAAGTCCTTATCTAGGGGGCTGGAGAGGTGGCTTAGGGGTTAAGCCTCTACCTTGAAGCCAGAAGGTCCTGAGTTCAGATCCTAGACCCCATGTATACACGCAGGGCGGAAGTGGGGACGGCCTGCGTTTCTGGTCCTGGTAGGGCGGAGCCTGTGAATCCCTGGGGCAGAGTAAACGAGGAGATAGAGACGGTCCATGGTGGTTCCCGAATTCTCCCGTGGTTCTACACACACACACACACACACACACACACACACACACACGCACAATTGAATAAATAAAAAAATTTTTTAAAAAAAGTTCATATCTAACCACTAAAAGGCAAAGTGAAGACTATGAGGACTGTGGAGGAAAAAGGTTGCTTGCCAATGGAACCAACTAGGCTGATGATGAATTCTTAGAAGTAGGTGAAAAACCAGGACAAAGCACTTAATAAGGTTTTCACAATAAATCAAAATATGCCGGTAACTTCAGTAAGCTGTGATTCAGTAAATGGTCTAGCAAAAGATGAAGATTGATTGAGTTTTTGAAATTCCAAATACATGCTAAGAGTCAATCAGGAAGCTGATAGAATTATAAATTTGTATGCATTCAGTAAGAGCCTGAGAAGTACACAGCAAAATAGGAGGGTAAGGTGAAACATTCACTATTGCAGTGAGAAATGTTATAATACACAGGTCTAGGCTAATACAGATGAAGTGAACAAAAAATCCATGAGGAAGAAGACGTTTAACATCAGTACAGAAAAAATAACTTAAGGTCACAGAGGATATCATGGCAGGTAGAGAGAACTGGAGAAGAAAGTCTCTGTTCAATTTCATAAGATTAGTATAACCTTGATGCAAAAACAGACAGCAACAATTTTAGGAAGGAAAACAAGGAGGTAATCTGACTCATTGATATAGAAAGAAAAATCTAAAGCAAAACTAGCAAACTAAATCCAGCTGAGTAAAACATTAACAGATTCAGAAAGGACAAAAAAAAAATCACATGACTGTCTGAAAGCCATCTTCAAAAGTGTTCTATGAAGTGCAACATTAGTTTTTGGTTTTTATAAAAATCTGTAAAATTAGGGTGGGAAAAAGCCTCAGCGGTTTAAGAGCTTGCTGCACAAATAGAAGCATTGAAATTTTGGCCCCTGGATCCCACATAAAATGCTGGGGTAGACATGGTAACCCACCAGTGATTCCTGCTTTAGAAGGCATAGACCAATCCCTACAGCAAGCTGGCTAGCTACATAACCACACAAGCAAGCTTTGGATTTGATTAGAAACCCAGCCTCAAAACAATAAGGTAGAAAAGCAATTCAGGAAGATTTCTATTATCAATTTCAAGCTTCTACATACAAGCATATACATGTGCACACACACATGTACTACCCTCTGCAGACAGAAACACCCCCCCATATGCACGTGCACACGAAAATCAAGAAAATGATCGAACAAACAAAAATCTGCAAACTTGATATGGATAGGAGCTAGTATAATTTGTTTTTTTTTTTTAAGTGTGTGTGGAGGGGGGCGGAGGGCACTGTGTGTCCCTGTGGAGGGGCCAAGGGTGACTTTGGGAATCCTCTTGGATTGCTTCTACGTCCTTCTGGCTATGCTCTGGGATTTCCCAGGCTCCACCTACCGGAGTTGGAAGTGCAGGCCTCAGTCATTTCCACCTGGTGTTTTTTTCGTGGGACTTGAGATCTGAACTCAGGACCTTCTGCTTTCAAGACAGACTCTTAACCCCTGAGGCATCTCTCCAACTCCTAATTTGATTTTTTAAAAGTAGGTAAAAAGCTTATTGAATAATGAAGTTTTGAAATATTCCTATTAAGCTGTAGAAAGAGATAAGGATGCCTCTTATTAGGGGTCCTAGTCAACATTATGCTGAAAGTACTCTGCTGATATAAGTCAAGAAACAGAAATGAAGGCCAACAATATGACTCAGTGGGTAAAAGTACTTGCTATGACTGTGTATATTGTATTAACCATTAGTTCACACTGAAGTTGGACTCTCATTCAGAGCCCCTGGCTTTGCTTTCTTCCCTATCTAAAAATGAAAGACTTGGTTTGTGCAATCCACATTTCATACATTAGCATCTAAAGCAAATAAGCAAATATTAATTTAGCAGCAGAATAAGTAAAGAAGCAAAGGAGAATAGATAAATCTCTTACAGGAAAGTCCAAGTAATTTGTACAGACACTGCTCCCTCGAGCAGACAGAGCAAAGCTCTCTGCTCATTAAGTGTAGTGTGCATTTTGTGATTCCCTTCCAAGTACAGTGTAGAAAGAGTGAAATGGAACTTTACTGTGGAGAAATCTGACAAATACCCCCTCAGGCAAGTGACCTCATAGAGGTAGAAAAAAACCAACTAGCTCTTGAGAGGCTGAAGCAGGAGGATTGTGAATTTGTGGTCAGACAGGGCTATATATCAATAGCTAATAAATACATACGTGTGTAAATATATGCATACATGTGTAGATATATACATACATGGACACATACATGCATAAATACATGTATGAAAGTATTGATAAATAACGTGAATTAAGCCCTTACAGAGTTGCTGAAGTATAAGAAGTTATTATTACTTTGTTTTTTAGACTGTATTTATTATTATTTATTTATTTACTTATTTATTTATTCATTTATTGTGTGTGTGTGTGTGTGTGTGTGTGTGTGTGTATCAGAGGGCACTGTGTGTCCCTGTGGAGGAGGGCCAAGGATGACTTCCAGAATCATCCTGGATTGCTTCTACTTCTTTTTTGCTTAGGATTTTCCTGGCTCCACCTGCCAGGGCCCAAAGCACAGGCAGTCATGTCTTCCTGTTTTTTTGTTTTTGTTTTTGTTTTTTTTTTATGTGGGACCCAGAACTCGAACTCAGGACCTTTGTGAAGAAGAGTCTTAGCCCCTGAGCCATCTGTCCAGCTCACTTTTTTTTTCTTACTTATTACTAACTTATTTGGGAAGTTGACCGCAACATCATAGTGAAGTAATTTCTTATGAACTTTCCTAATTCAGAAATTCTCCTTTTCCCAAATTTCTTCCCCTCCTACTTTCACTTCTGCTGTTTTAAGTCAGCATGAGATTCCAGGAAATTAATTGAAGCTGTCCCCAGGCTGGGGAGGAGTTATCCCTGGTCTAGAACCTTCTAACCATTTCTCAGTAAGTCCTCACAGTAAAACATTTCTCTGCTAGTCTTGGGACTCTTCTTGATTTCAATTCCTTTTACCAGACTCCTGCCCATTCACTCACATAAATAAGGAATACGTCATCTTTAGCTTTGCCATGATAGCAGCTGGGAACACTCCTCTTATCCCCATGAAAAAAAAATCTCCATTTGCTTGTCCCTCCCTTCTTTCCCTCACTTGCTCCTACTGATTTTGAAGCTTTTTAGTAAGTAATTAAAAAAAAAAGCCAATGGTCATAAGGCAGATTGGCAATAAAACATTTAAAACTTACCAAAACAATCATATATATGAATAACCTTCATAAACCTTGGAAATGACTGTTCACTATCAGGGCATGTTTTATGATTCAAAATAAAAATCATGTGAAAAAGGAAAGTATTCTCCCATCTGGTAGTTAAAGTCTGCAGTTTTGTGTTAGAATGTTATTCTGCTAGTATACAGACACCTAGAAGACACAAACAGTTTGAGAAGGGGAACACTTCAGATCTGGGTTATCCAAACTGTGTTCTGCTGTAAGCATCTGGTAGTAGCCAGCATGGTCTGGATTGGACTGGCTGCTTCCTACCTCCCAGATCTCAGCAGACAGGCACAACCCCCCTCCCAGCCACAGCACCTTGGCACCCAGGTGGGATGCCTTTCCTAGACCCTCACAGAGCTGGCTTCCTTTCGTCATGCAGGTTTCACTCTGGTCCCCAGAGAGAGGGTCCCCCACCACCACACTGCTCTTTGTGTCAATCTGTAATACCATCTGAAGTTGTAAGCTTCACTTGTGAATTATCTACTCTTCTGATCACAGTATGATCAGAAGTATGATATAACTATCCAGATCCTTGGCAACTCTGGTGCTCGGAAACTGCCTTTCCGGTACATGGTAGGAACTCAATAAAAGTGTGAATAAGAGAAGCAACATTAAATAGAGTTCTTTCTTCACTGCAGGGCTTTTGAGGGTCTTTCATGCATGAATTCTCTGGAATTCTTCAGCCAAGAGAAACAAGTAGTATGTGGTGTTTCAAAACTGTTACCAATATTCCCTTGACATCCAGTGGAATTTTTTTTCACATTGCTCATACTTTTGGAGCCACTACCTTAGGCTTTACAAGTGACCTGTAGGTAAATGAATTTGAGATGCTGTCTGGAAGTGAGAGTAGAGGAGAAGCACGAGACTCCCTGAGGTTCCTCAAGGCTGTAAATAGAGTGACGGAGCATTGATCACCGAAATAGAGATGGAAATTACCCAGAAGCATGCGGAAATGGATGGAGATGGAAACTTCTGCCCAAGTAATCTCCGAATCCAGATGAGCAATTTCTTTTAGGATATGTCTTTGAATCAAGGTCATTCTCAGCTCACTTGTTCCTTGCAGGCTCATTTGCTTCTTCTGAGGCTTTCTAGAGTGCCACATCATCTACAGGGACACTGCCCCAGCCCTGTTCCCTGGAGGCTTGCTTTATACACAGAAAAGTGTTAGGGCTGGAGATGCAGTTCAGGGGTTAGAACCTTTGCCTCACAAGCAAAGGGATTTGAGTTCAGATCCCAGATCCCACGTAAAAATACTGGGTGGATATGGTGGTGGTCTGCAATTCTGGCCCTATACGGTGGAGCCTAGGAACCCCCACAGCAAAGTGCTAAAGAGGAAGAGCAATCCAAAATGATTCCTGGTGTCACCCTTGGACCTCCAAAGGTACATACACTCAAGTGCCTTCTTCTACACACACACACACACACACACACACACACACACACACACACACACACACACACACACCCCTTCAATAAATGTTCCAAAGTACATCCTAACAGGTAAATTAGAATGTAATTAGTCAGGTTGTTATTTTGTAACTAGCAAGGGTCCCTGTGCCCACAACACTGAGGCTGTCCCCTAGCTGAATGACTCAGTAATTGTCTCTTGCAGCATCCACTAAGGACCACAGCCCAGGCAGGTGGGGAAATTGCTAAGGAGTATGCTCTGTCCACTTGCCTTTTGCCAGCAGTGATAGTGACAGGATTCTGGAAATGTCTTCCTGTTTTTTTTTTTTTTTTTAGCTGCCGTCATCTGGGCAAGAGAACTATGAACTGGGGAAGGAGACAGGTATAGTGGCGGAGGAAGAGAAGCAACTGCTGTCTGGGGAATTAAAGTTACACTCCATCGCTGTCTTGGATGAACTATGAGCAAGTTCAATGATTTACTTGAAAATGACTTTGCTAAATGCTTCTAAATTGGCTTAACAGTTCATAGGAAAGAAAAATGATCTTTGCAGAAATAAGGCCGCCGATTAAATCGCATGCTAGCTGCAGAGGTGTTATGATTGAGTTTAAAATGCAGGCACTAGAAAAGTTTTTTTTTTTTTGTAACAAACTGTCAACAATGAGCAGTGTTGGACTCGATGTGGGCGAGGAACACACAGAAGGGGTTTTTCTCTTCCATCCTGCTTTCTGCTTTGTTTCGGGTTTCATCATATATGCATATTATTCTTTTTAAAAATGCATGTTAGTGCACCTGAAAGATGAACTTCTTTTATGGGGCCACCCATCTTTATGTTAGTACCTGGGTCTGGAGAGGGACGAGAAGAAGCTAGAACCATGGAGATGCAGACTAGAATGGGGGATCAAAACTCTCACAAGAGAAGCTGTGAGTGTGGGCCTGAGTCACTGGACTTGGGGTTGCTTGCCTTCCCCATGTTGAACCCTTGGGGTCCGGGAAGGATATCACACTTTGCTATTAAGGAAAGAGAACAACGGTAGTAGAACCACTGTGCTTACTCCTCAGTTGGCAGAGGAGTAAAAAGAAAATCTGGTAAATTATTGAAGTGCTTGATTTTCCAAGTAGAAGAAGACAGGACTCCTCATTTCTTCTGAAACTTATGAGCAGAACAGAGAGTATCTTGGTTTTATCAGCCTAGCACTGACAACATTCCTGCATCTTCCAGAATTTGTTCTTCCTGGTCTGTTTTACTTTTGCCTGCCCTATAAGAGAGGGCATGACTAGTGGGCGTACACTATTAAGGATGGATGCTCCAGTTTATTTCTTTCATGAACAGATCATGTGCTTTGTCAGGGTGTAGAACATCAGTTCTTGTCCTCTGCAGTAGTAAACACGTACATAGTCTGAAAATGTTCCAAAGAAACTTCTAAGAAAAGACTAAAGAGATTGAAAAAGAGAGGAAGAGGAAGAGGAGAAAGAAGTTTATTATTTTATTATTGCTATTATTATTTAAGTACTTGCATTGTCAATATCTGTATAGACATGTGATGCTTCCAATTAGGTGACTTCTCAGGTGATCATCATAAGACTCTGCAGCCAGGGCCCGGGAGATGGTTCGGTGGGTAAAGTGCACAGCCTGAGCCCAGCCCCCACATAGAACCAGGCATGTATGTGCATCTGTGGTTCTAGCAGGTGTTCACACAGCAAGCTCCAGGGTCAGTGAAGGCCTGTCTCCATGCCTGCTGCTCCTGGCCCCCCCCCACTCTCTGCTGACTGCAGCTCCCGATGGCGCCCTGTTCTCCACGCGTCTCTAGCTCGCACTGGGCTCTGGTTAGCTCTGCTTTCCTTATCATATACACAGCAATACACAATGCATGCATCCATGCACACAACTTTATAATCCCTTTTTCTTCTTCCTCCCTCTCTCTTCCTTCTTTTCTCTCTCCTCCTATGCCTCACTCTCTCTCTCTCTCTTTTTCAAGTACCTATTTAATGAATGACATTGGTGTAACTATACGCACAAGCCACATGCTCCTAGCCTCCAAGAGCTTCTTTTTTTTAACTTTATTTATTTGCGTGCATGTGCGTGTGTGTGTGTGTGCATGTGTGTGTGCACACATGCATGCATCAGAGGGCACTGTATGTTCCTGTGAAGGACCAAGGGTGACTTCGGGAATCATCCTGAATTGCTTCTTCCTCCTTTTTGTTTCACTCTGGGATTTCCCAGGCTCTGGGATTTCACCAGGGTCATAAGTACAGGCTGCCGCCATTTCTGCCTGGCATGAGACCTGGGATCTGAACTCAGGACCTTCCGCTTGTGAGGCACAGTCTTAACCCCTGAGCCATCTTTCCAGTCCTCCAAGAGCTTCTTAACAAAATTAGCAATCTAATGAAGCGTCTATGACACACTGAGACAGCTGCCACTTCAGAGCAAACAGATAAGAAGGTTTTGCAGCAAGAGGAATATCAGACCCAAGCTAAGCAGGACTTCAGTGTGGTATCATAAATCTATGTCGCCACGAGCCCTTCCACAGCACAGCACTGGACCAGTTGGTGGAGCAAGGTAGAGAGACCTGAAGCTCGAGAAGGCTCAACATTCCACTTCTGCCTTCTGGGGAAGGGGGCCCACAGGAAGGAAGGTGGGTTCCCCGAGAGAACATTGGGAGACTGGCAGCTGGTCGGCAGGGAAGCTTGGATCTCATCTTCAGATTCTGCTTGCAGTGCAGGCGGGTTGGAAAGCAGATTTTGCCCCGAGCTTGCAGGTGAGAAGCCCACCTGCAGGAAGCTGACTTTACCCTCGTTAAGATGTTACACAAAAGACCTGGACAGCCCCCTCGGACTTCTGAGGGCTACAGAGTAGTGAGATGGCCAGGGGGTTTATTCCCAGCACGTGGCAGAAAACCCCCTCTCCAGAGGGAAGAGCATGGAGGGGTGATGTGTAGCACCAGAGATCTCTGGAGAGGAGGCAAGTGATCAGTGACTTAGGGTGCATGAGTGCAAAGGGAGTGGCGTAGGTAGTCTACAAAGTCGAGTTTGAGGCCGAGTGGGAAGGCCATCGATTTTTTCATGCATATCAAAGACTTTGCCCTTGATTCTTTTTGCTTGCTTGCTTTTGTTTGTTTTTGAGATGGTGTTTCACGAAGCCCAGGTTGGCCTTCAACTTCTACTCGTTCTGTAGTCAAGGATAACATTCAACTTCTGACCCTCCTGCCTCAGCTTCCCAAGTGCTAAGATTGCAGGGGGTGGGCACCACCACACCAAACTGGACTTTATTGTTGAGTACCACGTTCTAGGTCCTCTGTCCTCCTAGCAGTTACATCATTTCCTGCCTGGCAGGGAAATGGTTCTCTTATTTCATTAATGTCTGGAATGTTCATGTAGCTTTTCGAGCATCTTTTCTTTTCTCTCTAATATTCCAGCTCCTGCCTTTGGGTAGAAAGATGCCCAGGATTCCTGATGATGTGGCAAGACATAGCTGTGGTAGGAGCACATAGCTGTGTGACCATGGCCTTGCCAATATCTGTAGCCCAACTCCCACCAGATCCTTACAAAGGGATGGCCAGGCCAATGCGAGTGTGTGGAATCAGCTCTCTGGATGGGAGGGCAGTGCGGAACACAGCCTGGGCACCCAGTTAGGCAGGAGGGATGATGAAGCTCTAAGTACCAGCCCAGAGATCCTCTTGGCCCAGAGATGTGCGCCTGGGGAAGATGATTAGACTCTAGAGGGAAGTAGAACTCATCCCAGAGAGTTATTTATTTTTAATTTTTTAAATTTTATTCATTCAGAGAGTGTGTGTGTGTGTGTGTGTGTGTGTGTGTGTATGTGTCAGAGGGCACTGTGTGTCCCTTTGGAGGACCAAGGGTGACTTTGGGAATCATCTTGGATTGCTTCTACCTCCTTCTTGTTACGCTCTGGCATTTCCCAGGCTCCGCCCACCAGGACCAGAAGCGCAGGCCCGCTGCGGTTTCCTCCTGGCGTTTTTACGTGGGACCTGGGATCTGAGCTGAGGACCTTCTGCTTGCGAGCTGTGTCTTCCTGAGTCATCTCTCCAGCCCATCCCAGAGAGTTTAAATGAAGAGACATTGTGAAGAAAGATCAACGGACAAAGTGTGGGGGGGGGCAGGATAGAGAGGAAAGTGGAGTGTGGGAGTGATGTGACAGCTTTGCCATCTTGACCAGGATGGCCTGGGGGCTGAGGAAAGAAGAGACAACCAGAGCCGAGGGAGCTGGGAGCGTCCGGCACAGGGCATTAGCAGGAGCTGCGGCCACAACAGCAGGGAACAGCCCCAGAGCCCGGAGGAGCAGAGATTCCTCTCTCTCTCTCTCCTCTCTCTCTCTCTCTTTCTGTTTCTCTCTCTCTCTTCTCCCCCTCTCCTCAGATCCCATGCAGGTGCCTTCTCTGTCAGACCTCCCCCAGCCATTCGTGGAGAGCCCCCAACAGAGGGAGACTAGGACACTGACATAGAGGTGAAGTGCGAGTCAGGACTGAAAAATAGCTACTAGTTCATGGTGACCAAGAGGCTCGTTCACTTTACTGTGGTGGGGACTTCGCCTTGACTTGGCCATGTGTGGACTCAACCAGGACCTGGAACCTTCCCCATGGCTGGAAGAGGAATCTAGAACAAGGAAGAGACAGTCTAGAGCAGGCAGAGGTTTCCATAACAACGAGGTTCACCTCCTGGCCTTCCCAGCTGAGGACCCTCTCTGAGTACTGTCACCTCCCAGAGGGGGGAAATGAACTTAGGGGAACTGTGTGTCATTGTGGAAGCATCTAGCCCAAGAACATTAGGGGCTTCCCAGAGATCCGACCCTGAACTATTTAGGGTCTATACACTCAGCATGGTGGGAAACCATGTCTGGAACTGTGGGCTGCCTGGTTACTTCTGCCAGGGCTGTGAGGCTAGTTTCGGAGGGAGAGGGGCAGGAAAGCGATTGCAGGGGGGGAAGGATGTGGCCGAGCCCTTCTCTAGGAGCACAGCCTGTTATCTTTCGGGTCAAGAAAATTATAGGGGATCGATAAATTTACTAGAACAGCAAGAATCACACTGGTTTGTTCAGTTTTAAATAAGGACATTCTTCTCCCGAAATATCCTCCTTAGCCTTAGGAGGATCCTAGGCAAGTTTTGGAGCAACCAGACACTTAGAGGCTGACTCTGGGCAAAAACTATAATGAGTGTTGTTAGGACAAATGGAGTCCTTGAGTGAGGCTAATCCCACTACACCCCTCTGAGACACCCCTACTTCCCAATACTGTCACCTCTCCACTTTTTGGTTCAGGAAAAAAAAAAGTAGTTTTCTTTCTCATCAGTGGCCCAAGTCTACAGCCAGTTCAATCTTGGGTTCAGTGGGGTGAGGTTTCCCCAGCCCTGTGGGACTCTAAGGGCACATGTCCTTTGGCTGAAGGCATCGCCCCTCCAATCTGTGTGGCCTGGCTCAGGACACTGGCCCCTCGCCTTCAATCCCACCCGCCTGGCAAGGGCGATTCTTCTCAGACCCAGCTTGTTTACTCTACCCTGTGGCCTAAACTCCCTCTTGACCTAGAAGAAGCCCCCGCAGCAGAGATTGGGCTCCAGCGTTGCACAATCAGCTTCTCCCTCAGGGAGGCCAGGCCAGGATGGGGGCTGCAGTCCCAGGTCAACGTGGCCAGTATGTGTGGTGGGAGGGCACTGAACCCAAGACCCTTCTGCCCTGTCTGTGGCCTTCATAAACCCACAGGGGAGGCAGACACGGAGGCCTGTGATCCAGGCTGCTCAGACCCTCCATAGCTTCCCAAGGACTTGTGGAGCTGTGAGTGTGGTAAGCTCATAGAGAGTCTATGCACACATTTGTGTGGTAGTCAGGAAAAGATTGGTATGGGGAGGAGATGGCCCAAGTTCGAATGAGCAGCCACTATCTACCTCCTGCCCCTGGTTTAACATCTAGAGATAAACTACCAGTCTGACTTAAGAGTTTATTTGTGTCACAGTCAACAAGAGAGACCATTGTAAGCAAGTGACCCAAAGTTTGGGATTTGTGCCAGATGTCGGTACCCCCACCCTTGCCCTAACCTCAGGCCTCAAAGTGTCCCTGGAACAATTCTTCCTCCCAAAGGCACCAGGTGCAGGAGAGCTTCCTATCTATCAACAATCAGCTTGAGACTTTTTAAAAACTCACTCCAGTAGGTTCAAGTCTGCCCCCAACACACACACACACACACACACACACACACCCCAAGTGCAATTACACAGCTCACCTGCCATGATTGTAATCAGTAATCGGGCCAATTACTCTAACTGCCGGTGCGGGGAGGAAGGACCCGCCCACACGTGCTTCCGAGAGACTTCCTTTCAGAGCTGTTTGCCTACGCGAGTGGCGCCGCTACCGACTCCTTGGGAGAACTTTGTGCACCCGCTGTTCCTGATGACTCTGCTTTCCAACCTCAACCTGAGGAGACAGAGTCATGGCAAGTCAAGGGGGGCAGAGAGCAGCTGGGCATCTCCAAGAGGACACAGACCCCTCTCAAGGGCTGTTCTCAGCCAAGCAGCAGGCGACATGAGTGATGTCCGTGTGGCCATGGAAAGATCTGGTTTCTGTTCCAAGAAGATCTAAGACCCAGAGGAGTCAAGGATCCTTGAGTTCAGCCATTGGGGAGGAATGTGGCTCCTAGGCCAGTGCACCAACTGCCTTCATCCCACAGTACTGCCTGCATCTAGCATGGTCCATTTGTGCCGGTCTTGACCGGCTAATGAGGCCTGGTTTGTTTACACCCGGGCATGCTTGGAGGTGAGCCAAAATAAAGGAGCGAGACACCTTGAAAGAAGATGTACCTAGTGCCTGTTTCAGATGGGGAAGTCTCAAGATCCCCCAGCCCAGCATCAGCCCCTGTGGACCTCTTAGCTTAAGCACTAGAAGGGGTTTCATAGATGTACCCACCCACATGCTTCCTGCCTTTCACCCTATCCTTCAGGAGTGAAAGCTAGAACAATTGGCCACAGGACTTTGTAAAGAAACAATCTCAACGTATCACTTTGGGTCATTGGTTCTCAAGGACATATTAGTTTCATTGGGACTGTTTGATTTCTGGGCATATATTACAGTTTCAGCCAGTCCACTTGTTAACAAGAAATCTGGTCCCTTCTTGTAAACTTTCCACCATCAGGAAGAGTTTACAGGAATGGGGCCCATCTCAGCCCCTGAGGGTCTCCCATGAGCTGATCATCAGAGGTTGCAAGTTCAGAGAAGGCTGGGAAAGATGGTGATGATTCCAATTCTACTCACAAAGTCCCCATCATCGCACCAGGCTAACCATACTGACACCCGTCTCCCTGGTTTCTGCAATGCACCTGACCCTGGATCAGACCGAAGAAGGACTTCTTTAGCTGGGCCAGAGGCAGAGGACCACGACAGGCTGTGAGCTCCTTGTCTCCTGAGACCTGGTGCCCCCTCCATGGTGGACCCATACTGCATTCTCTGCAAACTCCTGAGGTGCATCTGGTGGCAGCACCCTGCCTCCCTCTTTCATAGCTTCGTGCTTCAGACTTTCCCAGGCATGGGCACTTAACACAGCTCCCAACCTTAGCCCAGTAGGCTTGTGATTTTGTGATTTTGTAAATGACGCCCCTTTCCAGTCCAGCTTGGTACATTGTTTTTTGGGTGTTTTTTTGTTTTTGATTTTGCTTTTTGTGTGTGCGTGTGCATGTGCGCATGTGCAAAGCATGTGTTCCTGTGGATGTATAAAGTGACATTGGGAATCATTCTGGATTGTTCTACCTCCTTATTGCTTTGCTGTGGTGTTTCCCAGGCTCTGCCTTCCAGGGCCAAAATTATAAACTGCCTGTTATTTCTGCCTGGCATTTTTACACTGGATCTAGGAATCCGAACTCAGACCTTTTTTCTTACGAGGTAAAGGTTTTAACTCCTGAGCCATCTCCCCAGCCCATGATGCATTGTTTTGCAGTCTAACCTCAGGCTGGGTAGGGAGAGAACAGTGACTCTCTGTGTTGTTAGAAAACACAGGACACAGGATCAAGGAACTGTGAGTACTTCTTTTTTAATTATGTTTTGTTTTTGTCTTTGATACAGAGTCTCCCTATGCACTCCAGGCTGCCTTTGAACTTGCAGTCCTTTGGTCTCAGCCTCTCCGATGATAGGATGACAGGGGTTTATCATTTCTTCTGGTATACAAGTACTTTTTAGATCTTCCTCCACAGCACCCTGTGATCACTTGATCATTCCAGTTGCCTAAGTTTCCTGTTTCCCCCTGTAGCCCAGAAACGAAAATATCTGCTTTGCTACATTACTTATTTGTGTGTGTGTGTGTGTGTGTGTGTGTGTGTGTGTGTGTACATGTGAATGTCAGAGGACAACTTTGTGGATGTCAGCTCTCTACTTCCATCTTATGGGCTTTGAGGATTGACTCAAGTCATCGGGTTTTTATGGCAAGTATCTTCATTGTATTTCATTATCTTCAAAAAAAAAAGCAGAGATATTATTACTAGTAGGATTCTTCAGAGTAAATTTCTTCCTAGTCAGTTCATCTTGAAGACAGTATAGAAATCTGTGGGAGCAAACATGTTTCTCTGTGTGTGTATGTGTGAGACTATAAATAAACGTTAATGAGCTGCATATTAAATTAGAAAAATAGGACATTTAAAGAAAGAAAAAAGTTACAACTGGAAGACTTTGTTCATAGCTTCTTGTGTTTTGTTTCCTGTGATGCACATGTTAAAGAAAATGTTCTTTTAAAAACTTTTTAAAAAGCAAAAAAAGAAAAGCAGGTAAACATATAAAAAGAAAAATTAGCAAATTAGGGAAGAAACAATAACTGACAAACCAATGACTTTCTAAGATAAGCTTATAAAAACATCACGATTCCTCCAAGAAGAAAAATAATTAGAAAGCAGAGATAGAACTCAGAGTCAAGGACAGCTGTGGCATGGACTCCTTGCTCCCCTTCCTGCATCGCCGTCTCTGTCTTTGTAATCAAAGCAAAATATTCTATATTGCTCTTTGTTACTGATGCTGGAAAAAGACTGATGTTCAGGAATATTTTTTAAAAATGACCGGTGGCCGGATGGGTAAAGGCACCTGCACACAAGTCTGGGGACCTGAGTTTGATCCCTGGAAGCCTACGTAGTAGAAGGAGAGAATCAGCTTGCAGAAGTTGTCCACTGACCTCCACACATGTAGCCATGGCACATGCACGTCTGCCCTTTGTGTGCGTGCGTGTGTGCATGTGTGTGCATGCGTGTGTGCCCTTTCTCTCTTTCTGCATCTCTCTCTAATAAATAAAATATTTAAAAAGTGATAGAGTAAATCGAGATTGCTCTTATAATAACATCCTTATTTACCTGAATGAGATTTGCTTGACTAAGAGAGGAAAGAGTTCTATCTGCAGGGTGAAAGCAGTGAGGACTCAGGACACGCAAGGGCACTGTCCCACCCAGGCACATCACTCACCATGATTATTGAGGGCTCAATTAAGGCAAACTCTTCTGATTTTTCACCTCAGCCTACAAAATCAAAGGAGTCAGTCCCAGCTAGGATACACACACAAACACACACACGCACACGCACACGCACATGCACATGCATACACAAAACACACAGGGGCACATGGGTCAGAAGCAAAATCCGGATCACGAAGGGTTGAACAGGGCCATCTGAGAATGGAAACAGCAAGTCTGACGGTTCCAAGATGCTGAAGTCCTGGACTTCCCCAATGCTGCCCTTTTGAAGCCTTTGTAGTTCAGACTCCTATGCTGATTTGGTTCCCTAAGAGAGGTCACTCCTAGTATGAGTTGGTATGTGGGTTGTGTTCCTGACAGAAGGACTTGATGAGTGTGGGTCAAGGAAGCAGAGAGCACCAGGGCACGAGGACACGTGCTGTCTGGCTGGAAAAACAGAGAGGGGAAAATTGCCCATTGCTGAGCTCTACCCTGGGCCAGCCCTGAGCCTGTGGTGAGCAAAAGGGAAAGCCCACACGCTGGAAGAGGAAAGAATGTGTCCCTATGTCCCGGCACAGCTGGGAGCCATGTGGCCTCTCTGGACCAGGGCCAGGAGCACAAGCAGACTAGCAATCAGAGGGCGGAGGGAGGACAGAACATCTGGCTCTGCAAACAACAACTTCCCGGAAACAACTTCAATGAGTCCCCAAGGATGAGTGCAAAGATGCAGAGCTCAACTCCTACCTCTTCATCTGCACTGCCTGACAGGTCAGCAGCACCTGCTGGGTGCCTTTGAAGGCAAAGCCCGGAGACTCTGAAACATCCCTAACAAACACATACAGGGCACTTTCCAGTACAGAGAGGACTTTTAAATATGTTTTCTCCTGGGTGGGGAAGGAGTGGGAGAAACCTCATCATCCTCTGGTAAGTGTGTATTTAAGACTGTTGTGATTTTACAGAATAACAAAGTAAGGCTCAGAAAAAAAGAGCTGCAGCCTGACCTGAAACCTCTAACTCCAAGCCCAGCTTGGTTCATGCCTTTGCTTCTGAAGGTGTGGTTCATGGATCAGAAATACCGGCCGCCCCTGGGAGCTTGTTAGAAATACAAGTCTCAGAACAAGTGAACCACACTTTAACCAGATTCCTGACAAATCATATTTTATATGCATATTAAAGTGTGAGAAACATGATTTGATATCAGAACATTGCTCATCAGCTCCTGATCAACTATTGAAAAACGTGCTGAGGAGTCTTGGCATGGTAGAACTGGAAGGACATGTCTGAAGACCAGCTGGGACTGCTCCATCATGGTCCAAGTGATCACACAGACAAATGTTCAAAGCAAGTCCCTAAAGACCAGAGCTGAGGCAATGGGTCAGTGGATATGTCGCTTACCCTACAAGGGTCGAAAACTGAAATTCAGATTCTCAGAATCCACATAAAATCTGGGCAGGTGCAGTAGCTGCTTTTACTCCTAGTACTCAGGTGGCAAAGACAGGAGGGAGGGATCCTCAAGACAAGTTGGCTTAGTAGCCTGGCAAATAGGCATACTCTGGGTTCAATCGAAAGAACCTACTTTAATAATAAAAGTAGAAAGCGATCAGAGAGGACTACCCAATATCAACTTTGGACCTCCACGTGTGCCTATGCACCTGCAGATATATGTGTTTACCATAGGAATTTTTTTAATCTTTTCTAAAATATAGCATATTTTTATATACCATAGGAATTATACATGCATGCACTCCCCCCACATACATATGCAAAAAATTCAAAAGCCCCAAACAGAACTGAGGCAAAATCTAAAAGCTTTCTTTTATTCAAAGTCTTCCATTACTGCTACACACCTGTTCTTGTTTCCATTATCTACCTAGGATTCTGTTTCAAAGCAGATTATCCTTGGTACTATAGTTTAGTCTAATAGCAAACATGGCCACACTTTCTAAGTACATAGCAATGAAGATGTAAACAAGATCAGATGTATTTATCATTATAACCACAGATTAGACAAATTCTTGACACTCAACCTAGAAGTTTCATTTTGCAATGGAAGGTGTTTAATATAGAGAATCACAATTGACCAAAGTGCAGTATGATTGTAGACTGCTCAGCCCTGCCCAGGACACTCCCTACTTCAAGGCTCAGGGAGCATCACAGAAGAGGGGGTGGAAAGAATGAAAGAGCTTCAGGCTGGGGATGTGGCTCAGGGTTAAAGCCTTTGCCTCATTAGCCAAAGGACCTGAGTTCAGATTCCCAGATCCCACATAAAAATGTCATTCTGCATAAAAATGGCAGACTGACATTCCAGCCCTGGAAGGCGGAGTTTGGAATCCCCAGAACAAAGCAATAAGGAGATCGAACAATCCAGAATGATTCCTGATGTTATCCTTGCAAACTTCCATAGCACGCACATTCAAGTTTCTTCTTGTGTACACACACACACATACACATGCGCACACACACACTCATCTGCAAAATAAATGCATAAGTAAATAAAAAGAATGAAGGATGGGAGGAACTGCTGCCAGACAGTGTCTTCTAGACACTGTTGCATCCATGAACTCAATGCAACTCTGTCTACTTCTACAAGACCTGCACAAAACTTGACCTGTGAACTCTTCACCATGGAAGAAGAAAGATCTCAAGAAGCTCTACACCTTCTTGAGATACTATTGAAAGTTAATGCTGGAGATACTTTGCTCAGTGCTATACCTACTGATATATCATCCACATTCCAGTAAGTGCCCAAGCACATGCCATTAAAGGCGACCCAGCAGAAACTCAGTGCTCCACACGTGCAGAAGGATGTGAAATTAGGTAGGAAAGAAGGTTTACAATGGGAAATGGGAGAGTGTTAGGTTAATAAGGGGTAAAAATGTATTCATTGTATTCATGTATAAAACTCTAAAATAATACAAATAAATAAACAGCAGTAATGTAATCTTTCTAACAGGGCTGTCTTCCAGTCTTCTGTAAAAGGTGTGGTCATATGCTAAGTAGCTACAGAAACCAGCCTGCTATGAAAGATGAATCTTGGATAATGCCAGACCATCATTGAGTTGGTTACAAATACATATTAGATGTAATAATAATATGTAGGGAAATATACTTAATAACAAGGTGTAGAAAGATAACTCTACAGGTACTATGAAAGTGTGCCTGCCCAGCACAAGCACAGGATTTAGAGAATTTTCTGCTTAAATCTCAAAGCAGAGATGGTTAGCCCAAGGAATTCAGACCATTTATAGAGTTAACCTGATACTTGTGAAGTTATTGCTTTGTTCACGCTTAATAAGGAGGAAAGATTTGCTGTGCTAGGTGTGAGTATGCACTTTGATGCATGCATACATTGGAAAGTGTATTAATTAATTCCTCTCTGTGTCTCAAGGAACACCTGGGTGGGAAACCCAGTTCATTCAGCTTATGTTTCCACCGGTCACTTCTGGCTGTCACTTTCTGCCTCTGTGGAATCTTTTCATCCAAATGTCTTGGCTCTTGGTGCAGGGGACGGGGGTGTGTGTGTTTCCCACTCTCCACTTGATTTGATTAGAACATGCGACGTAGCCTATATTCCTTAATAATATAACACCACTCACCAAGGTGAATTGAAGTCTATTGTTTACACACTGCTCTGGATTTGAAAGCAAATGAGGACCAGTTTCCAAAAGCAAGGAAGAACAGATCATAATGTTGATTATTACAATCTTTGTCCTTAAAAGTCTTTAAACTATTCCCTCTCCATATTCCCACCACATTCTTATACTTGGACCCAAGCCTTCTAGCACATGTGGCTCCTTCCCCATTGGATCTCCCTCTGAAGTAGCCAGCTCTCCCCCTTGACTCCGATTTTAATCATCATTTCAGCTCATTCAAAGTCCATCGATCCAAGGGCTGCCTTCTACACTTGATCTTAGCCAAAAGGCCGAGAAGTGATTAGGGCTGCCTTCTAAATACAAATGGTCTCCATGATATCTTTCCAATAAAATATTTGGGGGTTGATTTTCCACCGTGGTGACAGTTCTTTACCACCCAACATCTCAGTGTTTCAGTGCTTTCTGTTGTAGGAAAGATGAACACCATATAGTTATTGTGTCCAGATGAATATACAAGCATGTATACATCTACATGAAGTATACATACAAGAAGGATGTATATTGGTAATTCTGTGTGTGTGTGTGTGTGTGTGTGTGTGTGTGTGTGTGTGTGCGCGCGCGCGCGCACGTGTGTAGGTACGGAGAAGTCCTAGTATGCCAGATATGATTAGGAAAGTGTAAGAGTATATAAAGTACTTACATTTGTCTATTAGGTATCATGTCAAAAGATGGTAGACCCTACGTGCCTGCCCCATGAGGGTCCCAAGAAAGGGATTCTCCACACCCAACCTTCTTGAAAATTGCTAATGTTGGAAATAATTTGTAGATACTAGAAAAACGAAGAGATACTGCTGTGAGGTGATGGGAAGACAAATAATTAAAGAGCAAGTTCCAATCAAAGTGGTCTTGATTCTTAGACTTGGGCTACAACAACTTGCCACAAACCACTGGTAGGGACAAAGCTGAGCACAGCGTATACTTTCTAGACATGAGAGACCCTGGGGAGGGTGAAAGAAGGGCCAGAAGCCTCTCCTTTCCTAGGTATCCCATCTGGCTTTCCTATGGTATAAGTCCTGCTGTAGTCTCCTTTCTTCCCAGGGGAGAACAGCAAGGATGGCCTTTGGAAGCCCCATCTCATTTAATGGACTTGCAAGCACAGGAGTGTGAGCCCAGCTGCAGCTTGGGAGATAGGGTCAGTGCTTAGCGCCACCTCCAACAGTCTATTCCCCAGGGCTCAGAAGCCTCCAGGGAACTCCAGTCACTGGAGAATATGTCGAAAGTCAGGCATGTGCTGATGGTCTAGCCTAGCCTATGTACAGGGAGCTTTGCTGGATATGATCAAAAGTGCTTCTGCTCCTCAGCCCTGCCAGACTCTGTGATTCTTGGTGAGCACACGTTCTCCAAGGGATTACAGCACAGCCTGCATCCCAGCTCCACTGCTTCCTTGGTGACTGTTGCCAAGTTACAAACTCATCTGTGCGGCCCTTTCCTCATTTAAGAAATGCCAGGTACACTTCCTACCTTAGGCTTCTACTGGGATTAATGTAAGTCGTAAAAGGCACCAGCTTTGCATCTGGAGGACAGAGGTCTGGTGTCCTAGTTACTCTTTAGCTGTTGTGTTTGGGTATGTGACCCAAATAATTGAAAGGAATAAGAGGATTTCACTCCAGCTTTATGGTTCTCGAGTCTACTATGATGGCAGGACAAGGGAACTAGCCATGCCATGGCCACAGGGAGAGCTGAGAGAAAGACATGCCGGTCTAGCTTGCCAGTGTGCCAAACACTGAGCCCGCTCTCTCCATCTGATCCACCTGCCTGGCATCAATTAGACAATTTCCCACAGGCTTGCCCAATCAAATTACTCTTCACAGGTGTGCCTAACGTTCAGCTCTCGGTTGCCAAGTTGATATCCAAAACTAACTGCCACCGTTGGTAATGGCTTTCCTCCAGAGCCAGGTCACGCTGTCCAGGGCTCTAACACTGAACGATTGAAAGCAGGGCCAAATGTCACTCATCTGTATACCTGCAGCACCTGGCGCTGCCCTGGGGTAACCTGCATGGAAATGAACCCCAACTGACAGGAGATCACAGAGAAGAAAGCCTATGACAGGACAGGTTCTACCTGCGACCTCAGAGGTACAGGGACCCCACTCTTCCCACCTACCCCCCTCTGGAGCCAGGTTCTCGCTTCCCCACCCATTCTGTGGGTGCTTGTGTTAGTTGCTTTTCTCATTGCCGTGACCAAATACCTGACCAGAAGACCCTTAAAGGCGGAAGCTCACAGTTTCAGGGACATGATCCATCACAGCGGGCAAGGCACAGCCACGGGAGTCTGCGCGGCTGGTCACGTTGGGAAGTAGAGAGAAATGAATGCGGGTGCTCAGCTTACTTTCTCTCTTTTTCGTCAGTCCAGGAAATGGTGTCATCTACCTGCAGGTTGGTTTTTCCCTCCTCAGGTAAACTCTTTGGAATACCTTCACGGACATGCCCAGAGTGTCTCCGAAGTGATTTTTAAATCCAGTGAGCCAGACCATGAAGACCATCGCCTTGCTCTGACCCTCATTCCTCTCTGACCAGACTCATCCTGAGCGTGCTGCAGGCTGGAGCCCTGCTGTGATGACCGCAGAGGTGCCGCACGCTGTCCCTCCATCCCAGAGCGGCAGCAGGACATGACTCCTCTCCAAATTCAGGATACCCAAGGAAACTTTAATGTCGGATATACTTATCTCTAAAAGCAATTCATGGCTTTTCTGAAATTGGGCATCCTGCATCTGTATTGGCTAAATATGAATTAGCTAAATCTGGCAGCTGTGCTTAAGACACTCAGATGCAAAGCATCTGACAGAAAATGGAGCCACTAATGGCAGGACTGAGGCCGATGGGGTGATGAGAGTCATAGTTCTTACGTAGACACACCCAGCTGGAGAACCATACAGAAGGCATAGCCACCATACAGAGAGTCAAGGAAGCACGGACCAAGTCCTAGAAACAGTGACGTTAGAGTCAGTTAAAGAGGTTTCTGCCACACAAAAGTCTGAGAAGTGACTGCCAGTGCGGTGGAAAGAAGCCAGTGAAGAAAGCAACATGGTTAGCCGAGGAGAAGCCGGGGGACTGGGGTGGGAGAGCAGCTTGACATTGCTGAGAGCAATCAGATGAGGCAGAGAAGCATTCTGGGGGGGGGGGGGGATGAACTCAGTATCACAGCCGAAACAGGGTGCTGACATAGCTAGTGGAGGTAGAAGCCAGCACAGGGTGCAGGAAAGGATGCCTGGGGGTGGAGTTAGGGGGAGCAGAAGCACTTGGTGCCCTCTCCTGTGTGAGGAGCGAGCTATGGAGGACCAGGAGCAAAGGGCTGACTGACATTAGTCTCAGAGAAATCTTTTCCTTCCTTCCTTCCTTCCTTCCTTCCTTCCTTCCTTCCTTCCTTCCTTCCTTCCTTCCTTCCTTCCTTCCTTCCTTCCTTCCTTCTTTCTTTTCTTTCTTTCTTTCTTTCTTTCTTTCTTTCTTTCTTTCTTTCTTTCTTTCTTTCTTTCTTTCTTTCTCTTCCTTCCTTCCTTCCTTTTTCTTTCTTTCTTCCTTCCTTTTTCTTTCTCTCTCTCTCTCTGTAGCCATATGTACCAGAGAATACTTGAATGTGTCTTTTCCTGTAGAGACACAAGGGTGATATCAGGAATCAACCTGTATTGCTCTATACCTTCATATTGCTTTGCTCTGGGATTCCCCAGGCTCTGCCTTCCCCGGGCCAGAATTGCAGGCTGCAGTTATTTCTGCCTGGCATTTTCATGGAACTGGGGATCTGAACTGAGGTCGTTTTTGCTTGTGAGGCAAAGGCTTTAACTCCTGAGTCATCTGTCCAGATCCCTGGAGAGGAATTTTTCAAAGATTAAAAAGTAAGGTTTATTGAGGATAGTACGGGAGGCAATGAGAGCAGTTAACCTTCTCCCGTGGTAGCCCACGTGCTCCCACCTCAGACCTGGATCAGGCCTCAGCCCCTTGCTTCGGCTTCTCCCCAGACTGGATCGAGGGAAAACACCAGGAGCAGGTGTGCGCCTTTGCTTTGGAAATAGAAAACCAAGACTGGTAACTGAGTAACTCCTGAAGAGGAGAGAACAGTGCTGGTAGGGGCTGCAGGAACAAAAATAATCTGTCCCGCTTGGTCAGAGAGGTGGATCGGATGTGGGGTGATGGAAGCCTGGCCTTCGGGGTCAAGCACGGTCAAGTGGGGTTCTTCTCAGGCTTGCCCTTCTGCCAGCCAGGAGCCAGAGCACTACCAAGGAAAAACCAGAGCTCAGAGATAGTTGCTCTTCCTCTACCCGTTTATCACTGCCTGTGCCACACTATAGCTGAGTCCACTGCGCGCACACACACAACCAGCCAAGTCCCAGCGAGACAGACCAGGCCTGGCCTGGGAATGCAGAAGTGATTCCCCAACTCCTCGATCCTCCCTCCCTTCTTCACTCCCTGAATGCAATACCCCACTGACCTGTCTCTTACTTCCCCACATTCCCCCACTGCCAGAAAACGTGACCTGACTGGCCTCCCTCTTCTGGGGTCCAAAAACTTGAATTGCACCTGTCCCATACACACACACACACACACACACACACACACACACACACACGCACACACACATACACCAACACCAGCTGCAGGTTCCTCCCAGGAGATGCTGAGTTTCTAAGAGTATTTACAACTCCATTCATCCAGTGAGTACTGTTAATGTGTGTGTGTGTGTGTGTGTGTGTGTGCATGTGTGTGTGTGTGTGTATTGAACCTAGGATCTGTATCAGGCAAATGATCTACCACTGATTCATATTCCCAGCTCGCTCTTTGTGTGTGTGGTGTATCTGGTGTATGAATGTGTGTGCATATGTTAAGTGTGTGTATATGCATGTATGTAGAATATACATGCGCGCGCACACGCACACACACGGGCAGGTACATGTGGATTCCAGAGGAGGACGCTGGGAGTCCTTCTTCCATCAGTCCATGTCTTGAGGCGAGGTCTCTCACTCATCTTGTTTTGGTTGGGCTCTCTGGCCAGTGGAGACCTAGGATCCACCTATCTCCACACCTTAGTGCTGGAGTTCTAGGCCACGAAATCATGTCCAGCTCTTAAGTGAGTGCCGGGGATCCAAGCGTTCACATAGCAAGCGCTTTTACCCACTGAGCCATCTCTCTTGCCGCCCAACCACTCCCAGCTCCCTTTTAAAACTTTTATTTCAAAACAAGGTCTCACTAAGTCCCAGGCCTTGAGCTAGCTCTGAAGCTCAGGCAGGTCTTCAAATTTGTGCTGCTTCTTGTCTCAGCTTCCTAAATAGCTATGACCACAGGACCAACTAGGTGTTGGGTTTTTTTTTTTTTTTTTCTTGTTGGTTGTTTGTTTCTTTTAACTGTAGAGGTTCCTGGGTGAGATTCTGCGCTCAGCATCTGTATTTGCCCCACGGTCACCCACCTCCCTCACTGGGCCTGTGTCCTCTGGCTTCCGTTCCAGCTGCTCCCAAGCCCACCTGTAAGGTGGAAGGGAGCAGAGGCGCTGGGTCTCTCCTAGGCTGGCCCCTCCCCCACAGCTGGGGACCCAAGGGCTCTGAGGGAAAGGTGCCAGCTCCAGGAAGGGCAACTGCCCCCCTCCTGAGAGGAAAGGAAGGTGAGAGTCACTGACCCAAGAAGTTTCCATGAACTCTGGCCATGAAGAAGAAAGGAGGGAGGGGCAGAAAGAGTGAGCGCCCTCACAAAGTGGCTTCTTAACTATAAATTGGATCGCGCGGTGGTAAACAGACACTAGACCTGCCCGAAGGAAGGAGCGGGGCTGGGAACCCCTTGTGGCCATGGGTGTTATAGAGAGATAGGAGCAGCCCCAGACACTGCGAGGTCAGTCCAGGGCACAAGGAGCCAGCTTGCCTAGGAAGGACAATCAGGGCTGTGGCCTTCCTGCTCCCAGGGTCTCTGGCACACAAGTGCCAGCTTTCCATGGGTGAACTGTGCGAGTGCGCTCGACGGAGGAGAGGTCACGTTGGTCCAAGGAAGTACCAAGTTCCTACGGCCAGCTGCTGACTCAACCACTTAGGACTCCCCCTCCCCCCACACACCTCCCTCTCAAGTTGATGGGAACAAAGATGCCGAAAGTTTCCAGTTATAAAAACCGAGGAGGAACAATCAAGAACAAAGATCAAGGCTGCAGATTTTCCATGACATTGGGGCAGGGGTGGGGGCACCATGCCTACCTGGCACAGTGCCCATCCCCAGGGCCCTCTGGGAAACAGGAAGCTGTCATCTGCGCATGGCAATGCCTGCCTCTCATTACCATGGTGCCTCACCTGAGTTGGCCTGGGCAGGAGGTGTACTCACTGGCACTTTCTGGGCTTTCTGGGTAGAGCCTCTGGATTCAGGGTCACTCAGCTCCAATTCTTTCTGGCTCTCTGAGGTCAGACAACCTCTGAGGCTGGGAAGCTAGCCCAGCAGTCCCCTTAAGACCCGCAGCAGAGTGCAGAGGTCAAGGGTTCAGGGAAAAAGGCAGGGCATGGGAGACACAGAGAGGTGAAGGGAGGTGTGGACTTTGGGTGGGTGGAGTTGCAGGGGTGTTGAGAAGGGCAGAGAGATAGAATCCCTCTGTAAGAGGTCAAAGGACAACTAAAACCTTTCTGCCTAGAAGGTGGGTGGGACTGACGCTCTAAGAGTCAGTCTCTTTGTTTTTCCCCCTCACTCCATTCCCTTGCCCTCTCTGTTTCTGTGTCAGCAGCTCTGACACAAGGATGTGTCCCCCAGGGATGCACATGGCATCTGCTAATGAAGGGGTCTTCAGCCAATCAGTGTGAAGGAAGTCTCTGATGGGAGACTGCAGAAGCTACTTACCATGGGAGAACAAGTGGACAAGTGATATGCAGACTCGGGTATCTTTCCTTTAAGAACAAATAGAGCTGAGGAGATGGCTCAGGGCTTAAAGTCTTTGCTTCACAAGCAAAAGGATCTGGGTTTAGATTCACAGATCCCATGTGGAAATGCCGGCTGGATATAGCGGCAACCAGCAAGTCTGATCCTAGAAGACCAAGTCTAGGAGACCCCAGAGCAAAGCAATACAAGGAAGTAGATCAATCTGGGATGATTCTTGATGTCACCCTTGGGCCTCCACAAGCATGCACAGTCAAATACCCTTTACACACACACACACACACACACACACTCACACACACACACATACACACACACCTACCAAAAAAGGGGGTGGTGGAAGAAGAGGTGAGTGAGGTGGTAGGATGGTTCAGAATCAAGTCTGCAGACAGAGCAGGGCACACACCGAGCATACCTGGCTTGCCAAGGACAGTGTGCCTGGTAAATCTGGCAAAACCTGGCCATACCTGGCACTACACATACCCATAATCCTTGCTTGGCTCCCTCAGTCATGTGAGCCCAGGCTCCAGGCTTTCTCTAGGCCCTGACCCCAGCTTCTCCTGCTCCCTGGTTTCCATTCTACTTCCCCTGGGCCTCCAACCCTTCTTACCAGATATTCATAAACCTGGAGCCACAGAGAGCACTAAAGCCCATAATTCTAGCCTAGTGGGAAAAAGCCTTCCCAATCTCCAAGTGCTAGGGGGCCTATGTCCAGCACTGGGCTGTCCCAGCGTTTCCTGTGGCTTCTGGTTGGACCCATGAGTCACCTGAGGATGTCGAGCAATCAAAACTATGATCTGACTACTGCCATTTATTTGTTAGTCTTGTGCCAGTTCTTTTAATCTTCTTAAGCCTCAGTTTCCTCATCTGTAAGATGGGAATAACAAGGCTATTGTGAAACCCAAAGATGATACCATCTAAAAAACTCCAAATGCTTTGGAAGATTAAACAAGGAAATGACAATCCAGAAAGTCAAGGTATCGGTTCCCTCTGGAGTAGGATGTTGGGGTGAGGTCAGGGGAGGACACAGGGACTTCTGGTGTGCTGGAAATAGTATTGACCTGGGCGATGAAATACAAGTGTTTCATTTGTGATCATGTATTAAGCCATATATCCATGTTTAATATTCATGTGCTCTGCTTCTCGGCGACAAGAGAAAAGGTCGCTATTATTGCTCTGTTCAATGTAAATGCACAATAGAAATGGAAGGTTCAGAGGCCTGGTTGTGATCCTCTGGGAGCCTCTAGGACTCCTGATTTGCCTAACTTCCTGGGGATAAGGAAAGGGGCAGAGAACGCAGGACTGTGGTCTAAGCTAGCTAGGTGCCAAAAACTGACCAAATGCACATGTGTTGTAGATTCGAATCCTGGCGGTGCTTTCGTGGCTGGGGCTGGCCGAGGGAGAGCGGTGCTCTTGGGGAGAGCCCAGGGTCAATAGTCAATCCACTTCAAGCACTTGCCCCTTTACAGAGGTTCGACCCCACCACAGACTACTGGGGGCAGCACGTCCATCTTCCATCTGTTCCTGGCTGGGGTTGTCCTCACCCTACCTGGCTGCCTGACTCCACTCGACACCTTTGGTCTTTACCATACTTACCTATCGCCGCATATTCAAAAATGGCGTGGGTCCTTCCCTGTTCCCAGGACCAGCATTCCCTGCTGTGTTGGCATCCCCCAGTGACCTGCCAGACAAAGACCTCTCTCTGGCTTTCTCAGTCCTCCAGGCACAGCCTCCCCCCTTACCTGATACCCCTAGACTGTGAGAAACTCTATTGTCTCCTGCTTCTCAAGACCAGATTTGCACAAGCTTCCCCTCCCTCCCCCCTGCTTTCCCCACTCTGGCTCGCAGACTCCCCACAGCCAAGCAGACGGAGCCCTGGGAGAACCAGAACATGGAGGGCCAGCCCTCGTGTCACCCAGGCCTGAGACCCCATGCTGGGCCTCCCCCCATACTGGCACCAGGCAGCCCTCAGGGCTGAGCCCACCCTGCCATCAAAGGCCACAGGAATGTCCGATGTCCATGTGAGCCAGCCAGCGCCTGTCTGGTGACTGTCCCTTCCCTCCCCCCACGCCGACTTTCCCCCTGTCTCTCTGTGACTCGGCTTCTGTTTGACTCTGTGATTTAGCTTCTCTCCTGTCCTAGGTTTTCTGAGGGCCTCTGTGTCCACAATCCATCGCAGCCAAGACAGGGCAGCGCTGGCCTCCTCTTCTCATGTAAGGTGGCCAGGGCTTCTTGTCCAGGCTGAGGGGAAGGTTTGCTCAGAGAGTCCAAAGCCCAGGGCCATAGTGGAGAGAGTGGGGTGAAGAGGGAAGAGGAAGAAAATAATCCTGAGGGCAGGAGGATGGGAGACAGGAGGAGTCTAGGCAGAAATCGTACGTTATTAGGTGCATGAAGAGCCACTGGGGGGCGGGGGTCAGAAGCCTTACATAATCAGAGTGGAGGAGAAAGTCAGAGTTCTAGAGAAAGACAGGGTCTTGGGTAAATGCAAGTGATTGTAGGGATAGATTCCGATGTATTACAATTCAACACAATCCTGCCTAGTTTCTCCCATGTATTGATTTGGCGCCTACTCAGATTCAAGCAGGACGTAACATGAAAGCAGCACAAGCGGTGCAGGGAAGGGGGGGTATGTAGTCTTTCTCCTTGGCCTGTAACGTGTCCCTTCCACCAAACACCAGGGGCTGACTGTGGGCAGGGACAGCTCCAAGTCGCGCAGACAGTCTTCCTTTCACACACTCATTTATTATTCTCTTCCCACCTCTCCACCCTTGCCCCACCAGCTGCTCAAAATATTTCTCAAACAGAAAATTCTAACCACAGCTGGAAACCAACCCTAAAGTTAGTCTGGAACGTGGGAGCTGCCAGGGAAAATTGCTTGGGCCCTGGCCTGCTGTGGGAGGAAGGGCCTCCGTGGAAACGGGCTGCCTACAGGAGCCTGCAGGGGGCACCCAGGGCCAGCGGAGAGGACAGAGCCATCCGTCCTCTTGCCACAAACGTTCAGTAAAGACACTGCCCTGGTGTGGAGGACACAACTGGCATCATGAAAGAGTGACACGCTTCACAAAGAGTTGATGCAGTCAAGGGCTCTCAACAGCAAGAGTGCCTACACGAGCATTCACAAGCCAGCCTTGATGCTCACCCCTCCACACACACACTCACACACACAGTGTGTCCCTGTGGAGGACCAAGGGTCACTTTGGGAATCATCCTGGATGGCTTCTACCTCCTCCTTGTTTCAAGCTGGGCTTTCCCAGGCTCCACCCACCAGGGCCGGAAATGCAGGCCAGCACTGTTCCCACCTGGCATTTTTGTACATGGGACCTGGGATTGGAACTCAGGACCTTCTGCTTGCGAGACAGAGTCTTAATCCCTGGGCCATCTCTCCAGCCCAGAGGAGATCTTGATCTAAGTATTTCTTCATGCAGTGGCTTACTTAAACCTCTTGTCTATCTGGCAGGGAAGGTACTATTATCCCCATTTTGCAGAGAAGGAAACTAAGGCACATGAAAAGTAAGGGACTTCCACACCAATGGACAATAGGAAAACAGGAGTCAGAGGCTGGACCCAAGGAGTCTGGGCAGAAATCATAGGGGCCATTGGACTGACCTGCCATCAAGTGATCAGGCAAAAACCACACAAGACAAGAACATGTGGACCTCAGTCTCCGTAGGTGACTAGGTTCAGGATTCCTCCCGTAAGAATACCAAAATTTAAGGATGCTCAAGTCCCTTCCATAAGGTGGACTAGTATTGCATGTGACATACACACATCTGAACAGTTATGTAAATAATCTCTAGGCTTCCTATAATACCTAATACAAGGTAAATGTTATAGAAGTGTTATAAATCTTTATAAATCTTTAGGGACTAGTTACAAGGAATAAAAGTACGTGTTTAGTACAGATGCAATTTTAAATTGGGGAGGGGGGTGAGGAGATGGCTCAGTATGGAAAGTGCCTGCGTACCAGCATGAGAACCTGAGTTCAGATCCCCAGCACCACATCTATAACCCTGACGTGGGTATGGGGAAGGAATAGACATTCTCTGAAGATTGCTGATATCCAGTCTAGCCAACGAGTCAACCGTACATTCAGTTCTGTGAGAGGCCTAGTCTCAGAAAGTAAGGTAGAGAGTGATAGAGGAAGACATCACCAAGTATCGACCTCTAGCCTCCATAATACATGCACATACACACAATGTGCACATATACGTAAGTGCACACATATTGTCATAGTTAGATACAGGTGTCAACTTGACAGTTCAGGGTTTGAGCTCTGGGCACATGTATAGAGACTTAGTACTTAAGCCCAGAATAAACCTGTAGGAGATTGTCTAGTTGATGGGGATGGCCCAGTCCATGGTAGGAAGAACCAGGCCCTGGTCAGGTAAATAAGATGGAGGTAACTGGTTAAGAAAGATGGCATCCTTTTGAATACTTGGCCAGAATGCTGGTCTGGCACATAAGGATCACCCCTCTCTCAGCAGTTAATGTGGATATAGTCTGACAGTTCCCTCGGTCCCTTAGTGATGGCGGGCAAGGAACTGTAACCAGAGAATAAACCCCTTGTTTCCTTAAGGTGTTTTGTCATGAATTTATCAACAACAATGCAGGATAAATGTGACACATATATACTATGCACATACACACACACATTCAATTATTTTTTAAAAACGTGATATGTGATTCAGAGCTCACAGAAACCGGGGATGATCACATTTGAGAAAAGTTTTTGTCATTCCCTTATCAGCATACCGTAATAGCTATTTACTTATATGTATTAGGTATTAAATGAAGTCTAGAGATAGTTACAATACACACAATTTACATAGGTTGCACACTATTTGACATAAAGGACCTGAGCATCTTGGGCTCTGGTGTCTGTGGAAGTCTTGAAACCAAACCCTGATGATACGGAGGATACTGACATGTTGCATCAGCAACCTGAGAATTCGGAGTGAAAAGATCCCTGGTCAGCATCCCCCGGTTCTTCATGGAGAATGTATCAGACCGCTGCATCTGAAAGTGCAGTGGGTCCTTTGAGACTCTGGCAGGGAGCAGGGGCAGAGCAATGAAGAAGAGGCAGAGATAGGACCCAAGGGGTCGGTTTCCAGTGCACAGCACCCACCATTCAAAGGTTCTCCTCACAGCGGGCCAGTGTCCCAGGAAGATGTCCAGCTGGGTGGAGCCCTGTCCATGGCGGAACAGTGACCCAGTCTCGTTCCCCTCTCTCCAGCATCCTGCTTCTCTTATTTGTAAATTCCAGGCTGTCTTGCTTGACAAGGTTGTGGCAACAGGAAGGCCGCACAGTTCTGAGACCTGGGACTCCAAGAGAAAAGGACCTGGACGCCGCCCTTCCCTGCCCACCTCTCCCATCTCTGTGGTGTTTCCCAGCACCCCCGGAACCTCTGAACTCCTCTTTCTCAGTGCATTTCTGTGCCCCCTTTAGGTCTGAACGTCCTTTGGTGCTCAGTGACTTCCCTCCATACCTGAGGATATGCTAAAAATGCCCTTCTGGGCGGATGCCTACTAACCAAAGGAAATAAACCATGACAGACATGTCAGGACACTGGCCAGCTGGTGTGGCAGGTACCTTCTTCAGATGCAAGCTTCTAAGAGTTTCTGGTGGAGAGTCAGAATGGTCAAACTAGTTAACATTTATTTGCTGTCTACTGATAGACAGGCACTGTTCTAAAAGGCCCCTGTGGGGTAACTTATCTACTGATTTCTACTATCCTCCCTATGAGGACACTGAAGCCCATGCAGGGTTAAAGTCTGTGCCCTGTGCAGGTCAGTTGGCTAGTTAGGGGCCGGCAGCATTCACCTCTAGCTAGGCCTGCGGGCTCTGGAACCTGCGCTCCTAATCCCTGGCAGAATTCGGCTGTTTCCATCAGAGGGAAGTACCTTCCGGGCAGGAACATGTTCCGTTCCTCGCTGTGTCCTGGGGCCCAACACCAGGCTGGGCACAGGCGGCACTCAGAATAAGGGCTCAAGGACAGATGGTTTTGGCTTTGCCAGAATAGAGGATGTAGGGTGGTGGTGGGGAGGAACTGCAGGCATGAACTTAAAGAGTTACGAGAGTCCAGAAATTTGAGCAATGACCTCCCCGTGGCTCATGAGGTAATGGATGAAGGAATCTGAGCTTTTCCCCGGCTCTGGACTGACTAGACTCCAGCCATAGCTTGGAACTGCAGGCAACTGCCTGTTCCAAGCTGGCGCCTCAAGATCCCTTCCTGTCCCACTTGGCTGGAACAGGCTGGGCCATCCCCGAGCCTGCTACTGCAGGTAAGTCAGCTTTGGGTGGGCACTTTCCACCCTGACCGGGCTGCTCCCTGAACCCTCGATAGAGCGGCACACCCCCAGTCCTCTTGAGTGTTTTAAGGGGAAAAAGAAGGCCGTGGCAGCCGGTCTCCTGCGCCCCCTGGCGGAAGAAACTGAGCATGCCCGCCTCCCCCTCAAAGTCTGAGTCCAACCATTGAGGGTCCCTCCGCCCTCGGTCTCATCTCTCACTTTGATTCAGTCACTCTCGATTAAATCCTTGTTCGTTGGCTTCCAGACGTATGTCATGTGATGGAGACACAGAAGTGACTTAGATGCTTCACTACTATGAGATATTTCTGCTCACTTGCTCCCTCAATTCATTCCACAAATATTTAGGGGAGTCCCTATTCTCAGCCAGGCTCTTCTGAAGGCCCAGGGTTGGGGGAACCACAGTGTTGCCCTCATAGAGTTCCCAATACAACAGTACTCAGAGCAGTGGTAACACAAGAGTTATAGGGATGGGATGCAACAGGGGCCAGGGGTTACAGGAGATGCATCGGTACAACATCTGGACTGTGCTTGTGCAGCTGTGTAAGGAATGTTGGGTGTAGGAAATGAGAAATAAGGTGGGGTGATGGAGAGGGGACAATAATCCACTCAGAGGGCACATGTAGTACAGACATGATTAGGAAGCTGCAAACAGATATTTGTGGTCAGAGTGTATGGTGGGCTGGAAGAGGGCAACGGGATACAGGAAACAATCTCAGGCTGTGTGTGGGAGAAGCTACAGAAGGCTCCTAGGAGCCGAAAGAGATGACCACATTTGTGCTTTACAAAAGGACACTAGATGCCCACTAGTCCCGAGGAGCACCGGAAGGACCAGTAGAAGAGCTGTTAGAGATGCTGCAGGCTTTGTCTCCCAGCCAGGTGATGCTGGGCAAACCCTGTGCTTCTTTGAGCCACACGGCCTCCTGTCAAGTGGAGGGATAACATCCAACCTGTAGAGTCAGGAAGATCCAGTGAGACAGCATGTCCGGGGCACTTGCCTCAGAACTTCTATGTTGGAGGACTATTGCAATTGACCGGGACCTAGGCAAACGGTGACAGAAGGCTAGACTACAAACTCGGGCCGCAGGAGAAGAGCAGAGGACCTTCCAAGACGGGAAAGGGGCTCTCCTTTCCAAACCCCTCAACAGTTCAGCCCACCCTTCATCCTCAGACACTGCTCTGCTTGGGCGCGCATCGTCGTCTCTCTGGATCCTTCGTTCCCTTTGGAAGTGTGTCTGGTGCTCAGCTCTCATCCACCGGTCATTTGCTTGTCTGTCTCAGGCAAAGGCTCTGCTGGTGAAGCCTGAAGACTCGCCCTCTAGTGCGACAGTAAACACCAACAGTCGTTCACTGGGCCTTTTGGGCCATGCTCAAATGGACTTCTGTCCAGTCACCATGTTGGTCCCTGACCTTGGCCAAGGAAGTGCTGGGGGAGACTGGCTGTGAAGACAGGCTGACCAGTACCTGGATTTCATCACTCTCTACAGAGCTGAAGCCCCTCTCCGCCACCCTTTAGGCACAGTTCCCAGAACTCTCCAGACATTTCCTTCTACACCTGCCGAAGGTGCCAGGTGTTAACGTATTTCCATTGTGTGTGGGGGGAGAAAGGGGAGTTCTAGAACCCCAAGAAGGAAGAGGGAAACAATTTGTGGCAGATATAACTACTTCACTCACATTCTCCTTAAAGCACATGATCTACATGTTGCCAGCAGTGAGGGGACCTAAAGCTAGGGCCCCCAAAGTCACCACATGGTGACGGGGCCTTCCCTAACTCTAGGTTCACAGGCCAGCCGTTAGTCTCCTTGGTCTTTAGGCCCCTGTCATGGTTTGGAATGTGTCCCCCACAGTCTCATGTGTTTGGCAAGGTCTTGGCACCTTGAGAGGCGCAGCCTTGGTGGAGGAAGGCAGTCACAAGGGGTGGGCCTTGAGGTGGATTAGTCCCACCCTACCTCTAGGAGAAGTCTGCCTTTGCTGCAAGCAGTCTGCAGCTCTCAGCTTCCAAGATGTCTGTGGTGACTTAGCCTCCTTCAACTTTGGCCAGCCAGCCATGCTGCCTCTGCTTTGAGAGACTGTACCTTCCCTCTGGAACTGTAAGCTGAATAAACCTCCCTTTCTCCCTTAAGTTGATTGACTTTCAGTGTTCTCTCACAGCAATAGTTAAGAATAACCGTTACAACCCCCTTGCAAGAAAGTCTGGTTCCAATGTTGCTTTTAAGATGTGAGTTTGGCTCAGGAATTAAGACTCTGCCCCACAAGCAAAAGGTCCTGAGTTCAGATCCCAAGTCCCATATAAAAATGCCAGGCAGAAAGGGCTGTGGCTTGCATTTCCAGGCCTGGTGAGCAGAGCCCAGGAAATCCCAGAGCAAAGCAAAAGGGAAGTAGAAGCAATCTAGGATGATCCCTGAAGTCACTCTTGGTTCTCCACGGGGCATACAGTGCCCTCTGTCTCTGTCTGTCTCTCTCTCTCTCTAACACACACACACACACAAAATGAATGAATAAATAAATGAAGTTTAAAAAATATCATTATAAAAAAGAGATGTGAGTTCATGTCTAAGGTTTGCCTGCATTTCTATACCCTCTTCGAAGGAGATAAGAGAAACCCTCTTCTGGGTTTCTTTGATTTTTATGGGATAGAATTTTTTTTGTGTGTGTGTGTATCTTCCGTGAATGCCTGAACTTATTGAAAGGACTGTACTGAGTGCCCCTGAGATGCTGATAAGGCGTCAAAGGCAAACTAGGAGACTGCAGGGAGGACCAAGGTGACCAGGTGAGAGGGACTTGGGCAGGGTGGCCCGTGAGGTTGGCCTCACACCACCGTGGGGAGTGCCAGGGCCTCCCAGTGTAGCTGTAGCACACCACTAAGCTTGCCAGGCCCCAGCAGCCGCTCTGTCCACCAAGGCAAAAATGCTTGGGCTTCAAGAAAGAAAAGTCTGTGGGATGTTGGATGCGGAGTGTGGCATGAACTAAACAGGAGGATTCTTCCTTAGCGAGTCCCTTGGAGTTGGAGAGTTGGCCTCGAATAATCAAGGAGACTAAACTCCAGGCTTGCAAGCAGGAAGGGACTATGAATTGCATTTGAGTTAAATAGGATCTCTTCTGCTTTGTTGGGATTGCGAAGAACTCAAGAGTCACCAGGGGATGATATGACTCATTCTTAAGCCAGGTCAGCAGGAACACATGCAAGTGGGGCCCCTCTCCATCCTGCGATCAGTTGTGCTGATGACCCTCAAGAAGAAGTTCACAGGAGCTTGGGCCTTACAGGGGTTATCAGTTTCTGGAATCTATACCCCTAACATCTTCCTGCGTTGAACTTCTCCCAACAGACTGTAGTCCCCCGCTTGGAGTTTTCCTATTAAAATCCTCCATGCCAATCTGGAGAGATGTTTCCGCAGGTGAGAACACTTGCCATGCAATCGTGAAGACCTGAGTTTGGATCCCTAGCACCCATGTAAGAGCCGGCAAAATAGTGCAAGTGTCTGTAATTCTAGTGGGCCTACAGGAAACTGGAAGTGGAGACAGGATTTCCAGAATCTCACCAACTAGCCACAGCAAAAAGAGATCCTCTCTCAAACAGGGTGGAAAAGTGAGAAATGATACCTGAAGGTTGGATATGCATATGTGTGTGTACTTACACACACACAATGAACACACATACACACATCAAACATACATACTTACATATCACACACCCATGAGCACACACACATAGTTACATACCTCACAAATACACTTATACATCCCAAATATACACATACGCACACTCAGTCACACATCACACATATACTTACACATCCTACCCACTCTGAACATACAACACACATACACTTACACATCATACATATATTAACACACATACACTCACACATTACCAAGACTCAAGCACACTATCTTCCTAGTATTCCTTTCTAGAAGTTTCTACCAGTGGCCATTCGTCAAGGTAACTACCACAACAAAACAAAAGAGACAGAACTGTGTTTCTACCATGGTAGATGCAGCCAGTCAGCTTTCCTGTGTCTTGGTTTCTTCAGTCCAATGGGAAGAATCGCCGCTCCCCATGAAGGCCTCTACAACTCTATGGAGGTCTTAAATGCTAGGTTCCCTCTTCTTTTCCTTCTCTCTCTACCTTCTTTGCCTTAGAAAACTGCAGAGGGCGGGACCATTTCCTCCTTTAGAAACACACAGCTCTGAGACCCCAATTTGCGTGAAAATAAACACAAACCCCATAAAAAAAGGCTTCCTGTTGCCCTTAAGTCTCCCTGTGTACCACAGCGGCTGCAGCAGAGACCTAAGGACCAGGCTTTCCAAATGTCGGCAAGTGGGAAGAGCCTTCTGTCAAGCCTGCCAAACGGAGGCGGCGGACTTGGTTCTGGTCTTGATGTTTTAACCTACTAGGTGTCGTTTAATCTTACCCAAGTTTCTCATCTGTGAAATAAATCAAGGAGGCAGGATGAAGACCTAGAATAGAGGGAAAACCCCCAGATCCCATCAGTGCCCCTGAATCGTCCCAGCCCAGTGCTGTCTCTCCAGCCTCCTGCTGTCTACCAGAATAAACAGCACTTCCCTGAGCTCTACTACTATCGCCCTATGGGACCAGGAGTCCATGGTGGCCGTGGAGGTGCTGAGGAGGCTGGGAGTCAGGAATTCCCCGGTGGCCTCGCTCTGCCGTGGCCACCCGGAAAGAGACCCAATGAGCTCACGTCTGCAGTGATCTCACTCACTCATAACCAGGATGGTGAGACAAATCTGGAAGTCAGACACAAGTGAGATGCGAAGGCTGTCTCCTCAGGAATGTGCTGGCCAATTAAGATGCCTCCCAGATGCTCCAGCGGATGTAAGGACTGCGCCCTCCGGGCCTGCGCTGGCCAGTCTCCAGGCAGGATGGCGCTACAAGCATGTACCGAGGGCCTACAACACACGTCAGACTTCCAGCGGAGCTGGGGAGACATGGACCAAAGAAAGTCACACCAGAGTGGGAGTATCTACCCCCGCCACACTACCAGAGAGCCCCGGGGTACTGCTGGTGGGTGGCTCAGACTTCCTTTGTAGACCATCAGCACAGATCCAGCCTCTTCCCAGCTACAGCCTGTGTGTCTCTCTCACTTGTGAACACATCCCCAGCCTTCAGTCTTCTTTTAGATTTTTTTTATTCTTTAGATGGAGGACGAGGCTGTTGCTTCTACTGTAATGTCCACCCATGGTGTGGACCACAGGCTTATTTGCATGCTGTCACTAGTAAGGTGTCCAGTGGAGGACACAATGTGACAGCCACATAACCAGAAGAGATGTTCTTGGGAGATTCTTGGATCCCTTGGCAGGGGGAGAACTATGTCATTCTCCAGAGGAATCACTTACCCGTGCTTGGGTCTCTCTCCCTAGGACCCTAAGAGTGAAGTTAGAAGAGGTAGAAACCTAAATGGCCTTCACCGTGTGTGGTTAAGGAAATCAGCCTGTGTTAAAATCTGATCTTTCCTTTTAATAGCACTGTGCCTGTTAGGATTGTATTCCACAATTCAGACAGATGAACTCTTGGAAGATAGACATTCTATCAGGGATTAGCCTCTTTTTACTCTTCTGCCAGCATTCCTTAGGGGGTCTCATCTTCAATACCAGATGCGAATTTCAAACAGGATGAGGAAGGACAAACCACATGAGTCTTCATCTCTTTTAATGATTTCCACTCCCACCAAAAATTCCGTACTTCTTGAAACCTCTTTGAGCAGAACAGCATCATATAATCATGTTTAGCTGCAGGAGAATTTAGCTTCCCCCAACACCATCAGATTTATTTACTTATTTTCCAAAGGGGTCATTTATTTTTTCTATTAATTAAGCTTGTTCCCTGACAATTTCACACATGTGCATAATGCACACCAACTATTCACAATCTTACTCTCTCCCCTCTCAACAGCCTTGCCTACTCCTTCTCTTCCCTACAAATCTCTATTTCAGATTCACGTCTGTTGTTTTACTTTGTGATACACTGACCTTAACTAGGGCCATTGGTGTGTCCATGGGTTTAAAGCTATCCACTGGAAACTGGTGGGCTTGGTAGTAGATACGTAACTGAAAACTTTGACTATCAGCCAGTAGTTGAGCAGTAACTGAGGAGGGGCCCCTGAGCCACTCCCCCACTCAGGGGCTGTCTTTGTGGGCCCAGAGCAGGTAACTGCAGCTGCTATGAATTCACAAATGCAGTGTTTGCATCATGACTAAAGGATGGCTCTTCACAGCCCTCTTCCTGTTATCTGGCTCTTGTATACTTCCTAGCCTCCTTTTGCAATGTTCCCTGAGCCCGCACGGGTAGTACAAATGTCTTGTTTAAAGTTGGGGAGAGGCCTCAGGGGTTAAAGTCTTTGCCTCATAAGCAAAAGGACTTGAGTTCAGATCCTCAGATCCCACATAAAAATGTCTGGTGGAAATGGTGATGACTTGCACTTCTGATGCAGGAAGAGGAAGCATGAGAAACCCTAGAGCCAAGCAATAAGGAGGTAAAGCAATCCAGGATGATTCCTAAGGTCACCCTTGGGCCTCCACGGGCACACAGACACACACAAGTGTCCTCTTACACACACACACACACACACACACACACACATTGCTTAGGACTGCGTCCTCAACTGATCCTTATTCTCAGCATTTTAGATGCCCACAATTCTCTGCATTCACCAGCATTCACTACAAAGAGAGACTCCTCTGATGAAGGTTAAGAGTAGCTCTTCTGCATAGATAGAAATATATATTTAGAAGGTGGTTGTCCATTACCCTCCCAGGCTTGGTGAGGATTTTTATTCTTTTATTACATCATACACGAGTATAGTGAGTTTATGATAGTTTCATGCCTTAATCCCCAGTCCCACCTTCCCTCTCCTTACTACTACAACCCTTTTCTTCCTGCCAGTCTCCTTCTTACTCTTGTTTTTTCCGTGAGTGGCCCACCGAGTTTCGTCTGGGTTGCTTTCGTTGGCATGTGTCTGAGCACTTGCCGGAACTTGAACATTACATCAGTGGGTGGGCCATTGAGGAAGGCATCTCCCCTCCTCCCACCCTAATTAGGGGTGACTTTCATCGGTCTTTCAGGGAAGTGTTGGGCCACTTGAGTTTTCTGCCCTCTCATGGTGACATGTTGACAGGACAAATCTTGTGCAGGTCTTATGGAGGGATCTGTATAGGTGCTGTGTGTTCAAGGATGAGACAGCCCTTTCATGACCAGGAGAGAATGTCACACTCCTTCTGCCCTTCAGGTTCTTACCAATCCCTCTTCTGAAATGTTCCCTGAGCCTTGGACTGGGTGAGTGGTTTGGAGTCCTGTTTAGGGCCCAATGGCATGGACTTTTTCACCAGTTTTATGGGCCCAGACATGAATTCCCTGGTCTGAGATCCAATCAGGGGGCAACTGGTTATCCCCTTCCAGCCACAGAGTGCTGCTACTGCACAGGTGGACACTATCGGATTTATTTAAGTAAAAAGAAAAATACAGTGGATAAGAACTGTAAGGAGAGAGATGCAAACATTTCAGGGATGATGATGAGCAGGGGAGGAAGGGTGCGATTGCCTCGTTGCTTCGCACCAAAGACTCAGTGTGTGGATGGTGGCCAGCAGTGAGGCAAGGGAGTGGCCAGCAGCAGGCCCATCTGCGCTGCCCCAGGGAAACGCCAGGAACATGTGAGGCGGGGGCAGTGTTTGTGCAGATCCTCCATCTCCTATCGCTGGAGTGCTGAAGCTACAGGCACACCTTGCCATCCCCTGCTCCCAGCCCACCTTCAGCCCTTCATCTGCTGAAGGCCTGCCTCAGTTCTGCTTCCGGCTTGGCTCAACCCGGCAGCACATATAATGTTGTCTATTAAAAGGTTCTTCGGAAATTTTTATGTCCAGTTTGCCTGGACTCTGTGTGTGTGTGTTGTAGTAGTAGTAGTAGTAGAGGGGGGGAGGAGGAGGAGGAGGAGGAGGAGAGGGAGGGGAGGGGGAGGGGAGGGGGAGGGGAGGGGAAGGGGAGGTACTACTGCAAAGTGCATCTACTCCTGGACAGTTGTAACTTTCTTTTTTTTTTTTTTTTATTTCAGCTCATACAAACTTATTAGGTACACCAGTTCCCTCCCTCCCTCCTCCTCCCCCCGTACCCCCTGCTCCCCCTCCCCACCCTTCTCCCTCCCCATCCCCCAGTGCCTCCCACCCCAATTGCCAGAGAGTCCTTTCTTGTGCATGTCTGATTTTCCTCTGGGTCCTCCTCTCCGATGACGTAAAAGGACCCAGTGGCCTTTCCCGAACCCTTTCCCGTGTTCCCCTTAGGTATAGGAACACTGCTGTGGCTGCCAATCCTTTGCCTCCAAAGATCTTGGTGCCTTTAGCAGATGCTAGACTTTGTGAGGTCAACAGTGTGTTGGACAATGCGCAGGGCATGCAAAGTCCAATTATGATTGCTTCAGCCCTAACTAGTATAGAGTATCTTATATATCATTGCTCCTCCCATCCTTTTGCTCTTACACTCTTACCGCCCCCTCTTCCGCAAATTTCCCTGAGCTTCAAGATGGGGAGAGACTAAGCTGGCCTAGTTCTAGGTGGTTGATATAGAGTCTCTGAAGTTCTGGATTGTGGTTTGTTGATTTTCTAGTTGTAACTTTCGAGAAAGCTCTTGGGTCCGTTCTGTAACAAGCCATCAGGACCCACGCAAGGCTAGAAGTCCCATCACTGCGGGCCTCCAAAGCACTTTCAGCTCTGGAGCCATCTGTGAAATGGTCTGATTCTTCTACTTGGTCTAACAGACCAAGTGTAGGTTTCTGGGTTCTGAGTTTCTTTACAGTCCCTGTGCGGTAAGAACAAACGGTTTTAGAGTGGGTGGTAAAAATGGATGCGAAGGCTCCCTTCCTCTTCCCAGAGATCTCTCTGCTGAGGGGACACTACACTAGCCTGCCCCAGCCTTTCTAGGGGTGCAAAGGGACAACCCCTCTCTCCAAAGGTCACGCGACCCAAGTCACGGTTCCCGGTTCTCCGCCGCCCTCTCCTGGCCCCAAGGGGCACTGCAGGAGAGAAGGCCCGTGAGCTCGAAGCGCAGGCGCAAGACCACCGGCCTGCTTGTTATTCCGCGCCTGCGCTGTTCCAGCTTCTAGAAAACCCTGAAGCGGGCAGGTGGAGGCAAGAGTGGTCCCAAGAGTAACTGCCGGGAGTTCGTGCTCTACAGGTCGGAGTATCCGTCTGCGAGACTTTGATGCGCCAGGAACTTCGCTTTTCTGTCGGGGCGTGATCTGAGCACGCCCTCCGGTGCAGAGAGAGGGGGAGAAATCGCAGAGGCCTGTCTATCCGGGGTGCCCCAGTTGGCCCCTCTTCGGAGTTGGCAAACAGTGGGAAGAAGGGAAGAGGCAGTACTAGGTGGAAGCTGGAACGGCTGGACCCAGTTCCTGGTTTCCTGGGGTGGGGGTGGGGGTCTTGCGAAACTGTGCCTGCACAAAGCTCACACTCAGTACAGCAGTTTGTCGCTTTGCTTTTTTTTTTTTTAGTAAGACGTGATTTTTTTTTTTTCCTGTAGTGATCTAGTGTGGACATTAACATGCACTCTACCCCTTCGCTCTAGGACATGACACATGGGGTCTCAGCATTCGGTCTCTGCTCACAGTCCTTGCCAGCAAGATACAGATGACCCAGAGGACTTGCTGGCCGGAAGAGACCAGGAAGAAGCAATCGCTCAGTTTCCCTACGTGGAGTTCACTGGGAGAAATAGTGTCACCTGCCACACCTGCCAAGGAACGGGCTATGTCCCAACAGGTGAGACTTGGTGGTAGCAGAAAGAAAAACAAAACAAAACAAAACGATTCCCTGAGAATTTCACCTAGCTAGCCCCACTGTCCAAGGCCCAGACTGCCCTGAATTGGTCGGAAGCAACTCGGCTTAGAAGATTCTAAAAGTCTTTATGATCTTACATTCGAAATGCTTGGTTTTTCTTCATTTCTAAGCATGTATTCTCCCCATCCCCTACCCCGTGGTTTGGAAAGTCTGATTCTTTGCCCTTGGAATTTGTGGGCAAGCACATTTCTCTGTTGCTCTATCTTACAAGGATTGACACAATGTTGCGGGGGAGTCTTCCTGGAAGTTTAAAACCCTGTCAGCTAGGGAGAAAACAACAGGATGTTCAGGAGTAGGACCCTGATCAGGCGCAGGAAGGTCTTTTACCAAATTGGTCCTCAGAAAGCCTTAGTAGCATAGATGGGGAGCAACGAAATTTAGAGCTGGTGAAAATCTTAGAAACCAGTGCATACATACAGTATCAGCAAGGGAGCAGTGACCTTAGAAAACTTGACTTTGTCAGAGCCAGTTCAGTAAAATCAGAATAAGAAGAGCTCAGGGGTCTCAGATACCTTTGATGTCACCACCTAGAAGCACTGATAGAAGTTTTACAGTTTGTGGGGTGCTCGTAAGCTGGCTCAGGGATTAAAACTTTTGCCTTAAAAGCAAAAGGACCTGATTCCACATCCCTAGATGTCACATAAAAATGTGAGTATAAAATGGCAGTGGCCTGTAATTCCAGCCCTGGAAGGTAGAGCCTGAGAAACCTCAGAACAAAGCAGTAATGATTCCCCATGTCCCGCTTGAGCTTCCACAGGCACACACACTCGGGTGCCCTCTACTACATATGCACACGTGTGTACGTGTAAAAGAAGTTTTTATGTTTTGTGGCATGCTCTAAACATTTACCTATTTCTTGTTCGTTCAACTAAAAATGTAATTTTTACAAGTGGCTAATTCCAGATGAGCATCTTCTATGGCTCTTGCAGTGAGACGTAAAGAAAAATATTGGCAATATGCAGAATCTCCAAAGTGAGTGTTTGGTTCTTTCCTAGAGCAACTCAATGAGTTGGTGGCTTTGATCCCCCACAGTGACCAGAGATTGCGTCCTCAGAGAACGTGAGTTCCCGACTCTGCCTTGCTATTACCTGTTGCTGTCCTTTGCTCCTTTTTAAAAATGTGTTCTGCCTGTAGATTCTCTGCAAGTAGCATCTCTTCCCTCTGTCTTGGTCACAGTCTGGGGTAAGAAACTTAGAGCAAGAAATGTCCTGGGTGTAGAAGGAAAGGATAGTATTGGGAGGAACTGAAGAAGGCAGTTGTCAGGAGATGCAAGCAGAGGTCCAGGAAATGAAAAGATCAGCCCCTCTTCCCAGGGAGCAAACTGTTCCGGTGGGTTTTAAGGCCTCCCAGCTCATTACTTTGCATCTGGGGCCTGGGCTGTGATTCCTGGTTCTCCGTACTTTCCAGTCTCTCTCTCAGTTCCTGGTTTGACATTAATCTTTGTTTGGGCCTCAATAGCTGAATGCCTGTGTTGGTTTTTTTTTTCCCTCCCTTCAGTAAGCTGTATGTCCTCCTGTCAGTCCTGCTTTGTCTCCTGGCCTCCAGTTTGGTGTGTTTCTTTCTGTTTCCACATTCAACCCTTGTGGCCGATGATGGCATCAAAGTGGTGAGAGTCACATTTAATGAGAAGGACTCCCTCGTCATCCTCACCATCACGGTAAGACCTGGGGCCTCGAGTGATGCGTGGTATGCGTGCCAGTCCTGGCTCTGAGATGTCTGTTTCTTCTTTTGCCTGTTTTTCAGGCCACCCTGAAAATCAGGAACTCCAACTTCTATTCTGTGGCAGTGACCAACTTGTTCAGCCAGGTTCAGTTCATGAAGACTGTGGTCGGCACATATACAGTCACTAACGTCTCGCTCATCCCACCGCGGAGCGAGCAACTGGTATGCTGGTCCTGCGGGTCATCTCCCCCACAGATCCAGGAGAGTGGCACTGGACAATGCTGGGACTTCTTAGCTCCCCTCCCCTCACTCACTCCAGGAAGAGTTGCGGGGAAGGGAAAAATAACTAGCGATAAGTATCGGGGGAGCAAAAGAATTCAAAGGAAACTTGTGAAAAATGAAGAAGAGGTGGTGGCCTAGCCGGGGCTCCACTGGCCTCTAAATGAAAGAGGCTGGAAGTGTGTGAGGCCCAGCGGTGGTGTGAGGAAGGTGTTGTGTGTGTGCCAGGAGCGTGGCCCAGGATCTGAATCGCCGAGAGAGTACTGCTGCAGAGCAAGCCCACCACAGACTGATTCCAGTTCTTATTTATTTTCAGGTGAACTTTACAGTGAATGCTGAAGTGGGAGGACCGTCTTCCTTTGTGTAGTAAGGACAGTGATCTCTGTAATGTGCTGTCGGCCTAAGGGATTCAGAGTATTCCTCATTTACCAGGCCCTGGCCCTTCCCTAAATCCCACCTAATCTTTGACCCAGGGGCTCTTTAGCTTTGGCTGTGTAGACATTTCTATCAAAGAAGTGTCTCCGGATACGTGGCCAAAGTGCCGAGATTTCTTTTGCATTCTTTTTCTTTTCTTAGAGAGAGAGAGAGAGAGACAGATAGATATATGGGTGGGTGAACAGAGGGTACTTGAGTGTCTGTGCCCATGGAGGTTCAAGGGTGACTTCAGAAATCATTCTGGATCACTCTACTTTCTTACTGCTTTGCCCTGGGGGTCCAGGCCACTGCCATTTTGCTGCTATTTCTACATGAGATCTGGGGAATCCAAACTCAGGTCCTTTTGCTTGCAAGGCAAAGACTTTTAACCACCGAGTCATCTTCCCACCCAGTCCTGGGATCGCTAAAGAGAACATTAAGCCACATTATTAAGCACCAACATTTATGTGACAAGCTATCAAAACCAAACCAGGATCATGATACAGAAGGATGAGAAGGATGCTTTTGGGTTGAAAGGGTGAGGGTGGGAGACAGAAGATACCCTCAGTAATTTGACAGTGTAACTTAACACTCGCTTATAGATTCCCCTGGCTATTTTTGTGTTGTTTTACTTTGTCTTCAAACAACTGACCGTTGGCATATTTGTCTTGTGGCAGTTTTTTCTGCACGATGCCTGCCGTCCTGGTGCACAACATCATCATCTTCATGCGGTACGTCACCATTTCCCTTCCCGCTGGACCACTGGGCCTTCTGAGCCTCCCTCTTTTGTTTGGGAACCAGAGAGGTGACCACTATGCCTTGTAACACAGATCTAGCAGACCCTTGGTGTTCTCTAGGCGTGAAATCCAGATCCCCCGCACAGTTCCCCAGGCTCCTCGTGAATAGTCAAACATGCAGTTTTCTCCATGAAATGTGGTCGGGTTTGAGTAAACACATGATCTCTTTAGAATCTTTTAGAGGCCAATAAAGAACAGTAGAGTTTCTTCAAAGTTTCTTCTTAAGCATTTGACCCCCACGCTCTCTAGCCTCACAGACTGCTAATCACGGACCTTCGAGGTTACTCTTGGATTCATGACTGTCAGTGTAGACATGACTGACTCTGCTCTGACATTTGATGTGAGGATTTGAGCAAGGTTCCTCAGCCTTGGCACTTGATGTTTTAGACCAAGTGGATCCTTGTTGCCAGGACTGTTCTTTGCATGTGGGATGGTCAGCAGAGTCTTGGTCCCCACCTGCTAGCTGCTGCTAACACCACCTCTGCCCTCAGCTGTAATACCCAAAATATGTCCCAATGTCACCATAAGTCCTTGTCTTGTAAACTCATCCATGTTAATGAGTCACTTAAGGTCACCTCACGGCATGACATTTTTGGACTAAGAAGGGTCCTCTGCTCTCCCAGTTGCATAACCATGAAGATAATGTGCCTGGGATCCATGAAAGTATTGTTGACTGAACTTGGAAGAAACGATTTAGGCAACTTTTCTTGTCTGTTTCATCTTTTTGGTTTTTGTCTCACTAGGACTTCCATGAAGATCTCCTACATCGGCCACATATCCCAGAGCACCTTGGAGACACAACATTACGTGGACTGTGGGGCAAATTCCACAGCTCGTTTAGAACCTGCTATCGGTTCCCCCATGGCCATACATGTAGAGAAAAGACCAACACCTGTCCTCAGGACCCAAGTTACGTATACTGAGCCCACACGGTATAGGTGGAGGAGGAGGTAGCTTTCCTGACCCTCAGCAAGCATCCTTCTTTATCGAGGGGAGTACCTCTCTCTACAGCACCTCGTGTGTGCCTCAGGACCAACAGGGTCACTGCCCAGGGCTTCATCTATACCCAGCAAATAGTTGACACTCAATATATAAGATTTGAAGAACTCAGTTAAGATCTTTTTGGCCGAAGTGGAAACTGGGTTCTAGGTTTTCAAACCAGAGTGCCATGGAGGCAGAATTACTAGCGCAGCTACAGAAGTGTGATGCCTCATGCCCACAGAGGCATGACGAGCTCTTCAGAGTGTACAGCCCTCATCTCTTCCCCAACACCCAGAAGCGTTTCCAGAAGACGTTTTTCCCCTTTTCTTCTTTCCTGTAGAAAGTTAGTACTGTTGCTTCTACCAAGGGTCTTGAAGTACCTTTCATCCAGTGGCTGGAAGGTGGACTAGGGATTTTGATAGGAAAATAAACTCTACTCTTGATTCACCCATGTCTCCTGATTTCCTGTAAGCCTTCATCGGCACCTTTGAGGGAACCATAGGAGAATTGACATCTGAGGGGACCCCCACAGGGTGTATTATGGGAAAGAACAAGGCGCGCTCCAGCTGCACCTCCACAGCAAGCACCTCAGGCGTTCCATATCTCGGATTGCCTGTTCTCTTGCAAAACAGAACATACGTGGCCACGTGGAGGTTGTAAGAAGCACTGAAGAGATCCCAGAGAATCAAAGCTGCTTTTGTGTGAAGGAATAACAACCTTACCACACACCCAACAAGAACTGGTTTGAAGTCTCTTTAATCGTCTACACGCTCGGCCGTCACACTTGGACTGCGAGGCAGCAGAATCTAGCAGAAGCCTGAGTGGTCAGGTCCCGGGGACGTGAGCTTCAGCCATCCGCTGCCTGCAGCCTCAGGAAACCCAGGCAAGCAGCAGGCGGTAAGGCTCGAACTCCAGGATTTGTCCCCATTTCGATGTTTTGCTTTTCAGTGTTTGCCTAATTATCTTTGTACCCCAAGTCCTCAAACTACCATTAGATTTCTTGACTAGTTGGCCCACATCAAAAGCAGATGGTTAGGAGTTGTGCTAAGTGGGCTGCTGATGTGCCCACAGCACTGGTGACGGTGACAGGCGTGGATGAGTAATTGTACCATTTACAAGAACGATGCCCATAATGCCCTCGGTGCATGAAAATGCTCAGTGTATGCTTTCCTTGTTTTCCTATTCTCTTCTCTGGACTTGTGTGTGTGCATGCATGTGCATGTGGGTGCACGTGTATGTTTATTATGTGTATGTGGAGGTTAGAGGTTGATGTTCACTGTCTTCAATTTTCCTTCATCTTATTACATTTTACTTAGTGCATGCGTGCATGTGTGTGCGCATGCGTGTGTATCAGAGGGCACTGTGTCTCTGTGTAGGACAGGAATCACCTGGATTGCTTCTATCTCCTTCTTGCTTTGCTCTGGGATTTCCCAAGCTCCATCCACCAGGGCCAGAAGCAGACCACCACTGTTTCCACCTGGTGTTTTTATGTGGACCTGGGATCCGAACTCAGGACCTTCTGCTTGCAAGACAGAGTCTTAACCTCTGAGCCATCTCTCCAGCCCTATTTTTTGAGACAGCGTCTCTCACTGAAGCAGAAGCTCACCAGTTGGCTAGACTGGCTGACTAGCAAGCTCCAGAAATCTGCCAGTTGGCTGCCATCCCCAGCACTGGAGTTACAGGCACCATTGTGCCTAGCTTTTTTTTTTTTTTCCACTGTGTGTGGAGTGTGTACATGTGTTTATGAATGCTTGCATAGGCCCACGGGTGATATTGGGAATCATCCTGGACCACCCATCCACTCTGTTTTTGTTTTTATTTGTCTTTGCTTTATTTTTTTAATTTTTTATTATTATTTATTCAATTGTGCATGTATGCAGGTGTGCGTGCGTGTGTGCATGTATGTCATGTATGTGTGTGTGTGTGTAGAACCACGGATGAATTCGGGAACCACCATGGCCTCCACCACCTCCTTGTTTACTCTGCCCAGGGATTCACAGGCTCCGCCATATCAGGACCAGAAACGTAGGCCGCCCTGGCTTCCGCCCGGCGTCTATACGTGGGGTCTAGGATCCGAACTCAGGACCTACCACCTGCAAGGCAGAGGCTTAACCCCTAAGTCACCCCTCCAGCCCCCTGCTTTATTTTTTTTAAGGCAGTGTCTCTAATTAAACCCAGAAAAATACCATAAAAGCACCAAGATGGTATTTTTTATGGTATTTTTTATTATTATTTCCACTCACAAACTTAACAGGTACACCGGTCCCCTCCCTCCCTTCACCTCCCCCTGACCTCCCTGCTCATCCTTTCCCTCCCCCCTCCCTCCCCATCCCCCAGTGCCTTCCCCCCAGTGATCCCCCCCCAATCCCTGCAGCATCCTTTACTGTGCATGCCAAACTCTCCTCTGGGTCCTCCTCTCCTGAGGTGCAAGGACCCAGGGGCATTTCCCAGAACCAGAACTCTTTCCTGTGTTCCCCTTAAGCTTAGGAACACTACTGTGACTGTCAGTCCCTAGCCCCCAAGGATCCTAGTGCCTTTAGTCCATGCTAGACTGTGGGGTCAATAATGTGTTGGACATAGCGCAAGTCATGCAAAGTCCTATTATGATTGCTTTGGCCCTAACTTGTGTGGAGTATCTTGCATATCCTTACTCCTCCCATCCTTGTGCTCTTACAATCTTACCGCCCCCTCTTCCGCAAATTTCTGTGAGTTTCAGGATGGGGAGAGATTAGGCTGGCCCAGTTCCAGATGGTTGATGTAAGTCTCTGATGTTCTGAATTATGGTTTGTTAATTTTTTTTTCCGTTTTGCCAGAGCACTTCTATAGGGCTATTCTAACTAGCCAGCTTGCTCTGCAGAGTCTTAGGCTTTACCTTCCATGGCAGGATTTTTTTTAACATTTTTTATTATCTCCGCTCATACAAACTTAATAGGTACACCGGTTCCCTCCCTCACTCTTCCTCCCCCCACCTCTCTGCTCGCCCTCCCCTCACCCCTCCCTCCCTACCCCCCAGTGCCTCCCCTCCCCCAATCCCCGGAGAATCCTTTAATGTGCATGCCTGACTGTCCTCTGGGTCCTCCTCTCCAATGACATACAAGGACCCAGCGGCATTTCCCTGAACCCTTTCCTGTGTTCCCCTTAAGCATAGGAACACTATTTTGGCTGTCAATCCCTGCCTCCAAGGATCTTGGTGCTTTTAGCAAATGCTAGACTTTGTGGGGACAATAGTGTGTTGGACATTGCGCAGGGCATGTAAAGTCCAATTATGATTGCTTCGGCCCTAACTTGTGTGGAGTATCTTGCATATCATTGCTCCTCCCATCCTTGTGCTCTTACACTCTTACGGCCCCCTCTTCCGCAAATTTCCCTGAGCTTCAGGATGGGGAGAGATTAGGCTGGCCTAGTTCTAGGTGGTTGATAGTCTCTGAAGTTCTGGATTATGGTTTGTTGATTTTCTTTTGCCGTTTTGCTGCTCCTGCAATGCCCTTCACTCCATCCTGATGGGTATTGGATGTCACCCCCTGGCCAGAGATAAAAAACTGTTAAACTAGAGTCTTGTTATAAGAGTATATTCAAAAAATCCACAATACAAACAACACCAAATGCTGGAGAGGATGTGGAGAGAGGGGAACTCTTCCTACATTGCTGGTGGGAATGCAGGCTCATACAGCCACTCTGGCGAGCCATCTGGAGATTCTTAAAGAAATTAAAGATTGAAATGCCATATGACCCTGCGATTCCACTTTTGGGAATAACCCCCCCAAGCAGCAGAGGTCCACCTCAATAGCACAAGTGCGACCATGTTCATAGCAGCACTGTTTACAATAGCAAAGTCATGGAATCAACCCAAATGTCCAACAGTTGACGAGTGGATAAGGAAACTGTGGTACATCTATACAATGGAGTACTACTCAGCCATAAAAAATGATGAAGTACTGGAATTTGCCGGGAAATGGATGTCATTAGAGACAATTATATTGAGTGAAGTATCCCAGACCCAGAAAATTAAGTGCCGTATGTACTCCCTAATAGGTGGCTCCTAGTACCAAACCCACCCAGCTCACCTAGAGACACTCGACGATAAATCTCTGTAATACGGTAATTGCAAGGAGTAGGAACAGGCGGGATGGGGTAGGAGGGCCACACCAGAAACAAGGAGAGAGGGGACCATGTAACAACAGAGAAAATAGGCCTCCATCAAGGACTGCGAGTAAGCAATGAGACATCTGGTTAAGTTCACAGACTTTTCATTCCTGATCATCTACAACTGAGGGGGTGTGATCTCACCAGAAGGGGAGGGCATATAGTCTGGCAGATAATAAGTAACGATTTTGCAAATGGGTGATTGACCCCTCCCTCACTGTGGTTTCCTACTTTTATTGCATCTACCATGGCAGGATTTATAAGTGAGCTTAGGCCTATCCAGCATTTCAAGTGGGACTAGGGGCTCTAGTCTTTTTGCTAGCAGGGCAAATACTTTAACCACTGAGCCATTTCTCTAGCCCCTGTGCCTGGCTCTGTGTGTGTGCGTGTATGTGTGTGTGTGTGTTCAGGTGCACCTGTGTGTGTATGCACGTGTGGAAGCCAGAGCTGGTGTTCCTCAGACACTCTCCATCTTCTTAAACAGCGTCTCCCATTATCCTGGAACTCTGCTGGCTGGTCAGGGAGTCCCAAAGTCAGCCTGTCTCTGCTTCTCCAGTGTTGGGATTACAACCCTTGGTCACCATGTTCAACTTTTTTTTTCTCCTAAGGTGGAGATCTAGAAGTCACTGCTCCTTACTTTGTGTAATGTACATTATATTGGTAAATCATTATGAGCTCTTTGAACTCACTGAGAAACTGACTCCAGAAGAGATCAGCACCCCCCCCCACACATACACACATACTTCAGACCCAAGCTTGTTTATGTCGTGTCTCCCAAAACTTGGATCAGACTGCACCTCTGACTCCATAGAAGGGAAAGGAGAAAAAAATCAAGCATCTTACGGTGTTAGAAACATTGTAGGGCACAGCTAGAAGGTAAGTTACTTCCAACAGATGTTACTGTTTTGTCTCCTGGTATAGAAACACCTGCGATGGGACAGTTAATCAAAGCTCGTGTGCAGACAGAATGCTCTGCCCTGCCCAAGTCTCCCAGTGAGGAACTCCAGCTGGCTGACTACCCTTAGGAGCTCTCCCAGTTTCTCCTGGATGTTTACAAGCCCTCGATCGGGTGACGTTACCTATCTGCTGCACTTGATCTTTTATTTGGATACCATAGCCAAGGAGAAACTGTGCTCTGCCCAAAACACTCTGGATTAGGAATTCCAGTTGATTGCTTCCTTAAACAGCTTCCCCAGTTGATTTTTTCTTTTTTCTTTTTTTTTTTATTTATTACTTTTTTTGTTGTTTTCTTTTTTTTCTTTTTTTCCCAGTTGATTTTTTCCTGGATATTTGTAAACCTGGATTTGATGAGGTATGTATCATCATGTTTGATATCATATACTTGATAATCTGATGATCATGTATGGTAGCTATGACATAAGACAGCTATAATGCCTATCATATATAAGATGGCTATAATCATTCATTATATATAAACACACACATAAATACTGTAAACAAAAGTCAACAGCAGCTTCTAGAACTGATTTCCTTCCAAAGGTTCCTGTGTGGTGGGCATTTGAGATGCTGAAAGTATCTCGTGTGGTGTTCTCAGTACCTTGCTGCTAGTTGGGTTCTGTTCTGTATGTCCAGGAATAGTGGGGCGAGATACCCAGGAGTTGGGTGGGAAATCTGCCCCTGAGTATTTTTCTGTTTCAGCCCGTGCTCCTGTCTGATCAGGTTGGAGACAACAAAAGATGTACAGTTTAAACACACACACACACACACACACACACACACACACACACACAAAATCTCCTTTTTTCCTGTCTTCCATCTTTCCTCTAAAAAACAATTACTATGCTTCGTGTTTTATTACTGATTTTTCCTGCAATAACCCACGTTATGTCTAGAGATTTTTAATCTGGGATCAGAGATCAAACGCAAGTCCTCGTGCTTATGAGGCAAGCACTTAACAATTAAGTATCACAGCAAATGTGGTTTTGGACTTCTTTCAAATATCTGGAGCTTTCTTTCAGCAGTCTTCCAAACCGCAAGGGAGAAGCGGCAGGCTCAAGTGTTATCACTGCTACCATTGTGCTTCCAGCAGAAAGAAATCTGCAGAGAGCGGTCCAGAGCCCAGAGACTGCCCCTCGGTAACTCTTCCTTGACCTCACACTGCTTATCTTCATACCTGGTTGAAAAGTTGCTGCATACAGAAATCTCCATTTATTTGTGTATTTATTCATCACCCCCACAAAGTAATAAGTATCTGTTGAATGTCAAAGATTGCAATTTCCTATGTGTTTTATCCAGAATTGAAGCTGGAAATTTGTAACTCTGTCACAAGCTCGTCTCGGCTCATCAATCCTATACAGGCCACAGTTTATTTCCTCCAGTTATTCTGCAGCCTTATTTACCCACAGTGGGACCATCAAGATCTCTGTCTTGATATCTTAGAACAAATGGAATAAGTTATTCAAAAATGCCTCCAGTTGGTTAAAAAGTTCTGCACAAATCAATAAGGCCATAGATTTTTCTCTCCTGCTGGGCAGAATACGTCTTCTTTTCCTTTATAATAAATACCCATTGCTTTGTCAGCATGCTTTTAAAGATTCTGTGTCCCTCCACTTGTTTAGAAAGAGACACTTTTTTCAGATGTCACCCCCTGGCTTACTCGGGAGCCAAGGAACTTGAGAATTCATCTTAGCAGGTGCTCAGGCTGCTGGCTCCTAATCCAAAGCCTCTTTACGTCAGACACTTCCAGAGAAAGGAAGAAGCACAATATAGGAAAGTCACCTAACCAAGCCTTACCAGTGGTGGACCACAGTGTCTGCTCAGTCCCGTGGCTCAGGAATTTATTCAGTAGGTTGTTCTTTCTGGAGAGACCCGCCGCTTTCCCTGGAGTCCCAGGATTCAGCCATGACCCTGGTCATTCTCGCCTTCTGCTCTGGAGCAGCAGCCTGTAACACAGCCCTGCAGACCGAGCAGTGCATTTTGACTTAACCTTAAATTCCTGGTCTGCTCCCTTTCTCAGAGAGCAGTTATATCCAGGTTTTTCTAGACACCCAGGATGTGGGCAGGCTACAAGTTTACCAGAATGCTTGGTGAACAGTCTGCACGTACCTTGGCCCCCACTAAATTGCCAGTGCATGATGCCTTTCAGCAGCCTGCTGGAGAGGTGTGTTCAGTGTTTGTTCCCAAGAACAAGGTCATCTCTCCATTGCACCTCCCTCACCAATAAGTAACTCGGGAGTGTTTGAATATTGTGTTCTTCACAGGCGCTAAAAGCTTGTTCTCCGGGCAATGCTCTTAGGTGGCAGAACCTTGAGAAGCAGAGCCTAATGGTGATCCTCAGGTTACTGCGGCGTACTCAGGGGGACTGGTGAGATCCTAATCTATTCCCTTGCTTCCTGGTTCATGTTGTGGATTCTGGCTTTGACTCATGCTCCTGATGTAACATGCTGCTATCATATAAGGCCCAAACCAGTAAGCAGCCCGATCTGTGGACAGACCCAACAAAAAGTGCTGTTTATTTTTGTATTATTTTATTTATTCATATTTAAACCTCCAGAAACATGAGCCAAAATAATTCTCTATTTCATAAGTAGCCCAAATGAAGAGTTTCATTGCAATAACGTGAAACTAATTAATAGATTTGCCCTCTGGTCCCAGATTACCACTGGGTTCCACACATGACATGAGACCTTCTATGAGTCACTGAGCATGCCCAGTAGGGTATGCACAGTCCTGGGTGAGAGAGTAGATTTGCTAATAGAGCACCGTGCACTTCTGCCTTGCCTGCTGCTCACATTGTCTTCACACACACTCCGTGCCACTGATGGTCCTGTCATTCAAGATTGGGAAGTGTGTGTGTGTGTGTGTGTGTGTGTGTGTGTGTGTGTGTGTGTGTGCAGTGGCTAGTCAAGCAGAGTGGCTTTGGTGTCCTCACTCTTGATTGAAATATCAACTGAAGGCCCCAGGACCACATGTGAGCGTGCCTACAGAATCAGGGACTCACGGAAAACAAACTAAAGAACAAAGCACAAGTCGATATATACTTTCCAATAATTTTTTTGTTTTTAATATCAATTGATGTCTTAAAAAATACAGAGGTGTTTGACACAGAATAGCACCATTGTGTGGGACACACAGTTCCTGCGCCCGGCACCTAGAGGAGGGTCTTCTGGCCTGGGCTGGGGGCAGTCACTTGGGGGGTGGGACGGCAATTGACTCACACCAGTTAGTTTCCTGCCTCTGCTTTGACCCAAAGGTCTTACAGGAAGACAATAAATAAATAGAACACCGAGATTTTATTTTGCAGTCTACCCAGTTCAGATCTCTTCGAAAAAGGGGAGAACAAGTTCTCGCTGTGAGATGAATGGACATCAGGTCAGGTCAGCCATTCAGTGCAGAATCCTAGAGTCACCAAGGTTGGAAAGTACTTGGGTCCTTTGGGTTTGCAATGGATTGTGCTGTTTTTTTGGGCTTTTTTTTTTTTTTGGATTTGGGTCTTTATAAGAAGCAAACGGGCCCTATGTCCACACCAAATTCCTGCTCGGGCCCTCCTATGTCCATGGGTGCGATGTCAGTGATGGGGAGGCGTGAGGTCTTCTGCGACCGGTACTCGATGACAGTCTTGCCCCACTTACCGGTGTGTTTCTAGGAAGAAAAAGAGGAAATGCCACTCAGTGGAAATCTTGCAAATAAGTGCAGGATCCCAAAACTAATAACCATACTAGGGGGTTGCCTAGACCTTTTCTTGGCTTGTCGAGGTCCTCTCCATGGCAACGCCTTTCCTCTGCAGTAGGACCCTCTTCTACTCTCATCTCCTTCCCCATCCCCATAGTGGGCTCCCTGCCTGTGATACCTTCATCTCTCTTGTACACACACACATGACATGAGACCTTCTGTGAGTCACTGAGCATGCCCAGTAGGGTATGCACAGTCCCCCTGGGTGAGAGAGTAGATTAGCTAATAGAGCACCGTGCACTTCTCCCTCGCCTGCTGCTCACATTGTCTTCACACACACTCCGTGCCCCTGACAGTACTGTCATTCAAGCGCTGGGACACCTGAGGCAGGCCACTCACCGTGCAGCCATCCTTTAGGGCAGTGTATGTGAACCGGCTGTTGCCCTCAGCTCTCATCTCAACGTCGTTGGAGCCCTGGATGAGCAAGGCCTTCTTCAAGTTGCCAGTTGCTTCATCCAGGTAGGCGATGCTGTTCTTGCAGTGGTAAGTGATGTTCTGAGAGCCCTCAGTGGATAGCAGGCGTAGGAAGGTCATCTGGACGTTGGCAGTGTTGGGGGCCAAGTTGTCATCTCCATAGCTGAACTGTGGGCAGAGAGCCAGGGTGTGAGGTCTGGGAGGTGCCATTCATTAAGATCGGACTCTGGCTCAGGCAGGGAACTGACCAGAACTCAGAACGGCTTGACAGGGGCGGGGGGTGGGGAGGTGGGATAACATTCCTGCTTCCAGGGAGTGGAGCAAGCTCAGAGGACTACTTTCCCAGATCTACAGGGGATCTTCTCTCTCCTGTTTCTCAAGCTCAAAGAAAAATTGGCAGAGACTGTTGGGAGGGTGCTAAAAATATCCAGGAGAAAGAAGAGAAAATACGAGAAGCCGGCCTGGTCTGGAGCACACGGACACTCACGTGGAAGCCACCGTTCATGGTTTCTCCAAACCAGATGTGCTTCTTCTCCTTGCTCTTGCTGGTCCACCAGTTCTTCTTGGGCACACTTGATGGGTTGGGGTAGACGCAGGTCTCGCCGGTCTCCATGTTGCAGAAAACCTTCATGGCGTCCAAGGTGCAGCCCTGGTTGGGATCGATCCAGTAGTCTCCTGTGGGAGAACAAGCAGTACCCCATCAGGTTTTGGCTCCAACCTGAGGACCAGGTTTACTGGGAAAGACGGAGGGCTGCCAGGGAAGCCAGGGGAGGAAAGGATTGTGTGTGGCTTAAAGGGACGACACAGGGAAAGGAGGTCTGGATAGAGGCCTAGTGCTAAAGAAAGGCCAGGAAAAAGGGACAGGAGCAGTGGACATCATGCACCCTGAAGTCACTTCTGCCTTGGCAGGGCAGGTGCTCAAATTAATCTGAGATGGTGGAGCAGCCGCGTGCCAGAACCTTCCAGGCCTGACTCTTCCCGCACTAAGGCACAAAGAGGCAGGTCTTCCTGGATGCTGAAGATGCCCATGCTGGTGAGCTGCCCCCCTCTTTCTGGGGCAGCAACCTGTCCTCCAGACTCACCGCTCTTCCACTCCGGGTGGCAGAGTTTTAGGTCACGGCAGGTGCGGGCGGGGTTCTTGCGGGAGCCCTCGGGGCTGCGGATGCTCTCGATCTGGTTGTTGAGGGACTTGAGGGTGGCGTCCACCTCAACGTCGTGTTGTCTCAGGGTGCTGGCTGCCTCATCCGCCCGCATGTACTGCAGGGGGTCGGGACCCTTCTCTCTCTGGCCTAGGCCAGCAAAGGCGGACATGTCAATGCCGGGGCCGGGGGGCCCTGGAGGACCAGGGGGTCCAGGATTTCCAGGAGGACCCTGTAGCAGGAAACAAAGAGATCAGCCAGGGATGTTGGGGGAACCCCTCCTCTGGACCCATCTGCTCTCCTAGTCTTGTGGTAGAGACCGGGGACGGTAGGACCAAGGAAACCGCAGCAGCTTCCCTGTGTCTCTCTGGCCCTTCTCGTTTCTTAGCATCCATATGGGTGCTGAAAGGCCCCAGTAGAGGATGGCATCCCCGCTCGCTGCCAGCTGGCGCCTCAGAGGCCCCGAGTCCCGACGACACCCAGGGACACTTCGAACAGCAGGGAGGGAGGGGTACAGGACACTTACAGCAGGGCCAGTTTCGCCTGAACGTCCACGGGGACCAGGAGGTCCGATGGGGCCGGGAATTCCATTAGAGCCATCTTTGCCAGAGGGACCAACGGGGCCAGGGGGACCCTGCAGGTCAAGAGAGAAAAGGGGTGATGAGAAAACCGTGGCCACCCCGAGGAGCTGCCCCAAGCTGGGGGCAGCCGCAGCGAGATGGGTGGCCGTCATGGCGGCACCAGCTACCCTGCCCCCCAACTCGCCACACTGCTTAGCCAAAACATCCTAAATCCATCTCCATCTAGCAGCGCACCAGCAGCTCAGCTCCATGGCTGCCTATACGCCGAAGCTCATATTTGGAAAATCCTGTTATGAGGGTCTGACAGCCAAGAGCTGGCCTCAGATTCACCTTCAGGTGCTTGTGCGGCCACAGTCACTGCGATGCCATCCCACCTTTCTTAGAGCAGCTCCTGAGTAAAGACCACTGAGCCCCAGGCCCCCCCAGAGCAGCAGTGGCCAACCCCATTTGTCCCCTGCCCCGCCAGTAGGAGGGCCTATTCCATCCCCCAATACCATCTCACTTACTCGAGGGCCAGAAGGACCAGCAGGGCCAGAAGCACCCTGGTCTCCAGAAGGACCCTGAAAGGAAGCAAAGGGCAGAGGTCAATACAGCCAGATACAGAGAGACATCTCCTCAGGAATGGGGGGAGCGGGCATGAGCCCCACCCTTTCCTTTCCCTCCTCTACCCCCTGGGGGATTCCAGGGGCTTCTGAGGATGACCCCAAGCTGTCTTTGGGAGCAGGGGCGTCTCAGTGAGCTTCTAGCAATGGGAGGCCGGGCAGCCCCTGCAGCGGCAGGGACACTCACCGGAGGGCCGGGCAGCCCCTGCAGGCCGGTGAAGCCTCTGTGTCCCTTCAGTCCCCTCTCGCCAGGCTCTCCAGATTCTCCTTTGTCACCTCGGGGGCCTTGAGGGCCCTGGGAACCAGACAGACAGGAACTGGGTCAGATGGGGCCACAGAGCCCTGTGTGTCCCACATGAGCCCAGGGTATCTGTGGCCTCCAGGCCGCCTCTGAAAGGGGCCCAGCACAGGTATCCAGTACTCACGGGGATGCCACGGGCTCCAGCTGGTCCTGAGGGTCCCATAGGGCCTTGTGCACCCTGTGAGGGCAAAATAAGAACAGCGTCGGTTAGGGCAGGACACTGCTCTGCGCACCTATCCAGGGCCTGGAGAAGCTGGGCCCATGGACAGCTTCCACTCACTCGTCACAAGGGACGGGGGATGTGGAAACACTGCCTGCCACTCAGTTCTCTCCTCACCCCACCGTCTCCGAACTTGAGGTACTCACGGCCTCTCCTCTGTCTCCCTGCTTTCCAGTTGGCCCAGCAGGACCAGGAGAGCCGGGGGGTCCAGGAGCCCCGGGAGCACCAAGCGCACCCGTCTCACCGCGATCGCCCTGTGGGAGAGAATGCTCGGGTTCACAAATGATATTCCAGAAGCACGAGGGAGATCCTTCCGGTCTGCCACCAGGCTGGCCTCTCCGGCCAGAGCAGTGTCCACCCTGTCCCAGAACGCAGATGCCGGCCCCTCACCTTGACTCCAGCCGCACCATCTCTGCCAGGGGGTCCGTCCGCACCAGGGCTGCCCTGGGTGAGAGCAACAAGAATTGGCTTAGAACTGCTCCCTTCCCTGCTTTCTCACGCTCGAGGGAAGCCCAGATCTGTTCACTTCTGCCCAGCGAAGCTCTGGAGCCCAAGCGTTCTCTCCAAGCATCTGCCCGCCTGTCTCCCTCGCACCCAGCTCCTGCTCCATGTGCCCCACCCTTGAGGACCCCCACCGTACCAGTCTCTTGAGCTCACCTCTCGTCCAGGTTCACCTGCAGGACCCGTTAGGCCTGGAGGCCCCACGGGGCCAGGAGGACCTCGGTCTCCGGATGCACCAGGTGCACCCTGCTTGCCGGGCTCGCCCTGTAAGGGACAGACGGAATCATGAGTGTGCGTGCCAAGCATCCCTGCCAGGATATAGGCACCAAGGGACAGTTCTGAGGGTGGTGAGAGGACGGAAACCTCACGGTGCCACTGCACCAAGGCCTGAGTTGAAAGTCTTGTGCCTGAGCAAGGCCAGGCCTGGATGGGGTAGAAGGAAGAAGGAGGGGCATCCATCACTTACTGATGGGCCAGGCAGGCCGGGGAATCCTCTCTCACCACGCTGTCCGGGCAGACCAACGATACCCCTCTGACCAGCCAGACCCTGGGGACCTGGAGGACCATCAGGACCCTAGGAGAGGAGGGGCAGTAGAAGAGAACTGACACCGAGCTTCTGGCCTAGCCACAGCTCCCTGCAGAGCTCCTTCCTGCATTCCCACAGCCATGCTGGGGGAAGCTCAGGTGCCTTGGCATAGACTTGGCGAGGAACTCACTGGGGCACCGTCATCTCCAGGCTCTCCCTTTTCACCAGGAGCCCCTGCGGGACCCTGAAGACCAGCGTCACCAGCTCGGCCAGGGGCACCGGTGTCTCCTCGAGCACCTTTGGGACCATCTTTTCCAGAAGGACCAGGAGGACCAGGGGGTCCAGGGTTGCCCTAGGAGAAACAGAGGTCCAGTGAGAACTTTTCACACTCCTCTTCCAGGCTGCCAAAGCCACTGAGGCTTCAGGATAACAGGTCCCTCCCTAATGTGGGCTTGACACCCCAAACCACCCACCTTGTCTCGTCTCTGCCCTGTGGGAGCTCAGGACACTCATTCATGGCTCCACCAGCCCTTGTATGTTTTGCCTTTTCCCATCCATGTACAATCCCTGCTGCCAGATCAGCTTCCTCTTCCATACCTGGCTCTTTGATGGATAGTCTCGACCTTACTTCTCAGACCCCGAGGCTTCACTCGTCAAGCACCCCTCCCTCTACACTCGGTGCTGGTGAACTGAGCTCTCCTTCATCTCTACTCCATCACTCATGGACTTCTTTATAGAGCTGGTGCTTTGAACATGCTCGGGAAATGCATCCCAGAAAAAGGGAATCATGCCTGTCCTTCCAGCTTGCAGAACTGGAAGCCCAAAGGCAAGCTCCAGTGAGCCACCAAGACTGCATGGTTCTACCTTGCTCCCAGCTGCCTGTGGTTACTCCTCCTAGTGGTGGGAATGTGGAAGAAGAGTAGGGGACTAGCCTGGAACTCTCTGGGTTCCTATTTAAAGAGACTGGTCCAGATGATTCCAGCCTTGCTTGGGCCTCTCATGCCAGGAGTAAGGTAAATCCAGACGCACGTAACACACTTACATTGGAGCCTGGAGGTCCGACGCGTCCAGCTGCTCCAGGGAATCCAGTAGCTCCCTGGGGAAGTAAAGAAAGACTCTAAATACCCCAGGCCCTCAGTGGGGTAGAGATCAACTTGGCAGGGCTAGAAGGGGATGTCTCAGCACAGGGTCAGAACCACAGGGAAGGAGCTAGAGAGGGATAAAGGTCCCCACAGAGAGTGGTCATCGATTTGAGCACCTTCCCTTCGAGGTACTAAGGTGCACATCCTAGGGCTGGGGGACTCTGGAACGACTGTGCACCCTGCAAAGTAGGGGCCCTCTTTCTAGGCTGTGGGATGGGCTGGGGGGACTCTGGAACGACTGTGCACCCTGCAGAGTAGGGGCCCTCTTTCCAGGCTGTGGGATGTGCTTAGGCTTGGGTATACACAAGGCTGGAGAAGGATAATTCTAAAGGGACTAATTCTAGGACTCTCTTTTGCGGGGAGATCTACTCACCGGGGGACCCTGGGCACCTCGCGCTCCCTTAGGACCAGTCACTCCAGTAGGACCCTGGGGAAGAAAGAAGGAGACCATGAAGACTAGGGGTCCTGGGGAGGATGGGGAACTTCTGTATAAGCCCCAACGTAAAATTCCAGAGGGCCCAGTTGATGAAGCATCACTTCCTGGCATTAGGACCCCAGGCCCCGGACAGTTGCTACAGACAGACAGACCTGTCCATCTTACCGTGGGAGACTCTGGAAGCCTGCCAAGCCCTACAGATCCAGCCCAGGGTCTTACTTCCCAGGAAGCCCTTCCCGTCCCCTCCTTTCCCCCAGGAGGCCAGGTACTTTGTCTGGGCATCTCTGGCCAGTAGACACAGACTGTACTCAGTACCGCTGTCCTCACCCGTCACTTGTGTCCCACAAACCACACCCTAATGAAAGTCCCTCCATCAACCCCCCTGTGCTGCCCTGTCTCCCAGGCTCTCCTCCGCTGCCTCACAGTAGCAATTCTACAGGACTCAGCAATGCCCACCTGTGGCCCGGGAGCTCCAGACGGGCCCTGGGGACCAGGGGCACCAGCGTCACCTTTCTGTCCGGCCTCTCCTTGCTCACCCTTGGCACCAGGCTGGCCATCAGCACCCTGTAGACAGGAACACGGGGCAGGTGAGAGAGAGTCTTCCAACGCTTCTGCCAAAAGGTCCTAGGGGCATGCTTGCATCCACCATAGGCCTGAAAACTGGATCTAAGAGGGGCTTATGTTGCTTTGGAAGCATGAGAGGAAAAGGGAGTCCACTTCCTTTTCCATAACCTGCTAGCCCTCCCTTCCTTTCTCCCCTATAGGTTAGAGGTACCCTTGGGTGCTGGGTATGGATGTGGCATGTGTGCAGTGAGACAGGAGGGGTGGACAGAGATACTCACAGGAGGTCCAGCAAATCCAGCAGGTCCAGGAGGCCCAGTCTCTCCACGTTCACCCTGTGGGAGGAGACCCAGGAGCTGTGAGGCTCTGCTGCCTGTGTGCCTCCATGCCCTCTGGGAGTCAGCCCACCGCCCAGCCCAGTCTCATGTTTAGTCAGTCTCAGAGACAGCTGTGCGATACAAGTCCCAAAGGAAGAGACCCAGGGAAGACTGGGCACCCCCCCAGTCCAGCCACGCTACTCCTGTGATTTCCCCCTTCCACCCCTTCTCTCCTTGCACCCAGACCCTAAGGGCAGAACCAAGCAGAAGGACACCTCCGGCTTCCGGGTGAGGAGAGCCTGGCTCCCGGGGGCAGATACTCACTGGAGCTCCGCGGGCACCAGCACTTCCTGAAGGGCCAGGAGGTCCCACCTCTCCCTAGGGATGAGGAGGTGGGGGTCAGAGTGAACCTTGGGGACCCAGAGGCATACAGGAGCTTTGATGGTGGGAAAGGGGTTCTGGCTCCTTGGGCATCTCTGCCCGCCTTCTCCTGGTCTTGGTGCCCCTTTAGTTTCTTTAAGGGCCTTGCTCCAGGGCACTTTCCCACCCATCCAGCCACCCCATCAAGGGCTGGATCCTAACAAGATCACCACCCTTGGGTCCTGGCATTCTGGCAGGAGGATGATGGCTGGAGTAAGAGACATGGCCATCTCTGGCAGGAGATAAGAAGGAGGCTTGCTAGGGGCGGAGAATGAGGAAGACTAGTCACAGCTCACCTTCTCGCCGTTGGCACCCGCTGGGCCGGGTGGGCCGATGGGACCAGTCAGGCCCTGGAGTGAGAAAAGAGAGGTGAGAGAAGCAGCGAGGGTCAGGCCAGTACATGAGCCTCCCAGGACTGGAGACCTCCAGTCCCGCGGACTCCCCCAGTCCACACAGCTTCCACCCAGTCTGATGTCCTGCTTCGTTTCCTGTCACTCCCCCTAGATTCAGAGACCTGAGGAATCCTCCGCATCTGTCCCCATCTTGTTCCCCAAGTCCTGTGCCTGGCATTTACTTACTCGTCCACCGTCCTTTCCAGGGGCTCCCTCAGGGCCTTTCTCACCAACATCACCCTGCGGGGAGAGAAAACCAGTCATCGCGGGAGACACTTCAGGGCCCTGTGCCAGGTCGGCTCAGGCTGGCTGAGGCATCGGGACTCAGTCCCTGTCCAGAGGAGATTTGCTGAGGTCTCAGAGTGGGTGGCAAGGAATAGTATGGGAGATGAAAGGAGAAAGGAAAGGGTGTCGCCAGAAGAGAACTTTGGAAGAGGGGAGGTCTCCAAGTTCCTCGAGAAGGAGTGACCAGGCCCCTCATCCCCAGGGACCCCCGGGGACCGAGTGGAGGGAGCAGAAGTGTGGCAGTTGTGGCTTTGGGGAGAGGAACGTTAAGCCCATACTCACCCTGTCTCCCTTGGGACCAGCAATACCAGCTGCTCCTCTTTCGCCAGGCATTCCCTGCAGACCTGGAGGACCTTGAGCCCCAGGGGGTCCAGCTGGGCCAGATGCACCCTAGGGCGGGAGGTAAGAGTCTCCTATGGTTTCCAGTGTGGGCAGCCTAGGAGACCAGTCGCCCAAACTCCTCCTTTTCCTTCTCCTGCCCAGACCTCCTGTCTAGAGCCACCTTCCACCGCCCCCTCCCTTATATTCCATTCCTCTCATGACATATCCTCCCCCTTCTCCCCTATCCGTGGACTTCCCACCTGGAGCTCCCCAAGAAACCCTCAACCTCACTTACTTTGGGGCCATCAGTACCAGGAGTACCAGGGAGGCCACGGGAGCCCGGGAGGCCCTGGGAACCAGGAGAGCCCCGTTCACCTGGGAAACCTCGTTCTCCCTGTGGCAGAGACATGAAGCAGTAATCAGAAAAAGTGGTAGGGAGGTGGGAAGAAAAAGGGGGCCCTCAGGACCCCGGAAAAGTCTGAGGTGCTGAGAACTTCATGGAAAAAAGGCAGGCCCAACAAGACTCCCCACAATGGCCGACAGGACACTTACTCTAGGACCCACAAGGCCGGGGGCTCCAGCTTCACCAGGAACACCCTGGGGAACAAAAAAGGATAGGAGAGTGAAGGTTATGTGCTCCAGACCCCGGAACCCCCCTCCCACAGAAGGCTGAGCATGCCCCTCAGGAGGGCTGGGCTCAGATAGTCATCTTCAGGAGCAATGGTGTGGGTCCCCGACAGTCCCAGGTCTCATGGACTCACAGAGAGCCTCTGCCTTTGTCTCCCAGGCATCAACTAAACATATTCAAAGACCCAGCTCACCTGATCACCTGGTTTTCCACCTTCGCCTGGGGGACCAGGAGGGCCGGGAAGTCCCTGAAAGTCAAAGTGGAATGGATCAGCTAAGGGGTGAGCTTGTTGCCTCAGGCCTTCAGAAAAGGACAGCCGCAAGGCCTCAAAGGAGGTAGGGTTGAGACCAGGGACACAGTCATATCGGCAGGCACCCAGTGGGCCGTCTACCCACAATGCCTCCCTACGAAGCTCTAGGCGTGGAAAGAGACTGCAGAGGAGTCTGATCTAGTCGCTTACCTGGAACCCTGATGGTCCAGGAGCACCTTGCTCGCCTCGTTCCCCAGCAGGCCCCTGCAAATGAAAGAAAACGTTTGAGCCAAGCCAAGATTTTGGAGACCCAAGAGCCAGAGTTAGAACACCCTGGGAGTCATCAGGATAAGTGGGACAGAAGACTTCCTACACCGATCCCAAAGTGTGTGTCAGTGGTGGTGGGGGTCCCCCTTCCCTCCATCGACCACCCACATTTCCCTCTGGCACATGGGTTCCTGTCACTGCCTCCTGAACACCCTTTTCAAGTTGAGCCTTTTCAAGTTGAGCCTTGGCAGCTCCATTACTGGGTAGGTCTGAGAGCTGCCTCAGCCTCCATGGGGCCAACCAGAGAGACTAGGACAGGTACTTACAGCGGGGCCAGGGGGTCCTGCAGCGCCTGTCTCGCCATCTTTGCCAGGAAGACCCTACAGGGCAGAGAGAAAGGTGAAGTACTGACATGCTTTTCTTTAGTCCCACGGTGTCACCTGGGACTGGCAGGTGTACTTTTGGGGGATTCCAGGTCAACAAGCTCCCTCGCTGAATCCCATGTCTATCCCCCCAATGTCCTGAACTGCTTTCTCCGTCATTTCCCTCAGCCTTTCTCTATGCTAAAGTCTTCCCTTGTAACCTAGTCTTTTACTCCCTCTGATTCTCCCACAGAAGCCCCGACTTCCTGAGCAGCTCTTAGAAGCTGTAGCTGAACATGGACTTGGTCATGAGAATCAATCTGGATAATCAAGGATGTGAAGACCATGCCTGGGAGGACGTCCCACCTCACAGGTGTTCTGCCAACACCGAACCATGGACAGCGGGGAAGACACTTACTCTCAGACCAGGAGCACCAGGAAGTCCCTTCTCGCCAGCCTTGCCAGCCTCACCCTGGAGAAAGGGAGAGCCCATGAGATGGAGGATTGAAGAGGGAGCAGGATGGGGGTAGAGCAGGCAAGGGAGATTGGGGTCTGTGACCCCATCCTGATGAACATCAGAGGTTATCACAAAGGATCGACAGCTTCTCTTGTGTCCAGAGGCAGAAAGGCCACCAGACACACTGCCCTTCAGCACAGTGTCACAGCCATAGTGTCCTGAGCCTCTCGGGTACACACTGGGCCCCAATCACATGCAGCTCCTGCAGGTCACGGAAGCCAGAGCTGCCCACGGCACAGGGATCCCGCCCATCACCTGCTCTGGGTTAGCTCTGTTCAGGAAGCCAGGTTTTTCTCCAAGCAGGGAGAGAGGAGGTAGTATCACATGGAAACACAAACTGTTACTTACATTGGCACCTTTGGGACCAGGAAAACCCATGACACCGGGCTGCCCACGAGCGCCCTGAGGCCCAGGAGGTCCAGGACGACCATCTTCACCAGGGGCTCCCTGAAAGACAGGACGCCATTTTCAGGAGATAGACCTTCTGATGGCACCTGTCCATTGATGTCTACTAAGTGCCACTCTGAGGCAGGCACAGGACAAGCATCCAATCATGTACATGCATCTAGGCTGACCAAAGGTACAGCCAGTGATCTGCATCACATTCCGGGCCTGTCTGTGACAAGGTGCTCTCGACCTGAAAAGTTTGCCCAGTGCACCTCTGGAAGAGGCACAAAAAATGGGGGGAGAAGCGACATTTTGAGACCTCATAGCAACTGTACAGACCACATCTGGCCCTAGAACCTACCATCTATCCCCTACCCTGATTCTCAAAGTGCACCAAACCCAGGCTGCCTTAACCCAAATTCATATCTCCCTTCCCACCACCTCCTCATGATATCCCTGCCCCCCCCCAGGAACCTCAGGATAATGGACTCACAGAAGGACCAACTTTGCCTTGAGGACCAGCATCGCCAGGACGACCCGTGAGACCCTTCGTTCAAGAGAGAGAAGGGGCTGGCGTTAGGCTGGCAGACCAGGAACCCACCAAGCCTGACTGCACAGCGTGGAGGGAGCAGGCAGGGATGGACGCGAGGGTACCCTTAGCATCCAAAGGCGAGGGCTAGAGCAGCCCCCTTCTTACCCGGGCTCCAGGAAGCCCAGGCTCGCCAGGACGACCAGGGTCACCATTGGCTCCCTTGGGGCCTGCAAGGCCACTGGGTCCTCGTTCTCCAGGGGCTCCCTATACAGAAGAGACAGGGAGGTCAGCGGGATATCTTGCAGCCAGGGGAGAAGGGAGAGGCTGAGGCCTTCTTTCTCCGGCTTACCTTGGGACCTGCCAGACCATCCTGACCTGGGAAACCACGGTTGCCAGGAGCACCCTGAAAAGAATTAGGAAGGCGACAAGGGGTGAGAGGATGTCTCTTCACTAGCACGACTGAAGGCCCCACTGGTTTCCAGGGGTCCTTCCACAAGCCACAGCATCTGAGGCAGTGGCTACGGCCGCAAAGCTGTGAGAGTTTAACCCTTGGGCCTGGCTCCAGCTTTCCGGGGAAGAGTTCACCCCTTTGAGCCATTCTAGGGATAGAGGGCGCCAGCAGGAGGATGCCTGGCCCTCCAGGGTCGGACACAGAACAGAGGACTGTGCTATACACAAAAGTCCCAAAGAGGGGTGAGAACACAGAGTCGGGGGACAGGACTGTGCGACAGGACCATCGCCTCCTTACTCTTTCTCCAGGGGGACCGATGGGCCCAGCACCACCAGGCTCTCCCCGAGCCCCTCTTTTGCCTTCTTCACCAGCCGGGCCAGGGGCTCCCTGAGGGCCAGCAGGTCCCTGAGGACAAACACAAAGAGAAACAAAGTAAGTTCTTTACCCCGGGGCATGCACAGGCCCAGGATCCAGAGAAAGCGGCCTGAACGACCATTCTGGGATGGAGGACTTGGGCAAGAGGGCTACGTAAGAGGGAGGAGCAGCCCAGGGGAGCAAACGGTGTAGAGCAAATTGTTCCGCTAGGAGCAGAAGTACATCAGGATCTTCTCATACATTAAGGCTCCTCCTCCTCTAGGGACACTGGATTGCAGGATGGAAGCTCTGGGTCACAGAGTTGCGGTAGGCAAGACATGGAGAAGTATTGAAGGCGGATAGATACTCACTGTTTCTCCCTTGGGACCTTGTTCACCTTTGAAGCCAGCAATGCCAGGCTCTCCCTAAAAGGGAAAAGATGGGTACTCACACTGGGTTCTCTCCTCTGAGTCTGCTCACCCACAGGAAGCCCATGAAGGGTATCCTCAGAGGCTACATGGGTGAGCAAAAGTGGAGGGCGAAGGCACATCTGAGACTGGGGGGGTCACTTGAAGCTCTTACCGTCTGACCCTTGGGGCCCAAAGGACCAGTTGCACCTTGAGGACCAGGAGGACCGCGGGGCCCAGGGAAGCCAGGAGCACCAGCAATGCCAGGAGCACCCTGTCAGCACGAGCAGAAGAGAGGACTGTCAGGGTAGAGGGTGAGGAGGGACCGAGCCATCCCACGGGATGAAGCCCAGGGCAGCACTTACGGCAGATCCTTTGGCTCCAGGGATGCCGTCAGTTCCAGGGTTACCCTGAGCAAGAGACGGTGTTATCACACAACCAACATCAGGGAAGCCAGTCCCAACCACCTCCCAACTCCAGGGCCCAGCCCAGGGGCGTTCCTCCTGTGGGTTTCACAGGGGAAACTGAGGATAGAGGGAGACGCGGCTCGAGGTCAGTGGGCAGGTGTTGGGACGATATAGAGGTTTGGTGATTGGGGGCCACCACTTCTCAGAGGGACACATGCCATTAGGAGGGCCAAGGTCATAGGTGCCAGACCCTTCAGGCCAAAGGGGAGCTGTACTTACAGAAGCACCTGCAGGTCCAGGGGACCCAGGAGTGCCAGGTTCGCCCCGAGGACCTTGAGCACCTTCGGGACCACGGGCACCAGTGGGACCAGCCTCGCCCTGGGAAGAGAGGGGGAGGATGAAGGGAGGATGGAAGGACACAGACATTGAGGGGTGGTAGCAGTTCAGGGTCAGCTCTATGTATGGTGCCATATGTGCCCCCATACCTGCATATGAGTAGATGGAGACACACGCACGCACACACGCACACACACACACATGCACACACACACATGCACACACACATGCACACAACTCTCACTGTGACTTCTGTCACCGCCTGACAAAGCCGTATAGCACGATGATTTCCCACCCCACCTTCTCTACTTTTCACCGCCTTTGCCTTGCACATACCCTACAACTACACAATTGCTTGCTTAGATCCAGCAATGGGCACCTTGCTGGTTCTGTCGGCACTTACAGGAGAAGCCTGAGTTTGGAGATTGTGGCATCCCAGTGCCACCAGATGATAGACAGTGGGCACACTCTTCTACCCTTCCTGCTCTCTTTGGTTTTTCTATTCACTAGGGGAACAGAGAATTGAGGAGGCGAATCCCCAGACACCCAACCTTCTGCCTTCTCAGGCATCTCAGTGGAGGCTACTTCATCTCTCCCTGGGTGCTGGTGAAGACGCTGCCTTGTGCTCTGGCCCAGAGCGCTGGAAGTGCCAGGAGCAAGCAGGGACAGAACCCTCCATTCTACTGCTCCCTGCTCTATCTTAACCGACTCAGTCCCCAGCCTGTGGCAGGTCCCTCCCACGCATTTCTTTTCACTTCTTTTCCTCGCAGCGGCTACAGCTGGCTGAGATCTGGCTCTCGGAGCAGCATCCCTGGGGAGGGCTGCTGACCTGCAGGGAGGGCAGAGCCTCCTCAGGTTTCTTCTCCCAGTGCTCTGGCTTCACTTGGATAATTATTATTCTCCAAAGGTCAGGCCCCCTCACCTTCTCCCGTCCCTCTTCACAATGGGTCTCCTTCACCCGGCTCCCCAGGCCTCAGACACTGTCTGGTTGCCATAGAAACCCCCAGGAGGGGAAAAGCAACCTGATGCCAGGGACACACGGAGGCTCCTTATTCTTCCCCTGGGACATTCACGCTGGAATTCCTCGTGGGCCACTGGGCCCTTTCCCTGAACTGGCTGGCCTCCCACTGGCTTCTATTAATCCTTGGAAGAGCTGTGTGAATGAGAACTCACCCCAAGTGCAGCAAAGGCAGGAGGGGAACAGAGGGAAGCAAGGTGCTGTCTCCTCGCCTGTGTGGCATCTTCCCTTGCCCCTTTCCCTCAACCTCCCCTTGGGGATGCAGCCTTTCCATCCCCCACCTAGGCTTCACTGTCTTCTTTGCTTCCCTCTCTGGTCTTCCTCTACTCCCCCATGTCTCTGGGATCTCCTCATCGTCTGTCTACCTCTCCCCACTGATGACTGCAAGTGGACCTCCAGCCTCTACCATCCCCTGTTCCTTCTCCTTTCAGGTAGGGATTCTGGAAAGACCCAGCTTTCTTTCTTGCCTCCATAGGGAACCACAGGCACTGGGATGGGGAGACTCCTCAGAACAAGGGGTTTGGCAAGGAACCTGGAGCAAGCTTATGGGCCGAGCGAGCTCCTCGGCTCTCTGGGACTCCTGACTTGACCCTTAGAGCACACACCTTGGCACCGGGAGCACCAGGGAAACCAGGACCACCAGCAGGACCGACGGGACCCTAGAGAGAGAAAGTGGGTGGAGAGGTGAACACTAGACCAGGTCTGTACAAACCCTCACCAATCCCTGCCCAAAAGGGAGACACCTCCACCTCACACTCTTTCCCCACTTTGTATTAATTCTGTTCTAGTCCACTGTGACTACAAGAAATTGTCCCCATCGCTTGGGTCTGCACACCAGAGAGCCTTCACAGTGCCTGGCTTCAAAAAGCAAGACAAACTGCCTGTACATGTGTCGGGAAGCCACACGCATGTCGCCGGCCTCCCTGCTGAGGATAGGCAGAGCATTTGTCACCACATGTCTCCTTCCCAGCAGAAGCCAGGGGCTGCTGTACTTTCACTGACTTCGTGGGGCGCTTCCCAAGGCTGCCCAGCCACAGCCATCTGCCGAGGGTGAGACACTTACCGGAGGCCCAGCAGGGCCTGGCTGGCCATCGTTGCCCCGAGCACCCTGGGAGCAAGAAGAAAGTGGCTGGTATGAGAGGTGCTCTCCATCCAGCTGTGCCCACTATAGCCCATCCTTTCAGAAAATGTGGAGGAACACTGTGCTGGGGCTGAGAAGGGGCCTGGGGGGCACAGGGATGTGGGTGTGTTCTTAAGGTTAACAAAATATGTGTAACTTCACAATGGTCCTATTATTTCGGAAATTTCTGTTAGATCCTAAATAGCTCTAACTTAGGCTGAGTGATCATCCAGAAACTCGGTCAACTGGAAAGGAAAATGACAGACGAGATCGGCGCCCTTCCTCAGCACTTGCTGCCTGAACAGAAAGAGACAAGCACAGCCTGGTCACCCCGGGGTTGATCTTGGGGTACAGCTTCTCTCTGTGAACTCCAAGTGACCTTTGTGCCCCTCCCTCCCAGGCAAACTGCTGTAAGGACAACAAAGATGCTCCCAGGATGCCTCTTGCCGGCCCAGCAAGCAGCTCTATTATGGGGTCCGGGCACCAGCCCTGGTTCGGAACCATGTCTGAGCACCTGCCCCTGACAGATGTGGCTTTGCTGAGCATCACAAGGCTGCCAGTGTCTTCTCTGCGGGGACTTGTGCTTTGAGGATTTCCTTGGTTCTCTCTCAAGGCCCCATGGGGAACGCCGGGAGTCAGCAGATTGGACACAGTCAGGACTGGGACTTTGTAGGAGACTCAGCAAGCTAGGAGGGAAGCTTTTCTCAGTGGAACCCCAATTAAGAGTCTCCCCTGAGGGGGAAAGATGAGCTATGCAAATCACACTTTTCTTTTTTCATGTGTGTGTGTGCATGCATTCATGTGTGTGTGTGTGTGTGTGTGTGTGTGTGTGTGTGTGTACATGTGACACTTGAGTGTGTGTGCCTGTAGAGGCCCAAGGATGACATCGAAAATCATCCTAGATTGCTCTTCTACTGTATTGCTTTGCTCTAGGGTTTCCCAGGCTTTGTCTTCCAGGACTGGAAGATCAGGCTGCCCCCATACCCACCTGGCATCTTTATGTGGAATCTGGGAATCTGAACTCAGGTCCTTTTGCTTTAACCTCTGAGCTACCCCTAACCTGGAATCATGCTTTAATAAGACCCAGTCTTCCTCCTTCCTGGCTGTGGCCCTTCTCTCTCCACAGAGACTCTCCAGACTGGCAGCGGGCAGGAAAAACAAGGCAAAACCCACGGAAGAAATGGCAGAAGGGGCACGGCCTGGGTTTTCCTGTAGCTCTCCCTGGCTGACCCAGTAACTGTGTTCCAGAGGAAATCTTGGCACATCTTCCTTCCAGGGGTCGGCTAGCAGAGGGCCAGGCCAGACATGAGAGGAGTAAAGGGCTGGCCCCTGCAGCTCCCCCTGTGGAAAGGGCTGAGTCTGGCCCGAGGGCCAGAACTAAGTGAGTTGCTTGTGTCTGGAGTGTATGGCTACACCAGCTTGACTACTGAGCAGTAGGAATCATCCAGGAGAACTGAGGAGTGGGGCCTACCGCGCCCAAGGAGAGGGAGCAACGGCACAGGAGACAACCTGTCTCTCCCGCATTCACAGGTGGGCCACACTGGCTCAGTCTCACGGCGGCCGCAGACCAGGTCCCGCTACTCTGCGAAGCAGTATGTTCCTGTGCCGGGCCCAGTGCCATTGTCTCTTCCCACAAAGTGACCCTGGGGCAAGGTTGGTGAACAGCTCTGGCAGGGTCAAAGCTGTGTTATTCTGCAGATCTAGCACTGAGGGACACGTCTAGCCCCCGGGACGCGAGGCCTGGGGAACAGTGCCAGGCAGTGGCCCTGCCCTGCCCTGCAAGGACCTGGGAGGAGGAGCCTCTGAGGCGGGTGGCTGGGGGTGGCTGGCGGGTGGAGAAGCCTGCTCTTTTTTAAACATGGCTTTCATCACATCACTCGCCTGACCAAGCACCTACAAGACCTCTCTGTTGCCAAGGGATCCACACTAACCGCCTCCATCTGGCACCCGTTGCCTCCCACTGGCTGTCAGCCCCCCATGCTTGGAAATTGCCCACAGTAACTAGAGGCCAGCAGAGTCCGAAGCTGAGACGCATGGTCTGTTTTAAACTATTTCATCTCTCTGGACCTCGGTTCCCTCTTCTCTAAAATAAGACTAGACCTGACTTCACAGGATGAGCGGAAGATTAGATGAAGCAAAGCCTACAAGGTATTAAACATAAGAATGGCCCCCACATTGTGAGCCATTCAGAGAGACCTGTGAGCCGAGGATAGCCTCTGCTGTTCTTTCTGAGGGTCCCATCATCTGAGAGCCCAGACAGGGGCCGAGCAGTACAACGCTACCACTAGCCAAGTGTACCCTGGGACTCCAACTGGATGGACTGAGGAAGGGTAAAGGCTGCTGAAGGGGTGTCCTGAGTAATCCAGACCACCGCACCTTGATGTCACACTCCCAGGGGGCCTTTCACTGTGCAGGTCTCGGCTGAGGGTTGGGTGGGGTGTGCTTAGGGTGGATTCTCCTGGTGATGCTTCCTCCATCTCACCAGGTTGGATTTTGTTTGTTAGGGGAGAGGGTAGGGAGTTGAGCTAGGGTCTTACTGGGTAGCCCAGACTGGCTTTGAACTCATGATCAAATTCTGGGCTTACAGGTGTGTCCCTCTCGAGTTGTTTTGAGGGTCAAGTGAAATTACTGTGTAAAGAGCTGAATGCATCGTGGCAGTGGTTCTGAGGGTTACTCACAGCAGCGCCAGCGGGGCCAGTCCGTCCTCTCTCACCAGGCAGGCCTCGGGGACCCTGGAACACACACAGCACAGGTCAAGTGTGAACTGGCACGCCAGCACTCCTGCGTGACGATTCCCACCTAGACGTCCTCCCCAGACCGGGGGCCCAGCAGCGTGGCCATCTGATGGGCACGGAGGGGGAGGTCATGTCTTCCCATGGGCGACATTCGTACTCACCATTGGTCCTGGAGAACCGTTCTCACCAGGAGAACCACTCTCGCCCTGGAAAAAAAGACACACAGGGTCAATGTCTGGGGAAGCAAGCTTCCAGAAATCTCCCAGGAACGTCCATGAAGGGTCCAAGTCTGCTACTCCAGATTTCAGGGCTGGGAAGGACTATTCCACAAGCTGTGAGGCCTCCTGTTTATCCACAAGGATGAAGGCTGCGCCTCCCCACCCAAGGCCCCAAGCATCTCCTTGACTGTAAAGGAAGGGTCCTCATTGCCCCCAGCCCAGCCCCTAAGCGTGTCATGGCCCCTTACCTTCACGCCCGGAGCACCAGCTTCTCCCTTAGCACCATCTAGGCCTGGGTAACCCTGCGAAACAAGAGAAGGCATTCTACCACACACTGCCAAGAGCCTGAAGGGGGAAGGAACAAGCAAACTTCAAAGCGTTTCCTCCCTGCCCCTCTTCCCTATCCTTCCTCCCGCAGCCTTTGACCACCAGAAACCTCATCCACGGATACTTACTCTGTGACCTTTGACACCAGGAAGGCCTGGGGTTCCTGGGAAGCCACGAGCGCCCTGAAACACAAAGAGGAGGCACGCTCTATGACAGAGTAGAATACTGTAAAGACTGCTCTAGGCCACTAACACAGCCGGCAGAGCCAGCTTGCTTAGGTGCAAAGAATCCTGCATCTGGACAAATTCAGTAGTTCCTTTGGGCAAGCCCAGATCCAACCCCCCCTGCAACCCCATTGCACTTTCATCTTGTGCTCGCACAAGCACGATTGCCAATGTGAAGGCATGATATGTGCAGGTACTGTTAGTACTCAGTTTTAAAACTGAGTGAACCAAATTACATTAGCTAAATGTCTCTAGACAGAGACTGTGAAGGCCTCCCTCGTGAGGTGGGGAAGGTGGAGCTTTCTTTACCTGAGGGCCAGGGGGGCCTCTTTCTCCAGATTTTCCAGGTTTTCCAGCTTCGCCCTGAACAGGAAGAAAAGTAGCTCATTTTCCTAAGAAGTCCCGGGAGGGAGCACCTTCTGCCTGCTCTCTGAGCCTCTGTCAACCTGCCTGTCCATCTCCCCGGCTCCTGAGGATACCTGCTCCTGAAGGCCTCGCACAGGCCATTGTTTGTTCTTTAATAAGCTCCTCAATCTTCCAGGGCCTTTGACTTTCCTGACAGGCTTTTGCTGTCTTCTCTTGAGCTCTGTGTTCAGGCCTGTGTACCCCAACCTTGAGAGACTGAATCCTGTGATGATATTCATCAAACAAGCTAAAAGAGCCAGCTCATGTCTTCTGTCTTCAGTTGCTGTTCTTTGTAGACATCCTCAGACCAAGCCTGTTTGGCCCCATTTGCAATTGAGATGACTGGATGTTTGTTTTTCCTTCTCTACATCTCTCTCTCTCTTTCTTGTTTTTCTTGTTCCTCCTCTCATTTCTCAATTTCCCTTCCTGGGGCTAATGATTTTTTAATTATTCTCCTTCTTATTGGATCCAAAACAGCCCCCAGGGAGCCGAGTAATCAGTGAGCATGTAGATGGTAAACATTCAGAGTGTAGGACTGAACAGCCTTGGGAGGGGGGAGTCTCCCTATATGTCCCTTGACCCCCCCACAACCACACACACATCCCTCCCAGACTCTCTCAAGTGAGACCGCATCTCAGGTCTACTCACATCATCACCAGGTTTTCCAGGGGGACCAGGAGGACCTCGTGGACCCATGGGACCCTACGAATAGAGAATTCAAGAGATGGTTAGAAGGAAAGATACCTAAACAATGAGAAAACTCTAGGATACTAGTTTTGGAAGCCAGTTTTCCTACAAGGAAGAAAGCCGGACAGGTCAGAGCAAAGCTGTAAAGCAGGTCATGGGGTGGGGGTGTCAGGGGACAGTGCAAGCCAGGCCAGCTCACAGGAGGGAGTGGCTACAACTGGGTTCCTGGCTCTCCGCCACAACACCTCCATAGGTAGGGGGTGACATCTGCATTTCCTCTGACCCTCTCCCACGGGGGAGAGAGCTGGCCTGGCCTTGAAGAGGACACTAGCTTGGGTCTGAGGGGACTATTCCCAGCGGCTTCCCAGAAGTCTGCAGCCCCTCGGTACTCACAGAGACGCCAGGTTCGCCAGGCTCACCGGGATTGCCCTGAAATCCTTGAGGGCCCTGAAACAGAAAGCAAGGATACCAGGTTGACTTCCCCACAAACTGTATTAAGACATCACGGCGTGACTGACATCTGGAACACCACCAAGTGGAAAAGACCCAATACTTACAGGGGATCCAGCAGGACCTGGAGGTCCTCGAGGTCCCATGGGGCCCTGCATTGGAATAGAAAAATAAGTTTACTGCGCATGTCTCACTAGCCACTTTCAGGGTGCCACCTTCTCCCAACCAAAAAAAAAAAAAAAATCCCAGACAAAGGACAGGAAGATATTGTGGAGGTTGGGGCGGGGGGCTGATCGCTTCTTCTCCCTTCCCACTCCTCACACACCATCTATTTTTATTTATAGGCGCCATTTGGACAGAGAAGCTGGCTTTGCTTTGTCCTGGATTGCAGCCACGTTTACTAAAGTCTGAGTTTCATTTAGCATGTGCCAAGTCAGAGCTGCAGGGCTGAGATTTCCTGCTGGAAGTCTTGTGGACGCTGGGGAACAGTAGCTGCTGTCTGTGCTCTTCAGTTCTCCTTCCAAGAGCAACAGCAGCTGGCCTTCTGACACATCGGTTATATGCGTGTCTCCAGCCTCATTCTTCTGAGTCTCTCGAGAGCATCATTAAAACTGGCATCCATCACCATTAAAAGTCAACTCCTCAGGCTAACTAAATGGAAGGTCATATAAAAATGGAGAAGAGGGGTCTGGAGAGGTGGCTCAGGGGTTAAGCCTCTGCCTTGCAGGTGGAAGGTCCTGAGTTCGGATCCTAGACCCCACGTATAGACACCAGGCGGAAGTGGGGGCGGCCTGTGTTTCTGGTCCCGGTAGGGCGGAGCCTGTGAATCCCGGGGCAGAGTAAACGAGGAGGTGGAGGCGTCCATGGTGGTTCCCAAATTCGTCCATGGGTCTACACACACACACACACACACGCACACACACACACACACACGCACACACACACACACATGCACACATACACGCACAATTGAATAAATAATAAAAAAAAATTTTAAAATGGAGAAGAGCTGCAATGAGCAATTATCCACAAAGCAGAGACTATCAGGTTCTTGGTTCTCTTAAGACCACCTTCTTCCATTTGGACAAGACTGGGCAGGTTCAGGGTAGTAGACAACCAACTGTATTTGGGTTTCGAATAACTGGTATCTGTTCTTACCATTGGGCCCTGCATTACTCCCATCTGAGCGCCACCAGCTTTCTCATCAAATCCACCGGCCATCTGGGCAGCAAAGTTCTGTAAACCAATCAAATAACATTAGAAGACGGAGAGGTCCAAGTCATACCTCCTTGCTAGGAAGCTGTTGCTGAAGACTGGAGACTCTACTTAGTCTCTAGTCATAACAGACCAGCTGTGCATTGATCAGAATTGCCAAGGATGCCTAGGAAGGTGTTGGAATGTGTTCATAAACAACAGAGGCAAAAAAGAGTAAGATCTTTGCTTTCTTTTCTTTTTAAAGAAGGAGATCGGTCTGGGAAAAACACACCATGATACATGTGTAAAGATCAGAGGGCAACTTCAGAAGTCTCTTCTCTCCTTCCACCATGTGGGCTTCAAGGAACGAACTCAGGTCGCCAGATTTCTAGGTGTCTTTAACGACTGAGTCATTTTGCAGATCCTCACACTTTGCTTTGTAGAATTATTTTTTATATTCTAAAATGTTACATACTGCTTAACATATATTAGGAAACAACAAAACATCACTTTTAAAGGTGGTCTTTGGTCTTTGCCCAGAAATGACTAAAATTCACAGTTTTAAAATATTTTAGCAACAGATGTAGTAGGCGTCTGTGAACCCATTTCAGTTTAAGAATTTAAACCATAGCAAACACCAAAATGGCAAGCATACAAGAGGTGGGCAGTCATATAATTTGTGTGCTGGTTTGATGCCAAATACGACAGTAGCCACACACCTTCCCTCAGTGGGGCTCTTTCATGAGAATGAATAGTTGCTTGGAATGTACTTGGCAAGGACCAAGAATAAATGCCTTCCAAGGACAGTGGTCATTCCTCTTCCAGAGAAATACAAGTGCCCAGTCATCCTCTCTCCACACTCCTACACCCACCCCCAAGGATCAACCACATGGTGTGAATGTCAGGAAGCCAGGTAGCTGAAGGCTTTCTTTACAGAAGCCCAGTGAGTGAAAAAAACTTAGCACCGGAGGCTCAAGGCTCATAAGTGATTCCACCCAGTTATAGACCTGGGGGCGGCTGACGTGAACGGGCTGTGTATCCCCTGCTGGCAGCCCTGGGAGCCAGCCAGGTAAGTGCAAGCAGCAATTTGGAAGCCACAGTTCTGGAGGGACAGCGGGGGGGAGGGGGGGAGAAGTAAGGACACTTACTCCACCAAGGCCAGGGGGACCAGGGGGGCCTGGAGGACCAGGGGGACCGGGATTTCCAGGGGTGCCAGGCTCTCCATCTCGGCCACGAGGTCCAGGTGTACCCTTGGCGGGGACAGAAAGACAATCAGTGTGAAGCAGTGTTTCTTCCAGAACTGTGTTTCAGTCAGCACTCAGGGGTCAGTCAGAACATGTTCTCATCCTTCCTGTCCACTCACTTTTTCTCCTTTTTCACCGCGATCACCTCTGGGTCCTTGTTCTCCTGCAGGTCCCTGAAGATGAGGAGTTCGGTGAGCTCCAAAGCCTCAGTGACTCGGATGCACCGAGGGAAGGACAGACAGAGGAGGGGGCTCCTGTTCTTACCTGAGGTCCGGGAGGTCCTTTGGGCCCTACGATCTGTGTGAGAGAGATCCGCGGGACAGTGGTTAGATGGGCACAGAGGATGTGATCCTTAGGGTAGGGGGTGCACACGGGTGAGGGTAATTTGTACTTACATCCTTGATGTCTCCAGGTTCTCCTTTCTGTCCCTGAAATGTGAAATGTTCACAGGAGTAAGTTGATCAAGTGCACTTAGCCCAAGTGCCAATTCCCACCCGTCGGGTACCTTCCCACAGACATCTTCTGATGTCTAAAGAAAGAGAAACAGGCCATATAGCATTGGGCTGCTTCTGAGGCATGGCATATACAGAGAAAAATAGGAAGGGAGGAAGGGAGGAAGGAAGGAAGGAAGGAAGGAAGGAAGGAAGGAAGGAAGGAAGGGAGGAAGGAAGGAAGGAAAAAGAAAGGAGGAAGGAAGAGAAAGACGAGGGAGGGAAGGAGAGAGAAAGGAAGAACAAAGAAAGGAAGGAAAGAAGGAAGGAAGGAAGGAAGGAGAGAGGGAAGGAAGGAAGGAAGGAAGGAAGGAAGGAAGGAAGGAAGGAAGGAAGGAAGGAAGGAAGGAAGAAAGGAAGGAAGGACCCACGGTGTCCTTACCTTTAGTCCTAGTTTCTCTGCAAGGGAAAACAGAGAAGAAAGTAAGACATCCATGAAGGATAAGAATCATTCCTTGTCATTCAAATCCTCCTTAGAAGAGCAAACAAAGAAAAGGACATAACCAAGGAAAGAGGCAGCTTCCTAATGATCTACTGAATCCCTGAATCCCTCTGTTAGGGTATTAGGGTCACAAAACCCCGGAGTTTCTGAAAACACATAAGGAATGGAGGTGACCCTCCATGCATGCCCCAAAGCATGCATGATGCACAAGGACAGATTGAGAGCAGGACAAAGAGAAAAGAAATGACTCTTCGCGTGATCTTCTGCCCCTCCACCCTGCCGCCAACCAGGAAGGAAAGCATCGACATCAAGAGACAAGCATTCTCTTCCAATCCAAAGCCCTCCCAGAAGAGGAGTTAGGGGGCATAAGAAGTCTTACATTAGAGCTGCAGCTCCTTGAAGCAAGCAGAAAAAAACAAACAAACAAACAAACAAAAAACAGCAGGACACGGGAATTACGAAAAGCATTGCAGCCAGGGCCATCCCAAATGTATAAGCCCCTCCCCCACCATGGCAGCACAAACATACAGGCCGTCAATACTTCACAGGCATGGAACCCTCAGACATGATCTGAGAGTCCTGAACCATGCCAGGAGTCAGTGTTGGGGAAGCCTAAGAAAGACAACTTCTCACTTACCTTTCCACTTGGCCTCTCTACCTGAATAGAAGGACTCCCTTATACAAACTCCCAAAAAGTAGACGTGTATCCCCACTCCCCCTGGAGGGGGACAGGGCATTCAGTAAGCCTGGGTATGATGCCTCATCACTCATCGCCTCAGACACACGGGGAAATACGCATGATTCTGTATGAGTGCTGGGATGAAACCTACACACATACCATCCTTCAGAACTGGTTAACAGCTACCCCCAGAGTGCGAGAGCACTGGTCCCAACCCCAACCCTGACCTTCTATCACTTGAACATCCAGAGCCTGAACCCCTCTTTTGGTTTGCTTTCTTTCTAAGTAGTGGTGACTCCAAGGGCAGCAAATGCAAAATGCAAATACCACCATCATTCCATATCTCAAATAGAAAAGACCACGAACTTGAAGGTCCTCTGTGGGGAAGACAAGGTGTGACAGAGGAGCAACCGACTCACACTGTGCATGACAGTCCATTTGTTCTCCACCGTGTCTCTAGTGATTTGTAGATAAGCTTCCAAAGAGGGTACCCTCGTGGAATCATGCGTATTTCCACATGTGTCTGAGGTGTTGAGTGAGGAAGTATCATACTCGACTCACTGAATTTCAACCTGTAAGCGAAAAGTGGCCTTTCCTCTCTGCCCCAACAGCAAGGACTCCATGGACTACCAGCAGCGCCTCCCCCTGCCCTGCAGAGATGTCCAATATCCACAGAAGGATATTTGCTGTATCTGCAAGTAATTTATTTATGTTGAATAAGAAATAAATAAATTACGACCACCGGACATGGTGATGTCAGCTTGGCAGATAGGGCAGCATTCTCCCAAGGGAATCTCTGGGTTGGGGCAGTCGGTCATGTCTTCACATTCTATGTTGTCGCAGAGGATATTCCCAGCACTACAGAGACAGATCCGGCAGGGCTCGGTCTTCCACATATCCTTATCGTTATACCACTGTCCATTCTGCAGACAGCTGCCATTCTCTGCACCAAGCGGGATCATGATGACAGAGAGCCAAAGCAGGAGCCGGTTGAGAGTCAGAGAAAAAGAGAAAGAGTTTGTAATCAACTTGAAAATTCAAATGCTTACGTTGAGGGGTTGGGGTAGGGGGTGAGGACTCAAGACCACACAGGACAGACTGAACTTAACACGTGAGTTTGAGAAACCATTCAGCCTTCTATATGTTTATGTCTTCCACAGTATGTATTATGCATCTTGCATCATCCAAGATGCTGCGCGGGGAATCCTGACACAGCAATGGAGAAAGAGGAAGTTATTTTACTGTGTTGTCTTTATCCAGCCAGCATGAGGGAGACCTGAGGATGGGGAAGGGCAAGTAGAAAGACAGAGTGGGAGAACGTGACCCTTTGAAGAAGAACTCACAGGATATTAAGATGGAGAACACACAAAAAAGTTAGATTCCAAAAGCAAAGAAATCTTTTTTTTTTTTTTTGTCTTCTTCTAGAGATCTAAAACTCCAGAGAAATGCAGACAATTCTACCCAAGAAAATTAGAATATGTAAACACCAGGGCTCCAAAAATAGATCTATGAGGGGGAGGAGAAGTGAAAAGAGAAACTATTAGAATTAGGAATTTATCGCATTCTGTAAGCCATCATAGAATGTAGGATCCTTCGTGCAGGATCAAGTCTCTTTAAAAAGCATCCCTGGGGCCGGAACAGGCTAATACACGCCTGAAGAGGCAAACTGAGCAGACGACCCCCGCGTTGGGGTACAGCTTCAGGACACCCCTGCCAGAGACCCTTGCCTGCATCTGGAAGATAATATCCTCCACTCCCACACCCCGAATTTGGGTGGCAGCAGGCTTTGAATGCCTGACCTTGGCTAAGTTTGGCCAGTCTAGACCTAGCGTCTTCCAAGAATGCAAAGGAAGGGACTGGCCCTTCTTGACCAGCGCCGGAGCTCTGGAACTGCTGCTGCAAACGAGACCGGTGCTGACAAGAGCTGGTCTCACAGCGCCAAGGGCCGAGCCCGCACCACGTGCTAAGGAGCGCCCAGCGCTGTTTTTCTCATCAGAATCCACAAAGCAAATGGCAACAGCTGGGAATGAATAATAGAAAAAAAAAAAAGTCACAAAGTCGGTGGGCGTGGAGAGAAGCGAGAAGCGAAAACTCTAAAGATGCACGTTTGGCTTTTACTTCCACTGTAAGAAACCCATCTAGCCCTTAGGCAAGGTAACCTGGAGGTAGGCGACGGGCTCCCAGGGTAATGGCCAAAGCCGCTGGCACACACCCACCGCTAAAATAACTGGAGGTATAGCACAGAGGGCAGCGTGAGAAAGGCAAAGGAGAACCGGGGTCTCTTAATGGTGTCCAGTCCCGATTAAGGAAGATCCCAACCTTTCGCCCAAGAGGACATCCGAGACAAGTAGGAAAGCCAGTGGGGGTGGGGAGCCGTGCGCCACGAAAGCCGACTCGATTCGCTAGGAAGCGCGTCCTCCACCCCCGGCCGCGGGGGCCAGGGCGGGACCCGTCGGTGCAGGGTGTGAGAACCCGCTGTCTGCCGAGGCTGAGGCTCTGGACGCGGCTAGCCCGCAGACACCCGGAGAGTAAAATAGTGGGATTCAATGACTGCCCCGGAAGGGAGCCAGCACCGTAACCCGATCCCCTAGGTGGGACGGAGGTGGCCAGCACCCTGACTGCGGCACGAAAAGAGCTGCAGATAACATCCCGGCGCGCCCGATCTGGTTCCCCTCATTACCGCAGCGCCGCATAAGTGATTCTTTGTGGCAAGTCAATTAAAAAGCTACCTCTTTCGGGGAACTGTTTTTGCCTCGTCGCCGCTCGGCGCGGGGCTGGAGCAGGGGAGGTGACGGCGGGCGGGCACAGGGGGGCATTGTAGGAGAGGGAGTCGAGGAGTCCGGGGGACCCACCGGGCCTCGCTCTCATGAATGGGGCTTTTCTCGAGCTCATACAGAGCCCGATTCACAGGTCTCCGCAAGGAACCAGTTTAAATAAATACGAGCAGGATTGCAGCCCATCTGGAAGCCATCGCTGCCAATCCCCTAACGCAAACAAGGCTCACAAAGGAGAACTGAGGTCTCTCCCCCAGCCAGGAGCATTTTCTGAGGCGAAGGCTGAGAATTGCAGATGTGGGTCAAAGTCGCCGCAGCCAAGGTTTCCCAAACTCGTGGAAAGATGGGGGGAGGAGCGTGGCGAACTCCAGATTTCTGACATTCCCCGACGTCCACCCAGGCTACGCCTTTCTCCCACGTCACACCTCTGGGTCCTGCGGACCCGAAGAGCGAGGGGCTGCGGTGCGGAAAGGGGGGTAGTGGTGTGATGAGTTACGTAGAGGCGCCCAGCCAAGGTGTAAAATCAGTAGCTCAGATGGGCGGAATGACTGGAAGGTTCGAAAAATTAAAAAAAAAAAAAAAAAAAAAACTACGGGATTTACTTTCTGCGGAAAAGATGGGTCGCTGAGAGATCTCTATCCCTTAAGTGAATACTTCTAATATCAGAGGAGAGCTAGGGAATTATCTTAGTCACCCAGGTAATTTCACTGCGTGCCAAGGTGGGCATCAGAAGGAAAAAAAAGACAGTTTTGCGATGTGTGCTTGCAAATTTGGAACCCAAATATGGTCATTCCGAGCCCAGACCACGTACACCAGAGCACACATAGAGCACCACTCTGGTTTAGTTTGCCACCGTTTTCTTGGAAGCCGGAGCCTCCTCTTCTGGGTTCCTCGCTGCCTCGCTGAAGTCTGCAGCCCTGACCCCGCCAGTCAGTCGACTAATGAGCGGCAAGCCCGCCAGGGCCCGTCGCCTTCCAAGCATCTCTGAGCAGAGCCGAGTGGCAGGCGAGAGCTATGGAGTCTCCAAGGCAGAAGGACTTTGATCCTCACCCACCCCCTTAAAACAGTTTTTACCTGCGATTGATTTACAATCTGTAACACACAAAAAGACAAGGCTGGAGTCTCAGCAGTCGGAAACGTGCCCAAACACGTGGAAAAAAAAAAAAAAAAACTTTTCTCTCTACCTAATACACTTTCCAGGCTTCTTCTGTCCTGAATATAAGCCCAGACAATGGATCTTACCCAGGGAGACTTTGGAAAGGTACTGTCCGAACCGCCTTTGGACCAGGCCATAAAACTGCCATGCCTCATTATATTTGATTGGAATAGTTACAACAGTTCATTAGCATGTCCCCTCGACTGCATACATACGCACAGGCACACGCACACACATGCACACGACCCGCCCACAGCCAGAAATCAGAAAAGTAACTCATTGTAGAAACTCGAGAGGGAAAGGGTTGGGGGGAATGAAAGACAGAGGAGCCGTGGTATTTTCTGTTTGGAATGTTATCTTTCAGACTCCAGGAACCGCGGTCCTCCAAAGAAGAAAGGCAAGGGAGAAGCGGAGGGCTGCACCTTACAATGGGCCAAGAGGTGGTGAGGACGCACGGCGCCTTTCAGAAGTCTTTCTTTGTAGCCTCAGATTTCAACCCCTCAGAGTCAGAGTTAGTTCTTTGTCTAACTCCCCTTTGACCCTTACCCCAACCCACCCCTAACTCCCCAGTCTCCAAACCTCTGGTTCGGACTGAGAAGTCAGTTCTTTGGCAATTGCCCGTCCCCCTCCCTTTCCTACTTCTAAGTTCAATGGGCCATGACTTCTTTTGCTTCGTTGGGCAAGGCGAGTAGCGAACTAGGGCGCCTCCTTTATCAAAGCTGGTGGAAAAGAGCGCGTTTACATCTGTGTTCAAACTTCTTGCGTCTCACACTTCGGAAGTCACATTCTTGCTGAGTGTAGGGACCTGCAAATGTCACTGGCCGCACCGAGGATCCTGAGAATGAGCTCCTCACCCACTCCTGTATACCGGGAGCCCAGGTCCAGGGAACCGTTCAACGCCCAGATCTGCTCTAACCGCGAGCATGCAAGAGGCAAAGCGAATGAGGAAGGGTGCGCGGAAGGAAAGCAGGCAGGGGCGGTGGGCGACTTACGGCCATCCTGGCCCTGACACCGAAGGACCGCGGCGATGAGCAGCGTCAGCAGCACCAGCGACTTGGGAGCCCCGAGGCAGATCATGGCTCACCGCAGGGCCTGGCAGAGCCTGGCCCGGGCGAGGCGCGACGAGGCGGCAGGAGCACGGCGCGGGTCCGGATCTCTACCGCGCCTTCATGCAGGAGGCCCTTGGAGCTGGAGGAGGAGGCGGGAGACCGGCAGCCTAGCAGCGCTCTGCGTCTTCTTGGCGGCAGCGGCACCCGTTATATGCACCCGGCCCCTCTGGAGGCTGGCGAACTGGCCCAAACCGCGGGCCGCCCCCAGCCCCCTGCGGGGCTGTAACCTGAGACCCCGCCCCCAAGCCCGCCCAGGCCCTGCCAGAGCCCGCACCTGCCAGGGCCAGACCCCCCTCTAGCAAGCCGAGCTTCCCACTCCCCCTTTTCCCCCCTCGATGTGCCCAATGGCCTGATCGGGCGGGACACCAAGACAGCCCCGGGGCGTCCGGGGCGTCCCCCCCAACCTGGAACTGCTGTACAGCCCCTCTCCAACCACAGGCGGGAAGGGGGGCCTCCAGTTCCTCTCCTCCGAGTTCTGCCTGTGTTGGGGGGGGGAGCGGTGTTTGTAGAGTCGCAGGCCTGGAGCCTTAGACTCAAGGGAGCAAAAGAACGGATCCACAGGGATGAATCCACGGGGGGGGGGCGTAGTGAGGTGAAGAGGGCTGAGGAGTATGTGTGGGGGAGCGTCCCAAGGAGGAGTCAATGAATTTGTCAGGAGTCCTAAATTTGGGGGACAGGCTAACTGAGCCAAGTTTGGGGAGTTGTCCCGACGGACTTTCTAGCCCCTTTGCAAACTACACGCCCTTGGATTTCCACCTGGAGGTTTCGAGCTGCAGCCCACCCCACCCTGCGCGCCCATCCTCCTCCAAACCAGGCGATGAAAGAGCTTCCTCTAGAGCCTGGGCAGACATTGGACCGAGCCAGGAAAGGGGCCGGTGTGTTCCTGCACAGAGGGAGACCTGTGTGTAGGTGTGGGGGACGGGGCAAGCCTGGGAAGGGACTGAAGGGACCAAGTGGTCCGGAGGAGCCGAGACAGACCGGTGCAGGCTGCCCGGGTGGGGAGACTGTCTAGTTCTCTAGCCTCTTCCTGGTCTAAGTCCAGGAATCCTAAGGGGAGGGGTGTGTGTGGAGGAGTGGGCGCTGCCAGCCTGTGTAGAGCAACTCTGGCCAGGGGCAGTTGGTCACTCTATGGCCCTGGCTGGGCAGCGGGGAGGCTGCTCCAGCTGGACTCAGCTCTGGAGGAAGCAGGGAGGCAGTTTCCTAACTGCCCCCCTAGGCTTTCCTCCCCACTTCACCTTCTCTGCTAAGCGCTGTTCCTCACCTTAGTCCAAACCGTCTTCTAGACACTCGGCCTAGCGTTCCCTAGTGTTTCTTTTGAAAATCCTCAGACACTCCTTCTTCAGGGTGAGATGGCCCTCCAGAGAACTTTAGAGTAAGGAGACTCGGAATTTAGGGCCTATTTGAGCAGTTAGTATTTGAACCTGCAGATAGATTTGTACAACTTTCTTCCTAGTGCTTGGAAGAAGTCAGCTCCATTGATAAGGCTCTAGCTTCCAGAGAGCTCCTTCACCTCAAGCTTTGAAGTTTCTTAGATAGAAACAAGAGCTCCAGTTGTGCAAAAGTTAATTTCCTTGTTAAGTGCACTGGCCAAAAAGGGAAAGAACTTCTGTTCCTGGTGTGGGTAGTTGTAATGACTCCTCCATCTACCATGAGCCTTGCAATGAGACTTCCCATCTTTGTAAGGCTTTCCTCTCAGCCCTGGGCCCTTCCCATGCCTCAGCCTTTGCAGGAGAAAATTGGTCTCAGGCCTGCAGCATCCAGGGAGTGATCTGGTCTCACGGAACACACAATGACCAAATCCCACACACTTGGGTCTCCGAGACAGCTTTCCTGAGCACTTCAATGTTTTTCTTTTTTTCCGGGATCTTTCTGGCGTCCATAACCACAGTTGCACACTAAACAATCTACTTTTTTGCATAATTTTCATGTTTTTCTTCTTTATATTCGCTGAAATTGTTTCACCAGGAGTAGTGTGGAAGCTGTTTGGGGACAAGAACTGTAAATAGCACCTTCTAGCATGTGGGAGGAAATTCAGGTGATCACTCATGAACTAATTTATTTAGACGCAAGATGAAATTTATTTTATGATACAAGCAGTGCATAGGCAGCTATAAAGCTAGTGATTTAAATAATTGTCTCAAATGCAAATGATCATAGAATCTCAGCAGAAAAAAAAGTTAGGAAAAATGCTAAATTAACATGAATAAAAGTGCAGTTCATGTGAAAACAATCCAGTTCAGTGAGCATAAAAGTGGTACAACCTTGCATTGTCAGTCTACTCTTGATTTCATCTTCTAACTGAAGTTCATCTTGGCCAGTGGGCTGTATTTGCACATAGGAAGTCCTGATTGCTTTAAATAATCATGATTCATCTCTGAATCATGAAGTATCCACTCCCCGTAGTGTGTTGTGTAGATAGGTAGGTAAGTAGATAGATAGATAGAAATTATTAAAAGCAAAATAGGTCTGGAGAGATGGTCCGGCAGTTAAAGCACTTGTGACGTAAGCATGAGTACCAGAGTGTGGAATTCAGATTCCTAGAACTTAATGTAAAAATGCCTGGTGGGCATGTAATTCCAGTCAGGAGGCTGGAATCCACAGGGCAAGTGAGCTAGCAAGACTAACCACACTCTGTGTTCGACTAGAACCCCTCTCTCAAAAAGAAAAAGGTGGAAGAGCTATTAAGAATGATTCCCAATAGCAAATTTGGACCTCCACATGCATGTACACACACATGTGAACACGCATACATATATACAAGCACATACATTAAAATGGAAAATAAATGAAAGCAAAATGAAATTTAAAATTTAAATTGATAAAATCAAAATAAACTATGGCAGTTACTTAAATTCTACTGTCAACAAGCACCAATATTAATATTTTGCCACCTATGAAACTTACAATTCGTGATTCAAAAGTGAACCAATACACTAACAAAAACATCTATTGATGTGGAAATTATTTATGCAGCTACTTCAATATATCTAGAATATAGCAAAGAGACTTAAATGACTGGGAAAATAAACATCCAAGCAATCAGAACTTATGAATCCTTCTTGATCTGGATCTGTTAGTTCATAGATCACATATTATATTGAAAGCTGGTGTACTTGACCTTACCAGCTCAGGGCACATAAATATAATAACTGCTGGATAACAACACAATAAATGCCAAAGAGAGCTGGGGAACAGAGCTCAGTGGCAGAGAACTTTTCCTAGTGTCCATCGGGTCTTGAGTTCCATTCCCAGGACTGGGGTGGGGGGAGGGAAGGATTGCTGGTAAAAATCACACAGAAGGTCTGAGAGGAGACAGTGAATCCATATGAAGTGGACCAGTGAATACAAACATGGATGCTTAAGGTCGTCAGGGCATGGGGTCAATGGCTATTCGTCTTTAATGGTTCCAGTGAGTATCCTGGTTACAGCCTCCTGTGGCTCATCAAGGTGAACTTAAATATCTGGTAAAATGCTAATTTAGATTTAATGTGGTCTCTTAGAGGAGAGAGAGTATACTTATTCCACTTTAGAAAGATCTGTTTCATACATAAAAATAAATAAATGTTCATCTTCCTTAATCTGAAAGGCTTTCTTTCCCGTTGGAGTCAGATCAGTGAGGAAATGTCACACTCTCCAGAGCTGCTGAGCTCAAAAATAAAAAGTTTTGTCTTTCCCACTCGGTAGGAAAGGGATCGGGTGGCTGAGAACAAGGGTCCCATGAAACCATCGTCACTCACTCACACCCTCAGGAAAAGCATGCAGAAGAGGAGATTAGAAATGGTTAGAAATTAGACACACAGTCCCTTATGCATCTACCCCAAACCCAACTAACCGAGCACAACAAATCTGTCAAGTCAGTGACTGGAGTTGTATAGACAAATTAGCTATTTCACTATTTCTCTCTTTTAAATTTAAACTATTTTGTGGTGCTAGGGATTGAACCTGACCCCTACACAAGCACTCTATCATTGAGCGATATCCCCAGCCCAAATTTAGACTCACATAGACACCGCCTTATTGGGAAAGATATTAATAGGTAGACTGAAAAGAAAAGATCTCTTTCTCTTCCTCTACCTAAATCCTTTTTAAAATAGTGATAAAGCAAGGAATGATTCACATTCCCAAGAGGTAAGCCCACCCCAAATATGGGAGGTGAAGAATGACATGTTTCACTCTGCCTTGGAGTAGGGGTGGGCCCCGCTTCTCCCGACACCAGCGTCTGTTGGTTGGGCTCACTTCAGACGGCCTTTCAAGATGTGTTTATATTTTCCTTTGGTATTTTTGGGCCCGAATAACAGGCTCAGGACTGTCCAGGAGAGGGTTTTTCCAGATTTATGGTGTACATTCCATTCCATAGGAGCATAAATGTGTTACTATGCATTCTCAAATGCAAATAAGAATTAGAAAAATCCCATCCAGCCTCAGGTCCGTCCACTGCTGTGCAAATCCAGCTCAGCACTTAGACCAGATACCTAGTTCTGCACGCAGAAGGGTACAGAGAGGATTCAGAGGTAGCATTTGAGGGGATGCCAGAGAAAAAATGATAACAAATGTGGAAGAAATAGACGTTGCTTCAAAGGGGGAAAGAGAAAGGGAGGGAGGCAGGGAAGGGTGAGGGAGGGAAGAAAATCAAGGTGAAACTAAAAACAGACCTGGAAGACTCCTCAAAGGGCTCTATGTGTTCCCAGGTCTGTCTTGAACCCTGTCATATTTTCCCTCTTCTACTTATGTCCTACCAGTTAGACCTTTGGATGGAATGAGGGAATCAAGACAGCTGGCATTTTAGATTTACCATTTGAAAAATAGCCATGTTTTTATCCGTAAAGATCTTCCCATCTTATTGAAACATTTTAACATGAATTGCTTTATCTCGTTGGTGTTGGGGGGTTGCATCACAGTGCCCGCAGAGGAGAACGTTTAGGAGTCAGGTTTCTCCTTTCACCAAGTGAGTTCCAGGGATCAAGCTTAAGTGGTCTCAGGCTTGGTGGCGAGTGGGATTACTCACCGAGCTGTCCTTCAGCACCCACCTCCTCAGTCTCTCTTTTTAATAAAACCTTTTCAAACAAACCTTCCATATTCTGGGAGTATGTGGCTTTCTGGCTTTACAGAACATGTGTTATTCATGAGCTCTTAAAGGTTATGGGGCACAAGCGAGAATACGAGGGAGGGAGAGGAAGGGAAGAAGTTTGGGAGCTCCCCAAAGAAGCTCTTTGTGAAGAAGTGGGTCCTACATTAAACCCCAGCTCTTTCCTGGAGCCAGAGCCCTTCAAATGTGGCACAGCAGGATGGCTCATGGTATCACTAAGAGGCCCATAACCCATGAGATAAAATAAAACAGGGCTTCTGTCTCCTGGTTCTCTGCCCTCTTCTCTAACAACACTGAGCTGGAGAGATAGCTCAGGGGTTAAGACTCTGCCTCACAAGCAAAAGGACCTGAGTTTGAATCCCAGGTCCTACGTTAAAAAAAAAAAAAAAAAAAAAAAAGGCCAGGTGGAAAAGGCAGGCTCCCCGGTCCTGGTGGGTGGGGCCTGGGAAATCCCAGAGTGAAGCAAAAAGGAGGTAGAAGCAATCTAGGATTCCAGACATCACCTTTGGTCCTCCACAAGGAAACACAGTGCCCTTTGATACACACACACACACACACACACACACACACACACACACACACACACATAAAATAATTTAAAACAAATAAAAGCACTTGAGTTGAGCAAGAAAAACGGGGTTGTACCTTTAGTCATTCCTCCTTCCTTTCCTTCCTCCAACATGGGAACAATTCATGTTGAGTTTATTCACATACTTCTAGAGAGCAAGGGCATATTTCAGACACTGGCCTTTACCCCGAAGAGTCCATCTCATGTGATGCTGTCATCTGGGAGAATTTTAAATTCTGCAACTGGGATTGTAGCCCATGGACCTGCAGCATCAACCTACCTTGGAAGTTTGTTTAGAAAAGCAGAATTTGGGGCTGGGGAGATGGCTCAGGAGTTAAAATCTTTACCTTGCAAGCAAAAAGACCTGAGTTCGGATCCCCACATCCTACATGTCAAAAATGCTCAGTGGATATGGCAGCAGCTTGTGCTTCCAGTCGGAAGGCAGAGCCCTAGGAAACCCCAGAACAGGCCAGGATGATTCCCAAAGTCACCTTTAGGCCTCACAGGAACACATATTCATATGCACTCTGGTACACACACACACACACACACACACACACACACACACACACACACGAGAAAAGCAGAATCTATTAAATCAATTCAGTCTCACTACACTCTCTACCATCTATGCCTATTAAGGCTGGAGTAGCGCTGGTTGAAGTACTGAAGGAAGCAGTCAGGTGCAGGCTGCTATCTTAGCCTTTGGGAGGTGGAGGCAGGAAGATCAGGAGTATGAGGACAACCTGGACTACAATGAGATGCCGTCCCAAAATTATGATAGAAGTAAACTAGAAACAGGGGCTGAGAGATGGTCCGGCTGGTAAAGTGTTTGCCGTGCAGCCATAAGGACCTAAATTCAATCCCTAGCACCCACATGAAGGGTGGATGCCATGATAATGGCACCCGTGACCCCAGCTCTGAAAGGGTGGAGATAAGAGGACCCCTCTGACTTGTTGGTCAGCCATTCTCACAACAAAGTAGTGAGTTCTTGGTTCACTGAGATATCCTGGGGGGGGGGGAGAGAGAGAGAGAGAGAGAGAGAGATTAGTGATTAAGGAAATGATCAGTGATCTGACCTCTGGTGCAAGTGTACACACACACACACACACATCACACACACACACACACTCATATGCACACACACATAAACAACAAAACAGATAAATAAATACTGGAAGATAGGTATCCATGTGAAGTCTTAGCAATAGAGAAGTGTCGTCCGCATGGTCAACTCTGACAGATACCTGCCTTAGGTGTAGTCAGGTCAAGAGGCAGGAGTGGGAGCTGGGCTAACAGCTGCAGAAAGGAGACAAGAGTGAAGGAGAAAATTATGTCTTGAATTTGGTTTTCTCCCTGAAACTCATGAAGTCTGCCCTTGTGGCAGTGATGGGGCTAGGGCAAGCCCCTAGGAGATGATCCTCAGGGTTAAAGCTCTTCTCTAGGGGATGGGTTGGTTCTCTCATGACTGAGTTGCAAGAAAGCTTGCCTTTCATGTTCTCTCTGTTTGCCACTTATCCCCACTTGTCCTTCCCTTTTCCACTACGAGTTGAAGCAACAGGAGTCCCTTGGTGACACCATGCTTTTGGACTTCCCAGCTTCCAGAACTGTGAACTGAAATAGTTCTTACACTAGCATGTCAGGAATTTTGTTATAGCAACAGAAAATGAAGTAAGAACGAGAGAGACAGAAAAGGCCTGCTGAGGGTGTGGCTGGGGTACCTCTCAGAAGGGCAGGGCCTTTGGAAGTAAGTGGGACGGTACTTCTGTGTGACATTTCTTCCAATAGGAAAGGGAGTGAGTGCTTGGAGGAGAATGAGCTTCTCTTCCAAAAGAAAGACTTGACTCCCAGATTCCAGTGCCGGGAAAGAACCAAGACGAGAGTGAGTTCTTTTACCTTGCCCTCCTTCCCACTGTGGCCCCTAGGAACCCTTGGGAGAGAGCCTTCTAGTGGGTGGTCTCGTAAGAAACAAGAAGCCAACTGGGTCATCTCTGGGCCTAGCAGGGTGCCTATCACTGAGAGGAAGCCAGCCCTCTGGTAACCATGTTTGTCCCCCTGGTAACCATGTTTGTCCCAGTGGGCCTGCCCTCCAGGAAGTCCCTGAAAACTTCTAGGGAACCCGTGGTAAGTTTCTAGTGGACTCTGCTGCCAACGACAACATGGACAGGGAGCAGGACAAAGTATGTCAGAAACCCAGGAGGACACTTCATTTGCACCAGTCCCAGGCACCCGTCTGGAGTGCCTGAGTGCCACCGTGCCCACCCAGCTTCCGGTCTTCAGGACAGCTCCCAGCTTATGACGTCCACTGTTCTGACACGCTCCCTGCTTGGCCGTCTCCCTCACTCTGCCTTCCTTCCTGTTCTCTTTCACTGTATAGGCCGCAATTCCTCCAGCTGTGCCAAGACCTAGCTGTGTACTGGGCATTTACCAGGAGATGCTGGGACACCATGAACAATCTATTAGATGCGGGTCCTGCTCTCAAGGACATTACCACACAATGAGCCACAATACAAGGTATGCAAGTCTGGTGTGTAACCCAGCACCATGCAGTGTCACCCGCAGAGGCATTCTGTCGGGCCCCAAATGAAAACAACTCATGATATAGATCGAGTGGTGAAGGGAACCGAGCCTACTTACATCTGTCCCATGGGTTAACTTACCTTTAGGGTCTTCAAAGACCTGCCTTCCTCTGTAGGGTGCTCCCCACCCCCAGTGCAATACTGAACTACCAACAAGACCCCTGGCCTGGAATTCTTATCCAGTTGTAGCTAGTCTGCAATCTCATAGGCTGAGAGTAAAGAACCTCACAATGCGCCCTGTTGCCTTCTTTGGCCTTGCGATCAATATGTGAAGCAACTACTGTGAAGCTTTAGCAAGTTTTTTACCCAAAGGCATGAAGAGTGTTTTTTCCTCAGCCAAAATTCTAACACACCTTTTTGCCATGAAGGAGGAAGTTTATCCTACAGGCTTGGAAGAGCAAGATAGCCACTGATAACTGCTAGCCAAAGAGAAGACAGGTTTGTTAGAAGTATGGAAATACTTAGGGAAGAATTACCTGCAAGGATTTTTGTTTGGTTTAATAGGAAATGCTAAAAAAGAGAATGGGGGAGTGAAAGAAATGAGTTCTTGTCAGGGCCGAATAGCATCAATGTTTTATTTTACAATGTAGCCAATGGTGTAAATAAATGGGAATGATATCTGATTATATCTATTTGCTTGAATCTTCCTTAAAATAGTGTGATTTAACTTACAAGTTACCTTTCCCAAAATTTCTGTGAATTTTGCATTTAGTTGTAATAATAAAGAGCTTTATTTGTAAGGGAGATAAAATTGGATAGAAAACTGCAGGTGCCAGGTTACGGGGGCTACCTACAAGATAGGGACCTCCTGGTGACAGATGGTTGCAATTATAAGCAAAATGTTCAGGAGAAAAGATCTGAGGAATGCTGACTTGGCAAAAGCAACCTAGCAGGTTCCCATCAATCAGTGTTATAAATAGCTTGCATTTTACTTGAGAAATTACTTTTTTCCTAAACTTGTAACTAAATTATACATTCTGACATTAGTCAATATGAGCACTTAGGAAAGGTTAGAGTCCCTTAATAAGAAGTTAGATATAGGTGTCAACTTGACAGTTGGGCGTTTGAGCTCTGGGTACATTTGCAAAGAATTAGTAGTTGAGTTATGCTCAGAGCAAACCTGCGGGAGATTGTCTAGCTGATGGAGAAGGCCCAACCCATGGTGGGTGGGATTAGTCCCTGGGCAGATGAATAAGATGGAGGAAGGTGGCTGAGAAAGTCATTATTGTTCTGTGTATGCACGTGCCAGTCTTGCAAGTAAGGATTGCCCTTCTCTCAACCATTATGAGGATATGATGTGGCCAGTTCTCTCAGCCACTGGTGTTGTGGACTCTCTTGCAAAGTTGAGCAAGGAACTATAACCAGACTATCATCGTAAAAGAAAATAAAACCCCTTGTTCCCTTAAGCTGTTTTGCTGTTGCTTTATCAGCAACAATGGAAGTAAACTGCAACACTTTGTAAATGTCCACTTTGGGTGTGTGTATCTTTGACACTGAAAACTGAGAAAAGCCTCGGTCCTGCACAGAATCTCAGTGGAGATAATGCTGATGATAAAGTCAGGACGATTTTTCTAGCCTGAGAAATATGGGGTAGAGAAGAACTAAGATGGTTTTCAAAAATATCGGCTAATGCAAATTCCTGTTTTGTTAGTTGTTGACTGATGACCGCTTTGGTGTTGAAGTCTGCAGGGTTGGTAAATGCCAAGAATGGTGTGTCTGTGGACTCACACACGAACAAAAACTACTATTCTCTTCTTTAGCAACATGGAAACACTTGTTTCTGGTTACATTATATATAGCTCTGCCTTTCTTTATTAATAAATTACTAATGATGCTTTATTGCTAAGATATGGGCAGCACAGGTGTTCCAGTTATTCTTCTGTTGGTCTGATAAAATACTTTGACCCAAGAAACTTAAGGGGAAAAAGGGTTTGTTAGTTTGCATATTGTTCCAGAGGGGATAGGATCCATCATGGCAGAGAATGCATGGTGGCCAAAGCAGGAGGCCAGCTGGTATGTCTCAGCCACACTCAAGGAAGCAGAGAAAGACCGAAAGAACAGGAAATAGCGTCAGGTTATCAAACTTCAGTGTCTGTGTCTGTCACAGTTGAAATGTGAGTTGTCCCCCACAGGCTCACATGTTCGAATTAGCGCCTGGTAATGTTTGGGAAGGTCATGGCACAACTTTAGCAGTGGAGCCTTGCTATCGGGAGGGATGTCCCAGGGAGCCGCCCTTGAGGCTGCTTGTGTTAGTAGTCTGCCCTTGCAGCCTTCAGTGAACTCTCTCTGCCTCCATCATATCTGCCGTGACCTAAGCTTCAGCTGCCTGCCATGCCTTTTCTGCCAAAATGGAACTGTATCTCCTCTCTGGAACCAAAAGCCAAATAAATCTTTTTCTCTCTTAGGCTGGTTGTGTGAGTGTTGTCTCATAGAAACAGAGAAAGAATAGCTGTGACAGCATCCAACTTCCTCCAGCAAGGCTCCAACTTCTAAAGGTTCCAGAATCATTCCAAAGATTACTACCAACTGGGGCCAAAGTATTATAACAGTCCTCGAGGAGGACATTTCACATTCAAATCATGACCAGGAACTGTACAGAGTGAATTCAGCTCTCAGATGTGGGATGACATAAAAAAGCAATATCAGAAGCAGCAAACAAGAACAACGATACTGTATCTTGAACAAGAAATACATATATAAACAACATTCCATTTTTATTTTGTTCTCCTTGAGTGGCTTAGGACTTTCAACAATCTCTTGATCATGGAGTATTGGAAAAAGCACTGTCCTGAAGTCAGGAAGCCTTCATTATACACCTAGCCGTGAACCTTACCTGCATCAAGACCTTGGTCAACTTGCTTTCTTCTGTGACCCTGGGTGCTTCAAGGGTAACATGAGGTGGCTGAGGTGGTTCTGTCATGAGAAACATCTGCTCCAGTTTCTTCTCTGCTACCTCTTTTGATCCCTGCAGGGTTTACTTTAACTATAAATGACCCTTGAATTGACTTTAAAAACCAACCATTGCAAAACTAAAACAAGACATCTCCTGACCAAAGGTTTTCCTTCCCATTATGACTGTGACTGATGTCTCTTTTTGCCTCTAAGAAGTCAGTATCCCTCACCTAGCTCCATCTGTCCCCTGTATTTACAGCAGTTACCCAATCAATGAGAGAGAGAAGTTATCAAGAACAGTAGAAGTAGGTCTTCATAATTTGCCTGTATGTTGCTGATAAATTCATGACAAAACAGCTTAGTGAAACAAGCGTTATTCTGGTTCACCATTGCCTGGTTACATTTCTTAGTCCAGCTTAGCAACAGAAATCATTCTAACACCAGGGGCCAAAGAAACTGGCCACACCAGGTCCACATGATTGCTGAGAGAGAGGGAAACCTCACTTACTAAATAATATGTCTGGCCAAGTATACCAAGGAATGCCAACTCTCTGAATCAACCCCTCCCATCTAATCCATCTGCCTAGGGAAAAATCTTACCTACTGTGGGCAAGAACAATTTTACAACCTCCCGCAGGCTTGCTCAGGGTTTATCTCAATTACTAATTCTTGAAAAATGAGCCCAGAACTCCAGCCTTCAGTTGTCCAGCTGACACGTGCCACAAACATCCACAGACACCTCTTCCCAACATCTAGGAAAAATGCCACAACAGACCTGGAAGTTCTTGTTTTCTCTTCTGAATTGGACTTATAATGTGAAGAGTCACATCAGCTGTATCCAGGAGCCTTGGGCCCACCACACAGGCCTGTCAGTATAAGGGAGGCATCTCCATTGCTACCTGATCATTGATTTCTGCCAACTGATACCCAGTGAGCTGTCCTGGGTTTAAGTCCCTAAGAATGTTAATTGGCACCTCAGTAGACTCTAGCTAATCAGCTAGTGTTTCTATGACAGTAGTGGTTGTATAAAGCTCAGGTACTCTGACCTGAGCTAACACTAACTGAACATTTATTTCAAGTCCAGTCACAGGTCCTGGGTGTGGAGAGTATAAAGGAGCTGTTCCATACTCCCAAATACCAAAAAAACTTCCATCCATATTCCAAGAGATAGCAACTTTTGTAGGAGTGAAGAGACAAGGTGCTGCTCTAAAACAGGGCAGCATGGTGGAACTTCCTGTGAGGAGGGAGATCTTATCTCCGTGCTGTTCAGCATGGTGGCCCACAGCTCCATGCTGCCTGAAGCCCTTGGAATGTGGCTAAGGCAGTTGAGGAACCTGTTTACTGTTAATCACTTTTAATTTGAATTGAGTAGTCCCATGTAGTTGGAAGCTACCACGCTGGATCAATGGCATGTCCTTGTGCCTCAGTGTAGCCAAGCAGCATTACTTCATCTGAGATCTCACCTTGGAAGTATTGAGTCAGAACCTCTATTGAACAGATTCTGAGATCATTTATTTGCACATCAAGACTGGAGAAACTAGATCTAGGGCAATAGTTCCATTGTTGATGTCATGCTAGAATTACCTGGGGGAGGTGTGTGTGTGTGTGTGTGTGTGTGTGTGTGTGTGTGCGCGTGCAAGAGTGTACTTGAGAATGTGGATCTGTGGAGGCCTAAGGGTGACATCAGGAATCATCCTGGATTGCTCTACCTCCTTATTACTTTGCTCTGGGGTTTCCTGGACTCTGCTTTCCAGGGTTTTAATTTCAGGCTGTCACCATTACCACCATCATTTTAATGTGGGATCTGGTGATTTGAACTCAGGTCCTTTTGCTTGCAATGCAAAGGGTTTAGCCCTTGAGCCATCTCCCCCGCCCAATTGAGGAAGCTTTTAAAATCCTGATTCTGTGACTGAACCCCAGACCAATCAAATGAGAACTTTTGGAAGGAGAATCCAGGTTATCAGAATTTTTGGAAGGGTCCTAGGTGATTCCAATGTATACTCAAGATTGAGAACCCATGCTGGAGGGCCATGAAGCCGTCTGGGGTCACTTGGATGTGTAAGTCCACGTGAGGGCGGCTTGCCTCTGAATTCACTTGGGCTCAGCTGGGCAACCAAAGGGGTTTATTCATTCTCAGCAAGTGTAAGAACTGGCTGGGGCTTCTGTTTGTTTCCAACATCTAAGTGAGATGTTCATTAGTTTTTGACAAAACATGTCCAAATACCACACCAGCACAGGGGGTTAAACAGGCTGGGTGACTGGAGGCTGGGAAGAGCTGATTCACTTCCTCACTCTGTGCCTACAGAACCCTGGCATCCTGGAGCAGTCCCCATGAAGGGAGCCATTCTTCCACGCAAGGTGAAAACTGCTGCTTTTTCCAAAGTCCTGTGCCTCTGGCCACCCCTGCTGCAGCTCTGCAAGCATCCGAGGGACACTGGGCTATAGAGGAGGTGGGTTTTCAGAGCTAGGTTTTGTCATCAAGTTGATCTGAATGTCAGAGGTCCCAGCTGCTTTCTAGTGATGAATGACATTTGCCAGGATCAGTCTTCATCTCTGAGCCCAGGTGAGGGTTCAGGAAATGTGTGTCTAAATAAGGAAATTGGGTCCCATGAGTAGCAAGGGCTCCCCAGGGTAGTCTCACTGAGGAAAAGCACCCTTGTGGGTTTTGTTGTTGTTTGTTTTGCTTTGCCCTGGGCTTATCCCAGGCTTCAACTTCCACATGCAGGCTGCCACCATTTCTGCTTGGCATTTTTTTAAACGTGGGATCTGGGATTTGAACTCAGGTCCTTCTGCTTGAGAAGCAGAAGCTTAACCCCTGAGCTATCATTCCAATCCAGAGCATCCTTGACCTCGATGACACGGAAGCGCAAGTGCTTTGCAATGGAAATGGGATCCCTCAGTTGCTCAATTAGCAACTTTATCTGTCCCGCCATACCTGTAGAATTTCTTAAGCTTCGTAGTTTCCTGTCTTTTCAGGCATTCATTCCATGCTGGCCTTAGAGAACCCAGTGAAGATGGTGGTGCTCCCAGGAAGGCTAAGAAAGCCTGCAGATGCTTTACTTACGGGGGGGGGGGGGCAGAGGCCACCGCCAATGGGACTTCTGCTGCCCTCTCCTCTAGTGCAGGAGGAGGGGAACATCCTGGAAGATGCTTCCATCTTCAGAAGACTTTGTCAGCCACCAGACCCCTGGGCCACAAGCCACACCTGAATGCAACTTCTCTGTGCTCTGAACAGCTGTAAATCCAGTTCTAGAGGCAAGTCAGGAAGGAGGCGGGAAACATTCTCTCCCTTCTATGCTGGGGGCCACCAGTGCCCACCTAGTGCAAACAGGGAGAGAAAGCCCACCGCTGTCTTTATCTGCTCCAGCTGCCTGGACCCAATTGCTTTCTGCTGTCTCCATGAAGTTGCTCTGCCCTCCTCCCCCCATTGTCCAGACTGCACAATTAGCACTTTGTTAAATTCTCCCTGTCTTCAGTGGCACTCCATTACCAAGCCATAAAACATCAGGGCTCAGCAGGCTCCTTAGGGGTCAAATGCCTTCACCCTCTTGACTTGGAAACAAGGACAATGAAGTCTTGGGGCAGTACGTAGGCAAAGGGAAAACTCATTAGTAGTGACCTGTCCTATTTAAAATGGTGGTGCTTTGTTTACTATGGAGTTTCTAACATGAATTTTCAATCTTTGACATATTATACTAAAACACACTTTATCTTAATCACTAAACTTTTTCAACGGCAGTTACAGTTTGTACTCTGAAGATGGGATTGTAGCAGTTTCCTAGCAGGTATGAGGCCCTGGATTCAACTCCCAGCACAGATAAATAAATAATTAAAAAATAAGGACAAAAATTATTACCAATTCTTTATACTAGGTGAGGTAGTGCATGCCCTGACTGACTTCTGGTTTCTTCTCTTTCCTGTCCCCTTCAGCCCTCTTCTTTAATTCTAGGGTTCTCTACAGCAGCCCCAGGTAACAGTCGCAGTTTTTCATACAGAGTGCAGTACAAGCATTTTTTATTTTCATATGGTCAAATTTGCCAGACTTTCACTTTATGGTTTGTGGCTTCATTCACAGCTTTAGAAAGAGAGAGAGAGAGAGAAAGAGAGAGAAAAGAAAAGCGCTTCTCATGGTGTCTTTACATGGTTTTCTGGTTTGATATTTGTATTTCAAACTTTTGGTCTACATACAGCTGATCAGATTTTATGGCCTGAGGGCAAACTGAAATTTATCGCCTTTTACCTCTTGGATCTCCATAGTTGTTCTGGGAAATTTTACACTTATGAAAAAGTCTGTCATTGGGTGTACAGGCCCTCTCCATGCTTCTGCGACTCCAGGGTGTGTTTGGGTATCTCAGCAATGCCTGGGGCCTCTGTCTGTTGCGTCAGTGACCAGTGCGACACTCTTGTTCTCTGAATTGCCACACCGACTTTTACGCCAGTTTTCAGACTGGCATGGGATGGGAATGCGGGAGGAATAGCAGTGATTGGGTACTTGTGTCCACTTGCTGTTCTGCCATCTTCAAAGAACCTCACATTCGCATCTAAAATGTGTGCTCCCATAGAGCTTCTCCAAAGAAAAACTGAGTACAGAAGAAGCTCCTGTTCTTGGGATGAACAAACAAAACCGTCTATTGAGTAGAGGGATGATATCCCATTGGAGGTGAGGCCAATAAAGGACCACTTTCTGGGTGTCTGCCCACCGAGCTCTGCTAGAGCTGTAGCCTTGATCTCTCCACAGCAAAGCGCTTCCCCACAGACTCCAGCATCCCTCCCAGCTAGGACTCCAAGACCTCGAGTCAAATGAATTGGTCTTTTATCCAAGCAAACACTTCACAGCCATCCTCCCTGCCCAGGTGACTCAAGCAAGCCTGTGCCTTGAAGGCTATAATGGGCCTTGGTTCTTTCTCGTTTGTCCCTGCCCTTTGCCATGTGCTTGGTAAGTACTGCCACTGAAGGAACAGTGAAGGGTTACAGGCAATCAACAATAATGCTTCCCACTGGAGCTAGCTAGTGATTCCTTGTGAACCTGAGGTTTTAGTCTTAGGTCCCTGCACCCAGCAGACTGGCAAAGTTTATAGGCAGGCGTAAGGACATTCCCCTCACTCCACCCAAAACATGGGGCAGGAGATTCCTTGGCCATCCAGAGCACAACATGAAAACGAAAACTAGACATCTGTGGGTAAATGATTTGACTTCCCTTGGATTTGATCCAAACTATTCAGCGGGGTTGGAGGTGAGGAATGGGTAGAGAGGGAACAGAAAGGACACAGCTGTAGATTGTAGGATTAGTCTCAAGTGATCACAGATGGTAATTGATAGGTACTGGGAATTTTTAATTTTTTATGTGTAGTATAAACGTGTGTGTGTGTGTGTGTGTGTGTGTGTGTGTGTGTGTGCATGTACCAGAGGGTACTTGAGTATGTGTGTCTATGGAGGCCCAAGGGTAACTTCAGGAATCATCCTGGATCGCTCTACCTCTTTATCGCTTCGCTCTGGAGTTCCCCAAGCTCTGCCTTCAAGGGTTGGACTTGCAGGCTGCTCTGCTGCCATTTCCCCCTGGCATTTTCACATGGGATCTAGGATCCAAACTCAGATCCTTTTGCTTGTGAGGCAAAGACTTTAACCCCTGAGCCATCTCTTCAGCCCTTACTTTTTAAATTTAGCATCTTTTTAAAAACAATTTCATATATGTACACAATGTATCAGGATCATAATCACACCATTACCCTCTCTTATCCCCCCATATCTACTGACCTCTTTCTTCCCAATGGAGGGGGTACTTCTACTTTGTGATTTTGGTTTTTTGGGGTTTGACCCACTGAGTTTAATTAGGGTAGCTTTTATGAGCAAGGGTCAGGGGTTGGGAGTTTATTTGGCTCTCATGAATGATAAAGGGATGGAAAGCTAGAGAAAGGAAGGAGGGAGTTTACTAGGTTACACTGAGGACCCAGCCAGTCTGCAATGGGGATTTGCCATTCTCACACTTTCTAGCTTTCTGGTGGGCTCCTTGTAGAATTCTAAAAAGCCTGGAGGATTTGTATTTGCAAGCACAGGTCCAAATTCCTTTCTTCATTCTGACCCCTACCCCCCCCCCAGCACTACCTGGAAAGAGAGACAAGAGATCCTGAGACCATTTTTGTCCATCTGTACCCTCTCTACTGAATCTCTTCCTGGGGCTAGGGAAGAGGTCATCTGAGGCCCAGTGCTCTCCCCTCTGCCCACCCCAGGGAAGATGGAGCCCTGCTGTCTAGGAGAACTTGTACAGAGGAGGGTGAGGACTGCACCGTCTGGATGTGCTTGAAGTAGAGAATTCATAAATTCCAAGTTCTGATCCCAAAGCAAATCTCCCCAACCCAGGTGGCGTGTCCCTCCAGTCCCCTCCAACGGCTCCAGGGAGCCTGGGCGGCCAAACCAGAGGCTTTGAAAACCAGCTTGTGTTTGAGTTGTGAGAACACCAATGTCTGCCGTGTTTATCCAGCAGAAAAGGGACATATTTTCTTCCTTCCAAATGCAAACTCGAAAGATGCTCCACGGATTTTTCTTCAGACTTTCCACAGGAAACATAAACAAGGAAGAAAAATGACTGTAGGTGCTGAGACCTGAAGTGGAATTTCAACCCTGAAGGAATGGCTGGTAACAAGTGCTTCTCTGTCTCAGAGAAGACTTGGAGAGTGGGGCTGGCTGGCGCTGCCCTCCTCTGAGAAGCTTCACAGACAGGCAAAGAGAACAGCTGGACCAGGTCTGACTCTGCCAGGTCTCCCCTCCATCCAATGGACAGCCCATGCCTGGACTTAATTAGCCAGGAGATTCCATAGCTAGTATTTTCTCCATCTTTTATCTTTACGTGTGTGTGTGTGTGTGTGTGTGTGTGTGTGTGTGTGTGTGTGTGAGGTGCAGTTGAGGCCAGGCAATGCTGTCTATCTCCTTTGATTCGGCGTCTCTCACTGGCTTGGCGCTCACTAGTTAGACTAGGCTGGTCAGCCACCAAGCCCTGGGGACCTTCCTGTCTCTGCTACTCAGAACTTGGATTGCATTTGCACCACCACTGCAGCTTGTCATTTCTATGTGAGTGCTGAGGACCAACTCAAGTCCTGTTTCAAGCTTCCAAGGCAGGTGCTTTACAAACTGAACCCTCTCTCTAGTCCTTTTCCATCTTTTTGTGATACTGTTAAGTGGGGACATGCACATACCAGGGAGCCCAAGGTTGGCAGTCTGCTAGTTCTCCTGGCCTTCATCTCCACCTGGTAAGATCTTTCCAGTCTGTGGCCTGTGCCCCATGGAGCTTATGATCCACAGGCAAACACAACCAGTCAGAAGCTGGTGTGTTGAATGACTTGCATAAGTACACTAGGGGTCTTAATGGGTATTTAAATACATCTTGTCCATAGAGCTACCAACTGACTGCTTATAGCTTCCGAGGGTACAAATTGTACATTTACAGACCAAATGCTGCAGTCAGTGTAGCTGTACTAGTTATATGGAAGAAAAATGCCTGGTGACTGTTTATGAGCTACAATTGTTCATTGAGGCCACAGAGACAATGCTTCGAGGCCACTGTTTCAGTATCTCGACATCTAAGAATTTGCTTCTTATTTTTCTTTCCTGGAAATCTTGTCTGTAGATAAGCCTAACAAGGACTTTAAGAATCTATGCTTCTTTTTAAAAAATTAGTATTTGTTAAGCCGATAGAAAAAGGAATGGAGAGCAACTCTGACAATATATGAGGGACACGTGGAGATCTATTAATAGAGAGGAATTTAGGGGCTGGAGAGGTGGCTCAGGGGTTAAGCTTCTGCCTTGCAGGTGGAAGGTCCTGAGTTCGGATCCTAGACCCCACATATAGATGCCAGGCAGAAGCGGGGCGGCCTGCGTTTCTGGTCCTGGTAGGGCGGAGCCCATGAATCCTGGGGCAGAGTAAACAAGGAGGAGGTGGAGGCGTCCATGGTGATTCACAAATTCATCCGTGGTTCTACACACACACACACACACACATACACACACACACACACACACATACACACATATGCACACATGCACACATGCACAATTGAATAAATAAAAAAAGATTAAAAAAATAGAGAGGAACTTAATATGAATTTATTAGAGTTGTGGCTTAAGGAGCTGTAGTTTAGCCTTAAGGTAGAAGGGCATAAGGACAGAAGAGATAAAGTCACAGAGGACAGAAAGAGAGGAACCACAGACAACATGGTGGGAGGAAGACCACAGACAACATGGTAGGATCGTCTCTTATGGCTAAAGTGTTGAGAGAGTTGCTAAGGAAGTTGGGCAGTGGGGGTGGAGTGAAAGAATGTCACACAAAAGATAGCTGTCTTGGGGAGATGGTTCAGGGGTTAAAAGCAAAGATCCCTGTATCGCACATAAAAAAAAAAAATGCCAGGCAGAAATGGGGGCAGCCTGCAGTTTGGGTCCCAGAGCAAAGCAATGAGGAAGTAGAGCAATCCAGATGATTCCCCCATGTTGCCCTTGGGCCTCCACAGGCACACCTACTTAAGCAAGCTCTGGTATAAACACGGTCACACACACACACACACACACACACACACACACACACACACTCCTCTCACAAGACCATTAGGATGATAGGACAGGGCTTTTGAGAAGTGGCACATTCCAGCTAGGGTGGAAGGAGTCTTTACAAAATGACTGAGCTGTGACTAGCAAAATCAATTCATGTAATCCTTGACCAAGTAAACTAAATAAAAACAGGATCATCTACTGGAAAGTGCTTGGAAGAAGTTCATGCTTCTAACTAGAACTTGGCTTTGAGGTATCAAGTTCTGAGAAAGGCCACAGGATCTTTTGGCTGAGGTTCATCTATCCTGTTTATCTGAAGCCAATCCAAGAATCCAAACGGCTTTCTAAGATTTCTCGACTTGAAGCTAATCAGTTCTATCTCAGGAAAGCACTGGCCTGTGGAGCAGCTGTGCTGCGCATATGTCATGCTGCTTCTGTCAAGGCACCTGGGGAAGAGGATTCCTGCAGGTAGCTCTGGGGGAAAACCACTAGCTCTGGCTCTGAGAGGAGATATGGAGAAGGGGATGGATGGCATCATGCTACAGGGTGAGGAATGATATAGAAGTTGCCAGACTGCAAGTGGTTAGGGGGAGGGCTCTGTAGGGACTCGGATCTGAATGAGACTAGAGGATTCACCAGGCTCTTCTACTTCATTGATATTTAGCTTGATATGTTTCTTTGTTTGCTGACATATGGATAAGCAGCCAGAAGCATTTCAGATTTCAAATTTCTTCTTTTCCATATTTTGGAATATGAATAAAGAGAAACTGCCATAGCGAGAGACTTAGAAAAAGGTGTTTAAATTATTTAGAGTCAAGGACCTGGTGGCTAAGGGAGCCATAGTTTACCTTAAGGTGGAAGGGCACTATTAGAACAGAGGAAATGGCTTAAGGTCAAAGAAGGTGGGGAGAGGGTGGTCAAGACAGCTTGAGGAGGGGAGGGGAAGAGGAGCAGATAGGTTGGGAGACCTGAGGGCTTGGAGAGTAGAAAAGAGAGAGGGACCCCAGGGTTCTAATCTCTTATAGCTTCAGGCGTTGCTAAATACTTGCCCAGGAGTTAATAGGGAAGTGCGGCAGACTGGAGGTGTGGTCTTTACACACTGACCAATGGCTAAGGTGGAGGCTTTACCCAACGCAGCTATGGCCAAGGAACAGATTTCAGACGGAACGTGGGCTTGGACAAGCTGGCCTACCTCAAAGCTACAGCAAGGATATGACCATGGGCAAAGCTCCATCTGCCTCTTTTCTCCAGATAAGAATTGCATATGACTGATTTTTTTTTTACTTCCCTTCAGAATGCATGGCATGTTATATAGAAAAATCTCAACCTCTTCATCCCCATGTCCTTGTAACCTGTTAGTGCAGTTTTATTATTTAGTTTTGTCTTTAAAATAAACATGCCTGGGTCAAGCACTGCTACTGAGTCTCCATCCAAGCCAATAGCCCGCCTGATCCTGGCTTTTCTGTATGTCTTATCTTTTTCTTTCTTGGGTCACAACAACAAAGCAATGCAAGCAGGTCATAGAGATAAAGACACAAATCTAAATACAATATTGATTATGTTTCTTACATATATTATATACATAGTCTAAAGGTAATTTTTTTCTGGGTGTGAAACACAGCTGGGAGTTTAACCAACCCAAGACTTTGCACATGCTAGGCAATAGCTCTAAGATACCAAGGCTCTGAAGATAATTTTATAAAATGTGTTTTAAAGATATTTTCATTTATTTCTGTATAGGGTTGAGAGGGAGGAAAAGTGTGGGGGGAGAATACATGAACACAGGTATGCTGTGGCACATGGGTAGAAGTCAGAGGACAACTTTTAGAAGTTCTCTGACCTATCATGTGGCTTCTGGGGATCAAACTCAGGTTGCCAGTTTGAGAGCAGCCATCTACTCCCTCAGCTATCTTGCTAGCCCTTTTACAGTGTTTTTAATGCATGTTGACTGAGATTTGTCACATAAGGTTAGGTACAGAATTTTCCACTTGTAGCTTCATCTCTAGGAGAAGCAAAAAGGTACGGGATTATCTCCGACTCTGCATTTTTGGGTAGGGGATGGTTACACTCTACCAACTTTTTATTTTTGTTAGTTTTACTTTGTTATATTTTTGTTTTGTTTGAATGTTGTGTGAACTTTTCCTGGGGAGATGTCACACAGCTAGCTATCTATCCACCCCAAAACAGGAATTCGATGACAGACCAAGTAATGATTATGCCAATGTTCAACGTGACAAACCAATGAGTTTATTAGACTTATTTATAGTAATACAGGCAAGGGTTACTTACAAGAACAAGTGCTGAAAGGCAGCTACATCACCAGAAAGTTCACCCCACATGGTTGATGGCTTCCCCTTGGCTGCATAAACAGAAACCCCCACCATTAACTTTCCTCAGTCTATATACCCTAGTGTTCCTCCCAGACTTAAAGGCCTAGAGCACATGCAATTATGGAATATTAACAGCTGGGAGGTGCTCTGAGTGAGGCCAGAATCCCAGGTGAGGGTCCTATGACTCCCTCTACCCCCTTTGTCTCTGTAAATGAACATGTGAATGTAAATGTGTCAATGGACAATAGATGTGATCTTGATGACTTCAGACAAAGACGGTTACTGCTTGTTTGGAGAAAAATACCACACAACATTGAGACAATCTTATTCTGTGGCCCAAACTACCCTGGAATTCACTATATATGGGTCTGGCTTCAAACCTTTGGTGATGAGCCTCCTTCCTTGGCTCCCCTGAATGCTGGAATTACAAGCATGAGCCGCTACACCTGCACAGCTGATTTTTTTTTTCATCTGTTTGATTCTGCAGCAGGAAGCCTGACCTGCAGATAGTAGCCCCTTGCCCAGCCTCCAAGTGTAGGGGACAACTAGCTCCCAGTCCAGACAGACAGCTTAGATGAGCATTAAGATACTATCTATGGAAGGTATTAAAAACTACATTGGCAATGTGGTCTCTGCACAATGCCTCGCTGCCATCTTCCTCCTGCAAGGCCTCACTGACTTCCCCACATCAGTGTCCCTCACTGGGTTTTGTTTACAGAAGCCCCCATGGGTGGCCTCCTTCCCAGTGAGTTTTTGACTTAACTTTTCCAAATGTGCAGGCTTCTGATGAGGTCACTTCAGGGAGAAAGCAAGGGGGAGATGATAGGGCTACATTTCCCTCGATGGGGTCTAGATGAGAGTCCCTCTGTGAATCATCAAGGCAAAGCAGGAGAGGATGGGGAAGTTGACTGAAGGAAAATAACGAAGTCACTAGCAGTCTGATCTCATACTTAGTCCTATCCTTCACTCAGTGCTGCCTCAACATGACAGTCTGATGATCAATGCAGTTTTTTTTGGGGGGGGGCTGTCTTGGATGCCCAGATACCAGGGCTGCTCCAGGGCCACAGAGCTCCAGGAACTTTGTCCTGGTCCTGGTGTCACTTTGCCTACACTGGCCAGACTCATTCTGCTAGACTGGACTCAGCATCCCTACTTACTTGCCTCCTGTCAGCCTCTCCATCAGGCCCAGGCCCCTCAGTGCTCCTCTGCTCAGATTGCTCTGTTACTGTGGGCTACCCAGCAGCACCTGTCCCCCACCCGTCCTCCCTGCAGGGAGCCCCTAGCATAGACGTAAGCAAGGCAACCTGTGTGTGCCCCTGGCGCCACTGTGTACCAGTTCTGCATCTGCTCTGTTACTCCGGCTTCTTCTGCAATGAGAAAGTGATGACAGTGACATGTACCTCTCCCAGGTCTGTTGAGAGCAGTGAGTGACACGCGATGCTCCTGGCGCAAATCCAATACTCAGTAGCAGCAGGTGGACAGGAAGGCTGTGAACTTGAAGAACTTGGAGTTTAGCTCTTGCCAAGAGCAACCTTTTGGCACTCATGTTTCAGAGAGTAGGTATTTGATAAACATCTGTTGACTGCACCCAGATGTGATGGTGAGTTCTCTACATTTGTTCTCTTGTTCAGAGGTCTCATGGACCCCAGAGTAGAGTCCTTTTCTGAACCTCATGGACCTGTGGAAACTTGAGGGATCTGGCCATCCCACAACCTTCTCTTCTCTAGGCAAATGATAGCTGGGGCTCTTTCTCAAGTTGTGTTTCCTTTCATTGTTCGCCCTTAACAGTTAGATTCTTCCAAAGAGCGGGTATTAATGGCAGAGGTGACACATGGATCTTTCCTGCTGGGGGGTGGGTAGGAGAATGAGAGAGACGAAGCCTTCGAACAGATGGGATGTGCGTTCTGAAGCCGCTTGAGCAGCCGCGTTAGACAGTGTGCACACAGCATCTCCTTAGGCCAGGCATTGGGTAGGAGCGTCCTACAGAGTTCTGGCCCCACTTCTTGGTCCTGGCTCCTTCAGTCCTTGCTCAGGTGGCTACAAAGTGTGGGGGCTGGGATGAAATCTGTGGTCATGGAGCACGCCAGGGAGAAAGCAGTCCCGGCTGCTTGCACTTCCCTATCTGGCATGGCCGAGCCTTTTCTGAAAAAAATGCCCCGTTTCCTCCCTGCCCCCTTGCCACATCCCCTTTCCTCCCACAGAGACCTGGGTCTCCAGGCGGCCTTCCAGCAATCCCGTTGCAGGTGGACTTCCTCCAGTGACTCCTGATTTTGTTAGAAACCTCATTAGCAGTGACAGAAAAGCAAGGGGGGTGGCTCAGGGAGACATTCCAGGTGTCAGTTAAGAGGGGCCTCAGGAGGAAAAAGCCATTAAGTCTTAACTAGAGTCAACCCCCAGAGAACAAAAAGCAATAAACAGAGACCTTGGAGAGGGGTGGCAGGTAACTAGAGAGTTGGGGTGGTAGGTGGGAGTCCTGAAGGGCTGCTGTGTCTCTTGCCTGGTTTCTGGATGTCTCAGAACAAAGTCTGACTGGCCTCCATTACATAAGTGCCTATGGATGGGGATTGGACGCTTGAGAGTGAATCCCAGTCTCAGCACTTGGTGCTCCCGAACCTGGATGAGTCTGGATTTAGCCAGAGCCCTGGGGAGGGGGCCAGTAAAGACTCAGGCGCCCTGGGTGCTCAGGTCAGGACTGGGCTCAACCCTGCCTGTCTGCAAAGTAGTACTTCAATGGCAGGAGTATTATTAGCTCTGTTTTGAAGATAAGGAAACATAGATAACAGAGCCTGTTATTTTGGGGCACCTTTGACTCTTGTGGAACTCACTAAATCTACCTCGCGATGATACTAGGCGCGTCTAAACCAGGGGACGCATTCCTTCGTTCCACAATTACTGAGAGAATCTGAATGTGTGCTGGGGCTGAGGTTGCACTGGACATGGCCCTGCTTGTCTTGAGGGGTAATCAGTCTGAATGTCTGGTATCTGGAATTCCCTGTCTTGCTGAGGATAAGGGTGGGCTGCCTCAAGTTGGGAGACAGACTCTGCTGGGAAAGGCTGAGGACAGTAGCAGTCTGTGTGGATTCCCACCATGCTCCAGGGATCTCTGTTTGCCTTTGCTGGGCAGAAACCTGCAGGGACCGTGTATTTTTGTTGTGCCCGACCGGGAATGCACATGATTTATGAAGTTTTTTTTTTTTTCTTTTTTCTGAAGCTCCTTCATAAAGGAGCTTTGAGAAGACTACAGTGAATCTGGTTATGAAAGACCTTTCTTTTTGGGGTTGCTAGGCGAAGTGTTGCTGACTGCCCATCCTCAAAGGTTAGGTATTGTGGTATCCACCTTAGGTCTGGGGTGCCCCCAGGCTCCCAGAGAAGCTGCCTGTAGGCCTAGGCCTCCTCCCTATGCCCCTTGCCAGGCTGCTCCTCGCATCTTAGCCGAAATTCTTTCCTGCAAGAAATCTGCCCCAAGAGATCCATGAGTCCCGGTTCCCAGATGCCCCTGACTTCAAAGGCGCATGCTTCTCTAGACAGCTTGACCTTGTGGTTTCAGTTTTGTCAACTGCAAAAGATGGGAGAAAATATGTGCCTGGGGCTAGGGAGATGGTCTGGCTGGTAAAAAGGCACTCATGTGCACTGACTACCTGAGTGAGATCCCTGGTGATCTACATTCAGGTGACAGGAGAGAACTGACACCCTCAAGTTGTCCTCTGATGCATGTCAGTATGCACGTACCTTCCCCGAGACACACAAACACTAATAATAGTAAATAAATAATAATAACATAAAGTTTAAAAAGTAGATGCTCCAAGCTGTTAGAGCCGAAGCCCTTACAACCACCTTGGAAAGCTCTTGGAGCACAGCCCACGTGTCTTCACGGAGCATGGTGCCTGGTATGCAGCAGTGGGCACTCAGATGGCAATTAGGTCGGGCAGAATGCTACTGGATTCAGTGAATGGAGCTGGTGGAAAGTGTGCTGGGATTCATCAGCATTTAGAAAACGCGGGCTACATCTGCTTCTCCCGTTACAGATACAGAGCTAGAGACCCTGCCGCCGAAGCTGAAGGCCCCCAGAACTCCAGCTGTCTCTTCCCTATCCTGCTTGGGGAGCTAGAGAAGTCTGCAGTCCACTTGCCTGCCTGACACCCTCCCCCAGCCTGGACCCCTGCTTCTGGGAGCAGCACCTCCCTCCCTGCAGCCTCTCTGGGGCAGTGGGCGTCCCTGAGTCGCCTGCACCAGGCTGGGCCCCTCTCAAGGGAAGGGGCTGTGGGGTGTGAAGGACTGGTGTGTGTGTGACTTTGTTTATTTTCTCTGAAGGATCCTGCCTGAGCCCTGCTATAAAAATAACCTGCCTGGAAACCTCATCTCTGAGGGGGAGAAAGAAGCTTTTGTATCCAGGGAAGTGGCTCCAACGGCTGCCTTGGGCCTGCTTCAGCCCCACCACAAGGAGGGGCGGCTGAGGTGAGGAGGGGCAGGGCCACAGAGAGCTGGGGGTGTGCAGGGGGGGGCGGGTGCTAGGTGGAGCTCTGCTCACAGCCCCTCTCTCTCAGCCTGGGAGGCCTCTCTTTGGATCCAGAAGCTCCAAAGGAGGAACTGAGGGAGACAGGAAGAAAGAAGCCAATGAAAAAGAAAGCCAGATACAGCAGCTACACACCAAGAGGCCTTGGGGAGGGGGATCAAAGTTCACGGAGAGGAGGAACATGGGAGCTTGGGTCAGAGGAGGGCAAACCTGAAGATGGATCCCCTGAAAGACACGGAGCCCAAGGGTCATGTTTATAGATGCAGCTAAGGACTTGACTGGACTCCTAGAATTCCTGCTGTTTCCCCACTCCTGAGGGAAAGGCAGGACAGGAGTCCCATTCTACCACCCTACTCAGCTCCTACTCTGCTTGGGCTATGGCAGAAAAGACAAGTTCCCAAGCACCCACCTGCCAGGCCCTGGGCTAAGCATAACCCACTGGGCCTTTCAAAGAACTCCTACCGAAGAGCCAGGTACGATAAGGAAGGAATTGCATTGGCATTGGGCCCTGGAGGCCTAGTTTCAAATCCTGGTTTGTTCACTTAGCTGGGTGGCCTTGAACAATCCGTTTAAAAATTTCTAGGCTGTTTTTTTTTTTTTTAATCTGCCAATCATAAATAATAAACCTTCTGCCTACTTACTGGATTGCTAGCAGATCCACTGCATGGCATCTAAATGGGCTAAGATGTCTTGTGTCAACAAGGCAAGGGGAACTGACATATTTGGGCACCTTTTGGGAGGCACAGCAATGGGCTGGTGCCAACCTAGAAGACACTAGAATCTTAGGAACAAGTGTCGCTCATACCGGAAGCTGCAGCTGTGTGTGCTGTGCCAGGAAGCCAAAGGAAAGCCACGGAGCCGCCATGTGGAATAGGTGCAGTGTTAACTACACGTGAAGCCTTGGCTCACAGAACTCGCCTCAGGTTTGTCATCCCCTGATTTGGGATCAGCCTACAGAGAATCAGAAGTTGGTAGAAAGATGCCATTGGCAATGCCCCCTTAAACTAGCAGGAAGGGGGCAGGCTATCTTCCCTAGTGCTTAGGACTGATATTTGAGGACCACAAATCAAAGGGAAGAAGAGAACAGGAGTCCAGGATGTGAGAAAATAACTTTCAGGACTGGAAAGATGGCTCAGGGATTAGGCCTTTGCCTCAAAAGCAAAAGAACCAGAGTTCAGATCCCCAGACAGAAATGGCAGCAGGCTGCACTTCTGACTCTGGAAAGGGGAGCCTGGGAGACTCCAGAGCAAAGCAAGGAGGAGGTAAAGCAATCTAGGATGATTCCCAAAGTTACTCTTGGGCCCCCACATGGAACCCTCTTCTATATACACTCCCACAAATGTACATATCCACACTTACATACACACACACACACACACACACACAAAAAAAAAAAAAAAAAAAAAAAAGGAAAAGAAAAAGAGCTTTGAGCAGAAGAAATGAAAATGTTGAGGCTACCACATAAGCTGCCTTGGGCATGCACATCTTGGCAGCAGAACTGTCCACAGCAGCTAAGAGAGGGGATAGCATTGCAAAAGCCACAATCAACAGTAGCGTGGAAGAGTCCTACAGCTGAAAGGATTCTCAGGGGCCAGAGGCCCAAGGGAGAAAGAAACAAGGAGAAAGACCGCAGCAGGGAGGCTGATATGAAATAGACTTTGGAAGGCTTGGATAAACCAAGGTGTCCACAGGTGGGCGACTGCATAAAGAAAATGTGGCGTATGCATACAATGAAATATTATTCCACCATCAACTGTGTGTCAACTGTGGCAATGTGGACAAAATTGGAGGATAATAACAACTATAAAATATGCCAGGCAAAGCAAGACAAATACCTCATGTTCTCTCTGGTTTGCAGGAGCTGAAAATGTCAATATTGTGGAAGAGAGAATAGTAGTCACTAGGGGGGAGTGTGGACAGAGAGAAATTAGCCAGTGATAAAAGGAATTTATTCTAGTGTTCACAGTGAAGCAGACATAGTCTTCAGTAATTTAGGAAACATTCTGAAACAGAAAAGAACCCAAAGGTTCCTAACATATTCTAATTATACATGTTTGAGGACTGGAAGTGCCAATTACCCAGATATGACACGTAGACATGTACTGAATTCTTCTACTGTATCCTGCATACCTATACAGCAAACATCCCTGAAGGAGCCCTAACCAAAGCACTGGAAAACTGACTCATGGTGTGTGTTCAGGACACCAGTAATGAAAATGATTAGCGCTCACCACGTGTGGGGTGCTGCTCTTGACATTTCCACTTTATCTCATTTAGCCTCTTTGTCCTCTGAAAATGATACTGTGGTTGCCTTCTTAGTGTCTGTCACACTCCATCCAAACGGGCAATGTGGATAGAGTTGGTCCTAGTTTCCCAGCTTACATGTAAGACCTGGTTGGTCTGGGCCAATGAAGCTAATTCCATCATCCATGCCAGAAAAATTCCTCCAGGTTGGTCCATATGAAGGTTTAACATGTATCAGTGCACTCTGGAGCTACTGGTGGGCATTTTTGGATAACAGGAGAAGTTTGCTAAGCTAAACCAACAGATCAAGGAAAGCCAAGCAAAAGAACTGAGAACAAGATGAAACTCCCGTGACCTTCAGATTTTCAGTTATGTGAATTGTACAACCCATTATTAAAAATCAGTTGAGTTGGTTTTATTTCTCATAACTTGATACAGAAATTATCCAAGCTGATATAGAATAAGATACCCAGGAAGTTAAGAACTGTGAATAAGATCAAGAAAGACACTCAGTTCATGATGTAACTGGGTTTGAAAACAGGCAATATGAATTCAGAGTTCTGAGCTCTTAGTTAAGCACCAGTGAAGTCAATGTTGCTATATAGATGCACATACACCAACTGCTTTGTGCATGCATGTGTGTGTGTGTGTGTGTGTGTCTTGCTGAACCTGAAGCTCACTGATTTGCCTTGACTGACTGATTAGTGAGTTTCAGTTTCAGGGATCCACCTAACTCTGAAATCCCTCCTCTTCCGAGTGAGGGTGTATTGTCACACTTGGTTCTTTACACGGGTTCTGAGGGTCCAAACCTGGGTCCTCATGCTTGTGTGGCAGACATTTTAATGAATGAATCCAAACTTATCACTTTTCAGGTGATCCCACTGCATTGAAAACACTCCCCCCCCTTTTCCATTTTCATGTGTGTGCAGGATGTGTCTATGTGCGTTCACATCTGTATGTACACGCACATGCACATAGAAGCCAAAGGCTGACAGTGGGAATCATCCTTCGAGCTCTTCTACTTTATTCTTTTGAGACAGGGTTTCTAGTCAAATGCAGAACTCACCAGTAGGGCTAGTCTGGCTAACCATTTTGCTCTGGGAATTCCTGGTCTCTACCTCCTGAGGCAGGAATTACAGGTGGGTTGCTGTGCCCACAGCACATTTTATATGGGATTTGGGGATATAAATTCTAGACCTTTTGCTTGCATGGCAAGTGTGTGCCCATCTTCCCAGCCCAAGAGTAACTTTTGGAGGTAGAACTAGTATCCTTGGTTTTACAGATGAGGAGAAAGGCATCTCAACAAAGTAATTAATATACATGCTTACAATCATGCAGCTCATATGCACAGAGCACAATTTGGATTCAGTTTCCACTATATTCGGAGTTCATGTGAAACTCAGGGTGTGGCACCTTCTCTCCAATCTGGTGGGCACAGGCTGTTCAAGAAAGACGTGGAATCATCTGTCCACTCCTTTTAAAAAATATTTTTTTTTGTGTGTGTGTGTGTGTGTGTGTGTGTGTGTGTGTATCAGAAGGCATTCTATGTTCCTGTGGAGGACCAAAGGTGACTTCAGGACTCATCCTGGATTGCTTCTACTTCCTTTTTGCTTTGCTCTAGGATGTCCCAGGTTCTGCCCACAAGGGCTGGAAGTGCAGGTTGCAGCCATTTCTTCCGAGTATTCTTACATGGGATCCTAGGATCCAAACTCAGGACCTTCTGCTTGAAAGACATAATCTTAATCCCTGAGCCATCTCTCCAGCCCCATTTATTTTTCATTTTTTTTAATGCAGCTTACTCTTCTCTCTGGAGACTACATAAACAGGTAAAGAGAATCTGATCTTAGTTAGAATTATGAAATATTTCTACTTAAATATTCTATTTGAGCATGTAATGAACAAATGGGAGTTTAGGGAGATCATAGTACATGAAGAGCATGCTGGGCCATGCACATTCCTTAAGCTACCACCACACCTCAGTTTCCCCATCTGCAGTTGTTGGGCTGAGGTCTCATCCAGCCCTAACATTCTAGCACTTTGGAATTCCCAGAGGCAGGACTCCAGGCCCAGAGCTGGGCAAGAGAACAGAGCTGTGGCTGTTCAGCCACACTGTTCAGTGTGGTAGAACAGTGGAACTCATTGAGTCCACAACCTCCTGAAACACCAATGGCCAAATGGAGCACACAGAAAAGATAAATTCATCTGTAGGACTGGTGAGAGGTGCTGAAAAAATATGCAGTACTTGGGGGCCTTCCAAGGAGAGCCAGTTTTCAATTCACAGGCTATGTGCTCACTGTCAAGCAGGCCACAGTGAGCTTCATTTTGCCAGTCAGAGGAGAGATGGTGACATCCTGGTTAGATGTCCTTTTAGAAATTTGCCTCGATTTAACTTTAAAATATTGTTCATGTAGTAAAAGGTATCTGTTTCAGCAATTTAAAAACTACCTTGATCAAGTTGTAAGCCCAGAATTAAAGAGAAAGTCTGGGTTCTCTTTTCCTGGATATCTTTGGTTCGAATTTGAGGCCAGGAAGTAAAGATGTTATCACAAAGTTTCTGGTGGTTATTCTTGGCCCTTCTTTCCCCCTTTGCTTTCATATGACTAATGTTAATGGAGTAACTGTTTTAAATGTGCTTTCACAGCCACAATTCCATTTGCAATTATTGCAATCTATAAAGTAACCAGATAATATCATGTATACAGAGAAGATTTGGATAATATGGTGCCTATCTCAAAGTAGTGTTACATACATGGGGTATAGAAAGGGTAAGCTAGAGGCCCCTTAATTAGCAAGTGATGACTCTGAGGCCCAAAGCTTCTTGGTCCCCCATCCTATGCTCTTTTTGTATAGCACACTGCTGTCCTTCCATTCCCATTTTGAGATCCATGGAGGGCTGACTTTTCCAGACTGCTTCCTAATTTATTTAGGTACAGTGATATTCAAGCATAAAAGCAAATGTAAAGAATTCCAAAGTTCTGCCCTTTTCCACGATGATCCACATTGAAAGTTAAATTTGTATGTTCTTAGGTTGCATCCATGGTAGTAGTATCTAGTCTGCCTTTGGACCCGCAGCTTCCATTTCCCTGCATCACATGCCCCCAAGGGCCCACTGGCTATATGAAAGGGTTTCTAGAATTGACTGTGAAACTGAGCCAGACTGCCAGTTTAGGATGATTGCCCATGTTAGAGGCAGCACTTGGGATGTGCGTGATAAAATGGGCTCAGATAAACTGAAGGAGCCCTATCTGTCTGGGAACATCTTCGTACTTACTCTGGCAAAAGTATGGCAGAAAGCAGGGAAATAAGGTTCAGAAATTGAAGGTTTCATGGGTTATAAGTCATATACTTAGAAGGCAAGTTCCAAATACAGAGGGGTCAAGTTGTAAAGTGGGGGAAGAGGGTCTCAGGAGCATCTAGCAAGAGATGTTTCTACTCCATGGTAGAAACAGAACTGTTCTCATTGTCAGGAGCTGCTTCCTGACTTCTCTGGATCCTCTATGCTCCCGTCCAAAAGCTGGAATTAAGAGCCAGAGCACTCATCAAAAGCCCAAATGATAAAATTTCCAGTTATTCCCATTCTTTCTGGAAGAGAGCATGGTGGGATTATGGGAAAGGTGAATCAGCAATCTGATTCCTTTAGTAATTAATAAATATTTATCAAAATATTAATATTTACTAACAATAGAAAATAAGTAATTTGTATAACTTTTACAAGTTCAACACTTCTGGCCCTACCTGTTTGCTGCCCTCACAACCCAAACACAGGCTCAGATTACAGTTGTTTTTTTCTCCCCAGAGAGGGTTCCTCACATTGAACTCCAAGTGCAGCTGCATGACACCCAATTCATCTAGAATGTCACCAGGGAGAGGGCCATCCTCTAAATATCCTCTCGTTCCCTCTCTTCCGAGAGCAGACTTTGGAATCAAACTTATCCTATTTTGTGTGTGTCAAATACTTTGAGTGTTTAAACATGTCATGGTACATATGAGATCAGAGGACAACCTTCCAGTGTCGGTTCTCATCTTCCACCTTTTTGAGGTAGGGTCCCTCATTTTTTTTGTGTTGCAAACTACAGGTTAGCTGGCCCACAAACTTCTTGCCGATTCTCCTGCCTCTGCCTTCATGTCACCGTAGGCATGCTGGGACTGCAGATGTGTACATCAGATTCATGTCAACAGGAGTGCACAGCAAGTACTTTTAGCCACATAGACTTTTTTTTCCCCTTTTATTTTTCTAGTTTTACAAGCATATTGAGTCCTTATCCCTGCTTCCCTCCATCCCCTCTTCCTCCCATCCCTTTCCCTTCATCAATCCATCCCATTCCCTCTCACCCTCCTGTCTGCTTCTATGGACTCCAGGGTTCCCTCTGGCTTGTCTACACTTGTGGGGGTTCAGGCCTCTTGTGGCATACCAAGTTGCCTTCTTCAGGCCATCCCATTGATAGGGACATTTCCCTTCACTCATCCAGCTTTTGTTCCCAAGATTTCCACTGTATGTTCTTATCTAAATTCCTCGATAGTCTATGGGAACATGTTGGTATGTCAGTCATTCTTCAGGTCTAGTAAGGACAAGTTTCATTGCAGTGAGTCCAGACCTTCTTTCAGTGCTAATTTCTACCACTGTTTTTGATCCTAAGTAACAAGTAATTTTCTGTTGTTTCCTCATCTGTAAAATTATGTCACTCGAGACTAGCATCATATATCACAGTATTATAATTTCTCATATCTGCCATCTTCTACTTGAACCCTGCTAGGCTGGACTATCATCCAGCAAATGTTTCATTAGATGAGAACATCATTGTGAATTTGAGGTTGATTATTCATGTGTTAGGGGTGTGTGGTTCCAGTCAGGGGTATGGAAATGGGGATCATGAGGCATTAGGGGAGAGGTAGGCTGACCCTGACCTTAGATGACTGAAGAGACTTAATAGCCATGCTTGCATCACTTACAAAGAATTGGAAGAGTGATGTCCATAGGGGTTAAATATCTTGTTGAAGGTCTCACAGCTTGCTCATAGGATAGCTGCCACCTTGACCCACCTGCCAAGTCTTTATTGCTCAAGTAATGTCCCCATGTTGCTATTTAACAAAAATGCTGTTCACATCCTGTCCTAGCTTTGGGAAGCTTTGCAAATGCCACCACAGAAGTAGACTGCCTAGGGTTGTTGAAGAAATTCTAAAGGGCTCAAGGCTGGGTAAAAGAAAAAAAGGCCCAGCCAGAGTCTACCTCAGAAGTGCCCAGGTAATGGAGAAGGCTGAAGAGTGTGTGGCTTTTTTTTTTTTTTGCATGTGTGCTTTAGAACAAGGCTGCATGTGCAAAAGCGCACGTCGCTTACTTACACATTGGTGGGACAGGTCCAAGACTTCAGGCCAGCCTGAGGGAGGGTGCTACACTGCTCCTGGTATGAATGGGCCTCTGTCTTCAAGGCTGTGTGAGCCTCTGTGTATACAGATCCCATTAACTCACTGTCAGCCACATGTGGAAAGGGGAGAGGCCTGCAGAAGCCCAAAGCATATAATCCCTCTGATTTTAGAATGTAGAAGATGCAGAAGCCCTCACATGGATCCTAGCTCAGAGTAACATGTGCATAGCTGTACAAACACACACAACACCACACTTATTATCTTGTCATCATCTCTTCTTAACCCTGTTGATAACATGTTGAACAGCTGGGCATCTTTGGGGGAAGACTCTAGAAAGTGGACCCTATCTGCCTGTGACAGTTTCATGTATGCGTGTGCCTTCTATGCTTGGGATTTTAGGTGGTGCTGTCCGCTGCCTCACCTGCAACTTCCCCTGTGCACGTCGATACCTCCATCCAGCCAACAGGTCTCACTTGCACCATTGTATCTGAAATGCTCAGACTGACCCGAGTTATGTTCGGGGCCCTGTGTTCCCACTCCCCTTGCCAGACCTCTCTGGGTCTGGGCCTCTGTTGCCCTTGGCTGTGGTTTGTTTAATGGAGTGGCTCCTGTCTGGGAGCAATGTGGAGCTTAGGACACAGGGAGACAGTTGTCCAAGCTTGGTATTTTTTAATAGCAGAGCCAAACCACTGATGGGCTCAGTGGCCTGGTTGGGCGCCTTCCTCATTCCTCCAACTACCATCCTGGCCCCAAGAACCAGTGGCCTCTAGTTCAGGCTTCTAGTTATCCACTGGAAGACCTCCTGCGTTGGAATCTGGTCCCGTGGATGATGATGGCTTCTGAGGAAGCAGTTGAGGCTAAGAGTAGTTCTTGGAGACCTAAGAACAGGCCCATGGAAATCAATAACCATACCATATTGTCCCTGTAGTCCTAATGTCTGGTGCACAATATGTGCTAAAAGAATAAGTGAGGGAATAGTCAGAAAGATAGGTAGGCAGGTAGACAAATGGATGAATGGTTAGATGGGAGGATGGGTAAATAAAGATCCTTACGCCCATAAAGATATTATTCTAAAAAATTTAATCTGATATCCTGGCTCAAACATGGGAAAAACCTAAGCAGAGAGAATGTAACCATTCCATCAGTCCAGACTCTATGGCATATCTTTGAGACTCCCCTAAAATTCTGGGTCTGGGTAAAACGGGCCTTTTCTCCATCCTATGTCCACTCCTCTTGTAAAGGATGCTGTGCCCACCAGAGAGGGTACTCTGCAGCTGGGTGAAGCAGCAGTGAGTCAAGGTGGAGTGAATGGGAGATAAACAAATTGCAGCTTAGATTGCTGGGCTGCAGGGGCCATGGAACTGGATACTATAGTTTAAGCTGGAGCTACAGCAAGGTGTTATGTGCTTGGACCAGGTACATAGGCAAAGTTTCCAGTTCCTAACACAGGAGTCCAGCAAGCAGCAGGCACTGAGCAAATATTGAACAAATCAATGAAACATTTCTTTCTTTTCTCCGACATTCCAAAATCCTGTTCCAAAGAGATTACACCGAGACCCCTTTCCTACAGGTAGAATGAATCAGGATGAGCAGCTGTGCTAAAACGGAGAGACAATGTGTATACTGCCCCAGCTCTTCCTACCCTCACTATCCAACACCCATGTGTTCCATCCCCAGCCTGTCAGTCTGTCAGAAGCTGGAGGATCCAGGGAACAGCAGCACAAAACTACCTTGTGGATGACTGCAATAGTCTGAAGAATTCAGAATAAGGCCTCCTGCCCTACTGTTTGGGGCACATGGGATGGGGAAGGAAAGTAGATTCTGGTTCACTAATGAGGCTGATGAAATTGATGGGCTCACAGGCTCCCTCAGAAGTCCTGTCATTCTTTCCCTTGCAGACCCCTAAGATCTCTAGTGCTGAGATTCTTAGGAAGGGAAATGATCAAAACTTCTCAGAGGCCTTATTCCTAAAATTTGATCACTATTCTCTGCAGAAGTTAATCTTGGTAGAGTCCAAATGGGAGTCCTTCCTCTGAAATGGATCTAGAAAACCAGGGGTTGGAGGTCTAAAGAGGCTTCCCTCCCACTCACTGTGAATTGAGCCCACTTTCTAAGCAGACACAGGGAAGCTGTTGGCTTAGGGCAGCTAGGAAAGGCCTTGTGAGCCAAGGAAAAACAATTAGGAGTAATTACTGTCAAGAGAGGCCTCCAGAGAGGGGTGGGAAAGACCATCTGTTTGTAAGGATGAAAGTGGAGAATGGTTTTGGGGAATAGGAGAGGAAGGGCTAAGAGGACACTGCTTTTCTTCTTTAGTCAGAGACGGGACCCCTCCCCCTCAGCCTCTTGAATTAAGTTTCCTTCCACAGAGGGGCTCAGTGTAGGGGGTTGGAGAGAGGTGGAGGACAGAGAAAGGGCACTAAGTTCCACATTCCTGAGATTCTCAAACCAATAGGAATGGCAAACTGAGAAGAAACTCTAAACTAAGGTCAGGGAGGGTGAGACACTGAAAGCTGAAAAGACAGGGCAGACCACTAGACATGTGTCCTATTCAACACATGCCTCACCTAGATGGCCTGCTTGGCTTTTCCCTACTCAATGCCCTCCAAAATTTTGCCAATGTGGGCAGGGAAGAGCTGAGTGGAAAGCAACATCAGAAACTGTCCCGAGTAGTTGTCATGGGCTTAGTGAAGCCGATCTACAGGAGCCAAGGTAAACTGAGCCCAAAAGGCAGAGGAGCCCTGTCACTGCCTTGATCTTACAGACCAAGTTGAAAAGACAAATAAGGACCCTATCTTACTCATGAGAGAAAAGAGGAAGGACAACTGATGAGGAGGGTCTTACCTAAGGTTCTCTTGTTTGGTTTCAGCTTAAAGCTCCATGAAGTCTATTTCAGGCATTTTCCTCATGAGGATGTGAACGTCCTGACTTGGAAGCAGCAGATCTAGGCACTCTTGGGTTTCTAGTTACCTGCTCTTTGCCTTAGTGGTTCTGTTTCTATTACTAACAACCTGAAACGTTGGGTAGGCTATTCAACCCTCTTTGTCTTCTCATCTTAGACACTGAGATACTAGCTCCTCCACCAAACACACACTCATGATTAATGAAGCCTTGTATATGAACATCTGGCATAAAAAGTATGGGACAAAGATCTTAATATATATTTACTATGATTATTACTACTAATGGAAGACCTGATAAATGTAAAACAAGCATGAAGTTAGAGACTGTAGGTATGAAGCACTGTGAATCAAACATGAAGAGGTGAGATGTTAGAAGAAGATGGAGACTATCAAAATACAAGGTCAAGTGTGGTGACATATGCTATAATATCAGCATGCAGGAAATTTAGGCAGAAAGAGCTCAAATCCCATGAAACACATAGTAAGAATGTCTTTAAAAAACAAAGGACTTAAATAAAACACACAGGTCAGGCTTGGTGGTATACATCAGTAATCCTAACACTAGGGGTAAGAGTGGAACATGAGGATAAGGAGTTCAAAGTCATCTTTGGCTTTTTAGCAAATTCAAATCCAGTTTGAGTTCTATGAATGAGATAAACAACAGTGAAGCAGAATTTGGGAGGTATCAATAACAGTGACTCATTCAACTCCTTCAATCCTCCAAACACTTGAAAGAGACACTTCAGCATGAGATGCATGAAACGCTTCAGTAACACCCTCGGATGCTGGTACATACAGTGTAGGAAAAAGAAAATGACCAAAGAAGCTACAGTCTTTGAAGATTTGGGTATTCCAACAAGGTCAGAAGAAGTAGTGAGCATACCGGCCTGAGGAGAAAACAAGGTTGGCCTGTTGGACACACAGGAAAAGAGGCCAGGGTGGTAAGGCCAAGCAGCATGGCAGATAGCTAGGGTCTACCTGATTGCAGGGCCTGCCGGACCATAGTAAACATAGATAACTGACTGGTGATGGGTTGATGGTAAATGGGCACAGACAGGCAAGGAAGCAAACACTTTTCCTGGGTTTGAGACCTACCTAAGAGCTAGGTAAAGGCTAATCCTGGCACTGGTATAGGCTCCGCTCTTAAGGATAGTCCTTTTTTGTCTGGTGATGATGCAAATGGCATAGACACAGGCAACTCTCAGCTGTCTAACCATTTTCAAATGAACAGAAGTGGCCTGGTGATCTCTATCCTTACTCCATCCATTGTTAGATGCTTGGAAAGTTTTAAACATGCCTCAAAATAGACAAGAGATCAAAAATATCTTCAATGACAACCTGGGCTCTCCTAAACAGATAGACAAATGTTTTTCTACTAACCTGTGAGCAGCTATGCTTTTTTTAGTTCCACTCTTGTATGAATTTTATGGGACACACTTGTTAAAAGTGATAGAGTGAGGGGAAAGGAGTTAAGAAGAGCAACAAGGAGACAAAGGGTGCAGTTAGTAGAGTCCTGACTGGCGTGCTTGGCCTCAGGAGGGCTCTCTGGCAGTCTCCACAGACAGGTTTGGTTTTGAAAGTGCCTGAAAACCACAGATTTGCATGCTATTTGCGTTCCAGGCTTCACATGCAGGTATGCGGAATGAAATGAATGAATGAACAGTATTCAGACTCTCAGTTAAGGGGTGGACTTAAAAAATCCAGACCACACTGAGCATCCAATTGCCGGTCTAGTTTGGATCAGGAGATGGCAGAGAGAGAGTGAGCGAGCGAGCAAGCAAGAGACAGACAGAGAGATAGAACAGTCTCAGAGACAGAGAGACAGTCTTAGAGACAAACTACTGAGCCCTTTCTACCATGGAGTTTCCAGTCAAAGCTAAAAAACAAAATACACAAAATTTATTTTAAATAACTTAAAAAAAGAAAGATGGAGAGCCACATATAGACAGATAAAGGCAAACATATCCTTGACACACATCTCCTCTGCCCTATCCTCTACTTCAGACTTCATTCTCAATTAAGTGCTTTGACTCTGTCTTCTTCAAGGTACATATTTCTTGGTGTTTGCTTGGCCTCCTATATCAGGAAACATCAAGCTTATAAACTGTAAGACCTGAGAACAAGGTGACTTTTATTTCTTGGACAAACCATATCTTCCCTTCACTCATTTGGGTCTTTAAGTCCATTACTTGAAATAATGCTTCTGAAATCCCTTAGCTAAGGGATTCCTAGTCAGTACTTTCAGAGGGCAAGACAAAGAGAAAGGGACAGAATAACAACGTAGAAGGGATGCCACTGATAATAAAAAAGATGAAGAGAAAGTTACTCAAAAGAAGAAAATGGATTAGGAAAGATTTTCTGATGAACCCCTTAGGACAGAGCCAGATTAGCCCTTTCTAGGCTAATGTAAGCTGCTGAGGGTACTCTGGTAAGGGTAGAGCGGGGCACTGTGTGAGAAGAGAGGAACTCTCTGGAACACAGAGCTTTGAAGTTGCCTTGAGTAATCCTTCCTCTTATACCCACAAGGTTATCATTCTAAATAAATGCTTCATAGAATGACCCAGTCTCATCCTTGATAGACAGAATGCAGCAGCTGTACTCTTGGCTTGAAAAAAACCCCACCAATTACGCCTGGTCTTAACAACTGCAGGTCTTGGCTCACAACCAATTTAAAAGATAAATGACAACACAGACACATGGAGCTGCTATTCCCTACTTAAAAGGGCTGCAGAGAGTCAGGCAAGAGACTTGGAGATAATGGGACTAGGGAAGATCAGATTTGAATATGTGTCCTCAGTAGGTATTTGTGAAGGGAATAAAATAAACCGAATGCAGAGTACTCAGCAGAATGGAATCTGGCTCCTGTGTGCCACTCTCCCACACTTTCCTTTCCTCGCAATGTGCTCTGTCAAGGGATTCAATAACTAGTGGCTATTCCTTAGCTTAGAAAGGAGCAAAGTCTGCACTTAGCTATGTCTATTTAGACAAGACTCTGATGTAGGCCTTAATGTAGTAGCCAAGCAAGTGTTAATGCTGGCCTTTAACTTTAACTTGAAAGCATCTTCCATGCTATCTTCTATTGGCCTATCCCAGTGGAATAAGGGAAAAGACAAATTCCAAGTGTCTGTCATTCCTCTTCTTACATGATTTCAGAGCTGGGTAGATAGAAAAGGAGGATCAGAGGAGAAGATCTGAAAAACCCTGGAGCGCTTTAACGAAGTCTCTTTCTCTCTGGATCCCATTTACAGGACATGTAAAACAAGAGTGGCGATGGACAGGCTATAAGATGGGGTGGGTGGTAAAGCTTTCTCCAGGTTGGCTGTTCTATCCCTGGACCACTTGTTAGTTACAACTAACAGTGCTGAAGGCAGTGGGTAGAAGATGTTAGCATGATTACAGTGGCTAAAAATTGATACTACATAGTATACCTCACACAGAGAGTGAACTGACACCAAGTCTTCAGCCTGCACAAGGGAAAAGTACTTACATTCAAGCCTACACAGGGATCCTGGGAGTAACAATGGGTTCCAGGTGACCAACAGGATATAACTAGCTTCCATGTCTTGACTGAATGCTGTCAAATGGGCAGAGAGTCTCATTTTTGATGTCCAGAGTCCTGACATGACTGCTGGGATTGTGGTTTTGTTAAAGGCTCTGTATCTGCCACCTAGTGCTTTTAACCTTCATGTTCCTTTTGTAGCGGAGGTAAGATGAGTATGAGCACTGAACACAGAAATGAGGAAGACAAAAGAAAAGGAAAACAATAGGCTTATTTAGTTTAAAGCAGGTTAAACAAGATACTGGTAACATGCCCCCTCGGCCATGGAATATAGGAACATCTTTTTCAGTCTTAATCAAAAGTCCACTCCTGATTTAAGGATGTTTCCAAATACTGGTCTGGCTCTTGTTGGATGGCTTCTAAGAATGGCCCACAATGTAATAGTTCCCATTAATTTACCCCAGATCATGCCTTGGATCACGGCAGGGTGGTCTGACCCTTGTACATATTTAAACTGCACTGGAGAAAGGGACCTCATTTCAGATAGGCTCAACAATTCCTTATATATTTTGCAAAGTGCTTTTGTTCCATGATTCATTTTCTGCAATACATAGCAATAAATATCTGTTGCTTTGGTCTATACAAAAAGTCTCTGAGAAAGATAAGACAGATGTTATCTCGAGAAACAAACAATAAATACAGGCTACTGTTTTGCTATGAACCCCCCAGACAACAGTGAAAGAGCCTAAAAAACTCAAGTCTTTTGATTAATAGTCCAAACTGACACTATACTGACACTTTTTAAGTTTTCACTTGCATACAGTAAGTACCAAGAACCAGACAATATTCCAGGAGTCCTATAGAGAATCTGAATGCAAGCTTTCTAAAGAGAATGTGAAAGGTCCCAGAAACTCATACATAGAAAGCTATTTATTTCCTATAGAAAAATGTCAAAAGAAAACAAGAAGGAAGGGAAGAGGGGAGGGAAAGAAGGAATGAGGGAGAAAAACACACAAAAGGTAGTTTCCCCCAAAAGGCAAGCAGTCAGGGAGAAGGGAGGACAACTGGTTGTTGGAATAGAGACAGTAACATTCAGTTGACAATGGAATATTTAAAAAAAATAGTTTTCTTTTCAAATTGCAACTTGTGGTAAAACATAGAAAAATGTACTAAACAAGCTTGGTATAAAACAGAGTAAAATTTTCAAATAAGCCCAAGGAGAAAGCACAATGCTGGAAAGGGTCGGGTACAAGGGGAGAGGAGAGATTTTGTACAAAACTACCTATTACAATACAGAAAAGTATAAAATGTTCCTATTTTGGAACTTAAGTACAAAATGACACTGGCATTGGATCACTTCACTATCTAAACCTTAGGAGCTCTCAGAGTGGGAGATGCTAGAGAGAACAAAGGAATAGCAGTTTAAAATCTCAAGTCGATCAGTCTAAACTCCACCCGTTTTTTTTTAGCTGAGAATCTTGTCTCCCTCAATAACCTTTACCTCTAAATCAAAGTCTATCCAGGCTTCAAAATACTCTGATAGGAAGTCTACAAACACCCTATACATAGGGGTTGGGATATCTGTGTGCTGGAATTTGGAAAATGAAGATAAATCTACAGGCTAAATGGTGAACACATTCAGTCTTTTTTTTTAAAAAAAAAAATCCCTGTGAAATATCTATATATACATATATGAATATATGTATATATAAAATTCTCTGTGGTTAGAAACTTTTAAACTAACTAGCCACAGAACAACTAGACCTGCATTCATCCAACGCTGGAATTTATGCTAAATACTGGGGTCATTCTTCTTGGTTGGAAGTAGGCAACAGTAAAACTGGGGCCTCATTACTGCACTGAACCCTCCTCAGTGGGGCTTCCCCACAGCATGTGCTGCCAGCATATGCAAACCCTTGCTGGAAAGAAAGGACTGCTTGGGACTTTTGGGTCTGCCAGGGCTATGTACTGTGCCTCAGGATGGGATGATGCTATCGTGATAAAACAGCTTTGTAGAAAACCAGTTAGGTTTCACATAAGGGCATATAAATAGAAAGGGTCCTGGAAGAGGGATTTAGGTTCATATCCCAAATTATAGTTTATAGTCACATTCTTAAATCTGTAACCCAGAAATCATGTGTATGTGTGTAAGTGCATGTATATGCTGGTGGTTTTTATCCCTACCTGATGTTCATGTCCTTTCCTATATCTCAGTAAGGCCTGGCAACAAGAATTTACATGAAACCCAGATTCTTTCCAAGCTTTCCTCGGCCCCTAACTCAGTGAGGCTGGAGCCCTTTGAAAACATGGCAGAACTGAAGAAGTGAGAAGCAGTGTCTCTCTTCAGCTTAGGGATGTCCCTCACTCTTTTCACAGCACCAAAGTTTCTTTGCAAAAATAGTATCTGAGATACAAAAGGAAAGGCAGATGTGCTTGTGAATGCATCTTGCCTGGGCCTGGTCCAGGATCAAGGACTCTATGAGAACAGAGGGTTAGAAGCAGCTGTTTCCAAGGTCTCTGGCTGTAGACAGCAAAAGGCTGTTCCCCATACGATCAGTGTTTGCTCATTGAGACAATCTTCATAAGAGCTTTCGGTGAAGGATCTCCCAGACCATTCGCTTCCGGAAGTATGGCATGTGTTGCTGTAGGAACACAGAGACACTCTTCATTTTCATTTATCTAGGCCCAATACTCTTTTTCTTCTCAAGGTTTTCAACTAAGAGAAACAACAACATCTCTAGTCTTTCAAATTGTTCATTCTTGATTACATGTGGTCTTCTTTTTCCATTGTTTTATCTACTACTAGTTCTAGTGCTATTTTCCATAGCTGTAGTCTCATGAGCTATGTATAGACACCATCAGGAGAACTCAGACTAAGCCTAATTAAGTCTAAGAATTTTAAGGATCGTGTATATGTTGAACTTCTACAAGTTTATCAGACTAAGGGCTAAATATGAAAGATACCCTGTCTAAGTGAAGAGTTGAGGGAATGTAAAGCGTCACCTTAGTTTAGTTCAGACACTACCCTCTTAAAATTGTGGATTATAACCTCACTTGGGTTACTGAATATTTTGCAAAGTAAAAGGTTTCTGAACATACAATAACCAAAAATGAATAAAAATGATATGTGTAATGAATTTAGAAAGTTTCTGGCAAAGCTCACTGGTGCTGTAGCATGACCTCACTGCAGCCACGGTTGTGAACACTGAGCAGGCAGACTTCGCACTGTGCATGCTGTCACACCATATGATGCCAACTAATTCTGTCTGAAATACACTGGCCAGCTCAGACTCTCAACTACTATAAGCTGCAGTGCTTTTCTGTACACACAAAAGTTTCTGCTCTTACAGAAACATAATGGTTTATTATGGAAAACAAATAATTTTACCATTTTCTACCATCATTCTTCAATATGTAAGTAATAAATTAGTTTATTTTGGGGTTGTATTATGTTAAAATCTTTGATTTTGAAACAGCTTCTTGAATTGCTGATTTAAATTTCACATAAAATTGTTAGGTGAATTTTGGCTTGGGATTAGGATACAATTTCTAGCAATTCCAGAAATGAGCTTAAACAAAAAAATGTAAAGAAAGAAATGAGCTTAAACATGCTTCTACTGAACATTCTGTACTATGTATTCATGTAAAGTGGCATTCTCATCACTGTAGGTTATAAAATCAAAATATCAATCAACTTTTAAAAATGTTGAAGATGCTTTGTATCCTACAGTATCAAATATTCAGCTAAGATCTAATTCTTTATAAAAAAAATAGCCTATAGTCATCTTGTTAGTATACAAATTTGCTTCTGTCTTTAATAGTAAAATTGTATACATACTAAAGAATTGTTTTAAAATTGTTATGATTTGTTATCAATAAATGTTCAATTTTTATATACATTTTATATATCTATATAACTAAGGATGTCTAAAAATTTCTTGAGCAAAAAGAAGTCACAAGTGGGAAAAGTTTAAGAAACCCTGATTTAGATAAGCTATAATAGAAAAAAAATCTAGAAAAGCTACTGATTTAACAGAAGTAAAAAGTCAAGTGCAAACATCATTTCTAGTCTCAATGTAGAATAATGACTATGCCCAAGAAAAGACCAGCAACTCTGAATGAGAAGACAAGGGAGGTTGGATAGCATAAAAAGTTACATGAGGAGATCAAGTCAGAGTCTATTTCAAAACCTGAAAACAAACCAAATATTAGGGGATGAAAGAAAGTTTTTTCTGATTCTAGTTTTCATATAAGATTTGAGGTAGGTGTGGGAGATGGACAGATAAGTCTTTATCTTTAACCAGGATTCATTTATTTTCATGTGTGGTACATGGTAACCTGGGATGTGTACTATGACTATTTTCCTTCTGTGAAGTTTCACAGATAGAAACCACCAGTATGAGATATAGCCTGAAGCATGGGAAAGATCCAGACAGAATCTCCAGAGAACAGCGAGAGAGAAAACCATCATCTATGGGCAGCAGCTCACCTGTGTGAAGTTGATTGGTCTGTCTTTGGTAATACAGTCAGCATATTTACAAGCAAACATCCCACAGTCACTCCCATTCATTTGCTGTGGAATTTCCTAAAAGAACAGCAATTCAACAGATTTACAAACTGCTTTCATTCTTGATTAAAGAGAAGCAAAGGATATTGATTTCACACCATCTTCATGAATTTTGAACAGATAACCGGTGTTCCCCCCCCCCATTCAGGACAATAGAAGCTCCAAAGGGAAAAAAAATATTTACAAATTATCATCTGTATTTGTTCATTTCATATTAACCAAACGGAGCACGATCTCAGACTTCCATGGCACTCAAGTGTGTAAAAACTGATCTTCCACCAAGAGTCAAGGAATCAACAAATGTTTTTCACATAAGTTAAAAAAGTAAAAAACAGGTAGGCATTTAGAAAACAAGAAACATGAATTTTCTTCTTTGAGGAAGCATACAAAGCTGAAGTCAGGCAAGACATTAAGAAAGTAGTCCCACGCTGGGGAGATGGCTCAGCTGGTAAGAGTGCTCACTCTGCAAGCATGAAAGCCTGAGCCATGCAAAAAGTCATGTGTGGCTATGAAAACTCATGGCTCCAGCATTAAAGGGTAGAAACTTAAAGCAAAATGGACCACTTTCAGTTGAGAGAGACCTTGCCTCAAGGAAATAGGATAGAGAGCAACAGAAGAAGATATTTTGGTCCTACTCTGAACTCTGTATGGACATGGACATGTGCCTCTCTCCCTCCATGGGAATCAAAGAAGGCAATATATCACTGTCCTCCCCACAAAGACTCTTTTGAGAACTTGTATCACATCTATACAAAACATACCTGGCTCTTCTTGCTGAAGAGCTGCCAGCCATTGGTGTCAAACTCTTTCCTTTTCTTATCAATACTTTCTTGCTTTAGGTACTGCCTAAAGACATTGGAAAAGAATGAAATGAGCTGTGGGAAACTCTGATGACAGCTATTACCCTAAAAATGGGGCCAGCAATCCTAGGAAGAGTTTCATCTGCTCTTTTGAGGAGAACAGTATATAATGCTGTGCATTCTTGGAATGCTAAGCTTTCTCTGGAACTGAGTCTGACTCTTACAACTCTCACAATTAGCCTTTTCTGTCACTCCATAGAAGCATAATCACTGTTTCTGATACTCACAAAAGATAGTATCTTCTTTCTAAAGTTCTTCAACCTCCTACTCTTCCTGAAAAACAATATTTGATTCTTGTTCTTTGTTTATATTGTTCTAGAAATTTCAATCTAGTGGATTAGATTAGCAATATTGTGGTATGTATTTAACATTGGTAGGTTTGAATCAATTTAAAAACTCAATCTGAATCACAATTTAATACAGTACAATTTCAATAAAGTACAAACTTTACATAGAGCATTTTTTAAGTGCAAACCGTTCATCTTTCTGGAACCTACCTCCTCTTGGCCATATACATGCGGTATGGCAACAAACAGGTAATTTTGAAACAAATGGTAGTATATACAGATTGGTAGTCTAGCTCCCAGGTGAACTACTAGAAAGACTTGTGAAAAAGTTATTCCTCTGGGTCATATTTTCTTTGTTTGAAAATTTAGGGGGTTCTAAGAAATGATTTCAAACTGCTAACAACATCTCTGTATATGCACTTTAGTGTTCTAGGACAATAACTGTCCTCACTAAGGCATATTTTTGTTATACTAATAAACTTAGATTTAAAATATCTATCCTTACTTAATATAAATAACTTATTTTCACTCTTCTGAAGATATCAAACAACTGAGTTAAACTACTGGAAAGCTAGAGCATATACTCAACAACACTTTTGCTCTCAACTCCACTTACAAAAGGATCTTGCAGGCTTCATTATTTATTCCCCCCATAGAATCGTAATAGGTAATAGTTTTCTTTCTAAAGTCCACAACCTGCAGGGAAGAAAAAAATAATCTCTGTTTATACTGTGATCATCACCAGTTTATTGGCATTTCCTCCCCTTGCCTGGAACTTCCCCCAGATTTTCTGTGAAATGGTGAGGTTGATGGAATTTTGCATTATATGCTTTGTTGAGGGTTGATCAATTGAAGGGGGGCATTACTGGCTTGTAATCTTTTTCTATAACCCAGTTTCTGAGAAATAATTCATGCCTCAAAAAAAGTATTCTAAGAATATTTACAGTTTTAGAAAAGTGGTGAAAAGATGATAGGTTTGTGTCTTTAGCTTCAGATTTTTTTGGATCCATACTTTTTAAGTGTAATTTAAAACAGAATATAGAATAATTTAAAAAAAAATTAAATTATTCAATTGTGCATGTGTGTGTGTGTGGAACCACGGGCGAATTCGGGAACCACCATGGACCGCCTCCACCTCCTCCTGTTTACTCTGCCCGGGATTCACAGGCTCTGCCCTACCAGGACCAGAAACGCAGGCCGCCCCCTGCTTCCGCCCGGCGTCTATACGTGGGGCTAGGATCCGAACTCAGGACTTTCCGCCTGCAAGGCAGAGGCTTAACCCCTGAGCCACCTCTCCAGCCCCATGAATATAGAATATTTTTATTAACACATTCAAACTAATAGATCCATGCTTAGTCATTTAAAAAAAAGATACTAACTCACCATATATGTACAGCAAATCACAATTAGACAGAAAGCAACAGTCACAGAACCTAAGTTGACAACAACAATAAGAAGTCATCGTTCCTCTCCATGCCTAATGCTGAGACTGGTTAGATAACCCTTTGAATGTTTCCACAAAAGGAAATTCCACTGCTTTTTTTTAAAGTCCAAGTACTTCCTCTTCTAGACAGGAAGCATGTTGGTCTACCTGATATTTAACTAACTCACTACTATTAAATCCTACTCTTTCCATAATCAAGTGACGATATAGACATTCTATGTTCTTTGTAGTTAACATGTATTTCTTTTTAATTTTATCAAGAATAAAGGAGGTACTCACAGCTAGACACCAGTGCACACCCAAGTGAATGGGTACCAGAAGAATGTCAACAGAAAATATGTCTACTTTCTTTGTCCAACGCTTCACTGCCTGATAACCAGCTGTTTTTAACTTCGTGAAGAAAAAGGTATTAAATGCGTGAACACTTGGAAATCCTTTCTCTTTACTTCGTTCCATCAACATATTCATGTAGAAATTAATAATCTGCAGGAAGAAATTATACATATATCAAAAAGTGTCATGATAGGAGAAAAGCTGGTTTTGAACTAAAAAGCATGGTATTATTTCCTAATCAATCCAACTAATATGTCGACAAATAGATATTTTATCTAATATGAATATTTTATTAATTATACTTCTAAAGGTATCAAAAGATTGAATCTAACTGTTGGAAAAGCAGAACATATACTAGATGGTGATCAGACTTGTAGAAAACTCAGGGATAAGGAGGAAGATGAAGCTTCAGAGAAAAGAAAATGAAGATATGCAATCAATTTAATAAGGCATGTTAATCTATTGCACTGTGTGAGCAACTGGATTCTCAACTCAGTTTAAATCGTTTTATTTTCAATTTTATTTATGATGATGATGATGATGATGATGTGTGTGTTGAGGCCATAGAACAACTTTTGGGAGGCAGTTTTTCCCTTCCATCTTGTTGAGGCGTCTTTCTTGCTGTTATTGATACTCTGTACTCCAGGCTACCTGTCCTGTAGCTTTGGGGAGAGTCTCCTGCCTATGCCTTTTATCTTGCTGCCTGAATACTGACATTATAGATATGAGCCGTCACATCTGGATTTTTACATGGATTCTGGGGATCAAATTAAAGGTTGCTGCCCTTGCATGGTGAGTGCTTTTACCCACTGAACTATCTTGTCACACACTCCTCTTCCCCCCACCCCCCACTTCTAGAGAAAGGTTTCATTCTATATAAAATTGGTCTGGAACTTACTATGTACCACAGACTGGCCTTGAACTTGTGGCACTTCTCCTGCTTTAGCCTTCTAAGTGCTAAAATTAAAAAGTTTAAATGCTATATGAAGGTTACCTGTTTGTACACAAAGAGAAAATTCTGTTCCATATTTAAAGAGTGTCTCTACAGCCTCACTGATCATACTAGGGTAGTAAACAAATCTCAAGCAGAACTAAGTGACAGGACAGTTTATCAACCATCTGGAAAAACACCTGTAGTTGCTCAGCAACGGCACCTTCATAGAAGCTGACATGGATGTAGTATAAAAACTATTTTAGAAACCTAAAGGTTAAATTGTAAATATGAACAATCAAGTTCTTTCCCAGAATCTACCTCCTTAGCTTTCTCATCTTTGTTGACTCCAATACTCTTTCAATATCACGTGTGAGTGGAAGAAATTAAATTACATGAGAAGAGATGTGCAATTTTTTTTTTCTGTTAATAAAGCAATGTCTTCTCTAATAGTGACTATGTTGTCTATGGTTCTTCTAGGTCCAGGATTCCCTGATTCTAAAGCTTGAAGTTACTGTGCTGGAAATTAACGCATACTTATTTCATGTGGACAGCTGAGGTCAAGCCAGAGTCTGTCAACTGAAAGGTATGAATGGGCTAACTGAACCACTGCTTGGAAATATGACTATGAAAACAGGCACATTTTTCAGAATGCTTTTTGAGGAATGGGAAAATGCCCTGTCCTTTGACAAATATTTACACATGAGGATGCCAGAGCAGTGAGCTACTGCCTAACAGTAAGCAACTACATAGTGGGCAGGCAGCAGGGAACACTGCCAGGAACACACCGGAGCAGGTCTAGACTGAGAAAGGGCCTATAGATGTGGATGCCTAGTCAGCTGCAAGGAAACTGCACTCACCATGAAGTAGAGTTCTAGGGTGGAGAAAAGCTAGGTCTGAAGAAAGATACTATTCTGCTTGGGCTCTGCTTGGGCTGACTGTGCAATAGACCCAGAGGGAGCAGAGCAACTCAAGCTCTGGCTAATTCTTTGCCCAACAGCTAACTGGTGCTCATTTTAGGCAATGGAAATGAGCCAAGGTACTATTAGGAATTATCAATTTTTCATATCTAGGTTTGCAGTTTAAGTATGACAGAGAGTAACGGTGCTAAATGATGTTTGTGAAAACAGCTACTAATACAAGCAGATCTGCCAGTAAGCACAAATTTGTAGAAAGTAAACTAGTTCTCCAATAGGAGAAAGTTAGCCAAAAGGAAGTAAGATTCTTCCGGAATTTTACCCAGCCCACCATGCTATGCTGACCATATTTTGAAGCTAACCCTTTCAGGCCAAGAAGTATAGTAAACAGGCAGATGACTTGCTAGTCACTGAGAACCATCTTTCCATAAGGGATGACAGGTTATATGCTTATCAAACACAGAGTGAAAGAGCTATCACCTTTGGAATCATTAACTTGAAGTTTAAAAAAAAAACAAACCCAAAGATGACATGTTATACAAGTCTATCCTACCTTCCAGAAGGAAAGAGTTCTGTAAACTAAAGAAATTTAGCTAGACTTTACCGAGTCCAGTCAGACCTTCTATTGAGAGAATGAACCATAAAGCTAGAGACTAACTAGTTGAGCAAGAATAGAGAACTAGTTAGTGACTGGCTATGCAGTATCTCTTTCCTTTTGAGAATCCCTTATTGCTTGTGTCCTGCCTTCATCAAAATTTCTTTTATCTGGAGGAAAATAATTTCCTTCAAAATGAGTTAATTAGCTCCAAGAAATGATCAGGGTTCCTTTTAATTTTCCTTGTATCCTAGCAGAGGGAGTCTGGTGATCTCACTGTTTCCTCCTATTAGCCAAGATGTGTAATATAACATCTAAGGAGGTTTTTAACCCAAGTGTCGCTCTGCATTTTTTTTCAGCTATTACTCTACCCAAATGAGGAAAATCACTAGTTTCGCTAAGACAAAGTCAAAATAAGCTATAAAAAATGCTATGTGTTATTCCACAGAAAAGAGCTGAGGACAAAGGAAAAAGAAATATTAAGTGATCATAGTGTTCAAGATGAGAGATATAGGAATTCCCAGAGCACTTGCTGTATTTATCTCTCTCTTTTCTCCCATTGGTAAGGTTAAGCTCCTGCAGATCTTAAAATTGCTTTGATTGGTTTCTTCCTATTTGTCTTGCCACTATAGACCCTTTGAAAACCATTGCCAGTGTTTGCTATCACTTGTCACCCTTTTCCAGGCACACACTTGCCTGTTGCCGCCTAGGGAGCAGGCCTTCACAAACTTGGCCATCAGCATCTGCTTGTCTATGCAGCCCTATTTGAGGATGGGAGGGTTGTTTACAGTGTCTTTGTTCCTTTTGGACTTTATTTGAAGAGTTGCCAGTCTGAAGCTGAAAGAAACGTCTTTTTAAAGGAAAACCTCACAGTGTTTCCAAACCAAGGATTCAACCTTTTTTCCAAATGTTACCACAATGATACAGATGATCATTGATTGCTATTTGTATCCTTTTTTATTATTATTTATTCAATTGTGCGTATATTCATGTGTACGCGTGTGTATGTTTAGAACCACGGGCGAAGGGAACCACCATGGACTGCTTCCACCTCCTCGTTTACTCTGCCCCGGGATTCACAGGCTCCGCCCCACCAGGACCAGAAACGCAGGCCGCCCCCGCTTCTGCCGGGTGTCTATACGTGGGATCTAGGATCTGAACTCAGGACCTTCCACCCCTGAGCCACCACTCCAGCCCCCTGTATCCTTTTTCTTGTCCAGTAAACTAGACAAATATATATATATATATATATATATTTTTTTTTTTTTTTTCTCTTCTATAAGTAAAACACTCCTTAGCACTGGAATTCTTGTTTAACCTTTCCATGTTTACTTTGAGTCCTGTGCTGACAGTACCTCTGAGAGACACTATAAGACAAAAGACTAGTCAAACAGCAGTACTTGATTATTACAGTCTAGATTTTTCTTTACATGTAAATTCAAGAATTATTAGAATTACTGCTAAGGTTTTGAGGACAGACAGGCAAGATACATCTACTTTTATGGAGAACAGTTACTATTTTCCACATGACCTTGTTGAAGTCCCTGGTTTACCAATGATAGTTCTATAATGACACACTTTGAAGAGGCAAGCTGTAACAATGTGAAAACTTTTGAGTCATGCCCAAAGCATTAAAATTTCAATTTGACCATTTTATTTGTAAGAATGGATAACCTATTGGCAGGTCCATCATATTCACTTAGCTAATTTATCTCATTTTGCCTAGTTTCTTCCCTTCTTCCATAAAACCTTTTAATTTGTTATGGAAAACCCATTCCTAATGTAAGTTATGTCCTGTATTTTGTGGGCTGCTTTACCTCTCTGTTGGGTGTCAGATTAACTACTCTCTGGAAGAAAACATCAAGCTATAAATACTATTAGCTCTCCATTTCCTCTAAATATTGTTCATGTGTATGTGCGTGTGTGTGTGTGTGTGTGTGTGTGTGTGCGTGCGTGCGTGCGTGCGTGCGTGCGTGTGTGTGTGTGTGTGTGTAGGATAAAATCCAAGACTTTGGGCATGGTAGAAGGTGCTCTATCACTTAACTGTATTACTAAATTCTCCATGAATTATATTTTGAAAGTTAGAATATTAGACAAGAAAAGCATGTGTTATAACTCCAGAGCAACCACAGAAAACATGAAATTAGAAGGGAGACTGGTGGGGAAGAAGATTTTCAGTAGAAAAAGGAAGAGAAGATGGGATTTGGTAATATGTCATTTTATTCACATATGAATAACTCTAAAAGATTTAAAGTGAAATAAATCAGGTGACCATTGTATCTTCATTATTGTCTTACTCTTCACTTTCCCATTACCAGTCAAGTAGGAATGCTCTATGAATCTACTGTGATGCTGAAAAGCTAACAGACATCTCTTTCAGAGTAAGGCTTACAAAACAGTGGTTAGTCTGCCTTGTTAGTGGCTTTCAGTATAGTTAGTCTGTGAACCATATTCTATCTTAATTCCTCCTTCACCACCTTCATGTTTCTCATATTTACTGAGATTTTTCCTTATATTTCCTTCACAGGAAAAATTAGAAATATCATTTTAAAACAGTCTAATTTTTCTTCCATTTGCAAACAACTAGTAAAAATTAATAGCAATTGTCAAAGTAGACCCCCCACACATATAAAAAGACATCTGTATTTGCTATTTTCCAATTTAACCATTTAAATTAGTAGTAAGGAATGACATGGAGACCAGGAATTTTGGAATGAAAAGAGACTAGAAATGCTGTAACTATGCTGCTTTTCCCAATGGGGGCAGGCATAAAGGGCTGTGCAAAGAAAACTTTCTAGCCACCATGAGATCTATCTACCTGTTTCAATTCACATCTTCACTTATTTTTTACTCATTTATCAATTGCTAAGAAAAAGAAGTACTGAGATATCCAAAGTAATTAAACATTTCTCTACATTTCTTTTCAGTTCTATCAGTTTCTGCCTCACATGTTTTGACCCTGTTATTAAAATGTGTATATACTTACACTGTGAAGTTTCATTGATGAACTGACTTGTCATTATGAAATGCCTGTAACATTTCTTTTTCCAAAATATACTTTACATGCTATTAATAGTGTCACTTTATCTTTCTTTTATTGGTGTCTCTGCAGTATGTTTGTAAAACATAACCCTTACATTCAAAATATGTTCTTATGAGAATCCCTACAGGGTTGGGCATGTAGTGCCAGTGACAGCAGTAAGAAAAAAATTCTGATACATCGCACTTGTGTGCATGCTGTCTGTTTCCCTATCCCTTCCTTTCTCAGTCCATCCAACAACTTATCTTGTAGCTGGATTGTTTGACACAATGTCCACAATGGTAGCAACAGATCAATAATGAGACTATTGAGTTCTTGAGATATGACTATTTCAAACTATGACATAAAATATACACTATATTTTAAAGAAAGTATAAAGCATCTCATGAATATTTTAATATTAATTTCATGACACATTTTTGACATATTATGCTATATTAACCATATTCATCCAGTTCTTTTGTCTCTCCCCTCCCTTTTTTGTGATAAGGAAACAGGGTGTGGTCAAACCCAGGGCCTCATGCATGCAAGGCAAGCATTCTACCAACTGAGCCAGAGGATATCGATGGGAGTCAGTCCTCACCTTCCACCTTTTTTGAGGCCGGGTATCGTTGCTGCTTACTCCATGACAGCTGGTCAATGAGTTTCTGGGAGATTCTTTTGTCTCCGCCTCCCATATCCTCACAGAAGCACTAGAATTACAGATGTGTGCTGCAGCATCTGGCTTTACATGTTTCTGGGGACTCTGAACTCCAGTCCTCACACTTGCATGCCAAGTATTTTATTTCTCAAACTTTCTTCCCAGCTCTTCCTCTGGTATTTTCTTTGTGCCTGAAGAATATGCAGTATTCCTATAGTACAAGTCTGCTAGTGATGGATTCTGTCAGCATTATGTGAGGAAGTATTGCTTCCTTTTAGGAAGTTGTTACTTATTGGATATAGAATCTATACTTTTTTTTTCCTTCTTTAGTAAAGACATACCCACATCTTTTGGCCTATGCAGTTTCTAACAAACAAGTTTTTTTTAATCTCTGTCCCTGTATACCCCATGTAACTTTTTCTCTCACTGCACTTTATTTCTTTAATACTGTTTTATGGCAACTTATTTATTATACATCTGGCATGGTATTTCTTCTATTTAGTGTAGTTAAATTTCCTGGATTCTCCATCTTCCATCACTATGTTTTCAAACACTTTTTTGGGTATCACCTACACCTCTACCTTTCCTTCTGGGACTCTAACAATAAGCTTAAACTGCTTGATTATTATCCTACAGCTCGCTGATGATTTTGTCATCTTTCTTTTTTTTTAAATTTTTTTATTATTTATTCAATTGTGCATATGTGTGCGTATAGAACCACGGACGAATTCGTGAACTACTCCGCCTTACCAGGACCAGAAACACAGGTCACCCCCCACCCCGCTTCCGCCTGGCGTCTATACGTGGGGTCTAGGATCCGAACTCAGGACCTTCCGCCTGCAAGGCAGAAGCTTAACCCCTGAGCCACCTCTCCAGCCTCGATTTTGTCATCTTTCTTCAGCCTTTTTTCCTCCCTGTGTTTATCTTGGATAGTTTCTATTTCTATATCTCCATATTCACAATTTTGTTTTCTTCTCAACTGTCTAATCTTAATTGTTGCAGTTATTTTTCCTTTTGTTGCGAGACAACACTCACACACAACTTAAGGGAGAAAGGGAGATTTATTTGGCATGTGGTTCCTGAGGGGTGATATAGTCCAGAATGCATGACTGGAGGCAGAAGCAGAAGATGGTTCAGTTTACTGTAGTCATCATCAGGAGACAGAGAACATGACAAACTGAAAGGAAGCAGGGCCAGGCCACCAAACCTCAAGGCCCACTTCCTATGACTTGCCTTCCTCCAGCAAAACTCCACCTCTTAAAGATGCCACACACTTCCCAAACCAGCAAAGGATTCAAATAGTTGTGAGGGGCAATTTATAGTCAAACCATGACTCTACTAATAACATCCTAACCATGTCTTATTTCAGATATATTTTTTTCATCTCCAAAATTCAACTTAGGTCTTTAAGAAAATACTTTCAGGCTTGTACCTGCTAACAAATTTGGCGATCTAAACTCAATCCCTGGAAACCCACATGGTAGAAGAAGAGAACTGATTTCCAGAAGTCGTACTCTGATCCTACCTGTGTGCCATGGCATGCATGTGTGTGCCTTCTCCTCTTTTCTCTCAAATAAATATTTAAAAAAATACTTTCCATTTGCTCCTCATAAAATCCACTTTTCTCTTCTTCCCTGAACATATGGAAGTATACTTATAATACCTAGGTTAACATCTTTAGTTAATAATTTTACCATCTTTATTAATTTCTAGGTGTTTTCAGTAGTTGGTTTTCTCCTTTATCTTAGGCTTGGTTTTTCTTTCTTTTCATAGGCTTGGTAATTAAATTATTTAATATGCAGTAATTATAGATTTTTTGATTGGATAGTTCACTTTGTATATTTTATGTTAGGTTCTGATGTTATTAATAAATACTATGTTTCTTCTTTTAAAAGTTGGTCTTTTTGAATATGATACAGTTATATAACTTGGATTATTTTTAATTAAGCTCTTAAATCTTATTTTTAAACTTTGTTACAGTTAAGTCCAGAGTATCTTCTTATTGTGGTCAGTTTGGCTCCATTTCTGAGGCAAATTCTCCTCTGAGGATTCTATTCAGACGCCCTCTGACTTAGGTTTTCCCACTCTAAATGGTAAGAACATGAACTACTGCTGGTATGTCTAAAAGCCCTGAAATTGCTCTGGTTTTTTCTGGTAGTTCTCCCCCTCTCCCCCACACTAAGCTTTTGGCAGCTTTTTACAAATGCACAGGTCAGAATTGTCAAAGACCAAGGCAAGGCTTCTGCAGAGGCTTTCACTGCACCCCAGGGAAATGTAGAGAACACATCCCTTTTATTTTCCTTCTGTCAGGAATCACTGTCCTGTGTTGCCTTTATGCAGGGAAGCTGTGGTGAAGCTGTCTCTGCTATGAGGACCAGAAGCAAAACAGCTTAGTTACACAGATATCAAAATCATTCCAAGTATTTCTAAATGTTTTTAGTGGCACATAAAACAATCTTTAGACCATCTAAAAAGCAAGAAAAACATCTAGCTACAAGGAAAAACATAAAGCCTAAAGCAGTTCCTTTCTCAGGATAATTAGCATAGAATCCTAAAGTTAAGGGATTTTAGAAGTTATAAAATTCACTCTCTTCTAGGAATACTAATTAATAAATAATTGACATTCACTTGAAAATATGTTTCTTGATTCTGACTTTTAACCTACTTTTGCAGGTAATAATTTTCTTTAGCATTATTCTATTTCTCTTTTAGATACTTTTATTAATAGCCATTATCCTGATTTAGTATAGAAATTTCCATCTCAATGTCACTGACTTTACAAGTCTTTTTTTTTTCTTTTGCAGCTTTTTAATAAGATAGTCAGTTCCCACATTCTATTTTTGAAAACTTTAATTTTCTTATATAGCAGTAAAGTATCAATGTTGTTAATTAGTCCTTTGAAGCTATATAGAATTTTACCAAATTCACCTATACATAATACAATTTATGAAAATAAAATTGCAAGCCCATTTAATAAACAGGAAGTCTACTTTTAAAAAACAAACCAGGGAAAGGATAGCCTAATGGCTTTGTACATATTTCAGATACAGGATTTGTGAATTGTTATTTCCTTTGTAAACTCATCAGAATATTGGCTTCTTAAACTTATGAAACATGACAGTCTAAAAATGGTGGGTTTGTGGGTACTTGCTATACAAGCCTTATAACCTGAGTTTGATTTCCAGAGCCTACATAAAAGCAGAAAGAGAAAAATGATTCCAAAAAGTCGTCCTATAACCTGCACACGCATACTGTGGAATGAGCATACACACGTAATAAAATAAAATTTAAAAAGATGAAGAGTTGGTAAAATAGCTCAGCAGGGAAGGCGAGCCATCACTTGCATACCTGGTGACCTGAGTTTGAGCCTGGAAGTGTACAAGGTGGAAGGAAGAAGTAACGTCTGAAATTTGTTCTCTAGCCTTCAACCACGCACCATGTCATACAACATGTGCCTTCTCTCTCTCTCTCTCTCTCTCTCTCTCTCTCAATAAACAAATAAAAATTTTAAAAAATTAAAATGGTGTTTCTTAAAGAAGTTCTCATGATTATCAAGGACATATGAGACATATGACACCTTTGAAAGTTAATATTCTAAATCCTGGAAGAAAAAAATAAAGGTTCCCTACAAAGTTCTACTTAGGAATTAGGGATCCAGCAAACAAGGAATCTTTCTTACTCTAAATAACGCAATTTCTATTAACTTTGCTTGCTGACGTTCAGCTTCTGATGGGCCCAGGGAATGGAAAGCATGTCCTGATGAATGCCGCCTCTGTCAGGGATCTCACCTCAGGAAAGCGAGAACTCAGCTCATGTGCTACTCACTGCTGCCCCCTAGGTTTTGCATAGTTTTATAACAAGCAGATCTCTAGAATAACTTTTTTCTCCAACAGTGGTAGGCAAAAGAAAAAACAGCAAATGATCACAGATCAAAAGCAATTTATAAGGAGGTATTTTTCTATTATTCTTGAGTTTTAGTTTCCAGTTTGATGACCTCTCCACCCCATTATTTAACTCAAATATCTAAGGAGCCAAAAGCACAAGGACGGCTTAAGAAGGAAGGTGTGCAAGAAAAGATACCCAACCATAATAGTCTTCTCTTATTATAAAAAAGTTCTAAAACAAAACAGATTTTTAAACCTTAAGAATAGGATCATAAAATATCATAGCATAATTAATATTGGAATAGGGAGGTAAAGGTCATTTCTCCCACACATATCCTTAAATACATAAAAATAATTCAAAAATGTCAAAGTCAGTTTAAAAAGTATCATGTATAAATGAAGGCTTTTTAGAAACTGCATATAAGACTAGTGTATCAATAACCAAGAAAGGAAAATAGAACTGGTTCTTTCCTAGAAATTCCAAAGCATTCACTCATGAAGTATTAGATCAGTTATTAGATATTTTCTCAGAAACTATGAACTGTAGGACAGGTGATTTAAAGACAGTGAGAATACTGACAAGTGAATGTCTTCTCCAGGGTTCAAATCTTCAACACAAGAAAAGGTGAATTCAAGAATGTTCAAGTCTTTTAATGTACATAAAGGCACCTGAGTGTACTACATTCACTAATATTTTGGACAATGGAGACCCCTGAGATGTGATTCAGATGTAGACTTTCTAAGAACCACATTCTTTAAAATTTAATTTAATTTTATTTTTATTTTATGTGTGTGCCAGAGGGTGCTGTGTGTCCTTGTAGACAAGGCTGACTTTGGGAATCATCTTGGCCTGCTTCTACTTCCTGGCTTCGCTCTGGGATTTCCCAAGCTTTGCCCACCAAGGACTGAAAGTGCAGGCTGCAGTTGTTTCTGACTGGCGTTTTTACATGAGACCTGGTATCTGAATTCAGGACCTTCTGCTTGTGAAACAAAAGTCTGAACCCCTGAGCCATCTCTCCAGTCCATAAGAAACATATTTTGGAGAAAATGCCTTGACTTAGTTGCTGCTTAACATTTATCTATTTATCTACATGTAAAGCAAGTGCAAGATTACCTCATCATTGAGCCAATTTAGATGGTTTAGAGTTTGAATATCTTTACGTGTAATGGTCAAACGGAATGCTTCACTGAGAACTTCATCTTGGTTCCCACTACGAAATACATTCTTTATTTCTTTCTCCATTTCCTAAGGAAACAAAAAATGTCAGAGATTAAACACATAAATCATCAAACAAATTAGATATCTCATCAGTCTCTAGACTATATTCACCATTAATCAACTATCCACCAATTTACTGTTAATCAATCAGTTTAGGTCTATTTCTATTCCTTCCCAGTAATCTTCCTGATCACATCTTTCTATCCCATCTAGTCCTCCCTAATCTTTTCTGCACAACATTCAGATCCTTGCTTCATAGAAATTCCTAAAGTCTGAAATACCTTTTGTTTAGATTTTTCCAAGCCTATGAGAAAATCTTTTATTTTTATATTTCTGGTTCACATAATTTTCTGAGAAATAGAAGCTTGCAGAAAAGGTACTAATAAAGTTAATGTCTTTTAGATTTCTTTCCATGGAAAATATTTTGCTTTACTTTTTAAAATGTAAGACATGGAATCAAGTATAAGTATATCATATTGACCATGTACATTTTTTTTTTTTTTTTTTTTTTTTTTAGTTTGTAATGGTGCTGGAGAGCTAACCAAGAAGTTAGGGCCTTGAACATGCTGAGCAAGTGCTTTATCTCAAACTGTACGCATAATCTCAATATTTTTCAGAAAGTATGAACTAAGGAACACATTTTAAAAGCATACATAGACATCTATGTATTTTCTAGATTTTCCACAATGGGTTTTTACTGGTTAAAAGAATACAAAAAGGGCCTGGAGAGGTGGCTCAGGGGTTAAGCCTCTGCCTTGCAGGCGGAGGTCCTCAGTTTGGATCCTAGACCCCAGGTATAGATGTATAGAGGTAGGGCGTTTCTGGTCCTGATAGGGCGGAGCCTGTGAATCCCCGGGCAGAGTAAACAAGGAGGAGATGGAGGCGGCCCATGGTGGTTCCTGAATTCGTCCGTGGTTCTACACACACACACACACACACACACACACACACGCGCACGCACACTTGAATAAAAAAAAACACAAAAGTATGTGTAAAAATGCAGTAACGCAACCCATTACTTTGTATTGCTAATTAAACAAATAATAATGAACAAGTATAAAACAAAACAAAACAAAAAAAGAAATAGCATTCCTCAGCTCATAGTTTGTTCAAATAACTATTTGAATCTGAGGGATAGCTCACTGGTAAAGAACTTACTTAGAATGTACAAAGTCTTGGGTTTGACCAGAATTTCATTAAAAATAAAACAAATTACAAAACAAACCTAGCCTCTGCCCAAACAAAAATCTAATGACAAAAACTATACATCAAGGAAAAATGTATAAGAAATACGAATTTACTAAATACTTTCTCACTGAAGTTGTTAGTACTCATAATTCCTTGAACAAATTTCAAAAATCTTTAAAACCAAAGTAAGAAATAAGGTATAGTATAAATGATAGCATAAGTATGCAATAAAATGTAAATATCAGGTACTCTACTGTTTAACTTGAAATTGCCCAAAGCATTTTTTTCTTCTTCTATGTTTTATTTAAGAGCAAGTTAGTTAAAAAAAAAAAAAGAGCAAGTTAGTGACACCATGAACTAGCATGTTAGGGAATGATATGCCTATGCTTATATGTAGAGGTCATAAGATAACTTTTGGAAGTTGTTTCTTTTTCCACTGTATGGTTTTAAGGAATCAAAGTCAGGTTACCAGGTTTGTGTGCAAGTACCTTTAAACCTACCAAGCCATCTCACTGGCCCCCAAAACACTCTTTGTAAACACATCACTATAGTTAGCTTTAGCATGCACTTACCTCTGTAATTTCAGGAAATTCATCTTCACTATCAGCTAGTTTCTGATTTTTTTTCTCTGATTCTTGGGCGATTGTTACAGGAATCTCCTTTTCAAGAGGTACACGAAGATGCAGTTCTACTGAATCAAGTACTGAGTGCTCCTGTTCCTGTAATCTCTAAAGAAAGAACTTCAGAATAAGTGAAATAAAGAAATCTACTATGACTTTCCTGTAAACTGAGTAGTTCTGGCTGGATAGACTAAAAACATGCATGCCACTTACAGTAAGACACTATGTATGCTAACATGTAATCTTACAATCATAACAGAGATTATCCAAATCCAGATAACCTTCTGTGATGATGTGTGTTCACTGTCAGCTTCACAGGAGCTAAAATCACCTTGGAGACAGATTTCTAGACATGTCTATGAAAGATTCTCCAAATTAATTAAAATGGGAGAACCTACGCTAAATATGGATAGATCATTACATGGGATGGGATCCCAGACTATGTAAAAAGGAGAAAATTAGGTGGCACAAGGAATCTCTCTCTGCTTCCTTATTGTGCATGCAATGATGATTAGCTACCTCATGCACCTTCCTCCATGCTATGGCCTCCATGATGACTTCCCATCAAACTGTAAGCCAAAATATGCCCTTCCTTCATTAACTTGCTTGGATCAGGTACTTTTGTCACAGCAATGAGGAAGGAAATGAATACACTTTCCAAAATCATTTTGACTTGAATGTGCTTTTTATTTTATAATCTTATCCCATGTTGCTGGCTTTTTTTTTTTTTTTTACCTGGTTTTGAAGCTGTAATGCCAGTGCTTTTTGTTCTTCAATTTGGCGCAGTCTTTCTCGTGCTCGAGAATCATAAACACTAGTTCTAGAATATGAAAAGTGGCACAAACATAGATCACCATTTCAGCATCAAACATATTCCTCTATGAATACACGCTATTAAATATAAAACTCATACATTAAGGTCCCAAATTCTTATACTAATTTATATTTCACACTTTTATAACTTAAGACACAAAGTGAAACAATGGGGAGGGAGTTATTGAAGTTATTCAACTACCTTTACTGAAATGATCAAATATAATTATTGTGCTGCTCAATGTGAACAGATGACTTTTGAGTATATTTTGTATATTTTTGATGTTTTCTTAAAAAAAAAAAACATGAAGACCGAGGGGTGAAAAAAGAAATCAAAAGTTCTTGAAGCTGGATATTGAATGTTTTCAGTGGTTTTTCAAAGTCCAAAGCTGTTCAACAGGTTTATTCAATGATGAAATGAGGACACTTAAATTTTTTTCCTCTAGACTTAGCTAACTTTGAAATATTTTTCCAATTCAATTTAGCTTCAACAATTGTTATAGAATTGTTAAATATGCAAAATTAAAAAAAACCACTCAAATCTTAAGATTACAAATAAGTAATTCTTATTGAACAAAAATAGCAAGGATACTTAGCTAGTTGTTTGCTTTTTTCCTAACTGAAAATGAATTAACTGAGAAGGAAAAATAATACCCGAAACAATAACTTACAATTCTTTGATCCATAGCTCGGCCTGGAAGAAAGTAGGACTATGGATTGGAAAAGAAAAATGAGAAGACTTATGAGGAAAATTAAAATATTCTTACCAACAAAGCTATCATTCAACAGTTTATAAGACTTTATAATTATGGAATAAAAGATACTAACTAATACAAAGTAACTGTAACTGAAAAAAAAACAATACAATGTGAACCATCTATGTGCGTGGTACTTGAGAAAATGAGCAAGGAAATGCATGTTCTTTACTTGCATGAAAAAAAAATTATGTGAAAGAGTACATTTTTTCTCAAGGAAATATATTAAGCTAGAAAATTACTATTCCCAAATAATTCAGGCTGAAAGATTCATTTATGATTTTATCAAATTTTTGTATTTCTCACTATGAATCAAAAGATATGACACAAAATGATAGTAAATACTGAAAATGTCCCTTTCCCAAATAGTCCTTATTAACTCGTTAATAACACATGGTTCAAAGTACAAAAACAAGCAACACAGCTCCATTCCAAAGACCAGAAACCAATTCCTTTCCACATGCCTGTTGAGGACAACCCAATGAGTAATGCTGAGCTCAGTAATGGCATAATTGTCCCAATAACTTCTTGTCTTTCTCAACTTTACCTATTGCCAAGCCTCTAACCAAGAGATTCACCACAGAAACAAATAGAAGACGAATGAACACTTTTCTAAAGGAAAACTTCTAGATACACAGAACAAGAAAACAGAATATCAAATTTGGAGTTACAAGACCTAGACCTCCTTGGGCTGCCTCCTATGATTCAAGTTACTTTACCTGTGTGGGCCTGGTTTCAAGATAAGTAAAATACAGAGTGAGTTACTCTTATTTCTTATTTATTTACGATCTCTCCTAGTAAGGATATTTTGCTCTTTAGCTTAATGTTTGAGAATTAAAATAGAAATCTCAGTCTCCTCAGGCAGTGATCTAGGAATGAAAATACAATTCTACTGTGTCCTTGCTGTCAGTAAAATTATCAGGATTGGTCACCTATGGCTTAATGAACACTTGATGTAACAACCAAGACGGAAAGCTTCAGAAATCACCAGTAGCTTTGTGAGATTATTTAGTACACAGTAGATATGAGAAGATATTTACTATATAATATAAAAATGCAGAATCATTTATAATTCCACAGTTATGAGTCATGATCAAATTTTGTCTGCGTCTCTTATTTCTTCTATATTTTTAAAATTAATTAATTTATTTGTATGTGTGTATCAGAGAGCACTGTGTACGCCTGTGGAAGCCAAAGGATGACTTCAGGAATCATCCTGGATTGCTCTACCTTTTTACTTTGCTCTGGGGTTTCTCAGGCTCTGCGACTGTCGTTTCTGCCAAGTGTTTTTATATGGTATCTGGGTTCTGAACTCAGATCCTTCTGCTTTTGAGGAAGACACTTAACCCCTGAGCAATCTTTCTAGTCCTGCATTTCTTATTAAAATAAAAATCTGATGGGAAGAGACTTTCGTGTATTTATAAACTACTATGTCTGCTAGAACTAGAATAGTATTTAGCCTACAGCACTTAGCATTTGTTGAACAAATGAATAATGTTAGCATGTGTACTTTTCTTCGATGGACTGAGGCATCTGCCAGATTAGGAAGGACAATTGTAGGGGAAATTAGCTTTTCTAAACAGATCATGTAATATTTCTGATATAATTGAGGCATACAGCAATAGTAGTTGTAAGTATATTTGAGCATAATATGTTCTTAGTACTCTAAGTAAAACTGCTCTAGCTGCTTTATACATTAGTTAGATCTCATGAAAATACCTGTATCAGTTAATATTCAATATATAACATGGAATTATGTTATAATGTTCAGAGAAAAGGAAATTGAGGTTCAGAAAGATAATCTGTCTTGGAGCAGTTAGAAGCCTTTACCTGTCCAATCCAAAGACTATGTTCTTTCTTTTACTGTAAAATGTCTTTCAATAGACAACATAGTAAACAAGGGAAAAATGAGTACGTGGGCTACCCAAGAAAAGTGTTGCAGATCCTCTAGGAAAGCCACTGATTTAGCAAAGATTTATTTACAAAGCATCATTATATATCACAAGTGCAAAGATACTAGTAACAAACAGGATACAAGAAGGACAGAATGACTAATGTTATCCACATATATCAGAGAAACCTTCTAGAAAAAAAAAATTGGGGAAGATTTTGAAGATGCAATGTAAGAGTTAACCAGAGGCAAGAAGAGAAGGGTACTCCAGGCAGAAGGCTCAAGAATGTATAAAGTGGGCTGGAGAGATGGCTCAGGGGTTAAGACTCTGCCTCACAAGCAAAAAGTCCTGAGTTCAGATCCCAGATCCCACATAAAATATACCAGGCAGAAAAGGTAGTGGCCTGCACTTCTAGCCCTGGTGGACAGAGCCTGGGAAATCCTTAAGCAGAAGCAAAAAGGAAGTAGAAGCAATTCAGGATGATTCCTGAAGTCACTCTGGTTCTCCACAGGGGCAATTTGCCCCGTGATACACATGCTATACACACAATGAATGAATAAATAAAAAAATTTTTAAAAAAAGAGTGTATAAAGAACAGCAATATGAAACAGAATTCCATATTGTAGGAAATGAGGGCAGATCTTCACTGTAGGAACATAACTGAGGCTTTGGCAGGAAACCAAGAACAGTCCGTCCGTCCGTCCATCCGTCTGTCCATCCAGCTGAGAAGAGCAGGCTCGACTATGAGGAACATTACTCAACCACTTTGCCCAACAGCCTATTTTCCTTTTTAGTATTTTTATTTATTTATATCACTCTGTGTATATGTATATGAAAAACTGAGATCAACATCTTCTATAATAGAATATTTACCTTTGTATGCTTTTTGTGAAAAAATTTTATAAATACTTCATTGTGTGTTATCTAAAACTTAGAATTTATAGGGGAGCATCAAAATAGTGGAACTAAATTAAGAGAAAATATGCTATGAAGAATCTTCTCAATGATACACTGGTATTATCATCCTCACAAACTGCCAAGGCTATCTATGACAATAGAGGAACCTAAGTAGTAACCTATTTTATTACAGAGGAAGAAGCACTTCTTACCTCAGAAAAAGTAAAGTTCCACAGAGAATATCACATTTGTATTAAGACTGAAACAGACTGTCAGATAAGTTGAGGGAGAAAGAACATAAAAGACAGAAGAAACTCTGAATGTAAAAGGAAAAAAGTGCACATTGTATTTACAAATAAGCAAAAACAGTCCAGCTGATCAAAATGCATGAAAGAGTCTCATGTTTCCATATGGCTTCCTCTTTTACTTCAGGCATTTGGAACTTAATCAGAGACTTGCCTCAATTACTCTAGATGAATAACATCCTTCAACCCTAGTGTATGTATTACCCTACTTTATTTTTCTTCACAGCATTTATAACTACCATCTTGCTCACTGCTTGTTGACAACTCCCCTGAATAAAATGCAGCTCATTGAGAACAGGGGGCTTTATCTTATTTATGGCTGTTATCACAATATCTGTGCTATGGCTGGCACACAACAGACTACAGTAAATACTTGTTAAAAGAAAAAAAGGAGCAACAGAATGTAAGAATTGTAAAGAAATTATTTTCATGCTATAGGAAAAGTTCTGCCTTAATTCTGTTTGGTATGCCATTCTTGAAGGAATTCAATAAATGACTGTTCAACTTTAATGACTACTAGATATGCATTTAAGATATGCATTTGAGAAAGATCAGTTTGGCTGCAGCATGAAAGATGGATTATTAGAGAACATGGTCTGGTAGAAGACATAATGAAGAACAAAATGAAGGCTGGAGGAAAGAACAGGAATAAGAAGTTACTGGAATAATTTTTAAAATACACAAAAGAGGTGGGAATTGAGGAAGTTTTACATTATGTCACTATTAGTTAAGAAATAGTGATTAAAGAAGGAAAACAATGACTGACCTCTTTCCTAAGCTTACCTGGGAGCTGGAGTCTGAGAATCTTTCACTTTGAGTAAAATCACAGAGTCTGATCCTAAACAAAGAAACATACAAGCATTTCATTATTAATGAAATTCTGAGTTTTATTACTTCCATGCTTCAACTTAAGTTCCTAAACTTGTTATGTCCCATTTCTACAAAAATAACACAAACATGGAGTAAATAACAGTATAAAGAGAAAGACAAGATGGAAGAGAAAGGGAAGCAGGTCTACTTTCATTGAGACCAGAAACAGGTCTTAGGAAGATCTGTGCCTCACATCAAGAAGTCATTCTGAAATACAAGTGTACTGTTCTTTAGCATTTGTCTGGTTTGTGTCTGTTCACTGTGTTTCTATTTCTGTTTCTGGGGAATAAGAATACGCCAGGATCTTATTGTTCAGTTGAGTATGATGGCACATTCCTGTGATCCTAGAACTGAGAGGTAGAGGCAGAAGGATCATGAGTTCGAGGTCAGTCTAGGTTATACAGCACAGTCTGTAATACATGAGACTTGTCTCAGCGAAAGCCTTGAATTCATGATGTATCATGAAACTGATTAGCTGAAAAAAGGGAAAGAAAGAGGGATGATAGAAAAGTAGCAGGAATAGGAAGGGCCGAAGGGTATATATTTTATCTTTCATGTGTTAAATAGTCCTCAAGGGCTGGAATCTACTATAATTAGAACCTCATTTACAGCAGTTATTAAGTGCTACTAAGAAATCAAATGATGCACTGTAGCATAGTTATTCCAATAAGTGCCACACAATTATGTTTCTGAGGTTGCAGGATTTTTGTATTTTGATCTTTTTGACACGTACATATGTACGTGTATGTGTGTGTGTGTGTGTGTGTGTGTGTGTGTGTGTGTGTGTGATAGTTAGGCACAGGTGTCAACTTGATGGTTGAGGGTTTGAGCTCTGTGGAGAATTAGTAGTTGAATTGGACCCAGAGCGAGCCTGCAGGAGACTGTCTAGCTGATGGGGAGGACTCAGCCTATGGTGGGTGGAATTAGGCCCTGGAATAAAATACAGACAGCTGGTTGAGGGAGTTGGCATCTTTGTATACACTTGGCCAGATATGCTGGTCTGGCAAGTAAGGATTGTCCCTCTCTCAGTCATAATATAGAGATGGTATGGCCAGTTCCCTTGGCCTTGGTGTTGGTGCATGCTCTCCCATCAAGCTGGACTACAGACTGTAACTGGACTATCAGTAAGAAAATAAATCCCTTGTTTACTTAAGCCATTTGATGGTCATTTATCAGCAACTATGCAGGTGAACTGCAACTCTGTGTGTGTATGGGTGTGTGTGTGTGTGTGTATAGAAGAGGGCACTGTGTGCGCTTGTGGAGGTCCAAGGGTGACTTTGGGAATCATCCTGGATTGCTGTACCTCCTTATTGCTTTGCTCTGAGGTTTCCCAGGCTCTGCCTTTTACATGGCAGTTTTACATGGAGTCTGGAATCCAAACTCCGATTTTTCTGCTTGTGAGGTAATGGCTTTAACCTCTGAGTCATCTCTCTAGGCCTATTTTGACTTTTTAAAAATGCTCTCAACATTCATAATCACTTCATAAATTGTAATACAAATTTTCATGGGTATGTATAGTTAAGTAGTGATATCAACATGGTGATGTCATCAAAAATTATAGTCCACAGGTAAGAATGTCCAGAAAGTAATGAGTATATTAAAAAAAAAAATCAAATGAACTAAGAAGGGGAGAATCTTAAGAGACTGGTTCATCTGTTAAAAGATTCCTAGCGCCTAACCAATTCAACCCAAAATGTTTATATTCACATACATACTAAAATATGAGGAAGACTACCAGAACAAAATCTTAGATACCACCAATATACAGAAACTGGATATTTTGGTTAGCTAAAGATTAAACAGTAGATTCTTATTTCTAAAACTTGCTCACAATCATTCTGAAATTTATCAAGCATCTATCAAGGTTACCTATTTATATGACAAACACTGATACTTCACTACTTATTTGATGTCTTAAAATTCTTAGAACTTCAGAGAACTTAAGTACCTGCACTGTAAAGAAATAGAAATGAAGAAAAATCACTGAAACAATTAGGCTGAATGTGCTCTGATTCTGAGTTCTGCTAAGAAAGTTAATCATTTAGAAATAAAATACTGAATCAGACATCAAGGCATATGTACTTGTTAAGTCTAGCTCTCTGGAGGCTGAGAGAGAAGGACTGCATAAATTCAATGCATAAATTCAAGGCCAGTCTGGGCTACATAGCAAATGCCAGGCAGCAAAGGCCACATAGCAAGTCTCCATCTCAAAAAACTTAAATAAATCGATAAACAAATGAAATACTAGATCACTTATACACAGGGGAAAAAGAGTATTCGATAAAAAAGGGAGGGAGGGAGAGAGATAAGACAAGCTGGAGGATGAATCTTATGTTTTACCATAACATGGTTAATTGAATATATATAATATATATAATCATATACATTAAGTGTTGTATATATTACAATGTTGCTTATAATAGAATTAATGAACAGTTAACTGGCAGTTAGGATTAAAAATATATTATCATTTTTACCTTCAGATTGTGTACTTGATGCTGGTAAATTATCTGGCTGATGTGGAATAGAAAGGTGATGGTAGGGTTGATGGCAAGGATTAGAATCTTTGGATCCAAATGCAACATCTGGGGTATAAGACGACAGGGAATATGCACTATGGGATGGTTGCTCCTGGGTAGTTAAAATGCTGGCAGATCCAGATGATGAAGTATCAGAGCCAATGACATGAGAGGTACAAGAATTTCCATTTTTAAATAGGGAGTCTTTCAAAGTATTTTTATTGAAACTAAGACACCGAGACCTAAGCAGAGAAGGATATAGTTACAATAGCAAATAAGAAATTATTGATTTTAAATTCATATAAAAGATGCTTTTGTGACTTACAAGTGTAAAGGAAAATGAGTGGTGGGTTTGGCTACAGAAAACTGTTTCCCTGTGACCATCTGTAGCAGTTGTCTGTAGATCTCTTTTTCTTCTTCTTGAACTGTCTATAAGGAAAAAACGCAAAAACAAAAGCATAATACATCTAATGAGGCAAATATTGTTAAGGTTAGCATCTACATCGGATCCCAGAATCTATACTAACTCAAGTAGATAACGAAATGTAAAAGTCTAGAAATAGTCTGCCTAAGAGAGGTTAAATCTCAGTAACATAGTTTTGGAAAATTATGGATATCATAGTGCCAGGAGGCAACCATTTAATTACCCAGGTATCTGATAACATGTTCCAAAAGTAAAATACTTAAAAGATTTTTAATTTAGGATCCTGATGCCTATTATAAGATATCAAGGAGGTAAGTAACACAGTCAAGCTCTTATAAAGGAGGAGTTCACCAATAGCTTCCTATCTCTCCAAGTATAGTTCTCTAACATTTACTAATTTTTCAACGAATCCCATAGTAAATTTAGAAAAACATCATATACTCTAACATCATTTATAATTTTTTTATTATTTATTTAATTGTACGTGTATGCGTGTGTGTGCGTGTATATGCGTGTGTAGAACCACGGGCGAATTTGGGAACCACCATGGACCGCCTCCACCTCCTCGTTTACTCTACCCGGGGATTCACAGGCTCCGCCCTACCTGGGCCAGAAGCGCAGGCTGCCCCCGCTTCCGCCCGGTGTCTATACGTGGGGTCTAGGATCCGAACTCAGGACCTTCCGCCTGCAAGGCTGAGCCACCTCTCCAGCCCTGTAAAATCATTTATAGACTTGAACATCTATTATGTTCCAGCCACTTGGGAAAAATTTCCAGCCCTTGTCAAGCTTTTATTACTGTTAATATAATTTGTTTTTGGTATGAAGAGAATTAAAGAGCAAAGTAATACAGAGTGATGGAGCGGAAACATTGAAGGTACAATCATTCTAAAATAGTGCTATTTCAGTGGAAACCTAAACTAAGAAGGAAGTAAATTACAGAAATATATGTGTAGTCCATATGGAGGAACAATGAGTACAAAGAGACAGGAATGTGCACCATGTATTCGAGAGGCAGTAAGGTCAATGAAAAGGAAAAATAAAAAGAAATGAGTTTCTCTTCATATTGCTAATAAATACAAGACCAACAGCTTAATGGAACAAACAGTTTATTTCTTGGTTACATTTCTCAGTTATGTTCATCAACATGGCAGGAGAGTTCATATCAACATCAGGAACAGAGAAAATTAGTCACACCATATCCACAGGAATTGCTGAGAGAAGGGCAAACCTCTATCTGTGATTCTGCCCAAGGATGTCAAACTACCGAATCAGTTCTATCTTTTCCACCTGCCCAGGGAACAGTCCCACCACTATGAGCTGGGTGTTCCCTCACCAATTAGATGGTCTCCTGCAGGTTTACTCAGGGTTTGTCTTAATTATCAATTCTTTGTAGACATGCCCAAAGCCTCAACTTTCATTCTTCAGTTTACACCTGTATCTTTTTTTAAGTCACTTAAGTCACAAATTTTCACAAAATAAAACTTCAAGCATGTTAGGATTAGCAATAACTTACATTGTGAAATGTCAATAAATTCACAAGCATCTTATTCAGTTACAAATGTTAAGAGTATGATGGTTACACAAGTAACTACAAAAGCAAATAGGCACTAATTCTTTTATCTTGAATCTTTCCTGGTTGCTACAAAGTAAATTATAAATTATAATTATACTCTCAAAACAATGTTTATCATTTGGTGGAAGAAATGTTTTCCAAAAGGAAAATAACAAAAAAGCAACTTTCTACATTCTGTATGTGCGTGTGTGTAAAGCAAAATGCTGTCTCAACAACAAGGAAAAACAAATCAGAGGGCAAACTACTTCAGAAGAGAACACAGACAGACGAGAGAGTAACTAAGGGCTTATATAACCAAAGTATATTGATGATATATGCAAAAATGGAAAAGTATTCTATATGCATAATAAATACATACTACAACAAAAGATTCTACCATTCAGAAATAGTTTATATGCCTTCACGCAGCTTGTTTGATGAGAAAATGTTGCTTGAGACTACTAACGGTACATGACTTCTAAGAAAAACAAAGTTCATTCTAATTAAGAGACTTTTTAAAGGTGAAAATTACAGTATTAAATAAAAGATGTTCATTAGTGACCAAAGAAAAAGGAAAGGATTGTGGTAGATCTTAATAAATACTTATGTGCTTTAACAAAAACTTTTTGGGAAGTGGTAAATAAACAGCAAGCAAAAAAAATCTTTAAAAATGAGTATAATACATTTTAATGGAAAGATCCATGTAACGAACAAAATAGTTCAAAAGAAAGGAAATTGGCATTTCAATATTCTATATATGGAATATTTTATTATTCTGCTTGACAAGGAAAATATGAATTATGAAAATAGACTTTTTACAACATTTGATAAAGATTTCAAGGGTCATCAGTGATTATATTTTAGTGCATCATGATGCATACACAATTACATGTGCCAAAATCTGTCCAGAAATAAATATATTCTGAAAGGGAAATCTGCTCTGTGGCAACATCTAGATAATCAGAGTATCAGAGAATCTGAGAATCAGAGTAACTGTAAACAATGATTGATTCTCTAAATGTAAGTTGAGTGACAAGAATGGGGCAATTAAAAATATATATACATACACAAAACCCAAATTATAAATGCTTCTCCCTCACAAGTAAAAATGTTTTCTTAGAATAAACTACTACAAATAAGACACAAAGAATCAATGAACTTTACTAATGCAAATTATTAGCCACTAAATGTAATAATTTGATTAAAGAGCTAACTTATGGGAAAGGAACACAGCACTGTAGCACTTGCCTAGAATGTGTGAGGCCCTGGGTTCAATCCCAGTACTGGGGAGAAAAAAAAAGGGGGGGAGTTAATAAACATTAACTTTCCCAATAAACAAATCACTTTCCCAATAAACATAATGTCAAAGAAAATCTGTCAGGCTTTGAATAACCTCAATCATTAGCAGTATAAAATGAACAGGAATAAGTTATTCATATTTCAAGTAATTATCCAAGATCCTGTAAGTCATATACTTTCAGTTTAAAATAACTCATGATTTTATAAGAGTAAAAATGAAAACTTTCATTCTTTACACTATTCATTTCAAGCTCACGAAAATATTTTGTTTGTTTTACTAATAATGGAAAGTGCTTTTACTTTCATTTAAAGGAAAAGCACTAGTATATTAAGAATACTTCAGACAAAGATGATAGTTTAAGAAACATTAAAAAAAACATAGCTGACTTTACAAAAGAATGTACAAAAGAATGTAAAGCAATGAAACACAATTTTACATTAAAGATAGTTCAAGTAAAATAAAATATATTTCTCTGCATTATTAAATTTTTTTACTTGAATAAATTAAATACAAAATTAAGAAGAAACTGAAATTCAATAACTTGTCAAGGTTGAAAATTGGTTAATGTTACATTTTAAAATCTAAAGAAGGATCAAAATTTTAAAATTAATTAAGAGTGAAGTTGAGGGGGCAGATAGCAAGATGGCTGCACAGTTAAAGGCACTTGAATGTAAATCTGGCAGCTTAAGTTTTATCCCTGGAGTCCACATGGTAGAAAGAGAGAAGCAATTTCCAAAGCTGTCCTCTGACCATGTCTACATGTATACTGTGATCTATCTCTCCTTCCCTTCTTCTTTTTCTTCCTCTTTTAAATAAATATAAAATATTTAATAAAGAATGAAGTCTGGGGAACTGGCTTAACTAGTAAGGGGCCTCCTATGCAAACATGAAGGCCTGAATTCAGATCTCCAGCTCCACAGAAAAAGTTAGCTGTAGCAGCAGCTAGTTGTAATCCAGTACAAATACAGGATTATCCCATGATCCCTTGGGTTTCCTAATCTAACCAATTGGTGAACACTAGGTTCTGCAAGGTGAAAAAATAAGGTAAAAAGCAATAGGGGAAGACAACGATATGGATCTTTGACTTCTGCACAAACAAGTGCACACATGTATACACACACACATACACAGAGTAAAGTCTTCTAAGCAAAGATGTGATGATTCCTGAAATTAGGCAACATTTCTATAAGAGGCTATAGCGTAAAACTGAAATGTAAGATTATAAAAATTTAACAAAGAACACAAAATGAATTTCAGCAAGATGTTCTGTTATAAACTATTCAAAATTTATATCCTAGTTTTATAATCTCCCTTTATGCTGTCCAATATGGCAACCACATACGGCTAATAAACCTTGAAATATGAACAGTGTAACTGAAAAACCAGAATTTTACTAATTTGAATTAAATACTGTTTGTGGTTACTGTCTATGTTACTGGACAATATCATCAATACTGTCCCCCAAATCACCATCCTACACAGCCTGCTTGTATATGTCCAATTCTTTCAAATCATTGTTTTAAGTATTTTTTAAAAAATTATTTTTGTGTGTGTACATACATGCGCATGTATGTATGCATGTGTGTGTGTGTTAGAGGACTCTGTGTGTGCTGGTGGAGGACCAAGAGTGACTTCTGGAATCATCCTGTGTTACTCTTCCTCCTTTTTTACTTTACTCTGGGGTTTCCTAAGCTCTCCCTTTCAGAGCTGGAAAAGGAGGCCATTGCCATTTCCACCTGGCAGTCTCACATGGGATCTGGGATTTGAATTCAGGTGCTCCTGCTTGTGAGGCAGAGTCTTAACCCCTGAGTCATCTCTCCAGCCCCAAGAGCTTAGTTGTTTTGAGAAAAGATCTTGCTTATATAACCCAGGCTGCCCTCAAGCACATGGTGATCCTCCTGTCTCGGCTTCCTTGGAGCTGGGATAACAGGTATATACTATGTCCAGCTTCTGTTATAAGACTAGTTTTGGGGGCTGGAGAGGTGGCTCAGGAGTTAAGCCTCCGCCTTGCAGGCGGAGGGTCCCGAGTTCTGATCCTAGACCCCACGTATAGACACCAGGCGGAAGCGGGGGAGGCCTGCGTTTCCGGATCTGGTAGGGCAGAGCCTGTGAATCCCCGGGCAGAGTAAACAAGGAGGTGGAGGCGTCCATGGTGGTTCCTGAATTCGTCCGTGGTTCTACACACACACACACACACACACACACACACGCACAATTGAATAAATAATAAAAAAAAGACTAGTTTCGTAGTAAGCATCAAATTCCTTAAATTTGAAGACAAATCTTAATCCTGATCAATACCTAATTTCCTTCCTTTACCATAAATAAACACAACTCTTTTGTAGCTCTCAACATTAGCACAGGAAATAATTTTTCCTATAATTTATATGAATTCCCATAAAAAATTTTCTAGACCCAATGGGGAAAAGTTACCCTTGTATTACTGAAACACACAAAATTAGGTCAATAATCATAATAAAATATGTTCTCGTTTTTTGTCTTACTCATATGGGTTATTTAGGAGCTGGAGAATATAAAACAAAGTAAAATGACAAAATATTTCCTGTTCCTCAATCAGCTTAGATTTGATCCTCAGCCACCTTCTTGGCGCTGTAGGAGGAAAGTTAGCTCCAGCTATGTGTCCTCCACTGACCTATCCTGTGGCCTGGAGGATTAGCTACAAGAAAAAATTTTACTTGTTCAGTCCTAGTCCTCAGGGTGGCAGAAGTGAAAAGACACAGGGATGGAATGGTGTGAGCTGGGTGGTCCAAAGAAGTGACTGGTGGTCTATGATAAGCTTATATCTTGCCAAATGGGAGAGGGAGGATTGGGAGACCTATATCCAGCTGCCATACTGTTGGGTTCTTCATATAGTCTTTCTAGACCTTATTCAAGCACAAGCATAAACCCTTCAATTAATAATTACCTAGCAATTATGAAAAAATAAAATCAGGGAGGCTGGCTCACACCTATAATCTCAGTACTTTGGAGGCTGAAGCATAAGGATCTAGAATTTAATGGACTGCATAGGCCACACAGTAAGTTCAAGGCTATAGAGTGAGACCCCTCCTCTAAAAAAGAAAAATTATTTATGTATGTAACAACTAATACCTACTTGATAAAAAAGATATGAATAAAAAATTAGTCTAGGGAGTTAGCTAAGTAATAAGAAGTAATAAGAGTATTTGCCTAACATGAATAAGGCCCTGGGTTCAATTCCTAAAAACGCACATACATTTGCAGATATACATCAATCTCCCTTTCATCATTGTTACTCAGCTCTACCATTAATGGGAACTGTTGCCCATTCCTGCCTTGCCTTTGCTCTATTTAAATGATTTACTAGTTCTGCCATTCTCTTCAATATTTTAGAATATAAACTTAAAAGAACACATTTTTACTAAACATTTACTAATTTAGTTCACAAATAATCAAGTTTGGCTATACTTTAGCAAAGTATGTAATACATACTCTAGATTCCAAACTCAGTAAACTTCACTGGGCAGGAATCATATCACCAATTGTACAAAAGAAAGCAAACCAGAAGAAATGTCCTCAGAAGACCCACATTCTAGGTCTTCTATTTATTCACTAGCTAGGTGACTTGACTTTTCAAGTTTGCAAAACTTGAATATTAGTTAGCCTTTATGTACTTCACAAGATTAAAAAGATTCAATATAATTATTTGATATATATAGAACACTAATTTTATATTAAAGTTATTATATATCTCTGTAGCAACTAGTTACATCTAATTACAGGAATAATATTCAATTGAACAGACATACATACTTGCTATTATGTAAATTATACACTAAATTAAATTTCCCAAATTGTTTTCTTTTAGGTTTACTGAATGAATAAAAAATTCAGGAGTCAACAGAACCTTTCTTTTCACAAAGTCTATGAAGTCAAAGATCTTATAATAAAAGGATGTTAATTATTTTAATTGACTTTTAAAAAGAACTGTGTGTATATGTGTGCGTGTGCACACAGGTGCATGTGTATGCAGAGACAAGAGGTCATTCTTTAGGAAGCAATCAGCCCTGTTTTTTAAGACAGGGTCTCTCCTTGTCCTGGAACTCAGGCTAAGGTGTCAGGCTAATAAATCTCAGGAATTCACTTATCTCTGCTTCCTTAGTGCTGGGATTATAAGCATGTGCTACTACACCTAGCTTTTTATCTGGGTGCTAGGGACCAATTTGCTGAGAAAATACTTACCAATTTAATTTTTAATTTTTTTTTGTTTGTTTTTATTTTGCTTTTATATTGAGAAAAAACTGCTCTCAATTAGGACAGATGTCCTACCAAATAAAATTTTATTAAAACAGAAACCACTGAGCAAAGTTAAAAAATTTCTATATGAAACAACAGTTTAGAAACATCTAGGAAGATGTTTCTTTCTTTTTTTTTTTTTTTTTTAATTTTTTTTTTAATTTTTTTTTTTTTATTTATTCAACTGTGCGCATGTGCTTATGTGCGCACGCGCGCACGTGTGTGTGTCTGTGTGTGTGTGTGTCTGTGTGTCTGTGTATGTGTAGAACCACGGACGAATTCACAAACCACCATGGATGCCTCCACCTCCTTCTGCCCAGGGATTCACAGGCTCCGCCCTACCAGGACCAGAAACGCAGGCCGCCCCCGTTTCCGCCTGGCGTCTATACGTGGGATCTGGGATCCGAACTCAGGACCTTACGCCTGCAAGGCGGAGGCTTAACCCCTGAGCCACCTCTCCAGCCCCTAGGAAGATGTTTCTACAAACATCTTTAGGAAGATCTAAAACAATCACGAAAAAAAAAAAAAAAAACCTCTGAGAGACAATCTGATGTGTCTATCCAGGTAATAGTGAAGATTAAGTAAACCTAGCTGTACAATAGGCTTAAAGACAGTAAGAAAAATAATGACCTTTAATGGTTTTAGAACAGAAAACAGAATTCAAAAAAGAATAATTATGAAAGAAGAAAAGCATAGAAGGAACTAAATACAATGGTTTTCTAAACTGTCAAATCAGAGAGCAAACAGTTCAGAATATGGAAAGATCTTTGCTATTTTTTTCTTTTTCATGTATATGTGCTCATATATGAATGTCCACGTGGAATACTGAGGAATACCCAGGAGCTCTCCACCAAGCCCAAAGTTTGATGTCTCCACCTTCCAAGCAAGCGCTAGAATTACAGGTGGTCATGACTGATATTTATATTCTGGGAATCTGAACTCCACTCATAAATGTGCAGCAAAAGCTTTAACTACTAAACAGTCCCCCAGTCCGATCCTCACTTTAGTACCTTTTGTTGCAGCTTTTTCTTACCTCTTCAGCTGTACTAAAATGTCGCCTCTGAGTTTTTTTAGGGCTTAAAAGGCTTCGTCGACATGAACCACTCCAAGATGGACTTGGAACAGGCTTAATAGGAAAAGATTTTTCATATGCAGATATATGGCAGTGATGATTTGACTTTCCCATAAAGGTGTTTGATAATCCACTAAAAAAAATTTTGTAAGAAAGATAAAGTGTTAAGACAAATCTAATCTAGTGATTATTTTCACATTTGAGAAAAACAAAAATGAAATGAATAGGTAGAATGATAGATGTATCATTTGTGGGAAATAATGAACAAATAATATATGAGGTTATAGCACCAAATTCTGCCTTTTAAATGGCTTTAGGTGGCTAAATAACACAATTATCAAACACTTAAAACTGTATTTCTTACATCCACAGTCTACAATTTTTTTGTCAGGAGCCACAGAGCAATATGGTAAAATAAGAAACAATTCAGGCCATACTTTGCCATCAAGTACAGTAATGAGAAATGTGTATCTTCTATTAATAGTTCACATTTCTATTCCACAGCCTACCCTCAAAGCCTTTTGGAAGACTACTGTAGAAATAAAAAAAGTTGAAGCCTCACAACTAAACTTTTACAATGAATTTTTAAATTTTCTGCAAGACCAACAGAGGGCTCCCTCCACTAAAAACAACCAAAATGTTTTCTGCTAAATTATGCCATCCTCTTAAAATTTTTTTTTTTTGGTTGTGCTGCTGTCTGAAGAATTTTGTTTCTTTATATTAGCTATGCTATAGTAGAAAAAACTATCAAGAAAAATCTTTTGTGAAATCAAGATACCTAGTCTTATATTGAAGGCTTAATAATTTGGAGGTTTTATTTTTCTGTATGACTTTTTCTATCTACTATTACTCAGCAAGTAATAGTATGTAAGAGGTACTTGCTCTTACCATAATTAAATTTCTTCCTCCCACCTCCCTGCTGATTCAGAATAGAGTTATATAGCTGTCTAAGCTTAATTCAATGGAATCAACTCTTCAAATAATTACATGTCATCTGAACTCTAATGTAATGACCAAAAGAACATATAAGAAAAACTAAAAAGCAAATAATTAAAAAGCAAAGACTCTTAAATTTCAGAAACAGTTTTACTAGGCTGGCTGAATATAGCTATGAAAAGAAGGCAAAAGTATATATAAATGCTTGGAAATGATAATTTTTTTATACACTGACTTTTATACTTATGCTTCTTAAAGTATGTCTTTTTAATATTAAACAATAACAACATAAAAAACTAGTATGAGGGTATCTTTATCTTGCAATGCCAGAAAAAAACAAGTGTTCTATCAAAAATTAATGAGGTTGGATCAAACAGAGCTAGAAATAAGCTCAAAAGAATTCTCACTAACCCAATTGTGAAAATAAGAGAATAATTAAGAGAATTAACAAGGCCTGTTGTTCAAACCTGTTATCCCTGCTACACACAAGGGTAAGACAGGAGAATTACAAGTTCAAGGACAGGCTGTGTACCTTAGGAGATTCTAACTCAAAAGTAAACAGAAGACTGAAGAGTTAACTCAGTGGAAAAGCACCTACCCAGCAGGCTTGAGACTCGATTCAATGACCAGCAAAACAAAACATGGTAATAACAACAGAAAAACAATTATAATGAATTACAATACACTGAATTTGTAATGATAATAAAGGCCAAAAAGTTCATTTCAATTATATGAAGAGACTAGAATCTTTTCCGAGTCAAAATGTAGCTTGGACACTGTGTATCCCTATGGGGGATCTAGGATGATTTCCGGAATCATCCGGGATTGCATCTACCTCCTTTTTGCCTCACTTTGGGACTTCCCATGCTCCGCCTGCCAGGGTCAGGAGTGCAGGCCACTGCCATTTTGGCCTGGTGCTTTTAAGTGGGACCTGGGATCCAAACAGAGGGCCTTCTGCTTATGAGGCAGAGTATTAACCCCTGAGCCATCTTTCCAACCTGACCACGAGAGACTTAAAGGTTATATGCAATACTATATAGGATACAGGTATGGCCAAACTAGGTATAAATAAACCTATAAAAGCTGATTACAAAATAATAGGTACAGATGTAAAGGCAGATAATGCACTTGGAAGAACAAGATTTTATGAGTTGTTCTCAGGTTTGTGTTTTATTTCCACTTTTGTTTACTGTATATTCTAATTTTTAAACTAAACATATGTACTATTCTATAAATCTTTATTTTAGAAAATAACAGTATAGAATTATTGAAACAAATGTAGCTGAAAAGGCTTAGAAGGGAACGCCAATGGGAAGGAAATGAGGTTGCGTGTAGTTCAACAGATCTTTAGTTATATTGTTAATATTCTGATTTTTATAATGCAAATATATTTATTCTTAAAAAATTTAACAAAATTAAGTTGTGAAAATGTTGATATCTAACAGCCCTGATCGTGCTCCCAGAGTTTATGTGCTGATAATCATAAATAAAAGCCATTTAGTCAGTTTTAATATCAGAAAGCTTGGCTAATCAGCAAACTCAGTGTTCTCACATATCTCACATATATCACCAGAGAAAAAAAACTTTAAGAAGAAATACTTTATATATGGAAGCCAGGTATGGTGGTGCAGACCTAAAATCTCAAGATATAAAGGTGTAGAAAAGACCAGAAGTTGAAGGTCATCCTTGACTACATATGAAACTTGAGGCCAGCTTGAGCTCATGAGACTTTGTCACAAAAACAAAAACATATATGAGTTGGGACTCAGTAGTAGAGTACTTCCCTAGCCTAAGCATCTTCTCAGCACTGTCAAAAATGAAAAATAATAAAGTTCCTGAGCAACTGTATTTAATAACCAGTGTAAATCTGGTATAAGAATAGGTAGGGCTCATGAACTACAGTAAAGTTCTCTACGACTCTCCATTTCCTAACAGTCAGAAGTAGTCAGGTCAACTGAACATGACGAGTGACACTGTTTTGGTTTAAGTCAGTTCTCTGCTAATATGAAAATTTGTTGATTTTTCTGGCCTCTAAAGTTGCAGAGACTGAATTGATTTTCACTTTAAGATTTGCAGTAACCATTCAAATGCTATCCTAAGGCTCCTAATATACCCAACAAGATTTCCCTTGGAATTATTTTTTCTAATGATAAGAAGTGACTGTCACCAAAATTAAGCACCAATCAAATGGATTTCCATATATTCATTCTCTTAAATCTGAAGAAAGCCTTGAGAAGAAGGTAAACAGAACACTAACCTTGAGGTCTTTCGGGTTTCGAGGTAAAGACTTCTACTGTTTCTTGATTTTTGTAAAGTTGAGATAGGTGCTGGAGTGGAATTTCTCCACTGTCCATTTGCACTTTGACCAAAAGTTCTTAAGTCATCTGAGCCAAGAAAACTGTCTGAGGAAGGGTTGTCTAAAAAATAAAAATAAAAGTTTAAATAAATAAAACAAATAATTAGGGTTGGTCCTTTATACGACTGCAACCATGTTCCATCACTGAATTCCAAAGTAATGTAGCATACCATCAAATTTCTCATGGAAGATCCCAGTCTCAACTGTCAGTAATTCTGCAGTAAGGGAACTTCTACATACTATAATTGATTCAGCCATACTAACCTGAAAATTGATGAAGGAGCTGAATCCTGCCACAGCCATGTGCCTTATCTGCATCAATGTGACTCCGTGGTGTCCACCAAAAGTCAACATTTTACCCCAACTATATCTTGCAAGCACTCCCAGGCCTGGGCCTGAAAGAAGGTAGGCCAGACCAGTAAGAAAGCAGGTGGAGGGCCAAGGAGAATTAAATGAACAACAGTTATTGCTTAATAAGCAGCTGGTGTCACTTTCTTCTCTGTAGTTACCATGATCTAGACTCGGGGAATCTCTTCAAAAGTACAGATAACCTAACTGCTGCTTATATTGGCTGGCTTATGGCAGGAATGACAAATTATGTACCTCTGGTTTTGGTATGTAATTCAGTTACTTAAAGCCACAATCATCAGATATTGATACTCCAATGCAATTGCTACTGCAATCAGACTGAGGACTGCTCATTATTTAGATTTCATGCCTTCTGAATTACAAGCTGGGGTGATAAAAACCTCTTAAGGTTTCAGCTATCTATCAGCAGGATTAGATAAAATGAAACAGTTCCTGAAAAAATAACTTCAGACATTATATTATAGAATTCTGAGGCACTTCAATGAGTAAAAAAGAATGGCAATTTGTCTAATGCAAACAATATTCTGAAGATTCCCTTTCATTTTGCACAACAGTGTTATCTAAAATATTTAGGCCGGAAGTGGTGGCACAAACTTGTAATTCTAGCACTTGAGAAGCTGAGGCAGTGGGATCATGAGTTTAAGGCCTTTCTGGACTACATCAAGAGACCCTGTCTTAAAATAAATACATAAATCATACATATATAATTGAATACTCTAAGAAGTAAAGCCATTTTCCAAAATAAAATTTAGTGTTTTCTCAGGTGGACTAAGGAATCAAGATTTGAAGTAGATAAGGTAGAGGGAGAGAAAGCAATCCAGGCTAGTTAGAACCTGTTGATTCATCGGTCAGTTCATCAACTTAGTCACACAATTAAATGGAGTTTACTTTCAAACTGAATTAGAACTTTCTTTCTTTGTAGTAAGATCTATGCTTAAAATGCATTACTATTGTTATTTTAAGGATAGTGGCATAAAGCTACTGAATATAAACCTTAATTTAAAAAAGCAGAGAACTATTATTATTCAATGCAAAGCAGTAACAGTAACTTTTGGTTAAGTGATCTAACTAGATGAGGAAGAAGTCTGTCAAATATACAAACTGTCTTGTCTTGTCTTCTACTGCTGATGAGAACAAGGGCCAATAGGAGATGACAGATATTCACTTCTTATAGAAGTGAAGATTTAAATTGATCTTTTGTCATCACTAATAAATAAAAGTTGTATCAGAAGCAAGGTAATTTAGTATATGCAATACCTGCCCACTAAACTAGAATACATTGAAAATTTAATTGTGTTCTAATGATAAAGTGGCTTATACCTTTCCTTGGGCATAATAAAATAAACTTTACATTAGAAAAGGAGAATGTGTCAGATAATCACTTACAATAAATATCAACCACAATTTCTCTTGTTAACATTAGGATTTAGTAATATAAACCTACTGTTAACATTAAGATTTAGTAAATAAACCTACCTACTAAATAAAAATACTACATATTTTCCAAAGATAAAATATTGATAAATTCTAATCACTAGAAAATTTGCTTCTTTTCATCTAGTTTGTTGTTGTCGTCTAGGATTTTAAATTTAAAATTTTTTTGTTGTGCTACTCATAAAAATGAAGATCTTAAAACCTAACTATACGAAGTTATTAAAGTGAAAGTGCTGCATTTTGTTTCTAAAAAGAAATAACAAAAAATCAATTTATCTTAAGAAAATTTGAAAAGCAAACTTTTAAAAAACCTTATCTTGAAAATAGAACCAAGACAATGAATTGCAAGTTTCTGACCCTAGATTTTAAATGATGGCCTTTTCCACTCATTTCCATCTTGGTAGAGGAAAGATATAAAACACTAAATAGTACTAGTAGTGTCAGGATAAGACTAAGGCAGGTAAAGACCCTCTCTGCCACCAAAGGTTAGGCTCAAGGTGATTGAATATATCCAAATGAGATAGCTAGGACAAAATTTTGTAGGACTTGAAAATCCACTGGAATGGGCAAGGCAAAAGAAAGAGTGAGTTAAGGTACATAGTAAAGTAGCTTTACTAAAATCCTTGGCCTTGTGTATGTAAGGGCACAGCCTCTATCTCTAAGCTATACCTTATCCCTAAAGAAGCTTTAAAGGCTTTATTATAAAGGAAAAAGTGTAGAGTCATTTGGTTTCAAGACTTTAATATTCTGAGACTAGATAAAATTTGATAAAATCAATCTGATTTCCCTGCTTCAAGTTGTGACTATTTTATGAAACCAATCTAAAAGTTCAGCATTTCCATTTCAGAATGACGTTAATATTCAGTTATTTTTCTCTAATCAATATATTTATATACAGAACTTATTAAATACTTTATTTTCTAAAATTGTTCTAAATTCAAACAAGAGATGAATTTCAATGTAATATTTATATATGCAGATGAACTTGTATTAAAATAAACATAGGGAAACTATTAACTCTCAATAATCATGTGACTAAGTAGAAAGCCAAGAATAGAGTCAAATATTGCTATGATCAGGAGCATGGGAATTTTGGGAGATCTTAAATACATCCATCAATATTTAGGTTCTATTGAAATTTAAAATAATAAAAAGAACTATTCATACAAATGCTTTTAAGTCATGTTATTAGTAACAGCTGAAAATGGTAAGGGTGAAGTGGACCTAAACAATAAGAAAAATCATGAAGCAAATTAAAGCACTGAGCTAGTATTTCAAATAATAAATTCTTGAGGTCCAATTGTATTCTGAATTAAAAATATTTAGGATTTCCAAAAGATAATCTGTTTTACTATATAACACTTCCAGATATAATGTGAAGTCACAAAATAAATATATAATCATATTTACAGGGATAAAGGCAAAGCATAAAACTTTGTTAGTTCATGTAGGTTTTGATGTCAAATGAGCAAACTACTTGAGTTTGAAATTGCACAAAAGGGGTTGTGGCTGTATATGTCATCGATTAAAAATCACCAGAAAACAGTAACTATGAGAAAGAACATGCACACAGAGGAAAAACTAAAAATATAAACTCTTGAGTTAGAAAGATTTTGTGAGTCAAATCACACAATCTATACTATGAATGTATGCACAGATAAAAATCAGAAAAGGAACAAGAGAGTTAAGTAAGATTTGAGTTTTAGTCAGAGAATTTTAAGACTACTTTTCTATTTAAACTGTTATGCAATTATTTTAAACCCATGCCAATGGAAAGCTTCCATTCAATGGCATATGAAATAACAAGCAAATTCAGCCTGATTCACATGGAAATATTAATAACTTGATCTCACTGACCACTCACTTGTGGTTTCTCTAGGATTAATAATGACCTGTCAAACCAGATTTCAGGCTCGTTATTCATCGAAAAGTCCTTTTCAATAACAGTAATAATAAGAGTTACTTTCTGAGTTGTTTTTTTACTACAGATGTTATTTACACAGGCTACATGGAGGCCACTGCCCACCTTCGGAGGTAAAATCTGGTGTCCAGGATAGATAAAATACCACTCATCTAAATCAAATAAAAATATAAATCTAAAAGCGCATCATACTAACGTCTTTTTAGGGGAGGAGATCTCATCTTGCTGACAAAGAATCCTGGGGAAGCCAAATAATAATAATTATTATTTGCATTTCATATTTATCATATCTTTATCCTTATAAAAATCTCAAGTAGGCAGGTTCAATGATATTCTTATTATTCCCATATTATTTATGGTAAAATGAGGAAACTGAAGAATAAGGGTTAAAAGACTTGGAAAGGACCTGTAATCTTCCCAAGTTATACTGCCTGGAGAATAACAAGATTCTTAGTTTCCCAGGCAGAGGCAGAAGACTGTTGGAAGACTCAAATTTAGAAAGGGGCAGAGATGGTAAATCAGGTAGGCCATGGGTAGGAATGGTCTCTAGACAATGCTGACTTCTGTCATGGATCACAAGTTGAATAGGAAAATCCTTGAATATGCAAGCATATGGCTGTGGCAGGAGCTAGACAGAAAGATAGAGTTAATTTAACATTTCCTGCCCTGATGGAGGGATAAACTTGGGTAGAAACAAATTTTTAGATTTCACAGTTTCAAGAACAGAACAAACCAGTTAAGGTTTAAATTAAAACAAAACAAATTTCTTTTATGTTATATACACAAATAAAAAAACCCAATTATATATTACTTTTTATCAAGGAGAACAAATTCCAAAAATACTTTCCCAATTCAAAAATTAATACTTAGCTGAGACTAAGCCCAAAATATTATAGCAACAAATATAGGACTAAAAAGCTTATTAAAATAATGTTTTAGTGAAAAAAATGGCATTTTGCTTTTGACAATGCTTTCACTGTTTTTGGTGGTGCTGAGGATTAAACCCAGGGCCATGTGCATGGCAGGTGATTGTTCTGCAACTGAGCTGTATCCCTAGCTTCTACAAAGTTTTCACTTTCAGATGGTAAACATAAAATATTTGCTAGGAACATATCTGGAAGGTGTAAGCTCTTTGATTACAAGCAATATATCATACCTGAGTAATAATTTGGACTATAAGCTGCACTCCTTGTGGAACATGTAAAAGATCGGTCCAAATTCCCTTGCCTGGAAGGTAAAACCTAAACAAAACAGAAGATTTTTTTCCCTTAAATCTTATTTTTGACAATAAAAAAGAAAAAAGTTTGTATTAAGAAAAATCATCAATTAACCAAGACTATGGCATATTTTGCAATTCAATAGAAGTATATTTATATGTATATCATAGCATAATTAAACTACATACTAATAAAACAATTTGATACAATTGCTCAGAATATGGATGAAAATGGGAAGATTAAGTGGTAAAAAGTTTAGTTCAACAATGTTCATTAGATGGTAAATCTGCATTTAATATAAATCTCATCTGAAAATGAGCTGTAACATGTATGACATAAGCTGGGAAAATCAACTTGACTTTGATTATTCTGAGAACATTGTAGAAACAATTCTTAATTAGGAATGGTTGCTTAGTTCTAGTATGAATGTAAAATGTAAATGTATGTTTGGTATTTAAATGACTATGGGAATAGGTAATACAAGGATTTAGTGCTTACACTCTGTTTAAGCAGATTCACACAGCAAGAAACTATCTCGTTCAAATTAATGACTTCCCTCTTGGGCAAAATAACTTTTTAAACAGTGTTCCATTTAAAAAAATGTGCATATAAATCAGCTGAGAATGTTCTACAAATACAGATTCTCATTTCATGGTAGCGGGTAATGCCTGAGGTTCTGCATTTCTACCAAGTTCCTAAGTAAAGGAGATCCTGCAGGTCCTGGGCTGGAGCTTGAAAAACTAAGCTTTATACACAGCCAATGCTCAGAGTGCCTATAGATTTATCCTTCTCCACAAATTAACACTCAGTAATTTTAAGACTCAGTTTAAAAGAGCAAATGATCTATGTATTGATTGTAATGTTCAGAGGAACAACGAAGAATTTTCAAAAAGATTCTATTCTCAAATAATTCATGCATAGTCTGAATTTTCTTGTCTTAGAATTCCAAACACCAAAATTTGGATTCTAAAAAGTTTCTTTATACACTTCTGTTTTGAGTGTGACATTCCAACTATTCCAAATAAAAACTTACAATGAGTAAAAAAAATAGTTAATTAAAGAAGAAAATTATTCCTAACCTGCTGGTCAGAAAGTGAAAGCTGGTCCTCTGAGAAACCTGACTGCGGCAGGAGATGGGTTTTAAAGGTGGAGTTGTGGTTCACCAAAGTTACTTCTCCAGCATCCATCCTTACCCCATCAGTAATATCATCTAGGAAAAGAGTCCAGATTAGTTCAAGTCAGATAATTCTGCAATATTTTTTCCCTATGAGGCAATCTTTTAACCTAGCAAAAATGACTCCCTTGAAAGAGTTCTATAGTTACATAAAACTGCACAACTGGGTCAGAAAGATGGCTCAGGGATTAAGCCTCTGCTTGCAAGCAGATCCCATATCCTACGTGACAAAAGAAATGGCGGTGGCATGTACTTCTGTCCTGGAAGGGGAAGACTGGAAAATTCCAGAGCAAAAGCAAATGGGAGGTAGAAGCAATCCAGGGCAACTCCCTAAGTCCCCTTGGATCTCCACAAACACACACAGTGTCTCTAATACACACAGACATACACAAACTTGTACCTAACCAGTGGCACTAAATCTCAAAATGCCATTGTTAAAAGGAAACCATATTGGTTTATTTTGAATTGAGATCATTGACCATGTAGTTTAAAACTTATACAATAAAAAAGGCTTGATTTAAAGCTTCAAAAATGATGAAATTTCCCCAAAAGGAAATTCTTAAATGTTTTAAATATAAAAAATCAAGACAATCATAATGATAAACTGGGATGCTGAGCAGGAGGCAACCTTGAGAAGTCCTAGTTATTTGGGAGGCAACGACAGACGAACACTTGAGCCCAGGATAACACGGTGAACCATATCAAAAAGAGGTGGGTATTTCACATTCAAAAACACTGTTCACAGGGAGGGGGAGGAGGGGGGAGGGAGGGAACTGGTAAAAAATTTTAAAATGTATAATTAAATTTTTAATAAAAAAAAAAAACACTGTTCACAGTGTTTTTTTTTTTTTTTTAATTTTAACTCAAAAAGTTGCTTTAAGAGTCTCATGCTCTACTGACAGCTGAGCAAAAGGTACTTTAAAAATTAAGTCACTTGAATTTCTTTTCCATAAAAAGGTATGCTCTTGGGGCTGGAGAGGTGGCTCAGGGGTTAAGCCTCTGCCTTGCAGGCAGAGGGCCTGCAAGTTCGGATCCTAGACCCCACATATAGACACCAGGCGGAAGCGGGGAGTGGGGGAGGGGCTGCGTTTCTGGTCCTGGTATGGCGGAGCCTGTGAATCCTTGGGCAGAGAAAACAAGGAGGTGGAGGTGGTCCATGGTTCCCGAATTACTCCATGGTTCTACACACACACACAATTGAATAAAAAAAGGCATGCTCTTAGTAAGTTATCACCTCACTAATTAGATCATGGCCAAACTTACTTTAGAAATATTTTTGAGACATATGTTACTATAAAAAAGTTAAAACAGAAACAAAGGAGAGTTAAGGAAACTCAGTGACTTAGACTGATATCAACAATGAAAGAAAATGAAAATAAATGTCCAGGGAAGGGAGAGGGCAGTCTAATGGGGGAGAGGGGGAGAGAAAGACCACAAAAGTACACAAAGTAAAGGCTAATATGAACTTAAAAGAAATATAGAATGCCAGTAAAAATTTACTGTATACACCAGAAGGGGAGGGCATATAGTCTGGCAGATAAAAAGTAACCATTTTGCAAATGGGTGATTGACCCCTTCCTCACTGAGGTTTCCTACTTTTATTACATCTACCCTTGAATGTGCTCTTATAATAAGACTCCAGTTTAACAGCTTTTTGTCTCTGGCCAGGGGGTGACATACAGTGCCCAGCAGGATGGAGTGAAGGGCATTGCAGGAGCAGCAAAACTGCAAAAGAAAAATCAACAAACCACAATCCAGAACTTCAGAGACTCTATATCAACCACCTAGAACTAGGCCAGACTAATCTCTCCCCATCCTGAAGCTCAGGGAAATTTGTGGAAGAGGGGGCGGTAAGAGTGTAAGAGCAAAAGGATGGGAGGAGCAATGATTTGCAAGATACTCCACACAAGTTAGGGCTGAAGCAATCATAATTGGATTTTGCATGCCCGGCGCAATGTCCAACACATTATTGACCTCACAAAGTCTAGCATCTGCTAAAGGCACCAAGATCCTTGGAGGCAAGGGATTGATAGCCACAGTAGTGTTCCTATGCTTAAGGAGAACATGGGAAAGGGTTCAGGGAAATGCCACTGGGTCCTTGTATGTCATCGGAGAGGAGGGCCCAGAGGAGAGTCAGGGATGCACATTAAAGGACTCTCTGGGAATTGGGGAGGGAGGCACTGGGGGATGGGGAGGGAGGGGTGAGGGGAGGGGGAGCAGGGGGTTCGGGGGGAGGAGGAGGGAGGGAGGGAGGGAACCAGTGTACCTATTAAGTTTGTATGAGCGGAAATAATAATAAAAAATGTTAAAAAAATTTACTGTACAGATATTTCAACGTTATTTCTAAATTGGCTACTATTCCTGACTCTATTGATCTCCTTTATAGATATAAAATACAATGAATAAGGAAAAATGTCTTAATCACAATAAAATCTAAATATCATTAGCTAATAAAATGAAATAGTTATTCTTTTAGAGTAGTAATATTTATCATACGGGAAGTAGTGCAATACAGTATTCAAGAATAGGGACTCTGGAACTAAAGTTTACGTATATTCTACTGGGATAGGAGATGACTCTAAAGCAGGTTTCTTAACCTGTGTCTCCTTTTCTTGTTGGTATAATAGAGAAAATAATGTATTTTGTGGTTACTATTAGGGATCCTTGGATGGTAGCTGAACGAATTCAATGGACTGACATATTTTAAGTACTTAGAAGAGGTACATCCTAAACATGACAAATATCTGCTAGTGTGTATTTATTTTTTTCAATAAAATGAATCAGAAAATGCCCTTAAATGTACTAATCGAAAGAAAATTTTACTTGGTATATAGTATTACATGACTAGTATTATATCTCTTATAATATTATTACTATGTATAAAGACAAAAATAGAAAGTATTAGGAAAACTCCTTCTTTTTCTCCAGCCTACCTGAATCATTAAAAGAACTGAACGACTACTTTATAGTTAGTCTTACCCATCTCAGGTCTTTTCACATCACTGACTTTAGCAAAGATACAAAGTCCTATAAAAGAAAACAAAAAACAGAAACATTAGTGAAGCATTTAGTTCATATATTATAGAACAAGAAGTCACACAGATGTGACATTTATGTTCTTAGTAGAAAAATATGGTGAAGACTGCTGATTAGTTGGAGAAAGACAGAAAAGCCAATCTTTCACTAAAAAAAACTACAGTAATTAGAGTCCATACACTCATCAGTTAACAAAACAAGAAGCAAGTTAAGAAAGCCTATACTCACAAGATCACACAATTTGCATAAAATCATAAAGTAAATTACTACAATGAAATTGTAGGCCAGAAATTCTTGCCAATTCACTGATTTTTCTATTACTTAATACTAAAACAATTTCTATACCAGTGACAGAGTTGGTGATAAGTCTACAACTTCTCTTCCTACATCATCAGATTCAGTGCCTAAATTTAAAGATACTGATTTTGATAAGGACAATTAAGAAGCACCCTCAGCTATTCAAGTATTCCTCAGTTCCCCCATCATCTATCAAACTGCTAAAAACCAGGGTTAGGATACAGCTTAGTGATAAACTTTTGCATATCATGTTCAAGATCTTGTATTCAATCTCTAGCAACAAGCCAACCAACAAAACAAAAACCTACTTTTTAAAGCCCCCTTACCTGTAACAGTACTTCTCTCTTATCTGTAAGGGATATATTCCAAGACCCTTAGCCTATGCCTAAAATTATAGATGGTATTGAATTTTGTATATATTTTTTCTACACATATATATTAAGAAGTTTAATTTAAAAATTGAATAAGAAATTATCAATAAGAAATTAAAAATAGAACCACCATATCAAGTTGCATGAATGTGGTCTGCCCCTCAAAATAGGAATTTCCATTTAACTATTTTCAGACCACAATTGACTTTAACCGAAGACTTTTTTTTTTGATATATCCACTTTTTCCCAGAAAATAATAAAGGCAATTAAGATCCTAACTGCTTAGAATTGCTTAATCAATATAACCTTGACACACGTTTTTTTTTTTGTGTGTGAGATTTCCAAGAGGAAGAAACTGGGATGGTAACAGTATCTATCAGTAATGTTATCACCAATTTTTTTAAGATGAGCACTTCACTGTAGTACCTCAGAAGACTTCAAAGTACTCAGGAGACGAAATTGTTAACAGGCAGTCTTTGTGGTCGCAGTAACAAAGAACACATACAAAGGAAGACTGCTTGAGTTTTGCTTGAACTGCTACAGAACAAACAAAGTAACTATCTTTTTACCTGGACTTGTTAGCCAGTTTAAGTCTTGGACTTGCCTTTCAAATAAATTTCTGTCTGTTCAACTAACAAGAAATCTTCTATATGGAGATTCTCAGGGTACTTTCCCCTTTCTTCTCTAACAGAGCAGATTTATGTTCCAAATTGACGGGGGAAAATTACTACCAACCAGTAACATCGGCAGGACTTCTCTCACATTCAGGTCACTTCCCAATTGTCACCACTAGTCTGTTAGTATTAAAAAGAATGCCAATTTAAGGGGCTGGAGAGGTGGCTCAGGAGTTAAGCCTCTGCCTTGCAGGTGGAAGGTTCTGAGTTCGGATCCTAGACCCCACGTATAGACCCCGGGTGGAAGCGGGGGGTGGGGACGGCCTGCGTTTCTGGTCCTGGTAGGGCGGAGCCTGTGAATCCCTGGGCAGAGTAAACGAGGAGGTGACACACACACACACAAATAAATTGAATAAAAAAAAAAAGAATGCCAATTTAAAAGTTCAGTACACAGGAGACTGAAGCAGATCAAAGATCTCAAGTTTGATGTTAACCTCAGCTATATAACAGTAAGACTGTCTCAAAAAAAAAAAAATCTGGCATCCAGTAAAACAATTCCAATTATTTCCTTTTTCATTTTACTAAGATGTGAAACAGGGAAATGACTTAGAAATTCAAGAATTCAGAGATGTAAAATGACTTGAAGAAATCATATAACTGGGATAAAGAAGAACTCAAGTATCCCAACAACTCAACAAATACACATTTTAAGCATAACAATTTCAACTCCATTCACATATCCTCGAAGATTCACATGAGCAATTTAGAAAGCTAGGTGGCTTTGGGTAATCCATGCTGATTTATAAGTGGGTAATTAAAGCTTCACAAGAACTTTTAATACAACTACATGTAATTTCTTTTGTGTGTTTACAAAACCTTGCTTAGAAATTATAATTGGGAAAAGGGATTATTTTTAATCTCAACATTCTGTATGAAATGATAGGAACTACAGATACTAGCAGAGGATGATGACTTTTTTCTTTTAAGAAAATTATTATATCCTTTCCTCCCGGGAAAGACCAGGGAGGACCCACTGCTCCTCAGGAGGCGACCTCCAATACCAATCAGGATGGAGCCAAGGAACAACAACCAACCATAATTCAGAACATCAGAGACCCTACATTAATCACCTGGAACCAGACCAGCCAAATCTCTCCCCATCCTAAAACTCAGGGAAATTTACAGAAGAGGGGGCAGTAAGATTGTAAGAGCCTAAAGATGGGGCAGAACAATGATACACAAGATATTCCACACAAGTTAGGACCGCAGTAGCCATAATCCGATTTTGCACAACCTGTGCAATGACTGACATGTCAATGACCCCCCAAACTCTGGCATGGATCCCAGGCACTAGGATCCTTAGAGGCAAGAGATTAACAGTCACAATAGTGTTCCCATACTAAAGGGGAACACAAGTAAGAGCTCTGGGCAATGCCACTGAATCCTTACACCTCATTAGAGTGGAAGAGACAGAGGGAAGTTTGATATTCACACTAAAGGATGCTCCAGGGAATGGGAGGGGGGGAAGAGGGAGGAGACTGGAAGAAAGAAAAGGAAGGGGGTGAAAGGAAGGGGAAAAGGGAGGGAGGGTACAAGGGGGAGTGCGGAGGGGTTGAGGAAAGGAGGGGACAGGGTACCTATTAAGTCTGTATGATTGGGAAAAATAAACAATAAAAAATTTTTAAAAAAGAAAATTATTATGATTCATTTCCTAATTTATACCAGTCATTTAATTTAGTTACTTATGTTAATCATGTGAGTAGCTGAATACCAGGTAACACAGAATCTGAAAGAAAAAAATGATAAACTCTTAACTGCAATAGAATATAATGTGGAAAAACGTGTTTACACACTTGGAAAGAGGTGATTATAAAAGTGAACGTTTAGGATTATGACAAAGTCCTCAGAAAATACATAGTGAGAAGAGGCACTGTACAGTTAGTTGTATCTTGCACCAAGATACAAGTGTGTTGAAGTTATTAGGTAATACTATCATCTTATGTTCAGTCTCCCACTGTAGTTTCATACATAACTTCTACCAATTAGACTTTAGTACCTTAAAAATCTTAATATCCTAGGTCTTAAACAGCATTTAACTTATTTCATACATTTATTATACTAAGTGTAGGGTACTGAGGACACACATATGAGTAAGATTTGGTTTTTGTCTCTTCGCTTTTCCCTATCTAGTAGGGAAAACCAGATCCAGACACAGATACAGCACTACGGCAAAACTGGTACAACAGACAGGAGATATGAAAGTCAGTGGAAGAATTACATCACTTTAGCCAAAGAAGTAGAACTTGTTTCGTGTCAATCCACTCCCTCGAGACACTCATCAAAAGGGTGATATGATGACGGTCTTTCCAGTTGCAATGTTACTGAAATCAGGTGAAAAAAAAAGTTTTCTAAACGGAATTGGGGGGGATCTAATTGAGAGATTAAGGTCATGTTGAAAGTGTCATTGTAAATTCAAAGTCGGGGTAATTCACCTGTTAGCATGAATCCTTAACACAAATTCTTTACGAAGAATACTTCCATGTGATCTACTTCATCCAGGATGTCTAACTACAGCAGAACCCTAAGTCGAATAATTGGGAAACTACAATATAAAAAGGCTTTATATAAATTTTCCAAGAATCATCACTGTTCCAAATACAATAAAGCAGACCAAACGTGAACTAAATACTTATGACCAGTCTGACTTGAAAGTGATAAAGGAGCCAAGTTATTGCCAACAAGATAGCAAAACTGTCGAGGCACAGATAAGCTGCAATTACCAAGTCCAAAGCAAGGGAAAACCGGTGCATACCCAGAGACCACGTTAGTGCGCACCTGGGAAGAGACTTGAATCAAACCAATTACCAGGAGGCGATGAGCCAGGTAAGCGAGCCGTGGCAGCTTAAGGGGGTTTGCATAACCTGGGCGGGAGGGCCCAGGCGTCTCTTTTCGGCGGTGGCACTAGCGATGCATCTCAGGGCAAAGCCCACAGGGTGAGAGTTGGAGAATGTTTACGCGAGACGCGGTGGTCGTCCAGGAATACCATTCGGGACTCGTGGAGGACGGGATGCGAGGCAGGTGCGAGGCACGTCCAGCTCCCGGGTGAAAACAGCCCTCTCCGGAGAGAGGACCCCGCTGCGGCGGGCGGGAAACTCCCGGAGTCCCCAAACCCGCCTTTTCTCGGGGGCAAAGTGGCGCTTGGGGGCTGAGACCCGACCGGCGGGAACCGCGGGGCGACTGGCCGTCGGCGGCCGAGCAGAGGGGCGTCCGAAGGCTGCCTCGAGAGACCCCGCTACAGGCCGGCGGCCCGGCCGCCGCCGCAGGACGGCGCGGGCGAGTGGAGGTGGTCCCAGGGGGCGGGGCGGGAGGAAGCGCGCCGGCCCCCCCGCCGCCCTCGCTTCCGCTCGGCCCCGCACCGGGCGGCGGGTCCAGTCGGCCGCCGTCTCCCGGCCCAGTCTCCCTCCATCCTCCCCGCCTCCCCCAGCTTCCCGCCGCCACTCACCGAACCGGAACCGGCTGCTATGCCAAGGGGCTTCCGGCCGGGCGCGGAACGCAAAGCTCGGGAACCGCCGCGCACCGGAACCGCCTGGACTCCACCGGAAGGAGCGCCGGGCGACCGCCGAGGACCTACGGGGTGGGGCGAGAGGTCAGAGAGCGGAGCAACGGGCCGGTGGAACGCTCGCGCGCGGCGGCGGGAGGACCGAGAAGTCGGGGGAGCGTTTGGCGCCATAGTCTTAATTTCCCTGTGACTCTTTGAGGCCTGGCTTTTTCTCTTTCACCTTCTTGGAATACTGTTGGTGTGCCCTGCGTCCTTTGCTTTTCTGTGTCCCTCGGCACCCTTAACCCTCTGCCTTCTGGTTCCGCACGGCGACATAGACATATATGTATTGCTAACACTGAGGTTTCCGTGGTACCTTTTCGCTGTGACCCTAAATGTTTAAGAGCCTGTGTCTTCCCTAACCAGAGATCTAAGTCTGTTTTACACTGTGTTGTATCTTATTGAAAATTAGTCTGCATTTCTTCATGCTTGACTGATAACGGTGTGGTGAGTGAGCAACTCTGGGGGTAGTATGTAAAACCTTACATAACGGGAGGAGCTTAAACTAGTGATCTCTACTGAGGTCCACCGGAGATCTGGAACATCTAATCCACGCCAAACTTTTTAAGAGCAAATAATGGGAAGAACAGTGTTCAAATTAGTTACAAAGTCCCCTCAATTTAGCTGACTTCTGGGCCAGAGCTTGTGTCTTGGAGAACTGCTTCAGAGTTAGTACTTTATACCCAAGTGACAGCCACGATCTAAGTTAAATCTTGAGGTAGGAAAGCATCTGGAAGTTCTCAACCTTTTCCATACACACTCCATCTGGGAATTGGAAGGAGGGCAGATTTGCAGGTTCAGAGATCCTGCCCTGTCCAATACATAAAAGTAGATTATTGGTGCCACCTCAATATTCTAATCTTTATATTGGCAAGTCCTAAAATCTAGTAGTGTTGTGTATACATAGTCTGTTTCAATTATTGATATTAATCATTCCACAGACCTATTCACTTTGTCTTTGTTTCTAGGAAATAGCCATGCGTAAAGAGGAATGGCATCTGAAATTTTTCATGTGTGTAATTCAAAGTCGCCGGTTAGTCAGGACTTCTCAGAGAACAGGTACCATTGATTCCTGATCATATTGTGACAAGGAATGAGATCTCACAGGGGTCTCAATATAAGTTGTGAAGTGCTAGTGTAATGGATTCAAGGGGTCATCTGACCTGTTTATCTTTTTCCTACTATGAAAAATGTTTGCCACTGAATTGTGTCTTTTCTTTATACAAGTATAAGAGACTTGTTCTAGTATGTGAGACTAGATACCAGTCAGATAAGGAAGACTTGGGAGTTGAGTGAGAACAAGATTTACAGCCTGCATGAAGAGCATTGGTTTCTGTTTAATTTATGAATTATTCCAACCTCTCTGGGCTCATTTGTGAGAGGCCTTGTTATAATTGCAATTGACATTTCCATATATATAAATCATGTCCCAAAGAAAAATGTTCTACTACTCTATTCTCAAAATCCATAGTAGTATATTCTACTTACCTGTTTATGTCAAGGAATAAGATCTTTTGAAGGTAAATAGTGGTGGGGAATAGTTATCATTTCTTCTAATTTTTCACTGTCTATAAAAAGAAAGCTTTGGAGAGTCATAGGGAAAATGAAAGAGAGTATAGAATATACCCTTCCCTGAATCCCAGTTGAAGGTAACCTACAGCTATTGCTTCTCAGCTGGGGAAGCATCAACTTCCAGCATGCTCATACCAAAGCCACGACCAAAGACAGATTCCTTGAAGAGAATAGAAACTGTGGATGATCCAGGCACCGTGGAAAACATACCCGTTCTCGAAACTGGTGAGGCATGTGGGTAAACAAGGGAAAGGAGTTTTGAAAACTGAAAAGTTTATATATGGCATTATAAGCCACAGTAAGCCAAAGTTAAAATGTAAGACACAAGAGAGAAAAGTGTGAGTATGTGTGTCTGAGAAAGAGGTGGGGAGAGAGAGAATAAAATTGGGAAACTAGAAAGAAGAATTTCTCTTTATAAAGAATAGCTTGATTTGATTTATTATTTATTCAGTATTTATAGTGGATGTTTTTTCTTTTGTTGTAACAAAATACCAGATGTTAGATAACTGATAAAGCAAATAGGTTTATTTACTAGGCAGTTTGAAAGACTGAAAATCCAAGATTGGACAGCATCATTTGTTTGGCCTCTTCTGAAGATTCCTTTGTCTGTGCCACAGCATGGCAGAAACATACACAAGAAGAAGAAATCATTCGGTGAAACAAAGTAGTAGGAGGTTGTCAGTTTATAACAACTTTTTCTCACAGGAACTAACTGGGTCCCATTGGAGCTACATTATTTTCTTCCCAGGTTGCTATTTCCAATAATCTAATCACTTCTTACTAGGTTTCATTCCTAGTTTCCATCATCTTTTAACATTGCTGCTGTGAATACCAGCCCATGAAAATCTGGAGTGTGCGCCCAGCTATACTCAAATCATAAAGATATTTATTCAATTACTAATGTATCTAATCTGGTTTCTCCTTTTAATAAACTTGATATATAAAAATGTGAAACTTCAACTAATGGGTTAATGGGAGTTATGTTACAAATTGATTCCAAATACTGAAATTTACCTTGATATGTACTTAATAACAAGTTTTATAAGTGATTTAAGATTCAGAAACACATCTATATATCTTTTCTCAGCTTAAATACATTTATATTGGAATCATTTCAATGAAATTTTTATTCCCACTATTTGTCCAGTGACATATTAGAAAAGATAGGTTATAAAACTTGTGTTTTATTACCTGAGTCAAAAATCTTAAGGGAAGAAAGATGATTTTACTTAAAGTTTCAGAAATTTCAGCCCATCTTGGTGGGAAGGGGATGGTGGAGGAAAATAGCTCGTATCATAATGACCAGGACAGAGAGAGAGACATTAGCAATCGAATTCATTATTACCATGTCCAAAAAAGATAGCAGTATTTATTCACACTTTTTCAGAACTTGCTCTTGGATGTCATTCTACTGGCGTCAGTAAGAGATGAGAAATGAGCTGAATACTCTCCCTGGTGCTCGGGAGCTGATGTTTAGGGAGGGACATTTGAGATACTGCATAAATTAAGAGCTTGATAATGTTAAATTTCTGAAGAAGATGCTACAGAGATGTAAGATGGGTAGGCCAGATGAATTCCTAGTTTCATAGCTCTAGCATAGAGATGGGGACTATTGTCCTATATAATCTCAAACTGAATGCTGTCTTCTTAGTATAACCACACTCCTGAGGAAATGGTTTATGTACAACTCTATTGATTTGTTCAAATATGTGGGCACTCACTGGGCAACTGTAAGTGACCTATGTCCCTTTAATGTGGTATGCTTTGCTTATGCATAGTAAGCAGCTAATAACAAAAATCATCCCAATTGGTAGTTTTGTTCTACTGTTTCTTCTTGAATTTGTGCAGATTATTTCCTAGTCACCCTTATCTTTCCTGCTTTTCCCATTCTCATTTGGCTTTATACCTAATACTCACCTCAGACCCCCTTTGCCCTGATAACCAATTTGGACCTGCTTTTGTGGTTTGAACTCATCATTATCCCATGGACAAAATTCTGATGTTCAGCTTCTGCCTTTTTAACATCAAGGCTTCAGGTAAGAACCCCTCCTAACTCTTTCAATTTCCAATCAGAGAAAGGTAATAAATATCTTTCAGCCCAAGTGGAGCCACAGTTCCTCCTTCCTGTTTGCCCCCTCTCTTCTTTCCCTTTCTTTTCCTCTTGCTCCTACTCTTAATCTTTCCTTCTTGCCTCTCTTATTTTTCCTTAAGAATACTTTTGAGCATATACTAAGTCAGGCTCTGTACTTAGCACTGAGAACAAATAGTAGACAAAACAGATACATTGCCCTCGTGAAATTTATAGTCTTGTGGAAAGAAGACAGCAATCACACGTGGTTATATAATTAAATAGTTCTACTGCAACAGAGGAAAATAATACCACATATTCATTATATAAATCAGGGAACCTAATCTGATCTTGGAAATATAAAATAAAACCTGCCAGGAAGGCTTAAATGATTATGCACTAGTCAGACAAAACAGAACATTTTTCCAGAAAGAGACAGTTGGCTCTGAAACAAGAAAATTTAACTCACTGGAAGAGTGGTCCAGTAAGACCCCAGTGCTGGGAGGAATACCTAAATGATAGCATAGGAGCCAGATCATGGAGTGCTTTCTAGGTTTTGTTAACACTTTTATACTATGGAAAATCAATCGACAGGATCGTTATTTTTTGTTTTTTTCTTTTAGCCACAAACTTCATTTCGTTAGCGATACAAAGTTAGTGAATTGTGTGTGTGTGTGTGTGTGTGTGTTGCTGGGTATTGAAACCAGGATCTCACGCACAAGCAAACACCCTACCACTGAGCTGCATCCTCAGCCTTCAAATCTTCTTAACATGTTGTTTCTGACTCCTGAGTTGAATATAATTTGGAGAGGAAAAGTAATTCTCTGCTTTGGTGATGTGGATACCACTGCCTTGCTCCACGCCCCCACCTCTTCTTTTGACATACAGAGAAGGAGTGAAGAATCCCTGGCATCAAAAAGCATAGGTGAATACAGAGCTACATCAAGACATGAGAGACCCTGATGTCCTAATGTTGCCCAGTTGTTCTGAAATCTTCAGGGCTCCGGAGAATTCCACCCCTTGACCTAATTACAGCTACATATGGAGATACTGAGCTCTTGTCCTCCAGAAAATGGAGTATATGCTTCTTGTTTCATCCTCAGTAGGAAAACTGCTTTCTCAACTCCTTGCCCATCAGTATAAACAGCTCTGCCTGGGACAAGGCAGCTGTGTGTACATGTACTTCTGGCATACAGAAAGTTTGGCTTAATTCCAGTGAAAGCCCATTTGGAACTGCATTGAGGCACAGCCACAAAATGAGTCACACAGACCTTTCTCCACCCTGGTGTCCTGGTCCCAGCTTTTGTGAAGAAAGGCAGTAAGCATTCCAAAACAGCTGAGATGCTGTTAACTATACTACAATGCACAGGAGCCCCCCCCATAATAAAGAATTATGTGTCCTCCAGTGTCGATATTGCTGAGGGTGAGAATCATCTCAGTTATTCCTCCATTAGTTTCCACAGTAATCCCCCAGCTTTTGTGATTATTGTAAGCACTCAAACTAGGTGAAATTTCTTTTGAAATTTTTCAAACTTAATAGGAAGTACATGAAATTACACTGCTAATAATTCCTGTGTAAAAAGGACTTCAGCTACAGTACTCTCACGTATACAGAGAAATTCCAAAAATATGAGACTGTATTTGTCAGTATAAAAGATTCCATCTTATTGTTTCATGCTTTATTTTTAAAATTACACATCTATAAATCACCCTTGTTCCTCATAAGTTTGTATGTACTATATTTTAAGTTATTTTTTTTCTGTAGGTGTCGCTGTATATTTTCATGCGTGTGTCTGTGTGTATCAGAGAGCACTGTGTGTGCCTGTGGAGGCCCAAAGGTGACTTCAGAAATAACCCTGAATTGCCTCTACTTTGTATTTGCTTTTGCTCTGGCATTTCCCAGGTTCCACCTTCCAGGACGAAGTACAGGCTGCAATCATCTCTGCTTAGTGGTGGTGTTTTTTGTTGTTGTTGTTGTTGTTTGTTTGTTTGTTCTTTTTGTATATCCAAGGTCTAAACTCAGGACTTTCTGCTTTCAAGGCAGAGTCTTAATCTCTGAGCTATTTCTCTGGCTCTATATGTGCTATTTTTGTTATAACTAATATTCATTTCCTTTTGGATAATTTACTCGACTGATGGAATATTTAGAACTGTGTCATGTACTTGACAACAAGGTATTTCTTATAACTAGTTGTTACTGGCATCTAATCTAAATGAATTGTGACCAGAGCATGAAGTCCTCATCATACAAACCTTTTAGTGTGTTTGTGGCCTGCTGGCCAGCCAAGACCTGTATGTATTTTAGTTGACCTATTATCTAGTCTTATCTTCTCTAATATAAAAGAGTCCAGATTCTGTCAGCTTAGTAAGGTATGCTATTAAAAAAAACAAATAAAATAGGGGCTGGAGAGATGGCTCAGGGGTTAAGACTCTGCCTCACAAGCAGAAGATCCTGAGTTCAGATCCCAGGTCCCACATAAAAATGCCAGGCAGAAATTGCAGAGGCCCACACATCTGGCCCCGGTGGGTGGAGCCTGGGAAATCCCAGAGCAAAGCAAGAAGGAGGTAGAAAGAATCCAGATGATTCCTGAAGTCACCCTTAGTCTTCCACAGGGACACACAATACCCTGTAATACACACACACACACACACACACACACACACACACACACACACAAAATGAATCAATAAAAATTTTTTTTAAAAACCAGCAAAATGGAATCATTTACAGGTTATCTTGCAACTACTATGGTCTATTTCCCACAGTCCTAGCCTTTGGACTCAAAGGTGATTCTTCTATATATATCATGCTCTGTGACCTTCCCCTTCTCACTTGCAAGGAGATCCATTGCCTAGTGTTAAAAGATTCATCTCATGACCATGGAAATGAAACTCCTCTCTGCTGAAGACCCTGCAGAGAAGTCACAGTGAATCTGGTTTTCCCTGTGGTTTGAGTATCTGTATTAGTCCTTGATTTATTTATTAATTTTTACCTTCAGACTTCATACAAACTGAATATTTGTTTAATCCATAAGAAACACAAAACGGAATACAATAAAAACCAAGATAGCCAAGTGTGGGATGACCATCTCCAGGATAAAAATTTAGGGGCAAGAAGCAACTTTGTGGGCCAGGCTGCAGTCCAATGGATCCAACTACTCACTTCCTTTAAAGCATCCCATGTGCACAAGAACTTGATTGATCAGCAGTCACCTAGAAGGATATTGCAGAGGCATAGGGCTCTGAATTACAGCTTTTATGTAGAAGATAAGACCTTGCTATCATGGTCTTCCCTTCATCCAACACCAGCATTACACATCTACTGCCCTTCTGATCCATACATTCATGCATCAATGGTTTATGCAGTGATGTAGTTATCCCAGTGAAGCCAATGTACAGAGATTATTACTGCTATCCAAGGTCCTTTCAAGAAGGCATTCTTATTTTTCTGCACCAGAGACAAGATTTTTCATCTACTTACTATGCTGTAGGAATCCAGGAACCTGAACTCTTGCTGAAGAAAAATCAGCAGAAATTCTGGCTCTATGAAAATTGCATTTCTCTCACCACAGTCACTACTTAACACTGACTTCTCAGTCCAAGGTTTCCAGATTCAGTTTCACTGAACTTGAGTTTCATGGAGCAAAAACTCTCAAGGATCTCTTAATATCAACCAAATTAGAAGCATCATTGAACTCATGTGGTAAGTAGCCTTACACATGCTTTTCTACCAGGTAAATATCCAAAGATACCAGTAGATCTATAAAATAACTTCTTTCACTGGCTAACAGAGATAATCCTTTATATAACTACACCCACTCATTGCACAAGGCTCATTGCACAAGGATATGACCACATATACAATGATGGTCACATGATACTACAGTGGAGCAGAAAAATTCCCATCACTTAGCATTTTCACTGTACTTTTTGTATTTAAGATATATTTAGATACATAAATATTTATTATTGTGTTGTAATTTTCATAATATCCAGTACAGAAGTATGCTTTAAAGTTTTGTTGTCTAAGTATACAGTAGGTTTTACCAATTAGGTTTACATAAGTATAATTTATGATGCTCACACAATAAACCAAATCCTCTGAAATGCTTTTCTCAGAACATATTCCCATTGTATGCCTTCTGGATTACACAGATTACACAGAGTACCTTCAAATCAAACTAAGGATCAGAGGATAGAAGGATTTTTCTTAGCCATATAGTTATTAAAGGATCCAGGCAATGCTTTATGAAATACTAACAGATATGACACAAAAGAGTCCCAGGATCATCTCATACAACACTTGTCTTCTTGACCTGATATCTCCCAAAAGGTTACTTCCTTAGGAAAAGAAGAAAAAATAGCTGATATATAATTGAGGTCACATACCTCAGCTGACAAAGTTGTCTACCTGTGCCTTAAGACTTGAAAGTAGACCTATGTAGAGGTCATCTTATTGCCTATGACCTCTTCCCTGAGCAATCTTTTCTAGGATGATTGTAGTTGGAGTAAATTAAAAGACCTCAAGGTCTTCTACACATATCCATTCACTCTTCAAGAGATGGTGTTCTTGGGCCTCCATGGCTTAGAATAATGCTTTTAAACTTTGGAGGGCTCATTGCTATACACCATCCCAAATCAGTAATCTCAGGTAAATCAAGTCCAAGAATACTGATTATGTCAGGTAAGCCAAGAATCATTGTCTGAAACCAAATGGGGCACACAGAAAAATTCAACCTGCTTATGCCAAAGGAAATGGGATGACCAGACAGATGTGGCCAGAAAGCTTAATATTAGTGTCTGGGATGGTCTATTCTGCTTCCAGGGCTCATTCTCTTCTATGTAGAAAGGTGGCTCCTTAGTGTAGACAGAGGTTTTATTCCCGATCCTGGAATCTGTCCACATGAACCTAGCATCCTATTGGGGTAAAGTGGGTAAAAACCAGCCTGCTAGTCAGGTAGTGCCTCTATGGATTATATCTAAGAAAGTTATGGTTAATTACTACAAGTATTTCACATCGAGTTATTGTAATGTATTTGCAATTCAGACTTAGCCCATAGGAAATTCTGGTGCCACACCTAACTCATCACTGCCTCAGACTTTGTATTTGCTCTTTCCTGTTCTCCCAGAAATCTGTCATCACAGATCTAATGTAACATAGTTTCCCCCTTGGTTATTCTCTTGCACTTGCTTTTTCTCTCACTCTTCAGTGTTGGAGACCAAATCCAGAGCCTCATCTATACAAAGTAAAAGCTCTAGTACTGAGCTATTCTATTGAAACTCAACTTCTTGAGCACTAGTTTTCTCCTTAGTTTTTCTGGCCCATGTTGCCTGAGTTGGCATCCTTGTCTTTCTGCTGTTGTTCTGCTGTACTTTCCTTTATAGAACATGCCATTACTTTATTATGTACTTTGATCAATAACATATTAGCTTTGTGCAGATAGACATATGTTTGTTCTGTCATTCCAGTTTGGATACCACTGAGCCTAGAGCAGTTACTTAGCATGTAATTGGTGCTCTGGATTGATGAAAGTGGATACATGCAACCTGTAATGTTATTTGCTTTTCTTTTTGGTTAGAGTCACATGTGGATAACTGCCATGCCTACTTTTCATTCTGAAGTATCCTGCTGTGTCATCACTTATCATCATCATCTTCTCATTTCATCTTTTCACTACAGTGAGATTTCTATCTTCTTCTCTTCATCTATCTATAGATAGGTGAGGTACTCTATATTACAAGGCCTCTATGATCTTTCGACCATTAGTTCTGTGTTATAGACAGGTAAATAAAAAGGTGCAGAACTTTGGGCAATAGCATCCAAATCAGGAGCCAGTTAGAGATTTCTGCCAGGTTATTAATTGTTTTGATGATAATTCCCAGTCCAGTATAGATAAGAGCAATAAACGGTATTTCATGCTATATCTACAAATCCACTAAGATGGCATCAAGACTTTGAAGGTATATGTATATCTCTGTCTTTGTATCTATAGATGGATTTCTCTAGACATCTTAACTTCTGTCTCCCAGAATTCTTTCTTTTAATTTTTCCCTACTCTTTACTAAGACATTACAATAGTCGGAGAGCTCTGAGTTTAATGGAACCTTCTGGCACTATGGATCAGCAGAAAGAATAGAAGACTTTTTATTGGTGGATACTGGAGCATGATAAGCATGATAAAGTGAGATATCATTTGGCTGTTCTCTATGCACATTTGCTTTATCTGGCATACTGAATACAAAAGACCACCACCAGATAACTGGGAAGTAGAAGGAGTAAGGGAACTTTAATCTTAGGACCTTCTGGATCTAACGGAGTATCTTATGCATTTAGTTCTTGTGCTGTCGTGCACCACAGTGCTTAAACTACCCCAAATCCTGAATTCTGATTATTAATCTCAAAAACTGAAGAAGTCAACTGTATTCTGGCTCAAATATAGCTTCTACCAATATCATGATGACCTCAGTCATCAAAGTAGACAAATACCCTCTTGAAAAGTCTGTCAGTGGTCCCTAGACTCTCCACGGAAGACCCAGGACACTTGTCTTTGTTGTTGTTGGGAAAAAGAACATACTTTAGTAGTTTTATTAAACTGTTCCAACAATGAAAATTATCTTGGGATGAGATTATTCTAACTACTGCCTTTGTTTGGTTGCCTCAAGAATTCCTTGGCACCATTTCTTGTTTCTTTATATAACTTGCTGCATTGTTCTTGTGATCCATGGTCTTCTAAAGCTGCTGAGCTACACACTTTATCCCAGACATTTTCTTCAGACGCCCTAGCTTGTATGACAGCACTTAAATACCTTGCTTAGCATCCTCCTCCATAAATCACCCTATTGTGTTTCATTCAATAACACTGTGCTCTAAAGGATGCCTCTCAGCTTCTCCAAAATGGATAGGGACTGAACATGCATCATATTCTCTAGAACTGTCCAGATCCAAACCTTGTCTCCATCACTGGTCCACCTTCGGATTATGAATTAAAACTCTGAATCATCAGATAAACTGACCAGAGCTAGCTAATAATACTTCCTCTAAGTCATTAAGATTCCAAGGAAACTATTTGAGATTTAAAAATTGTGTGAACAGAAAGTTAGAAAGTGGAAAAGTGCCCTATGTAAGCAGACACATTTGTTTTGTTTTGTCGTTCCAGTTTGCAATCTTCTTAAGCCTAAGAGCAGTTACCTGGAATGTAATTGGTGTTCAGAATTGATAGATGTGGACACATGCAACCTGTAGTGCTATTTACTTTTTTCTTTGTTTAAAATCATACCTGGGTGATTGCCATGCTTAACTTCTTGAAGGTTAAGGTTAAAAGGCAGGAAGAGAGTTGGAGAGATGGCTCAAATATAATAAATAAACATTAGAAAAGGCAAGAAGATCCATTTTTAATAAGATCTGTTTCATACCATCATTTATCTATCTAATGGAGAAATATCTGTATTTACTAGTGTCTTGAGATCACTCAATAAAAACCAAGTTTTTACCATTGTGACTCCCTTTTCTACTTTATTTGCTCTCAACTAACACGCTTATGTCATATGAATTTGATAAGTATAGTTATGTGTTATTGATTTTTAAAAATTATATTTCAGGTCTAAAGATATATAAGCATCCCATGAGCATTTCATAGTCTCCTTTAGATCATAAACTCCAGAGATTATGGCTCAGCACCTTATTCAGTGACTGGCATGTATTAATAAGTTTTCGATAAACATTTGCTGCATGTGTAAATGAACTAATAACAAGAGATTTCACAAGATTTTTTATCATGACATTTATAGCCATTCCTTAATAGGAAATCTTCCTTCTATTAGCTACTGTATTATATAGAGAGACATATAACTTTTGAAACTAGGTTAATTTTTCTAAGGCAACATCTTCAAAGTTGGAGATTGCACAGAAATGACTACAGGCAAAGTCTAAGTATTTGTGAGAAAATTCTTTCCCTGTCATCAAATAATACTTGTTTACACTTGTTCCCCCCTTTTAAAAAATAGTACTCAATTAATGAATGGGAAATGGTAACTAGGTTTAATTTTCATTTTTCTAGTGGCTAGTGATATTGAATTTTATGTGATTATTAGTCATTCTTTACAGAAACATTTATCTAAACGTTTATCTGCTGCCATTAATTTTTGAAAATTTTTTATTTATTCATTTAGTGTGTGTGTGTGTGTGTGTGTGTGTGTGTGTGTGTGTGTGTGTATGTGTGTCCCTGTGGAGGACAAAGGGTGACTTTGGGAATGATCCTGGATTGCTTCTACCTCCTTCTTGCTTTGCTCTAGGATTTCCCAGGTTCTGCCCACCAAGGCCAGAAGTGCAGGGTGCCACCATTTCCATGTTTTTTTTTTATGTGGAACCTGGAATCTGAACTCAGGACCTTCTGCTTGTAAGGCAGAGTATTAACCCCTGAGCTATCTCTCCCGCCCTATTATTTATTTATTTATTTATTTATTTTTGAGAAAAAAAAGAGAGAGAGTTCCTGGATTGAATTTAGGTTGCCAAGTTTGTAAGCAGATACCTTATCCATTGAACTATCTCACTAGCACTATCTTTTTTTAAATATAATGATTTTGTTTGATATTACACCAAGCAGATCTATTTTAGCCTAAAACACTTTCTTTTTGAGAGCAGTTTTGCTTATAAATTTGTAATTTAGAATAAAGTTTAACCTATATCTAGCATCTTGCATTGATATGGCACATTTGTTACAATGGATGAACAGCTACATTGTGATTAACTGAAGCCCATGTTTTGCATTAAGCTTCACTATGTTTATAGTTTTGATGAGTGTATAATGCCATAAATATGTCTGCTGTTTCAATATCTTAGAGAAGAACTTTACTTACCTGTGTTCCACCTACTCATTCTGCCTCTGTTGTAAGTTCCAAACAACCACTGATCTTTTATCTCAATTATTCTGTTTTTTCAAGAATGTCACCTATCTGGAATCCTACAGTATGTAGCTTTTCCAGACGGACTCACTTCATGGATGAATAGCATTTAAGATTCTTCCATATCTTTTCATGGCTTAATAGCTCATTTCTTTCTATTGTTGAATAATATTTTTTGTATAACCATACAACCATTTCTTTATGAATTTACATATGTTTACCTTTTGATAGGTGGTTGCTCCCAGTTTTGGGAAACTATGAATAAAGTTACCATAATATGAATATGCAAATTTTGTATGGACGTAATTTTTGGCTTACTTGAGCAAAACATGAATGCTATCTTGGCTTTGTAGAAGCACATGAACTATCTTTAAAGTGATAGCACCATTGTGCATAATGCCAGCAATGAATGACAGTGCCTGTTGCTTTGTGCTATATCAGCATTTGCAATTATCAGTTATTTTTTATTTAACCATTTTAATGAGCAACAGTGTGTGTTGTTACTATTGCACTGTTTTAATTTGCAGTTCCCTAAATGACATATGATATTGAAAACCCCTTCATCTGCCACCTGCTTTTCTTGTTTACTGATTTGTCTATTCAGATATTTTAGATCTTTTACCTATTTCATAACTGAGCAATTTTATTCGATTTTTGAGTAGTTTCTTCACCGATTCTGGATACTGGTTCTTTATCTGATACATTGTTTTTTAATACATTCTCTCATTCTTTAGGTTGTCTTTTTTATTCACGATGGTGTCATTTATAGCACAAACGTTTCAAGTTCTGGATAGCTGAGTGCCTGTTCACTTATATTCTTATTGTTGGTAGCCAGCGATACAGGGACAGAGGACAGTAGACAAGAGAAAGGGGCAGTAGAGAAAACAAGAGCTGAGGAAGGAAAGGCAGTGAAGCAAAGGCGTATAGTGGAGCAAGGGATACAGAGGGGAGGGTCTGAGTAAGGGATGCCCATCTGACTCCGGAGCAGGAAACATCTGAGCCACATACCCAGGGAGCATGCTGTTTGCTGTGAAGTCTCACAGCTGGCTCTGCTCACCACCAGAAAACCCTGTGCCCCTTCTCTTGCTGCGAGCTTGAGAAGGCACTGTAACAGCAGGACCTTGGCCTCTTGGTGGTCCATTCCAAATATGCTATCTTTGCAGCATTTTTCTCCCAGAAAGGCGATACAAACGTAAAAGTTTTTTTTTTAATGTTATTTTGAGGTTTGATATTTCTTAAAGACAGAGATCCTGTTTCATATATGCTTCCATCTCACAGGACCTAGTATTTTTAAAATCTGGCGCACACACACTCACTCTGACTAAAATGTTCATTGAAAAAGTAATCGGGATGGGATAGTACTGGAGGGAGATCCTTAACAGTTGCTGAAGACGATTCCAGTATAAGGCGCCCTGGCAGTCACGGAAGGGAAAAGTTGTCTTACTTGAAAACAAGAGAAACAAGTACATAATTTCTCACTCCCACTACGTACGGTCAGGAACTGACTGGTGGCTCTCAAGCTAGAGATGAGGTCCCCAGGATCCTCTGCAAAACGAAGAAACTAAGCCTGGGCGATTTTGGAGCCCAGTGCTCAATGGGAGGAGGAAGAGGAGGAGAAAGGCAAGCAGGGGAAGGCGGAGCCTTGATGCTCAGCCTCGGCTAGTGGAGGTTGGGAAAGCTCCCTCCTTTCCTCCGCCCATCTGCTCCACCTGGCTCCTCCCTGTGTTCACCAAGCTCCCCTCCCCCTTTCCCCAAGGACAATCTGCAAGAAAGCAGCGGCGGAGGAGAGCTAAACTAAAAGGCAAGCGGGAGGCCTTGGGTTGAGGGCCGAGAGCACAGCAGAGAGCGAGGCGGGAGAGAAAGCGCTAGGAGTAGGCGGTGGGGGAAACTGAAAGGAGCCGAGGGGCAAGAAGTGATAAGGCATCGCCAGCCCGAGGCGAGAGGGGGATGGGGCGATCTCGTGGTAGGCTAGCCCCTCTGTTAATCTCCCTGCCCTTGCAGGCTCTGCTCTGTTCCCTGGGAGTCCCGGATGCGCGTCTGGGGACTCTGGTCGTGTTGCCCTTGAGTGCCTGACCCCTCCCCTGGCACACATCCAGTTCACGTTGGTGCACCTGTGATGCTGTCTGTCTGCATTCCTGCCTCCTGCATGCTTGTACACACACATGTGATTCTTCTCTAGTTACATTGGGTAGCTCGCGTGTCTGCGTGCGTGTCTCTGTGGCTCTGCAAAGGATGCGTGTGTAGAAGCTGCATGCATTTTTGTGTCCTGCGTGTCTGTCAAACGGATTCAGGAGAAAGCAAGCTATGTTGACATTTTAGCTAAATGTACATTTATGTTCCTTTTCTGGTTCTTCACTGTTTATTTTCTAAATTCTAGATGAGTTTGAATGTGTCCTATTTTATTGTTTTTAAAGAGTGCTCAGTTTCCAATTCAGGACCTTCCACATGCTAGGCAAATGCTTCACCACTGAGCTGTATCCTTGGCTGTGAGCACATTTTTCTATTTGTTTGTTTTAGAGAAGGAGAGAATATGGAGATATACATTTTTCCAAGCCCAGTTTTAATTTTTTATGTATTTGTAGTACATTAGTTTATCAATGCATTTAGCAGGCGTTGAACAGTTTTTATTAGCTGGACTTTGGTAGGCTCTGGAAGGGTTTTTAAAAATGAACATCATCCTTGCCCTGAAGATATTTTCAGTCTAGTTAGGAAAGGTGAGTTTAGTAGTCATACAGTCCGGTGGTCAGCAAGCTTCTGTAAATGGACGCATAAGTATTTCACGGTCTGTAGGCTAACAGGTCTCTACTTCAACATCCACCTGGCCGATGTAGTATAGAATCTGTTGTAGGTAGTGTGGGAATGAATGAAGATTATATAAATGCTGAACTTTCTTTGAGACACTGTCTTCATATGTTACCCAGGTTGGTCTTGAACTCTTGGGCTCTAGCAATTATCCTACTCCAGGTTCTGCACTAGCTGGGACTACAGGCATGTGCCACCATGCGCAGCAATCCTGATATTTGAAGTAGGGTACATAGCATGACATCTCAAAGCATGATGTCTTTTGCTACCATTTAGAAAGGTGAGAACCACTCATAGCTTTCTGCCATACAGAAATAAAGGAGAATGGCTGGATTTGTTTCGTAGGCTAAAGTTTGCTGACCCTTGATCTAGAAGTGCTCTCTTTTTTAGTGTAAAAGAAACAATGGAAATGCTTGTAAAGTTGTGTTTGAATATTAAATGAATAATCCAGTTCTAGATAATACTTGACTTAGGGGAGGGTCACAAAGAAGGCTTTCTGGTCCTTTGGTAATCAATATAGTTTTAATAAGTTAGTAGGGATAAGGAGTCCTAGATGATGGAAGAGCCAGGGTAACCTGGACAAGGCATGTATTGTGCTTGACAAAGAATGTACTGTGCGCAGACACAACATTTAGAATAAGCAATATAACGTTCAGATGGCTATTAACTAAAGAATCCGTGTATGCAAATGCTGAAACAGCAGGCAAGGGGCTCAATTGTAGAAACTTTGAAGTCCAGTCCAAGAAGTTTGGACTTGGCCCGCCAGTGCTGGTTATATAGTATGTTTATTACTCTTTTTCTCTTAATAACTGTATATGTTTGTGCATGCCTGTCTTCATGTGTATGTTACCCCATATATTTGATGAACATGTACGAATTCCTGTGTTTAAGTGACTTATGTCTATAAACACCTACCCTTATTTTCCTAGGTAAACTTTCCTTAAAGCTGTTGTTCTCTGCATGAATCCTCCCTCAAGGGCCTGCTGCCTTTCCATGAAAGTTTATTTTTGTTTCTGGTTGAGTACAGAAGTGAAGTACAGTTACAAGTTTTTGTGTTAATGGAGACCAGCTCAGCTATTGCCATAAGCAATTCAAATAGAAAGAGGCAACAAGGATGTAAAAAAAAGGATGGATAGGGAAGATAAGAAGAAAAAGTAGTAGGGTTAGATAACAGCTTTGACTCTGAAAGGAAGGAAGATACTTTTTTTTTTGCCTCTGTGTGTGTGTGTGTGTGTGTGTGTGTGTGTGTGTGTGTGTGTGTGTATGTGTGTGTGTCTGTGTGTGTGTATCAGAGGGCACTGTATGACCCTGTGGAGGACTGAACATCTTGGATTGCTTCTACATTATTTTTGCTTTGCTCCAGGATTTCCCAGGCTCTGCCCACCAGGACCTGAAGTTTAGGTCATTACCATTTCTACCTGGCATTTTTTACATAGGACCTGGGATCTGAACTCAGGTCCTTTTGCTTTGGGAGGCAAAAATCTTAACCCCTGAGCCAGAAGAAACAAATTAGAAGTTACAGGTTTTAGACTGGATAAGTGGGAGAGTGATGATCCTGTTGACCTTTCTTGGATATAAAAGTGTTACACTTGCAGAGATATCATCCCTATGAACAAATTTATGAAAGGGCATGTTTGTATGTGTGTAGCAATGATTTTGTCACCTTCACATTTGATACTATGTAGCATGAGGGGCAAGGCCCAAAGATAAATGACCAGTAGCTGCTCTGAAAGCTGAGAGAAGGAATGGAAATCCCTAACCATCTCTGAGACTAACTCCATCAATAAACTACAATGTGTCTTTATAACTTCAATTTCAGCTCCATATCGCCCAGTTCTATTCCAATCAGTGCTGTAACACTCAATCCTAAATTTAGCCATAAGCCAATTTACCCTTGGGGTACTACATCAGTACTTATCTGATTTATACCCTGCACACCCCTTCCATCCTTATTTAAAAAGGAGGAATCCTGGAGGCTCACCCAGCTCTCCTTTCTTTCTCATTTCTGTTAAGTCAACCACCCTTTCCCCTGACCTTAACTTATTCTTCAAATAGGTTCCAATTGGACTGGGAAGGGCTAGAAAGAGATAAGCCAGGACTTCTGCAGTCTCGGGCTTGATTACCCTGACATTTCAGCTTGTCACTCTGAGAGGGCGTGGCTCTTCTCAGGGAGGCATCCACAGCTCCCAGACTGCATAGCCCAACCTTAGTGTAGCCAGAGAGCCTGACTGGGTAGCTTTAGCCAGTCCAACACAGATATTTCTTGAGCAAGAGCATCTTGATCCATTTGCATCTTAACTGACCACATTGTTTTAAATTCTAGAGTGGATCATGACCCATGAAGAGCCCCATGCAGCCAGAACTCTGGGGATTGGCAAAGCCATCGCCGTGTTAACTTCTGGTGGAGATGCCCAGGGTAAGTATGAGAGACAGAGACATGGCTGCTGTGATCCTGGAAAGTTTTTTTTTTTTTTAAATACTCTTGGCTTTAATACTCTTAGCATCAGTCTTCTCTAGGGTCACTCTGGAATCCTGGGTTTTCTCAAAATCTCTGTCATGTCTGAGCCCCCCCCCCCAATGGATTTGAAATCTGTGTGCTCTTCTGTTGTTTGCCCTAATCTTCATAGGATTTCTTTCCAAAGATCTCTGAAAGTTGGTGCCATTTGTTCCTGTAGTATTTTCTCTGAGTAGGATTAGAGAAATGCTGAGAAGGCAAGTTCATTTCAAGAGCTTGAGAAATCTTGGGACAGGGAAGAGATTTGGAATTTAGCAGGCCCAGCTAGATCCTCAGGTTTTAACCCCAGGGAGTTTCTGCACTGACCAACACCAGTCAGCTTGCTCTGTTTGCCATGGCTTTTCCTCTGTTTCCATTTCTTCAGCCCTTCAACAAGTAGGAACGGCACCAGTTAATCAGTACAGACCTACTAGAAGCTGGAGGTGCAGAAATCAGAGAAACTTTCTCTGGATAGAGTCCAAGAAACCTGAAAAAAACCTATGGGGGAAAAATAAAGTGAGAGAGAGATGGAATGTGAGATTTTAAACAAATAGATTTCTGCCTTTACTTATAAATGTATTTGTATATACAAGTTTATAATATGTTGAAGAGAAACAGAGTTTGAAAGGGTTAACAGGACATGCAGACAGTAATTTAAATGAGAGAGAGAGAGGAGAAGAGAGAGAGAGAAAGAGAAAGAGAGAGAGAGATTGAGATTTCCTGTGGTCTACTCTCTTTGGTACCTGTGACCCTTAGGCATACCTTGACTTTGCTCTAAGCCTTGTTGTGAAGAAATTGATTTCCTTTGAGAAGTTACAGTTTCATGAAGAAAGATACTGTCTATCCTTGAGATTCTTAGATAGTGCATAAATAAAAATAAGTGCTGTGTATTAGTCAAATAGTATCTATTGATATAACAAAACAGTAAGCTCTGGCTGGACTACGTGGGGAATATGTTAGTGAAAAGACAGTTCAAGAAATTCCCTTGTTCAAGTATAGTGCTACAAAAAGTGACTGGCGCATAGGCAATACTCAGTAAATGGGTTGCTGACAAATAGAAATAAAGTATAGAGCACTGATTGAAAAAATGATCAAGCAGGATGACAAGTGCTGGGATGAATCAATGGAAAAGATAATGTTTGAATCTTTGGTCTAACAGTACTATGAGCTTGTGCGTGTGTGTGCGTGCGTGTGTATGTGTGTGTGTGTGTGTGATGTGTGCATGAACATGCGTACAGGTCCATGTGGAGTCCAGAGGTTGACATTTGGTGTCTTTTCTTAGCTGCTCTCCATCTTTCTGGTTTTGAAACAGGGTCTTTAACTGAACCTGGAGCTCACCAATTCAGCTAGAGCAGCTAGCCAGTGAGTTTCATGAACTGCGTATCTCTGTACTCCCTCCATTGGTGTTGCAAGGTGTTTTGCTGCACCTAGCTTTTCTCTGGGTGCTAGCGATCTGAATTTGTGTCCTTACTCTTGCATGATAAGCTCTTTATCAACTGACCCTTCTCCCCATCCCTGCTCCTGTGTTATTTTCTATTGGCATACTAACAAGCTAGAATTTGCTTCATGGGCATATTCCTACTTTAAGAGATTAGCTGTGGTGAGCTCAGGGAATAACAGAAGAAACTGAAGTAGGAGGAAAGAAAGACCTGAGTTTTGGACCAGGTTGAAAATGCAGAGCCCTGGTATAGACTGGAAATCCTGCTGGCCTGGTTTTGGTTGCTTCCATCTTATCTACTGGTAGAATTCCATGCCAGTTATAAACTCTGAGTGCTGGTCCTGGATCATTGAGCCTATTAACTTAGATAGTCAGGTTAGGGGAAGAGGGAGTCTGAAAAAAAAATTACACGAGTTACATGTTGAGAAAATGTTGAAAAACAGATCTCTTTGAAGACAGGAGGGGAAAGAAAGGGGACAGGAGGAAAAGAGAGAGAGGAGAAAGGGAAAAAGGAGAGGAAGAAGAAAGGGGGAGGAAGGAGAAGGATGGGAAAGGAAAAGAAGGGAGGAGGGGGAAAGAAGGAATGGACCAAGAAGAGGGAGGACAGATGGAGAGGAGAGGAAAGGAGAGGGAATAGGAAGGGAGAGGAGAAGGAGTATTAAATTTGGGCCTAAGAATAGAGGGCCCTTGCAGTTTTTGATCTCAAGCAGTAAGATCTTCTTACTGTTGGAGGAGCTTCCTGAGTAAGGGAAGGCTATCTTTCCTGGAAGCAGAGGTTCTGGATAAACAAATTTCCTGAGAATCTGACTGATCCAAGGTCTATGAGACCCTTGGATAGTTAAAATATATTGGAGAAATATGACATTTCAAGCATATGTCAATGGGACCAAGAGAGGTAGGGGGACAAAGAGACAAATTAGAATAAAATACAGCCAAGAGAATTCCAGCTGAAGGAGTCACACACTAATATAAAAGTGGCCTGCCATGAGAGAAGTTTGTTGAGTTCCAGTTCTCTCAGAAGGAAAGCACAGGGATGCATTTTCCCTAGAGCCCACAAGACACATAAAAAAGTAAAATTGAACTCAATTAAATCTATAGGGTTATAGTTCTGTTATTCCCTGAGCTCACCACAGCTAATCTCTTAAAGTAGGAATATGGCCATGAATTAGGTGTCTTGAGCTCAAAAATCAAGAATTCTGGGATTTAATATTCTCATTGAATATTAAATCTATTCCCTTTCTCACTCAGCCTCCCTAATCTATACTACATTTGGCCTTCCGACATTGGCATATCCTGTCATGGAAAAGATCTCCGTCATTCGCTTTAGCCCTCTCCAGGCAGGGAGTTGTTCCAAATGCTTGTCCTATTTTTAAAGGCACCACAGGAACAAGATGCTGTTACCTCTGTGGTTTGAAATTTTTGGTTATATATCCATTAGAAAGAAATCTACATCTAACCAACGTTTCTTACAATTTTTAAAGTTGAAACTTTTTAGTATTAGCTTGCAAGAAATTTATGACTGGGCTGGGGATATAGCTCAGTTGGTAGAGTGCTTGTCTAGAGTACATGAATGCCTGGCACCACATAAACTGGATTTTGTGGTCTACATTCATAATCCCTGCACTTGGGAGGCAGAGGCGGAGGATCAGAAATGCAAGGTCATCCTTGCTAGCAAGTTCAAGACCAGCCTTTTTTAAAAAAAAAAAAACAGGGAAGAAAATAGAAATGGTGATCAAGTCATATATTGTTTTTATTCTTTTTTTTCTGTCAGGTCTCTAGACCCATTACTTATAGTTCTCTCCAAACCTTTTCCCCAAAGATTGTTTATCATTGTCATTGGAGATGGCAGATTATGTGTGCATAGTGTTCTTTAGAGCCCCTCTTGGTTGTTCCCAGAATATTTCTTGCACGCTGCCTGTAATCTTATCTCTCGTCTTGCTTCTAATAAGTCAAGCAGCTGCTCATAGAGAGTTATTTAGGGACTCATAGAACAGCCAAGAGAAGGCTAGCCAGCAATTGCTTAGGGCCAGTCTAGGCCACGCACTGAGCGTGGTAAGGGATTCCTGTCTGTACATACCTGTCTGTGGAATTTAGGGTTTTAAGGATAAAAAAGCAAGTACAGGAGTACAAAGAGAATTTTAAAACTATTTCTGAGAAATATTCAACTTTAAAGGCAGGAAGGATGGCATCTGGAGATGGGCGGGGCTGAGTTCAGAGAAGGTAGAAGAGAGAAGAAAATCTTCCTTACTGTAGGATTTTCCTTTTTCCCAACAGATTTGAACATTCTCTGCCTGCCATCTATTGTTCGCTTTACACTGAAAACCACTTAAGTGGTTTGTTTCTCTATAGCTGTGCCCCTTACACCCTCTGGGCTGGCTACCCTGAGCTCCAAGGCAGCTGCCTGTAGCCTTCGTGTTAAAGTCAGAGCCTCCACAGCTGGCTGAGGGTTCTTGTCCCAAGCCTCACCCCCAGTGGCCAGGCAGATCAGTATCCCTACCCACCCTCTATTTGCTGGGCTTGGGCTCAGGAAGTAGACTACTATTCTGTATTTTTCAGAACAGTAGTTTTTCTGAATAATGTGTATTCTAGACCTCCAGATTCAGCAGAGAATCTCTTGGGCAGTAGAGTTTCACATCTGTGATAATCATTTAACAGACTTCGTTTATCTCTCCTCGAGCCTTGGGCTGGTTGAGATTTTCATATACAGTAGCTTTTCCTTGGGTGTCTAAGAAGCCCCTTGTTCTGCACAGAATTCTCTCTGCTGTTGTTCTGATTCATTCTAGACTTTGTGGGACTTTGTCTTAGTTATATCATTATTTGGCTGTGATATCAGTGCCTATAATTGCTTCTTGGTGACAGAGCCATCCTTCCAGTCCTTATCTGAGGCACGAAATGTCTTGTTTCCTCCCAAACACCCTCCTAAAACTGAATGTGTAGATTCAGTGTAAAAAGCAAGGGAAAACCTAGTGTAACCACTGAGGTTATTATGTATGGAACAGCGGTCTAAAGCTTAATGTGGATATTTTAGGACTTGGGTTCAATTCTGAGCTTTCTAATCTTAGATGAGTTATCAGAACCTTTGGTGCCGGTCCTGCTGCTTGATGGTCCTCCTTTGGCTTTTGGGATACTTCTCACCCAGCCCCTGTTTTCTTTCTTGTTGCTGTTTATTGCTGGCAGCCATGATTGATTCTTTTCAGAGTTGAGTTTCTTTCCTTTTTCATTCTCTTCCATTGGTATGGATGTCCCACAAGTACCTTAAACTGAACATATCCCAATGTGAACCTCTCCCTCATACTCCAGCCTTCCTAAACCAGAACATGCCTCAGCTCAGCTTCTGACACCATGGTTTACCCAATTGTCTAAGCCTACATGGGACATCTCTTTGCCCAGGACCGTGGAATCTAGTCACCTTGCCATTTGTATCCAAGTCCCTTTCTTTGTTCCCTAAAGGTCTTCTGTCTAGTATTTCTTTTGTCCCACATGCCCTTCTTTGAGTGTAGGTCTTCCTCATGTCTTATCTAGGATGCTGAAGAGCTTCCTCATTCCTGTGACCCTTCTCCAGCTGCCAGAATTCTCTTTCTGATATGCAGATCTCATCTTCTACTTTCAAAATTCTTACAGATTCTTGATTATCTGTAGCTTTGTGTAGGGGGGAAGTGGAGGGGAGAATCAGGTGAAAACCATGGACTTTCTTCCAAAAGAAATGTTGCTGTCCACAAAATTCCTTATGCAGCTTTGTTAGGTTTATGGAATCCCTAAAAACCACTAACCACAGATCCCCAGTTAAACCCAGACCTATAGAATAGAAAAATCAGGATAGGTGTCTGCTCACCTGTGTAGCTTCCCCTCTCGCCTCTTCCTGTTATACTTTTTACTCTTTATGGTAGTGAATATCCTAAGGTTATTTCCTTGACCCTCACCTTTATTTGTTCTGCTCCTCCTGCCTAGACCACTATTCCCAATTGTCTACCTGATAAAAAGAATTAAAGGGAAATTGTCTTTCAGCTCTCGGGACAACACTGTTTTCTCACTTCCTCCAGGCAGGTTTGCCTGTCTTCGATTCTACCATTCCTTTTGTACTTTATGTGTAGCTCTTCTTTAGGAATCTCTTTACCATACTGTAACTTCTTTTTTTTTTGGCATGTCTTGAGACAGTCATCAATCAAGTCTTTATTTTTGTGTTCCTCCACTCTATGTTGTTCACTGTCACCTCCTAAACAAAATACTTTCTAAAAGTATTACCCTGTGACCATGACCCTTTTGAGTTTCTGTCTCAAAATCTGTGAAATATAGGAAACACCAGGTTGTGGAGTGGATTAAATGAGGTAATATTTTACAGATTCTTAGTTTAGTGTCTCAACTTAAATACATACTCAAGAAGATACTTGCTTTATTGCTTGTGGTGTCCTGGCAAGGAAAGGTCTTGGGAGAGGCAGATGGTTGTTTTGAGTGTGTGGTGGGGTGGATGGGGTAGCTGCAGCACCATTAACATTGAACAGAGTCATTGCAATTGGGAAGCTCAGAAGATTCAAAGCATTTCACACCCAAAAGACCAACTCTGGTCCTCTGTAGCCTCTGTGGATTCCAGGGCTGCTCCTAGGAGTAACATGTTCCTGACTTTCTTCTCCCCCCTTATAGGTATGAATGCTGCCGTCAGGGCTGTGGTTCGAGTTGGTATCTTCACAGGTGCCCGGGTCTTCTTTGTCCATGAGGTTGGTTCTCTACTTTGTTTTCTGCCTCCTTCCCTGTCCTCTGTTTAATGTGCCTCCCACCTCCTTCCCACTTTCTATCCCTTACTCCTAGTTGCATTGCTATGTTTGCTTTTCCTTGGCTCTCTGTCTCCGTGAGTCACTGCTTCCCACTCTTGACTCTGGCAAGATTTCTGAAAAACTAGGTCCTCATGTTGCCTGTTGAGTTTAAAGGAAGAAGTAACTCTCCATCTTCCTTCTACTTCCTCCCAAACAGAAAGAAACCAAAATGGGTGGTCTTTACAGCAAATTTAGTGTTCCTTGGGGTAAAGTGTTTCTGAATTTGCCTGACTTCAGAGGTTCTAGCTCTCCCTTAACTCTCTCCTCTCATCCTTCGCCCACTCTTCTTTCTGTAAAATCTCTCTGCTCTTCTGTCAAGTTGCACAGTCTCATAATAAGTCCCACTTCTTTTCTCCCTCCCACCAATATCCCCACTCTCTTTTTCCCTTATTATTATCAAAGCCATCTGTTTTTCTAGGCCTCCTGGGAAACAGATTATAGGAAGTAGGACAAGCCAAAAACAAGAGAAATTAGGATAGTAGGAAGGATATTCTGATGTTTCAAGAATGGGAGAAACTGGAAGAGAATACTGTAAAAGTTGACATGCCCTTCCTTGGGCTATGTCAGCCTGATTTACTAAAATATAACATTTTCACAAACATCTAAGGATCACCAATGGAAGGGTATGCTGCACCTCCTTCTAGAGATCCTGTTTTAGTCTAGGCATTTAGTGTGAATCTAATGACTATTCCCTGCAGGGTTACCAAGGCCTGGTGGATGGTGGAGAGCACATCAGGGAGGCCACCTGGGAGAGTGTTTCCATGATGCTGCAGCTGGTATGTTCTAGGGAATGCCTGTGTCTGTCCTGTCCTTGTCTCATCCCACTCTGGCATTTCAAATCCCCTGCCATGTGGTTTAATGTGAAGGGTTTCAGTGACAAGTGAAGGGCTTATATTTGCCCTTTCGTCTTCGCGTTTGAAAACATCACTCTGTTTTCCTGGGGTGGTGAAGGGGGTGGGATGATGTTCCAAAATGGTTTGCCCTTTAGGGAAAGATCATAGGCAAGACTTTTGGAACTGGAACGCAAGTCCTACCCCGGGGTCACGGGGAAGTCTGCTCCTGAAAATAACCTTACTAGAGGACTGAAGCCAGAAACAGATGTTAACATTAGCCAATCCTCATGTGATAGAGATGAGATGAGATGACTTGAAACCAGAGCATTTAAGGGAGAAAGGAACTGAGACAGCCTTGTGGAATCTCAGAGAGTCCTAGGAAAACACCTTTTTTTCCCCCTTCTATTTGTAGGCCATTTGTGTCTCTTAGTTCATGTCATTCAAATGTCCTTTCAGTATCCACTGTGAGTACCTTAGTGTCTGGGAAATCTTAGCTAGAAACCTCAGACTGTTAGAAAGGAAAAGACATTGCCAAGTACACTGGCATGAGTTCTTGACAGTAGTCTGGATATAATCCAGTAATGTCAGGATACTAAGGAAAAACTCCAGAAGCTGAAGTAAGGCAACTTCTTACATATCAAAGATGATGTGAAAAGTGGATATAATTCTAGAAACTAACACACATGTGTATTTCCCTATTTTCCTTGGAAATGATTACTTAGGTGATAAAATAGTTGATCTGAGTGGTGTGTGACAGTATGATGTTTTAGCTGGCAACACATTCCTTTCCTTTGCAAGTGACACATGACCTAGGGATTCCAGGGAACTTCTAGGGAGTAACATGGTTATGTCAGTTCATTACCGTGTTGGAACAGGGAAATCAGTGTGTTGAGATGAAATTTAACTGTGTGTCGTCATCTGGGATACTGACTTCTACTCTCCCCCACAGGGAGGCACTGTGATAGGAAGCGCACGATGCAAGGACTTTCGGGAGCGAGAAGGACGACTGCGAGCTGCTCACAACCTGGTGAAGCTTGGGATCACCAATCTGTGTGTCATTGGGGGTGACGGCAGCCTCACTGGGGCTGATACTTTCCGATCTGAGTGGAGCGACTTGTTGAATGACCTCAAGAAAGATGGTGAGACATTATTTGTATGTGTGTGTCTGTGTGTATCAGAGGGTACTGCATGTGCCTGTGGAGGCCCGAGAGTGACTCAGGGATCACCCTGGATTGCTTCTACCTCTTATTTGCTTTGCTTTGGAGTTTCCTAGGCTCTGCCTTTCAGGACTGGAAGTGTAGGCTGCTGTCATTTCCACTTGGCGTTTTTACGTGGGATCTGGGATCTGAACTCAGAACCTTCTGCTTGCAAGGCAGAGGCTTAACCCCTGAACCATTTCTCTGCCCTGCGAGACATTATTTATGTCGGGATTGCCATGTGTGTGTGTGTGTGCGTGTGTGTGTGTGCGTGTGCGTGTGTGTGTGTGTTTATGTGTTTTTTATTTGCATGTATGTTGTACATGTACTCTTTACCTCCCCTTGGCAAAAATGGTAACTAGACACAAGTGAAAATGGTCTTTGTCCTTCTTTTTCTGTCATTGCTTGCAATGGAAGTGGTCTTTCTAGTAACTGGCTCTATAGCCATACCAGACGCCGCACCTCATGGCCCTCGTTTTGCTTTCCATTATAGGTAAGATCACAGCTGAGGAGGCTACAAAATCTAGTTACCTGAATATTGTGGGTCTGGTTGGCTCAATTGACAATGACTTCTGTGGTACCGATATGACCATTGGCACCGACTCTGCCCTGCACCGGATCGTGGAGATTGTAGATGCCATCACCACCACCGCTCAGAGGTAAGATCAAGTAGGAGGTAGGCACTGGAGGTTGGTGGTCAGTATCCTGGAACAAGCGCTGGGAGAACTTAAACATCTGGACTTTCCTGGAGCTAGAACACTTATTTCTGACTAAGAATTACCCTGGGGTCCTGACGTTGTCCTCGCCCCTAAATGCTATGGGTCACCTTTTGCCACTGCCCAGCCTACTTTCTGGCATGTCATTCAGGGACCTTGAGCACCTGTGGGTCACATGACTAGGGTTCAGACCGGGGAAGCCCACAGTCTAAGCTGCCTTCTGTGAGCTGTGTCATAGAGATTGTGGGTGCCACAAGCACTGTTGCTCAGAGGTAAGCAGGCAGGGGTGCAGGGATAATGTAGGAAACGGAGGGTAGAAGGCTACCATTTTATCCCAGCAGAATCCTGCAGAATCCCAATTTAGTCTAGTCCTCTTTTCATTTATTTTTTCTCTTTCTCCCCTTCCTTTTTGCAACCCATCCTCTTCTGCAGTTCAGCCTCCATACTGACTTAGGAAGGGTACCTTGTGGCTAAGGTGTTCTCCCTGGTTTTTCCAGGAAACCTCCTGGAAGGCTAACAGCATCTCCCAAAGCTATACTAGCCTAAGTGTGGATGGTAGCGTGATCTTGGCCATGGGTACCTATAGACTGTGTAAATCCTGTGTCTTTCTCTTGCAGCCATCAAAGGACATTTGTGTTAGAAGTGATGGGTCGCCATTGTGGGTAAGATCCCCACACTTACCCACTTACTCCATTGCCCTAGAAATGGCCTTTTTCTCTTCCCAGAGTCTAGTGGGGTCTTTCAGTAGTACAGATGTAGAGGTATACATGGTCCACAGGGTGTGCCCCCACTTCCCTGCTTGTGCTGCACCATCTCACTTGCCTGGATTTGCATGTGGGTGTAGCTTCAGGTGCAGGAGCAACATGAAAGGATGGACAGTCTCTGAGATGGGAAGTCACGGAGCAGTGTATATGAATAAAAGATGGTTTTTAGGGATAGCATCTCATTGACCAGCCGGGTGCTCATTTCCGAGAATGAAAATCAGGCTTCTCAGACCTTTCTCCAGCTCTGGGAACTAGGAAACCTTCTGAGGAGGTGAGGCTCTTTGTGGAATGTGGTTTCTAGTCCATGCTCTCACTCTCATCTCAGATACCTGGCCCTTGTCACCTCCCTCTCCTGTGGGGCTGACTGGGTTTTCATTCCTGAATGTCCACCAGATGATGATTGGGAGGAGCACCTTTGTCGGCGGCTCACTGAGGTACTGGCACTATACGTTGCCATTAGAAGCTTCCTGACCCAGTTTCATGGATGATCCATTTCCCGTCCATCAGTCTAATTCTACTAATTACTTTTCCTCTTGCTGTTGACCAGACAAGGACCCGTGGTTCTCGTCTTAACATCATCATTGTGGCCGAGGGTGCAATTGACAAGAATGGGGAGCCAATCACCTCAGAAGACATAAAGAATGTTAGTATGAGTGAACAGGGAGACTTCAGCACCACACAAGCCTGAGCCACTTCTGAGTCTCCTGAAATTACATCTCCCCTTGGTCCTTCCGTATAACTCTCTCTAGAACTCCTGTCTAGTTCCTCCCACTACTAGTCATTACAAGACAAAATACTGTCATATGTGGTTAACTTAACCCCTGCTTTATTTTCTCCTTATTTCTGTGTGTTCCTTTTTTGGTCCTTTCAGCTCGTGGTAAAGCGTCTGGGCTATGACACCCGGGTCACTGTTTTGGGACATGTACAACGGGGTGGGACACCATCGGCTTTTGACCGAATCCTGGTAAGTCATAGGACTGTGTGATCCTCACGCCTTAGAACTGCCAGCCTTGCTATCCTGACCCTGCAGGGCTTACACCATTAGTCATGTTTTCCTTCATCAGCCTCTAGACTATAGCGATCTTCACCCATTCCTATATACCTGAGAGTTCTGGATTAAAAGTGATGGCATATGATAGTCTCCATTATCATGAAGGCCAATATGTTGGAGCCTTAAGCATCAGTGAAGTTATTTGGATCTAACTAACCTTAGATACTCAATTTGATTCCTCTTATACCTCAGAAATCCTGTTGATCATTATAGTGGCCATGTTTCTCTGGAACCAAGTAAAATCCTTGAGTTCCCATGGCAAGTGTACAGAGAGTCTACAGGCTTTAGATGAAGCCAGGAGGTACTTGGGTGTAGTTGTTAAAGATGGAATTCAACCTGTGGTTTAGAGTGAACCTTATTTATCCCACCTCTTGGCTGAGTCAGATAGGAATTTCTGAGGCAGATTCTTTGCTCCCTGGGCTCTTGCAGGGCAGCAGGATGGGTGTGGAAGCTGTGATGGCACTTTTGGAGGGCACCCCAGACACCCCAGCCTGTGTGGTGAGCCTCTCTGGTAACCAGGCTGTGCGCCTGCCCCTTATGGAATGTGTCCAGGTGGTAAGTACTGATCCCATGATCCCATCCCCATTTCTTAGCCCATGCTCCTGCCTGGGAGCCCATGGGGCATGAGACCAACTTTTTTCTTCCTTTCCTTTCCTCCCTCCTTTCCTTCTTCCCTCTTTCACTCCTTCCCTCCCCCACTCTCTTTCTTTCTTTTGTGTATGTGTGTGTGATGTGTATGTGTCTCCATGTGTGGGTGTCTGTGGGTGTGGATTTATGCATATATATTGTGTGCCCATGCTTGTAGACAATCAAAGTTGGTGTTGTATGTCTTCCTCTTCACTTCATTTATTGCGATAGGGTCTTTGTTAGTTGAACTCAGAGATCTCTCCAGTTTTCACTTTTGCAAGATAAGTGTTTTATCTTCTGAGCCGGTGACTAACTCTATGGCCCTAGCACAGGAACAGATAGAATGCAAGAACAGTGTAGTAAGAGACACATAGGAAAAGGAAGAGTGGGCTATAACCTAAATGCAGGCATTGTAGCTTCACTAAAGAGTATCAGTTTCCTCATCTGTAAAATGCTCTTGAGGAAGAGGGAAGGTCTACATCCTCCCTAGTAATGAGACCCATTGTTTTATAATAGCTAACCCCAAACTTTTTTTAATGTCTTTATTGGAAGAGAAATGCAACGTTACCTCTAGTATCATTAAAACTTGGGGAATCTAATCATCAGGTTCTGACTGGGTATCTTTTGTCTCAGTATGACGTCTCCCCTGACCATGTTTCTCTAAATCAACATAGGATAACTGCTGCTTACCTGGAGGTGATAAGAATGGGAGGGAAGATGTAATAAATCTGATGCAACATCTGGAAAGTGTTGGGTTCTCGAGGTTCTCTAGTCAGGAGAGCCAGTCCTTTGATGACACAGTGTGAACACCATAACTAGGGCACTGGTTCTGATTGTTGGGGCTACTTGAATCCTCCCCATTTTGGAGTGTGCTTCTCTCTGAGACTTGGACCATCTATCTGACCTACTGAGCCATGCCAGAAACTGTATCTCCAAAAGCTTAGAAGCTGAAGCTGTAACAGAACAGAAGTCAGTGCTGACCAGATACGGCAGAGATTGCTTTCTTGCTTCTCGGTTGCCTGAATAATTTTCATCTGCTCAGTGGAGTAGATACTTGGGTGTATAGTGGAGAGAGATGCTTCTTGTCTGTGACTACTCTACTCTGCCCAGAATTCCAATAAGTAGAGCTGATTTAGTCTCTTTTTTTGCTGCTTATTATCCAGAAAAATTAAGAAGGAATAAAGATACTTTCGTTCTGTGAAAAATTTGGGAACATAGAAAAGGTAGGGGTATAAATGGGCAGAATCCTGTGGAAGGAAATCCAGCCATGCAGAGCCATGCCTTGGAGTTCTCATTGCTTCTGTGTTCCCCCTTCAGACCAAAGACGTGACCAAGGCCATGGATGAGAAGAGATTCGATGAAGCCATGAAACTGAGAGGGCGGTAAGATGACCGGAAGTTTGCTAGCTTCAGAAATCAGACACCGAATGAAGTGCATAAAAAAAATCTGTATAGCTGTAGATTTGAAATACAAACTGCCTTTTCTTATTATTGTCTCTGTAACCATTTCTTCTCAAAGACAGTTAGCTGTAAGGTTATTAGGTGACTCAGTTTACCAGCCTTATTTATTTATTCGTTTGTTTATTTATTCAATTGTGTGTGCACGCACGCGCGCGCGCGCGCGCGCGTGTGTGTGTGTGTGTGTGTGTGTGTGTGTGTGTGTGTGTGTATGTGTGTAGAACCACGGGCGAATTTGGGAACCACCATCCACCTCCTCCTTGTTTACTCTGCCCTGGGATTCACAGGCTCCACCCTACCAGGACCAGAAACGCAGGCCGCCCCCGCTTCCGCCCAGTGTCTATACGTGGGCTCTAGGATCTGAACTCAGGACCTTTTGCCTACAAGGCAGAGGCTTAACCCCCATCCCCCAGTTTACCAGCCTTTTGTCTGCCATTTTTACATGCAGACCCAGACAGGTCCTAGGTTTCGCTAGTCAAAGAACAGTTTCTTATCCTGAGCACAGGACAAGACTGCTCAGGGGGTGTTTGATGAATAGTGGCTTCTTGAAAGACCCTGCCAAGTCCTTGCTTTGTACCAGTCTTGGAGGTTTGCCCTGTGGAAATTTACTCTGAGATCCAAACTCCTAACTAGGATTCCCATGGCTGCTGGCCATAAGGAGGGGCTTACAGACACCCCTGTTCTCTTTGTACATTTTACAGGAGCTTCATGAACAACTGGGAAGTATACAAGCTTCTAGCTCATGTCAGACCTCCCGTCTCTAAGGTACTGGAAACTTGCCCTTTCCTCTTACTCTTTCTCTTCTGCAGTCTCTCTTTATGCAGTGCTACCCAGAGTTCACACAACCTTAGCTTTGCCATGTTATCTTCATACTAATCTTCAGTGTGAGAACCCTGACTCTATATGGTTTCTTTTAACTGCCCCAGATATTAGGCCTGTGTTCTTAGTATGTTCTGGATATTTCTAATCCAAGAATCATACCCAATTCAGGGTTGACAAGAGAGCCTGCAAAAAATATAAAAGAGGACTTTCCCCCATATGGGAATAATCACATCTAGAGCTATCTAGATGTTCCATTGAAAGAGTCATTCTCAACATTTACTATGTATTAGAATGATCTGGATTGCTTACTAAGTATGCAGATTCCTGGGCCCTTCCCTTAGCTGAGTGTCAGAGTTGGGATAGGAGGCAGGAATGTGTCCTTCAACAAGTTCCCCAGGTGGGTTGTGATGCAGGCAGCCCAAGGATCAGACCTTAGGAAACACTGCTGTGGAAGAACTTTTCTTTGTTGTTATGTAATGATGACACTTGGCTTTGTTGATTTTTGGTTAAAAAAATATAGAATGAAGTAGCAGTCTGTACTGGTATCCCCTGGGAGAATGACATGTATCATCGTAGGCAGATGTCCCTATCCTAACACAGGAAGGGCACAGAATTCCACTTCTCTTGGTGATTTCTTCCCCCCGTGGGGGTTTCTCTTTTCCTCTTCCCCCTGCTTCCTTCTGTGTAGGGCGGTTTACACACAGTGGCTGTGATGAATGTGGGGGCCCCAGCTGCAGGCATGAATGCTGCTGTTCGTTCTACTGTGAGGATTGCCCTTATCCAGGGCAACCGCGTGCTGGTCATACACGATGGCTTTGAGGGGCTGGCAAAGGGTCAGGTATGAGAACTTGAAGAGGGGCATATACATATTCTGGGGCACCCAAGGGGAAGTTCAGCATAGCAAGGATGTAGTAAGGATGTCTTCTTGGTCACACTACCTTCCCCTTCTCTCCAAGAACAATATTTAACTGTAGGACAATAGGACTAGGCTAGAGATAATGGAATGAACTTTGCCAAACATGGTATCTTGTTGCACTCTCTTCCCCAAAGCTCAAAGTGCCTGTCATAATAGGTGTTTAATATTTCCATGTAAGTTAGAAGGATGGAAGGAACTCAATGCAGGGGAAAGCCAATATCTGGCCATCTTCTGAGCAGTAGGTCAGAGTTCAAAGAGTGGCATCAGTCCCACTGGTACTGTGGCCACGTGCAGAACTGTGTGGCCTTTCATTGTAGATTGAAGAAGTTGGATGGAGCTATGTTGGGGGCTGGACTGGCCAAGGTGGTTCCAAACTTGGAACTAAAAGGTAAGTGGCATTGCAGAAGTACCTCCTCCTCCCAGTCATCCCTTCAAGATGTCCTTTGAATGTGGGCGTCAGTCCACCACGGTAGCACTTACTTGTACCGCTCTTTAGCTCATGGGATCTTCAGTGGGTACAGACCAGATGGTCCTACCTTCACATCATCAGTTAGACTCATGAGTTAGAGATCACTGCACGCTCTAGAGTGGCTCGAGAACATGAGAGAAGCGGGGAGCACATGTCAAGAAATTATAAACAAAGCGCTTTCTAACTCTTAATGTTTCTTTCCTTTGATCTTGCTGTCTCGTTTACTATTTCTCATCCTTGGTCCCTGCCATTGTTCAAACTAGGACTCTGCCCAAGAAGAACTTTGAGCAGATCAGTGCCAACATAACCAAGTTTAACATTCAGGGGCTTGTCATCATTGGGGGCTTTGAGGTGAGTGTCCCTACGGTTTCCTGCTCTCTCCCTCTCATCTTCCCCTCTCTTCCCAGGTCCGACCCTGCTTCTCTCTTTCTTTCAGGCTTACACAGGAGGCCTGGAGCTGATGGAGGGCCGCAAGCAGTTCGACGAACTCTGCATCCCATTCGTGGTCATTCCCGCCACTGTTTCCAACAATGTTCCTGGGTCAGATTTTAGCATCGGGGCCGACACAGCGCTCAACACGATCTGCACGGTGAGAGCCCATTACCACTTTCTGTCCTTTTTGGCCAGTGTTATTGTCCCCGACTGAGTGTGGTTCTGGAAAGAGAGCTTCTTTCTTTAGAACCAAATAAATGGCAGTATTTGAAAAGCATTTCTTCAAGCCCAGGCATCTAATATAGACCTTCCTGGCATTCTTCCTCCTCACTTAGAAATGCATCAGATGTTACCAAATGGTTTGCTTTGTTTTGTGTGTTGAGGTTATACAGTCTAATTTCTCTCCTTCAAGCAACATTAAAGATACGTATAGCTGCTTTTCTATGAGAATATGGTTGGAGAATGTGCCCTCCTGAATACAGGACCTTGATGAAGTCTGAGGGGCCTGCCTGCCTGCTGGGAAGAATATATTAATTAATAAATGAAAAGGAATTAATGAATTGAATCAATGAATTCATTGAAAAAAATTGAACTAATGAGAATGGCCAAAGAAGGGCAAGAATCAATCCTCTGACCCTGTCTTTATAACTATGACCCGTTGTCTTTACAGACATGTGACCGAATCAAGCAGTCAGCTGCGGGCACCAAACGTCGTGTATTTATCATCGAGACGATGGGTGGCTACTGTGGCTATCTTGCCACCATGGCAGGTTTGGCAGCTGGGGCTGATGCTGCCTACATTTTTGAGGAGCCCTTCACCATTCGAGACCTACAGGTAGATAGTCACCAGAGCCTGCTAGGTGACCCTCCCTGTTCCACTCCGTCTCCTGACCATCCCCACAGTGACCAGAACTACAAAGGCCCAGAGCTTCCTGCAGGTGTCTTCTAACACAGCCTCATACACATGCCCACAGCTGGCAACTTCCAGAGCAGACCTGTCCTGGCAGTAGGGTGGAGCTAATCCACCTCAAGGCCCATCGCCTGTGACTGCCTTCCTCCAGCAAGGCTCCATCACCTAAAGGTGCCATGACCTTCCAAACATATGAACCTGTGGGGGACACATTTCAAGCCGTGACAAAACCTATGTCTTACAGAAAAGGACCTGAGTTCAGATCCCTAGATCCCATGAAAAAATGCCAGGTGGATATTTGGCGTACCCTGTAATTCCAACCCTGAAGGTTGGGAAAAGATGTACAGTTTTCTTTTATCTTCACAATAGGCCTGCAAGGAACTTGGTCTGGAAAGATGACTCAGGGGTTAAGACGGGTACTGGTTACTCTTCTGTTGCTGTGAGAGAACACCCAAGGTTAAGCAGCCAGAGTAAAACAATAAGGAGGTAGGGCAATCCAGGACGATTCTCAATGGCAGATACATTCAAGTTCCCTCTTGTACACATGCACACGTGCACATACACACACACACACACACACACACACACACACACACACACACGCGCGCGCGCACGCACACGCGCGCACGCACGCACACGTACACACGCACGCACACACACACACACAGAGAAAGAAATAAAACTTTTCTAAACTCCTAAGAAAACAGAAGGCTTAACTGTTTGAAGATCAGTGATCTTTTTCCTTCATTTGCTGATTTTGTCGGCTGCCATTGCAGCTTTTGAGAGATGTTCCTTTTTGCCTCTGGGGCAGGGCTCACCCACATTTACAGAGGATTAAATGGTCCCTATTATCCTAGTTCATTGGAGGACAAGAAGCCACCAAGTAGAATAGCTTAGTAGCAGGCTGGGGGTGCTCCCCAGTTCAACATATGGGCCAACCTGGGGAAAAGTTTGCTGCTTTCATGCCCAACTCAAAAGCTCAAATGAAGAAATACATTCCCAACAGCTGAATAATTGCTTTACATACAAGCAACTCATGCCCAGACTGTAAAAATCCATGCTGTCAGCACTTTTTTTTTAAATAATTTTTTTTATTTATTATTTATTCAATTGTGCGTGTATGCATGTGTGCGCGCGTGTGTGTGTAGAACCACCATGGACGCCTCCACCTCCTCCTTGTTTACTCTGCCCCGGGATTCACAGGCTCCGCCCTACCAGGACCAGAAACGCAGGCCGCCCCCGCTTCTGCCCGGCGTCTATACGTGGGGTCTAGGATCCGAACTCAGGACCTTCTGCCTGCAAGGCAGAGGCTTAACCCCTGAGCCACCTCTCCAGCCCCATTGTCAGCACTTTTGAGGGGAACCAGAAACTCCTGAGGGAGATGGAGTCAGTGGGGCTGAAACCTGTAGTCCTTGAGGCTCCTGTAATGTTTCCTCCTTCAGCTCTGCCGGTCTCATTTCAGGTCTTCGTGTAAACTCCATCTGTGCTAAACTTCTAAAAGGACATAGGCACAGTTGTGAACTTTGTTCCATCCCTCTCCCTCCTTGGAAAGGCCTGGTGTAAGAGTCAAATGTACGTGTCTACTCTTGCTTACTTTCAGCTGAGCTGAGGACTTACTATTTCATTTTCAGGCGAATGTTGAACATCTGGTGCAAAAGATGAAAACGACAGTGAAAAGAGGCTTGGTGTTAAGGTACTTCATCGGCAGTCTTTTCCTAAGTGTTGAAAAAATTAGTTGGGCTTTGGTCCTAATCTACAGAATGGATCCCTGGTTGGGATACCTTGAGAATTCTGTCCATAGGAGGTGATGGAGGGTGTGGAAGAGCCTATCCCCAGGCCCTCGGCAGGAAGTAGGAAATGGAAGAACAGCCTGCAGAGGCAGAGCAGGATGAGGTAACTGGAGACACAGACTTTCTGTCTCCCTGGCAGGAATGAGAAGTGCAACGAGAATTATACCACTGACTTCATTTTTAACCTGTACTCTGAGGAGGGGAAGGGCATCTTCGACAGCAGGAAGAATGTGCTTGGCCACATGCAACAGGTAGGAAGAGTCCCAGGCATGTCCTTTACCAGATAACCATAGCCCATAGCAGCCACAGGGGCCCCTGTTGGCCGTCTCCCATCTATCGGAGGTTGGCCATGGAGCAAGCCTGGATCCTAGTGTCAAGAACTTTATTCTGGAAATGACCTTGGAAATGATATCATCCATTCTCTTCATTTAGGTTCCTCAACCTCATTGCTATTTGGGGGTTGGATAATTCTTTGCTGTGAGTGACTGGTCCATATATAGAGGGTTTAGAAGATGGTAGTACCTATCCATCATCCTCAGTTTAAAAAGAGATGTCTCCAAACATTTGCAAATGTCCCCCGAGGGACAAAGTCATCTCCAATTGAAAACCATTGATTCTGATAAGCTAAAAGAGACAGTTGTGAGGTTATCATCTCCTCTGACTAATTATTCTTGTGCTTGATAAAGGACCAGGTTACTCTGACTCCCCTCACCGAGTGTCCTTAGATCTTAAATACAGGACATGTTCTTTTCGTTTTTGTGTATTTAGATATCTCTCTTAATTTATTAAAGTTTTTTCTTTAATTTTTGTTTCCCCTCTACTCCAGGGTGGGAGTCCAACTCCCTTTGACAGGAATTTTGCCACTAAGATGGGTGCAAAAGCTATGAACTGGATGTCTGGGAAAATCAAAGAGAGTTACCGCAATGGTAGGTAGGGTGGGAAGGCGAGTCCCCTCTATAGCCTTCCCAGCTGAGGAGCTAATTGACTATCCTTTATTTTAGGGAGGATCTTTGCCAATACACCAGACTCAGGCTGTGTTCTGGGCATGCGTAAGAGAGCTCTGGTCTTTCAACCCGTGACTGAACTGAAGGACCAGACAGATTTTGAGTAAGTAATTACCTTCTAGAAAGGCCCTGTTATTATCAAGCCCTATTGTCTTTAACCTATTCACTGTCTTTAGTGCTTTCCTTTTAAAAATCCAATCCTGCCTCTTGCCAGGTGATTGTTATTGTAGCTTCCAGCTTTTATGGATTAAAGAGACTTGTTTGCTTTTCTGCCCCAGAAGCTTGCATACTTTCTGGTACTATGAACACATTCCAGCAAGAAGAATGTTTCAAAACCAGATATCTGTAGTCTGAACCACTTCAAAGTTGATACCCAGGCCCCAAATCTAGCCTCTTTGGGCCAGCTTCTACCGATGAGACTTTGGTAGAAGTTGACTGGGGAACAGTAAGATTACATCATCATCTCTTCCTCTGTAGACACCGAATCCCCAAGGAGCAGTGGTGGCTGAAGCTGAGACCCATCCTGAAGATCCTAGCCAAGTACGAGATTGACCTGGACACCTCAGACCACGCCCACCTGGAGCACATCTCTCGGAAGCGGTCTGGGGAAGCTGCTGTCTAGACCACTTTGGATTGAGGGGCAAAGATGATCTGATCATGGTCAGCTCACCCCACCTTATAGGTCTAGACCATGATTTGTCAGTGTTTTAGCCCCACCCTCACCCTGTTAGGCTTCCTTTTCCTCTTTACTTGCAACCATGACCAGCTCCAGCCAGGAGCTGGGCAGTGAGTAAGTCCTACTGGAGAGTTTATCATCACTTCTACCCCAGCTTCCTCTAGTGTACTGCTCGATTTCAGTTACTTCATTAGAATTTTCCTAAAAATAAGCTTTATTTATTTCTTTGTGATAACAAGGAGTCTTAGTTCCTGTACTTTTACTACAGTGACAATGATAACTACACCAATAAATGCCAACTGGTCACTGTGCTTTTGGTTCTTTTTCTCATCTTCACAAGAGGAGTGCAATACTTCAGCTCATGCACAGGCCTGCTTGGACAGAACCCCGGGAGAAGATAGCTCATTTGATTGTCATGTACACTTGTACTTGTTAGAGTGTTTTCTTAAAGCATCTCTTGGCTGTATATGCAGTATCTAGAATGCAGGACACTACCCTCAACTCCATCTCCCAGGAGTCCTCTGGCATTTCTGCAGCTTTTATCTTCTCTAGGCATGACGTTGTATTTTCACCTCATTATCCAGACTTGGTTTTTTCCTCTGCTTTTTTTTTTTTTTTTTAAAGATTCTGTATTTTAAAAAAAAAATTTTTTTTTATTCAATTGTGCACGTGTATGTGTGTGTGTGCGTGTATGTGTGTGTGTAGAACCACGGACAAATTCGGGAACCACCATGGACCACCTCTTCCTTGTTTACTCTGTCCCCGGATTCACAGACTCCGCCCTACCAGGGCCGGAAACGCAGGCCGCCCCTGCTTCCGCCCGGCGTCTATACGTGGGGTCTAGGATCCGAACTCAGGACTTTCCGCTTGCAAGGCAGAGGCTTAACCCCTGAGCCACCTCTCCAGCCCCTCCTCTGCTCTTTTAACTGCTTTCTTCCTTCCCAATTTTCCTCTGTACTCTTTCCTGGATGAAAGTCAGACTCCATCTTACAAAGTCAAACTTTATACATGCACATTTTGGAAGCGTAGACAATAGACATCCAGTTCAGGACCTGCATGGTGGGCTGGCTGGGATACACATGCTTTGGAAAGATGTCATATCTTGTTTAGCTATAGTTTGTCTTCTATTCACAACAGTTGTTGGTGGCTCCTTCTTATTATTCAAGTATCCATATAATGCAGGACTGGGACTAGAGACTGTACCTTAGGTTGAAAGGAGGGTGTCTTGTTTTTCCTAGCAAGTTAATATTAGCCTCTAGAAATCAGATTGTGGCTCTTGATACAGGTATGTCCATTCCTTACAATCCAGACAGTTTTCTCCTTTGCCTTATGTAACAGGAAAGATGTTCACAGTATTACAAGATGTTCACAGTACTACAGTATTTAGGCTGTCAGAAGTATCATTGTCATGTCCTTAAAGCAGTTCTAAGTAGTGACTAGAAAAGTTGTCAGAATCAGGAGTTAAAGCAGCTAAATGCTCTTGGAAGTTCTTTAAGGGCAAGAGAAATGAACAATAAACATCAAGTGCGATGCTAAGCATTTTACATATTATCACTAAATCCTAAAAATAGCTTTATGAGGGGGTGATGACAACCTGTTTCAGAACAGGACACTGGCTCAGGCTGATTAAGTAATGTCTCTTGGGTCTCAGGGTCTAGCAAAACTGGGAGTGGGAGTCAAATTTTGACTTTTCAAGCCTATTCCTATTCTCCATGCCCCTTTCTTACCATGCTACTGATTTGAGGAAACCATGTTGGCTATGAAAATGAAGTGAAAAGCTCCAGCATTCATTTGGAACAGAAGTCACAATTGCCATTAATTCACAGACTTGTTTTTCTTTCTGTAATCCTATAACCATTTGAGAAAATGGAGAAGGAAAGGCAGGTAGAAAAGCAATCACAGAGAAAGTAGTGCCACTTTGTACAGAATAAAACCTTAGGATTGTAAAATGACCTAAAACATAGTAAAGACCACTTGGAAAAGAAAGCCACCTATTAAGTAAATGACATCTCCCCAAAACAAAAAAGGTAAGCAAACCTGTGTTAAAACTAATGGAATGGAAATATATATAACTTATTAGTCAGCAATGGTGGTTATGAAGGAAGACCAGTGGTATCTGTTCCCACAGACAAAATGCTTCCCCTTTCCAGAAAAATCACCAATGTCTGTAATGAGAAATGATGTGTAAGCAGTGCTTAACCCTGGCCTGAGTACAGTGATTGGCTTGGGCTGCCTAGTCCCATTTCCAACGAATTCAGTCTGTCTCTGGGGAGTGTGGGGAGGAAGAAATCTGGCTTTAGTATTTAAAATGTTTCCCTATGTGTAGATATCCTCACTTAGTAATTATTATGTTTGAGAACCATTGCTCAATGTAATGGGTTTTCTTCCTAGCTATACCTTAGAAACATCTGAAGAAATTTAATAACCTAGCTCTAACCAATGAATCTGAATAATTGATACGGGGTGAAATCTTGGTATCAGTGTTTTTTTGAAAGCTTTCTTGGTGATTTAATGTGTAGACTCCCCTCACCCATCCTCGACTTTAGCCAGTGGTGCTGGCTAAATTGAACTCATAGTCTTATGTATGCCAGCCAGGTGCTGTACCACTTAAGTTGAAAAAAAAAGTGGAAATTCCAAATCTGGGGTAAGGGATGAAAGAAGGAAAGGGAAGGTTTTCAAACCCTCTGTCCATGCTCTGCCATGCTTACCCATGCCCAGAATCACTTGCTGAATGATGAGGTTGGGAGCCAAGCAGTGGACAGATTGTTATATATGGGCAGAGAAGGGAATAGAGAAAGTAGAAAAAGTAGACATTGCCAAACTTGCTTTAGAACTATTTATTCTTTAAATGGGCAGAAGGACAAAAGCAGACAGACTTCCAACTTCGCTGTATCAGCAGATCCTATTCATTTTTATGTGTAGTTTCCAGCTAACTTTAAAAAAGTTCTTTTCAAACTTGCATATGGGTCATTTAAGTTGATTATCAACTTGATCTAGTTTATAAACTGAAAATGAAGAATATTGTTCACTGAAACAGGCTTTCTTGGAGTAGGTGGGTCATGTCAAAAGCAGCTCTTTTATAATCTTTCCCCATTCCCTTCTCAGCTTCATCCCCACCCCCCAACAGAAAGAAAACTATTTCTAACCCCCCCTTCCCCAACAGAAAGAAAACCATCTCCAAACTCTCGGAGCAGGCTTTCCACAGGAAATAAAAGTCACACGGCAGCCTAGGCCATTCCCCATTAGAACAAACAGCTTCTTCTAAGGTAGAGAAAATGTAAACTAAGTCCACAAGTGCAAACTGACTTTAGAAAGAGAGTCACTAGAAGAATGGCTCAAGAATCTTAGTTCTTAGGACTGTTTAGAACCTATACTTCTGTGTGGGGAAATAACATTCTTTGTGAAGTAATATTGACTGTAAACCTTAGGTACACTTGTGAAAAGAGAAGGCTGTTATTTCTTTCAGTGAAGAAAAAAGGATCCAGTGCCTTCTGAATGCCCAAATCAGAGTCTACAAACCATATGATATAATTATTTTCATCCTTGGGACCTAATTCTTAACAGGAATTAGGATTTTTCTTAAACTTCTTCACAAATTAACGTCCCCAAATTTCTAGTTCTGCAATGCTAAATCATGTCCCAAAAGAATACCCCATACATAATCTAAATGTTGATTCTTCCTAAAGAGGAGCACAGGGGAGACCTCTTTCTTTTTAGGATGCAATACAAAAAGCCAAATAAGCAATAAAACCGGAAAAAAGGGTTGAGAGACCTTTTTTGGATTGGTTGCTGGGTGTGGGGGAGGTGGCCTGATGTGACATGTCTCAAAAATCTATAAATCACACGATAGGAACAAGTTCTTTTCTGTGTTCCAGGACAAAGAGACAGGACCGCAGGGCAAAACCTCATTCAGAGGTGCCTGCGTGACGGTGCAGACGGCTCCTGCAGGCTATTCCACAAGTAGCAAGTACTCCTTCAGAGAAGCTGGCAGTGGAAGACCCTTCACTGCATCTGGCAGATACTGAAGGCCCAGGCTGCGGCGCACAGCGTAGCGGGAGAGTGTTTTCAGAGTTCCTGGGGCTGAGCACAACACAGTCAGTTTTTCACACAGCTGCTGGTCTTTGGCCACTTCTCGTGGCATGGTGCCATTCTTCCTTAATTCAAAGTGTCCAACAGCTCTGTGCAGGAGCTCAAAGCAGGAGTCTTCTTTCTCTGTTCCAAGTCCTCTGACTAGAAGAGCCACCAGGCGGGAGATAGGTGTCTGGCCTTTTAAATTGATGACTCTGACCTCGGCGCCATAATCAAGAAGGATGCTCACGCTCTCAAGATTTCCCTTCATGGCAGCCCAGCTGAGTGGTGTATCATTGTTGTAATCCAGGGCATTGACAGAGGCCCCACTCTCTAGGAGAGCCCTCACGCACTCAGCATTGTTCTTAAAGGCTGCCCAGTGAAGTGGGGTATCTCTGTTGCCATCCAGGGCATTGGGGTTTGCGCCATACTCTAACAGGACCTCCACACAAGCCTCATCTTTCTCTGCTGCATAGTGGAGGGCTGTTCGATTGTAACCATCCAGGGCATTCACCTGTGGAAAAGGAGGAACTATATCAAAGCAGGCAGATCACTGGAGATGTACAGCAAAGAATCCTGCAAATATTTACTCACTTCCTTTGATGCACAGTGCTCTGCGCAATACCACAACGAGCAATTCCCAGGAAATCCTGGCCATTAAGATGAGATGACAGGAGCTTAGAAGCAAGTAGGAAAGGAACTATTCAAAGATGGTCAACTATTATTAGGCTGGCTGGCACTGATTAGGATTTTGCTAGAGTTCACCTCTCTCTTCTTTTTGTGTATGTGCATGTGTGTGTGAATACAGGTATGTCCTATTCTATTACCCTTCCTTAAGACAGGGTCTTTCAATGAACCTGGAGCTAGGTCAACAGCTAGTCAACCCAGCAATCCTGTCTCTGCAAACCCACAGCAATGGGGTAACAGGCATATCTGGTTCTGGGAATTTGAACTTGGGTTCTCATGCTTGTGCCCTTATGGTTAGGCCATCTCCCCACCCATATTCACTTCTTTACTCATCGGAATTGCCACAGGCAAGAAGTAAAACAGCAAAAAGATGAAGCCCATGTCCTTAATGCTGTTCTGAAAGACACTGAATTTATTTTATTTATCTTGACTGTGTCTTGTGATGAATGGAAACCAGAATGAAAAATAATGATGTGTCACAACTGTCTTTATAGCTTTATGATGTTCTTAAACCATAAAGAGATGCTAAAATATGAAATCAGCCCTCTGCAAAATTATGGTTTTCAAGAGAACTCAGAAGAAAGCATGTGGAAAGAAGCACACATATCTTCCAATGCTGAAAAAGTTGCCTTGAGGAAAGTATCATCTAATAACTTTTTACTTCAAATCCCCAAATTTCTAAATGGTAGATTATTTTCCCACATAAAATACAACAAGGCAAGACTGAACCATTTACTTGAGCTAAACTTTTTCTTTTGCTAAACCTCATGGTATTAATCACTTCAGTATGTACATGGCTTTCATTTCAGGGTCACTCACATACTAGTTTAATCACAACAGAATAGTTAGGTCAAGTAGAAGGCAGCATGGCTACATAGATGACAGTGTGATCTGTTGCTCAGGCTTATGGTCAATTGTGTTTTTGGATTGAACCCTGGCATGTTGGCTTGTTGACAGTCAAACCAACACTTCAACATAAACATTTGCAAGACTGCTTACAAACAGTCAAAGATGCAAGTTAGCAATTGCCACAAAGTAGCAATCCAAACACTTAACAACCTTATGCAAAAGTAAGGTACCATCATATCCTTTTATAGCTGGGATTTAAGGTCACACAAGTGGAAGAAATTGAGCCACAATTAGAACCCATGAAATCTGGTTCTAGTGTCTTTCTTTGTTGGGAGAATGGTGAAGCTTGGTGAGGTTTGCGACAGGGTATGTCAGTCAGGCTGGCCACTAACTCACAGTCCTCCTGCCTCATTCTTCTTGGTTTTGGATTGTAGGCATGTACTACCATGCCTGGCTCAGAGTCTGTTCTCATCCCTTACATCATGTTGCCTTATGCCAAGCCAAGGGTCTAATCTTAAAAATTAATTTAGGGTTTTTAGCTCAAGATACATTAGAAAGAAGACAAAAACAAGTTACACTGAAAATAACTACTGGGTATCCTGAAGAAGAGACTGCCTTATAATCATCTCCCACAATTGCATAGGTCTAACAGTACATCTGAAGTGGTTTAGACCTAATCAGGTGAGAAGCCTCTACACTACAGAACCCTGGACAATCAACAGGAGGCGATTCAGTGGAAATATGAACACCTAGAAGGTAAGCTGAGGATGGGAAATAAAAGTGTTGGAGTTATGGCCAGCTTAAATGAAGGCGACAGAAAGGCAAAGGAATGAATTCTGAAAATCATTTTACAGATTTACTGTTACCCTTGCCTTAATATCAACTATGCCAAAGACATTATGAGTTACAGGATCACAATGAAGGTGAGAAGAGAAATTCTAAGAAATATGAAGCTTAAGTTTCAGTGACTCATTAATATGAAAATAGTGATGTTAGTTACCTCTGCTCCTTTTTCCAGGAGTAATTCCACACAGTCAGCATCTGACACCATACAGGCACAGTGCAGGGGCTTCAGTGTTCCGTGGGTGCAGTTCACATCTGCTCCCTGTGAGAACAAGGAATTCAGTCAGTGTGCTCAGCTCTGGCTTGCCTAACTACACCCGACATACAGTAACTCCTTATTATTTCCAGGAATTAATACCAATAGCCAAACCAGAGGAATACACTGATGAGGAAGGAAAGAATAGCCAGTTCCTTACATAAAAGTTACTTTTTTTACAGGTAGCCTGCCAAGAGAGCCACCTGGACATCTTTGGGGACATAATCTATAGGCAAAAAGCTATGATAACTTTATGATCAAGTAGTAAAGCTGGGCCTCTCTACCTCCTCTCTAACATCAGGAAAAGGAGTCTGCCAAATGGAGGCCAGACAGCTCTTATTGCTGTTCAACACAAATGACCCTCGCTAACAGTAAGGACATCTTAATGTTTGTTTACAAACAAACATCTTCAAGGTGGCTTCTTAGTCTCAGCATTGTCTGACCCTATTCTAAATTTGGTGCTTCTATTCCTAATTTATAAGGGAGATGAAGATGTCATTCACACCAAAGCCACCAAATGACTCAGCAGCAGAGCTAGAATTAGAATGTGACAAAGTTCTACTGTTCAGCCTTCTGATTCCTCTTTTCTCTATGCCATGTTTCTACAACTGTCACATAGCAAAAGTAGTTAGGGTCCTTGGTTAAAAGAGAGGAACCTAAAATTGTTTAAAAGGCTGTACAGAGTAACTATTTGGGTGCATTTTCTTTTTAAAAAAATGCTCTGTAATTTCTCTTCAAAAGGAGGAATATACAGAATAGGGTACCAGAAACCATCTAAGATATCGCCTGGGAATCACAATTACTGAACAGTGGTGGTTAGATATCAGAAAATTTTTAAAAAAATTTATTTTGTGTGTGTTTGTGTGTGTATCAGATGGCACTGTGTGTCCCTGTGGAAGGCTAAGGGTGACTTTGGATTGCTTCTATATCCTTTTTGCTTAGCTCTGGGATTTCCCAGGGCTGGAAGTGCAGGCCACTAGCATTTCCGTGTGGGACCTAGGATCCAAACCTAGGACTTCCTGCTTGCAAGACAGTCTTAACCCCTGAGCCATCTCTCTGGCCCAAAAGGGTTTTCTTAATCTGTACTTACACTTAAGTGCTTGCTATTTTCTACAATACTAGAATTGGTAGCTGCTGTTACTATATAAAGTGAAATCTCCTAATGTAATCATGTCCTAGATTTGAAGAAAACCTCTGACCTCTGCTTTGCTAGTCTGCTTTTACCCGCAGTAAAACATGTACAGAAGATGCTGAATTGAATAGCTTCCAACATGAGACTAAGTTATCTAGAGTATATCTTATGAAGAAAAATGTCAGATACACAAAGTGAAAGAGAGAAGACAAGTGAAGCAAACATAGGAAGAAATATACTTTAATGGTCAATATAATAAATTTAAGAACACTGTAAGAGCTTCTTGTGATCTTATGTTAAATTAGAGCCATGAATCCATTAGGATTTTGAAGGGATTTCCCTACTTCCCTTCCAAAGGATAGTTCCATCAATAGCTCACTCACCCCTCTGATGAGGTCCTCTACGTTGTCATGTGGGAAGGAACGGATGGCAGCGATTGTTCGAATTAAGCGCTCGGAGAGAGAGTACTTGCTCTGAATGCTCTGCATAATATACCACATACTGGAACTCATCAAGGCTCAGAGTGTGTTCACATGCTCCGCACTGCCTGCAACAAAGAAGTTTTAGGTACGTACACTATCACTGAATATACCTGCCCTTAAAATTAAGCATTCTTTGAGGGCTTTCCATATTAAAAGTAGATGTCAAGATTAGTGATTAATCAATACCATCTTTTGTCATAATAAAAAGCTAGATAGCTGGGATGCTAAGTAAACCTGGATACAAATACTCTGACTCACAGGATCTCAGTTCTCTCTGATCCAGATTGGTATAAGATTTTTATAAGAAGTACTAAGATATTCATGAAGCTCTGTGTAGTTCACAAGGCTAGTCAAGAAACAAAAGTTTTTTTTAGGGGCTGAAGATATGACAAAACACCATTTCTTTCCTCTGAAAACTTTTCCCCCATTTTTAAATATGTATGTGTGTGGGTGGGTATGGGTGTGTGCATGTAAGCCTTTTTGCACATGTGTGGGAGCATATGTGTGAGGCCCAATGTTGATGTTGGGAATCATCAGATTGCTTTTCCACCTTATAATTTTGAGACAGGGTCTCTAATCAAACCCAGAGCTCAGCAATAGGGCTTCTGGCTGACTAACTTTGGGGATTCCCACTCCACTGTCTGAAGTTAGTATTATAAGCAGGATGTCACACTCACTCTGCATTTTATATAGGATCTGTGGATCTGAAGTCTAATACTTTTGTTTGGCTGCAAGCACTGTAACCACTGAACCATCTCCTCAGTCCCTCTTTAGAATTTTTATTTATGATCATCATTCCTTTTACTTATACATTCATCTTCCCATATTGTTATTTATACATTGTTGTTCCTTTATTTGAATTGTGATCAACCAACATAAAAGATCATGTCTCCATTTCTGCACAGGCCGGCCACAAAATCTCATAAAATATAGACATTAAACTAATATTGGTTGGCTGACTGACTAAAAGAAGAGGAAGTGCTTACGACCTGTGAGCAGAGAGAGACTACAGAACAAAGACATCTATCTTGATAAGACATCTGTGAATATTCTTAAATGTCAGCAGAGGAAAAAAAGACAGGAAATATTTGAGATAGTATTCTAAAATAAGGAAGAATTATCAGACATCAAAGAAATATATTTGAGTTTATTGAGACCACAATATGACAAAGAATTCTAGGATAAGGGAACTCTATGTTCAGTTTTGAGCATCTGTGCTTGAGAACATTTAAAGTGACAGTCCAGAAGGTGATGACTTTTTATTTTTAAAAAGTCAACTACTACAACTGTAGAAAAGATGTAATAAGCAGTACCAACTCTTTAATGTTAGGAAATGCTTAGGAACCGTTGCTCTTATTAAAATATCAGATTCTGGGCTGGGGAATGGTTCAGTTCATAAAGGTGCTTGCTGTGCAAGCCTGATATCTGTTCCTTCCCTTCAACCTAAGTACATTTGGAAGGAGAGAATTGACTCTACAAAGTTGTCCTTTGGCTTCCACACTTGAATGTGGCACACACACTCTCCTCAAACGCAAGGAGCTGTATCTTATACTTCTTTGTAGCAAAGAAAAAAAGGGGTGTGGGGGGGAAGGCAGAGGTATATTTGAATCTCCAAGAATGAAGGCAAAAGAGGCTATCAGAGCAGAAGATTTGAACTGCCATGGTTAAGTTACTGGTGCATGATCATCTGATGAAATTAAACCCTTGCAACAATTTTCGGGGTGCGCTTGGATTTAGGACTAAGACTCCAAAGCAGGACATGGCTGATAAATTGTCAGGCTGGGTCAAGGAAAAATAAACCACCCTCTGTATGGTAGCACCCGGTGCACGGTTTGACCCCTGGTGAGTACTGTTGATTGTGCTGGGGCTGACCCACTCCTACACCCGGCTTTCTCTCTACTGAATCTACAGAAAACACTTAAAAAAAAAAAAAAAAGGCGGAAGGATCGACAGCCTCAACAACAGCTCTTGTACTGTTTGGGGGTTAGGGGTACGCTGCTCCCTCGGGACCCTCTGCCCAGCCACAGGTTCCCCGCCCCAATGCACCTGCTGCGGGAGGGCTCGCAGAAGCCCAGCCTCTCCGAGCCTGGGGGCCGAGGGCCAGAGGATGAAATGCAAAGACGAGACATGTGGTGTCACTTTCGGCAGGTCTCCCAAGGGACCGCAGCAATTCCCACAGAGTCCCCGGTTACCGGCGCTGCTGGGAGAGCGGCGCAATCTGCACCCCGAGAAGCGCCTGACGCCGACCAACCCCCGCCCCGGTCACCGGAAGGCCCGGACGACGTCTCCGTCGCTGGGTTCGCTCGGAAGCGCTACAGGCTGAGGTCCCAGGCTGGAGGACCCGGTTCGGGTCCATCGCGCACCCGGGACCGCACTCACCGAATCGCCGGCTAAGCTGGGCCCGGAGAGCCGCTGTCAAGGCGTGACCCGGAAGCAGAAGCGGTCCGCAGCGGGCCTGGGTTTTCAAGACCGGAAGTCCGGGGAGGCTGCCCCCCCCCCGCGCGCAAACCAATGCCAAAGAGCCGGCCGCGCCTGCGCAGATGCGCGAGGCAGCCTGATGCTAAGTAACCAGGCCAAGCTAGTTAGCTGTTACTTTACCCTTCTGCTGTCAAGGAACTAGGCTTTTAGATGCAATCTTGCGTTCCCTCCCCAGCCTCGGGTGTTGGTTCTGGGCCTGTGGTCCTAAGGAAATCTTGGCCTTATCTGCTTTTGTATGGCAGCGCCCGTGTGAGCCTGACCAGTGGGGGTTGATCCCACCGTCTTGCCTCTGCCTCCCTGTGTCTGCCTCTGACTACCGCCCTGGGCACCTTCCCAAGTTATTCTCCAGTTAGCTGAACCTAACACTGCTTTTGTGCACCAAGTCTGCACTATTTGAGTTCTTTAGGAGACCAAACTTTTAGTTAACAAGGAATACCTGACAAAGGAACTGGTAGCATCATCAACACGTTAGAAGAATCAACCTGCTCTTCACTTAAGCAGACAAGGCTGGCCTCTAACTGGCCTTCCGACCTCCGGAGTGCTGGGAAGACAGGCATGGATCACCACACTGAGTTCTCATCCTCTTTCAAGAAAAATGCAACCACCCTCAAAAGATCTAGAGTATCCCAAATGTTGAGGACTAAAAGAGACGTCAATGATGACCCTAACCATAACCAGGCAGAGACATACAGACACACTTGTGAGATGCTTGCCCTGCGAGGCACAAATATTTTGAGGTCAACAGTACTTAGCGGTGCGTGAAGAAAAAGCAAAGCAACCCACAGAGTTGGATTATTAAAAGTATTGTAATCTACCTATCAGCACATTTAACCAAGAGTGTCCAGTTCTTGTTTCCCAGTTTGTTCCCAGGAACAAAATCTAAGTAACAGAACTGAAAGGAGGGTGTAGACGGCCCACTGATTCAGTTAGGGAATAGGACCTGTCTGAAGAGTGAGCCTCTTCTGAGTTGCAAACTTCAGAGGGATTTTGACTGGCAGAAATGTCCCACACTTCTGCCATCTCACCACAATGAACTCGTCCACTTTTTCAAAAGAAACTGAAATTGGGATTTTCACCCAAATTGCAAAGTAGGCTTTTTTTTTGGTTTCTCTTTCCTTTTCTCTCTCCCTCTACCTATCTCCCTTCTTTCTCTCATTCATTCTTCCTTCCTTCTTTCTTTCTTTCATTTTTTTTAAAGCAGGCAACATTAAGACTGCAAACCACCTCTTCCAGAATCTGGACTAAAGGCCATTTTGTTCACTGGCAGATATATGGATGAACGATAAGGGCAGGACTCTGGAAGGTTAACATGAAGATACAGTTATATATAATTACATTATTTTTATTTTATTCACAGATTTAATTGGAAAATCCTGAAGAAACACAAAGACAGTGTGAAGTTTTGAACTCCCCACTTCCTGAAGTTACTTTGTTCAAATTCTTTGTATGGTAAGAGTTTGATTCTGTGTCTGTTGCTTCTAAAAGTAGAAATTATTATGTGGGTCTTTAAAATTAAACATGGCTTTGGTATATAACATTAAATTTCTGATCACAGGGACTAGATTATATCTAAGTACTGATTCAAAATGGTGGAGGTATATTTTGGGAACCAAGGCCTTTTTCATTAGCAGAGGAAAATTCACAGGAAAAAGTGAAGTCACTTACATGTCTTATTTAACCTAACCTCTTTTCAGTCAGTACTTCTCAGACAACCATCTTTGGCTTAGAGCTGTGTGTACAGTCCAATGGGATACTCTTTGGAATTTTCTTGGATCCTGTTTTGTCTGGCAGAGATGAACCCCATTCCATTTCATGGTCCCTTAGGGTCAAGCTTGTCAAGTCACCTTTTTCTCCAGGTCTATTAATATGATGTTCTGCTCAACACCATCCACGATTCTCTCAAAATGGAGTGCAACTGTCACATGACTGACCTATAGAGAGAAGCTGGTGACTGCCACTCTACCCTTCATCCTATATTAAGTTAGGTTTGTTAAAGTTACTGCTCTGTCTCTGAGAATTCACTATACAACAAAAGAAGGTGTCCACCTGTATGCTGCAGAAATGATAGGATCAAAGGATTGATCTAAGAAAGCATAGTATTACACCTAAATGGTGGCATGGCATCCACTTCTTTGATGGTCTGTGCCTGGACCAGACCATCTGGTTCAATGTCATGAACCAACCAGCACAGGAGAAAAAGCACAGATCACAGCACTGACTTTAATATTTGTGAATTATTTCATTCCTTTTCTTTGGGTATTAATTTTCTCATGTGTAAAGACAGAGTGTTGATTTAAATATGCTTAAATATACTTCTATTACTATTCATTTTGATTGTACCTAATTCCAAAGCAAAGAGTCTTGCTTCCATGTGTTTACTTTGTAATCCAAATACAAACAGCTTATGACTAGCCTAATACTACTGTATTGTATTAATGGAAATCATGGCACATGTAATTATAAGATGACAAACTCTACAGTTTCTGTTCCATTTTGCTGATTCTGGTGCCTCCTTTCCAAGGGAAGGTTAAAGTCAATAATGATTCCCAATTTTAATTTTAATGTCATTTTGTTGTAAGAGATTCTCAAAACATATAGAAAATATAGAATGGATGGAGCTTTTATATCTGCCACCCAAATTTAGCATATTAGCATGTTGCCACATATTTAAAATGTAAGCTTTTTGTTGTTCTTTTTTTTCAGCTCTTGGTTTTTAAGACAAACAACTGAAGTAATATCCTTAATTCCTGCAGTTTTAGGAAAAAGTTTTTCTGAGACTACTCCATTATTTGCCCATTTCTCCCTTAGATAAAAGAAAAATACTTTCCCTCTGTATTGTCTTATTTCCCAAATTTATTAATCAGTAAATGATAAGGCACATGAATTATGATAAACAATTAGTATTTTATCAATGTTAGAATGATTGATGTCTAACAGCACAGTCCTGATGCATAGTAGGGATTTTTCAGATGCAAACTGGATTGAACTGCAGTAAAGTGATTCCCAAAGACAAGAACAGAGTACTGTCTCTCTATCTTGGCCCCTGAACCTATTTCTTTCTTGGTTCAAGGATCAGCCCACAAAAATTGGAAAGAAAGTTTTGGAGCTAGAATTAAGAAAAAGAAAAATATTTCAAAGGGAAAAGTAATGTGAAAAAGTAATCTTACAAAAACCAGAGTAGTATTAACGTGCAGCAGGGATGTCTGCCTACAGGTAGTAAAATAGACTATCACACAGATTATTTTGAAGTGTCTCCGAGAATCCTGCACAACGTAAGTTTTTAAATCAAGGATTGAAACAAATATGACTATTGCCAAATACAGTTAAAGAGGATCACCTGGACAATGTTTTCTATGTGAGATATTGTTGTTGTAGAACAGTTCTGATTCATAAAGAGATCCTGCGAGGGTAGGAAGGGAGATTTGTGAATAGGCTTCTTGAGAGAGACCCTTATTTTTACTGTTGGGTCCTCTCTATCCTTTCATTCATATACTTCTTTCTCCCCAAGCATATAAAAGGGAATAGTTTTGTCTGCAGATATAAAATCAAGAGCTGCACTAAATTTTTGACTATTAGTGAGAGAGGGCTGTAATCACAGGGATGGGACCTGTCTGTACTCCCAGATCAGTACAATCAGTAACTGTATCACTGTTTCCCTGGGCCAAATGTGGACCACAAAGAAAACCCTGTGAAGCTGTCTTCGTTCTGTTCTAGAAGACTGTGTAGAGGAATGGAGGAACCCAACCCCTTTGCCTGAAGCTAGAGGTGAACACAGAATCCTAGGGTCCTCTGAGTTTGTTATAGGTCACCATTTGCATATGCCTATGTAGGTCAAACAAACTTACTCAAGAGATTCTGATAGTGGGAATCTCCAAAGAATCGGTAAAGGTCTCCTTTAGGAAAAAAGAATCAGCTTTACTATCTGTCAGACACGTGCTGACCTTCCAAAGGACTGCCCTTTTCCCTCAGCTGTTCTGCCACCTCCCCCTTTACACACGCAGACAAATAGCAGCTAGCTATTGGCGTGTGCATGTGCGTGCGTGCGTGTGTGTGTGTGTGTGTGTGTGTGTGTGTGTGTGTGTGTGTGTGTGATGGTAGGCAATCATCAGCGATGGACTCTACCTAGTCTTGAAGTAATTAGTACCTTAGAATGAATATTTGAGCATGCAATTAATGTTTTGGAATAGAAATATTTGAATTACTAAATTTAGACTTTTAGTTTGAATGACTGTTAATGAAAAGATTGTCAATTATCAAAGAATGAACCAAAAAGGAAGGGTCTACATAATCTTCTCTTTGGGAACAAAGGAAGATAGCCTACTCTCCTAATTTTTAGAAAAGATTGTAAAAGCCAAAAATTGTGCTAATTATATTCTATTAATCTTGCATTTACATCTGATTCTATCCTTGTATATTTCAGTTATTTCTGTGAGCCCATGAGTTTGCTTTTTGTATACTGTGCCTCCCATGTAAGACTTTTAGGCCTTTTTCTTTTTTTTTTTTCAGGTATTTTTCTTCTCTGTTGATTTTGATTCCAACTTTAAGAAGTGTCCACTAAATAGTGTTGGTTGACAGACAGTATAACGAGTGTTCCTATTTTCAGAACTTGGCATAAACTTGTGCTGGAAATTTGATCATGGTGTTATGGTTGCTCTCCCTGCTCCTTTCAGTGATCAGCATATATCAGTATCCAGACACTGTTACACTAGGTAGAAGCCATGGAAGTGTCCAGGTTACAGATCTGGTGTCTTGGCCTTTGAGTCTTGTGTGAAACTACTTTTTGGAGTGAAGCCTCCTTTCTTTTCAGGTTGTCTTCAGATCTTTTCCTGGTTTAAAATGGATCATCTAGAATGACAGAAAACAGGGGAGAAAAATTCTGCCTTATAACCTTCTAATTGGTAGCATGAAACTTCTCACAAAAATTTTCTGACTTCTGGTCAAACTCATCAAAAACTCTCCTGTCTCAAACTTCCTTCTTCATGGCCTGCCCAGTTAATATTGATGGCAATCTTTCTGATGCCCTTCCTAGAGAAAGATGACTTTGGTAAGAAGGTTGCACTCTTTCCAAATAACCTTTTCATATCACCAAAGAAAAAGAACCAAAGGGCAGTCTGAGATATTCTTAAGAGTAAAGGAGAAAGGTGACTAGTCAAAATTTATAGGACAGGGTAATCAAATGAGACCTACATATCACACTCAAAGGCTAATTGGGATAAAGAACTTTGCCTAGGTAGCCATATTTTCCTTTTGTGAATTTCATTTTAAACTTGCATTCTTTTAAAACTTTTTAAAGTAAGTGTGTGTGTGTGTGTGTGTGTGTGTGTGTGTGTGTGTGTGTGCATGAGAGAGAGAGAGAGAGAAAGAGAAAAAAAGAAAGAGAGAGAGAAACTTAATGGGAATCAGTTCTCTCCTTCCACGGTGTGGGTTATGGGGTCATCTGCAAGTAAGATGCTGAGCCATCTGGTCAGGTTCAATACACAGTCTTTATATTTACAAATAATAATATAACATCATGCAAGTACTGTGAGGTCCAGTTATAAGAGTATCACTAGTTCATTTAATCATCTAAGTTGCATTTCATATCTAAATCGCAGTTTACTCTTCTAGACAATGAGACCATAGTATAGCACCTACCCCAAGAGTTAAGTTAAAAAACCTAGACCCTATATGTGGGATGTTTCATAAGCCCCATAAAATGCCAGGTATTATCCATTTCGTCTTTGGATTTGTTTAAAAGTATTGCCAAATGTTGCGTCCTTCCAGTTATATGGCAAGCACCATTAAGGCAGAGACAGATTTCCATGCTTATTCCTTTTGCATAGCACAAGTCCAACACATAGTAGGCATTTATCAAATGCAAACTGGATTGAACTACAGTAACATGATCTCTCAAAGACAAGAGTTCTGCCTTATAACCTTCTAATTGGTAGCATGAAGCTTTTCACAAAAATTTTTTGACTTCTGATCAAACTCATCAAAAACTTTCCTGTCTCAAACTTCCTTCTTCATGGCCTGCCCAGTTAATATTGATGGCAATCTTTCTGATGCCCTTCCTAGAGAAAGATGACTTTGGTAAGAAGGTTGCATTCTATATCTTGGCCCCTGAAATTATTTCTTTCTCAGACTCAAGATTCAGCTCAGAAAAATTGGAAAGGAAGTTTTGGAGCAAGAATAAGGAAAAACCTCAAAGGAAATATAATGTGAGCTGAGAGAAAGTTATTCTACTAAGACCAGAGCAATATTAATGTGCAGCAGGGGTAGCCTCCTGAGACACCAACAGCATTAAACAAGGGCTTCTTTCAGAAGCTGTTCAGATGCAGACATGCTTTCAATATTTATATCCTGCTCTTCCTTTCTTTCTTTCCCTTTTAACTTTCCCCATGGCTCAGAGAAATTCATGAATCAGTTGTTTTTTAAACTAAATTTGCCTTACATCTATGTTTTATTATATTTTGATCTTACAGAATCCCAAATATTTTCCACTATTAGAATAATTTTAAAACATTCAGATTTTCATAGAGAAAGACTTGATGGAGCTTGAAAAAAGAATTATAGTAAAAACCATACATAATGGTAACATTGAGATAATAATGTTTGTATGATATATTTTTCCAAGAATGTTGGTACAGATTATGAGGCAAAGACCGAAGTGGTCAGATTTAACAGGAAAACTTTCAAAATCGCCATTTTAAAATTAACAGAGATATGAAACAACTGCTTGCCTGGTGCCAGTGGATGGCCACTAGAGAGTCCCACTAAGAAAGAAATGACCAGCTTGTTTGAATTTATTTTAGGGATCTGAGAAGCAAATTAATGCTCATTTTAGAATTTCTTTCTCTTGCTGCCTGTTATTTCTTGTAGGAATATGTCTCCCCCTGGAGGGGAGAAAGAGAATAGGCTTCTTTCAACTTGCTCAAAGTTCAGTAAATTCTTTGTTCATTCACTGATTCATTAACTATTTGTTCTTTGATGGATTCATTCATCCCGCTTCCCATTTTTTAAAGAGCTGTTTATTAAATATCATTAATATGGTTATTAACTACAATAGATGTTGAAGATATAGCGGAGAACAAGATAAATATGGAACTGACTTCAGGGAAATTGTAGTGTGAGAAACAAATTGAAAAAGTTCACAGAAATACCTAAGTAATCACAATAGTGGTAAGCTCTAAAAAGCAATGTTGAATGGACTAAATGTTTATGTCTTCCACGATTCATGTCTTGAAATTGTAGCTCCCCAGATGATTGTATTAGGAAGTGGCTGGTATCCTTTCTAATAAAAGAGATACCAGAGAGAGTCCTCTCTCCTTCTGCCATGTAAGTTTATTGCAAGGAATCAATGATCGATGAGAAAGTGGCCTTCACTATACATGAATTGGCATCTGACTTTAAACTGTCAATCTCTAGTACTATGAGAAATTAAATTTTGTTATTTATAAACCACCCAGCATATGGTGTTGGTACATTATTGTTACAGCATCCCTAGTGTGGACTACAACAGAAAATATGGAGGGCCATGTGATTGTCCAATAAGGACATCATTCAGGGGGACCCCCGAGAACAGCCCTAAGTGATGGGTGGTGAAAACCAGGTTAAAGGTGTAAAGAAAGTTCAGGATGGTCTAGCAGAAAATGAAACAAGATGAGAAGGAGAGATTTAGAAAGCTAGATGGAAAGTGCCCAAAATGAAAATAAAAATTGAGGTTAGAAAGGTAGGAAGATGCCAGATCAGGTAGGGATTTGGGGGATGAATGATTCCCAAAAGATAGGAAACCTTCTGCCAGGTTTTAAACAAGTGAATAACCGTATCTGTACTTTTAGAAAGATCACCTTGACTTGAGGAAAACTGGCTTGCAGAATGGCTGCACAAGGACTGAAAGGATAAACAGTAGCCTGAATGAGGGGGCCCACATGATGAGGCTCAGATTTGGGTGGTGGTTGCACAAAGGCAGAGATGTGTGTGGATGAGAAGTTCTAATGTCAGAATTGGTAAGGCTTGGTGATGATTACAAACTAGAGAGGAGGTATACAGTAGTCAAAAATAACTCCTACATTTTTTTGTTATGAGCTTCTGCATGAATTAAAGAGTCATGAGGACTAAGAATAGAAATAGGTATGTTCTGGGAGAGTATATTTCATCATGTATTTATCGAGGCTCCAATATACATCAGGCCCAATATTTGACACTGGATGCTGGATATTAAAAGCGAAGATGTGGGCTGAGAAGATGGCTCAGAGGGTAAAGCACTTGCCACACAAGAGGATCGGTTTGGATTCCCAGATCTCACATGACAAAGACAATGAAGGATCCTTCAAGACACTTTTGGTAAATGGAGGATAAACCTGCTGTTAAAGGATTGTTTTAATCAAATATAGTTACTAAAGGCAATGAGAACTGAACGTTTAGCTTTAGACTCCAAGATGAAGCTTTCTCCCCACCCTACTGCTCTACTTCTGTTGGACTTGTTTCTGCTAAAATAATTTTCGAAATGGAAAGAGGAGATGCATCTGGAGCTCCATATATATGCCACACTGGTCTCAACAACCTTCCATGTACCACCATGCCTGTTTTTACAATGTATATTTTATAAGGGGAAATCTATTAGGCAAATCAGAATTATAGATGATATGATCGTGTGCCTAGAAAAAAGTGTGAAGCAATAGAAAAACTACTGCAAACAAAAATATGACTCAGTATAAAAGCAGATATGAAAGCCATAGAATGAGGTCAGTGGTTTCACAAGGATGAGTAAGAATCAGAAGATGGCAGTGGATATCGAAATCCAATTTGCAAAAAATAAACTACCATTACAAAATTCTTAGGTTAAAGAGAGATATGTAAAAATCTATGAGGAAAACTTTGTAACGATTCAAAATCATAAATGCAGACATAAATAATTGGAAGATATACATGAACTGAGTTAGTAACTTAATATACTTCCAATAAATAATGCCAGCAAGTCTTTTCAATATTGTCTTGATTTTTAGTCATACGAATTGATTCTTAAAGTTCATATAGAAAAATTAAAAACAATAACATCTAGGAAATTCCTAAAAAGAAGAGCAATGAGAAATAGGCTGGCAAGATAGTTCAGCAGGTACTTGCCATGCAAACCTTCCGACCCGAGTTCAATTCTTAGAACCTACTTTTATTCCCCCTTACATTTTGTAGTATAGAGTAGCATTGACCACCTATGGTCTGTGAGTCAAATCTCCTCTATCTTTTGTTTCATTCATGGTCACATCCATCAGCCTACATATTTGCAAGTGATATGATACAATGATACAATAACAGTGCCAAGCAGTTGTAACAAAGATTCCTTAGCTTATAAAATCTAATGGATTTACTGTCTATCCCTTCATAGAAAATTTTGCTACCTTCTGCTTCAGAAGAAGTAATAAAATAATGCCAACAGATTTCCTACAAAATCTATGAAAGGCAAAGGAGAATGCTTATAATTTTTTCACATAAAATATTTTTAAAACAAAAATCAAAACAAAGACTTTGAGATAAAGAAGGAGACCTGTTAAAGTTCTTTAGACAGAAAAGTTACATTGGATAGAAATTTAGGTCCATATAAAGGGATAAAGTGGATATATTTAGATAAATATATTTTTCTCACTTTTTGATCTCTTGAAAAGATGAATAACTTAAAGCAGAAATAATAGTAAACTTGTGGTTTTAGCACATGTTAAAGCAATATGAATGACCACAAAACCTAGCAGAATGTAATTGAAGGCATGCTGCTACAAGGCTCTTGCACTGTTTGGAAATTGACTATAATAAGTTAAAGGCTTAAACTGAGTTCTATGGTTGCACCATCCAATATGCTACTTACTTAGTCAAGAATTATATGTTTTTTTATTTTATTTTAGCTACTATAGTGGACAATGCAGATATAAAATAATTCCATCACCACAGAAAATGCATTGAGATCAGTCTAGTAGAGGTGAGCTACATAACATGAGATCTTGAGGTCTCAAGTTCTCTCCTGGGAGGACTCTGTCTCCACCGCAGGGAGTGGGGTGGGGGGGTGCTGCATTTAGAATACAGGAATGAGGGACTGACAGTATCAGAGGAGTTGAAATAAGCTCCCACTGTACAGGACAGCAAAGGGACATATCCAAGAAATGAGTAAACAAGGGCAGGGCTTGGGAAGAAGTTTGGGGTATTTGGTGCAAAGGAAAAGCGACTAGCAACAGCTATCCCATATGTCCTGTTTGCCTGTTGCCAATAAATTCCTGACCCAAAACTTAGAGAATAAGGGGATTTTATTCTAGCTTACAGTTGTTCAGTTGCAGTCCTTAGTCCAGTTTGGCAAGAGAGTCCATACACTGGCAGCAGCAAGAGAGGGAATGGGTCATGCCATTCCACACCATATGGTATGTATTTGTCACCTTGACTATGGAAGGCTGAGCTCTAGGCACATTTGTGAAGAGTTAGTAGTTTAGACAAGTCCTGGAGCAAGCCTGATTGATGTGAGAAGACCCAGCCCACAGTAGCTGGGACCATTTCCTCAGGTGGATAGAATGGAGGGAGCTGGGTCAGGGCTTTGGCTTTTGTCAGCACACTCTAGCAGACATGCAGTCTGGTGGCTGAGATTTACCTCTCTCTCCTCATCCTGTGGATATGGGAGGTGGCGCAAATCTGTACTTCTGGTAGTTTTTTCTTGGGTATAGGGAGGACAAATAGCGGATGGGCAAAGAGAAGATGAAAGGGAAGCATCTGGCCAGAGATGTGGTGCTGTTTGTGGAAGTGGAGAGGAGGGACTAGTTTTGAGAAATGTTCCTGGATAACATTCAGTTGCTTCAGGATGCTTTCACATTTGGGTTTGTGGTTAACATTTAGGTAGTGGAGTTGCTGGAATACCATAGACCTGGACTCAGAGGTAAGTACATCTATTTCTTCCAAAGCCAAACTCAGTTGCCAGACTGTCTCTTGGTTTCAAGACCCTCTGGAGAGAAGATTTCAGCTCCTTTCTCACACATCCATCACTGTCATGAAGTTCTTTAGAAATTTTGCTTAAACGCTGTATCCTGAATTTAGCTTGTTACATAGCTCAGCGAGTAATGTGCCTGCTGGCAAACCTGTGACTTGAATTTGATCACTGAAGCCCATGTGGTAGGAGGAGCGAACTGACCTCCACCTATGTGCTGTGGCATGCATGTACATAACTCCCCCCTCTCTGTTTCTCTTTCTATCTCAATAAAATGTTTTTTAAAATCCATGGTGGGCTTCCCATCTTTTCTTTGCTCACATTCATTGTTTCCTTTCTTTCTTAGCCTTTAGTTCGCAAATTATAACCTTAGGTTTCAATTTACATCATTCCTGTTCCATTTCTTAGAACTTTTCCCCATAATTACTCTTTTCTAGGAAGAGAGTGTGCCCTAAACACTAATAAAAAACTCAAAGTTTTTTTTTATTTATTCATTTGTCCCACACACCTCATTACAATTTAAACATCAGCAATTTCAAAGTGAATTATGTGAAACCGTGGGCAGATTTTTATTTGCCACTTAGGAGGTATCTTGGCTAATGCTCTGTTTTGTCGAGCAGCACTTACCACTAATGGTAAGAGGAAGATGATTTTTAACAATATCAGAAACAACAGGGGGTGGGATGTGGTAATGGTGATGGATGAGCTAGACAGTACTTGGGATGACCTCTAAGGAGAATCTAGTTCCAGTTTAATTCACACATTCCAGCCAATAACCATTGACTTTCCCATAAAGTTTCCCCGTGCTTCTTAGAGACCTGGATAGCATTGTGGAATGTAACGGGGTTTCATTGAAATTGTCCCCCTTAGGCTATTTCAAGACTAATTTCAATTCCCAGAGTATTGGTCTTCTGATCATATTTGACTTTGTTTTGATTTAGTTTTGCTGTCCTGGAAAGCCTGATCTTTATATGTCCTTCATTATATAGCAAGTCATTACAGAGAGTTATTGTTTGGCTTGGTTTTTAGACATAAGCAGATAAGGAACAAAAGGCCTCGATATTATTACAGTCAAAGCACACTGCTAAGCCTCGTAGTGCACACCTGCAATCTGGAGTCTGAGGCAGGAGGATCAAGAGTTCAAGACCAGTCTGAACTGCATAGAGATAATCTGTCAAAAAAAAAAAAAAAAAGGTTCCAGTTCAGGAACACAAAAGGAAGAGAAACCCTAGCTTAAAGTGAGTATATATTCATGACACCTCATGCCCAGTTAGTAGCCCACTTTATAAAAGCAGCAGAATACTTTTTCTGGAACTTTGTTGGCAATTCCAGGAGAATAAGGACATGAACCTGAAGTCTTCTCTCTCACGCACAACATGGAGTACACTCATGAGACCACCCCTTTCTGAGAAGAGGGAGAACTTGCAGACTTTTGACTCTGAGTTATGGCAAACCAGAGCCCCAGTATTTCTGAGACTTTTCGGGGGGGGTAGTAGTGGAGTACACTGATGGGGGCCGAGTGCATAGGAACATGGTAGCTCTCAGTGCTGCAAGCACTTTCCTGGCTTTCAAGAGGTGGGGATTTCCATGTTTCTAAAGGAAGTATTCTTTTGGATGAGAAAGGCCACCAAAAAGGCCACTTGTGAAGACATAAATCATAGACCAACAAAACAGTTAACATTAAAGATGTTAAAATGCTCTTGAAGATAGGATTTCTGTAAACTATATGTTCCTAAGGAAGATGATTCTTTTCTGAGTTTATGTTCAGACTTCATTTGGTCATCTGCTCAGTAAATATTTACCGAGAACCTTACATGTGCCAAGCACTATTCTAGGTAGTAGAGAGCAGGCAGTGGAGCAAAGCCAAGCTACTACCCCTGAGGTTTCACACTCTAGCTGGGATCCAAAGACAGTAGACAGGTAAACAAAAATATAACAATTTGATAACTGAGAAAGAGAAGGTGAAAGTAAGAGAGTTAAAAACTTGCAACATGGAGTTAGGGAGATGGTTCAGTGGGTAGAAGTGCTTGTTGCACAGTGTGAGGATCTGACTTCAAGTCCCCAGAACCCACATAAGGTCAGATGGGTAGTGTGAGGAGCATCTGTAACTCCAGTGTTCCTGTAGGGAAATAGCAGTGGAGACAGAAAATTTGTGAGACAGTGGAAAAATAACAGAGACCCTGTCTCAAACAAGGTGAAAGGGTCAACATCTGAGACTGTCACCTGACCTCCACGTGTGGGGTGTTGCCTAGCATACATCCACTTGTATACATGCACAGGAATTAGGGTATCCACACACACAAAGACAACAGACACATTGTACACTTACACAGCGTACATATACAAGCAACACACGTACACATACACACACACACACACACACACACACACACACACACTTCTAGTGTGAAAGGAAACTTTGTGCTTAGAACACACAAAATACATTTGATACTACGTTCAGGGCCTCTGAGAAATGGACAAAGAGGGAGCATGTGTACTAGTAAGGATGAGATCCACCCAATTTTGCAACACACTTGCAAGTGTTGTTCCTGTAAACTGTGAATATGCAGTTAACCATAGAAGATGGATCTTTTCTTTTCTTCTTTACAAAAACTTTTGTTAAAACAGTGTTAGACATCTGGGTGAAAAGTTAGGGGAAAAGCTGCTTTTTCCTTCTGCCCAAGGTCCGGCACTTCTACCGTACTTGGAAGATATGTATTCCATGTGGCATCCTTTTTCATATCAGAATACCCATTAGTATCTGTGGGACAGAAGAAGCAGCTTCCTTTACAGTGACTATTCAATTACAGCTGACAGTACCTTGCTAGGACATCACCAATAGCAAAGTGGAAGAGGCAGAGGCTACATTTGGTACTACGTTCAGGGCCTCTGAGAAATGGACAAAGAGGGAGCATGTGTACTAGTAAGGATGAGATCCACCCAATTTTGCAAAAATTGCAAAGGATGGAACACTATGGACTTCCTTTGTACAGGACAAGTGAGAAATGGCCTGGAAGTTTGCCTAAGTCAACATTCGGGCAATAAACTTCTCAAAGTTTCTTAAATGTTAGGAAAACTTATGGTATGCATACAAGAGTCCTTCCCCTCCCTTAATCTCTGGTTTAATTACTTCTCAATTGGACTGAAACTAAGAGTTAACTTGCACAAACTTGTTCCCACTGAATTGGAAGCTGTAGGTGTTTTCCAGTCCCACAGCATTATCAGTGCCTGCTAAAGGATTTTGGCTGGAACACATTAAAATCTGAGCTGTTTCGAGAATGACAACTTATTCTCAGTGCAGAAAATAAAGTAAGGACAACACAGATGCTTGAAGTATCTGTGACCGCATCATCAGCATCTCTCAAGATCTTGATATTTCTGTGTTTGTGATCAAGTACCCAACAATATGTACTAAAACTGGCTAAGGCACAGAAGTGCAGGATACATGTTTTAACATGCAGAGGGGAGAAAAGCCTTCACACAGTGACAGAAACAGCTGAGGATATTTAGAAAAGGAAGATGGGGTGGACAGAGGCAACATAGGTTTGGAAGACATGGTTGGGTGATGCTCAATAGTAGGATCTGCTGAAAAGGATGAGACAGGACAATCAGAAGGAATGGGAGCTTATTTCCAGTGGGCATGCAGACTGCATGAGAAACGGAAAGGCCCTCAAATTCCTACTCTGAGTAAAGTTAGTGTGAAAAAGAAGAGGGGAATGGTGCGCCTCGAGACTCTCAATTGTAGTGTGAAGTCACAGAGCAAGTTATTGAGAATCCAGCATGGGCTTTAAGATTGGAATGTGGGTGAGTACTTCATATCTACAATTACTGATTCTGGAGGATACAGAAAGCTGCCTCCCTTCTCCCCATTAGAGGCTCACAAGGTGCTTGCAAATTACTAGGCCTGTTTCTCTGTCCAGACCCATGGAAGGTGAGCTGGACAGGCTGATTGTAATGCCAGGCAAATCACCTTCTGGCATTAAGATCAGTCTAGCAGAGGTGACAGATAAGCCCACAAAGCAAGAGATCTTGAGGTCTCAAGTAGTTCTCTCCTGGGAGGACCTTGTCTGGGAGGTGGGGACCTGCTAGTATTTAGAGCACAGGAATGAGGGACTGACTGTATCAGAGGAGCTGAAAAACGCTCCCACTGTGGTAGGAAAGCAAAGGGACATAGCCAAGAAACGAGTAAACAAGGGCGGGGCTTGGGAGAAAGTTCGGGGTATTTGGTGCAAAGGAAGAGAGACTAGCAATAGCTATCCCATATGTCCTGTTCGTATGTTAGAGAATAAGGGGATTTTATTTTATTCTAGCTGACAGTTGTTCAGTTGCCAGGCAAATCACCTTCTGGCATTAAGATCAGTCTAGCAGAGGTGACAGATAAGCCCACAAAGCAAGAGATCTTGAGGTCTCAAGTAGTTCTCTCCTGGGAGGACCTTGTCTCCTGGGAGGTGGGGACCTGCTAGTATTTAGCAGTCCGTAGTCCAGGTTGGCAAAAGAGCCCATACCCTGGACAGCAGCAGCCGAGGGAATGGGCCACACCATATCTACGGGACTGATGAGAGAGGTAAACTTCAGTCATCAGACTGCATTGCATGTCTGCCAAAGTGTGCTGACGAAAGCCAAAGCCCTGACCCAGCTCCCTCCATCCTATCCACTGTTGAGGGAATGGCCCCACCTACTGTGGGCTGGGTCTTCCCACATCAATCAGACAATCTCTGCAGCTTTGCTCCAGGACTTGCCTAAACTACTAACTCTTCGCAAATGGCCAATAGTCAAGTTAATAAATACATATCTAACTATTACACCACATGGTGGGATAAATAGAGGAGAACAGAGAAATTTAAGGTATTTCACTTTGTACTAGGAATGTAAATCTTCATTAACTTTTCCTTGAGACAATCATTACAAATCTAAATTGATTTTGAAATTATTTTTTGATGCTGAGTATGTTTCTTCTGAAAGTGCCACCATGCTGAGGTGAGGCTACAAGGTGGCACAGATCTTTTCAGTTGCATTTTGGGGTTACTGTTTAGGATTTTGGATTAAGATGTAGCGATCAGTTATACCTTGATTTAAAGTATTCTAAACTTGAATCAAATGAGCATATTCATCACATTTATTGTGTTAATGTATGTACAGCTATATGCAATGCAAGTTGTAGGTAATTAGACACTAGTTAGGAGAAAGCAGGCCAGGCTTATTCAGAAGCACAATTTTAGTGAGAAGGTGATAGGATTAGATGTACCTAAATGGAAAGCTTTATTTCTATGAATAGGGTCTCTCTTCCCAAGGGCCGAAGAGAATGAAACTAAAGAACAGAGCAGCTAAGATGATTCTCAGGGAATGCAGGAAACAGAGAATGTGTAGACATTTTCCCTCTTTAAAATTTCTTTGGATAGCATAGTAGGATGACTCTGGTAGCCATCCAACCTCCCTTAGAGCCACACAGTGCCTTGGCATTTCGAGGGCCCAGTGGTGTATCCCAGTCACCTGTTGAAGTTTGTGCTTTGCTCTTCATGTATGCCCCCCCTTATTTTCTCCACACTAGAATGATCTATTTTCCTTTATCTAATTTCCACCCAGAATTCATTTAAAAAATCCAGTTTTAAATCCAATACATCGGGACTGGTGAGATGTCTCACCGAATAAAAGCATCTGTGAATAAAACTTGGAGACGTGAGTTAATCCCTGGAAACACACATACTAACAGAAAACTGACTTTCAAAAGTTGTCTTCTAACCTCCACACAAATGTGCCTCCTCTTTCTTTCTTTAGTAAATTAAGTAAATAAAGCAACAGATAAAAGTTTAACAAGTCCAGCACACTTATTCCCCCATGTTTTCAAGTCCTACCACTGGCCCACGCCCCCAGTTCCCACCCACCCTCTAAAATGTCTGACCTGGAACTGGACTGGTTCAGCCACACCCCTGGATCTCTGTACCTGTGTCCCATGGTCTTTGGTGCTCCTTCAATAATTTCCCCTCCCTGCTGGCTCAGACCCCCTGCGCTCTCTGGGGACTGCATGGTCCTGTGACCATGGTGACTGTGGGCAGTGTGATGTACTCTGAGGTGGCAAGCCCTGACCTACACAGTACCCTCGACAATAGTGGCAAAGGGCCCTGTGTCACCATAACCCAGCTCCCGCTGTGTGAGGCTGTGTTTGATGTAAGCTCATTTGATGATAAAGACGGGAGGCATTACACTGGAGACAGGATCATTTTTCATATATAGAAGGCAGAGACCCTCCTGAAGGGTGAGAGAACTGGCTCTGTGGAATCTGCCACGTGAAATGCCAGAGAGATGGGAAGTAACGAGCCCAGGCAGGAGGTCTGGAAACCATCCCAGTTGTCTTTGGCTGTAACAGCACTCTCTTGGGAGACTGAACATAGGACTGATTTGAGGATACCTTGGCTGCAGTATGATTAGAAACTTATTCTATGTAAGCTCAGTATTATGTGTCCTGCCTCTGTTTTTAGTTTTATTTCAGATTTTTAAGATAACCTCTTTTGTAAATAGGTGCACATATTGGTTGTGCTTAAGAATACCAAGAGAAGCATTTCTGTCCTTTTCTGAGCCTGGACTTCAGGAATAACCTAAAGCCTATTAATCATGGACATGGGCATTTCAAGGCAAGATAATCAAGGCAAGAGTGCCACGAATTTATTAAGGAAAAAATGAGCAAGCAAATAAAATTGAACCATTAGTTTTAGAAAATAGTCTTGCGTGTATCTATACGTGGACTAATTGTTTACATATTTGTTCTGAGAAATCACATTCTAATGTCTGCCTAATGTAATTTTATATCAGCGAGGTCTTAGATTTATTTAACTTAAACATTCTGCTGTTTGACACTTTCAGACTTTTCTAATTTCTTTTCTTTAGTAGCAGCGAGACAGATATAGAGCAAACAGTTCCTTAGTGCCACAAAATTTCCCTGGCCAAGAGTGAACGGTGGGGTCCACAGAAGCATACAGGCAGGAGAGTAGGAGGGAGTGGGGAGGGATTAATGAAGAGAAGAGGAGCTGGGAGGGAGGGGGAACAGAGGAAAGCAGGGATGAGTACTCAATGTGCTTGTAAACATAGAAAATTAAAATTTAATGAAAAATTTCCCTGGCCAGCCTCTCTTCATCACTAAAGCACATAACCAGGGAATGAAAGAAACTACATTTGCTGGTGCTGAACTATTGGTGTCTCCATCCACTCACCCACACTTAGTTCTTCTCTGTCTTTAAGTGATATAGTTCATTTATTTTCTTCTTTCCAGGTTTACTTGTTCCTGTGAACTTCACTTTTGATTTCTGCTCACTGGACTGCTCTCATTTTCTAGGGTGGTATTAATTACTATGCTACTGCCTACAAAATGGTTGCTTCTCAAGTTATGTCAGCTATAAAAAAATCCTACTCATATTTTTGGTGGTGTTCTTTTCCTCCTCTCTTGCTCCACTCTTTAGGTAAGGATGGGGAGGGGGTGATAGCTCAGCGGGTGAGGGATCTTGCTGACAAATCTGTAGACCTGAATTTGATCCCTGAAAGCCACATGATGCATGTGTGCACCTTTCTCTCTTTTTGTCCTTCTCTTTCTTAAATAATAAATAAATAAATAAATAAATAAATAAATAAATAAATAAATAAACAATTTAAAAAGATAAGGGAAAAGGTTTTTACAAGGTCAGAGGCACTCATGGATGTCTAAAGGTGGGCACTGGGGCGATGGCTGGCACACGATTTTCCCATGCGGCTCCACACCAACCGTTAATAATTTACTCTTTCGATCCTGAGGTGATGCAGTATGTTGATCAGACTTAGAAATAATATTATGTATTATACAGTCCAATCTTCTAACAGATCAAGAAAATGATTCAAAAACGCGTGGGCTGGGGAGTTCTGGATGAGGGAATGGAACTTGGCTGCTCTAGTTCAAGCATCCATTCAAGGAACACATTAAGGCATCTACTAACTGCGTCTCCCGACACTATTTTAAGTCTGGGGATTCCGTGATGAAAGGGGGCAGGAGAGGGAGAAGTCTCTGCCCTTAAATTCTCTGCCTCGCGCATCCTCAAAAACTCACAGCGACCTGGGCAGGAGCAGTTGGGTCCCATAGGAGAGAGAATCTCATTCTGTTCCGGCTCTCCCGGGAGTTTTCCGTGGCAAGAGGGCAGGAGCAGACCGGAGAGGGAGAAGTGCCCTCCACCACCTTCTGCACCGCCAGGCCCTGTGCCTCCAGCTCCAGGGCGCCAGCTCGCCTGTGATTATTAGCCATCGCCTCTCTACCTCTCCTGCGTGCCACCGGATGACAAGGAAACGACCCATCTCTGGTGCCATCCTCTGAGACAGGAATGCAAGAAGCTGGTGAAAATCCGTCCTAGGCAGTGGGTCTCAGTGTCCTGACACGCAGACTGGGAGAGGTCCGGTCTCTCCCGGGCACTTTATTTATTTATTTACTTATTTATTTGCAGCAAGCTGTTCTCTCCTGCTGACCTATTTAAACATTGCAGCCACACGCTCTGGGAGCAGCCTGGACAGAGGCCACTGCAGCGTCCCCGCCCCGCGCGCCAGTCCAGACAACAGATCTCCACTGCAGCTTCCTCCGAATCGTGCTCCCTTTCTTCCCCACTGCCTTGTTGCCATGGCGATACACGTCATTTACGTGCCGTGCGTCGCCTTGGAAACGGAGGAGCTTCGGCGGCGCCGCGGGGAGATCCGCCCCTGCCGCTCCAGCCGCACTCGCGGGCGCTGCCCGTTGGTGGCCGGGGGGAGTCCCGAGTCCGACGCGCTGCAGGTCTCCGCCTCGACCCGGATCTCTCTGGCGAGCGCCTCTACTAAACCCGGGAGCGGTGCGTACTCCCCGCCTGTGGTAGCCGAGAGCGCTGCGCCGACACCAGTGCAAGCCAGGAGGCAAGGCTGGGCAGGGCGCTTTTGCCCTCGCGAACCCGAAGAGACTCCGGTCTTGGGACCCCAGGTGGGTCCTCGTCCGGTAGACCCTTCTCGAACCCCTTGGATCCTGCCTGCGCCCCGCGTGTGAGATTGGGTTCTTCACGTCCGCTCTCTGCCCCTCGAGGGAGCCTCAGTGCCCCTGGGCTGCTCCCGAGCCCTCCGGGGACCTCTCCCCTCTGCACCCTTCCCCCCAACCCTGGAGGCCCGGCCCGACGCGACCCAGAGCCGCCACCGCCCGCTTCGGCCACTCAATGGAGGACGGTCTGCTGGAGATCATGACCAAGGACGGCGGAGACATGCCGGCGCCCCTAGAGGTGTCCACAGTGCCGGTCGTGGGGGACGTGATCTCCGGGGAGTACAACGGCGGCATGAAGGAACTGATGGAGCACCTGAAGGCACAGCTGCAGGCCCTGTTTGAGGACGTGAGGGCCATGCGGGGGGCCCTGGACGAGCAGGCCTCGCACATCCAGGTGCTGTCGGACGACGTGTGCGCCAACCAGCGGGCCATCGTTTCCATGTGCCAAATTATGACCACCGCGCCCCGCCAGGGCGGCTTGGGCGTGGCTGGCGGCAAGGGGGGCTTCCCAGGTGTTCCCCAAGAGCCGGAGACCCCTTCGTCTGGGATCGGAGACGGCGGCTTGCTAGGTCGCGATCCTGAGGACGACGGGGAAGAGGACGAGGAAGAGGAGGAGAAAGAGATGCCCAACCTCGCCACACCCACCAGTCATTGTGAGCGCTCGGAGAGCCCCTGTGCTGGTCTCCTTGAGGGGGACGGGCCACTTGTGGAGTCCCTCGACCTGCCTGACATTACCCTGCTGCAGGTGGAGGGCGAGGCCTCCCTGTGAGGGGATTCCGCCTGGGCACTAACTTCCCGGGCTGGCTTTGAAGGTTCCAAGTGCATGACGCGAGGGGACTGAATAGCCCCGTGCAGTGAGCTTCGCTCTGATAGCGGCTCTTACTGCCCAGGCTGAGAGACTTCCTCAAGGAAGGATTTGTAGGTGAAGGACTTTGAGAACATCAAGAATTCTTTTTGCCCAACCAAGCGTCATAGCAAACTGCGGAAAGGTGAGGTCCCGGGAGAGGAAGTGCCCGCGTCTGAACTCCCATCCATTCCCTGCCCTGCCCTTTCCCGCTCTCCAGGCAATAGGAGGACACTTGAATTATGTAAATAAAAAATCTGCTTTTTCTATTTTGAAAAAGGACTTATCTAGGACTATGGCAAATAATCTCTAATAATGTATCTAGAAATTAAGGAATTTGGGTATTCTGTTCTGGCAACAGGAAATTTACCCTTCTGCTGAAAATCCAAGATATTCAGTGTTCTGCAGAAGCCTCTCCCTCTCACAGATCTCTGCGGCTGCTGATTGGTAAAGGAAGCTCGAGGAGGGACCCGCAGCCCTAGGAATCTGGGTGAACAGGGTTCCAGGGGCCCCTGGGCTGGGAGGAGCTGGCTATGAATGTGCATGAAGACATAATAGCTCAAGCTCTAGGATTTTGCATGCCAAGTGGATCCTGTCTTATCAATGACTTCATCTGGGATTGCTTTTCCACTCACTGGGACTTTGAGAACAAAGAACCCACTTTACAGGCTAGAGACTTGGGGCTGCTCAGCCACCACAGATATAGGGGACATTTGAGGGACTCTTGGGGGCTGCAGCCAAAAACTCTTTCCTGCTACACCTGCTTTAACTTCAGTTCCTTTTTCAGTCAATATGTCCCTGCTTACTGCCTCTTGGTGTTGCCTCCATGATGTCTTGTGTGCGTTACATGTGTCCACTTGTGTAGTAGTGTGTGAGCCCTCAGTGGCAGGACTTGTGGCTCTGGTGTTAGTTAGGTGCAGGGGTTTTTCAGCCCTTTCTGTGAGCCCCAAACTATCATGGGCTTCCCCCTCCTCCTTTCTCTTTAACCCCACCCCCACCCCGACCAGGGCATGGAGCATGTGGCTGTCCTTGGTTCCTTAACTGATGTGCCTCCCTCCTATCTTATGAAGTGCTGACTTTGTGTGTCCTTCCCCCTCCTCTGTGTATCTCTTCTCAATGCTTTTCCTTGGTGTTATCCTTAATAAAAAAGTGTCATCTCCCCTCCTTGCTGACTGATACTAAGGGAATGTGATGTCAGGGTGGGGCTTCTGAACTAGCTGCATGGACCAGGGGTTAGTAGGAAATGTGGGGGAACATTCCCTCCTTCCTGTCTCCTTGCCTCTGGTCCCAAGGAGTAGACTCTTTCCTGTTGGGACAGGCATTGCCAACCCTGCATGTTTCCCTTCTATTTGGAACCTCAATCTTAAATAGGACAGAGAAATGCAGAAACATGTGTGCAGATGTCCAGCTAACAAGGGATTTTAGTAGCCAGCACTCCACATGTGCAAAGGTTTTCTTTTTAACGAAACATCTGAATCGGAGTCCTGGAATAGCAGGCAGGATGCCTGTTCCAAGGACAGGGGTATGGTGGGAGTTATTGTTTTGGAGGGATTGCCCAGGATGGTTGGCAGTGGAGTGACACATCACAAAGGAATCACAATAACTGCCTGAGGCCTCTAGTGGAGGATGCCGGTAAGGTGTTCCCCGGGGAGAGCCAACACTGACATCAGCCCTAGGCTGCTCCTTTGGGTGATGGAGATTTCCTGAGGCTGCCCCCAAACGAAATTTGAAAGCAGAATAAAGCTGGATGGTATGTGTGTATGTGTGTGTGTGTGTGTGTGTGTGTGTGTGTGTGTGTGTGTGTAATTTGAAAGCAGAATAAGGCTGGGTGATGTGTGTGTGTGTGTGTGTGTGTGTGTGTGTGTGTGTGCGTGTGCATGCAATATGTAAAGTTATTATTCTTTGTTGCAGAGAGGTTGAAAAAAGACTAGAGGCACAGACCTAGACCTGAATCTTAATTTCAACACTGAATTGACAGTCTGACACTTGATTTCAGAATGTCTGACATGGGAATAAAAAGTTGTTGAAGACAATTGCTATTTTTTTTTATGGTTCTCTTGAGGAATGAAGGGAGGTAAATGACTTCTTTGGGCAAACAAAATCATATAGAGAAGGTTCTAGAAATTCTCCTTTAATATAACCTATTCTTATTTTCAGAATAGAATTGAGTACAAGATCATGGTGAGATTCCTAAGACAGCTTGGGTATTGTCATAGTAAGTGTCATGTTGGGCATGGGTCAAAAGGTCTTGGGTAGCCTTGTAGCCATAAGATACCAGAGGAAGCTTTGGGGAAATGTGTGTAGGAACTGTAAGGAGGACAGCCAGAATATATAGAAGGGAAGTGTCCTTGAGGATGGGGCATAGGTGTTACAGTTCTAGCATGCAGCACAGATTGCAACAATAAAGGTGATCACTTACTGAGTTTTGTTTCCAGTTTTATCTCTCAGCAACACTATGAAATAGGAACCATTATTGTTTTTACATAACAGTTCAGAAGCAGGTTAGGATTTGCTCAAGGTCACAGATTGAAAAAGGACATAAACCTGGGCTTGCCTGATTTCAGAGACCCCCTGGGCAGGAACCATTTTGCTCATTGCTCTTTTATTTGGATCTTCAGAGAAAGAAGACCTCTTTCTCTCCAATCAAGAGTCTGAAGGAATCCTGAGAAATGACCTTACTTTAGTCACTTTTCACCTTAAAACTAGCAATCATTGAGCTGAAGTGTAATGAGACGTCTTAAACTTGGAAAATATCAAAGAGGGGAGAGGAAAGGTGCTGAACCAACAGAGTATTTCCCAACCTTTACTTAAATCTGGTAATTCATCACTTATTCAATGAATTTTAATTATATTGACACCTGTCCATGTGTCAAAAATTCTTTCTCCTATTGCTTCCAAGTCTGTTAGTACTAGCAATTTTGATGTGTGAGAGGCAAATAAATTACCCCCATTTGTCATGTGACTTTTCCTGGGGAGACATGGACAAATGTTTATTCACTCCAAATAGGATACTAGTGATAGACCAAAGACAACATTCTATCCAAGTCTAGTTTGCTATATTAATGATTTGGGATTATGGAAGCCTGTGAGAGAGTGTTGGGGGGGGGTTACTCAAGGAAGCATGGTTAACTCACAGACAGCTGCATCCCAGCTAGGTCACATGAAATAGCATTCTGGGGGCTCCATGCTCTTTTTGCAGGCAGCTCTATCAAAGAGTCTCTTCTGTTCCAGATTGCTTGCTGCTTTTCTAATTTTGGAGAGGATTCTTATGAATTTTGTAACTCTCTGAGCTTATTTGTTGAGCCTTCTCAGCTTGATCAAGTATCTTCCCGAGTCTTTTGAGTCTCCCTCTTCTCTTCAAGAAGGAATGTTTTACTTTGAAGCACGTAACCACACAACACCCTCCATGGCTTCACGTTGAAAGCTGAAGTCCTTGCCTAAAAACGCCACATACAACTCATCACAATTCTCAGCTTCTGCTTGCCCATCTCTGACTTAATGGGGTCTCTCTTAGGGGTAAACTCTTAAAACTCAAAACATGTACAATTTCATAGAAATGAACTACAATTTTAACCTAGTGCAACGAATGTGCTCTTTAGAGAATTGTTTTCCTGGCCTCCAACATGAATGGAGATGATTTCAATAGCACCAGAGATGACAGTGTATGCTTGATATCTATAGTGCAAGGTCTCACATTAAAGTTTCCCTACAACTCACCTAGATTCTTCAAGTTATACTTATTTTTTTTTATTTGAACTCTTAACTTTACTCGCAGTTTTTCTGAACAATGACAACCTATACTTCTTGAAAGACAAAATTTCTTGCTTTGTGAAAGCAGCTTTTCACAAATATCTTGCTTTATTTATTTGCTTAGAGACAGACATTTGGGCAGGACACCTTGCTAGAGTTAGAAATGATAGACATGAAAAAAAAGAGTATTCTTCAATCCCTTCTTTTCACTTTTTTTCCCTTCCCACTTGTAGATTACCCTCAGAAAATGAGTTCCTTGAGAAAAACAGCTTTTCTGCTTGGAAGTGCAGTGTTTAGAGAAGGAACCCTGCTCCCTAAATCATGTCGAAATGGTGCCCCCTGTCGAGGAATAGGGACATTACAAGGAGGCTTCAAGTGAATTTCTGATATGCACTTCAGCAGGTACTAGCCAATACCCTCTAAAGGCCTGAATCCTCCCTCAGCCCCCAGGTTGACTTATGGTTTAGACTCTGCCTTACAGATAGAAGGTCCTGAATTTGGATGCCAGGTCCCACGTAAAAATGCCAGGCAGAATGGTAGCAGCCTGCACTTCCTGCCCTGGTGGGAAATCCCAAGGCAAAGGAAAAAGGAGGTAGAAACAATCCAGGATGATTTCCAAAGTCAACTTTGGTCCTCCACAGGGACATACAGTGCCCTCTGATACACACACATGCACGCGCGCGCGCACACACACACAGAGTTAAAAAAAACCCCACATATTCTAAAGTTTTATTCTTTTTGATTATATGATTGCTGTTTTTCTTGCATGTGTGCATGGGCCTGTGCACAAGAGGTCTCTTGAATGTGTGTGCCTATGGAGGCCCAAGGGTGACTTCAGGACTTACCCTGTATTGCTCTACCTCTTCATTGCTTTACTCTGGGAATTCTGAGGCTCTGCCTTTCAGGCTGAGAGTATAGGTCACTTCCTATCAGGCATTTTTATGTGGGAGCTGAAGATCTGGACTTAGGTCCTTTTGCTTGGGAGGCAAAGGCTTTATTATATAAGAATATACTGGCCTGGGGAGATGGCTCAAAGGTTTTAAATCCATACTTAGAAACAAAACATTTAAATATATCTATGGCATATACAAACACACTTAAAAATATAAAATATAGCTAAAAGCCATTTTGGTATCATAATTTCTTCACCTTGAGCCTGACACTTCCAGATCATCTTTTGACTCAGAGTTGTCTGTATTTTTACAAGAATTTTCACTGCTGGCCTGTGCTGAGTCTTGGCAAAGAAAAAGGAAGATTCCTTCTCCTTGGTCTCGGGGAGTTTCCCTCAGGACTCAATGCTTAGCCTTCAAACATTGATACTTTTTGATCTTATCAGAGGGTGTTCAGGGCTGGTGTTCAGACAACAACTAGGATTAAGATTTCTTTAATGGATCCTTAAATCTTTAAAGGATGGAAACATTAAGGGATGGCAAATTCTCAGTCACACCACTTTGAATAACAGACAGGGCTAGGCACGTGTAGGCATGACTGCCTGTTGTGACTGCTCTTAGCTAATAATAATTGTAAGCTGGCATCAGTTCCATAAGACACATTCCATTTCAAAGATATTACAGTGTGTGTGGGAAACAGTGTCAGGAATCAACAAAATTGACAACATTACAGAGGGCTTTCCTGCTAGGTAGAAAAAGTGTTCAGTTGAATATTGTGTAAATGGACAACTGAAAAATCTTAGAGGGGCTTGACAGAAACACATTATCATCTCTTAGAATCTTCAAATCATGTTATTATGGAAGAAAATCCCGGGGGTGCTAAATCTAGCTATTTTATAACCTAGATATCTGAATGAACTTCCCTTGTCTATGAAAGAGCTGACTGAATGGGACCCAAATTCCAATACCTGATTGGGAGGAGTCCACAGAATTCCAGATGGCTTCTGCACTGTCCTGTGGTTTATTTCTCTCTCAGGTTTCTCTGCACCCACACTCCTGAGCCCTGGCAGGCCACTTGGGTTTCACGCTTATCAACTCTTAAGGCACACGAAAAAGTCTACTTACTGGTTTCAACAAGAAACACCATGCCATTGCACAGTTTAATGTTTTTATTGCAAGCAATTAGAAAAATGGGTTGAAGGGGCAGGAGAGAGGAGAGCAACCACAGATCCTCTACGGAGTCCACACAGTTTTTTTTTTTTAATTTTCTTTTTTTTTTTTATTTATTCAATTGTGCATGTGTGCGCGTGTGTATATGTATGTGTGTGTGCGCGTGTGTGTAGAACCACGGACGAATTCGGGAATCACCATAGACCGCCTCCACCACCTCCTTGTTTACTCTGGCCCGGGATTTACAGGCTTCGCCCTACAAGGACCAGAAGGACCAGAAACGCAGGCTGCCCCCGCTTCTGCCCGGAGTCTGTACGTGGGGTCTAGGATCCGAACTCAGGACCTTCCGCCTGTAAGGCAGAGGCTTAACCCCTGAGCCACCTCTCCAGCCCCCACACAGTTTCTATCACCCGATCCTTTTCTTAAGCCCCTTTCCACCTGGCCCAGTGAGGAGGCTCAGTGGGCCCTGGTCACAAAACTGATAACCTGAGTTCTATCTCTGGAAGCCTACATTGTGAAGGAGAGAACTGACTTTTAAAAGTTGTCCTCTGACCCCACCTGTGTGCCATGTGTTTGCTTCTCTCCCTTTCTCTTTCTAAGATGCATATTAATTTTTTTCTTCCTTTTGTTTAGCAGCTCCAGAACATCAGACACATTCTTTCTTTTAGTTCTAAAAAAAAAAAAAATTGTTCCTCTTACACTTAGCCACCCTGGATGGGGAAGGGGGAAGTAACATTTTATTTCTGCTCTTGTAATTCATTAAAAAATGATTGCCAGTAAATAAATATTAGTTATTCCATTTGCATATAATGAAGGAAATAGATGGATGACATGCTTAGACATGCATAGTTAGCAAAGGTGTTAATAACAGAACCCTGTTTACCTGAATTGTAGGCTACCTATAAAATAAGGTGGCTCTACTCTTAACTGATATTGCACAGAACTCTGATGTTAACAGTTACAATCTAAGCAGTTACACTATGCTAAGGGAAGCCTATTGCTGTTTTAGTTTAATTTTGAGACTAAGAAGGGAGAATCAAAATAGGGGTGTGTGTGTGTGTGTGTGTGTGCGCGTGTGTGTGTGTGTGTGGTATGTGTGTGTGTATCAGAGGGCACTGTGTGTTCCTGTGGAGGACCAAGGATGACTTGGAAATCATCCTGGATTGCTTCTACCTCCTTTTTACTTTGCTCTGGGATTTCCCAGGCTCTACCCATCTGGACCTGAAGTGTAGGCCCCTCTGGCTGTTTTTGCCTGGCATTTTTACATGGGACCTGGGATCTAAACTCAGGACTTTCTGCTTGTGAGACAATTTTAACCCCTGAGTCATCTCTCCAGCCCCACATCTGGCATTTTTATGTGGGTTCTGGGCAAGTGTTTTCTGATTGAATCATCTCCCAAGACCAAAATTCCTTTTATAGCCTGTGAATAGTTCTTATGAACATAATAACAGAAAACATACAGGAAGAGAATGCACCTGAGTGGTCTATTGGCAAATATTTACCAGCTGCTCATTGTATTTCATGGACTGTGGTAAGTGCTGGAGTAGACTCCAAGACATCAGTCATAGCCCATGTCTTTAAAGACAGCACAAGCTACTGATGAGAGAATGATATGCTCTTGAGTAGGATCAAAGTACTTCTCAGATTGTAGGAGACATCTATTTTCTGTGTGCATTGCCACCTGAAATAAGAACACTTCACTGTACAAATGGTATAGTGTATGAAAGCAAGTGTTTATGCAGGTAGAAGCAAGGTAGAGATGAAGTAAAGAAGGTTGCTCAGGGAATCTCATAAAATTTTATTCTATGGAGGACATCCAGCATGACAATAAAGAAAAGCCAACTCAGAGGCAGCACTCCACTTTGAAACAAGCAAGTAAAGAGGTGTTGGCTAAACAAATTTTCCCCAAGTAAACCACACATGATGTCTACAATAATGCACAAAATGCAGGTATGCTATAAATAGATTTGGGTATTTTATATAAATTAAAATAAAACCTACAGATTAAGAAAATGTTGAATGGTACTTTTTGTAGTTCCATATGTTGCTGATGAATTTATGACCAAAGGACTCATAGGAAAATAAGGAGGCTTCATTCTCAGTTCCTTGTCCAACTTGACAAAAAACACTAGAAGCTGGGGGACTGGCCATACTATATCCATACATCCACCGAACTGCTGAAAGAGGACAATTCCTACTTGCATTTCTGGAGAAGTATACCAACAAGTTCCCTCTATCGTATTCACCTGCTCAGGGACTAGCTCCATTCATCATGGGCTGGGCCTTCCCTATTAACTAGAAAATCTCTTGCAGGGTCACTCAGGGCTTAACTCACCTGCTAATTCTCTACAAATGTGCCCAGAGCCTGAACCCTCAACCGACAAGTTGACACCTGTAATGAACTATGACAGCACTCATGCCTTGACATGACAGTGGAAAAAGTCCCAATGCCTTGTTCCCAAGAAACAGAATCAGGTTCTGACGTGCAGGGAAAATTGCTTATCATGGGACACAGACTTGTACTCATGGGGATTCTTCTCCCAAAACAGGGCTTCATTTGTATAATTTAGAAAGAAAATGCGGGGGGGGGGAGGGAGGGTGAAGGAAGGAGATGAAACTAAAGAGGTGAAAAGAGTGAACCAAAACCAAAAGAAAAACAGTAGAAGAAAAACCAGAATAATACTTTATACTATGAAGACAGAATCTTGTATGGAAGTTTTAGGTCCTGAAGAGAGGAAATAAAGGAATCACTTAGGTAAATACAAAGGAGAAGAAAGAAATGATAACTTTCCAAAAATGTGCCAGAGGTTAACACAAGAGACAAATAGGATTACAAATCCCAAGAACAAATAATAAAACTGGCACACGACCAAGTTCCAGGAGGAAGGTGGAAGTTGATGTAATGAAAATGTCATTTCTTAGAATGACAGAGCAGAAATTGATATTCTCTATCTCATTGAACCTCACAAAGAATTGACTAGTGAAATGGGATTGAGGAAAACCTTGAAAGGAACCACCAGCCAAACCTACTGGATGAGTTCTTTAGAGCCAGAGAAATAAGGGGAAATATGCATCTAGTGCTAAGGAAACGTGACTTTAAGTAGTTATTTGAGTGCTAGGGATGTTTTTCAGCTGGTAGAGTGCTTGTCTAGAATACACAAAGTCCTGGGTTTCACATCCCCAGCATCACATTAAACCACACATGGTGGAGAATGCCTATTACAGCACTTGAGAGGTGGAGGCAGGAGGCTCAGGAATTAATCATTCTCTGCTACCTAGCAAGTTCAAGGCAGGCCTGAAATACCTGAGACCCTGTCTCAACAACAGACAACAAATTAAATTAATTTCTGTGGTTTAAAACTGATGGGATAGAGGTTCAAGGATAAGTACATTTAATCAATATAGCTTCTTTGGATATAAGTGGATGGAACGGCTAGAGAGTTCTTACCAAGAAATTAGATTTAAAGATGTCAGGCAAGAAACTGGCATAACTAAGAGAAAGGAACCCATACTTGGTGCCTTTGAAAATATCACAAGGCAAAAACAGAGAGGCATGATTACAAAATTTAAGTATTTCTGAACTTTAAAGGGCTGATGGTAGAATGAAGACAAGATTTGCTTTGTCTAAAACTGACATAAGTATTATTCATCTCAGAATAAACAAATAACTATTGTAAACAAATAGGAGCAAGACAGCAGCCCACTAGAAAGAAAAAACAAAGGATATGGACAGGCAATTTACCAAAAAGAATAAAGGTAATACATACATGGAAATCTGATTAAATCTATTAGTAATAAAATGCAGACTATAATGAGATGCCATCTTCTAACCACCAAATTAGCACAGACGGAAATATCTACAAAGTTGCAAATGTTTCCAGGCATGTGGAAGCACAGAATTCTGTGCTGCCACAAGACTGGCTCCACCACTATTGGAAATCAATCTGTCATCACTTCAACACATTATGTAGAACTATAACTAGAAGCTGAGCAATTTTCTTCTTTTGATTAATAGAAAACCAATTCTTTACAATTTCAGAATGGACTAATAAAAGGATATTCAATGTAGGGCTACAATCTATTGGGTAGAATTAGAGTCAATATGGGTTTGTCACTAAAAAAAGTGGATTATCAGTCATCGGTGTGAAGCAGCAGATTAGATGTTAGCGTCTGTCAGTGTGGGTGGAGTTGAAAAGCTATGTTTAATGATAAGAGTCAAATAGACTATGATATATAGCTCATAAGCTTTGGGGCATATTAAAAAAATCCATCTCTAATGGCTTGTCCATTGGTGGGCCATTCATGCCCCGGTGGGTGGCTGGGCACTTGCCAGTGCAGGTGTTCTGGATAGGGCCCAATGGGTCACACATGCAGGGTAATGTAGGGGAGTGGGTGGGTGGGATGGAACCAAATAGGAAGGAGAACGGGTGGGGGATGAGGAGAGAGTGGGTAAAGGGAAGTAGGCGATAAAATCACATGAATCATATTTTATATAAAAGCTTCAAAGAATAAAAAATATTCCATGTCCAGCACTGGGGCTATAGTCTAATGCTCTTGCTTAGCATGTGTAAGGCTCTGGCTTCAATCCCCAGTATGAACAAAAAATGTAAAATACTGTTTAGAAGACACGATCAGAAATACACACAATAGACAATTGCCCATCATAAGGAGAAACACATAGGGATGGAAATGAAAGATCTAAATGAAGCAAAAGGACCTTTACTTGTGAGCACCAATGGCCATGTGCCATGGACTGTGCAGGTAACTCGATCCCCTGAGAAACAAGTAAGACATATAAACAAACAGATCAGAATGGCATCTAGAAAATAAACTGGAACAAGAAAATCACGAGCAGCAAAATGGATTTATTAGTCCAAATAATGCAAAGCAATGATGAACCCAGTGCTCAGGCCACAGCTGGAAAGAGTACTGTTTCTGGAGGTGCTTGAAACACTTTCTTCTTCAACCCTCAGAACCATAAAGGGGCTTTGATATCTTAAGACATTTTGATGTGTAGGACACAAAAATCCATTTGGGGTAGCTCTAAGTGAAAGGTGGAGTTTATTGCAAGAATATAAAGTTGTTTCACAGGATCTAAGAGCAGGAACACAGCAGGGTCTCCAAGGCAGACTGACATGAAGGTAGCCATTATCTCAGGTTCTTTATCTGGAGGCACAGTTTTTTTAAAAAAATATTTTTGCTTCCCTATGACTTCAACTTATTGCCTCTGTATATGTCAAAAGACAGAGGTTCCATAGCTTGAGGTTCTGCCTGCTCCGGTTCAGAAATACCACCGTGTATCGATTCTACATTTTTAGAAAGAATGGCTTCACAGAGCCAATGTGGCTATGTCTATTGCAATGGTGGGTGGATGCATAACACAGTATTTAGGTGAGGACCAGTCCCATGAGACAAGGGAGTTCTTGGGAAATGATAAGCTCACAGGCTCATCAAGTAAGCAAACAAGACACAAGACAGTTTTGTTCATTTCCAGAACCTTTGCTCTTTTCCCTACATCATAGGACCACCCCCCCCAAAGAGGTCCATCATTGATTCTGCTTCCCAGAAGACAATTGGTCTTATATTGAGGGTATCCCCAGGAAAAGTAACATACACCCAAAGTAGGATATTTTGAAGAGTTAAATAAACGATTATTTTCAAAGGCCAGCATGGTGAATACGGAGGTCACAAGAAATCTAGAGTCAGAGTAGCTGGTTCTGTAATGGAAGGCTTTGGTTCCAACTGGAAATGGAACTGATGGAGAGTGTCATGTTCTAGGAGCCAAAATCTTGGTAAACAGACTCAGGGAAGCTTGCCACCGCCCCAACAAAGAGTCTGAGAGTCCATACAACCTCTTCCTTCTACTTCCTTGTGATCTGCCATTGCTACTCCAGATGAACCCAATCGAGAAAACAGAGAGGCAGGTCCGCCTCCCGAACTGAGCTGGGTGAGAGGAGTGGAGAATTGAAGAGGCAGAAAACAATCAGATCTTTAGAGAAAAAACCAAAACAAACACTTGTGTTTTATTTTGTATATCCACAAGCCATATTTCTACATTTAGCAAATATTTCAGAGCAGATCAATCATTAAGATGATTTGGGGACTTTCTGGGGTGAAAGATGGGGTGGGGAGGCCACGGGGGACTCTGAACACTCCCTCTCCATTCCTGTCAAGTAAATTTTATTTTTATTTGCTCAGCAGGTTGGGATTCTGTTGATTTCCTTGAGGAGACGGGTTGTGCAGCACTTCCTATGGTCACAGTACCTGTGCCAAGTATTGAAAAATATATGTTGTTTGGGAAGGGGGAAAAGTAAATATATTTTAAAACACTAAAGAGTACAGCGATGGAAAAAGCATTAAGGGGTCTCAGAAAGCCCATGACTCTGCCAAGTAAGGATTAAAGTGCTTCCTGGGGTGGGGGACTGACAAGGAGCCGCTCGGGAAGACTGCTGAGGGGCACTGCAGCTGTTCGCAGGCTGCAAGGGCAGCCCAGCATCACACGGTTCGCTGAAAATGGAGGCTTAGGTTTGTAATCTCTGGACAAGACAGGCAGCTTGGGAGGCACGATGTGACAAGCAGAGGTCTGGCTCCAGCCACATTCCATCCTCCGCCAAGGGGCGCGCCTCACCCAAGCCCCCACGTCCTCGACTTCAGCTGCTTGGGACGCGTCCGAAGCAGCCGCAGTAAACTTCCTAAAATAGATCTTGTTTCTCAGAGCTGGACAAATCTCAGTCCTGCCGGGGGCTGGGGGTTGGGGGGTAGGGAGGGGGTGGAGCGGTCAGGACACGATGCTCATTGGTTGCCATAGGGGCGCTGCGCGTGGCTGGTTGGCCGCCGGCTCAGGCGGGCCACGCCCACCTCTCCTGGATTCTAATCAGGTCAAGGCTGCACAGCCTCACCCAGGTGTAGCAACGTGGTGGGGCCGCGGGCGATGTGGTGTCGCATCCCACTCTGGGTGTGAAGCTCCCTTCCCACCTTCCGGGCCCTTGGACTTGGTTACGCACCCTCTGACTTTGCATCGAAAATGAAAGAGAACTGGGACAAGAAGTGCACTTTCTGGGTGCATGTCTCATTATTGCATTTGACTGACTTTAGCCAGGCCCGAGGCTGCGGCAAAGGAGACATGGCAGGGGGAGTACTGTAGTCTGTGAGTGCCTCTTGTCAATGATTTTCCTGGGAGTCCTTCGTGGGGGGCACTATAGATCATTTGTGGTCTGCATTTTCTCCAAGCAAGCCTCAGCACATTTTCTGTCATCCATGCAGAATGCACAGTCCTTAAAAGGAGCCGACCATTCCTCTTACGTGGAATTTTATCCTTTTAACACTGAATTCCCCTTCTCACTTTGCACCTGATAGCTCTTGGCATCTTCTTCCTGGCTCAATTAATATCACCGCCTTGGCATAAAAACAGCTCAGTTCTTCTGGTCCTTTTTCGCTTTTCCTGGAGAGAGACCAACGAACCCTGTACTTACCACAGGTCACCAGAGACAGAAATAAATGATTTCACTCAAGTCCCAGTCTGGAGAATGAGTGAGCTTAACTGATGCTGCTCGAAGAATCATGGACAATTTATAAGTAACTATACCACTAATCCCCCAACAATCCTTAACTGCCTGTGAATCTTTAGTCTGGGGTTGGGCTTCCTGATTTCTTACTCTACAACTTTCAACTGCCTATATATCTTCAGAGAAAGGGGCGCAACTTAGAGTCTCATCCAAGCCTCCTGTGGACGACCACAGAGATGAGTTCATGAGGACAATGGCCATGTCTGTGGCAAGCCCTGATGACAGCGCTCCTGACAGGCTCTGGGACCAGGTTGGAAAGCAGTCACACCATGTAAATACTGCGTGATTTGGAATAAGCAATGTCTTGGAGCCACTTTTTTTTTTTTTTTTTTCCCCCTGGTATCTCAGGAGGATTTGTGAAAATTGGGTGTAAAGGTCTGAGAACCTGAGTTCTCCATAAGTGTCAACTGCTGTTGTATCTGTGTCCAGAAAGTGTTTTCGTGGGTCTCGTATAATGCTTGCTCTTTGTGCTCCACTGTCTGGTACTGTAGCTGTAAAAATAAGAAATTATTTTCTCATAAGTTTTTTTAAAAGCACGTGTCTCTTTCATGGTTTTTATTTTTCCTTTTAAAGACTGTGTCAGGATGTTCAAACTTTGAGAAGATAAGACCCTAGAGGGAAAAATAAGTGCACTCCCCTCCCCCCAAAAAACACACTTTTTTGCTCTATAGGTTGGTCATAGAGGGCCCTAACTTTCCCTCAGCTAATAACTTCACACAACTTTCTTTTTGACTATAAGTCTCTTACCTTCTTTTTCTTTCAGCATTCACTTTATAACTCAAAATTGCTAATTTTTTCTGGTCCATATCTTTCTTTATCTCTATATCTATATAATCTCTATTTCTATTTATTTATCATCTATCTATCTATCTGGAAACTTATTACCAACTTTGTAATCCAGGGAAGGATCTAACTCTCCTGAGTTATCCCTTTGAAGTACAATCTTCAAAGACAATGGCACCTTATCTTTCCATCTCTGTGGAAGGGTAGCAGACTAATTTTGCATTGCTTCAAAATGTTAAATTAACATTTGCCTTGAAAACATCAGGAACGTTTACTTTTGCATTAGGTGAGACCAGTTAGCAAACACAGGGCTATTGGTTCCCGTAGTATATCTCTGGAGTTGCATTCAATCTCTTGTTATAGTCCTAAAGTCTTCCTTGCCTGTTTAACTTTGGTACAGATTTCCCTCAACAGCAGAAACCTTTAGGTTCCACATTATTTGCTTTTTTTTTTCTTCTCAGTAACAGTGATGTTTCATTTCTTCCTCCTTGCTAAATTTCACACATCTTCTGATTTCTAGATACTCACCAACTCATACTCAAAAGATGACAGTTTTGTGGAGTGAAGCTGTTGTTTCAAATCAGTGTTACGATGGGCAGTAGGCTATGTACAGTATGTGAAAAGAGTATTTCATTTACTTTAGGGCGCTGTGAATGGAATGTATTCACACTGTAAAAGTAGCACTAGAAAAGTAAGGAACATGTCAATCCTCTATTTATTATAAAAAGAGCATAAGAAAATGTATTTTCCATTTTCATGTGTATGTAATATATGTATGTGTGTATGACTGTGTGCTTGTGTAGATACATATGTGTATGTGAACACATGCATGTAGAAACCAGATGTTGATATTGACATTCCTTGATTGTTCTTTCATCTTATTCTTTTTGAAATGAGGTCTCTAATAAAATCTAGAGTCTGTAATAGGGCTATTCAAGCTAGCAGACCTTGCTCTGGGGGATTCCCAGTCTCTTCTTTCCAAGGCTAGAATTATAGGTGGGCAGCCACACTTACCCAACATATTACTAAGTTCTAGAACTCTTGTTCTTTTGCTTGCATAGCAAGAGTTTTAACCACAGAGTCATCTTATCAGGAATGCAATATTAAAATAAAAGAACTGCTGATAATGTGGGGTCTTCCCAAAGAAAAGTAAGTTTGGTTAGAGAAGCTAGAGGAAGCCAGAAGGCATGAACAGAAGCTCCTGAAATGGTGGCTGCAGGGTAGAGCTGCGTGATGGTCAGATATAGGTGTCAAGTGACAATTGAAGGCTTGAACTCTGTGGAAAGTTGTTAAGAATTAGTAGTTGCATTAAGCCCTGTGCAAGTTTGAAGAGGATTTTTCTAACTGATGGGGAAGGCCTATCCCATGATGGGTGAGACTTTTCCCTCGGCAGGTAGATAAGATAGAAGAAGGTGATTCAGAGGGTTGGTATTCTTTAATGTATTTGGACAGACATGCTGTCTGGCAAGTGAGGTTTGTCCCTCTCTCATCAGTCCTGTGGATATGGTGTGGACAATTTCCATTGACTCATGGTGTTGGTATGAACCCTTCTGCCAAGTTGGACTAATAAATGTAACTGGATAACTGTAAACCAGAATAAAGTTCCTTGTTCCCTCTTAAGCTATTCAGTGGTGAATTTGTTTGCAACATGCAGGCAAACTGCAACAGCCAGTGTTCCTTACAGGGAATGAAGTCAGTCCATTTAAGATGAGGAGGCAGTATGTAACTGGATGCATAGTACCCTCCGCACCACTCTGCCTATCAGGACTATCAAAAGAATGGACCCTGAGAATTTGAAATTTCTTCAGGAATTTCATGAGAACAGAAGGAAATTGGTGCCAGCCAAAGGAGGAGTTGGTTTCTGAAAGAGAGTTCATACCATTCTGACAACTCATTAGACACTTTCCGGGACAGTGTGTGAAGAACAGCTTAGTTATGCATATCTCCTGCTTTCTGTTTAAATGCTACTCTCCTGCTTTGACTTCTGAAAAGAGACTTTAAAACAACTGAACTAAATCAACCTCTTCCTAATATGACCATATGAAATACATTTTCTTTTTTGTGTTTTTCACCAGTAATTTGAATTTTTATTGATTTAGTGAGGTAGGTGGCCAAACCAGAGGCAAAACCTTAAACTATAGGTCTGGTAAGAGGAAACTGATTTAAACAGGAGTGGAAAGATGGAAGAGGCAAAGGAAGGCAGTAGGTGTGGTTGGGCATTGAAACAGAAAAGGGAACTGGTAAGGAAAGCTTGGCAGAGGCACTTACTTTACATGGAAAGGGAGATGATAATCAGATGGAAACTGGAATTTGAGGGGAAAAAGTTTCACATCCCACAAAACACAAATATAAATAAATCAAGTTTCATGTTGGCACTTGAGGGAGGGGACCGTACATCTTCCACAATGACTAGGGAACTAGTAAGATAATCAATAAGGTGATTAATAATTCATGAGTTCAAGTTACCAATATTTTTCATAATCGTTCCAATTTTTCTAATGTCAATACAGTTTTGTAGTTCTCTTTATCTTCCTCATCTGGTTTTTCTGAAATTAAGATTAAGGTGGATGAGAGGAGCTCTTGGAGATGAAGGTAGAATGTAGGAAAGAAAGACAGAATAACATAATGAATAGATTGATTCCTAAATGTATGTGCAAAAAATGACATGGAACATGGTATATGAAAATAAAAGAGAGCTAAGTATTCTCATTTATTATGTCATACTGGATGAATGTAGAGGAATAATGTCAGGAAAGCCTCAAATTTCTTTGAGAAAGCTCAAGGAAAAGCAATGCTGGAAACAACATCAGAAATGAGCTTTAGATGTTGGAAGGAGCTTCCAGGTCTGAGTCTGTCGCAAAGAAAGTCTTTGCTGGAACCTTCCAGCACTGAAGAATAATGGCTTGGAGAAAGGGTCACTTTGCACTTCCCAGGAAAGGAGACAACTTCTTCAAGAATCTCCCTGCTACTTAGACTCTGCCTGGGCCAGGCTGCTTCTCCCAAAGGCCCTCCCCATGGCCCCCTTCATTTCCTTGTTGCGGAAACTGTAGATGATAGGGTTACACATGGGGATGAGGATGGTGTAGAGGAGGGAGAACGGTTTGTCTTTGTCAGGCCCATGTGTACTGCGGGGATTCATGTAGGAGAACATAGCTGAAGTGTACAAAAGGGTAACCACAGTCAGGTGGGAGGCACAGGTGGAGAAGGTCTTCCCCCGACCCGAGGAGGAGGCCCGGCGCAGGATGGAGGCCAGGATGCGGGCATAGGAGGTGATGATGAGCACCATGGGGCTGAGCAACACCACAATGGCATCCACAAAGATCAACCTCATGCTGAACTGGGGGTCCCCACAGGAGAGGGCGATCACTATAGGGGCCTCACAGAAGAAGTTTTCTATGTGGTTGTCTCTGCAGAAGGGGTTCCGGAATGATATGTACTCAAGAAAGATGCCGTTGATCAGCCCAAAGACCCAGGAAGAACATACCAGCCTGACACACACCTGTTGGCTCATGATCTGGGCATAGTTGAGGGGATGGCAGACAGCGGCATAGCGATCGTAGGCCATAAAGGCCAAGAGGATGCACTCAGTCACTCCCATGAGGAAGACCATGTACATCTGGGTCATGCAAGAGACAAAGGAGATGGCGTGGTTCTTGGTCACCAGGTGGATCAACATCTGTGGGATGGTGGTGGTGATGAAGCAGACATCCAGGAAAGACAGATGGCCAAGGAAGAAGTACATGGGGCTGTTGAGCCTTGGGTCGGTCCAAGTGATGAAGATGATGAGGCCATTCATGACCATGGCAAGGCTGTAGAGAACTAGGAAGAGGATGAAGAGCAGTGCCCGAGTGGAGGAGGAGCTCTGCTCAAAGCCCACGAGGATGAACTCGGTCACGGTGCTGCCATTCCTTGGGTGTGCTGTCTGGGACCTGTTTGAGGAGAGAGGACAGGAAAAGCAGAAGTGTATTTCATTGTATATGAAAGTGAGGTACTCTCTTGGATCTAAAAACCCAAGAGTACAGGAGGGTTTGCCCATGTCATGGAAAATGCTTTGGAATTTAATAAGTTCTGGTAAGGTGGTCATGTAATGACATAGTGAAAATTCCAAAGTCACCACAGTCTCTATGCATTAGTGGTGTTATTGAAAAATTAATAAGTAATGGTCCCTTTTTACTTTTGATTGATTTGTTTCTTAATGTTAGAGGATTAGTTATAAACAAGAAAGCAGAGGTGAAAAATAAAATAGCTATTCTGGGACTCAAGTAAAATGAGGAAAAGTTTAAGGAACTGAAGAATAAAGTATGTGGGATTGGTGGATTTTTGCTTGAATATAGATGCTCATTTGTAGGAGCCATCTAAGAGATATTTGAAGGTATATTTTAATATTTTCTCTTCCTGTTTTTTTTTAATTTATTTTATTTTATTTATTCAATTGTGCGTGTGTGTGTAGAACTACGGACGAATTCGGGAACCACCATGGACCGCCTCCTCCTTGTTTACTCTGCCCCGGGATTCACAGGCTCCGCCCTACCAGGACCAGAAACGCAGGCCGCTCTTCCTGTTTTTTTTGAGACAGAGTCTCATATATCACAAGCTGGCTATGATCTCACCATGTAGCCAAGGTTACCCCTAAGCCCCCATTTCCACCTCCCAAGTGCTGGGATTACAGGGATGTATCAATATGGCCAGCATTAAGGTGTATTTTTCTAGAAGAGAACAATATTCAGTAATTGTATATCTAATTTAAGATGATGAGTGGCTTGAGCTTTTGGAGAAAGTAAAAGTATTTTAACTCTTGGCATTTTTTTCTGAGGTGAGAGCACTGGGCACATTTCTGTAATCATGTCAAACCTTTTCTCTCTTGGTAGTTTGCTGCTGCTACATTAGCTGCCATACTGTGAATAACGGAGACGTTCTGACTGAGCTCTTGCACTCTTTCTTACCACCAGTCAGCCTTCTCTTGGGTTGGAGCTTATGTACTTACTGGGTAGAAAGTACCTGATCATCTGTATGAAAAATAGAATCTGTGATTCAGGCACAGGATTCCAACCTTTCTGGAATGATTTTTGCCGTCTGCTTCTATGAATACTATTTATTTTACATTGTTAGAAACAGAATTCACAATTTTTAGTCTCTTTTCTCATTGCTGTAATGTTTAGGAAATGACAGTGTTCCTATTAAATGTTTGTTGTGTGTTTTATCTTCTTTTGACGTGAAGCCTTTCCACCTTTAGATGCTCATTGATGAGCAGCGTATTCCTGCTCTATTTTCTATTCTCCTCACCACTCTGTTTCATTCTAGAAGTTCTCTTCTAGAATGTTCAGATCTCCTTAAATTAGATTCATAAAAATTGAACATTGTTTTCTTGTAGAATGAACAGGGTCTCCTTTTGCACACCCTAACTCTTCCTCCTTGGCTAACCCTTCTCTCCCCTGAGCTCTGACTCTTCCACCTCCTTCTATTTCTCACTTGTTCTTCTCTGTTTCCTTTCTCATCTTTGCTGATGGTTGTCATCAAAGTCTGATTTAACTCCTTCTTTCAGAGTTTTGCATCTCCTACCTGCACACTAGGAGCTCTGTCCCCTATCAATGTTATTTCTTGCAGGTATAGATTCTATCTAGGTGAAATTTCCTGGAAGATCAATGCCATGACTGGGCCTATGCTGTCATGTCACTTTAGGATGGTCTGGTATCTGTGTGACTTCTCTTGTGAGTTCATAGAGCGATGAGAAAGATGGAAGCACAATTTAAGAGATGTCTGCAGTTCTGTACTCAGTAGATATGTTGGAATTAAAGTTGTAAGTCAATGAGCCACAATTCAGGGAACTCTTGGATTTGTCTAAGAAGAAATTAGAGTTCACTCAATGTTTCACAAAGAACTATCAGAAAATAAATGCTCATTGATCAGAAAGAATATTCTATGCTTCCCAGGGTCTACTGCCTGGATAGCTACCATTACCACTTCAGTAGTCCAGCTTTTGTTTAAATAAGAAAATAGTGTAATGTAAAGCATATCCTACCTCATTCTGTTGCTGTGCTGTCACTGAATCACGGTGGCAAGTAGCAAAGATTTCATGGTGTCTGAGGAAGGGCTGCTCCAGGAAGGATGGTCTGAACCGGTGGGCCACTCTGGAATACAGTGGTGTCTAGTGATCCTTTCAGTTCTTTGATATTTATACTATTGCAGAGAAATGTCTACTTAAACAGCATTATTAAGTTGCAGATGTTCAGCACTTTACAGCACGGGTATGAGGTTTCTTTGCCTCGTATGACCACTTAGCAACCCCTAATTCTGTTTATTTTCTCGTTTTTTCATATTATGTATTTTGACCTTCTTGGGCCTTTAAAAAATTTGCCTCCATATTCACCTTTAACATTACCTATCTTCATTTCAACTTAAGGAATAGTAAGAAATGACAGTGTTAATTTTCCTTTAGCTTGGATAATCCTATAGGAGACACAAAACAATGACAAGGACAAAAAACAATTAGTGACAAAGAATTCTTACCCTTGGAAATATAATTTTTGAATAAGTTTTCAAGAAAAAATTGTAGAAATTTTTGCTACGTCTTCTGCAATTCATCTTAATTTCTAAAATATTTCTATTGTTTATCTTAATTTGTGATAATTGCAATATTTAAATTTGTATTACTCTTCTGTTTCTAAAAAATTTTTATTTATGAGAAAGGAGGAGGGAAGTAGGAAGCGAAGAAGATAGGCAGAAAGAGAAAAAGAAACATGAAAACAGAGAAGAAAGAGAAAGAGAGAGGGGAGAGAGAAAGAGAGAGAGAAAGAGAGAGAGAGAGAGAGAGAGAGAGAGAGAGAGAGAGAGAGAGAACAAGCGCGTACCTTGGTAAATCAAAAGGGCGGAGGAGGTAAAGGACAGTTTTCAGAAGTCTGTTTTTGTTTTTCTACCACATGGATTTCTGGGGGTTGAACTCAGGTCTCCAGTTTTGCATGCAAGTTCCTTACCCATTGAGCTATCTAGTCAAATTTGTACTAGTCTTCTGAAATTGTATGTGAATACATTCATATACACATGTACTTGGGAATTTCTTTGTAAACCAGAAGAGCATAACATTGTCTTCTACAGCTGTGCAGAAATAAATGCCATCTGTGAGCCCATTAATTCCTTGTTTAAAGACAGAGGGTCAATGTAAGGTAAATTAGCAGCAGTTTTCAAAGTAGTTCATAGGTATCATGACATTTGAACTTCTATTTTATTGTTGTCTCCTAATGAAGTAATTTAATCTCACTGAAGGCTGCTGATAAGTTGGCTGGAACAATGTGGTTGCATATAATTTGTACAGTAGAAAGTAGAGAGAATGAATTTTCTGTGGATCTAGAATCATTATTATAGTTGATTTAATTAACACACTGTCCTGACCTGACTGATTTCAGAACCATCTGTGAGCAAAGAGACACTTCTCAATGTTCCCAAGGGCCTCTGGGAAGAGTAGTAATTTGTATTGGGTGATTAGCCAGATGATGGTAGTTACAAGGCCATTCAGACTACTGCCCCTGGTTAACTGTTGAGAGACTAAATACTGTATAAATACTTAATACTGTAGAGAGACTAAAATGTTGGGCAAAAGGGTGAATGCATGAGAACAACTTCTTTCATAGTTTTAATATTTCCACATGAAGAGAAATTGTCATAGCAACATTCACCATATCTTTTCTTCCTCTTCATCATCACACTGGGGGATTGTTGATTTCAGAAAGAGAAGTCCATCACTTGTGTTCCATGTGACTCTTCTGGCCTTCCTCCTAAGAGTGGATAGCCTTCTCTAAGTCACCTTCTGCCCCTGTTTGAAAAGCTATGCTGCTGTCCAGGGCTGCCTGTGGCTGGTGACCAAGCCCACCTAGCTGTAGGTTCTGTATACAGAGAACAATTATGTTTTATTTTAATTAATAAACTTGATTAATTAGTGCATTTAATTAAATAAAAGTTTAATTAATAAAGTCGATACTTTGGCAGTTATCCTTTGGACTCTCTTCTTTTTTTCTTTAACTTATTCAGTACTATTTTAAGAATAGTATTTTTACTGGGTCCCCTCCAGGAAAAAGCATGGCATCTTTCACAGTCACCACTGCAGGAGAATTTGCTGTGATTCCCCAAATTTCTTTCTTAGTTAATGATATTAACAAACCTTTGGTCACTCAAGTAAGAAGGCACCTTCCAATTCCTTCTTTCCAACCTCCCTATAAATTGGCATTGAACTCTGGTTAATAGTCTTTATCTTCATCTATTCTCCTGCAGGCATATTCCCAAACCCTTAATAGTGTTCTAAGTCTTAAGTCTTAGCATGTACTCTTACCTTTTCTGGAAATCATGCCCCCAAATCTTCACTGACTTTAAACAATCCAGCTTTGCAAGATCAAGCTCAATTCTTGTGTCCACAGAATCCATACCAGAGACAATTGGTACTGCCCTCTGGCCAATACAATGTAACACAGCAAAAGCTAAACATGGAGTTCTTGACTGGATACAGATGACTTATATATAGAATATAAAAACCCATGTCAAAGACATGGAGAGCAAAAAGGTGGGAAAAGAGGTTGGGGACACAGAGTGAGGATTAGGGAGATGTTGGTTTAAAGACATCAAATTTGAGTTATTCAGGAGTTAGTTCATGAAATCCCTTGTAGCATAGCTGCGTATTATACACTTGAATTGTGGAGTGAGTAATTTTTAAACATCCTCACCACAAAGACATGCATATTTATGTGAGGCAATGGATGTATCAGTTAACTTGATATAGTCTTTTCACAATGCATACATATATGAAAACATGTCAGGCTGGGGATAGAACTCAGTATAATTGCTTGTCTAGCACTTGTGGGACCCCGATTTTGATTTCCAGAATTTTAGAAAACAAGCAAGTAGACAAATAAACCAAAGAAATATATTCTACACAATAAATACAAATAACATTTATTTGTTAATAAAAAGTCACTCTTACTTTGAGTCTCCTTTGAGAACAAAGTGAAATAACATTGTTATCTCAGGCAAAATGATTTGCAAATCATTTTCCCTGAATATATCATCCTTTTCTCATAAATGGAAATACTTAACAGCAATCTGTAAAGCTGGTGATTATAAATTTAAAAATAAATCATATAAATGTTCAAGTATTAAAGTACACACATATGCATACATATATGCCATATATAACCCCACCTTTTACAGGAAACAGACCAGGATTGACAGAGGAACATTGGTTGCCATTGGGCATACCTGAAATTCAACTCTGGGGTAGATTTGGCAAGCTGTGACTCAAGTTTTTTTTTCTCTAAATAAGAATTAACTCTAATCATACCATTAGTGACTGACACGGAAAGGAAAAGGAATCCTAGATTTGATTGAGTCTCCTGTGGCTTCCCTTCACTTGCCAGAGGAACGCTGCGTAGCCGTCCTCAGTGCTGCATATTTGATTTGCTTTTTCCTGATATGCTTAGGCTTCCTTTCCTCTCTTCTGGCTCCTAGAAATACTGCTCATGATTATCTCACAAACAAGCAAGCAAGCAAGCAAACAAACAGCAAAGCTTGGAGGCCAGCGCCTTTACCTCATCTCTGAGAAAGGACGATCCCATTACAAAGTCCCCAACCTTCTTTTACCCAGGGAAGAAGAAAGGAAAATCAAACGAACAGGAAAAGCTGATGTATGCAAACATAAAGAGGAAGGTTCAGGAAAGGTGGATGTGAGGAAAAGCAGACAGAGAGATGGAGCATTCTTATTAGACAATACAGAAGAAAAAGCTGAAAGTCAAAGAACAGAATACAGTGTGAAAACAGGACAGGTTGAGACAGAGAAGTAGACCAGATGGCATCAACTGCAAAAACCACTGACAAGGAAGGGTGTTGAGGAGATAAAAAAAATCTAAGGTGGCCAGAGTTGTGGGTGAGGAGGGGGCTGAACAGAAGGGTGAGCGGCAGGATTATGCTGCCGGCCTGCTGGCGTGGACCAGAGGCTCCTTCCCAAGCTCAGGAAGAAGAGATTATGCTGGGTTATCTCCCTCCTCACTCTTTGGAAACAGGTCTCTACAAGCCAGACTGGCTCCTCAGTCCAAGCCATCCCACCCAAGACATCTGGTTCCAGGCCACAGTCAAGACAGGAGGGCAGATAGATCTTGACAGAAATGCAGATGGGAAATACAGAGGAAGTAACAAAAGGAAGAGTCGGGGCAACAGAGAGTGGGCTTGACCAGCAGAGAGGAAGAAACTAGCAAGAGGAAGATTAAGAGTCAAAACTGAGACTGCTTGTGGGATGTGACCACAGATGTCTCTGAAGGACCCAGGGAATACTGGACTCTGCTGATAGACAAGGTCAGCTCTATAGCAGAAGTGGGTTCATTCACTGACCTTGTCGGCCGGGCTTGGCACACACTGATGAAGTCATTTGCTGAGCTGATGTTAGGAAAGGAAGAACCCAGAAATACAGAGTGAGGGCCTAGGGGGTTTGGTGCGAAGGAGCCACACATTTATAGGGTTCAGCATATGAGTTCCTCCTGCAATTCTTCTGTCCCTCATGTGTGTTTGTGAATACAGTCCACTTCTCCCCACGGCAGATACTATCTTCCAGCTGATTACTGTGGGAGCCAACTGTAATAAGATGGACTATTTTGTCCTGAGGCCTGACTATTCCAAGCAGACCCCTGGGGATAATTTTGCACCATTCTTTTCACAGTTCCCTTATGAGACCATGTTCATGGCAAGAGGCCTGGGAAACCTAGCAGATTCCCAGGTTTCCTAAGAAATTTGGGTTCCTCGACAGATAAGGGGGGCTTGGCAAATTTGGTCCTTCTACCATCAACTGCAAATCATTTCTCATTTGACATTGAATTAATTTTCTTGTGAAGGTTTCTGCTGTTCTAATTACCATCTCTCATATTCTACTTAGTGTTTTCTCATGTCATCAGACTATGTTCAACCCATGGATATATTCTGTGAGTTGTGAGAATAAAAATTTTGGACATGTTCTGTGAGATGTCTCTCTATATTTTTATTTATTCAGATTTTAACTTGTGACATTATATAATTATTATTCCTCACACCTTGTACTTTTTCACTGAAATTGTTCCTGTGTACTTCACATTTTGGATACTGTTTAAAAATCTAGCTTATCTCGCATGTAAGTGGAATTGGAAAAAGTTGACTGCATAGTGGAGATTTGATCCTGGGGAGAAGAAGGGTGGGCTGAGGGACCATGGGTACAAGTTATAAGCAGATAGGAGCTCTAGAGTCTATTGCACAGTATGGTGAATATAGCTAACAATAATACATTGTATATTCCAAAATTGGCAAAAGAGTTATTCTATTTTTCTCTATGGATGAATTTTGTTCTTTGATGTCAAACTTGCAAACAGTGTGTTCTGATCACTCTCCTGTCTACCCTCATATCTCTCTCTCTTACAACTAGTCACCCTTTCCTGTAACTCTTCTTCCTACATTCCCCTCCCCTCCTGGGTTTGGAACTACTTCTTGGAGCCCAGCAGGCTACCCTATGAGCACACGACTTAATATGTTCTTTTTCCTATTGGACTCTGCCAGTTTCCCATCATTCACCATTCTCTTGCAGGACCTTATGAATCCATCCTCAGTTTACAGCAGGTCATTGACCAATAGGTCCACTGTAGTCTTGGTGTCAACAGCCATATCTGTTTTGTTTGCACACATGGTTGCCCACAACCCAGGTTCTTTCTGCCCTCTCTTCTGTAAAGGTCTCTGGGGTAGTATATGCTCAATGCTGAACACTTAATACTCAATATTCATTTATTTTCAGCATTTTGTATTTCTATGATTTTCTGCATTCACTTCTAGTAACTGCCATGTGAGTTACCTCTGTTTAAGGCTGAGGGTACTCTTTGTGTCCCTGAAAAATTATTTTTTTGAATGCTTTTGACCACAGAGAAGTGATACATGTACAAGTCGACGATATGCTAACTACTCTAATTTGTTTAAGTCTTCTCAGGGCAACCCATACATTTTTATAGTTTTCATGCCCATTAATTATAATGAAATGTTAAGAATTTTATTTTCTTTTTTCTTTTTTTTTTGATATTGTGCAGCTTTTCCTGGAGGAAGATGTGCACGGAATTCTATTTGCCCCAGACAGATCACCAACGACCTGTTTCTTTGGATGGCCAAAGAAACAATTCAGCCCAAGTGTAGCTTGGTGAACTAATGGATTGATCTGGTAAACTTACAGGAGCATGGGTGGCTCAAAGGCAGCTGCATCTCTGGAAAGTCCATCCCGGCATGGGTGACATTTCATGAAAACTGCATCCCTCGAGCTTTCTGAACGACTCTCAGTCAGCTCCACTATAGAAAGGCTCTCCTCTCCAGCAACTGTTTACTGCTTTTATAACCTTAGGGAGGGGCCCTGTGAATCACTTAACTTCTGAGCCCGTTGAGCCTTGTGGATACCTTGATCCTCTTCTTCCTCCAGCAGGGAATGTTTAAGCTCAGAGGAAATTCCTACACAGCATGAGATGGTAGGAATGCAGTTAGATTTTTGATTTTTTTTCAGTAATTTAGCTGTACCTATTAATTTTTTGGATAAACAAGTTTATTTGTAAATGTAGTCAACATATGCAAATGACTTAAAAACTTCAGTAAGTTTAGAAATCACTTTAAGGCCATCTCTATAAAAGGGATTTTTCCCAGGACAATAACCAGATGTAGCCTAATACATCTTAATCAGCAAAGGTCCAAAATGCAGATGTGCTTCTCTCCTTCACAAGTTTACATTAAACGTCACAAGGGAAGAACAACTTTGTATTGTTTCTTCTTAGAAGAAAAAGAAATCTTAGATATAAAACCAACCACAGGACAATGAAAAGTTGCACTAACTAGGTTAAGTAACAGATGATGTTAGTGTGAATAACTTATTTTATTTTAGAGTCCGTACAAATAAAATCTCCTCACTAGTGTATGCATTCTCAGCTGGAGAGTTAGTTAACATGTAGTAGAATGAGGACTTAATGCAAGGTTTAATACACATAGTGTTCTACTACCATGAAAACAAGTGCAGTCTAGTTAGAAAACTATTAAGACTCTAATTTACACACACCTTAATGATAAGACATCACCACTTATGTAAGACATTTAATTTAACAATTTTGACCCTATAATACATAAAATAGCTATTATAAATGCACAGTGTTCTGTAGCTGCCAGTTTTACTTACTTTTTTTTTTTTTTTAAAGGAAACTGCAAGTTACACTGTGGTTAAGACTTTCATCAACCCTTGAAAAAGCCCATGTTCTGTCACAGTGAAATATGGTCAAGATTTAACAGCCCCAATTGTTAAACACTTGGATCAAGTCATAATCAATTTTATTGCAAAAGGACTCTGTACACATTTACTTATCAACTCTACTACCTTAATAGCTACCCAACAAGTCATTAATGTACAGAAACATGCATTATGAGAAGCAAGAAATAACACCCATCCCTTCAGCAGATTAGCAAATTATCGAAGTCATAGTGTGCTCATCACTGAAATCTATGAACATTCCCTTCGAATTCTTCCTGAGTGAAAGATGGAATGACTTTGGCACAAAAATGACATATTATAAATAATTTCATACAAAAAGTTACAAAATATTTTATAGACATTACTGCAAAAGGCTATAAAAGCTGCCTTCACTTAAGCTCTCTCTCCCCATATCCGCTAGCCACCTGGATGTCTTTGGGCACGATGGTGACTCTCTTGGAGTGGATGGCACACAGATTGGTATCTTCAAACAACCCCACCAGGTACGCCTGGCCAGCCTTCTGAAGTAGGCCAAGGGCTGCCATCTGAAATATCAAGTAGGTTTTGAAGGGCTGGGCGATTTCTCTCACCAACCTCGGGTAAACAACGAATCTCTGGAAGAACCACGGCCCCGGGTCTGTGGCAGCGGGACTTCTTCACCCCGCGGGTAGAGGGCGCGCTTTTCCAGGCGCCTTTCGTGGCCTGCTGCTTGGGGTGGCTTTGCTACCGGTGGGCTTAGGTCTGTCTCTCACCCAAAGCCGAAGTCTCAGGCCTTTTCTCCAACTACTTCTTCGCTGCTAATGCCCAGGGAAGAGCTAATGCCAGGGAAATGCCAAAGGACAAGATGACTCTCGTCCAAAGAACGACCAAACAGCTCTGTGCCGCACCTATTGATTTTAACAATCCGTACATTTCTTTGTCTTTTCTATGAAGATTATTGTAACATTTGTGCATAAAATAAATTTTAAGTTGCATTTCTGTTTTTTCACAATTTCTTTTTTTTCTTTCTTTACTGCTCTATTTAGGATCTTCCACACAATATTGAGTAAGACTAGCGTTAACAAGGCTGGAGAGGTGGCTCAGGGGTTAAGCCTCTGCCTTGCAGGCGGAAGGTCCTGAGTTCGGATCCTAGACCCCATGTATAGACGCCGGGCGGAAGCGGGGGTGGCCTGCGTTTCTGGTCCTGGTAGGGAGGAGCCTGTGAATCCCCGGGCAGAGTAAAACAAGGAGGTGGAGGCGGTCCACGGTGGTTCCCGAATTCGCCCGTGGTTCTACACACACACACACACACACACACACACACACACACACGCACAATTGAATAAATAAATAAATAAAAGACTAGAGATAATGCTTACTTTATGCATGTTTGATCTTTAAGACAATCCTTTTAGTGATGACTAGTAAAGATGATGTTTGTTGTAAGGTTCTGTACATAATCTCTGTTTTATTTTATTTTTTGTACATAATCTCTTTAATGGAATTTTTTTACGTTACTGGCTAACTGAAGTGCTTTTCTTATGCTATTATATACATAGTTGTGAACTTTCAATGGATTTCCTTTATCTATTAAGGTGATCTATGGTTTATGTCTGTCAATGCACTGATTTACATTAATTCATTCACTTTTTTAAAAAAATTTTTTAAATTATTTATTCAATTGTGCGTGTGTACATATGTATGTGTGCGCGCATGTGTGTATGTGTGCGTAGAACCACGGACGAATTCGGGAACCACCATGGATGCCTCCACCTCCTTCTGCTCCGGGATTCACAGGCTCCGCCCTACCAGGACCAGAAGCGCAGGCCGCCCCAGCTTCCACCTGGCGTCTATACGTGGGATCTGGGATTCGAACTCAGGACCTTCTGCCTGCAAGGCAGAGGCTTAACCCTTGAGCCACCTCTCCAGCCCTAATTCATTCACGTTTAATTTTGAATGACCATCATATAAGATATTATGTTAATACATTACAAAGTACAATTAACTAATTTTTTATTTATGTATTTTGCAATTGCACTTATAAGAGAATTAATATATTATTTTGTGTTTGTCAGATTTTGGTGTTAAAGTAATGTTAATGTCATTTAAAAAGTTTGAGATGTTTCCATTTCTTTCTATTTGTGTTTATATATATAATTATTTATTTAGTGTGTGTGTGTGTGTGTGTGTGTGCGCGCACACACAGAGGGTACTGTGTGTCTCTGTGGAGAACCAAGGATGACTTTGGGAATTATTCTGGGTTACTTTTACCTCTTTTTTGCTTTGCTCTGGAATTTCCCAGGCTCTGCCTACCAGGGCCTGTAGTGCAGGCAGCTGCCATTTCTGCCTGGCATTTTTACATGAGACCTAGGATCTGAACTCAGGACCTTCTGCTTGTGAGACAAAGTCTAACCTCTGAGCCATCTTTCCAGCCTTATTTGTGTTTTATGGTCACTATCACAAAATACATGTCATCCTTAGATACAGATGTCAACTTGACAATTGAAGGTTTGAGCTCTGGGTACATTTGTAAAGAATTAGTGGTTGAGTTAGTTTTGGAGCAAGCCTGCAACAGACAGCACAGTTTGTGGTGGGTGGGACTAATTCCTGGACAGGCGAATAAGATGGAGGGAGATGGTGATGGAAGTTAGCATTCTTTGGTACACTTTATCAGATATGCTAGCCTGGCAAGTGAAATTTGTCCCTCTTTCATGGTTCTATGGATATGGTATGCCCAATTTTCTTGGTCCCTGGTGTTGGTACAAGCTTTCCAGCCAAGCTGAAATAGAGCTGATACTGGATAATTGTAAGCCAGAATAAAATCCTTTGTTCTCTTAAGCCATTTGATTGTGAATTTTTGGGCAACATGCAGAGTAACTGCAACATCTCAGATGACTTACTTATGTAGAGAAAAGATTAATTTGGATTGATGATTTTGAAGGTTTCGATTCATGATTCACTGTTTTCCTTTCTTTAGGGCTGTGGAGTGTGACAGAGCAAAACCACTCGCCTCATGGCCAAGAAGTAAAAGTAAGCTGGGAAAGGAAGCAGTCCTATGTGTGTGTGCTCCTAATGACTTAAAGGCCACTAACTACATTCTCCATTTTTCACAGCACTCCCCTGGAGCAAGCCTTTAACACAGGAGGCTTTTGGGGAATCATTCAAGCTCTAAACCGCAGTGATATTTAAAAACACAAATTTATTTTCTTGGTTGTTAGTATTTATCTTAAAAGTATATACCTGGCTCTTCATAATAATTTTTTTTTTTACTTTTTTATGTGGGGAATACATGTATTACACACGTGTATACACAATGTTTTTGTGCATGTGTGTTTGTGTGTATACATGTGCGTACGTGTGTGAGAAAGTGTGTGTTGTGTTACGTATGTATGTGTGTGCTGACGTGTGAGCAGGCTAAAGATTGACATCAAGATGTCTTACTCAGTTACTTTTCAACATAATTTTTTGAAACAGGATCTTTCACTGGAATTTGCCATTCAGCTAGACTGGATAGTCCAGCAGTCTCAGGATCTGTCTGTCTCCTTTCCCAATCGTCCAGTACTGAGGTACAGGCACGTGCAGACACACTTGGGTTTTTATATGAATACTTGGATCTGAACTCAGATCCTTCCCAACCCCTACAGAAATATTTTTAAACCACTTACGCTTATCAGTAGATTTATGTTTCATATTTTTCTTCAATTTGAAACATTTTACATTTTAAAAATTTCCTTCATGGGCTGGAGAGATGGCTCAAGGGTTAAGACTCTGCCTCACAAGCAGAAGGTCCTGAGTTCAGATTCCAGGTCCCACATAAAAATGCCAGGCACAAAGGTCAATGGCCTGCACTTCCAGCCACGGTGGGAAGAGTCTGGGAAATCCCAGAGCAAAGCAAAAATGAGGTAAAAAAAATCCAGGATGATTCCCAGTCACCCTTGGTCCTCCACAGGGACACACATTCCATGGTATAAAACTTTCCACAGTATTATTGTAAAATTTATTTTAAAACCTTGTATTAGTTTTCTATAGCTATGCAGAATAAGTTACCACATGTTCAGAGGCTTAATGCAAAAGAAATATGAGCTTACAATTTCTGTGGGTATGAAGTAAATGGATTTCATCTCAGAATCATACTGAACTGAAATCAAGGTCAACCCATGTTGAACAATTCCCTGCTGGAAGTACATAGTGAGACTCCTGGAAGTCTGCATGTCTATGCACACAGAGCTCACTGAAGTATAGGGCTCCCCTAAACTTTGAATTTGCCACACAAAGGTGTCACAAGCACACAGTGGAGAAAAGACAGCTTTTTCTAAATATGGCACCAGGAAGGCTGGAGTTCCACATATAGCAGAATGATTTGTATCTCTCATCCTGAACGAACATTAGTTCAAAATGTATCAAAGGCTTTAAGATCCGAAATTCTGAAAATGCTAGAGGAAAACTTCATGTCAGAGATGTAGGCAAGGGCTTTCCAAACTGACCCAATACCAGAGGAAATTATCCCAAGAAATGACAAATGTAATTGTATGAATTTAGAAAGCTTCTACACAACAAAAGAAACAATCAACAAAATGAAGCTGCACTTATAGAATGAGAGAAAATCATGTCCAACTACACTTCTAACAGAGGGTAGAACATATAAAAGATTTGGAAACTGAAAATGAAACCTGCTTGGGCTGGAGAGATGGCTCAGAAGTTAAGCTTCTGCCTAGAAAGCAGAAGGACTAACTTTGGGTCTGGATCCCACACCTGGAGGACACAGTGGTGGCCAACTACTTCTAGCCCTAGAAGGTGGAGCCTGGGAAATCCCAAAACAAAGCAACGAGGATGTGAAACAATCCAGGATGATTCCCGAAGTCAACCTTGAGCCTCCACAAGTACACGCAGTGCCCTCTGATACATACAGATGCACAGACACACAGACACACACACACACACACACACTCTCTCTCTCTCAAAAAAAAGTTTTTTAAAAAAACAACTCCCAAATAATCCAACCAATACATAGACAAATGAATTGAACACACTGTTCTCTTAAAAAAGTTCAGAGGGCAATACATATGAAATAATATTCCACATCCTTAGTCATCAGGGAATGCAAATTAAAACTGCTTTGAGATTCTATCTCATTTAAGTCATAAAATGGCATCATCAAGAAAGCAACAAATGCGGGATCGTCAGATGACTCAGTGATTAAAGCCTTTGCCTTGTAAGCAAAAGGCCTAAATTCAGATCCTAGATCTCATGTGAAAATGACAGGCAGAAAGAGTGGTGTTCTCTAACTCTGGCTCTAGAAAGTAAAGCCTGGAGAAATCCTACAGTGAAGCAATAAAAGGTGAAAAAGCAATCCAGGGTGATTTCACCCCATGTCAACCCATGGACCTCCATAGGAATACACATTCAAGTGCCCTCTTATATACATGCTTGCACACACACACACACACACACACACACACACACATGCACACACGCACTTGCATGTGTGCGTTCAAGAGGGAGCACAAAACAAATGTGAAGAATGAGAAGTCATATACACTGCTGTGAAAACGGAAACTAGCGCAGCCATTATGGAAACTGGTATGGAGGTTCTTTTAAAAACTAGGCATAAGGAGGCAGGAAACATCAAGAGAGGAGAGGGAGGGAGGAAAGGGGGTGGGAAAGAGAGAAGGATGGGGGAGTGGGTTGGGTGGACAACAGGGGAAAGGAAGAGGGAAGTAGAAGGAGGGGGGCAAGGATACCTCTACCCATTGAGCTTGTAAAACTAGATTAAAAAAAACTAAGCATAAGGCTACTACTCTATGATCCAGCTATACCACTCTTGGGTATGTATCCACAGGATTCTAAATCAACATACCAAAGATATTTGTATATCTAAGCTTATTGCTCCACTATTTGTAATAAACAAGAAATGAACCCAGTTTAGGTCTCCTTCAACAGACAAATGAATGAAGAAAATGTGGTATGTATACTCAAGGTAATTTTATTTAGGTTCAAAAGCAATGAAATTATCACCAAAGGAAAGTGGATGAAACTGGAGATCATCATATTAAGTGAAATAAATCAGACTCAGACAAATATTATATGTCTTTTCTCATATGTGAAATCTAGATTTTTTTCAGATACATATATGTACATTAAGAGTAGGCAGACCATGAGGAAGAAGAAAGGGAATATGTCCTTTAATTCCAAATGTCCTTCTTGGAAGGATGTGAAAGTGGAGAACAGAAGAGGGTAACAGAAGTGGAAGGCAAAATATCCCATGTTTTCTCCCCTATGCAGAATTTAGATTTAAGTGTGTGTGTGTGTGTGTGTGTGTGTGTGTGTGTGTGTATTTGCACATGTATTTCAACTTATTTAGCATTTTAAAAAATGAAGATTGGAAGGAGAATCTTGAAGCTTTTTGTTACCTGTCAGACTTAATCAATAGTTTATTCTTTACCTGTTGCTTAATTAGAATATGCCTCTTAGTTTTACACATCCTTTTTTTTTCTAATTATCTTTTGGGCATTGATTTATAATGTTGATGCATTATGATTATTTTTCCCATCATTTTTAATTCTTTGTTTTGAGGTTTGTCTTTTGTATTACTAGGAGATATATTTATAGAAATTTCCTATTTGTGGTTGGTAAAATGTGTCTGGTGCTAGTTACAAGTTCATCAGTGTACTAGAAGGAAACAGATAACAATATGAAACAGGCAGATGAAATACAATACACGGAGATTAAGGGGAATTCAACAGGGATGGCGAAGTTTTCTGGAGATATCTGCCAAGAATTGGTGCATTAAGAGGAAAAGGACAGGAACAGAGATATCTTTATCTGTAGGAGGTTATAAGATGTTGGTAACCAAAGAAGGAACTAGGCTGATAAATACCTCCACACACTGTTCTTCTGTACCTCGCTGTCGACTCTTCCTTAGTTGAACCTGATCAGACCCAAAAGATAGGTATTGAAGCCTGTTTAGGAAGTTAATAAAGCTCCAACTATCAACACCCACATTAGGAGGAAAATATATTTGGTTCTAGAGGGGCAAGGGAAAATGTTCAACACACACACACACACACACACACACACACACACACACACACACACAACCAGTCTCTTCTAGATGAGTAGAACACATTTCATGTGTAGGAGATTTTAGAAAAAGAAAACAATATTGTAAAAGAAGCAGTTGACAGCATAACGTGAGAGTGGGAGAAGAGAGTTTACTACAAGATAGAAGAAGCTGAAGGTGTTCTTGGGGGAAAGAAAGGCAAGGACTCTAAGCAATTGAGAAAAATATTTATTCTAAGAAGGTTTTTTTTTGTTGTTGTTGCAAGAGTGTGAGAGGGTTTCACTCTAAAAAAGCTAAGGACTGAAATGTCATATGACCCTGCTGTACCACTACTGGGAATAATCTTCTAAAATGCAGCAATTCACTACAGAGACACGAGCACAACCATGTTCATTTTAGCACTATTTACAACAGCACGGTCATGGAATTAACCCAAATGCCCAACAGTTGACGAAATGAATGATGAAAATGTGGTACATTTATGCAATGAAATATGACTCAGCCATCAAAAAAGATGAATTAATGAAATTTGCCAGGAAATGGATGGAATTAGAAGAAATTATATTGAGTGAAGTATCCCAGACACAGAAAGTTAGATGCTGTATGTACTCCCTAATAAGTGGATCCTAGTTCCAAACCCACTTAATGACATACTCAAAGGCAAATCTCTGTAATACCCACTGCAATCTCAAAGGATTATATAAACAGAAGGGAAGGGGAAGGAGGATCTCAAAAGAAAGGAGATAGGGGAACATACGTCAACAGAGAAATTAGGCCATGGTCATGTATTGCATGTAAGTAGTGAGACATCTGATGCAGCTCACTCTCTCTTCCCTTCCTGATCACTTAGGACTGAACTAGTTTGATCTCCCCAATTAAGGAGGATTTAGGGACTGGCAGTTAGCTGGTAACCAATTGACAAATGGCCTTCTTATATACCAAGGATGATAAAAGCGAAAAAGCCCTAAGAGAAACAATTCGATTTACTATAGCCCCTAAGAAAATGAAATACCTTGGTATAAATCTAACCAAAGAAGTGAGAGACCTTTAAAATGAAACCTTTAAAACCCTAAAGAAAGAAATTACAGAAGACACCGGAAGGTGGAAAGACTTTCCATGCTCCTAGATTGGCAGAATCAACATCATAAAAATGACCATTTTACCAAAAGCAATATACAGATTCAATGCTATATCAATCAAAATCCTCAAGCAATTCTTTAAAGAAATTGACCAAACAATCTCAAAATTCATATGGAAGCACAAAAGGCCCAGGATAGCAAAAAATCCTGAATAACAAAAACACTGCTGGAGGTGTCACCATACTTAACCTTAATCTATACTACAAATCCTTAGTAGTAAAAACAACGTGCTACTGGCTCCAAAATAGACATGTAGATCAATGGATAAGGGTTGAAGACTTAGATATAAACTCACACAATTACAGCCATTTGATCTTTGATAAAGGAGCTCAAAAAATTCAATGGAAAAAGAACAGCATCTTCAACAATGGTGCTGGCAAAACTGGATGTCCACATGTAGAAGATTAAACCTGGACCTGTATTTTCCCAACCAAAAAAACCCCAGCACTGGAGGAACTCAGTGCAGAATTCTACCTAACATTCGAAGAACAATTGATACAATTCCTTAAATTATTCTATGCAATAGAAAAGGAATGAACATTTCCAAATTCCTTCTATGAAGCCAGTATTATATTGATCCACAAAACAAATAAAGGCACAATAAAAAAGAAAACTATAGGCCAATCTCATTGATGAACACAGTTACAAAAATCCTTAAAAAGTACTAGTACATCAAATTCAAAGACATATCAAAAAGATCATTTATAATTACCAGGTTGAGTTTATTCCAGAAACACAAGTTTGGTTCAAGATACATAAATCAACAAATGTAATTCATCATATAAACAAATGCAAAGACCGAAAAAAAACTACACAATCCGCTCAGTAGACACACACACACACACACAAAAACCTTTTGACAAAATTCAACACCCTTCTATGCTAAAAGTCCTGGAGACAACAAGGATGGAGGGAACATATATCAGCACAATAATGACCACATATAACAAACCTATAGCTAAAATCACCCTAAATAGTAAAAAATTTGAAGCATTCCCACTTCGATCAGGAACTAGACAAGGCTGTCTACTCTCACCACTTCTGTTTAATATTATACTTAATTATTTAGCTAGAGCTATAAGACAAGAGAGGGATATAATAAGGATACAGATAGGAAAAGAAGAAGTCCTACTATCCTTAATTGTAGATGACATGAGAGACCACAAAGGTTGCAACAGGAAATTGCTGGAACTAATAAATGTGTTCAGTAGAGTGACAGACTACAAAATTAATGTTCAAAAATGAGTGGCTTTCTTACTCACCAAAGATGAACAAATTGAGGAAGACCTGAGAGAAACAATTCCATTTACCATAGCTCCAAAAATGAAATACCTTGGAAAAAATCTAACCAAGGGTGTGAAACATCTTTCAATGAAAAATTTTAAAACAGTAAAGAGATTATACAAGACACCAGAAAGTGGAAAAACCACTCATGTTTTTAGACCAGTAGAATTAACTTTGTAAAAATCACCATCCTACTAAAAGCAATATAAGATTCAATGCCATACCAATCAAAATTCTAATGCAATTCTTCACAGAAATTGAGAAATTCATATGGAAATACAAAATCTCCTGAGTAGCAAAACAATCCTGAGTAATAAATATTCTACTGAAAGTATTATCATACCAGACCTTAATTATACTAAAAGAATCGGCATTTGGCTGGTTCTGAAACAGGGATATAGGTCAATGGATTAGAATTGAAGATCTAGATATAAGTTCACACACCTACAATCAACTTATTTTTGATGTAGATGCCAAAAAATACATTTTAAAAGGGACAGTACATTCAACAAATGGTGCTTTGAAAATTGGATGTCTCAATGTTAGATCACAGACTATAACACTTTTAGAAAAAAAGAATAGGTACTTGGAGACAAGGAATTGACAGCCACAGTAGTGTTCCTATGCTTAAGGGGAACACAGGAAAGGGTTCAGGGAAATGCCACTGGGTCCTTGTACGTCATCGGAGAGGAGGGCCCAGAGGAGAGTCGGGCATGCACATTAAAGGACGCTCTGGGCATTGGGGGGGGGAGGCACTGGGGGATGGGAAGGAAGGGGTGAGGGGAGGGGGAGCAGGGGGTTCGGGGGGAGGAGAAGGGAGGGAGGGAAGTGGTGTACCTATTAAGTTTGTATGAGCAGAAATAATAATAAAAATGTTAAAAAAATAAAGCATTTGGCATTGGGTCACAAAAAAAAAAAGAAAAAAGAATAGGGAGAACATTTGAATTTATTGGCCTAGGTCAGCATTTTCTGGATAAAACCCCAAATGCATAGGAAATTAGACCAACACCCAACAAGAAAAAGGACAGCATCTTCAATAAAAGGTGCTGTCAAAATTAGTTATCTCCATGCAGAAGAATGAAACTGGATCCTTTGTCTCCCTACACAAAAATCAATTCTAAATGGATCAAAGACCTCAATGTTAGACAGACTATAAAACCCCTAGAAGAAAAAATAGGAAATGCCTCAAATTGATTGGCTTCAGCCAATGTTTCCTCAAAATGATCCCAAAGGCACAGATAATAAGTCCAACACTAGACAAGTGGAATTATATGAAATTGAAAAGCTTTCGTTGAACAAAAGAGACTGTTAATTGAGTAAAAAGGCAACCTACAGAATGAGAGAGCATCTTCACTAATCACACATCTGATTGAGGACTAATAACCAGAGTACACAAAGTACTTGAAAAATTAAATATCAAGGAAATAAATAACCCCATTAAAAATGGCTATCGAACTGAAAAATAAACTTTTCACAAGACAAAATTCAAATGGCTAACAAGCATCTTTAAAAATGTTGTCTCTCCCTAGTCATTAGGCAAATGAAAATTAAAATTACCTTGAGATACTATCTCACTCCAGTCAGAATGGCTAAGATCCAAAACACAAACAACAGCAAATACTGACACAGATGTGGGGACAAGGGGACCCTCATACATTGCTGGTGGGATTGTAAACTCATGACATCTCTTTGGAGATTAATTTGGAGGTTCCGAAAACAGTTAAAAATTGAAATTCTATATGACCCAGCTACATCACTGGGAATATTCCCAAAGAACACTGCATCCTGCATCAGATCATGTTAGTAGCAGCCTTTTTCACAGTTGCAAGGAAATGGATCCAACTTAGATGTCTAACAGTTGACAAATGATTAATGAAAATGGAATACTATTCAGCTGTCAGGAAGGATTTCATGAAATTAAAAAACTTCCTTTAGGCAAAAGATATTGTTAATCAAGTGTTGCCATTCGCCTACATGGTTGCTGATAAATGAACATTAAAAGGCTTAAGGGAACAAGGGGTTTATTGTCTCTTACGACTGTCTGGTTACAGTTCTCAGTCCAGCTTGACAGGAGAGCTTACGCCAACACCAGGGTCGAGGGAATTGGCCACACCATCTCTACATAATGGCTGAGAGAGGGACGATCCTTACTTGCCAGACCAGCATGTCTGATCAAGTGTACACAAAAAGATCCCAACTTTCTCAATCAACTCTCGGTATTTTATTCCAGGACCTAGTCCCAGTCACCATAGGATGGATCTTTGACATCAGTTAGACAATCTCTTGCAGGTTTGCTCTGGGCTTAACCACTAATTCTCTACAAATGTGCCTAGAACTCAAACCCTCAACTGTCAAGTTGACACCTGTGCCTATCCATGACTTCAAGTTAAAAAACCAAACTACGTAATGGGAGAAAATCTTTGTTAACCACATATCTGATGGAGGACTCATATCTAGAGTACACAAAAAACCTCAAAAATATATCAAAAATAAATAGCCGAACTTAAAAAATGGACCTAGAACCAAAAAGGAACTTTTTACAGGAAGAAACTCAAATGTTTGACAATTATCTTAAAAAGTATTTTACCTCCCTGGCCATTAGACAAATGCAAATAAAAACTATCCTGGAATATCATCTGGCCGCAGTCAGAATGGCTAAAATACAAAATATAGAAAACAAATACTGGTGAGGATTCTGGGAGAAAGGATTCCCTTATTCATTGTTGAATGGAATGCAAACTTATGCAACTCTTTTGGAGATCAGGATGAAGATTTATAAAAAGTTAAAAACTGACATGATATATAGAGATACATGTACATCCATTTTATTGCAGCTCTGTTCACAATAGCAAAGAAATGGAATCAGACTAGACTTCCAACAATAGAAAAATGGATAATGAAAATGTGGTACAGTTGAATATTATTCAGCTGTTGAAAATGAATTAATGAAATGTAATGGTAAATGAATGAAGTAGGAAGAAATTATATTGAGTGACATATCCCAGATGCAAAAAGATAGATGTTGTATGTTCTCCCTTAGAAATGGATCTTAGCATTGAACCTTCAGAACAATACACTCAAAAAGAAATTTCTATAACACTTACAAGTTATAAAGGAATGCAAGTCATGGGAAGTGGAGGAAAATCTCCAAAGAACACAGGAAAATACATTAACAAGACAATTTAAGAAAAAAATGCCTCAAAGGTAAAGTAAGGGAATAGGATATAGTAAGGGGGGAGGGGAACAAAAACAGGCAGGTGGTTTGGGTAGAAAACATTTGATGGCCTTGTCCAGCTACAAATGCTATAAACTATAACTCTGTAAGAAGAATCCAGTGGAACAACAGTGCTATGTAATGCCCATGGGTAACCAGTTACTCTCTGAATGCATTCTTTTTTTAATTTAATATATTTTTATTATTATTTCAGCTCATACAAACTTAATAGGTACACCAGTTCCCTCCCTCCCTTCCTCCTCCCCCCAAACCCCCTGCTCCCCCTCCCCTCACCCCTCCCTCCCCACCCCCCAGTGCCTCCCGCCCCAATTCCCAGAGAGTCCTTTCTTGTGCATGCCTGACTCTCCTCTGGGCCCTCCTCTCCGATGACATACAAGGACCCAGTGGCATTTCCCTGAACCCTTTTCCAAGTTTCCCTTAAGCATAGGAACACTACTGTGGCTGCCAATCCCTTGCCTCCGAGGATCTTGATGCCTTTAGCAGATGCTAGACTTTGTGAGGTCAACAGTGTGTTGGACATTGCACAGGGCATGTAAAGTCCAATTATGATTGCTTCAGCCCTAACTTGTGTGGAATATCTTGCAAATCATTGCTCCTCCCATCCTTTTGCTCTTACACTCTTACCTCCCCCTCTTCCGCAAATGTCCCTGAGCTTCAGGATGGGGAGAGATTAGTCTGGCCTAGTTCTAGGTGGTTGATATAGAGTCTCTGAAGTTCTGGATTGTGGTTTGTTGATTTTCTTTTGCAGTTTTGCTGCTCCTGCAATGCCCTTCACTCCATCCTGCTGGGCACTGTATGTCACCCCCTGGCCAGAGACAAAAAGCTGTTAAACTGGAGTCTTATTATAAGAGCACAGTCAAAGGTAGATGTAATAAAAGTAGGAAACCTCAGTGAGGGAGGGGTCAATCACCCATTTGCAAAATGGTTACTTTTTATCTGCCAGTCTATATGCCCTCCCCTTCTGTTGAGATCATTACTCCCTTAGTTGTAAATGATCAGGAACGAACGTCTGTGAACTTAACCAGGTATCACATTACTTACTTGCAGTCCTTGATGGAGGCCTATTTTCTCTGCTGTAACATGGTCCCCTCTCTCCTTGTTTCAGGTGTGGCCCTCCAACCCCATCCCTCCTGTTCATAATCCTTGCAATTACTGTAGATAATACATAGATTTACCTATGAGTGTCTCAAGGTGGGCTGGGTGAGTTGGTACTAGGAGCCACCTATTAGGGAGTACATACGGCGCTTAATTTTCTGGGTTTGGGATACTTCACTTAATATAATTCTTTCTAATGACATCCATTTCCCGGCAAATTCCAGTAATTCATCCTTTTTGATAGCTGAGTGGTACTCCATTGTATAGATGTACCACAGTTTCCTTATCCACTCGTCAACTGTTGGACATTTGGGTTGATTCCATGTCTTTGCTATTGTAAACAGTGCTGCTATGAACATGGTCGTGCTTGTGCTATCGAGGTGAACCTCTGCTGTATGGGGGGTTATTCCCAAAAGTGGAATAGCAGGGTCATATGGCATTCTAACACACCCCTCCCTGATTGCCAGGGAACATATACCTAGTACTACAAACCCATACAAAACAGTGGAAGGGGGGAAAATGGACCCTAGACAGAAACAGATATCTTATTGTTAACTATAAATACTGGATAGTAAACTACTCTGAAAACACTTTTTTCTTTTTATTATATTTATTTTTTTTCCAATCATACAGGCTTAATAGGTATCCTGGTCCCCTCCCTCCCTCCATCCCTCTCCAGTCTCCCTTGCACCCTCCCTTTTCCCCTTCCTTTTATCCCCTCCCTCCCTTTCTCACAGTGTCTCCTTCTTCCCTCCCTCCCATTCCCTGGAGCATCCTTTAGTATGAATGTCAAACGTCCCCCTGCAAGGAGTAAAATGGCATTTTCCAGAGCCCTTTCTTGGGCTCCCCTTTAGTATGGGAACACTATTATTACTGTTAATCCCTTGCCTTTAAGGATCCTAGTGCCTGTGATCCATGCTAGAGTTTGGGGAGGGTCATTGACATGTCAGGCATTTTGCAGGTCATGCAAAGTCCGATTATGGCTACTGAAGCCCTAACTTTTTTTTTTTTATTAAAAATTTAATTATACATTTTAAAATTTTTTACCAGTTCCCTCCCTCCCCCCTCCTTCCTCTCCCCTTCCCCCAGTGCCTCCCCCCCAATTCCCAGAGAGTCCTTTATTGTATACGCCTAACTCTCCATTGGGTCCTCCTCTCCGATGACATATAAGGACCCAGTGGCATTTCCATAAGCCCTTTCTCTTGTTCCCCTTAAGCATAAGATCACTACTATGGCTGTCAATCCCTTGCCTCCAGGGGTCTCGGTGCCCTTAACAGATGCTAGACTTTATGAGGGCAACAGTGCGCTGGACATTGCGCAGGGCATGCAAAGTCCCATTACGATTGCTTTGGCCCCAACTATTGTTGAGAATCTTGCAAATCGTTGCTCCTCCCATCCTTTTGCTCTTACAATCTTACCGCCCCCTCTTCCGCAAATGTCCCTGAGCTCCAGGATGGGGAGAGATTAGGCTGTCCTAGTTCTATGTGATTGATATAGTCTCTGAAGTTCTGGATTGTGGTTTGTTGATTTTCTTTTGCAGTTTTGCTGCTCCTGCAATTCCCTTTACTCCATTCTGCTGGGCACTGTATGTCACCCCCTGGCCAGAGACAAAAGCTGTTAAACTGGAGTCTTGTTGTAATAGCACATTCAAGGGTAGATGTAATAAGAGTAGGAAACCTCCCTGAGGGAGGGGTCCATCACCCATTTGCAAAATGATTACTTTTTATCTGCTAGACTATATGCCCTCCCCTTCTGGTGAGATCAGGAAAGAACGTCTGTGAACTTAACCAGGTTTCTCATTACTTACTTGCAGACCTTGATGGAGGCCTATTTTCTCTGCTGTAACATGGTCTCCTCTCTCCTTGTTTCTGGTGTGGCCCTCCTAACCCATCTCTCTTGTTCATAATCCTTGCACTTACTGTGTTACATAGGTTTACTTTTGAGTGTCCCAATGTGGGCTGGGTGAGTTTGGTACTAGGAGCCACCTATTAGGGAGTACATACGGCGCTTAATTTTCTGGGTTTGGGATACTTCACTTAATATAATTCTTTCTAATGACATCCATTTCCCAGCAAATTCCAGTAATTCATCATTTTTGATGACTGAGTAGTACTCCATTGTATAGATGTACCACTGTTTCCTTATCCACTCGTCAACTGTTGGACATTTAGGTTGATTCCATGACTTTGCTATTGTAAACAGTGCTGCTATGAACATGGTCGAGCTTGTGCTATCGAGGCGAACCTCTGCTGCATGGGGGGTTATTCCCAAAAGTGGGATAGCAGGGTCATATGGCATTTCAATCTTTAATTTCTTTAAGAATCTCCAGACGGCTCGCCAGAGTGGCTGTATGAGCCTGCATTCCCACCAACAATGTAGGAGAGTTCCCCTCTCTCCACATCCTCTCCAGCATTTGTCGTTGTTTGTATTGTGGATTTTTGCCATCCTGACCGGGGTGAGATGATATCTCAGGGAGGTTTTGATTTGCATTTCCCTGATGGTGAAGGAAGTGGAGCATTTTTTAAGATAATTGTTAAACATTTTAATTTCATCCCTGGTAAAGTTTCTTTGAAGTTCCAGGGCCCATTTTTTAATTGGGCCAGTGTTTTCCTTGGAGTTTAATTTTCTAAGTTCTTTGTGCACTCTGGACAGTAGAGCTCTGTCAGATATGTGGTTAGTGAAGATTTTCTCCCATTCTGTGGGTTGCCTTTGAGCTCGTGTGACAATCTCTTTATCTGAACAGAAGCTCTTTAATTTCACAAGATCCCAACTGTTGAGAGTTGGTAGCAGTGATTGTGCCATTGGATGTCTGTTTAGGAAGTGTTGGCTAGCCCAATCAGCTCGAGGGAGTTCCCTATCCTTTCAACTATGGTTTTTAAAGTCTCTGGCCTGATATCAAGGTCCTTGATCCATTTGGAATTAAGTCTTGTACATGGTGACAAGTACGGGTCCAGCTTTAATCTTCTGCATGTGGAGATCCAGTTTTGCCAGCACCATTTGTTGAAGATGCTGTTCTTTTTCCATTGGATTCTTTGGGCCCCTTTGTCAAAGACCAAATGGCTGTAACTTTGTGGGCTTATATCTGGGTCTTCAATCCTTATCCATTGATCTGTGTGTCTATTTTGGAGCCAGTACCAGGCTGTCTTTATAACTATGGATTTGTAGTATAGACTTAGGTTTGGTATGGTAATACCTCCAGCTGTGTTTTTGTTACTCAGGATTGTTTTTGCTATCCTGGGTCTTTTGTGTCTCCATATGAACTTTGAGATTATTTGGTCAACTTCTTTGAAGAATTGCTTTGGGATTTTGATTGGTATAGCATTGAATCTGTATACTGCCTTTGGTAGGATGGTCATTTTTACAATGTTGATTCTGCCAATCCAGGAACAAGGGAGGTCTTTCCACCTTCTGGTGTCTTCTGCAATTTCTTTCTTTAGGGTTTTAAAGTTTTCATTGTAAAGGTCTTTTACCTCCTTAGTTAGGTTTATACCAAGGTATTTCATTTTTTTAGGGGCTATAGTAAATGGTATGGTTTCTCTCAAGGCTTTTTCACTTCTTTCATTCTGGGCATATAGGAAGGCCTCTGATTTTTGCACATTTATTTTGTATCCTGCCACCCTGCTGAACTTCTCAATTAGTTCCAGGAGCTTCCTGGTGGAGTTTTTGGGATCCCTCAGGTATAAGATCATGTCATCTGCAAATAGGGATAGCTTGACTTCTTCCTTGCCGATTTGAATCCCTCTTATGTCCCTTTCTTGTCTTATGGCTTCAGCTAACACTTCAAGTACAATATTGAATAGAAGTGGTGAGAGTGGACAGCCTTGTCTAGTTCCTGATCGAAGTGGGAATGCTTCCAATTGTTCCCCATTGAGCATAATCCTTGCTGTGGGCTTGTTGTATACAGCTTTTATTATATTGATAAAGGTTCCTTCCATTCCTACTGTCTCTAGCGTTTTGATCATAAAAGGCTGTTGGATCTTGTCAAAGGCTTTTTCTGCATCTATCGAGAGTATCATGTGGTCTTGGACTTTGGACTGGTTTACATGATGAATTACATTTATTGATTTGCGTATGTTGAACCAACCTTGTGTGCCGGGGATGAAGCCTACTTGGTCCCCATGAATGATCTTTTTAATATGTTTTTGAATCCGATTTGCTAAGACTTTGTTGAGAATCTTTGCATCTGTGTTCATCAGGGAGATCGGCCTATAGTTTTCTTTTTTAAGTGAATCTTTATTAGGTTTTGGGATTAAAACGATATTAGCTTCACAGAAGGAATTTGGTAGTATTCCTTCCTTTGCTATTTGATGGAACAGTTTAAGGAGTATTGGTGTTATTAACTCCTTAAATGTCTGGTAGAACTCTGTGCTGAATCCATCTGGTCCAGGACATTTTTTGGTGGGAAGATTCGAGATTACTTCCTCAATTTCCTTATATGTTATATGACTATTTAAATAATTCACAACTTCCTGATTCAATTTAGGTAAGTTGTGTTTACTTAGAAATTCATCCATCTCTTTTGTGTTGTCAAACTTCACAGAGTATAAGTTTTTGAAATATGATGTTATAATTCTCTGGATTTCTTGGGTATCAGTAGTGATAACTCCATGTTCATTTCTAATTTTGTTAATTTGGGTTTTCTCTCTCTTGCTTTTGGTTAGTTTAGCTAGGGGTGTATCAATCTTGTTGATTTTTTCAAAGAACCAGCTTTTTGACTGGTTGATTTTTTCTATCGTTTTCTTAATCTCTATTTCAGATATTTCTCCCCTTATTTTGCTAATCTCCTCTCTTCTACTGCTTTTGGGATCAGATTGCTCTAGTTTCTCTAAAGCTTTAAGCTGCATTGTTAAGTTGTTTATTTCTGATGTTTCCATTTTTTTGACGTAGGCATTAAGAGCTATGAACTTACCTCTTAGAACAGCTTTCATTGTGTCCCAGAGATTTTGGTAAGTTGTATTTTCGTTATCATTCACTTTCAGGAAATCTTGAATTTCCTTTTTAATTTCTTCCTGAATCCAGTTCTCATTCAGCATCATAGTGTTAAGTTTCCAGGAGTTAGTGTATTTTCTCTTGTTTGATGTGTTGTGGATGTCCAGCTTTAGGCCGTGGTGGTCTGATAGGGCACAGGTTAGAATTTCAACTTTCTTGTATATGTGTAGATTCATTTTGTGGCCCAGTATGTGATCTATTTTGGAGAAAGTTCCGTGTGCTGCTGAGAAAAATGTGTATTCTTTTGGTGCGTGGGTGAAAAGTTCGATAGAGATCTGTGAGGTCCATTTCTTTCAGGGTTTGATTAAGTTCCAAAGTGTCTCTGTTAAGCTTTTGACCTGTTGATCTATCCCATGTAGAGAGGGCGGTGTTGAAGTCCCCAAGAATTATCGTTTGGGGGTTGATTTCATGCTTTAGACGCTGTAGGGTTTTCTTAATGAATGTGGAGGGGCCCGTATTGGGTGCATATATGTTCAGTATTGTGAAATCTTCCTGGTGAATTGTACCTGTGACTAAAATGTAGTATCCATCCGTGTCTCTTATAATTTTTTTTGGTTTGAAATCCACTTTGTCTGATAGCATAATGGCTACCCCTGCCTGTTTTCTGCTTCCATTTGCTTGTAGAATTGTTGACCAGCCTTTTATTTTTAGAGCGTGCCTATCTGTTGTGGTGAGATGGGTTTCCTGCAGGCAACAGATTGATAGATTGTGATTTTTAATCCAAGTTTGTAATCTGTGTCTCTTGATCGGTGAATTAAGTCCATTAACATTTAGTGTTATAATGGAGAAACTATTGTTAATTCCAGACATTTATTATGTTTAGTAGCTTTTATAAGTATATTGCTTCACTTTTAATGGTGTTATATTTGCCTTCTGTTCTCCTGGATATGCCTGTTTTTTTCTTCACGCTTGAGTATCATTTCTAGCAGTTTTTGAAGGCCTGGTTTGGTGGCCATGTATCCCTTAAAGTTGTCTTTGTGCTGGAAAATTTTTCTTTCTCCCTCCATCATGACTGATAGTTTTGCAGGGTAAATCAGCCTGGGTTGACATTTTTGCTCATTCAATACTTGAAGTATGTCTCTCCAAGCTCTTCTTGCTTTTACTGTTTCGACTGAGAAGTCATTTGTTATTTTAATAGGTTTGCCTTTAAAAGTGACTTGTTTTTTCTCCCTTGAAGCTCTCAGCACCAGTTCTTTATCTTGAATGTGGAGTGTTTTAACTATTATTTGCCGCGGTGTGCTTCTATTTTGGTCGTATCTGTTTGGGGTGCGGAATGCCTCTTGTATATGAATGGGCCTCTCTTTTTTTAGATGAGGAAAGTTTTCCTTGATGATCGTTTGAAAAATTTCCTCAGGGGTGGTATTTTGCGATTCTTGCTCCGGTATTCCATGAATACGCATGTTAGGCTTCTTCAGGGTGTCCCATATCTCTTGGATATTTCTCTCAAGTATCTTTTTGGCTTTAACAACCTCTTCCATTGAGCTGGTTAGTACTCCCACTTTATCTTCAAGGTCTGAAATTCTGTTTTCTGCTTCATTAGTTCTGTTGATAAGACTCTCTGTGGCGTTCTGGGTTGAAGATAACTTGTCTTTTAGCTCAGTTTTAAACTCTGCTTGAGTTTGTTTTAACTGCTCTATGCCACTTTTTGTTTCTTGCAGTGTTTTTCTCAACTCCTCCAGATGTCTGTTGTGTTCCTCTTCAAAGCGATTGATTCGATTATGTAATTCCTCCCGGATTTCCTCTTTCATAGTATTGAACATGGTAATGATCATATTTTGAAAGTCGTTATCCTGGGTCAGGCTTTCTTGGCCTTTTTCCGCGGGTTTGTTCTTGTTAGAATCTAACATTATGGGATTAATTTCTTCAGTGGGAAATTTGTTTACTTGAGTGTTGCTTCTCATGGATTTGCACTTTGACTTTGGCATTGTCATTTTAACTGTTAAGATCTCTCAATTTCACTAAACTGAATTATTTGGCCTGGGGTCCTGGTGGGCGGAGCAGGCGGAGACTTACCTAGGTCGTGGGGTGAGGCCCGGCTGGACCGCGCGCGCGTCCCGACCGGGGGAGCGGGGTGTGGTGCAAAGGGGGGATGGGGGCGACGGCGTGGAGCTATTTAACCCTGAGGGCAGCTGGGGCGGGGCCCGGGCGCAGGGGGAGGTCCTCCTAGTCCCTCGGCCCCCGCGCGGCTCCGGCTGGATGGCGGGAGTCGGAGCCGGGTCCCTGTGGGCTGACCTGGGGGTCCTAGAGCGCGCGGTGAGAACCCGGATGGATCTCGCGTACGCGTCCCGACCGGCGGAGTGGGGGGGGGGTGTGGCGAAAGGGGCTGAAGCCCTAACTTGTATGGAGTATTTTGCGTATCATTGCTCCTCCCCATCTTTAGGCTCTTACAATCTTACTTCCCCCTCTTCTGCAAATCTCCCTGAACTTTAAGATGGGGAGAGATTTGGCTTGTCTGCTTCCAGGTGATTAATGTGGGGTCTCTGATCTGAATGGTTTGTTGTTGTTTTCAGTTTTGCTATTCCTTCACCACCCTTGGCTCCATCCTGATTGGTATTGGAGGTCACCTCCTAATCAGAGATAAAAGGCTATTTAAATAGAGTCTTACTATAAGAGTAGATTCAAAGGTAGATGGAATATGACTAGGAGACCGCGGTGGGGGGGGTCAGTCTCCCATTTGCAGGATGGTAACCATCTATCTTCTAGACTCTATACCTTCCCTGACTAGTGAGATCAAACCCCCTCAGTTGCAAGTGACCAGGAAAGAAAGTGAGTGAGCGTAACCAGATGTCTCACTACTTATGTGCAATATTTGATAGTGACCTATTTTCGGAAAACACTTTTTATTATACTCTTAGATAAGAAAAGCTCTCAAAACTCAACCAAGAAGCACTCTATTGTGATGAGAGATTAGCAACTGGCCAGACTACAGAGTATTGGTGACCCAGGAACATTCATCCCTAGTCAGGTCTGCAAATTCTCTCCCCATCCCAAAGCTCATGGAATCGTGCAGAAGAAGAGGAGGCAAGATTTTAAGAGCTTAATTTGGGGGAGGCATACTGCTGGCCAGGACACTCCAATCATGTTAGAGCTGCTGCATCCAGAGGGTCATAACAATATCTACTACCACTAGGTCTATACAATGTTGACATATCAACATTCCCCAGGGACCAGCAGTGATGTCAGAAGAAACAATTACATTCAGAGAGAATCTCTGTGGCAGATGCTGGGCAAAAGAAAGGGAGCTTCCCTATCTGTGGATTTGCCCACTAACAGGTCACTTATACTACCACAGAGACCTGATACGTTACTAGTACAGATTCCCTGAAGGGACCCCTGTGCCTCCACCCATGGAGAGAGGAAATGGGGGCTGGAAAGTCATGGCTAGAGAGGTAAAGGGAGGGGAGGGTGTTCGAGGATCAGAGTGGCAGGGGATAAAGATAAACTCATTTTGTTTATGTATAAAAATTGTTAACAAAAAGAAAGAAAACCCACCAATATTGTACATATGCTATTGTGAAGAGGATGAGGCTTGACCCTCTACTGAGAAGCCCACACTTACGCTACGCGCTCTGGTGTGCTTTACTCTTTTCTGGAATGTTTGCCTTTCATTAACCACTATTGTTAAAAATCTACGTTAAAAATACCTTTCAATAAACTCTGGCTGTGCTTCCTGCTAGCTCATCCTGAAGTTCCTTTCCATGTCAGTGTCAACAATCTGGTTTGTCTGAGTGGGGAGCTCTGAACAGAACTCATTGGGCTTCTGCAGGGGCGGCCTGGAACTATGTCAACCCCCTCCCCCTTGCCACTGGCAAAGCCACTGATTAGATTCATCCTAAATAAGAGTAGTCTTCTAACATAACTATTTGAAGGTCAGAGATAAATAGTGGATTTTGTCAGATAGAAAAAACCCTCTGGGCATGTGGTGAGCAATTTTCCAAGCTGGCCTAATAGAGGGGGGAAGGCTCCCCTAAAAACATAGGTACTACTGGTCCGTGCGCTTTTATCCAAGAATGAATAAAAAGGAGAAAGTGAGCTGAACACCAGCATTACCACTTCCTGCTTCCTGACTCCTGCTTCTGTGAACAGCGGCCATGCCTGCCACACCATTGTGAACTGTATTCCAGAACGCAGTATTTCCTGAAACCTTGCAGGAGGTCAGAAAACCACATGAAAGTTGCCTAGGCTACGACTGGAAGAAGGGATGACATAGAGAGTAGATTTAATCACTTTGTTTTTCTAGATGTCTTAATCCAATGCCCCATTTTTTTTTTATTATTGAGAGATATTTATTGTTTTTTTCTTTTTCTTTTTTTAAATTTATTTCCGCTCATACAAACTTAACAGGTACACCAGTCCCTCCCTCCCTCCACCCTCCCCAACTCCCCTGCTCCTCCCTCCCCTCCCCTTTCCTCTCCATCCTCCAATGCCTCCTCCCATCCCCAGAGCATCCTTTAATGTGCATGCCAAACTCTCCTCTGGGTCCTCCTCTCCGATGACGTACAAAGACCCAGCGGCATTTCCTAAAACCCTTTTCTGTGTTCCCCTTAAGCATAGGAACACTACTGTGGCTGTCATCCCTAGCTTCCAAGGATCGTAGTGCCTTTAGTCCATGCTAGACTTTGAGGGGTCAATAATGTGTTGGACATTGCACAGGTCATGGAAAGTCCTATTATGATTGCTTCCAATGCCCCATTTTTTATGGTAACAGAGAAGTTGTTTCCCTTGAAATTATAACTTTCTCCCATCTCTGTCCTCCAGCCGGGCATGTTATGTAAATGTGGGGTATGACAGAAGAGACAGGCATTTTCAGAACAAAGTTCTATTAATACAATTAGGTTTGCTTTCAGTACTATCACACTGCTAGCTTCCTTACATATCTTTTTAAACCTAGAGATTTATCATGTTTCAAGATAGATCAGACAGGAAGACAGTGTTCCAAAGCTTGACTCAGAATTACCTGCTGGGACTCACATCAAGGGCACCGATTTTCTGGACCTTGCCTTCATCTATTCATTTATTTATGTTTTCAAATAAAAGTTTTAGATTACAGTCTATAAGTTGATTTGCTATTTTTGCCTGAATCTAGGATGAGTTGTTCTTAGAAAACCCTTGGACATTTTCCAATAAATCTGCTGCATATAGCTTCTACTAAACTTATTTTGTTGTACATCCTAGATTGTTGGTCATTTTATATTTTATGTTGCCTTCAGAAATGAATTACTAATGATAGTGTGTTTTCAGACATTTAAAAAAACTCATTTTAGAAATATTTTATTTTCTGTGACCTTTTTAACAAAGAGAAATATCTCTGTGATTGAAGACTTTGAATACTGGTATTAAATATTCTGGTAGCTCTTAGATGAAATCACCACAAAGAGGTCTATTGTTTGAATTTTACATTCTAGGATGGAAATATTCCTATAGTGTGAATGATCTCTGGAAATTATAGTTGGGGATATCTAGAGCTTGGCAAATGTGAGAGATGTGGCATCAACAATGCAGATTCCTTTCCAATTCCTAGGCATATGATCTTTCTACTTGGAAGAAGTAATTCATTGATGTTATTGTATGCTAAGTGATTTCTTGTATTTTCAGGAGATGGAATAACATGTCCAGGACGAGAATCAAGAGCACTCCTCTAGACACTGTGGGCAAACTACTATGCGTGTGTTGGTACTCTGGTTTCTCTTCATGCTGCTGATAAAGACATGATTAAACAGCTGAGGAACAAGCGATTTATTCTTGTTTATGAGTCCCAGTTTTACTTCATCAGCATGACAGGAGAATTCATACCAACATCGGAGCCAAAGGAACTGGCCACAACATATCCATACAAATTACCAAGAAAGGGACAACCTTCCTCACTTGCCAGTCTATGAGTCTGTCAAAGTGTTGAACCAGCTCTATCCATCTTACCTACTGCAGGGAATAGTCCTGCCGACTATGGATCAGGTCTTCTTTCCACATTAATTAGATAATCTCCTGTAGACGTGCTCAGGGGCTGTCTTAATTACTAATGCTTCAAAGATATGCCCAAGCCCGCAGTCTTCAATTGTCAAGTTGATACCTGCATCTAACTAGCACAGCTGAGAAACTAATCATATAGAAAATGCACTCTTCAGTACTTGCTAACCTAGTCCTTGCTCAGTTTGTTAGTATAGGACCTAAAGAAAACGTGTGTGCTTCATCGGATTCAACCAACTCTAATCTGATGTAATTTCTCAACTTTCATCAGTCAAAGGTATGAAAGCACAGGATGGTTTTAAAAACAGGGCCAACACTATTAAAGCTTTTCTGAACTAGATGTAGGCATCTGATGTAAATCAGAGCAAGAGAAAATGATCTACTTCCAACAATTACGGGGAACTCTAGTCAACTGTGAATCTGAAACCACAGTACAGTACATTTCTTTCATCTGCTTATTTCCAACCATTCTGTGTGTTCATTCTTAAAACTGAAAAGTAGTGTCATTCTTAGGACACTGAAGACCAACATTTGATCAGTCAGTGTATTGTCCTCTTTCCTTCCAAAGAAACTTTCTTCTTATTATATAGCTACTACAAGTATTGATATCCCCTTCATCAAACTATTTGTTTTTTTTTCCATCAAACTATTTGTAACTCTTTATTCCTTAACTTTATCCTTGATGACTCACTTATTGCATCAATAGTAGCTCTTCAGGCAAATTGAGGATTCCAGTCTCTTAAATCCATCCACATTTTTACCCTTCATCCCCATCATCCACATCCTCAATTCTCTTCAGAAGAATATAAGATCAAAAATCAAACAAAACCCAATAACCCATGTCAGATGGAGAGTGTTGCAGTTTGCCTGCATGGTTGCTGATAAATAACCATCAGACGGCTTAAGGGAACAAGGGGTTTATTTTCTTACTGATAGTCAAGTTACAGTCTGCAGTCCAACTTGACAGGAGAGCACGCACCAACAGCAGGGCCCAGGGAACTGGCCACAGCATTTCTATATAATGGTTGAGAGAGGGACAATCCTTATTTGCCAGACCAGCATGTTTAGCCAAATATACACAAGGACTCCAATTTTCTCAACCAGCTCTCAGTATTTTATTCACCTGTTCAGGGCCTAGTCCCAACCACCATGGACTGGGCCTTTCCCATAAGCTAGACAATCTCTTGCAGGTTTGTTCTGGGTTTAACCCAACTAATTCTACACAAATATGCCCAGAGCTCAAAACCCTCAACTGTCAAGTTGACACTTGTGCCTAACTATGACAGAGAGGAATTAGCAATATAAGCAGTTGGCTATCTAATAGCAGACATGTGGTACTCAAAATATCAAAGTTGTTATGGTGTCTGGACCAACTATGAATGAAATGTATATTCTGAGGTCATTGGGAAATAACACAATTAAAGAAGAGAAGAATGACACCAAATAGGTTGGGTATGTATAGGGGGTTCCAGTACTTTTTTCTCACAGTATAGGTAAAGATGCCCTGTATATCTATGGGACCCTAAATGCTGTCTCTGAGTTCACCCTCCTTGGGCCATTTGCTGATGGCTAGGTTCAAGCTGAACTGCTTGTGGTGTTCCTTGTGATCTACCTTCTGTATCTGACAAGAACTCAGTGATGCTGTTGATGGATGAGTGATGCTCCAGTCACCCATGCCCTTTCTGGGTCACCCCTCTTTCCTGGACCATTGGCCTTCTTTAGTCTCTGTGTTCAAGATGTCTAAGACAATTCCTGTGAAGCATATCTCAGTGGTCTTCTTTGTGTGTGCTACTGAGGGCACTGGGGCCGTCCTTCTTATAGTCATAGCATGTGACAGCCAAGAAGCCATTTGCCACCTGTTATGGCCAGATGATGAACAGTGGGCTTTATGAGGGGCTTCTGTGAGCTCCTGAGGCCTATCCTTACTGAATGCACATGTAGCTGTGATTCTGGACCTCTGTGACTACAGTAGTACCCACCACTACAACTGTGAGCTTCATTCTGTCTTCATTTTCTCCTCCTATGATGTTTGTACTAATATCACTGCCATGCTCTGGTCTTTCATTATACATACCTTTGAAAACTTTCTCTTGAATTTATCTTCCTGTGGCTGCATAATCTACACCATCCCGAGCATCAGCCCCATCACCAGCAGAGGTAAGACCGTCTTTACCTGCTCCTCCCACCTCTCTGTAGTGGCTTTGTAATTTATTTCATCCTGCCTGAGCTATCTCACACCAGCCTCAGGTTCTCCCTTGAAGTTAATCTTTTCTTGTAGTGCAGTGTGATAACAACCATGCTCACTCCTCTCTCTTATCTACAGTGTGAAGAACAAGAAGTTGAAGATATCTAAAAGAAAAATGTTTAGAAAATACTGCCAGCATTGTAAGTAGTTGATCATACATAGGAGGTGAAGAAAACACTTGAGAAAACTGAAGTCAAGATATGGAGTGATTTAAGTCAGATACTACATGAAATATTTAGATATTTTCTTAGTAATGTTGTTTTCCTTGGTTGTCTAAAGATTAATCCTGCTCACAGACAAAGCATTAAATCTTCTGTTTCATTTTTCATGAAATTAGTTTAAAAAACATTTGCTATTTATCTTGTAATGAATATTTGTTGGTTTATTGCTTGGAATGCTTTATATTTTCTTTCATTAACAGGCCCATTCTCCTTTGGGCAAATTTCTATTGTCCCATTATATATATGATATATATCAGTGTCATTGACTTCTACTATGATAGGGGTGATCATAGGACAATGGGTTGGCCCAAGAGTGTGATCAACTAATTGTAAAAATAGCTTAGGTTATAGATATTCTCCTGTATTTACAACATTTGCAATGTACATTAACATGTTTTCCCATTACAAAATCTGTTTTTCTCCTCATTGAAAATAGATGACTTTGCAAGGTTTCATTTCATCTCTATCTCATATAAGCATCACTGAGGCATAGTTTACATATAGCTCACCAATTTAAGCATAAAATTTGATCACTTTTGACAAAACATATAAAGGACTAGTAACCACCACTACGAACATGTTAGAGAACATTTCTGATACAACAAAAAGTTCCCTTGGGCCTTTCTGCAATAAATCACCTCTTACCCCTTTGGATCTTGGCAATCACAGATGGATCTACTTTCGAGGACTAATTTATCTTTCCCCAGAATTTTATATAGATGGAATCATAACACAAAGTGGTTATTTGTGCCTGATTGCTTTGTCTCAATGTACTGAGGCTGATATGTGCAGTTATCCTGACACTCATATGAGTAGAAGTTTTTGTGAAGACTTGTGTGATCGTTTATGAGGCTAAATACCTACGGGTAGAGTTTCTGTGTCATACTGATTGTATATTTTTAACTTATAAGAAACTTCCTTATTACTGTGCCAAGTTTCTGCAAAATTCTATATACTTCTATCAATAATGTGCTAAGATTAAAGTTTTCCAAATCCTTGCCAATGTTTGGTATTAAAAATATTTTCAAATCTAAACATAAGTGGGCAAAAAAGATACAGTCTGTACTTTAAAACCTCTCATAAAGAAAACCTTATGTCTAAGTGGTACTATGGTGAATTTTTAATAAATTTTTATAGAAGGAAGTAATATAAATTTTGAATGAAACCTCCAAAAACAAGAAAAGATGGAATAATTTCAGTTAACTTTATGAAATTCTGGTGCCAAAACTTTCACAAGAAATTCTGGACAAATATCCTCATGAACATACATTCAAAACTGTCATAATTAAACTTTATCTAGAGGAAACTGGCAATATTTAAAACAATGTTACATAATAGGTTGTAAATTACCCAAAGAATGCATGGTACTTAAATTCCAAAAGCACAGAGTATAATTCATCATATTTTTGACCATGAGAATCTTATGATCATGTTGACAGATGCAAAAAAAAAGCCTTTGAAAATTTCCATTCTCTTGTAATTTAAAATAAAATAAATGATCATACTAGGGATAGAAGGGAACATTCTTAACTTGTAAATAGGCAGATGTAAAAAAATACAGATTTAGCATTTAATTTAAGGAAATAAAAAGCATAAATAAAAAATAAATAAATTTAAAGAAATTAAAACTGCTTTACTAGTTCTGTTCAAGACTATACTGTGTTCTTTTTTTGTTTTATTTATTTATTTTTTCTTAGGAAGTGACTTTCCATAACAATCAAGATGCAGCCAAGGATGGGGCAGGAAAAGCAAAACTGAAAACAATAACAAACCATAATTCAGAACATCAAAGACCTACATTAATTACCTGGAACCAGACCAGCCAAATCTCTCCCCATCCTAAAGCTCAGGGAACTTTGTGGAAGAGGGGGCAGCAAGATTGTAAGAGCCTAAAGATGGGGAAGAAAGATATGCAAGATACTCCACATAAGTTAGGGCTGCAGCAGCCAGGATTGGACTTTGCCTGATCTGCACAATGGCTGACATGTCAACGACCCCCCCCCCCCAACTCTAGCATGGATCACAGGGGAGAAAGCTCCAGGCAAGGGATTAACAGTCATAATAGAGTTCCCATACTAGAGGAGAGCCCAAGAAGGGGCTCCGGGCTATGCCACTGTGTCCTGAACCCTCACTAGGGTGGAGGACTCAGAGGAGGGTTTGGCATTCACACAAAAGAATGCTCCAGGAGATGGGAGGGAGGAAGGGGGAGGCACTGAGAGAGGAGGAGGAAGAGAGGGGATGAAAGTAAGGAGGGAAGGAAGGAGAGTGCCAGGGGGGACGACTGGGGATGGGAGGAAGGAGGGAGAGGATTATGACTATTGAGCTTGTATGATTAGGAAAAAAAATAAAACGTGGAGGAAAAAAGAGATTATATTGTAGTTCTAACTGCATAATAAGGCAAATGGAAGCATCTGTGCCAATTAGTTTCAGCTGTCACTCAATGTGATACTTGTGAGGTGGGCCTGTGGGCACACCTGTGAGGAATTATTTAGTTAAGGTGAGCCTCTGCGTGACACTGTAAGAGGTTGTCTTAATTGGATAATTGATATGAAAAGATCTAGCCTAGAGTGAGTTGGATTATTCTCTGTGCAGGTAAAGATAGGAAGACAGCTAGGTGGCATTTAGCAAGCTGACACCTGCATGTCCTTGAACTAAATTCTTGCTATGGCCCTTTCCCTTACTTCCTCCTAATAATGGTTGGGTGTAACCTGGAACTATAAGCTGGGATAATAATCCCTGGTTCCTTCAAATTGCTTGAATCAGGTATTTATTTACAGCAACGATGTTATAAAACTAAGACAAGGAGGCATATAAAATTGAGAAGGTAAAAGAAGTAAATCTGTCTTGCTTATATAAGTACATAACTTCAAGGAATTTACATAAAATAATAGAATTTTTAGTTTAGTGATATTGCAAAGTACAAAATGTTGTAAGTAAAAAACTCACTTGTATTTTTTCTTTTAAAATATTTTAAAAATTAATTTGAAAGGAGAGAGGGAGGAAGGAAAAGACAGAGGAGAGAGCATGTATGCACTACAGCATATACAAGTAGAAATCAAAGGACGTCTTTTGGAATTTGGTTCTATCCTTCCACTGGAGAGTGACTTGGGTATCTAGGTTCGTGTGTAGGTACCTTTACCCGCTGCATTATTAGATATAGATGTCAACTTGAAGCTCCAAACTCCAGGCATAGTTCTGAGAAATTAATAGTTTAGTTAAGCCCTGAGCAAGTCTGCAGGAAATTGTCTATTGATTGGGGAGGTACAGTCTATGATGGGTGGCACTAGCCCCTGGGGAGATACAGTCTATGATGGGAGGCACTAGCCCCTAAGCCCAGATGAGTAAGATGAAGAGAACTGGTTGAGAACGTCAGTATTTTTTGGTATACTTGGCCAGACATGCTGGCCTGGCAAGGAGGGATCGTCCTTCTCTCAGCAAACCTGGGGATGCATGGATATGATATGGCCAGTTACCTTGGCTCCTGGTGATGGTGTAGCCAACCCTTCCAGCTGGATGAAGAACTTAACCTCACAATTGTGAGACAGAATAAAACCCTTTGTTTCCTTAAGCAGTTTGTTGTTAATTTATCACCAGCATGCAGAGTAACTGCAACATCCGCTGAGCCACTTTGCTGGTCCAATTGAATTTATATGTTGACACGGAATTGAAGTCTATCATTAAATTTAGTTCCATTAGATGAAGGAGAGCAAACCAGCCTGGTTGTTTGGTCTTTTTTCAATTGAGATCAGTCAGGAAAGTAAAACTCATAGTCTTAATGTTGTAATTTTATTTGTTTAATTAGTAGTGATTTTTAATTTTTGCAAATTCTTTGATTTTTTGTATTCTTGAAATTTACCTATACTATCTTTTGTTCATTTCTTTTTTAGCTTTTGAAACTTCCTTTTTTTGTGTATAAATATTCATGGGATGTTAAGTTATTTTCTTTTTCCTGCAATGTTTGCTGACATATAGCTTTCAAACTCTATTACATTACTTTACTTTTGCTATTTATAGACTATTTCTATCATCAGAAATTTAATTTTTATATAAGCAATACACTTTTTATTAAAGCTTTCTTCCTTCTTTCCTTCCTTCCTTCCTTCCTTCCTTCCTTCCTTCCTTCCTTCCTCCCTCCCTTCCTCTTTCCCTCCCCCCTCTCTTTCTTTCTTTCTTTGTTTCTTTCTTTGTTTCTTTCTTTGTTTCTTTGTTTCTTTCTTTGTTTCTTTGTTTCTTTGTTTCTTTGTTTCTTTGTTTCTTTGTTTCTTTCTTTCTTTCTTTCTTTCTTTCTTTCTTTCTTTCTTTCTCTCTCTCTCTCTCTCTCTCTCTCTCTCTCTTTCTTTCTTTCTTTCTTTCTTTCTTTCTTTCTTTCTTTCTTTCTTTCTTTCTTTCTTTCTTTCTCTTTCTTTCCTGTGTGTGGGCGTGTGTATCAGAGGACATTATGTGTCCCTGTGGAGAACCAAGGGTGACTTTGGGAATCATCTAGATTGCTTCTACTTCATTTTTGCTATGCTCTGGGATTATCCAGGCTCCACTCACCAGGGCTAAAGTGCAGACCACCTGGAGTTTTTACGTGGGACTTGAGATCTGAACTAGGACCTTCTGCTTGTGAGACAGTGTTTTTTTAAATTAATTAATTAATTAATTAATTAATTTTTTTCACTTATACAAACATAATAGGTACCCCTATCCCCTCCCTCCCTCCACCCCTTCCCGGACCTCCCTGCTCCCTCCGCCCTTTTCCCCTTCCTTTCTCCCCTCCCTCCCTTTCTCTCAGTGCCCCTTCCCCCCTTCCCTGGAGCATCCTTTAATGTGTATGTCAAGTGAGACAGAGTCTTTACCCCCTGAGTTATCTCTCCTTATGAAAGCATTCTTGTTTAAATTTTTTATCTTGGTTAAGACAATCTCTCTCACCTCATGATTATATATAGTCTACATGTTGTCTTCTAATATCTTTTTATGTAAAGCTAAAATAATACAGAAATTATTTGAGCACATTCTAGGAAATGGAAATAAACTGTTTCATATAATCTATATATATAACTACTATACTGAAAAGACATATTTATGAAATGAATTTTTCTTTCTCCACATAAGATAAATAACCTATTATTTAGGTGATACAGTTTGGGAACTTTGTCGAGGTTTATTATTTCATAATAACTTGCCCTTTTATGAAAGCTGGTGTTTGTTCTTCTAAACCCAGTAAAAGAAGTCTTCTTATTGGGCTTTGCCTAGTCATCCTCATTTCCATTCTCAAGAACATGTTTCATTTGAATGTTAAGATGTTTTCTCAGGTTATGGAAATAAGATATGAACTAAATGATCAGTTGCACATTTTACAAAAATTATATTTTCATTATGTCTTTTCATCAAAACCCAGAAATTACTTTTTAATCTCTTCATGTATTTTTATGTCCAAAGTAATATGAATGCTGTTCTTTTAAAAATTTACCTTTAAGAATTTTAGGATTTCATCACTATTCTGAACAAGTTTTCCTATTTCTATATGAGAATCAATTTCCAGCACTAACAAAGTTGTCAAATTTTGTCTACTCATCTAGTCAGTGTTGCAGATACAAGATAGAATCATTCCAAATTAATTTCAGTATCTTGCTAGAGTTTAGGTCTTTTAGAAAACTATATAGCATTGTTTCCTGATATAATTATGTCCATTTTAATCAGATTCATTTTGTTCCTAAAAAGAGGGATGGTTCCTAAGCAGCAGCTGTAGCAACTATTTCTGGATTCAACACTGGGCTTTTAGATAGAGCAGGCATTTTTAAAATGGAGACGGATCTTCAGGAGGCCTGTGCTCAGCAGTAGACACAGCAAATTTCTTTTCCAACAACTTCTCAAAATGTTATCAATTCTTTCAACTGAGAGAGAAGCAAATGTATTCTGAAAACGAAGATTCTCATCCTAGAATCTGAAAACAGTCTCTTCCTTTAATCGTTATTTCTCACAATCACTATTTAAGAGAACATTTGCTCTTTTAAATAGATTTTTTTTCTTTTTTTTAAAATAGATTTTTCTTAAAGTAGAATAGACTGTTTTCTGCAAGTAAGCATAAATAGGCACAACATCACAAAACTTGTCATTCTTACCGATTCATTTTTAGAGTCTCTTATGCTTTCCGGGCAATTGAATGTACTAATATTAGATACGTATAATTTACTCTTGTTTCCTAGTGTAGTGTTCATACACTAGTCTTATTTTTTATTTAAAAAAATCAACCACTTGGGGCCAGTGAGATGGCCTGCACTCAAAACTTAGAGATCTGAGTTCAATCTCTGATCCCTATAGGAGAAAGGAAAAAGAGAGAACTTCTGAAACTTGTCCTCTGACCTTCACATGTATGTCATGGTTCTTTCTAAAGTAGTTAATTAATTAAATATCTTTTAAAATTCCACCAGAAGAATAACAGTTGAACATATTAAAGAGATGCCTATATGGAAAAGAGGGCTATTGGTTTAGAAGGAAAGCAATAAACATTAACTTTTAACCGATTGTGACAATGAATGAAGTCACTGTGTTTAATTTAACCTACTGTGCACAAGTTGAAATCAAATCCACTCATCGACCTCTATGATCGAAGTTATGAAGATGTTAAAGACTATTAGTCCAACCTCAACTCCACTGAAGCCTAAAGCGGAAGACAGGAGAACTTTCAAGCACCAGGGTGAGCCAGTAGGAAAGCGCTGGTAACATCATGGGGAAGGTTGATTAGCAGGATATTTCCAGCATATTGAGTTATTTCGGAGTTTTCAAATGCTTTTCCCTGTGATTAGGCCATCTGTGCATGCTAATTGGTATCTGTTTAGATTAGGGTCCTCTGCTGCACAGAGAATGAGAAATAGGAATGCTTCCCCTTCAGTGTTTGTCCTTCAATGAGATTATTCTTCCCTCCCTGAGAAAGATATTTCCTGGGTTGTGAAACTGTTCAGAGATCAGAACAGTATTTAAATATAGTTCAAAGAGGCAAATAAACAGAGACAAAGGACTTATGCTTCAGAAGAAAATAGTCGGGCTGGAGCAGTGGCTCAGAAGTTAAGACTCAAGCAGAAGGTTCTGAGTTTGGATCCCAGGTCTATTGTAAAAACACCAGATGGAAATGGTGGTACTTCTGGCCCTGGTGGGTGGAGCCTGGGAGACCCCAGAGCAAAGGAAGAAGGAGGGAAGAACAATCCAGGATAATTCCCGTTGTTGGGCTATTGCATCATGTAGTGACCCTTCCCTCCTGGACAAAATGGCCTCATTTCATAAAAAGGCACCTCTAGGCATGTACATGCTCATCTCTCCACCTGAAATGGCCCCGGGCTTCTCCCTTCTAGTGAAAGAGGAGTTCCTGCGGAGGGTTCAGCTCCCCTGAGTGTTCTTAGATAACTGGACCTCTTCTTTCATAGGATAAAAACTAGAGTGTCCGTTCCTTAGCCCACACCTCACATGCCTCCCTGGTTGTACTGTATATAAGCTGAGAGAAAACAAAACCCTGCTGCTGTTCTGTCCACTTGGGTTGGGACACCCACTCTGCTCCTGCAATAAATCTCTTGAGTGCATGTGGTCTGTGGTTTTTCCTGGCACCAGACATGGGGGTGGGGTTCTCTGAACAAGTCCCCTTCATTGGTGCCCCAGGTGAGGAACGGCTCTCTGGATTTTATCCAGTAATCTGTCCCTGTTGGCCAAGCTCTAGACCCAGACCACTGTTCGCCTTCCACTTTCCTGGTCGCTCTGTCTGGACACTCACCACCGACCTCCAAACCGTTCATCATCTGACACTTCTTCGAGTCTCCTTGAGGCGGGGAGACACCCCTCACTACTGCCTTTTATAGGCTACAGTGAACTCAGGGGGCATTCCAATTTCGATAGGCGAGAGACATTCTGCTGAGCTTGGGGCTCGCCCATCTCTGCCATCAGACTCTACTCTATGAACCTTAACATCTTTCCTTTCTCTTTCTCTATGAAGTTCCTGGTGCCGGCTGTTAAGGTCCCCTATGTTTTTTTGCCTGACTGTTCAATTCTTTAAATTTTATTATTATTATTATTATTATTTATTCAACTGTGCGTATGTGCGCGCGCGCGTCTGTGTGTGTGTGTATGTGTGTGTCTGTGTATGTGTAGAACCACGGACGAATTCGCGAACCACCATGGACGCCTCCACCTCCTTCTGCCCCGGGATTCACAGGCTCCGCCCTACCAGGACCAGAAGCGCAGGCCGCCCCCGCTTCCGCCTGGCGTCTATACGTGGGATCTGGGATCCGAACTCGGGACCTTCCGCCTGCAAGGCGGAGGCTTAACCCCTGAGCCACCTCTCCAGCCCCTGACTGTTCAATTCTTGATTGTGATGACCAAGATTATTGAATCCAGTGCACAGTCTGTTTTGACATCCACTGAGGGATGTCTACCTCTTCACCTTCCAAACCCACATCCAGGGCATATCACGGGTGAGAGTCTCGATTCCTGCTGATAGTCCTCTGGCTGTCTACTAAACAACTTAAAGGCCTTACAATCAATGCCAGGCCTAAAGTCATAAAAGCTAATTCAATATTACAATCAAGATTGGCCCCAATATTCCTTAGATTACCAAACAAAATGACCAATTAATGGCTCTTTAGACTCCAGTGTTATTCGAGATCTATATAACTTCTGTGAGCTTAATGGCAAATTGAAAGAGATTCCCTATATCCTCTCTTACCTGCATTCTAAACCTGATCTATACTTTTCTTGTAATCCTAAACGAGTATTTCTCGGCCTCCAGCCATCTTTGTCTCCACTCCAGCCCTCCTCTGCTTTGGACTTTGATCCAGCTGATGAGTCCCTCCCTCATCACCATTCTCCCTTGTCAGCCTCAGAAAACTCACCCATACTCCCCAATGCCCTGCCCTCTGCCCAGCCCTCCCAATACATGCTCCAGTGGCCAGATAATTGCTGCCACACTGACGGAAGCAGAGGGAGTAGTCCATGTTGATGTTCCTTTTTCATTCTTTGATATGTCTGAAATCGAAAAGTGCTTGGGTTCCTTCACTTCAAACCCCACAACCTACATACAAGAATTCCAATATCTTCAACAGGTCTATGACCTCATTTTTCATGATATCTACATGATCCTATGGGATCAGGCTAGGGCTTATGCAGAGGGTGTTCCTGATGAGATCCAGAATGGATTATAAACCACCAGGAGGGCTTGCCTCACCAAGACCAATTTGTTACCTGCTTAATCATGGGACTGACGTGATCAGCCTATAAGGCCATAAACTATGAGAAACTATAGGAAATCATACAAGAAAAGTGGGAAAACCCATTCACATTTCTTGATCACCTCAGTAAAGGACTCCTCCAATATACTAACTTGCATCCAGAGACCCCCGATGGGTGCCAACTTCTGATGACCGATTTCTTCTCCCAGAGCTACCCTGACATTAGAGCAAAACTTAAAAAATTGGAGAAAGGACTACCCTGACATTAGAGCAAAACTTAAAAAATTGGAGAAAGGACCTCTAATCTCCCAGTCTGAGGTGTTGGCCATAGCGTTTAAGGTCTACCATAGCTGGGACAAAAAGGCTAAAAAACAAAAATATCAGATGCTTCCTCAAGCACTTTGGCCACAAGCCACCTCCCATCACCCCAGGATTCCCACCATGAACAAAGGGGGCCTCTAGACCTCTGCTTCAAATGCAGTTAGTCAGAACACTGGGCAAGGGAATGTCCCAACCCATGGAGGCCCCCTGGAACTTGTCCTAAATGCTATAGGGAGGAGCACTGGAGGAGGACTGTCCCAGCGCTCCAAGAAATGCCCAGCTATCCAGACCCCACCTCCTACCACCGACCTCTTAGGTCTGGCTATGGACAATTGAGGGGGTGGTGGGACTCCTCTTCCAACTATGGACATCATGTCTGTGTTGCCCAGGGTGCTGATTACAGTGGCTGTTAGACCTTTCTCTTTCTTCTGGGTACTGGGGCCACATTCTCAGTTCTGAGGGAGTTCTGGAGACCTACCTACCTTTCTTAGTCCTTTAAAGTTGGGATAGTGAATGTCTCCTTTCAACTGCTCCAAACTCCAAAATTAACATGTGTAATTCATTTCTTGTCGGAGACATTATTTCCCAGTTAGGAGCTGCAATTACATTTGCTCCCACGTGGCACCGTAGCCTTGGCCCAGGTGTGTCCTCCTCTATTCAAGATAGTCCTTATCTCGCAGGTCATGCAAAGTCTTATTATGACTAAAGGGGAACACAAAAAAGAGCTCTAGGCAATGCCACAGAGTCCTTACACCTCATCAGAGAAGAGGACCCAGAGGGAAGTTTGACATGCACACTAAAGGATGCTCCAGGGATGGGGGGGGGAGCACTGGGAGAAAGGGAGGGAGGGGGGAAAGGAAAGGGAAAAGGGGGGAGGAAAGAAGGGGGTCCAGCGAGGGGTGGAGGGAGGGAGGGGAATGGGGTACTTATCAACTTTGTATGAGTGGAAGAAATAAATAAATAAATTAAAAAAATAGTCTTTCTCTTTACCCTTCTTGCCCCTCTCTCTATCCTGTCTGGGCACTGGTCCTCCTCTCTTTCAAGTACAATAGCCCTTATCTCCTTGTCTCACACCTCCACCCTACCCTTACACCCAACTCAAGTGGATCCCTCAGTCTGGGACACCACACTCTTTCCCTGGAGTCCTGCTCCCCGAATTAAAATATGCCTGAAGAATTGCCAACACTTCCCTGGTTAGGCCCAATATCCCCTTTCCCATACCACCTTTTTAGGACTACAACTGGTCATTCAGGATCTCCTTTGAAAGGGGCTTTTAAGACCCACTAACTCACCCTATAATATACCTATACTGGCAATAAAAAAAGGCTTCTGGTGCCTATCGGCTGGTCCAAGATCTTTGCCTCATTAATGTGGCAGTCATTCAGCTTCTCCCAGTAGTGCCAAATCCCTACACCCTCCTTTTTTCCATACCTTCCTCCACATCTCACTAAACTAACTCTTGAACTAAATTGGATCAAATTACTCCCCCTAGCCCTCCTTCAACTTAGAGCATTACCAAAAACCCCCGCCAATCTTTCTCCCTCTGAGCTCATGTTTGGTCACTCCATTCTGCCTCTTGGCCTCCTTCTCCAAGCTCCCATCTTGTGGCCTCACCTACCTCCTCTCCTAAACTACATTCACACCAACCTCTGGACACAAATCAATCATACTCTACCACTCCTGCTCTCACTCTATCCACTGTACTTATTCCCTGGGGGAATCAGTCCTTCTGTGCCCTCCTCCACAATCACCCACCTCTTCCTCTTCTTTCAAACCAAAATGGGAATCCCATATACAGTTATTCTGTCTACTCTTTAGCAGTCAAACCAAAGAGCTTCCACAATGGTTTCATACAACCTGACGAAAATCTTTTACATTGAAAGTTCAATAATTCCTCCACTTGACTCAACTCTGTCCCCATCCACTGTAAACAGCTCCTACTCTGTCTCCCACGGAGCCCCTTTGGCTTCCCATTGCTCGCCAGTGAACACTTCTCTCCACCCTGTTAGAACTGGCCTCCTAAATATGTTTTTTTTTTTTTCTACTCATTACCTTAGGTCTCCTATCTATGGTTGACACATCGTATGTCTGGCATTTTAAAGTTTAGGAGACTATCTGTCCTGAACAACATTCTCAACTCATTGGATTTGCTGACTGTCCTCCTCAGGGTTGCCAAATACCTATCAAAATCCCTACTCCTCTAAAATGCTCTCTGGCAGAAGCGCTGGAACTAGTGCTTATCCCTATATGTGCTTCACCTTTGACCAAACAACTGACAAATACAAAACCCTAAATTGATCATTTGGTGTGTGCTGTTCCCCGGGATGCAAACTTCACACCACTCATACAACTGTGGAAAACTCAGTATCCTCCATTTTAACTCCACCTTCCACACTCGCCCATTCCTCATCTATATTTCTGATCCTTGGCATAGCTAATGGGTCAATGCAGTCAGCGGAATGGTATTCCAATGTTTTTGGCGCAATAATCCTGCGGGCATCTTTGTCTTCTCTCACCCTGGCTGCCCCTTACCCCTCTCAAGTATCCTCTGACATCCCACATTCAGAACAGGCCTTGCAAGACCAAACACTACAAAATCAGACACCAGAACAGCAGCAGGCCCCTAACACAGGCGACTGACTCCACCAAGCTCTGCTTCCTTCTCTTGGATGAATCTCATACAGTGAACCATAACTTTTTTTTTAAGACTTGTCCTACTGCCTGGAGCTTTCTCCCCTGTGATCCATTTTAGACTTTGGGGGGTCGTTGACATATCAGTATTGTGCAGGTCAGGCAAAGTCCAATTCTGGCTGCTGCAGCCCTAACTCGTGTAGAGTATCTTGCATATGGTTGGTCCTCCTTATCTTTAGGCCATAACTTTCTTAAATCATACTAATCTTTCCTTAAATATTTCTCATGCTTCCTCTGTGCCTCCCTTCTGCACCCCGTCCTGGCACCAATTCCCTTAAACTAGAAGCCAGGCACCACCACTTCATCCTCAGATCTTTCTTGTTTCCCATTTATCTCCATAGGAACCCGAGCAAACTACCACCTTCTGCCCTTTTCAACTCTGCCTTGTCACAGACAAAACCTCAAACATCTTCCTTTCCCATGGGACCTGCAGCAAGACATTAGCATCTAGATGCCCCTACAAGCCACTTTGGGACAGCTCTTCTGGTGCATGGCTCTGTCTCCTCTCACCTTCACTCCAGCTCCCCTGGTCCATGTATCTGGGTCATTGGGGTCCCTCAACTGACTTTATATGAAAGGGCCGAATTCTTTCAGTTCTTCCCCAAGACTAGATTAAATAGAGCAGCTTTCATACCTGTCCTAGTGGGAATAACCCTGACAACTGCCATCTTGGGTTTGGCCAGAGAGTGAGGGAGAGAGAGCATTTAGGCCATTCTTTGTGGGCAACTGCGAACCTACAAAATGACTCACATGAAGCTCTGAGTCCACAGCAGCCTCTCTTAACTCCCTCCAGAGTATCATTACTAAATAGGAGGCCCTAGACCTATTAACAGTAGAAAAAGGGGGCACATGGCTATTCCTAAGGGAAGAATGTTGTTACCTCAGTGCGTCTGGATTAGTGGAACAGAATATAATCAAGCTAACTGATCTAATCAATCAACTGGGCAATAAGCAATGGTCCCAGGATTCTCCTTTTAGTTGGCTTCAATCTCCAATAACAACCTGGCTACTACCTTTTCTGGGATCCCTAATTCTTAGTTGTCTTTTGTGCCTCTTTGTCCCTTGTCTTCTCAATTTCTTCAGAACAAATAAATAAAATTATTTATTTATACCTTAACCAGCTTCTCCTTAGGGATTACCAGCTCATCCCCACTCTACCTGACAGACATAGAGAACTTGAGGAAGGACTATTGGCTACTCCCAAAACAGTTTCAGACTCCAGACTAAAAGCCATCAAGGAACTTTGGCCCCAGGGAACTTCTTTCTCACTAGATCCAGATTTATTATGTTCTTTCACTTTCATTCTCTCACTCCTTGTTTGCACTCACATATGTGATCACCTACAACTCAGTGATGTGCTTACACACTGATGTATATGTCTGATCTCCCTTGACAGCCCCCACCAGACCACGAATCACCTTCCATCAGAGGCTCCCAGAGGAATACCTCGCCATGTGCTGTGACCCACTCTCCTAGCCCTGCGCGGCATCCTGTTCCTGCTTCTCCTGACTGGTCTCCTGACGGTGGCTCCAGACAGAGAAGCCAAGATATTGACCTCCTTGACCTACACTTTGTGGATGCGGCTGTTCCTCATCACACGCTGTAACTTCTCATGATCTTAAACTTTACTTCACAGGGACACTGGACATGACGTCCCTTCTCAACAGGAAGTAGTTCTGACATTACATTGTCAACAGGAAGTATTTCTGACATTACATTGTCCCTCTTCCTGATCACCCTTCATGTAAATATACAAAAAGGGAGTTTTTTGGGCCGTTGGACTACTGCATCACGCAGTGACCCTTCCCTCCTGGACAAAACAGCCCCATTTCATAGAAATGACCTGCTCTTCTCACCTCCTAAAATGGGGGCCCCAGGTTTCTTTCTCCTCATGTATGTGTTCACAATGGCAGGCTCCCCCCACTCTCCTTGTTTTTCAGATTACTGGACCTCTTCTCTCACAGAGTAAAAACCCAAGTGTCTGGTTCCTAGCTCTCATGTCCCGATGCCTCCCTGGTTGTACCGAATATAAACTGAGAGAAAACGACACCCTGTTACTGGTCCATCCACTTGTATTGGGACAGCCACTCTGTGCGTGCAATAAATCTCTTGTGTGCATGCAACCTGTGGCCTTTGCTCAAGCCGGACATGGACAGGGGTCTCTGAACAAGCCCCCTTCACCCAGTCACCCTTTGTCCTCCACAGGGACACACAGTGCCTTCTGACATTTTGTCTCTCTCCTTTTCTCTCAATGAATGAATGAATAAATATATTTTAAAAAGAAGAAGAAACTAGTCAAACAGGGATTTAAACTCTGTCTTATTCAATGCCTCTACACATAGGAATTTCTAAAGTAATGAGGTCAAAATAGCAGATAACCAAGGAATTCAAGGCAACTCAGCTATGTTCTGAACTTGCAGGCTCAGCTGTTCGGCCATTGGCTATTCAAGTCTAACTTATGTTTGAGAAGTGTATTTGTATAACATCCTTGGAGAAATATTTAGAGCAAGAGGAAAACACAGTGAAAAAAACTGATTGCATTTCAAATAGTGTGAGCAATTGCTCCATGTTTATGTGTTGGAGAGTCAGGGCTTCTCAAACTTTTTTGTGGATTCTGAGCAGTACAAGATTAGAAGAATCTAGAAGAGACCTTAAAATCTTAGCCTAAAAGATTCCCGAAACATTATCTTCTATTTTTGTTGCTTTAATAGACTTTCCAAGACCTGGTCATTTATGAAGAAAAAATAATTTTAGTTTCCCCATTCTGGAGTCTGGGAAATCCAAGGGTGATGTTATCATTTGATTGGCTTCTACTCATGACAAAGAGAAGGACAAATGTCGCTGTGCAGACCACAAAACAGGAAAAACAACCTCACTTTTAACAACTCACTCTTGTTCTGTGATAGCAGGAAATCACTCCCACCAGGACAATTAACTCAGTTCTGTGAGAAAACCATTAATTCAGTCACCAGGTTTATATCCTGTGACTCAAACACACACTCTAGGCCTCACCCCTCAAAACTGCAACACTGAGAAATTAAGATCCTAATACATGAGTGTTTGTGGTACATACTGAAACCACAGCAAACGTGAACTTATTAATTTTTTAAAAAACTTATTAGTTTTTTTCAATGACCATCAACTGTGTAGACAAAAAGGTATCACCCTTGAGGAAAATGGTTGTTCTTTTCCCCTGAATGAAGTTTGTTGAGACAATCATTTCATAGATCAGAGTATGTAGAGGTTCTCTCCACTGGGAAGGGCAAGAAAGAGCCAGGTTTTCGGTGACATTGTGGACTGGCGCATGCGTCTTCTAACAGTGATCTGATCTCTGCCAGATCATGTAGGCTCTTCAAGTCTCTATGCCAAGCCCTTACTCATGTTCATTCTCTAAGGGGCTGTCCTCAAGGATTGCTCCTTGTACATAGGCTCTCACAACCCATTCTGTGCTTTGTGGCTCTGAACTGTCATTTGTTAATCTTTTCTTTAATTACCAAAGTTCCTTATATTTTAACTTTGCATGCACAGAATGAAGAGGTAAATCTTGGATGAATACATTTCAGGCATCTACTTCAGGGAAAAAGGATGTGAATACTTTACTTTAGGGACATTGTTCATTATCTTTTTAATAGCCCTAAAGCAAAAACACACTGTTCCATTTATAGATTCAAGACTCTGGCTGGTGATATTAAAGCTTGACAAACTCTGCAAGAAAACAAAACAGCAACATTTTTTTTTTTCCTATTGGGAGCCTTAGGTCCAAGTCTGGACATCCTTCCATAGTCCAAAGGTTCCATTTAACGGTGAAGTATAGACATACATAGATGTAGCCTCCTCTGTCTTTACTGCTGAATCACATAGACTCTTTTCCAGAGATGGTTAGAGCTATAGCATTATCTAGTCTGAGAAGGCTGGAGAAAGGCTATCAAGAAGATATTTTGAGTTTCCTGTGTTCAATAGCTCATCTTGACCATCTCTCTGCAGTTAAAATTCCAAGAGTTATCTCAGATGAGAGCTTGGAGTGCTGAAAGCAAGGCTTGCTAGTTCCCAGTTTTTTAAAAAATAACATCCATAATTCCTAAAATTTTGGTGGGTGTTTGAATCTTCCTTAAGTTCACATTAAATCAGGCTCATTTTGCATAATGACCAATCCTTTGTGAGCAATCCAACGAAGGCCCCTGCTCTCACACAACTTGCAAGCTAATGAGGTTAGACCAGAAATAGATAACTGAACACATCACATGTGACCAGTTCTGTGTAAATCATTACAATGGAGTCAGGTGGACCTTTGCTTTATATTGGGTGGTCGTGACAACTATTCAATTCTTGAGAAAAGGTATGCATTAAATACCATGTGCCTAAGGTGCCTCTTTCCATTCTCAAGGCTGAAGTCAGAAGAACAATGCCAAGTGGCCAGGATGGAATGCCAAGATTAATTGTTATTTGAAAGGTACTGGGACTTGAAGAAACAAATGCCTATTGTGTTACACATATGCCAAAGGCAGCTATTGCTGTCCATACAAGGAACAAAGTGAGCTAAAGACACCCAATAGTTATGTACCCATGTGACTGGGGGCTCTATAGAGGGGTAGGCTGCCATTGGACTTTCTGTTGAAGCCATGAGAGGATGAGCCGGGCCACTGAACCCTCCCTCCTAGTAAGTTTTTATCAACCTTACATCTCTGGACATTTTCTTCAGTTTCTCAGCAACCTACTTCGCTGTGTCGTGCAAGTGCACTGTGGACACAATTTCCTGGTAGGTTTTGATTTAGATTTGAGCTAAAATCTAAAAACAAAGAAGCCCTCTTGGCACACATACATTATTATTTCCTCTGGGAATATGGACTAGTCCTCAGTCTAAACAGGTCCCTCATTAATCATTCTGCTCCTCCCAAGGTCAGCCTGCAGCAGGGGAACCAAGAAGGGAAAAATGATAAAAATCACACAAAGTGACCAGAATCAAAAGAGGTAAAGGAGGAAGAAGGAAAGAAAAGATACCCCAAACTTCTTTTAAAGTTTCGAACCTCGGGCGATTTCGGGAACCACCATGGACCTCCATCTCCTCTTTGTTTACTCTGCCTGGAGATTCACAGGCTCAGTCCACCAGGGTCAGAAACTCAGGCCGCCCCCACTTATCTGCCCGGCGTGGGATCTATATGTGGGATCTAGGATCCGAACTCAGGATTTTCCACCTGCAGGACAGAGGCTTAACCCCTGAGCCACCTCATCAGCTCCGTTCCAAACCTTTTTTTTTAATGGTTTGTTGATTTTTAAATTTTTTTCCAGTTTTGCTGCTCCTGCAATGCCCTTAACTCCATCCTGATAGGTATTAGATGTCATCCCCTAGCCAGAGATAAAAAGCTGTTAAACTAGAGTCTTGTTATAAGAGTATATTCAAAGGTAGATGTAATAAAAGTAGGGGTACTGACTCCAGTCAGAACCTGTGCATGCTAACCAACATTTGTGTGTTACTCCACTGACTGTTGCTGACTGTTGCTTAGCTGCCTTAACCATGCAATTTCATTTGGTTGGGAAGAAAATCAGCTTTTCTTTGTACCTAATTGAATTCTTTTTTTTTTTTTGTAACAATTCTTTTTTTTTTTTATTCAACTGTGCGCATGTGCGTGTGGTGCGCGCGTGCGTGTGTGTCTGTGTGTGTGTGTGTGTGTCTGTGTGTGTGTGTGTGTGTGTGTGTGTGTGTGTGTGTGTGTGTGTGTCTGTGTGTCTGTGTAGAACCATGGACGAATTCGCGAACCACCATGGACGCCTCCACTTCCTTCTGCCCCGGGATTCACAGGCTCCGCCCTACCAGGACCAGAAACACAGGCCGCCCCCGCTTCCGCTTGGCGTCTATATGTGGGGTCTAGGATCCGAACTCAGGACCTTCCGCCTGCAAGGCAGAGGGTTAACCCCTGAGCCACCTCTCCAGCCCCGTGTACCTAATTGAATTCTATAAACGTTTTACAATATTCATTCAAAGAGCAAGACAGAAGGCAGGAACAGGTCTCCAAATAAGAGTCCTTCTATGTCCTTACCAAAGTTCCATATGTACGGAATCTAAACCTTAAATCTCTTATGAACCTGTGTAACCTGTTTCATAGCAGTGGAAACTGAACTTAGTATGAACAACCAGAAGGTGAGGAATATAGTTCAGTTGAAGAGTACACCAAGGTCGTGGGTTTGAGTCCTAGCACTGGAAGAAAGAAAAGAGAGAGAGAGAGAGAGAGAGAGAGAGAGAGAGAGAGAGAGAATCTTGTCACTTCACAAAGTGGGCCATGACAAAGCTGGAAAATATATATGTGTGTGTGTGTGTATATATATATTTTTTTTCATGTGTGTATGTGTGTGTTTCTGTATATGTGTGTGTGTGTGTGTGTGTGTGTGTGTGTGTGTGTATGTGTGTGTACAAAAATGCATTTTTGTACCTGTAGAGACCCAAAGATGACATCAGAAATCATCCTAGATTGCTCTACCTCTTTAATGCTTTGCTCCGGGGTTTCTCAGCTCCACCTTTCAGAGCCAGAATTGCAGAACTGCCATTATCTGCCCAGCATTTTTATGTGAGATGTGGAGATCCGAACTCAGATTTTTTTTCTTGTGAAGTAGAGGCCTTTTAACTCCTGAGCCATCTCCCTAGCCCCAAAGCCGTGATATTTAAAAAGCCAAGCAGTGTGATACATTGCCGTTCTGTACTCTTTGTTCTTTTCCTTCATCTATCAGATTCTAGACACAAAACTAAGTTTCTCTGAGATGTAGCTGCAGCTGTGGAGCAGGAAGCTGCATGGAAGGTCAGGGTGAGCAATGCTGAATTATGGTGACAATGAATTTGGTGTATTCTTATTTTCTGTGGTGGGAAAATTTCTAGCAAAATTACAAGAACTTAATCTGAAGTAGCCTTGAGAGGTCATTTAGTTTCGGGCCACATCTTCAAGAAATTCTCAATTTGTAGAACACATAGCTTGATTGTGCAGACATTTTTAGAGCTAAATCAAATCTTCAAACAGTACTCACATTTTTGTCATAAAGCAAGATTTTAAATAGCTTTCATCAGATAAAAGCCCAAATACCAGGTGTTCACAAAGATTTACTCAGAGACCACAAAGTCTGCAAGTAGGGTGAGAGATGGAGAAGAACATCTTCGATGCTCATTTCTTCCTGTTCTGCAAAGGCACGGCATGCTTCGGTCAAGACACCATTCTCTTCAAAAGCTTTCTTTGGGCTTCTCTACCAGGAATCTTTCAATGCTAAGAAATCTCAGCCTCTAATCTGCCCAGTGGTCTCTTCCTTCAGACAAGTTTCTCAGACTACAGATTTGGGACTGAAAAGCTTTAGAGTACAGCCAGATGACAGAATAACTAATAGAAAAAATTAAACTATTAGAGTCATAACTGGTCTCCAATTGAGCAGATAGGCTTCCTTTTTGAATAAATGGTTTTTCAGATAAGATTCAGTAGCATTCGGGGCAGAAAAAGAATGCTAAAGAAATATGTGCAAACTACTTAGTAAAACTGGGCTTAGTTACTTGAAGAGTTTTGAAGCTAAACGCAGAAATGTGAATTGTATATTACCCCTAAAGTCATTTTTAATTGAAAGTATAAAAGCTATATTTTTTTAAAACTGTGAGCCATATTACTCTCCTGATAACTTAGCTACCTAATAACTTAGCTACTCACTTTTCAATTTTTCCTTATAGGCTTTCAATTGTATGTATTTTGAAATAATTTAATCTAATTATGTTTTATGATCTTTTTATTAGGCAATATGTCAATAATATCTATTTCTGTCTTTTTTACAGTTATATTAATCATTAGAAATTCTTATGTTTTTACTAAATGTAGATGTTATTAATATTCTTTAGTTATTATAGTGTTACTGTTTTATTTTTTTATTTTTTTGTGTTACTGTTTTATATAATCGATTGTGTACTTTTCATATATATTTTTCTCTCATTTGAGTAATTTGTTTAGAAGTTTCTCAAATAGCTATTTCAGATTTCATAATACTAAGATAATGTTACTAACAACATATAAGCCTCATAAAATCTTGCTAACCTGAATATTATAACTGAAAACAGCTTAATTCCACATAAGTAGATATCAAAAGTTTCTTTATCTGGTTTTAGTGTCCAAGTCTTTAGTTCTAAGTAGAGTGGGTACTTTATATTACCTTGATAATATTCACATGAGTTTTCAGGATGTTCATATTCCAATTTTAATTTTGCCCTGGGAATTACAGCAGCTACAAATCATTGCAGACTTAGAAAACTTATAGACAAAGGAGCCACCAATAAAGCTCTTTCATCAACCCTTCCCACTCCCTCCCACCATTCTGCTTGTATGCCTCTATGGATCCCAGGGTTCCTTCTGGGTTGTCTACGCTTGTGAGGGTTCAGGCCTCTGTGGCATGCCAAGTGCCTCTCTTTGGGCCACTCCACTGATAGTGGCATTTCCCTCACTCATCCTAGCTTCCTCATTTTACAAATGAAGAGAATGTACAAAGAAAAACAAGGTTAGGACTTGTGAAGGTTAATCCTGGGTGTCAACTTGACACCCCTGATATTAACTAAGATCAGCTGTCAGACCACCTGAAGTGATTACACAGATCAATGTATTGCAAGACCAGCCTTAGATGCCACTGGAACCTCTCTATAGCTCATTGGAACTTCCCAGTAGCTGTAAATGGGACACTGATCCCCCTCTCTGCTGTATACTACTCCTATTCTTCATCTACCTTTGAGTATCTCTTATATTAAGATCTTCATTTAAACAGTCTTTTAGCTTTGGTTAGGAGATGACCTTCGATACCAGTAGGGATGCAGCCAAGGGCAGTGCAGGAAAAGCAAAACTGAAAACAACAACAAACCATAATTTAGAACACCAAAGACCCTACATTAATCACCTGGAACCAGACCAGCCAAATCTCTACTCATCCTAAAACTCAGGGAATCTTGTGGAATAGGGGATGGCAAGATTGACTGCAAGTAAGTAATGAGACATCTAGTTAAGTTCACAGACTTTCCTTCCTGATCATTTGCAACTGATGACGTATGATTTTACCAGATGGGGAGGGCATATAGTCTGGCAGATAGAAAGTAACCATTGTGCAAATGGGAGACTGACCCCCCCACCCCTCACCGCAGTCTCCTACTTTTATTCCATCTACCTTTGAATATACTCTTATAATAAGACTCTATTTTAACAGCTTTTTATCTCTGGCCAGGTGGTTATATCCAATATCCATCAGGATGGAGTGAAGGGCATTGCAGGAGCAGCAAAACTGAAAAAAAAAAATCAACAAACCATAATTCGGAACATCAGAGACTCTATATCAACCACCTGGAACCAGGCCAGCCTAATCTCTCCCCATCCTGAAGCTCAGGAAAATTTGCGGAAGAGGGGATGGTAAGACTGTAAGAGCACAAGGATGGGGAGGAGTAATGATATTCAAGATATTCCACACAAGTTAGGTCCGAAGCAATCAGAGTAGGACTTTGCATGACCTGTGCAATGACCAACACATTATTGACTTTTCAAAGTCTAGCATGGACTAAAGGCACTAGGATCCTTAGAAGCTAGGGATTAACAGCCACAATAGTGTTCCTATACTTATGAAGAACACAAGAAAGAGTTCTAGGAAATGCCACTGAGTCCTTACACCTCATCAGAGAGGAGGACCCAGAGGAAAGTTTGACATACACATTGAAGGATGCTCCAGGGATAGGGGGGAGGAGGCACTGGGAGATAGGGGGGGAGGGAGGAAAGGAGGGGGAAAAAGGGGGGAAGGGAGCTAGGGAGTTCAGGAGGTGTGGAGGGAGAGAGGGGACCAGTGTACCTACTAAGTTTGTACGAGCGGAAATAATAAACAAACAAACAAACAAACAAATAAATAAATAAAAAGTTTGTATGAGCAGAAATAAATAAATAATTAAAAAAAGATTGTAAGAGTCTAGAGGTGGGGAGGACCAATGATATGCAAGATATTTCTTTTTTTTTAATTTCCACTCATACAAACTTAACAGGTACACCGGTCCCCCCTCCCTCCAACCCCCTATCCCCTTGTGCTCCCCTTCCCCTCCCCCATCCCTCCCCATTCCCCAATGCCTCCTCTTCCCATCCCTGGAGCATCCTTTAATGTGCATGCCAAACACTCTGATGAGGTGCAAGGACCCAGCAGCATTTCCCAGAACCCTTTCCTGTATTCCCGTTAAGCATAGGAACACTACTGTGGCTGTCAATCCCTTGCCTCCCAGGATCCTAGTGCCTTTAGCAAATGCTAGACTTTGAGAGGTCAATAGTGTGTTGGACATCGCGCAGGGCATGTAAAGTCCAAATATAATTGCTTCAGCCCTAACTTGTGTGGAGTATCAATATGCAAGATATTTCATACAAGTTAGGGCTGCAGCAGCCATGATTGGACTTTGCCTGACCTGCACAATGGCTGACATGTGAACGTATAGAATTCTGTTGCAGTCAGACTGCATGGTTGCTGATAAATGACCATCAAGTGGCTTAAGGGAACAAGGGGTTTATTCTCTTACGATTTCTGGTTACAGTTCTTAGTCCAGCTTGATGGGAGAGCATGCACCAACACCAGGGCTGAGGGACCTGGCCACATCATCACTTCATAACGACTGAGAGATGGACAATCTTTACTTGCCAGACCAGCATGTCTAGCCAAGTGTACAGAAGGATGCCCCCTTTCTCGACCAGCTCTCTGTGATTTATCCAGGGCCTAATCCCACCCACCATGGGCTGGGTCTTCCCCATCAGCAGGGCAATCTCCTTCAGGTTTGCTCTGGGCTTAACTCAACCATCAACTCTCTACAACTGTGCCCAGAGCTCAAACCCTCAAGTTGACACCTGTGCTTAACTATGACATATACTATATATATTCTCCCCCAAAGTATAGTAGGGATCACTAAGGAGAAGGCTTCAGGCAGTAGGATCTTTAGAGGCAAGGGGTTAAACAGTCATAATAGAGTTCCCATGCTAGCAGGCAGACCAAGAAGAGGCCCCGGGCTATGCCACTGAGTTTTGAACTTCACTAGTGTAGACAACTCAGAGGGAAGTTTAGTGCCCACATAAAGGGATGCTCTGGAGGATGGAAGGGAGGAAGCAGGAGATGCTGCGAGAGGGAGAAGGGAGAAGAGGGGAGAGGGAGGAGAAGGGAAGCGGGGGGGGGGGAGAGTGCAATGGTGGACTATGGAGGAGGGGAGAGAGGAGGGAGAAGAGGGAGTACCTATTGAGCTTGTATGATTAGGTGAAAAATGTATAATAAAAAAGAATGTAAGGGATTTTACAGACTGAAGAAAATGGCATTTATTGGGACTTTAGTGTGGAAAAGCAGAGAGGACAAGAGATGGGAGTGAGACAAACAGGAATGAGAAATTGGTGGAGATGGATAACTTGTGGGTGGATGAAACATGGTTTGAAGTAACAGAGGAAAAGGACAGAATGACAGCAGGAGATCATGTTAGAATCAGACATAGGGTATGATCGGACAGGAAAAAATATCTTATAATGAGAATTGAAGAAGCAGAGGCAGACTCAGATGGAGCTGAATACAGAGGTTTTAAAGTAGGTTTTGTCAGACTTGGGAGACGACTCAGGACTTAAAGCCCTTGTCTCACAGGCAAAGGGGCCTGAGTTTAGAACCCCAGATCCCACGTAAAAATGTGGGGAGGATATGGTGACTTAGGGGTTAAAACCTTTATCTCCAAAAATCCAAAAGATCTGAGTTTGGACTCCTGGATTCCACATAAAAATGCCAGGCAGATATGGTGGTGACCTGAAATTCTAGCTCTGTAAAGTAGAGCCCTGGAAATCTTAGAGCAAAGCAATAAGGAGGTAGAGCAATCCAAGATGATTTTAGGTGTTCTCTCCTTTCTCTCTCTTTCTCTGTCTCTCTCTGTCTCTCTCGCTCTCATTCACATATACACACAAAACCTTCTTTTGTCATAAATACCTACACAGAACATTGCCATAGTAATGCCATTGAAAATTCTTCCCACAGGCAACTGGATGAAGGTTAGGCAGATAGAATTCTGTACTGAATAGAGCAAAGCAATGAGATACAGTAATCCAGGATGATTCCTGTTGTCACCCTGGGCTTCCATAGGCACACACACACACACACACACACACACACACACACACACACGTTTTGTCATAACTACCTACACAGAACATTTCCATGGCAATGCCATTGAAAATTCTTCCCAACTGGATGGAGGTTAGGCAGATAGAATTCTTCACTGTATTTTCTTCTTGGTTTCCTTTGTTTCTTTTCTTCTCCCATTAATACCTTTCATTATCTTTCTTTTCCTGTTCTTTATTTTTAATTTTTTAAACAGAGCCTGCTTCAGGTTTACTTATACAAACAACACAGCAAATCAGTCATCTCCAAAGGAGGTCGGGGGAAGTGGTCCATCTGTCTTCACAATGGCAGACAGAGGCCTTTACTGTGCGGCCTTCGCAGGGGCCTGGGCACCTTTGGGAGCCTGAGCTGGAGTTGAAGCAGGAGCTGAAGGCTTGGCTTCGTCTGGGGCCTTGGTCTCGGCCTTGGTTGGGGCTTTGGCCTCAGCCAGGGTCTTGGCTTTTGACTGGAGCCTGCGACCCTTGGCCATGTAGGTACGAATCCGCTTCCCAAGCTTGGGGTGGGCGATGAGGGCAACTGACTGAGTTTGCGACTGGGACCCTTGGGCACCTTGGGCTTCACCTCCTTGAGCTTCACCAGGGCTTTAATGGCTTCAGCGCGGGTGCTCAAGGCCCTTGTGTTGTTCACCTGCATCTTCTTCAGGCCCTTCTTGTGCTTCTTGGCAAAACACATGTTTTTCAAGAACTTGGGATCAACCCCCTTAAGATACTCATATCTTTTTTTTTATTAAAAATGTAATTATACATTTTAAAATTTTTTTACCAGTTCCCTCCCTCCCCCTTCCTCCCCCCGAACTCCCTCCTCCCCCTCCTTTCCCTCCCCATCCCCCAGTGCCTCCCCCCCAATTCTCAGAGAGTCCTTTATTGTGTACGCCTGACTCTCCACTGGGTCCTCCTCTCCGATGACATATAAGGACCCAGTGGCATTTCCATAAGCCCTTTCTCTTGTTCCCCTTAAGCATAGGAGCACTACTATGGCTGTCAATCCCTTGCCTCCAGGGATCTCGGTGCCCTTAACAGATGCTAGACTTTATGAGGGCAACAGTGCACTGGACATTGCGCAGGGCATGCAAAGTCCCATTATGATTGCTTTGGCCCCAACTATTGTTGAGAATCTTGCAAATCGTTGCTCCTCCCATCCTTTTGCTCTTACAATCTTACCGCCCCCTCTTCCGCAAATGTCCCTGAGCTCCAGGATGGGGAGAGATTAGGCTGGCCTAGTTCTATGTGATTGATAGAGAGTCTCTGAAGTTCTGGATCATAGTTTGTTGATTTTCTTTTGCAGTTTTGCTGCTCCTGCAATGCCCTTCACTCCATCCTGCTGGGCACTGTATGTCACCCCCTGGCCAGAGACAAAAAGCTGTTAAACTGGAGTCTTGTTGTAATAGCACATTCAAGGGTAGATGTAATAAGAGTAGGAAACCTCAGTGAGGGAGGGGTCCATCACCCATTTGCAAAATGATTACTTTTTATCTGCTAGACTATATGCCCTCCCCTTCTGGTGAGATCAGGAAAGAACGTCTGTGAACTTAACCAGGTTTCTCATTACTTACTTGCAGACCTTGATGGAGGCCTATTTTCTCTGCTGTAACATGGTCCCCTCTCTCCTTTTTTCTGGTGTGGCCCTCCTAACCCATCTCTCTTGTTCATAATTCTTGCAATTACTGTGTTACATAGGTCTACTTTTGAGTGTCTCAATGTGGGCTGGGTGAGTTTGGTACTAGGAGCCACCTATTAGGGAGTACATACGGCGCTTAATTTTCTGGGTCTGGGATACTTCACTTAATATAATTGTTTCTAATGACATCCATTTCCCAGCAAATTCCAGTAATTCATCATTTTTGATGGCTGAGTAGTACTCCATTGTATAGATGTACCACTGTTTCCTTATCCACTCGTCAACTGTTGGACATTTAGATTGATTCCATGACTTTGCTATTGTAAACAGTGCTGCTATGAACATGGTCGAGCTTGTGCTATCGAGGCGAACCTCTGCTGCATGGGGGGTTATTCCCAAAAGTGGGATAGCAGGGTCATATGGCATTTCAATCTTTAATTTCTTTAAGAATCTCCAGATGGCTCGCCAGAGTGGCTGTATGAGCCTGCATTCCCACCAGCAATGTAGGAGAGTTCCCCTCTCTCCACATCCTCTCCAGCATTTGTCATTTGTATTGTGGATTTTTGCCATCCTGACCAGGGTGAGATGATATCTCAGGGAAGTTTTGATTTGCATTTCCCTGAAGGCTAAGGAAGTGGAGCATTTTTTCAGATATTTGTTAGACATTTTAATTTCATCCCTGGTAAAGTTTCTTTGAAGTTCCAGGGCCCATTTTTTAATTGGGCCAGTGTTTTCCTTGGAGTTTAGTTTTCTAAGTTCTTTGTGCACTCTGGACAGTAGAGCTCTGTCAGATATGTGGTTAGTGAAGATTTTCTCCCATTCTGTGGGTTGCCTTTGAGCTCCTGTGACAATCTCTTTATCTGAACAGAAGCTCTTTTATTTCACAAGATCCCAACTGTTGAGAGTTGGTAGCAGTGACTGTGCCATTGGATGTCTGTTTAGGAAATGTTGGCCTAGCCCAATCAGCTTGAGGGAGTTCCCTATCCTTTCAACTATGGTTTTTAAAGTCTCTGGCCTTAAATCAAGGTCCTTGATCCATTTGGAATTAAATCTTGTACATGGTGACAAGTATGGGTCCAGCTTTAATCTTCTGCATGTGGAGATCCAGTTTTACCAGCACCATTTGTTGAAGATGCTGTCTGTTCTTTTTCCATTGGATTCTTTGGGCCCCTTTGTCAAAGACCAAATGGCTGTATTTTTGTGGGCTTATATCTGGGTCTTCAACCCTTATCCATTGATCTGTGTGTCTATTTTGGAGCCAGTACCAGGCAGTTTTTATAACTATGGATTTGTAGTATAGACTAAGGTTTGGTATGGTAATACCTCCAGCAGTGTTTTTGTTACTCAGGATTGTCTTTGTTATCCTGGGTCTTTTGTGCCGCCATATGAATTTTGAGATTATTTGGTCAACTTCTTTAAAGAATTGCTTTGGGATTTTAATTGGTATAGCATTGAATTTGTGTATTGCCTTTGGTAGGATGGTCATTTTTACAATGTTGATTCTACCAACTCAGGAACATGGGAGGTCTTTCCACCTTCCGGTGTCTTCTGCTATTTCTTTCTTTAGGGTTTTAAAATTTTCATTGTAAAGGTCTTTTACCTCCTTGGTTAGGTTTATACCAAGGTATTTCATTTTTTTAGGGGCTATAGTAAATGGGATTGTTTCTCTCAAGGCTTTTTCACTTCTGGGCATATAGGAAGGCCTCTGATTTTTGCACATTTATTTTGTATCCTGCCACCCTGCTGAACTTCTCAATTAGTTCCAGGAGCTTCCTGGTGGAGTTTTTGGGATCCCTCAGGTATAAGATCATGTCATCTGCAAATAGGGATAGCTTGACTTCTTCCTTGCTGATTTGAATCCCTCTTATGTCCCTTTCTTGTCTTATGGCTTCAGGTAAGACTTCAAGTACAATATTGAATAGAAGTGGTGAGAGTGGACAGCCTTGTCTAGTTCCTGATCGAAGTGGGAATGCTTCCAATTGTTCCCCATTGAGCATAATCCTTGCTGTGGGCTTGTTGTATACAGCTTTTATTATATTGGTAAAGGTTCCTTTCATTCCTACAGTCTCTAGCGTTTTGATCATAAAAGGCTGTTGGATTTTGTCAAAGGCTTTTTCTGCATCTATCGAGAGTATCATGTGGTCTTGGATTTTGGACTGGTTTACATGATGAATTACATTTATTGATTTTCGTATGTTGAACCAACCTTGTGTGCCGGGGATGAAGCCTACTTGGTCCCCGTGAATGATCTTTTTGATATGTTTTTGAATCCGATTTGCTAAGATTTTGTTGAGAATCTTTGCGTCTGTGTTCATCAGGGAGATCGGCCTATAGTTTTCTTTTTTAAGTGAATCTTTATTAGGTTTTGGGATTAAGACGATATTAGCTTCATAGAAGGAATTTGGTAGTATTCCTTCCTTTGCTATTTGATGGAACAGTTTAAGGAGTATTGGTGTTATTAACTCCTTAAATGTCTGGTAGAATTCTGTGCTGAGTCCATCTGGCCCAGGACATTTTTTTGGTGGGAAGATTCGAGATTACTTCTTCAATTTCCTTATATGTTATAGGACTATTTAAATAATTCACAACTTCCTGATTCAATTTAGGTAGGTTGTGTTTACTTAGAAATTCATCCATCTCTCTTGTGTTGTCAAACTTCACAGAGTATAAGTTTTTGAAATATGATGTTATAATTCTCTGGATTTCTTGGGTATCCGTAGTGATAACTCCATGTTCATTTCTAATTTTGTTAATTTGGGTTTTCTCTCTCTTGCTTTTGGTTAATTTAGCTAGGGGTGTATCAATCTTATTGATTTTTTCAAAGAACCAGCTTTTTGACTGGTTGATTTTTTCTATCGTTTTCTTAATCTCGATTTCAGATATTTCTCCCCTTCTTTTGCTAATCTCCTCTCTTCTACTACTTTTGGGATCAGGTTGCTCTAGTTCCTCTAAAGCTTTAAGTTGCATTGTTAAGTTGTTTATTTCTGATGTTTCCATTTTTTTGACGTAGGCATTAAGAGCTATGAACTTACCTCTTAGAACAGCTTTCATTGTGTCCCAGAGATTTTGGTAAGTTGTATTTTCGTTATCATTCACTTTCAGGAAATCTTGAATTTCCTTTTTAATTTCTTCCTGAATCCAGTTCTCATTCAGCATCATAGTGTTAAGTTTCAAGGAGTTAGTGTATTTTCTCTTGTTTGATGTGTTGTGGATGTCCAGCTTTAGGCCGTGGTGGTCTGATAGGGCACAGGTTAGAATTTCAACTTTTTTGTATATGTGTAGATTCGTTTTGTGGCCCAATATGTGATCTATTTTGGAGAAAGTTCCGTGTGCTGCTGAGAAAAATGTGTATTCTTTGGTACGTGGGTGAAAAGTTCGATAGAGATCTGTAAGGTCCATTTCTTTCAGAGTTTGATTAAGTTCCAAAGTGTCTCTGTTAAGCTTTTGACCTGTTGATCTATCCCATGTTGAGAGGGCGGTGTTGAAGTCCCCAAGAATTATCGTTTGGGAGTTGATTTCTTGCTTTAGACGCTGTAGGGTTTTCTTAATGAATGTGGAGGGGCCCGTATTGGGTGCATATATGTTCCGTATTGTGAAGTCTTCCTGGTGAATTGTACCTGTGACTTAAATGTAGTATCCATCCGTGTCTCTTATAATTTTCTTTGGTTTGAAGTCCACTTTGTCTGATAACATAATGGCTACCCCTGCCTGTTTTCTGCTTCCATTAGCTTGTAGAATTGTTGACCAGCCTTTTATTTTTCGAGCGTGCCTATCTTTTGTGGTGAGATGGGTTTCCTGCAGGCAGCAGATTGATGGATTGTGATTTTTAATTCAAGTTTGTAATCTGTGTCTCTTGATCGGTGAATTAATTCCATTAACATTTAGTGTTATAATGGAGAAACTATTTTTAATTCTAGATATTTATTATGTTTAGTAGTTTTTATAAGTATATTGCTTCGCTTTGAATGGTGTAATATTTGCCTTCTGTTCTCCTGGATATGCCTGTTTTTTTCTTCATGCTTGAGTATCATTTCTAGCATTTTTTGAAGGCCTGGTTTGGTGGACATGTATCCCTTCAAGTTGTCTTTGTGCTGGGAAGTTTTTCTTTCTCCCTCGATCATGACGGATAGTTTTGCAGGGTAAATCAGCCTGGGTTGACATTTTTGCTCATTCAATACTTGAAGTATGTCTCTCCAAGCTCTTCTTACTTTTACTGTTTCGACTGAGAAGTCATTTGTTATTTTAATAGGTTTACCTTTAAAAGTGACTTGTTTTTTCTCCCTTGAACCTCTCAGCACCAGTTCTTTATCTTGAATGTGGAGTGTTTTCACTATTATTTGCCGTGGGGTGCTTCTGTTTTGGTCGTATCTGTTTGGGGTGCGGAATGCCTCTTGTATATGGATGGGCCTCTCTTTTTTTAGATGAGGAAAGTTTTCCTTGATGATCGTTTGAAAAATTTCCTCAGGGGTGGTATTTTGAGATTCTTGCTCTGGTATTCCATGAATACACATGTTAGGCTTCTTCAGGGTGTCCCATATCTCTTGGATATTTCTCTCAAGTATCTTTTTGGCTTTAACAACCTCTTTCATTGAGCTGGTTAGTACTCCCACTTTATCTTCAAGGTCTGAAATTCTGTTTTCTGCTTCGTTAGTTCTGTTGATAAGACTCTCTGTGGCGTTCTGGGTTGAAGATAACTTGTCTTGTAGCTCAGTTTTAAACTCTGCTTGAGTCTGTTTTAACTGCTCTATGCCAGTTTTTGTTTCTTGCAGTGTTTTTCTCAACTCCTCCAGATGTCTGTTGTGTTCCTCTTCAAAGCGATTGATTCGATTATGTAATTCCTCCCTGATTTCCTCTTTCATAGTATTGAACATAGTAATGATCATATTTTGAAAGTCTTTATCCTGGGTGAGGCTTTCTTGGCTTTTTTCCGCGGGTTTGTTCTGGTTGGAGTCTAACATTATGGGATTAATTTCTTCAGTGGGAAATTTGTTTACTTGAGTGTTGCTTCTCATGGATTTGCACTTTGACTTGGCATTGTCGTTTAATAAGATCTTTCAATTTCACTAAACTGAATTATTTGGCCTGGGGTTCTGGAGGTGGGCAGGGACAGAGCTTACCTAGGTCACGGGTGAGGGTGAGGCCCGGCTGGACCGGGCGCGCGTCCAGACCAGCGGAGCGGGGTGGGGTGAAAAGGGAGGATGGGCGCGTCGGCGTGGAGCTATTTAACCCGAGGGCAGCTGGGGCGGACCCAGGCGCAGGGGGAGGTCCTCCTCGTCCCTCGGCTCTGTGCGCGGCTCCGGCTGGATGGCGGGAGTCGGAGCTGGATCCCTTTGGGCTGACCTGGGGTTCTGGTGGGCGGGCGCGGGCGGGGCTTACCTAGAGTCCCGGGGTGAGGCCGGGCTAGCCTGCGCGCGAGTCCCGACCGGCGGGACGGGGTGGGGTGAAAGGAAGATACTTATATCTTTGTGAACCGGGTTTCTTGATGCCATTTTTGGGATTAGTTGTGTGTGGTGTGGTTCTTGGACTTGGTCATGTCTATATGGTGACCCATAGCTCCCAAAGCTCCTGGGACCAGAAGAGCTTTTTCTGCTCTTTAAGTACATCTTTTCAACCTTTATGCATTAATGAGCTCTTAGGCCAAATAATTCTTGGGATGGAGGACTTGTCTCAAGTATTTCAGAGTGTTTCCATATTCTGTGCTCTCTAGTTGCTAGTAGCAGCCACCTCCTCCAGCGGAGACAGTCAAAAATGTCTTCAGACATTAAAAAATATGCCCTAGTAGGCAAAATTATCTTTATCTGTTAGCCACTGGCCTATATTACAGATTAAGGGGTTGGGGACAGCAAGGTCAAGGATGGGAGGAGACTCAGCTACTATGAGTGTATTATGAGTAAAGTGAGAGATAAGAAGGAAGCTTCAAAATTATCAATTTATATTTTTCAACATGCATTCAGTATAATTATAACATTTCAAGTTGGTGCCAGGCATAGTTGTGCATCCAAATGATTCCAGAAGTTGTGAGACTAGACTAAGGGGGTCAAAAGTTGAAGATTTTGTTTCAAAATAGACACAAACAAAAATGAAAACATTTGTGGACGAATGTATAAATATGTGTCATGGTTTGAAGGTGAGTTGTCCCCCTCAGATTCATGTCTGAATCTTTGATTGATGTTTATGTTTGAGAAGGTCGTGGCAACTTCAGGAAGTGGAGCCTTGCTTTAGGACGTTAAGTCACAGGGAGTGGACCTTGAATTTTTGGTAGTCCAGCCCTACTTCCAGTTTGCTGCTTTCTTTCTCTGCTCTATCTTGAATCAGCCTTCCTGTTTCTACCACTTGCCATGCCTTTTCCACTATTATAGACTATGTCTTTCCTCTGGAACCATAAGCCAAACAAGTATCCTTTTCTCCCCTTAAGTTGTGCATGAGTGTTGTCTCACAGAAGCAGAGAAGAGAAACTGCAAAGGTGTGCTAAAGCACTCCTATTCTAGTCTTTAATGCAAAGTCACTCAGAGATTTCCTGACCCCAGGACATTTGATTATACAGCTCAAGCTCCCAGTCTGCAATCTGGGGAAGCTGATGCCTTCAAACCTTCTGTTCTTGCTTTTATCCTCCCTCTTTCTATTGATCTATACTTGTTGGTCATACAATACCCTCTGTCACTGGTTTTGGTAGGTAATAAAAACCATGGATACATTCTTTTTTTTTCCTCGAAGACTCCTGAATCTGGAGATCAAACTATACTCATATTGTTTGAGTGGCGAGTGCTTTACCACCCGAGCTATCTTCCCAACTTCAGGAATGCCAACTAAAGAACAACACTGGGTCCTGACATGACTGAGTTCTCACGTGTGCCCACAAGCATAGGAACATGCACACGCACAGACAGATACACACTGTCTATGTCCCTCTCAATCATGGTTAGATTGCTTTATTCAATTGCTTTCCCTCACGAAACATGACTTTCTCCTCAATTTATCCTTTGCATTACACTAATATTAGTTTTTAATCATAAAAAGTGCATTATGAAGACAGGTCAGGGAGGATCCATCTGTTCTGAAAGTAAATGCTGTAGACACAGGGAAGAACTTCAGGGTCTGGGTCTGCTTCAAAGGAAGCTATGAATGCTCTGCCCTGAAGTCTTCTAGCATTACAGAGTGAAGATGGGAAAGGTTAGACTGACACTTCCCAGGACACACAGAGCCTCTTTTTCAGGGATCTCCTGCCTGGGCCAGGCTGTTTCTCCCAAGGGCTCTCCCCATGGCCCCCTTCATTTCCTTGTTGCGGAAACTGTAGATGATAGGGTTACACATGGGTGTGATGATGGTGTAGAGGAGGGAGAACGGTTTGTCTTTGTCAGGCCCGTGGGTACTGCGGGGATTCATGTAGGAGAATATAGCTGAGGTGTAGAAAAAGATGACCACAGTCAGGTGGGAGGCACAGGTGGAGAAGGTCTTCCCCCGACCCGAGGAGGAGGCCCGGCGCAGGATGGAGGCCAGGATGCGGGCATAGGAGGCGACGATGAGCACCATGGGGCTGAGCAACACCACAATGGTATCAGCAAAGATCAACATCATGCTGAACTGGGGGTCCCCACAGGAGAGGGCGATCACTATAGGGGCCTCACAGAAGAAGTTTTCTATGTGGTTGTCTCTGCAGAAGGGGTTCCGGAATGATATGTACTCAAGAAAGATGCCGTTGATCATCCCAAAGACCCAGGAAGAACATACCAGCCTGACACACACCTGTTGGCTCATGATCTGGGCATAGTTGAGGGGATGGCAGACAGCAGCATAGCGATCGTAGGCCATAAAGGCCAAGAGGATGCACTCAGTCACTCCTACGAAGAAGACCATGTACATCTGGGTCATGCAAGAGACAAAGGAGATGGCGTGGTTCTTGGTCACCAGGTGGATCAACATCTGTGGGATGGTGGTGGTGATGAAGCAGACATCCAGAAAAGACAGATGGCCAAGGAAGAAGTACATGGGGCTGTTGAGCCTTGGGTCGGTCCAGGTGATGAAGATGATGAGACCATTCATGGCCATGGCAAGGCTGTAGAGAACTAGGAAGAGGGTGAAGAGCAGTGCCCGAGTGGAGGAGGAGCTCTGCTCAAAGCCCACGAGGATGAACTCGGTCACGGTGCTGCCATTCCTTGGGTGTGCTCTCTGGGACCTGTTTGAAGGATGACAAGAAATTGACAAGGAAGATGGTGGTATGGGACTGTAAGATACCCACCTGGGTCTAGAAACCCAAGTATACAAGAGAGTTTTCTGGCTTGATAGGAAATGCTTCGGAACTTGGTAAGTTCTGTGTCTTGGTCCTTTATTTCTATTGCTGAGATGAATAGTTTAGGAGGGCAAGGGATTTATTCATGCCCACAGTTTCAGGTTATACTGCACCATGGCAGAAGACTTATACCAGTATCAGGAACTGAGGGAACTTGTCACACCATATTTACCAGAAGAGCCAAGAAGGGTATACTTTCTAACCTGTCAAAATAGTACCCAGCTAGTTCACATTCTGAGGAGTATGAGACTAACCTGTCAAAGGCAATCAGTTCTTTCTACATCTTAGAATCATCTCACCCACTATGGACTAGCTCATCCCTTAGCAACGAGATAATCTGCTACAGATTCACTCACAGACTTGTCTTAACTAAATGGTTCTTCTCAATTGTTGAGTACTGATACTCAGTACCTATAACTACCACAATCTAGTAAATTGGTGGCATGATGGCATAGTAATTCCAGCCACCTCAGGTTCTGTACATAGAATTGTAATTTTCAAAATTAAGAAGTAATGGTTCCACTTTAATCTGTCTTAATTAGGCCTCTCTGTGAAGTAATGTATTTGGCCCAGGACTTTTAGAATTAAAAGATTAGTTATGAACTGTAGCTGCTTGCCTCACCAATGACCATTGCAAAGATTCTGATAGAGAATCAGAGGACTCCAAATATCGCCATTCTGAAGTATCTTCACAGTGCACATGATTTTTATTAGGAGGTACAAATATCATACACATAGGATGAGATGTCAAGTGCAAAGCAGGCATACAAGGTTTCCTTGTCAACACACACAAGAGGCAGCTGGGATCGCTTCAAGGTTGAGAAGTACCAGACTCCTTAGAAACACAAATAGGGAGGTGAATAATCATAACTTGCTTCTAGCATTCTGAAAGAAGGTGTGAGGCATTCCATCCCTCAAGTCTCTGGCCAGTCGAGGTCTAAGGAAGTCTGTCAACCAGTGGACAAGATGTCATTGTTTTTAAGGAACATCTAAGGAACATGATTTTATATAGGACGAATCAAATGCCTTAAGTGGTTAAAAAATCACAAATAGCTATGTTGGGACTCATATAAAATGAGTAAAGGATTAAAAAATTGAGGAATGGAATGTGAAATGGGAGGAGATGGTGGCTAACTGCTTAAAGAAGGTCTTCTGTAGGAGCCCTCAGAGTATTTGAAGTACTGTTTTCTTGAAGAAAGCTATGTTCAGTAGAAGTAATTTAAAGTGATAAAGATTTGAAATGCCAGAAAAAATAAAATCATTCAAAAAATTTTTTTTGCTTGTGTGTATATATGAGTGTGCAGGTGTGTGTGCAAGAGGACACTTGAATGTGTATGTTTGTCGAAGCCCAAAGGTGACTTTGGGAATTATTCTGGATTGCTCTACCTTCATATTTCTTTGTTCTGGGGTTTCCCAGACTCCTACTTCCATGACCAGAATTATAGGCAGCTTCCATATCCACTGGGCATTTTTTATGTGGGATCTGGCGATCCAAACTTGGATCCTTTTGTTTGTAAGGAAAGTCTATAACCTCTGAGCATCTCCCTGTTCAAATCATTCTAATTCCTAGGATATCTTTGAGGAGAGTCATAGCCATCTTTCTGCTAGCAGTCACAGGCTGCTCTCTAGTCATCCACCAAACAAAGAAGCTTCTTGAGCAAACTCTCCTGGTAATTCTGGTAATTTTTGCTCTTACAACCACACCATACATGATGAACAGCCTGGTGAGCTTTCACACGCTTTCTAACTAAGAGACAGCTTTCCTTCAGGGGCTGAAGTTTACATAACTTAGGGTAGAAGGTGTCCAACTACCTCCAAAGGAAAGAGAAATGGATGAGTAGGGCATGTGGATTCCAATCTTTTTGGAATGAAACTTATTTTTATATTTTTAGACTGAGAATTCATGATTCTTAGGTTCTTTTCTCACTACTGTAATGTTTAAACAAATCACAATACTCATGTTAAATGTTTGCTGTACTTTTAACCTGCTTTTGAAGTTAGGATGTATCAGAGCTCTTCCACTTTCAGGTACACATAAATGAACAGTGTATTCCTGCTGAACTTCCTGCTCTCCCCACTGCTTTTCTCATCCCTTCTATGCCCTTTTTGTACAATCTTAATAAGCCTCCTTGGTGAGCTCTTCTTCTTTTCCCACCTCGCTATTTTCCTCACTCTCTCCCTTTGTGTCTTTGCTGATGGTTCCCTGTCAACTAATTCTCACTAAACTCCTTGTAGGTTCTCACGTCCCCTACCTGGACTGTGGAGTTCTGTCCTTAACCAGTGTTACTCCTTGCAGATCTAGATTCCATCTAGGTGAGATTTCCTGGAATATCAAGGCCATGACTGGGCTTATTCCTGTCATCTTCACTTTGGGATGGTCTGATATCTACAACTTCTCTTGTGGGCTAATAGAGGGATAGGAAGGATGGAAGCACAGTCTAAGATGTGTCTGCAGTACTGGACTCAGATTCAGATATGTTGGACTAAAGTCACAAGTCAATGAGTCACACAATTCAGAAAACTCTTGGACTTGTCAAAAAAAAAGAAATTAAAGTTTCAAGGACTCAAAGAATAAGCAGAAAATGAATGATCGCCTATAGTTCATTGAGCAAAAAAGAATATTCTTTGCTTCTCAGGATCTAGTACTTAGATAGCAGTCTGGAATTTATCTAAACAAAGGGGGCAGTGTAGCATAAATTATACCTTACCTCATTCTGTTGCTGTGCTGGCAATGATATATCACTGAATCAAGGTGGCAATAAGCAGAGATCTCATGGTGCCTGAGGAAGAATTGTTCCAAGGAGGATGGTCTGAGCCAATGAGCCACTCTGAAATACAGTGATATCTGGTGACCCTTTCTGTTCTTTGACATGAAGAGAAATGTCTACTTAACCAGTATGTTTGTTGCACATGTATAGCACCTTACAGCATAGAAATGACATCTCTATGACTTGTATTACAGTTTAGTAACATAATTTTATTTATTTCCTTTATTTCCTTTGTTACTTTTGTATTGTATATTTTAACCCTGAGTCAATAAATTTTTGTCTTCATGCTTGATCTAAAAATTGCATGTCCTCTTGTTAATATAAGAAATATCAGTAAAGAAATGATTAACTTATTTGTACCCCAGCAAGTACTCAGGCACTTACCAGTATAGGAATCCCAGATGAAACCCAGTGAGTCACACATGTAAAAAGATTTGAAAGTGAAAGGGAGATTGACTGTAAGGAGAAATTACAAAATGAGATGTTGGGCAAAAATTGTTATGGGGTGAGGGATGGAGTTAGGTAGTAAAAGGTGAAATCTGCAAGAAGATGCATTACTCCTAAAAGTATTAATTCTGAAAAAAACAGTTTAAGAAAGTAACTATAGAAAGTGTTGATATGTTCTCAATAACTAATACTAATTTCTGAAGTATGATTTCTATTGTTTCTCTTAATATATGATAATGGTTATATTTAAATTAGTATTACTTCTTTATAAGTTTTATGTGTATACATCCACATGTGCACACACATACATGCAGGATTTCTTTCCTAAACTAGAAGAACATTATAACATTGCCCTCTGCAGACTACATAGAGATAAAATGTCACCAACGACTCTACAAATTTCTTATTTAAAGACTGGAAGATCTGCGATGTAAGATTCATTAATCTCACAGGAGATTGCAAATAAGTCTGCTTGGACAATATGCTTGTAGAATTTGGCAGAGAAAAGAACAAATAATGAATTTTCTGTTGGTCTAGAAAGTCACTGTTGTAGTTACTCTTTCTGCTGCTGTAAGACAACACAGGGAGATTTATTTGGTTTACAGGTTCAGAAGGGAGACACAGTCCTTTTGGGTGGGAATGGAATGGCAGGCAGCAGAAGCTGGTGGTGGCTCAAGTCACAAGAGCCTCTCAAAAGAGCACTGATTTGTATTGAGGAGATAACACACATGAGGGTCATAGCAGAACCATGCAGATTCCTGCCCTTGGCTAACCACACACACACCTTGGTTAACTCTTACAGTGTAAAAGAAAAGAATCCATAACAGAGACAATGAATATTGCTCTCTATGTAAATATAACCTAACATAACAAAACCAAACCATACCCCCTGAGAGACTATTGAGGATAGATGGCAGACAGGAGAAGGAGAGCTACTTTCCTCAATGATTTATCTGCTGATAGTTTATCCATGCCCCAAGTACATGTTTGGTAACCCAAAGAAACCCAGTGGCCCACACATGCAGAAAGACATCAAAATAGAAGGCTGGTTATCTGGAAAGGAGAAAGTATGCAATGGGAAAGGATAATGGTGGGTGGGATTAAATATTAAGGAGTTAAAATGACATATATTCATTGTATGCATGTATCAAAAGTATCAAAGAATTTAAAAAATCCAAAAAAAAGCATTAAAAAAATCCAAAGCACAGAGACTTGGACTACATATGGATGTACAATGTTATACATTTATGTAATTTAGATGCTTAAAATAACTCTTAAGTAAGAAAGAAATAAGTTAAAAATAGCAAATGCCATGGATAGACACTTCTCAAAAAAGCATACACAAATTGCCAATAAATGTAAGAAGAAATAATCGGTATCTCTAATGTAAATTAAGGACTCAATGAGATATAATCCCATGCCTGCTGAAATATCTGCTATCAAGAAGATGACAAGATAGCAAGTGTTGACAAGGATGTGGAGGTAAAGAAACTTTCTTGTACATGTTGATGGGAAGATGAGTTCAGTTATTACTTTAAAAATCATGGATTCCTCTACAAGTTCAAAATATGCATTCTGTATGATGTAGCAATTCCATATCTAGTTATATATTCAATGGAATTTAAATTTGTATGCCGTAAAGACACCTGTACTCCAAAGTTCACTGTAGTATTGCTTACAATAGCCAAGATGTAGAATCAAAGTTCATGTCCATTAGCACATGAATAGACTTTTAAAAATGTGGTAATTACACAATCAAATATATTTGAACCTTAAAATGCAAAAATAATAAAAATATAATTCAACCTTAAATTACAAAAATTTGAGATAACATAAAAAATCAGGGGATGTCATGCTAAATGAAATAAGAACAGAGGAAAATATGTTATTTTGTGTAATCTATGAAAGTTCATGTCAAAGACACAGAGAGAAGAAAGGCAGTTCTGGGAGGGTAGGGGGTGGGATACAAGTAAACTTTTTTTATGGTTCCCCTCTGAGCCTCTTTTTTTTTATAGTGTATTTTTTTTCCCACTCACACAAACTTGATAGGTACCCCATTCCCCTCCCTCCCTCCACCCCTCCCTGGATCCCCCTGCTACTTCCCCCCTTTCCCATTTCCTTTCCCCCCTCCCTACGTTTTTCCCAGTGCCCCTCCATTCCTGGAGCATCCTTTAGTGTCCATGTCAAACTTCCCTCTGGGTCCTCCTCTCTGATGAGGTGTAAGGACTCAGTAGCATTGCCTAGAGCTCTTACTTGTGTTCCCCGTTAGTATAGGAACACTATTGTGGCTGTTAATCCCTTGCCTCTATAGATCCTAGTGCCTGTGATCCATGCTAGACTTAGGGGGGTCAATGATATGTTGGTCATTGTGCAGGTCATGTAAAGTCCTATTATGATTACTTCGGACCTAACTTGTGTAGAGTATCTTGCATATTGTTGCTCCTCCCCATCTTTAGGCTCTTACAATCTTACTGCCCCCTCTTCTGCAAATTTCCCTGAGCTTTGGGATGGGGAGAGATTAGGCTGGCCTGGTTCCTAGTGATTAATGTAGGGTCTCTGATGTTCTGAATTATGGTTTGTTGTTTTTTTTCTTTTTTCTTTTTTTCCAGTTTTGCAGTTCCTCCACCACCCTTGGCTCCATCCTGATGGGTATTGGATGTCACCTCCTAGCCAAAGATAAAAGGCTGTTAAAATAGAGTCTTATTAAAAGAGTAGATTCAAAAATAGATGGAATAAGAAAAGGAGAGAAGGGTCATGCTACAGCAGAGAAAATAGGCCACTATCAAGTACTGCAAGTAAGTAATGAGACATCTGGTCAAGCTCACAGACTTTCTTTCCTGGTCATTTGCAACTGAGGGGGTTTGATCTCACCAATCAGACAGATAGAAGGTAACCATCCTGCAAATGGGAGACTGATCCCCCTCACCGCAGTCTCCTATTCTAAGTAAATTTTTTCAAGAGCATAAAATTTGAGTTAGATAGAAGGAATAATTTCAAAAAAATCTGTCGTACAATGATAACAACTCATTACATATTTGAAAAATGCTACTTGTGGGTTTTAAGCGTTTGTACAATAAAATGATTGATAATTATGTGAAGCAATGGATATATTGATTAGCTTGATTTAATCTTTCACAATATATGCACACATGAGACTATCATATTGGGTTGGGGATAAAACTCAGCTTACCTAGCATATGCAAGGTCCTCGCTTGGATCTACAGCACTTTAGAAGACTACCATGCACATATATGTATAAATATGTACATACATACATGGGAGCAATGGAATAACATGTTGTGCATCAAAAATCTATGTAACATCTATTAATGAAAAAATTCAATGTTAATGTGAGTCGGAAGGGGAGCATGAAGGGAAATGACTTTCCCATCTTAAGCTGAGTGGTTTGCCAGAATAACTATTCTGTTTGAATACATCACTTTCTTTCCTCCGGACATGATCTTTTGTAAATGATCTCTAGCACTGATGGACAAATCTGAAAATGAAATATAGAAATGTTTATGTGCTGAAAGCATCCCACACTGAAACTTGGTTTCATTGTTTATAAGGAAACACAGAGGTCCAGCGTTGGAAGAGGCACTTCAACTCTTGGGAAATGTTGGCTAGTTGAATATCAAGTTTTTTCTCCTATGAAATGAGAATCAACTAAAATCATGTTATATAATTAGTGGCAGCACAAACTAGACAATAAACCCTAGCTTTGATTCTGTTTCTTCTAATTTATTCAGCCTGCTCCTCCTCCTCTTCCTTTTTTTATGACTTCTCTTCACGTAGGGAAGGAATGCTGCAAATGTTTGTCTAACCTCCCACTGGTAAACCCAGCAGCTCCTGCAGAAGTCCAAAGAAGAGAGGACCTCACCACCTTCTGTAATTCTTCCTGACATCTTTGGCTTTTTGCTGTCAGGAATGCTTTATGTAGAGACAAGTAGATAAAAATTAAACAGCAAAACCCCCCATTCTCTAACCATCTGTTCTTAACTACTTGAAGCCTGACCCAGTGACTTGAGATGCCTGGTACAGTTAGAATCTAACTCTAATGACGTTTTACACCTCACCCCAATCTCAGGAAGGGCAATGGTGCTATAAGTTTATTCACTTTATTAATAACTTTATGTCCTAGCTAACAAGCTAGTGAGCACCCACCTCTTATCACTTCGAATATCCTCCAGGAATGGCATAGGAGGCAAAGCCAGGTAGTCTCTTTAAACTGCTGCAAGAAGACCCCATTTCTCCGCAGGGGAGAAGATTTTTCTCTTTGAAAATTTGAAAATTTGCCTGCAGTTCTGCTCACAGTGTCTATTCTTCATTAAAACTTTTATATCAATCCAAGTGGATATATACTCGTATCTTCGCATCTTGGGTTCATGTTCCTGCTACAACATTTTGGTGGCTTTTCTTCTGTCAAGAAGGCCCCTCACTCTCAGTGTGTCATGAGTTATCCCAAATTCCTCTCCTCTCTCACTCTTGTTTGGCGAACTGATGTGGGACTGAGGGCATTTATGCCTGAAGTTTCCCTTTCTGGCTGACTTCTTGATACAGTGAGTCTATGGTACTTAGTTTATTCCTGTCTTCATAGCTGATTTGTGGATAATTTCAGTTTATATGTTTTTTACGTCTGTCTGACAAACCTGACTGGTTTAGCTACCTAGTGGAAGACCAAACAGCCAGTTTTTGAAAGGATACATGATGTAAAATGTACTACTTGAAAGACAGTGAGTGAGTACACACACCCACTTTTTACCTATTTAAGTAAGACTCCACAGAAATACCCAGAAGGAAATCCAGGTAACTTCTCTTAACTGCTTATAAAAGTACCCATTCCCCTCAGTGAAGGATGGTTTTCTCACTCACTCTTTTGAGAATTTTTCCCACTGTGTCTATTTTCATTAAAACTTTCACCCCCACATCATCTCTTTGTTCCAGGCATAAACTTCCACATCTCACTTGTTTTTTAGTGATACATTTAAATACAGTTTCTTCTTATTCATCCATTTCAAAGAACTCACAGAATGTGGAAGCCAGCTGGTCTTTTTACAGTCCTTAAGAGAGAATGGCCTGTTACAAAGTTCTCAGTCTTCTTTTCCCCAGTGAAGAAGAAAGAAAAAAGAATCAGGGAAAGCTGACAAGCATGAACATAAAAATGAAGATTTAGGAGAGGTGGAAATGAGGGAAAACAGGCAGGGAGATGGAGAGCTCTTACTAGACAATACAGAGGAAAAAACTGAAAGCCAAAGAACAGAATTCAGATACAGTGAGGCATGTGGAGTGTGAAAACAAGACAGGCTGAGACGGAGAAGTAGACCAGGAGGTACCGACTATAGAAGCCCCAGCCATGGACAAGGAAGGGGAGTTGAGGAGATAAAAAAATCCAAGGTGGCCAGAGTTGTGGGTGGGAGGGGGCTGAACAGAAGGGTGAGCGGCAGGATTAGCATGCCTGCCTGCTGGCGTGGAGCAGAGCTAAGGAGCCAGGCACCTTCCCAAACTCAGGAAGAAAAGATTACGCCTCCTCATTCTTTGGAAACAGATCTCTACAAGCCAGACTGGCTCCTCAGTCCAAGCCATCCTACCCAAGACATCTGGTTCTAGGCCACAGTCAGGACAGGAGGGCAGACAGATCTTGACAGAAATGCAGATGGGAGATACAGAGGAAGTAACAAAAGGAAGAGTCAGGGTCAACGGAGAGTGGGCTTGACCAGCAGAGGAGAAACTAGCAAGAGAAAGATTAAGAGTTGAAACTGTGACCTTTTGCTCACGATCATAACCACAAATGTCTCCGAGAGACCCAGGGAATATTGGATTCTGCTGATAGACAAGGTCAGCTCTACAGATGAAGTGGGTTCATTCACTGACCTTGTTGACGGGTCTCAGCACACACTGATGAAGACATTGGCTGAGCTGATGTTAGGAAAGGAAGAAGAACCCAGAAGTGCAGAGTGAGGGCCTTAGGGGGTTTGCTGCAAAGCAGCCACACATTTATAGGCCTGGGCATTTGGACTCCTCCTTTTGCAATTCTTCCATTCCTCACATATGCTTGTACACACACACACACACACACACACACACACACACACAGACACACACACACACACACATTCATGCACACATGCACATGGTCTAGCAGATTACTGTGGGAGCCAACTGTAATAGGTCCAATTGTTTGTCTGGAGGCCTGACCACTCCAAGTGTATCCCTTGGGATAGTTTCACACCATTGCTTTCAAAGCTTCCTTGCATCATGGCAAGGAGCCTGGAAAACCTAGAATATTCCCAGGTTTTCCTAAGAAAATGTGTGTAGCTCAGGGGCCTGGTAAATATGATCTTTGTACTCTCAGCTGCAAATTGGAATGCTCTTTTTTCTTGTCCACCAATTTCTTTTTATTTATTTATTTTTCCACTCATACAAATGTAATAGTACCCCTATCCCCTCCCTCCACCCCTCCCTGGACCTCCCTGTTCCCTCTTTTCCCCTTCATTTCCCCCCTCCCTCCCTTTCTCCCAGTGCCCCCTCCCCACATCTCTGAAGCATCCTTTAATGTGTATACCAAACTTTCTTCTGGGTCCTCCTCTCTGATGAGGTGTAAGGATTCAGTGGCATTTCCTAGAACTCTTTCTTGTTTGTCCACCAATTTCTTCATTTAACTTTGAACTGATTTTCTTGCTAGGGTGTCTGTTGTCCTAATTACCATTTCTTAACTCCCCACTTGGCATTTTTGCATGTCATTATACAATTTTTTTTTAGATTGGTTTTTATTTTTTAACTTTTATTCTTTTAGAATTTCATACATGGATACAGTGAGTTTATGTTATTTTCATATATAAATCCCATCTTATCCCATCCCCTCCCCTCCCATCCCATCCTCTCCCTCTTCCTTTTCTTATTATAACCCTTTCTTTCTTCCTACCAGTCTCCCTCTTATTTTCTTGTCTTTTCGCTTGTGTGGCCCACTGAGTTTCATCTGGTTTGCTTTTGATGGCATGCGCCTGAACGCTTGCTAGAGATTGAATCGTACATCAGTGAGTATGCTGTGGACCCTACCATTAACCGTCAACGGTCTTCCAGGGAGGTGTGGGACAGCGAAATTCTTTTCCTTTCTAATAACTCTCAGAACACTGACAAGTGTCTGTTTGTAAATAATCATATCATTTGCCCCCCTCATTCACTGGTTTCCTTCCCATATTTTTAGATATAATGCAAGCACAATAGTAAATCATTGAGATCCTGAAGCCATTCATTATACAATTTTAACTCAACCACAGACACAGGCTGAGCACCCTCACTGCGTCAGGAACACAGCAAGTGTTCTGGTCAGTGGTGTACATAGGCGGAAGAGCTCCAGAGTGGAGTAAGCATGATTGATCAGTTGCTTCCTTCTCATCCATTCTTTCTACCTGTTCCATTCACAATTCTCTTCTTCAAAGCCAAAACACACTTCTTTTCTCTGAACCACTCACTGTTATTCCAGAAACCTGTACTGATTCGGTTGCCATTTAAATTCTGTATATTTCCAATTCATTCTCTCCCTTGATTTCCAGCAGGACTCTTGAGAAACTTGGATTGCTATAAAATTGAAATTCAAGGTATCATGTTCTGCCTCATTTTAAGTGTGGAGGGATACCTGTCTCGTGTTTTGTTCCACCGTCTTCCAGTTTAGGTCTTGCCAAATCTGACATTATTTGGACATTTTAGAAACAAAATTCAGTTTGTGCATAATAATACTGTCATAGTTAGACACACATAGTTGATATTTGAAGGTTTGAGCTCTGGGCACATTTGTGGAGAATTAGTAGTTGAGTTAAGCCCAGAGCAAATCTGCAGGAGATTGTCTAGCTGCTAGGGAAGGCCCAGCCCATGGTGGGTGGAATAAAATACAGAGAGTGGTTGAGGAGTTGGCATCTTTGTGTACACTTGGCCAGACACGCTGGTCTGGCAAATAAGGATCATCCCTCTCTGAGCCATTATGTAGAGATGGTGTGGCCAGTTCCTGTGGCCTTGGTTTTGGTATGAACTTTCCTGCCAAGCTGGATTGAGAACTGTAATCTGACAATCATAAGAGAAAATAAGTTCCTTGTTCCCTTAAGCCAGTTGATGATTATTTATAAGCAACCATACAGGCTACCTGGAACAAATACTAAGCCTCAGAAAAAAGACTTCTATAGTAAAAAATGTCCAATATCCTTTTTTTTAAAAATCTGTATGTGTGTGTGGGGGCTGTGTGTAGAAGAGGGCGCTTGAGCATAAGTGTCTATGGAGGTGCAAGGGTAACATTGGGAATCATCCTGGATTGCTCTACTTCCTTATTGTTTTGCTCCTGGGTTTCCCAGGTTCTTTGTCCCAGGTTGGAGGTGCAGGTTGCAGTCATTTTCACGTGGCATTTTTTTTTCACATGGGATCCAGGATTTGAACTCAAGTTCTTTGGCTTTGAGGCAAAGGCTTTAACATCTGAATCATCTCACCAGCTCCTTAATATTCCTTTATATAGAGACTGTCATGGTTAGGCACAGGTGTCAACTTGACAATTGAGGGTTTGCACTCTGGGCACATTTGCAGAGAATTAGTTGTTGAGTTAAGCCCAGAGCAAACCTGCCCTGGAATAAAATATAGAGAGTTGATGAAAAGTTGACATCCTTGTGTATACTTGGCCAGACATGCTGGTCTGGCAAGCAAGGATTGTCCCTCTCTTCCATTATGTAGAGATGGTGTGGCCAGTTCCCTCAGCCCTGTTGTTGGTGTTGGACTATAACTGGACTTCATAAAAGAATAAATCCCTTGTTCCCTTAAGTTGTTTGATGGTGTTTTATCAGCAACCATGTAGGCAAACTGCTATAGAGACTCAAAAATTCCTTTAAAAAGTCTCTGAAAAAAATCACTTATTTAATCATTTAAAAAGTCTTTTGAGAAGACAGAAAGGGGAATAATAGAAGAAGGGAGAGGGAAACAAAAGAACAGGATACTAGAAAAATTGAGGGCATAAAAATTAGCACTAAAAATGCAAGATACAGCCAGAAAGAAGTAAAATCTGGGCGGGAGAGCTAGCTCAGGAGTTATGCTTCTGCTTTGTAAGCAGATGGTCTTGAGTTCAGATCCCAGATCCCACATAAAAAGCCAGGTAGAAATGGTAGAAATGGTGGCAGCCTGTACTTCCAAAGGAAGGTGGAGCCTGGAAAACTCCAGAACAAAACAAAAAGGAGGTAGTACAATCTAGGGTGATCCCGAAGTCACTCTTGGACCTGTATAGTTACACAGTGCCCTCTGATTCACACACACACACACACACACACACACACACACACACACACACACACAAGAAACGAAATCTCATAAAGTGTTAACTGATATACCATACACAGATAGGTGAAAAAAGAGAAAACAGAAACTTCCTTGAGATACTCCAACTGGAATCCATAGGCAATTAAACAAAATTCCCCATACCGGGTATGTAATGCTTTCTAATAAGCTGTTGGTCAGAGGGGTCTCAAAGGCTCCCAAAACAATACAGGCATTTGCTATTGTTCTTGGTTGATATCCAGAATCTGGCAATAAGACTCTGTTTCTGAAGACACCGTATATGTATTTCACAGGACTTGGAAAAACAAGCTGGAATTGATCTGGAAGCTTTCTCCTTGCCAGCCACCTTTCATAGTACCAGAATGATGCATGGAATAGTGACCATTGATATATGTTGCAATTCACCTGCATGGTTGCTGATAAGTGACATCAAATGGTGCAAGGAAACAAGGGGTTTATTTTCTCTTATGATTACTGGTTACAATTCTTAGTCCAGCGTGCGGGAGAGCATGCACCAATGCCAGGGCCGAGGGAACTGGCCACACCATCACCACATAACAGCTGAGAGAAGGACAATCCTTACTTGCCAGACCAGCATGTCTGGCCAAGTGAACAGAAAGATGCCAACTCTCTCAACCAGCTCTCTGTGACTTATTCCAGGGCCTAATCCCACCCACCATGGGCTGGGCCTTCCCTATCAGCTAGACAATGTCCTGAAGTTCGCTCTGGACACAACTCAACCACTAATTCTCCACAAATGTGCCCAGAGCTCAAACCCTCAACTGTCAAGTTGACACCTGTGCCTAACTTGACAATATATTAGTGGCATGAATGGTATATAGGTAAGTAACTGTTTTCTGATTAAATTTAAGGCCTGCCTTTTGATGGTGAATACATGTCTGGTGCTGTAAACTAAGACAAGAACTGGTGCAAGGGGATCTATAGGTCCTAAGGTGGGAACAAACTACTAAATTTTAACTGTAAGTACTTGATAGTTGATTGCTGTCTAAGCACTTATTATACCCATAGAATAGAGAATTTCTTAGCACTCCACTAAGAAGTATCATTTTGCAATGGAAGGTTTTTAATTTAAAGACTCATACTAGCTAAAGTACAGAGAATAAGTAACTGTGGACTTCTCTGCGCTAAATGGATATCGAAGTATCCCCCATCCCAAGGATCAGGGGATATGATGGAAGAGGGGTGGTCAGAATGTAAGAGCCTGAGGGTAGGTAGAGATACTTCCAGACAGTATGCTTGGATCATAACAGTGCTGTTATATCAAAAAAGTCAGTGTGGTGATGCCTATTTTCTTGATCTACATGATATTTGACTTATCAAATATCAAAAGCAGAAGATCTCAAGAGACACTAAAGCTCACAAAATCTTCCGATTATTGTCAATTAAAAATAAAAAATTAGCGGGCTGGAGAGGTGGCTCAGGGGTTAAGCCTCCGCCTTGCAGGCGGAAGGTCCCGAGTTCGGATCCCAGATCCCACGTATAGACGCCAGGCGGAAGCGGGGGTGGCCTGCGCTTCTGGTCCTGGTAGGGTGGAGCCTGTGAATCCCGGGGCAGAAGGAGGTGGAGGCGTCCATGGTGGTTCGCGAATTCGTCCGTGGTTCTACACACACATACACACACACATAGACACGTGCGCGCACATACACACAGTTGAATAAATAATAATAATAAAAAAATTTAAAAATAAAAAATTAGCAACAACTTAAAAATTATATTTTCTAACTTGTGGTGATAGAATGAAATTAGATTTTTATATATTGATTTCATATCTAGTATTCTTTCAAAAACTATTTTTTAATTTTTCTTTGGGATATAGGAGAGTTTTGTTTTTCATTTCTAGTTATTTGAATTATTTTCATTAGAATATGCTGTGCACAGTAATGAGCTTTATTATGACATTTTCAGGTATACACATAATAGATTTTGATCATATTCACCCTCTCTTGTTACCTTTTCTATCCCCTTCCCATTCCTACTAATCCCTTTTCTCTTCTAGCCCACTCTCTACTTTCATGTCTTTTTGTGTGTGCCCAGTGAGTTTCCTTTGGGCTATTTAGATGCTTGGGCATCTTATCAATTTCTGTTTAATTGAAGAAAATGTCTCTCCCTCTCCATCAACTATTAACTGTATATAAATCTTCATGGAAGGCTAGAGGGGCTGATTCTTGCATGACAGGGTGTTGATAGTTTTTTTTTTTAATCTATTCAGTTTTTTAGCCCATATATTTTGACTTTAATTTTTTAAAAAAATTCTTATATGCTGTAGCAGTTTGCCTGAATATTGCTGATTAATTCACAACCAAACAACTTATAGGGAAGCAACTTTTTTTTTATTAAAAATTTAATTATACATTTTAAAATTTTTTACCAGTTCCCTCCCTCCCCCCTCCTCCCCCTGAACCCCTCCTCCCCCTCCCCTTCCCCCAGTGCCTCCCCCCCAATTCCCAGAGAGTCCTTTATTGTGTACGCCTAACTCTCCACTGGGTCCTCCTCTCCGATGACATATAAGGACCCAGTGGCATTTCCATAAGCCCTTTCTCTTGTTCCCCTTAAGCATAAGATCACTACTATGGCTGTCAATCCCTTGCCTCCAGGGGTCTCGGTGCCCTTAACAGATGTTAGACTTTATGAGGGCAACAGTGCGCTGGACATTGCGCAGGGCATGCAAAGTCATAGGGAAGCAACTTATAGGGGATTGTCCATACAGTTTTCAATTAAGAATTGAGAATTACAGTTATTTTTTAATTTATTTTTTCCTCTCATACAAATTTGGTAGGTACCCCATTCCCCTCCCTGTATCCCCTTGCTCCCTCCCCCCTTTTCCCCTTCATTTCTCCCCCTCACTCCCTTTCTCCCAGTGCCCCCCCCCCAATCCCTGGAGCATCCTTTAGTGTGCATGTCAAACTCCCCTTGAGTCCTCCTCTCTGATGAGGTGGAAGGACTCAGTAGCATTGCCTAGAGCTCTTACTTGTGTTCCCCTTTAGTATAAGAATACTATTATGGTTATTAATCCCTTGCCTCTAAGGATCTTAGAGCTTGTGATCCATGCTAGACTTTGGGGGGGTCAATGATATGTTGGTCATCGTGCAGGTATGCAAAGTCCTATTATGATTACTTCAGCCCTAACATGTGTGGAGTATGTTGCACATTGTTGCTCCTCCCCATCTTTAGGCTCTTACAATCTTACCGCCCCCTTTTCTGCAAATTTCCCTGAGCTTTGGGATGGGGAGAGATTAGGCTGGCCTAATCCTGGTGATTAATGTAGGGCCTCTGATGATCTGAATTATGGTTTGTTAGAGAATTACAGTTCTTAATTCAGCTTGGCAGGAGAGTCCACACCAATACCAGGGACTGAGGGAACTGGTCACATCATATCCCCAGAAATGCTAAGAGAGGGACAAACTTCCCTTGCCAGAAAAAAATGTCTTTCCAAGTATGCTGAAGAATGCCAACTTCCTTAATTAGCTCTTTACATCTTATTCAACTGCCAAGGAAATATTGGTTGGGCCTTCCCCATCAATTAGAAAATCTCCTGAAAGTTTGCTTAGGTATTAACTCAACAACTAATTCTTTACAACCGTTACTGGAGCATAAGCCTTTAATTGCCAAGTTGACAACCAGTAGCCATCTACTACATATATATATAGACAATGTTTTGTGATCATAATCACCTCCTATTATCCTCTGTGTGTCATTTACACTCCTGCTGACCCTCTTCTTACCAACTAGTCCACTTCCTACTTTCATATATCCTTTTTTTGTACAAGGCTTGTGCAGGTAGCCATAGCTGCTATATGTCTATGACTGCAATGACTATATCATATCCAGAAGACAGCATTTCAGAGTATTTTTCCCTGTCCTCCAGCTCTTCCAATATTTCTGCCACTTCCTCTGCAATGTTCCCCAGGTCTTGGAGGAGGTTATATAGATGTCCCATTTATAGCTGAATACTCATGGCTATTTATCCTTAACACTCTGACTAGTTATGAGTCTCTGTATAAGCCATTTTCCACTGCATGATAGTTTCTCTGCCCACTGCTGAGCACATCACTAGTCTATGGGTATAAATATAAATATGTAGAAGACATTAAGACTATATATGTCCACTTAGCAAAACATCAGTAGTAGGTTCTCTGCTAAGACATTTGATCTCCCCAGCCATAGGACTTTGACCAGGTTTACAATACCAGGCATATATATTTTTTTCTCATGGAGTGATTGATTACCTCCTAAACAGTCATGGCACTTTTGCACCACTGGATGAGTCTTGCCTGGCAGACTGGTATTGTAATACATAGGGTCTGCAGTTGTGTAAAAACATTGATGATTTTTTCTCTCCCAGGTGCCTGCACAGCGCCTTCTGGCATCATGAATACTAGCCAGTAGGGAAGAAGCTTGCAGTTCACTTTCAGCTTCATTTCTCTGCGTCCTGTACCCAAAGTATGTGGTGCCATATAGGGTCTTTAGTATTAGTGGACAGCATGAGCTATATGGTTGTCATATGTCCCAATAGAGCAACCATACAGGCAGAGGGATGGACAACCAATGGGAAGGAGGGATGAACAACCAATGGGAAGGAGGGATGAACAACCAATGGGAAGGAGGGATGAACAACCAATGGGATAGAGAGATGAACAACCAATGGGAAGGAGGGATGAACAACCAATGGGATGAACAACCACTGGGAAGTGGTCATCTAACTTGGACACCTAGTAAACAGCTAAATGATTGATGGCTGCTCTCCCCTCCCCTGAGCAGAGGGCATGGCTGATTGGACCCCCGACTCTATATAAGCCCAAACACTTCCTGAATAAAGCTGAAACTGCAACCAACTCGTCCTCTGCCTGCCGCTTCTCACCTGACTCCGGGGGTCTGGGTGGTGACCCCGTCGCCGGCTCGCCCATTCACCTGGAGCCCAGAAGGCCCCTGCCGTTTCCCCTCTTCCCCCCTGGCTGTCCTGGTGGGGATTGGATAACAGTCATACATAGTTTTTATTGTACTGAGTTATTCTTCCTCCCATCTCTAGTCTCTCTAGGACTTTCTTCATAAGGGGACGTCAGATTATGTCAAAGGTCTTTTCTGTATCTATTGAGAAGATCATAAATTTTTTGTGTTTAAGACCATTTATGTGATTTAGTGATTTATATATATATTCAGTTATCTCTGTATGTCTGGACTGAGGTCGACTCACTTAGTGAACGATCTTTTGAAAGAACTGTTGAATTTGGTTTGCAAGTATTTTATTGAGAATTTTTGCATCTTTTCATCAGGAAAACTGGGCTGAATTTTTTTGTATGTGCTTATATGTTTTTGATATGTAGATAATTTTGACTTTGTGAAATGAGTTTGGAAGCATTCTTTTCTATTTTATGGAATATGTTGAGAAACATTTGTGTTGGTTGTTTAAAGGTCTCATAGAATTTTTCAGTGAATCTGTTTGGAATTGTTTTAGTTGGGAGATCTTTTTTTTATTATTATTTATTCAACTGTGTGTATGTGCGTGCGCGCGTGTCTGTGTGTGTGTGTGTGTATGTGTGTGTCTGTGTATGTGTAGAACCACGGACGAATTCGCGAACCACCATGGACGCCTCCACCTCCTTCTGCCCTGGGATTCACAGGCTCCGCCCTACCAGGACCAGAAGCGCAGGCCGCCCCCGCTTCCGTCTGGCGTCTATACGTGGGATCTGGGATCCGAACTCGGGACCTTCCGCCTGCAAGGCGGAGGCTTAACCCCTGAGCCACCTCTCCAGCCCGGGAGATCTTTAATTACTGCTGCAATCTCATTGTTATAGATCTTTTTTTATATTGCCTATTTAACTATGGTTTAACTTTGGTGGGATATATGCATCTCAAATTCATTAATTTCTTTTAGATTTTCCAATTTAGTGGAATATAATTTTTAAAAATATGCTCTAATAATTTTCTGAATTTCATTGATAGTTATGTTAATATTTCCCCTTTTGCCTTTAATTTTATTAATTTGGGTCTTTTAAAAATTTCTGGTCCTCTTTCAGCAGTTTAAAGAGACTACCTGGCTTTGCCTCCTATGCCATTCCTGGAGGATATTCGAAGTGATAAGAAGTGGGTGCTCACTAGCTTGTTAGCTAGGACATAAAGTTATTAATAAAGTGAATAAACTTATAGCACCATTGCCCTTCCTGAGATTGGGGTGAGGTGTAAAACGTCATTAGAGTTAGATTCTAACTGTACCAGGCATCTCAAGTCACTGGGTCAGGCTTCAAGTAGTTAAGAACAGATGGTTAGAGAATGGGGGGTTTTGCTGTTTAATTTTTATCTACTTGTCTCTACATAAAGCATTCCTGACAGCGAAAAGCCAAAGATGTCAGGAAGAATTACAGAAGGTGGTGAGGTCCTCTCTTCTTTGGACTTCTGCAGGAGCTGCTGGGTTTACCAGTGGGAGGCTAGACAAACATTTGCAGCATTCCTTCCCTACGTGAAGAGAAGTCATTAAAAAAAAAGGAAGAGGAGGAGGAGCAGGCTGAATAAATTAGAAGAAACAGAATCAAAGCTAGGGTTTATTGTCTAGTTTGTGCTGTCACTAATTATATAACATGATTTTAGTTGAAATGAGTTTCATAGGAGAAAAAACTTGATATTCAACTAGCCAACATTTCTCAAGAGTTGAAGTGCCTCTTCCAACGCTGGGCCTCTGTGTTTCCTAATAAACAATGAGACTAAGTTTCAGTGTGGGATGCTTTCAGAGCTTAATCATTTCTATATTTCGTTTTCAGATTTGTCCATCAGTCCTAGAGATCATTTACAAAAGATCATATCTGGAGGAAAGAAAGTGATGTATTCAAACAGAATAGTTACTCTGGAAAACCACTCAGCTTAAGATGGGAAAGTCATTTCCCTTCGTGCTCCCTTTCCGACTCACAGTAAGACTGAATTTTTTCATTAATAGATGTTACATAGATTTTTGATGCACAACATGTTATTTCATTGTTTCCATGTATGTATGTACATATTTGTGTGTATATGCATGGTAGTCTTCTGTCATAGTTAAGCACAGGTGTCAACTTGACAGTTGAGGGTTTGAGCTCTGGGCACATCTGTAGAGAATTAGTAGTTGAGTTGAGCCCAGAGCAAACCTGAAGGACATTGTCTAGCTGATGGGGAAGGCCCAGCCCATGGTGGGTGGGATTAGGCCCTGGATAAATCACAGAGAGCTGGTTGAGAGAGTTGGCATCCTTCTGTTCACTTGGCCAGATGTGCTGGTCTGGCAAGTAAGGACTGTCCATCTCTCATCCATTATGCGGTGATGGTGTGGCCAGTTCCCTCGGCCCTGGTATTGGTGCATGCTCTCCTGTCAAGCTGGAGTGAGAACTGTAGCTGGACTATTGTAAGGAAATAAACCCCTTGTTCCCTTAAGCTGTTTGATGTCATTTATCAGCAACCATGCAGGTGAACTGCAACATCTTCTAAAGTGCTGTAGAGCCAAGTGAGGACCTTGCATATACTAGGTAAGCACCATATCGCTTAGTTTTATCCTCAACCCAATATAATGTTCTCATGTGTGTATACATTGTAAAAGGCTAAATCAAGCTAATTGATATATCCATTGCATCACATAATTATCGATCGTTTCATTGTACAAATGCTTAAAACCCACAAGTAGTGTTTTTCAAGTATGTAATGCATGGTTATTGTACAATAGATTTTTTGAATAAATTTTTTTAGTCCTTCTATCTAACTCAATTTTTTGTCTTTAAAAACATTTACTTGAGTCCCACTCACCCTACCCTCCCGGAACTACCTTTCTTTTCTATGTGTCTTTGACATGAACTTTTATAGATTACACATAACATTCCATTATTTTCCTTTGTTCTTATTTCATTTAGCATGACATCCCCGAGTTTTTTCATGTTATCTCAAATGGTAGGATTTTTTGCATTTCTAAGGCTGAATTATATTTGATTATGTAATTACCACAGTTTTTCCTCTTATTACATTTTTTTGCCTAGTTATACAAGCTTAATAGGTACCCTCCTTTTTCTCCCTCCCCCTTCCCTTATCCCCTGTTGTCTCCCATTGCACTCTCCCCCCTTTCCCACTCTCTCCTCCCTCCCTCTCACCCCTTTTCCTTCCCTCCTCCTTTCTTGATGCTTCCTGCTTTCTCCCTCCCATCCTCCAGAATATCTGTTTAATGTGGGCTCTGAATTTCCCTCAGAGTCATCTCCACTAGTGAGGGTTCAAGTGTCAACATCTTGGGGCCCCTTCTTGGGTTGCCCACTAATATGGAGACTGTGTTATATCTATTTAACCCCTTGCTTCTAAGGATCCTACTGCCTGATGTCTTCTCCCCTGAGATCCATGCTAAACTTTGAGGGCTTATTGACATATCAGCTATTGTGCATGCCAAGCGATATCCTGGCTGCTGCAGCCCAGACTCGAATGGAGTATCTTTCCTATTGTTGGTCCTTCCAATCTTTAGTCTCTTACAATCTTGCCTCCCCTTATTCCTCAAGGTTCCCTGAGCTTTAGGATGGGGAGAGATTTGGTTGGTCTGGTTCCAGGTGAACATTGTAGGATCTTGGGTGTTCTGAATTATGGTTGGTTGTTGTTTTCAGTTTTGCTATTCCTGCACTGCTCTTCACTGCATCCTGATTGGGTGTCGAGGTCACCTCCTAACCAAAGATAAAATGAAGGTCTTTTAAATGTTTAAATGAAGGTCTTTATATTAAAAGAGGCTTAAAATTAGATAGAAGACTAGGAGTAGGACATAGTAGTGAGAGAGGTCAGCCTCCTGTTTGCCTGTTGATTACCCTCTGCCAGTCCCTATCCCTTCCCTGACTGGGGTGATCAGACCTGTCCAATCCTAAGTGAACAGGAAGGGACGTGAGAGTGAGCTACTCAGGTATCTTGGTATCTACACGCACTTCATGATGGTGGCCTAATTTCTCTATTGAAATGTGTTGTTTTGACTCCTTTCTTTTGAAGTCTTCCTTAGTTGTAATCCTTTGCAGTTATAGTGAGTGTTACAGAGATTTACCTTTGAGTATGTATTGAGTGGGTTTGGAACTAGGATCTACTTATAAGGGAAAGCATATGGCGTCTAACTTTCTGTGCTGGGATAGTTCACTCAATATAATTTCTTCTAATTCCATTCATTTGATGGCAAATTTCATTAATTCATCTTGTTTGATGGCTGACTAATATTTTGTTGTATAAATATACCATATTTTCATTATCCATTAGTCAACTTTTGGGCATTTGGGTTGATTCCATGACTTTGCTATTGTAAATAGTGCTGTAATGAAAATGGATGTACTCATGTCAGTGTAGTGAATTGATGCATTTTGGGTGATTATTCCCAGAAGTGGTATAGCAGGATCATATGGCATTTCAATCTTTAACTTTTTTAGAAATCGCCATATTGGTCTCCAGAATGGTTGTATAAGCCTGCATTCCCACCAGCAATGTATGAGAGTTCCCTTCTCTCCATATCCTGTCCAGAATTTGGCATTGTTTGTATTGTAGATTTTTGCCATCCTGACCATGATATCTCAGGGAAGTTTTGATTTCCATTTCCCTGATGGCTAGAGATGTGGAACATATTTAAAGATATTTGTTAGACATTTCAATTTCATCTCTGGAAAAGTTTCTTTTAAGTTCTTCAGCCCATTTTCCAATTGAGATTTTTTTTATCTCCTTGATGTTTAATTTTTAAGTTCTTTGTGCATTCTGGATAATAGAGCTCTATTAGATATGTGGTTAGTGAAGATTTTCTCCCTTTCTTTTTTTATTATGCTTTTTTTATTATTTCCGCTCATACAAACTTAATACTTGTTTTCAGTTTTGCTATTCCTGCACTGCTCTTCACTGCATCCTGATTGGGTGTCGAGGTCACCTCCTAACCAAAGATAAGTTCCCTCCTTCCCTCCTCCTCCCCCCAAACCCCCTGTTCCCCTTCCCCTCACCCCCCCCCGAACCCCCTGTTCCCCTTCACCTCACCCCCCATCCCCCAGTGTTTCCCGCCCCAATTCCCAGAGAGTCCTTTATTGTGCATGCCTGACTCTCCTCTGGGCCCTCCTCTCCGATGATGTATAAGGACCCAGCGGCATTTCCCTGAACCCTTTCCCGTGTTCCCCTTAAGCATAGGAACACTACTGTGGCTGTCAATCCCTTGCCTCCAAGGATCTTGGTGCCTTTAGCAGATACTAGACTTTCTGTGGGTTGTCTTTTTGCTTATTTTACAACCTCTTTGTCTAAACAGAGGCTCTTTAATTTCATAAGATCCCATTTGTTGAGTGTTGGTTCTAGGGCCTGTGCTATTGGGCTTCTATTTAGGAAATGTGGGCTATGACATGATTTATTGCATGGAAGATTCAATGGGTTACTCAGAAGAATGTGCTTTCTTGTTTGGTGGAATGTTCTGAAGATATTAAATTCATTTGACTTATGATTTCATTTGACTTCATTTATGATTTCATTTTATATACTTCTTTGTCAGAATGACCTGTCTACTTGTGAAATTGGGATATTGAAGTCATCCACTGTTTATTGTGTTGTGGCTGATCTGTGGCTTTATATCTAACAGTATTTTATGGTTATAATTTATAAATTTTTTTTCACTTATTTTCAGTTGTGTATATGTTCAAAATTTCAATATGCTCTTAATGATGGATTGCTCCTTTTATCACTATGAAATGACCTTTATCTCTTATCACTAGTTTTGGATTAACTTCTTTTTTTGGTCATAATAAAATAGTTATATCTATTTGTTCCTACTTCAATTTATTTGAAATACCCTTTTCATTTCACCTCATGACAATGACTATATTTGATGGTGAGGTATGTTTCTTGAGGCCTCAAACAGATGAATCCTGTTTTGGAATTGAGACCATAATAGTCAATTATTATTTCCTATCACTGAATTGACTTTGTAATGTTTAGTACTTTCCTAATCCTCATTTATTTATTATTCTGGCATCTATTACTTTTCCCATGTAGCTTCTTGGTTGTACTCTTAGTTTTGTCTTCAGTTGTTGATATAAATACATGACCAAAACAAGGGAAACAGGAAGTTTCATTCACGGTTCTAGGTTACAATCCATTATGACAGCAGAGGAGTTAATAACAACATCTAGAGGATTCTAGGGAATTAGTCACCCCATATCCTACCACATATACATTTATCATTCTTTTCAGTGTGAAGAATTTCTTCCAGCATCCTTTTGCTGCAGTTACTCTGAATGGTTGCTGATAAAATCATGCCGAAACAACTTAAAAGAACAAGAGGATTATTATCTCTTGTGATGGTCCAGTTAAAGTTCCTTATCCAGCTTGACCGGAGAAAGCACATCAACACCAAGGGTCAAGGGAACTGGTCACACCATATCCACATAACAGCTGAGAGAGGGACAATCTTTACTTGCCAGTATGTCTGGCAAAGTGTAAAGAAGTTGCCAACTTTCTCAATCAGTTCCCTCCGTCTTATTCATCTGTCCAGGACTAGACTCACCTATCAAGAGCTGGGAATTCCCACAAGTAGAAAATTTCTTGCAAGTTTGTTCTGGGCTTAACTACTAATTCTCTACAAATGTGCCTAGAGCTTGAATCTCAACCATCATGTTGTCATCTTTTACCTAACTATGACACCTTTGTAGAACTGGATTAGTGGTAACAGACTCTGTTAGTCTGCTTTTATCATAGAATGTTCTCCATCGTCTCCACCAATTGTGACAGATACTTTTGCTGAATGTAACAATCTAAGTTGGAATCTATGGTCTTCCAGGAGTTGAAATACAACATCCCATGCCTTTTCTAGCTTTAAAGTTTTTGTTGAGAATCAACTGTTATTCAGATGGACTTGATTATATTTTTGATCTGTATATTTCTCTTTAAACTCTCATTATACTTCATTGGTTCTTTATACCTAATTTTAAAAACTCAAATATGCTCTTGTCTATTTGAGGATAAATGTGCCTCTGTATTTGTATGGATCTCTTCCTAGATTTGGGATTTTTTGGCTATGATAATATTAAAAATATTTTCTATGCCTTTTGCATGGAGTTTCAATTCTTTTTTCTATGCCCGTAAATCATAGATGTTCATGGTGTTCCAAAAATCTTGTGTGTTTTGTTTGTATGTCTCAAAAAATTACCATTATGTTTGACTTAATGCATTAATTTCTTTACCTTAATTCCCTGATATTCTGTCTTCCTATGATACATTTTATTATGGGGGGTTTTTCATTCAGATTTTTATATTTCATTTCCAACATCACGGCAATTTGTTTTTTTCTTCAGTATTTTTCTTTATTAAATGCCATTTTCTTATCCTAAATTGACTGCCTTATTACCTCCAGATGTTTATTTTCTCTTTGAATTCATTCAGGAATTTATTCATGTCCTCTTTCTTTGAGCACATAATCATCATTCTTTTGAATCCTTTGTGTAGAATTTAATCTAAGTCACTGTCATTGAGGATCATTGATGTGGGACTGGTAGCTTTTGGAGGAAGACATAGTGTCTTTGTTTTTTCATGTTATTTATGTTGTTATTTATGTTCTGTATTGGGATTTGAACTTTAAGGGTTAGAGCTTTAATTTTTTTTAAAGTTTAGTTAGGTCACTTCTTGCTTTTCAGTGGAACTGTTTGGAATGTTCAGGAGGGACTAGGTTGTAGTAAGGTGGAGGTATCATTTTCCTTTGCTAGATTGCTGTTCAGAACACCAGAGTGTACTTCTACCTCTCCTGTGTAAATAGAATGCTATCTGCAACAACAGTCACTACCAATGCTTAGATGCATTTATAAAAGCAGAATAATGTTTCTTTATTATAAACGTTATTCATTAAGAATTTTTCATATTCAAGCAAATGAATATATGTCCTTGTCCCCTCTTTCTTCTCTTCAGCCTTCTTCCTCTCCTGTTCTACCTTCCCTTCACCAATCCAACCATGTCCCTCCCACCCTAATGTCCCTCTGTATGTATGGATTGCAGGGCCCCTTTCAGGACATCTGTACTACTAAGGGACAAAGCTTCCCGTGGGAAAACTCATAGGTGAGAAAGCTCCCCTTCTTTGGCCAAGCACCTGCCCCAACTCTGAGTGTAGTTATTTCTTCTGAAAGCCTTGCTTGTCCATGAGAGAATGTTTATATGTCAGTTGTATAGACCAGGTGGTGGTAGATCTCATTACTATGAGCTCTTGGATATAGCAGCTTATAATGACTGATATGTTCATCAGTATACCTCTCCACCCTAGGCTCTTACAAGCTTACCACACTCTCTTCTGCAAGGTTACTTGAGCCTTGGGATGGAGGTTTTGATGGCCTGATTAGGGCTGGGCATTTCAGGGTCACTGGTACTCTGCATTCTGGCCAGCAGTGGTCTTCTGCTTCACTAATTTTCCATTGCAATTGGGTGCTTCTTGGTTGAGTACTGAAAGCTGCTGCCAAGGAAGCAGTCTATTCTTTCCATGAGCCTTCCAGCATTGAAAAGTGAAGGCTGGGAGAGGGAAGATCTTCAACTCTCCAGGAGAGGAAACTTCTTCCCCAGGGATCTTCCTGCTACCCAGACTCTGCCTGGGCCAGGCTGCTTCTCCCAAGGGCCCTCACCATGGCCCCCTTCATTTCCTTGTTGCGGAAACTGTAGATGATAGGGTTACACATGGGTGTGATGATGGTGTAGAGGAGGGAGAATGGTTTGTCTTTGTCAGGCCCGTGGGTACTGCGGGGATTCATGTAGGAGAACATAGCTGAGGTGTAGAAAAAGATGACCACAGTCAGGTGGGAGGCACAGGTGGAGAAGGTCTTCCCCCGACCTGAGGAGGAGGCCCGGCGTAGGATGGAGGCCAGGATGCGGGCATAGGAAGTGACGATGAGCACCATGGGGCTGAGCAACACCACAATGGCATCAGCAAAGATCACTCTCAGACTAAACTTGGGGTCCCCACAGGATATGGCAATCACTATAGGGGCCTCACAGAAGAAGTTTTCTATGTGGTTTTCTCTGCAGAATGGACCTCGAAATGTCATATAATCAAGAAGAATGCCGTTGATCAGCCCAAAGATCCATGAAGTGCCCACCAGCTTGACACATACTTGTTGGCTCATGATTTGAGCATAGTTGAGGGGGTGGCAGATAGCAACGTAACGGTCATAGGCCATAAAAGCCAAGAGGATGCACTCGGCTACCCCAACACCAAAAACTAGATACATCTGAGTCAAACAGGAAGCAAAGGAGATGGTGTGGTTCTTGGTCACCAGGTGGATCAACATCTGTGGGATGGTGGTGGTGATGAAGCAGACATCCAGGAAAGACAAGTGGCCGAGAAAGAAATACATAGGACTATTGAGCTTGGCATCAGTACTAGTGATAAAAATGATGAGGCCATTCATGGCCATGGCGAGACCGTAGAGAGCTAGGAACAGGGTGAAGAGCAAGACCCGAGTAGAAGCAGAACTCTGCTCAAAGCCCACAAGGACAAACTCAGTCACTGTGCTGATGTTCTGTGGGTCCACTGTCGGGAGTTTTCTTGAAGAGCAGAAAAGGAAAGCATAAGTTAGTTATCTGTGTATAGAAACAATTTTGGATAACCTATTTCAATAAATAAAGACAAGAGAATATGAATAAAAGAGACAGCAAATGAAAATTGCACTAAACTTTGCTATGGGTATGAAATATGCCAAGGTATTTTAATCTTGCAATAATAAAATTTTTTTTCATTTTCTTGTGTATGTATATATGGGATGTGTGCATATGTGTATACGTGCTTGCATGTGAGTAGATGTGTGTGTGTGTGTGTTGTGTATATGAGTGTGCATGCAGGTGGAGACCCTAAGGTAATATGGGCAGTCATTCACAATAACTCTCCCTCTTTACTTTTTTTTTTTTTTTCCTCTTTACTTTTTTGACACTGGCACTCTAAATCTTGAGCTTGTTGATAGGGCTACTCTGGCTGGTTAGCTTGCTGGGGGAATTCCCAGGCTCTGGCATCTAGGGTTGAAATTGTAGGTGGGGCTTCATGATCACCTGGCATTCTCCATTGGGATATGCCAGTCCAAATGCTGATCCTTTTGCTCATACAGTAAATGCTTTAGCTGCTGAGCTGCTTGTCTAGCTGGTTATTTCTAAAATATTCCTTGCAATTCTCTCGCTTTCTTGTCTCTCTCTCTTCCCTCTCTGCTTTTCTATTTTAGAATACTCTCCATTCATATCAAAATCAAGCAGAAAGTATTGAGTACCCTATCACACCCCATTCCCCAAACTCGCACAAACCTTCCTTACCTTCAACACCCTACAGAACAGTGAAGCAATTGATAACTGAGGAGCCTACATTAACACATCATGGTAACTAAAGCCCACAGCTTACACTGAAACTCTTTCCTTGGTGCCGTATAATCTATGTGCAGTGACATATTAACCTTGCCTATTCATTCCCTCTTGCCAACCTTAATTCCTGACTGATCTTTTCAAGGTTTTTCTTGTAGCTTAGCTGAGCTCTCTAACAGTTTTGCACTGGTGACACTTGGTTCTGAGACCAACAGAAATCAGGATCTAAGAACCCTGACACAAATTATTAAAGGAAGCTTCAAAGGGAAGAGTGGGGGATAGGACAGATATCTTTAAAAGTTGATAGGTTTCACTTGAAGATTTGCTTCTGTATGACGTCAGTGAATAGAGCTGTACCTAAAGAAAGTAAAAGTATTTTATGCAACAGTGCTTTGTAAAATTCTGTGATCATTGGTTCAAAAGTAAGCAGGAAGTAGAAAAGTTTTGACATTAATATAAGTCACTGAACTTCATTTATAAAAGATAGAGACAAAGCTAATATTATGAGTGAAACTCCTCATTACTGAATATGATGCAGTAGTTTTGAATCTTGGTCGACTATTATAATATCTTGGAGAGTTATAATATATACCTATGCCCAGTTCAGATTCCAAACCATAAAAGCAGTAGGTAGCAGGAAAGATCTGCCTATCAATAATTTAAAATTTTAATTGGCAAGCAATAACTATGTATATTTACATAGACAACATGATGTTTTGATATATGTCTATCTTGTAGAATGACTCAGTCAAACAAATAGCAAATCTATTACCTCACTAGACATCACCAACTAGCAGGTGACATACTGTGCAGTCAAACCTGAAAACCATAAAATAGAGAGGGGTGACAAACAGCTATGGACCTAATTAGCTACAGCCTTTGATGTTCTTTAGGGAATTTTCTTTTAATCTTACAGCAAGTTTTACATGTTTTCTAGGGCTAGTAAAACTTTGTGTGAAAGAAACACTAAAATATTTTTAATACATTCACAAAAGCATCAGACTATTAAAACCAAACCCTGAAAAAGTACATAAAAGGTACTTAATAACTAAGATAATTTATTAATAATGGTGAAATAGACAAAATGAATTAGTAATTAATAGAATTCAGCAACATAAGTACTGTTCATTACTGGGATTTACGTTATTCTAATAGTAACCCTGAAAATAACTACTGAATTAATATATAAGAATTTAATTTAGGGACTGGAGAGATGGCGTAGGGGTCTTTGCCTCTCAAGCAGAAGGACCTGAATTTAGGTTCCAGATCCTACTTAAAAATGCCAGTTCTCGGCCTGCACTTCTAGCCCTGGAAGGCAGAGCCTGGGCAACCTCAGAACAAAGCAAAAGCAATCCTGGATGATTGATGATGTCATCCTTGTGCTTCAACAGGCCTACACAGTGCTCTCTTCTACACACACACATACACACGCACACACACACACACACACATCCCTACCCATGCAAGAAATTAATTGATTGAATCTTTTAATAAATCATGTACATATTAGGATGCATTTGTCTACATCAAGGTCTCCTTTTAAAATTCTTAGTGAAATTAGACTAAAATGATATTTCCATGTCATCAAAAACATTTATCTGATTCCAATTCATAATCGTAAAATAACTTTTCCATATCACATGTTCTACAAGCAAGTAGTAACTTTTAAACTTCAAAGCAATCCTATATGGCAGACTGTTTTTCTTTATCCTTGTTTTACCGACACATAGTACCTTGCCCAAGGTCAGACAGTAAATAATGAAGCTCAAGTTCAAATCCAGAAGTCCAGAGCAAGAGATTTCATTGCCAGCTACCTCTTCACACGACTTCAAGGACTTGAATGTCCTATACATTACTAGCCTAACAATGGCTCTAAAAGGGACACTTTGTTTGTTGCATATGACAATTTTCTCAGTGTAAATACTCCCACCATGATGTATTTCAGTTATTGAGAAGAAGAAAATGATGTCACTGTCAAATGGTTTCTGGTGCACAGATGCAACATGTAAAAAATTAAAGCACCAATAATAGCAAAATGTCATGACAAAATTAGGAAGTGATGGCTTTTGAACACTTATTAGCTTATTTTTAAGTACATTTTTTAATGGAGAAAGGGAGATTTATTGGACTTATAGGTCCAGAGGGGAGATAAAGTTGCCACAATCTTCCAAAATATAACCCAAAGATTTAAACATATTCCTCTGTGAGGGACAACTTATATACAAACCATGATACATGGAAAGTGCCTTTTATTTACTTATTTATTTATTTATTATTTATTTTTACTTAGGTATAAATTAAACAGTTGTTAATAATGACTGTGAAGACCAATTTTTCAAAATCCCTGCAAATTTAATAATTAGTTCTGGAGAAATGGTACAAATGGCTCCTGTCTACCACTGAAATGAAAATTTAACGAACAGAACTATTATTTGCAAATACTATTTCTATAAACAGAGTGCATTTCTCCCCTCTCTTCATGGTTCTATCTCCGCTTGTAGTAGGGAGGATGAGATTTCTGTCAGAAATTCTCTAAATAGCAGGCAACAATTCTGATCCTCCTGCTCATTTCTGTCTTAGGAATAATCTGTTAACTGTCAGAGAGGCACTGGTTCTTATGCATGATACACATAAAAATAGGAGTGTTGCAGAAATCATGTCTTACTTCATTCTGTAGCTGTGACTGGTAATGGTCTGTCACAGGATCACTGCTGTAGGCAAGAGAGAAGACATCATGGTATGTGAAGGTAAGCTAGTCCAGGATCTGATGTTGGAGCTTCACTGAAAAAAAAAGGTGCTTGTTAACATGTGTGATTCCTTTCTTGAAATCTACACCAACCCATGGGTATGACTATTCAGATAAAAGTTATTTACTCATACAGTTTACGAAGAATATTTTATTCCATATCACTCAAAAATCCTATGGAATAAATTCTTTTTCCATATTATAGAGGCTTAGAGTTTTCAAGTAATTCCTCAAAGTACACAGCTTGCAATTGAAAGTAATAAGTTCCAGTCCTCATGATCTAAACACTTAGACCACTGGCCAGTGTAACAAAGTGGACAGAGATACCGTCATTTCCTAAGGTGAATTATTCCACTAATGAATCTCCTTTTAGCTGGGAACACACACACACACACACACACACACACACACACACACACACACACTCTCACAGATGCATTCATATGTGTGCACACATATACGCGTGTGAGTAAACCCATTCTTCCTCATGTATAGTTAATAGTGAAGCGCCTTACTCTTATCTTCCTTATTTCTTAGTTAAACCATGATCAAGAATGATTTATTGGGGCTGAAGATGTAGTTCGGTGATAGAACAAATAATTATGTTATGGGGAGGGGTCTGAATCAAAAGAATATTGAAAAGAGATATTTAAGAATAGAAGCTCAAGGAGGCAGTTCGGAGGACTAAGCGTTTGTTATATAAGTGAGTATCTGAGTTCAGAACCCCACGAACTCTGCAAAGCTGGTTGAAGTAGTCTGCATCTGTAATCCCAGCACTCCCGAGGCAAGGTGTGAATTGGAGACAGATGCCAGTCAGTCCACTATGTGCAGTACCAAATAAGAAACTCTGTTTCAAAAAAGGGTAGGTGGTGAGGACCGACACACGATTGTCCTGGATGCATTGTGGCACTCACACGAACGAGCGCATGTGTGCACACATACACATGGCATGCTGAGAGCTCCATCCAAATGCGATGATGAGGTGCTCTCCATCTCTCACAAGACACAGCAGCAGGAATGGAGGTAAAAATCCAAGAACATTAGGTTAGAAAAAAGGAATACAGAGGGACACAGGAGATAGGAGGGACCGAGGGACTTAGAGAAAAGTCCTAAGATTGTAGGAAGAAATTCCAAAGGAACATCTTATGTTAGTAATATGCCAAAAGAAACCCAACCACATCTTTTAAGGAAAGGAACAAGCATGGTAAGTCCCTATGCAGAGGAGCATAGAATGAGGAAAACGGGGGTGGGCGGGGGAGTAGGGGAAGCCTTGAGCTGATCCATTTAGAACCCAGGGACAAAACTATACTAGAAGTAACTGGAATGTGGTACTTTCTGATAAAATGTTGATCAGAGAGATCTTTAAAACCCCTAAACATTATAGGCTTTTGCCATTGCTCTTGATTGCTCTCCAAAAACTGTCAGTAAATAAAAGATCACAGAACATGGGTGAAACATATAACTGGACCTGGTTTCTCCTTGCTGGATAGCTTACATAGTACCAAGGAATACTGTAGAAGCTGCTGGGGAAGAAACATAATCCCAAACCCCCTCAATGGCATGAGATATATAAGTTGCAATATAAGCTACTATGGCAACAGGTGACCACCAGTGTAATGGTGGTATGAGTACCAAGGAGAAAACCAACTGCTTTCTGATTGGATTCAAGACCCGCTTGTTGGAATGATACACATTCCTGTTACTGAAACCTAGGACAAGAACCTAATAAAGGGAAGGAAATAGGGAAGACAGTCAATAAACCTATAGGTAGGAAGATAGTACATCAAAGTGCTCTGTAGGTAGCTTTATTATACCCATAGAATGGGAACTCATAGTGGAAACCTCTAGGTCTAAGCTGGATGAGTGAAGGGAAATACACATTTCAGTGGGATGGCCTGAAGAGTGGTAACTTGATATACCTTGGAGGCCCAAGCCTCCACAGGAGTAGATGAGCTAGAATGAACCTGGGGGTTAATAGAAGGCAGAAGGGTGAGTGGTAGTGGGAGGGAATGGCAAAAGGAAGGAAGGACCTGGGAGGGAGGCAGGAAGGAAGCTGGGATGAATACTCCATATCCTTGTAAAAGCAGAAGGAATTAAAAAAGGGATGCTACATTGATTTTTATAAAAGATTTGAAAGTATCAAAACGACTGACCAAGGAGTAGTGTAAAGTTCTCTATGGGCTTGATAATGGGTTAGATTACAATATATCAGATCTCCTTTCGCTTCGAGTGGTCCAAGAGCAAAGGATAGACTGAACTTTATGTGTCTTTCTATACATTAAAAAGCACTCGACTTATGTTTAACAAATAACTAATTAGAAATATATGCAAGCACAAGAGACAAGAGTATATGAAATTTATCTCATAAGGAACTCATCATGAATTAGATGTTAAAAGACAAAAGACAAAACTCAATTCATAGAAAAACACTATTCCGAAGCATTCAAACTCATTAGTGATCAATAATAATCTAAGAAAAATTAGATGTTATTTCTGTTATTAGATCAGAAATAACTTTATTACCTGAAATAAAGTTTTGCAACAATTACCAAACTTTTTCAAAATGTTCACTCTTTTAATGTAGAGACCCTTTATAATACAGGAAATCTGAAAACCTGGATTTAAATCCTGGCACTTCTATTTGCCAACAATGTAATCTGTGGATATTTAAGTTACCAGTAATTCTCAGCTTTCTCATTTCTAAGATAGAAATAATAAAGCGTGTGTATCATTGAATTAATATGTAGATGGAATAAATAATTATGAAGTTCTTGGGACATTGCTTAGAACTACAGACTTTTACTAAGTAAGTATATGCATCTATTTTTAAATTTTACTCTAATAAACTAATTATCAATACACAAAAGATTTCTCCACAAAATTGAACATTATAGCATTATTTATAATCAAAAAAATTGGAGCTATGGTAGAGTTACTTATAAAAATATTGAATAATTATTTAAAGTTATGTTTATAAAACAAGCAATGAGATAAAAATTCATTATAATTTAAAGTAAAAAAGAAAGCAAAGCATATATTAGTATATTTGGTATATTCATGGCTGTATTTATTAAAAATAGATTTCTCCTGCACTGATAAAAGGTTGCTTATAAATAATGGAGCTCTGAAAAGTTTATTTATTTCATTAGGTCTTGCTATGTAGCTCAGATTGGCCTTGGACTTAGCATTTCTTTCCTCAGCCTCCTGAATCATTTAATACCCTCTACTTCTTATTTTTAAAACTTAGAATTCCGTATGTTAATGTATTCATATGCATTTTAACAGAAATGATACTTAGTGTAACTATTTATAAGTTATACTAATCATATCATAATTAATCCAAATATGCCACATGTAATAAGTCTTAGGTGTATAAACTTTAGACAGTTATATTCTGAAATAATTTCTTTAAATACCAAAATAAAAAATAGATAAACCTCTAAACAGATACAAGAATGGAAAACTCTTAAAAGTTAAAGCAATATAAATAATTACATGGAAGACATCATGAATTTAATAAAGCCTATATAGGTTGGTCATTGTGAAGTAAGCCATCAGATCCACAGGCAGATTAGAGTAGAACAGCTAGCTACATTTAGGCCATGATGGCTTCAATATTTAAATAGGGTTTGAGGTTGCTACACTGGATACGGCTATCAAGTTTTTGGCTAAGTCTCAACTACATTTCTTTTGGTGCCTTTCATTTTGTACTGGCTTCAACAGGGTTGGGATTTATGCTTAACTTTTTCATTCTGTGACTCAGATAAATTCAATGAATTTGTAAAATATAATAATTTTATCAATTTATTATAATATTTTCTAATATGATAGCATAACTATTTTCAGAGTAAATGTGGCTTCTTACTCTTTCTTGTAATCATTTTAGATTTTCCCCTTTTGTATTTGCATCTTTGTGCATATTCTCCTTATTTTTGCAATTGAGAGATCCTTAATTATGATTTTCATTTAATGATGATTTGAGTGATATAAGGGGGTCATGCTTGGCATGTTAGGTTCTTGCTAATTATTGCTAAGACAGAAAGCATGAGCTCTATTCACAAGGACACTTCTCTAGTACATACCCCAGTGTGAGATGGCACAGATAATCTTAATTTAAATTTCTGTTTCAACTTATTTTCCTCAAGCTAGATGAAACTCATACACATCTATCCTGTCTACTGAAATACTAGTTAATTTTTCATCATCTCCTCAACAGAGTCCCAACCTAAATTTTCTATAAAGAATAAATATCAAACTAGACAATAGGCTCCTTCTCCTGATAGTAATTATATGCAGTAGGTTGGTTTGAAAATTTCAGAGAAACAATTAATAAAACAGGAACTGTCATTCACCAAAAAAGTACCCTTAGAGGTAGAGAGAAAACATAAGCTGAAAATATGACCAGATAATCCACACATGAAGTTAAACTCTAAAGATAAAGGGTTTGGATTTTTGTACAGGATGAGTTTGTGGGAAAGCATAAAGGTGTTCATTATAACAGGAAAACTGGTCATTAGATTTGGATTTATAGTATTTCTTAGAAAGAACATTGTTTATATGAACTTCAGTGACATTTGTTATCTTGAGAAATTATATTCATTATAAAAATAACCAGAAACCTAAAGATAAGAGAATGAGATAATCATATTTGAAAATCTTGGATACTTGTTTGATACTTTTAAGCCATGATGATTTTAGTGTTCAAATTGCCTTTAACATTATTACACTGGAAAACTGCTGTCAAATAAACAGCTAACTGGCCAATGACATAGAATTAGGAAGGGAAATAAATACTTGTTGAGACTCACTATCTACATGTTTGAGTTTTTTATACCTGAAATCTTAGCCCCAAAGTGCCCTGAATCTCATATTTGTTTAAATTTGCATACATATATGAAGAGATATCTTGAAGGTGGGACCCTGTCTAAAGCAAATAGACATACAGGTCATGCATTATGTGCATAGCCTGAAAGTCGTTTGAAATGATGGTCCAGACAATTTTGTGCAGGAAACAGTTTGTATATATTAAACCATCAGAAAGCAAAAGCATCACTATCTTAACCACCCATACAGATGTGTGTAAGAAGGGTGTAAAGAGGTTGAGGAGGGCTAGGAGGTTGGAAGGTCTTTTTTTGCTCTTAAATACTGAACAAATTGTGGGATCTACTCCCACACTTTGAGTGCATTTGGTCACATGAAGTCAGGTGTGGTTTTTCACTTGTTGGCATCATGTTGACCCTCAAAAAGTTTTGGATTAAGGATGCTCAGATTGTACTTACATCTCATTTTTATTTGCAGATAGTACTTTTCCAAGACCAGTTTCACTTTCAAATTGATGTGATGATGAACTGATGACAGAAATAACAAAGTTAACAAACAGTAACTGCTTAGAATATGCTCTGCTTTTCCTTCATTACTAATTTTTCCTTTTCTTCTTTCAACCATATAAGTTGGAAAAAACTTTCAAAATTTTGACCAATGTTCCATGGAATAGCTTTCAAGAGATCTGTTTTGATCAGAAAGATCTTTTGGATAGCCGACTAAATTCTTGCCATGCCCTCCAATCCTCATTCTACTTTTTAAAAATTTTATTTTCTAGATCTAAAAGAAAATGGCAAAAGATAGTTCCTGGTGTTATGTATCTCATCTTGTAATATATTTATAAATGTCTAAGACATTTTGCCATTTTTTTCTCAGAGGAACAGGGGAGAAAGACGCAGAGATAAATAGGAAAATTATTCATGTAAGCAAAGAGAAAGGCATAAGTGGGAAAGAAAGAAGAGGAATAAACTATGAGGCTGATAAAAAGGAGTAAAAAGTAGATAAAGGGAAGTGAAAGATAGAACTGAATAGGGAAATAAAATATGAAAACTAGAAATAGTGGAAATAAGAATAGATCATCAAAAACAAGGCAATTGCTATCATTTTCACTCATCAAATCTTGTTCTCAGTCTTACATGTTTCTCATAAGCAATGTGTGGACATCTAGTCTAAAAAGATCCTTCTCATGTGACATTTTGGTGGGGAATGGACCCTTAGGAGAGAGTAAATGGACAGATTTCTCAGGTAGCTACAGGACAGTAGAGGCAAGACTGAACTTAAATTGTATCCTCAAAAACTTTGCTTATTGAGGCTATGTAGTTACAAACGACTTGAACTACAAAAATTTACATGGTTCCCTTTATGCTAATCCAGTTGAAACACAACAAGAAATATTAAAGGTGGAGAGGAGATAAAGAACACGGGGAGGCAGATAAAGAGTTAGAACAAGGGGTAGAATCCAGAAATAGGAATAGCTAAATAGAACACAGACTGATAGGTCCACATAAGCATCATGGCCCTTGTTGGATACTGTAAAGTCAACTGTCCAGTCCTACGTGTTTGGAATCCTCTTACCTCAACCAGACAGCTCTGAGAACACTTGGGCTTTTCAGGTTCTTTCCATATAGACGGTTTACATCAAAAGCAGGCAAGTCCTATTAGTCACCATTTGGACCCTTAGCTAGAGCCAGGACAGGTGGATAGGTTGAAAGAACCAGACAGAAATGCAAAAGGGAAATGCAGAAGAAGCAGCAACTAACTAGGCAAGACACACAATGCTACTACACATCTATAAGGGAACAGCAAGGGGGAGGTTTTGGAATTAAGAAATATCACATCCTCTCATGGCCACTGTGTGCAGAGTCCTTGTGTGACCTGAGTACAGAGATCAGGGAGTGCCTGTCTCTGCAGATGCCCAGAGAGATAAGATCAGCTTTCACCGTAAAACTGAGTCCCTCGCCGACCTTTTCCATGAGCTTCAACACATGCTGGCAACATTATTGGCTGTATTGATCTTATATCCAGGGCAAGGTGCAATTAATTCTTCTGCAAACAAGCTGCTTATTTATAGGACTGTGAACTCCAACAATCTTACACACAAATGCACACATACAGGTAGCAGAGAGCCAATGGGCTTCCAGCATCAGGAGAAAGAGGCTGCTTCTCACTAGTCACCAATAGGAAACTGTTCATAACAGATGAACAATCTCTTCTTGAACCAGACTTGGTTTCAGGATCAGCATAGTCCTAGGATTCCCAGAGGAAATTCCAGGGAATATCTTAGTGAGATTTCTACAGTAGAATCATTTTTTTTTATCATTTGAGATTATTGCTTCAAATAAGCACAGGTGGTCATTTCCGTATTCCATGGAAGGCAAAGAGGATCACTCTCACCTGTAACCCAAGGAGTTTAAAGAGATTTAATCTAGTGTGGGATTCTAGAAACTGAAAAGCGCTGATTCACCAACGTGTATCTGTCTCTTCATGGATATGAAGAAGTGGTACAGGTAGAGGAACTGTAAAGGCTATGCATTCTGAACAGTCTGTATCAGCTTCCATATACCCTCTAGACTGCTCCAGATACATTTCCCTAGCTATGTGAAATGACTAGAGTTCCCCATCACAACTGATTAAATGTCATTTGTGCAACTTGCCTTACATATCATTTATCATTTGGCAGTGAGATTCAGAAGAATTAAGTAGATTGTTCAACATCATATACAGAGTAAGCAGTATAATAAGGGTTTGAACTCTGTGAGTTATGATCTTTGGAACAAGCCTGATGAATCTTCACAGCTTCCCTTACATTTCTATGGAACATTATCTTTCTCTGTGCTAATTGGATTATTTGCATCAGAATCTAATAGTGAAATTTATTGGAAACACAGATTTTTTTTTGGTCCAACTTCAGAACCTATTGAATTATAATATCAGAGAATTTGCCAGGTGGTAAATAAAAATGGATTTCTCCAAACAGAAACTCATTAGATCCCATCTACTGCCCACATGCAATACAATTTAAACAAAACTATAAAAGGAACAGTAATCATAGATAAATATTGATCTCTAAACTTGTCAGGTTGTATAATTTAAACATGCACAGACTTTTGTATTTCAGTCATGACACAATAAAGTAACTTAAAGCAATCAACAAAGATATTATTTTGAAACAAATTTTGGATCCTGAGAGGAAACCACAGTAGAGAGCTGAACTATTCAGAAATGATTGGTGGAGAGCACCACATAGCATGTGTAGTACGTGGTGCACACCCTGCATCATATGAAAATCTGAAGAGTGTAAATTACATTTTTCCTGATGAAACATAAATGATCTAAATGGATTCAAAGAGAATTCCAAAATTTCTGTAGTTCATTAGTTATAGCGAAAATTGCAAAGATAGTAAAATATACCAGTAAAAAAGATGCTAGGCACAAATAGCTTAGTGTGAAGCTCCAGGAAACTTTTCAAAGGGACAACTGGCATGATGAGATGAAAGCTTATTTTATCCTCCTGATGTCAACATGAGGTTAATATAGAAGAAGCACTTCATAATAAAATAGATCTAGAAAAATTATCTTAAGGACACAGGTATACAAATGTATCATGACTGGGTGGGATTAAAGGAATGACAAGGTAATTAAGGAAAAAATATTTCAGTGTAATTTATGACAATGCACATTTATGTATAAATATATAAATAGAGAAAAAACTATACAGCTGATGAGCAAATGCCAATAAATTGTAGACCTGCTCATCCTATGTGATAAAAGCAGAAGTTTTCTTAATTTGATAAAAATGTACTGAATAAAACAGGAAGACATATTCCTCTGGAAACAAACCCAAATCTAATTAAATCTAGAAATACGGCAGACAAGAATGCTCATTATAACTCTTAATATTGAACATTGTATTTGAGGGCCTTGGCAACACAACAGGATGACAAGAAAAAATGTGAGGTTAGTGAATTATAAGAAGTAAAGCTAATTAGTTTTTAAAAGCTCAGAAAATCAGGTGAATAATTGTGAACACAGAATTAAATAGACTAGCTAAACGCAATATCAATATGAAGAAGTATCTGTAGCTCTGTGGTATTTAAATAGCTTGTGTGTGATGATGGAAGACATATTGGGTTTCAGTTTCTTATGCTGATTTTGAAATGGTGTAGCTGGGTTTCAGTTTCTTATGCTGATAATCCTACTAATAATCCATGAGCTTTATATGTATTGATAAATTTAAAATAATAAATAAATTCCATTACAAAGCAGCTAAGAAGAACTTAATATAAAATGCACAAGAGTCATGTGAAGAAGTCTTCAATACATTGCATGAACAGTCAGCTATATCAGTCATTGTTCAAACTAGAGTGATAAAACCAAACACAGTAAAAATATCAACAAATGTTTGTTTATAACCTTATAATCCAATTTCAAAATAATCAGATCAACACATATATGCAAGAATGGCCAAGATGCTCTTCAGAACAGTTGGTGCAGGGGATGTGGTTCAGTGATGAAGCACTCTAGCCTGTATGATGTCCTGGGTTTTATCTTCATCATCATCATCACTATAAAAAAGAGGAAGAGAGAGAAAGAGAAAGAAAAAGAGAGAAAAGGAAAGAGAGAGAGAGAGAGAGACCCATGGTAATGAAACACATCATAAAGTTCTATCAATAAAACAGCAATGCTAGCAAACAGAGCAAGAAACAGAATAAAATATAGACCCTTGCATACATGAATATTATATATATGTATATATGTACATGGCATTTCAGATTCACAGAAAAATAAATGATTGATTCAATAAGTGAAATCAAGAAAGTTAGCTAGTCAATGGGAAGGAAATATACTTAGTACTGCTTAGATATCAAATAGAAAAAGAAAAGAAAAAGAAAATATGGAAAGAGAGAAAAAAAACATAAAACAGACTCACTTGGAGATTTAGAAAAAAAGGATCTAACTTTGATGCTAACTAAGGTCATATGCAAAGTTGTAAAATGCAAAAGCTATAAAGCTTAAGACAATGTATTGACGTGTCAAATGAAAATTGTCTATATGATAAAAGATGATCAAAATAGGCAAGTAGTTGGCCTGGGAAAATGTTTGAAATATATATAAGTCACTTAAAATTTGTACAATTATTAAAGATGACAACCATTAGTAAGAAGAAACAATCCAATAAAGTAGGCAGCAAAAATTAAATGAAAAAGTGTAAAAAGATACTTAGTCCATAAATAATCAAAATATGTAAATTAAAACAAGGAGAAACCAGTTTTCATGGGTCAGTTTTGAGGCTTTACACATTAGTAGAATAATACATTGGAAAAGTGTGTTTGAAGGACAATTTGATGATATCTACAAAAATCAGAAAAAAAATGAACAAGCCTTTCAATGTGAAATTCCACACAGATATGTGAAATATTCCTAAATTTTTTATTCAACATTGCTTGTGATGGGAAGGTTTTGGAAGTCACCAAAATATCATTAAAAATTGAATGAGTTTCCTGTTTATACAAAAGGATGATCAATTAATGATACAGAAACAATTGAGTAATGATGACAAGGTTCTCTAAGAAGATATGTTGTGAAGAGTATGTGACAGAATAACAAAAATTGATTTATATCAGTAATATAAAATATAGCCTATAAACTACAAAGCTAGCTCCTTCCTTCCTGCACATGCACTTACATCCACACAAAGGATCTGGAAGAACTTGTATCGATGGGTGAGTTTAAAGAAAGAATGTTCAAGAGAAGCATTTTTCACTTGAGTTGCTTGTCTCAGCACTTCATAGCAATAGTCATAATTTTTTTAATTGGAATAAATCACCAAGAGGGTGAACAGCTCAATATGCCCCTTTCACAGTCCACCCCAAGTCTTTCACCCTTTAAAGTCTTTCACCACAATATCTTCCTCCCTGACCACTTGTCATTCACTTGTCCTTTTCCTGTCATCTTGGCCCCTAGGATGTGGAAATCCTGAGCGTTAAATGGGCCATGTCTGGGGTGAAAACTATCTGAACTAAATCAAATGAATACAATGACTTTCTAAAATAGGAATTTAAGGGAAGATCTGTTGTTATAGCTGGAAGGAATATTAAATATTTTTTCTCAACAATTTCTCCTTCCATCTTTTACACTAATGTAGAGATTCCATTCATGGGGGTGTTTTCCATGATATCACATGTCACTGAAATGAGATGGTTTCTAGAAGAGGAATGATAAAGGCACTACTTCTTATTGTTTAAGATCAAGAAACTATAATTGTACCTTTCAGAAAAGAGCTGTCATGGGTCACCAAAGAAGCAACAAAGGACATGAATTGCTGAAAGCATCTGTCATTAGTGTCATCTCAGCTAAGTGTGATATATCCAAATCACAGTTTTCACAATTTCTCATCAAGCTTATTCTTACTGTATTGTCATTTTTTAACCATACCATCTTCACATAGCTATCTTATAGTCCTCTATAATCCATGTTCTATCTTTGAGCTGACATAAATTATTAGAAAGATCAGGTATGTCCCCAGTTCTACCTCTCAATAATCTTGTGGCAAGTAATTAAATTCTCAATGCTTATTATCTATATGAAATGAAAAAATATAATTGACTCTACCTCCTAGGGTTATTCTGAGGATCAAGTAGGCTAATACATTAGGACCCAGCATGCAGTAAGCATTGTTTTCTCTTATGACATTCCTTTTAGTATACTGGAATTGTTTCTGATTCCAACCATAAGTTTAACAGTGTGCAATGAGGTTTTAATAAGGGGTTTATGAGAGATGGAATCAGCCATAAAATAAATTTAGGAAATACTGAATTCTGTATTCTTTTCTTAAAAATTCATATGTATATCAACACAGGAAATATTTGTGATGTTTTACAACAAATGAAATGATTTACCTTGAGCCAATCCCAACTTATTTGTTCACAGACCTTCTTCCATTTTAAGGAGATAATCTAACTAACTTAGATCACAAAGGAATGAGGTTGGCAGGATATTGGGTCTGGCACAGAATATCCAGAAAAGCAAACAATCAAATCTTGGGCTGGCAGAGGTATGAGCAGTTCAAAGTTCTCAGTATAAGAATAAGAGAACTGTTGCTTTAGGACAACACCGTAGACTTGACCTACATCCATCTTCCTGTGTCATTTATTCTATATTTAGGTTCTTTCCCTCCCATGTCATTCACTGTACATTCAGGTTCCTTCAAGGAGGTTCCAATAACTTGGAGAGTCTCAGGCCTACCTTACTGGACTGGGGGATGGGAGGAATGGTACCTAATGCTGCTGCATGTTATGCAACCTTTGTCTTAAAGAGAGTTTGAATAGTTCTGTCATTCAATTTCTCTCCTTTAGGAGCACAAAGTGATTCTACCTGCTCCATGTCATACAGCCTCATAAGCTAAGTTGTGAAAAGCTCTTTCATTTCTAAATTAAAATTTTTATTGTGTGTGTGTGCGCGTGTGTGTACGCGTGTATGTGTGTGTGTGTGCGTGTGTATGTACGCGCGCATGTGTGTGTGCATGTTATGTCTTCCTTATAGCGGTCAGAGGACAACTCAAAAGACTCAGTTCTCTTCTACTATCATGTGTGTTCTGGGGTTTGAACTCAGGCCATCAGACTTGGTACTTTTACCCACTGAGTCATCTCACAGGCCCTCATTTCTTGTTTAGGTTTTCTCTATTCAAGCTGTCCAGAGGCAGAATATTCCCTGAAACAGTTTCCTGAAGTGCACTATTATAAAGTCCCTACCTGCATGCTGAATCATGGACCTTCCTTTTTGCTCTATTAAAGGTTGAGCCTGTGTATGTACTTCATAATAGGTGGATCCCAGTTCCAAACCCACTTAGTGACATATGCAAAGATAAATCTCTGTAATACCTACAGTAATTGCAAAGATTATAAACAGGAGGGAAGGGGAAGGAGATAGGGGATCATGCTATAGTAGAGAGAATAGGGCACCATCAAGTATTGCAAGTAAGTAGCAAGACATCTGGTTAAGCTCACTTCCTTTCCTTCCTGGTCACTTGCAATTGAGGGAGTTTGATCTCACCAGTCAGGGAGGGTATAGAGTCTTGCAGACAGATGGTAACCATCCTGCAAATGGGAGACTGACCCCCCCACCCCGCACTGCAGTCTCCTACTCTTATTCCATCTACTCTCCTCTTATAGTAAGATTCCATTTAAACAGCTTTTTATCTCTGGTTAGGAGGTGACCTCCAATACCAATCAGGATGGAGCCAAGGGCGGTGTAGGAACAGCAAAACTGAAAACAACAACTAACTACAATTCAGAACATCAGAGACCCTACATTAATTACCTGGAACCAGACCAGCCAAATCTCTCCCCATCCTAAAACTCAGGGAAATTTGTGGAAGAGGGGGTGGTGATTGTAAGAGCCTAAAGATGGGGAGGAGCAATGATATGTAAGATAGTACGGCATGCAGCAGTCAGGATTATAACCACAATATGATTGGACCTTACCTGACTTGTACAATGGCTGACATGTCAACATCCCCCCAATGTCTAGCACAGATCACAGGGGACAAAGTTTCAGGCAGTAGGATCCTTAGAGACAAGGGATTAAACAGTCTTAATAGAGTTCCCAAACTAGCAGACACCCAAGAAGGGGCCCCAAGCTATGCCACCAAGTCCTGGCCCCTCATTAATGTAGACGACTCAGAGGGAAATTCAGTGCCCACATATACAGATATTCTGAAGGATGGGAGGGAGAAAGCAGGAAGCACCAAGAAAGGGGGAGGGAAGGAAAAGGGGTGAGAAGGAGGAGGATAAGAAAGGGGAAAAAGCGGAATAAGGGACAGGGGGAAGAGAGAGGGGAGTGAGAAAAAGGGGGTACCTATTGAGCTTGTATGATTAGGCAAAAAAAAATGTAAAAAAAGAATGAACCATGTCTATTTTAAGGCAGCTGTAATATTGCCAAGCTACCGTATTTTTTCAATTTTGAGATTTTTTTTACTATTTGCAAAATAAAAATGCACCACAGATTTTTATATTTGCAAAATAAAAATGCACCACAAATTTATTCTTTCTTCAATCCCTTTCTTTTCATTTTCTCTTTCTCTTTTCTCTCTCTGAAAAGTGTGCTTTATTACCAAATTATTAATGGGTTTCCCAGCTACAGACTGTATTTTTTACTTTTCCTGTTGCAGTAATAATAATAATAAAAAGCCTTAGAAAAGCACCTTGAGGAAAAGTGTTTATTTTGACTCACAGTTTGAGGGTATAGTCTATCGTGGCATTCTACCATGACAATAAGAGCTTGAGAGAGCTTGTCACATTCCATCTATAGTCAGGAATCAAAGAATGATAATTGCTACCAGATAGTTTTCTCCTTTTTTAGAGTGCATACGTGCTTGCACGTGGGTGGGTGTACATGTGTGTATATGTGTGTAAATATGCACAAAGGGAATTTTTTACATGGGATCTGAATATCTGAATTTAGGTTTTTTATGTTGCAAGGTGTAATAGTTAGGCACAAGTGTCAACTTGATGGTTGAAGGTTCAAGCTCTGGGCACATTTGTAGATAATTGGTAGCTGAGTTAAGCCCTGAGTGAACCTGAAGAAGACTGTCTAATTGATGGGGGCAGACCCAGCTCATGGTTGGTGGGATTAGGCCTGGACAGGTGGACAAAATACAGAGGAAGTTGGCATCCTTGTGTATACTTGTCCAGACATGTTGATCTGGCAAGTAAGGATTGTTCCTCTCTCAGCTGTTATACGGATATGGCACGATCAGCTCCCTCAGTCCTGCTAAGATGGACAAACAACCACAACCAGGAACTTTTAAAAGAAAATAAACCTCTTGTTCCTTGAGCAGTTTTGTTACGATTTTATCAGCAACCATGAGAGTAACTGAAACAGAATTTGGTACCAGAAAAATAAGGTGTTGCTGTTGAATCTGTCTATGTGGATTTTGGGGACTTCAAATGATTTTATTGGAGAAACTTTGAAATGTTTGAAGCTTTTGAGTCTGTGGATTACAAACACCATTCTGCAGAGTTTAATGGGCCATTTGGACAATGAAATTGCTGAGAGACTTCGAGATTGTTTGGGCCTAGTTTGTGATGAAAGGAACAAGGACTTTGGTGAAGTTAATTTAAAGATAATTGACTGGTTTGCTTCATAGAGGAGAGCATTGTTGATGGCTGTGAAGCTTTGGATGTGGAAAGGGCAGGCAGCAGAACAGCTGTCATTGTTGGAGAGATGAGCAGCATCAGTGAAGGAAAACCTAGTGACTTTCACTGGGATGGTGGAAGACATGAATACTACCATATGGCTATTCATGATTTGAAAACCTGGATTCCTTCAGGGGTTGAAAACCCAAGCTGAAGCCATTTCTTGCCTTTTAGAAATTTTGACTCCCTAAAAAGAGGCTTTTCCAGAATCAATGCAAAAATGCAAAAGTTGCTACAGCTGTGGTTCAAGTGGACCAAGCTATGTTTCGGCCTCACTGCAGAATCTGTCATCATCCCCCAGGTGGTACTGGTTTTGGTGCACAATTAAGGGGTTCTTGGAGAGCATCAGAAGCTTGGCACCAAGTGGCAGGCATAGAGTTTCTGCAAGGGAAGGTAAAGCTTATAGCTGCAGAGGCAAACCCAGAGTGTTGTTGGAGATGCCAGAATGGAATGTATGCTAAGGATGGCTACGAGTGGAGATTCAGCCTGGTTCAGAGGAACTCTGCTTTTTCAACTTTGAGCTGCAAACAGGGACTGGGATTGCCTAAAATCTTTGAAACACCATGACTACATGATAAGCAACAGAAGATGAACATTGAAGTACAGAATGTGGCATTTGATTTGCTGGACTTGATTCTAATTTTACATTTTCTTATTGTGAAAGATACTTCTGTTTTTAATGTTTATGTGTATTGAAGTATTTGACCTATTTGATTTGACAAAATCTCATGGCTAAGATCTTAAAGATCAAAGTTGGAACTTATCTTTTAATGACAGAACATTTTAAAATTGATCTACAAGAACTTTTTAGAATTTTAGAATAAATAAAATTAAATGTATTTATAAGATAAATTTAAATATCTGTGGGTACAAGGATTGAAGGTTACTGTTTAAAAATGATATATTCTTATGTCAAGTTGACTAGGGATGGAGTGTCATAGTTAGGCACATGTGTCAAATTGATGGTTGAGGGTTTGAGCACTGGGCATATTTGTAGATAATTGATAGTTGAGTTAAGCCCAGAAAGAACCTGCAGGAGATTGTCTAGTTGATGGGTGGGTGGGACCAAGCCTTGGACAGATGAATAAAATACAGAGAGATGGTTGATGGCATCCTCGTTGGTCTGGCAAGTAAAGATTGTTTCTCTCTCAGCTGTTACATGGATGTGGTGTGGCTCTGGTGTTGGTGTGAGCTCTCCTGCTAAGATGGACAAACAACTGTAACCAGGAATCATAAGAAAAAATAAACCCCTTGCTCCCGTAAGCAGTTTTGTTATGATTTTTTTTTAGCAGTCATACAGAGTAACTGCAACACAAGGCAAAGGCTTTAAGGACTGAGCCATCTCCTCTGCCCAAGTTTCCTCCTTTTGAAGCAGTCTGAAACTCAAGTCCAGTGAATGGTGTCATCTACTTTTAGGATGGGTCTTTCCACTCCAATTGATCTAATAAAGATAATCTCTCACAGGCAGCCCAGAGGTCAGTCTAGTCTAAATAACTCCTCACGGGTGTGTCCAGAGGCTTGTTCCTCAGCAATTTTAGATCCTCTTAAGTTGATGATCACTGTTAAATTATTACAGAAATATTTATTAACCTAATGCATAAACAGATCAAATGCAACTGAGGTGGACTGTAGTTCAGGATCTCACTGATGGTAACTAAAGGTATTTCTCTCAAATGACTCCTGAGTCCTTAAACAAATGATGGCTTTCTTACTAAGACTACATAAAAGGAGGGACAGAAGGGCACTTCCTCATGACACAAGTAATTGTCAAGAACTCAGCATTGTGTTTGGTGCTAGAAATACAAGATGTAATGGTGTAGTTATTTCCATTCAGGAATATGCAGATGATGAAGTGAGTCAGAAAATAGCAAACTTATGCCTGCTCACAAATGTGACAACCTGAGCTTGATTTCCAGAAGCCCATGTAGTGGAGGGAACTGACTTCCTAAAGTTGTCCTCTGACTTCCATCTGTGAACTATGGCATGCGTGTATGTTTTCTCTCTCCCCATTCTATCTATCAAGTGAATAATTTTTTGAAAGAGCAGTAACAACAAAAATAAAATAGTAAATTTTACTTTTTGATCACTTTTCTTCTTAAGCCCTTCCATGGTCCCACTGGTCTAATAAAGGACAAAGACCTAATTTGTCAGCATAAGGGTAAAAGGATGGTGTTGCAGTTGACCTGCATGTTGCTGGTAAGTTCATGACCAAAGAGCTTAGGGAAAAGGAAAGTTTTATTCGTTCTTACAACTTTCAGTTACAGTTTCAGTTTTTAGTTGACAGGAGACCTCATACCAACACTAGGGACTAAGGAAACTGGACATACCATATTTTACTTTAACACAACTGGCTATCTTGCTAATCTCTCCTCCTCTTTATATGAAATGTTGGTTTTGAGATGGCTATAAAAGTTCTGGGGAGATGAATAGCTAAGGTAAAAATAGGGATACTTTTAGCTAGTTAAATGGTTTGAAGTAGTTTTCCCGTATTTAAGTTCTCAATAACTTTCCTGGTTTGGTATTTGCTTCAGGGATATGCCTACTGTTCACTGTGCTATTTAATTTAGGATCAAAGCACTAAAAGATTAATTTGTGGGAAGACCCCGCCCATGGTGGATGGGACCATTCCCTGGAGATAGATAAGATGGAGGGAGTTGGTTCAGTACGTCAACATTTTTCATCATAGTTTGGCAGTCTTTCTGTGTGGTGAGTGAGGTTTGCTCCTCTCTCAGCTATCCTGTAAATATAGTATGGTTAGTTCCTTTAGCTCTTGGTGTTGGTATGAGCTCTTCTGTCAGGAAAAGTTTCTTTTGAATTCCAAGGCCCATTTTTTAATTGGGCTATTTATCTCCTTGGTGTTTAGTTTTTCAAGTTCTTTGTGCATTCTAGATAATAGAGCTCTATCAGATATGTGGTTAGTGAAGATTTTCTCCCATTCTGTGGTTTGCCTTTTTGCTTGGTTTACAACTTCTTTACCTGAACCAAAACTCTTTATCTCATAAGATCCTATTTATTTTTTTATTATTAATACATTTTTATTATTATTTCAGCTCATACAAACTTATTAGGTACACCAGTTCCCTCCCTCCCTCCTCCTCCCCCCGTATCCCCTGTTCCCCCTCCCCACCCCCTCCCTCCCCATCCCCCAGTGCCTCCCGCCCCAATTCCCAAAGAGTCCTTTCTTGTGCATGTCTGATTTTCCTCTGGGCCCTCCTCTCCGATGACGTACAAGGACCCAATGGCCTTTCCCTGAACCCTTTCCCGTGTTCCCCTTAGGTATAGAACACTGCTGTGGCTGCCAATCCTTTGCCTCCAAGGATCTTAGTTCCTTTAGCAGATGCTAGACTTTGTGAGGTCAACAGTGTGTTGGACAATGTGCAGGGCATGCAAAGTCCAATTATGATTGCTTCAGCCCTAACTAGTATGGAGTATCTTACATATCATTGCTCCTCCCATCCTTTTGCTCTTACACTCTTACTGCCCCCTCTTCCGCAAATTTCCCTGAGCTTCACGATGGGGAGAGATTAGTCTGGCCTAGTTCTAGGTGGTTGATATAGAGTCTCTGAAGTTCTGGATTGTGGTTTGTTGATTTTCTTTTGCAGTTTTGCTGCTCCTGCAATGCCCTTCACTCCATCCTGGTGGGCATTGTATGTTACCCCCTGGCCAGAGACAAAAAGCTGTTAAACTAGAGTCTTGTGATAAAAGCACATTCAGGGGCTGGAGAGGTGGCTCAGGGGTTAAGCCTCTGCCTTGCAGGCGGAAGGTCTCTGAGTTCGGATCCCAGATCCCACGTATAGACGCCAGGCGGAAGCGGGGCGGCCTGTGCTGCTGGTCCTGGTAGGGCGGAGCCTGTGAATCCCGGGGCACAAGGAGGTGGAGGCGTCCATGGTGGTTCGCGAATTCGTCCGTGGTTCTACACATACACAGATACACGCACACACAGATACACACACACACGCACGCACATACACACGCACATGCACACAGTTGAATAAATAATAATAATAAAAAATTAAAAAAAAAGCACATTCAAAGGTAGATGTAATAAAAGTGGGAAACCACAGTGAGGGAGGGGTCTATCACCCATTTGCAAAATGGGTACTTTTTATCTGCCAGACTATATGCCCTCCTCTTCTGGTGAGAATAAGATCCTATTTATTGAGTGCTGGTTCTTGTACCTGTGCTATTGGATTTCTGTTTAGGAACTATTGACCTAGTCCAATCAGCTTGAGGAAGTTCCCTACCCCTTCAATTAGGGTTTTTATAGTCTCTGGCCTAATATTAAGGTCCTTGATCCATTTGGAATTAAGTCTTGTACATGGTGACAAGTATGGGTCCAGCTTTAATCTTCTGCATGTGGAGATCCAGTTTTGCCAGCACCATTTGTTGAAGATGCTATTCTTTTTCCACTAAATTTTTTGGGCCCCTTTGTCAAAGATCAAATGGCTGTAATTGTGTGGGCTTCTATCTGGGTTTTCAACCCTTATCCATCAATCTACACGTCTATTTTGCAGCCAGTTAAGAGGCTGTTTTTATTACTATGGATTTGTAGTATAAATGGTGATACCTCCAGTAGTGTTTTTGTCTAACAAATATCTTAAAAAATGCTCCACATCCTTAGCCATCAGGGAAATGCAAATCAAAACTACCCTAATATATCATCTCATCCCAGTCAGGATGGCAAAAATCCACAATACAAGCAACACCAAATGCTGGAGAGGATGTGGAGAGAGGGGAACTCTCCTACATTGCTAGTGGGAATGCAAGCTTATACAACCACTCTGGCGATCAGTATGGTGATTTCTAAAAAAGTTAAAGATTGAAATGCCATGTGACCTTGCTATACCACTTCTGGGAATAATCCCCCATAATGCAGAAATTCATTACAGTGACAAGTGCACAACCATGTTCATTGCAGCACTATTTATAATAGCAAAGTCATTAAATCAACCCAAATGCCCAACAGTTGATGAATGGATAATGAAAATGTGGTACATTTATACAATGGGATACTACTCAGCTATTGAAAAAGATGAATTAATGAAATTTTCCAGGAAATGGATGGAATTAGAAAAAATTATATTGAGTGAAGTATCCCAGACACAGAAAGTTAGACACTGTATGTACTCCCTAATAAGTGAATCCTAGTTCCAAACCCATTAATGACATATTCAAAGGTCTGTTAATACCCACTGTAATTGTCAAGGATTATAAACAGGAGGGAAGGGGAAAGAGGATCTCAAAAGAAAGGAGATAGGGGATTATGCTTCAGTAGAGAAAATAGACCATGGTCAAGTATTGCATGTATGTAGTGAGACATCTGGTTCACCTCACTCTCACTTCCTTTCCTGGTCACTTGGGACTGAACAAGTTTGATCTTGCCAATCAGGTAGAATATAAGGACTAGCAGATAAATGGTAACTAACCATCCAGCAAGTGGGACACTGACACCCTCTCCATTGCTGTGTCCTACTCCTATTCTTCCATCTACCTGCATCTTTGGTTAGGAGGTGACCTTCGATACCAATCAGGATGCAGTTAAGGGCAGTGCGGGAAAAGAAAAACTGAAAACAACAACAAACCATAATTCAGAAAACCTACATTATTCACCTGGAACCAGACCAGCAAAATCCCTCCCCATCCTAAAGCTCAGGGAACCTTGTAGAAGAGGGGGCGGCAAGATTGTAAAAGCCTAAAGATGGGGAGGACCAAAGATATGCAAGATACTCCAGCAAATTAGGGCTGTAGCAGCCAAAATTGGACTTTGCCTGACCTGTACAATGGCTGACATGCAAACAACCCCCCAAAGTCTAGCATGAATCACAGGGGGGAAAGGCTCAAGGCAGCAGGATCCTTAGAGGCAAGGGATTAAACAGTCATAATAGAGTTCCCATACTAATGGGGAGCCCAAGAAGGGGCTCTGGGCTATGCCACTGAGTCCTGAACCCTCACTAGGGTGTAGGACTCAGAGGGAGGTTTGTCGTTCACATAAAAGGATGGTCCGGGGGATAGGAGGAAGGAAGGGGAGGCAGTGGGATAGGGGAAAGGCATGAGGGGGTGAAAGGAAGGGGCAAAGTGGGGAGAGTGCAATGAGGACGACTGGGGCAGGATGGAGGAAGGGAGAAGATGGGGGGTACCCATTAAGCTTATATGATTAGGAAAAAGAATAAAACGTGGAAGAAAAAAAAAACAAGGAGAATATGGTATTGTGGCACCGAAATAAAAACACAGACCAGTGGAATAGAATAGCAGACTCATTTAATTCCACACAATTATCATCTCCTGATTTTTGACATAAAGGTTGAAAATATATACTTTAACAAAGTGTTGTTGGGAAAACTTGGATATCCACAAATAGAAGCATGAAACTAAATCTTTATCTCTTTTTATTTATTTATTTTTCCGCTCATACAAATGTAATAGGTACCCCTGTCCCCTACCTCCCTCCACTCCTCCCTGGACCTCCCTGTTTCCTCCCCCTTTTCCCTTCCTTTCCCCCCTCCCTCCCTTTCTCCCAGTGCCCCCTCCCCCATCTCTGAAGTATCCTTTAACGTGTATATCAAACTTTCCTCTGGGTCCTCCTCTCTGATAAGGTGTAAGGACTCAGTGGCATTTCCTAGAACTCTTTCTTGTGTTCCCCTTAAGTATAGGAACACTATTGTGACTGTTAATCCTTCCTTTCTAAGGATCCTAGTACCTTTAGTCCATGCTATAATTTGAGGGATCAACAATACATTGGTCATTGCGCAGATCATACAGAGTCCTGTTATAATTGCTTCGGCCCTAACTTGTGTGGAGTATCTTGCATATCATGACTCCTCCCATCCTTGTGCTCTTACAATCTTACCGCTCCCTCTTCCGCAAATTTCCCTGAGCTTCAGGATGGGGAGAGATTAGGCAGGCCTGATTCCAGGTGGTTATTATAGAGTCTCTGATGTTCTGAATTATGGTTTGTTGATGATTTTTTTTTTTCAGTTTTGCTGTTCCTGCAATGCCCTTGGTTCCATCCTAATGGATATTAGATGTCACCCCCTGGCCAGAGATAAAAACCTGTTAAATTAGAGTCTTGTTATAAGAGTCTATTCAAAGGTAGATGGAATAGAAGTAGGAGACCGTGGTGAGACAGGGGCCAATCACCCATTTGCAAAATGGTTACCTTCTATCTGGCAGCCTATATGCCCTCCCCTTCTAGTAAGATTGTACCCCATCAGTTGGAAATGATCAGGAAGGAAAGTCTGTGAACTTAATCAGATGTCTCATTACTTACTTGCAGTCCTTGATGGTGGCCTATTTTCTCTGCTGTAACTTGGTCCCCTCTGTTTCTGGTGGGGCCCTCCTACCCCATCCCTTCTGTTTATAATCTTTACAGATTTGTCTTTGAGTGTCTCTAAGTGAGTTTGGTACTAGGATCCACCTATTAGGGAATACATACGGTGCTTAATTTTCCATGTATGGGATACTTCATTCAATATAATTGTTTCTAATTCCATCCATTTCCCGGCAAATTGCATTAAATCATCATTTTTGATGGCTGAGTAGTATTCCATTGTATAAATATACCACATTTTCCTTATCCATTCATCAACTGTTGGACATTTGGGCTGATTCCAGGACTTTGCTATTGTAAACAGTGCTGCTATGAACATGGTCGTGCTTGTGCTATCGAGGTGAATTTTTGCTGTATGGGGGGGTTATTCCCAAAAGTGGTATAGCAGGGTTATATGGCATTTTAATCTTTAACTTCTTTAACAATCGCCAGACTGCTCGCCAGAGTGGTTGTATGAGCCTGCACTCCCACCAGCAATGTAAGAGAGTTCCCCTCTCTCCACATCCTCTCCAGCATTTGGTGTTGTTTGTATTGTGGATTTTTGCCATCCTGACCGGGGTGAGATGATATCTCAGGGAGGTTTTTTTTTGCATTTCCTTGATGGCTAAGGATGTGGAGCATTTTTTAAGATATTTGTTAGACATTTTAATTTCGCCCTTGGTAAAGTTTCTTTTAAGTTCCAAAGCCCATTTTTTAATTGGGCCATTTGTTTAGTTTTCTAAGTTCTTTGTGCACTCTGGATAATAGAGCTCTATCAGATATGTGGTTAGTGAAGATTTTCTCCCATTCTATGGGTTGCCTTTGTGCTCGAGTTACAATCTCTTTATCTGAACAGAAGCTCTTTCATTTCACAAGATCCCAACTGTTGAGTGTTGGTTATAGTGATTGTGCTATTGGACTTCTGTTTAGGAACTGTTGGCCTAGCCCAATCAGCTCTAGGGAGTTCCCTATCCTTTCAAATATATTTTAATAGTCTCTGGCCTTATATCAAGGTCCTTGATCCATTTGGAGTTAATTCTTGTACATGGTGACAAGTACGGGTCCAGTTTTAATCTTCTGCATGTGGAGATCTAGTTTTGCCAGCAACTTTTGTTGAAGATGCTGTTCTTTTTCCATTGGATTTTTTGGGCCCCTTTGTCAAAGATCAAATGGCTATAGTTGTGTGGGCTTATATCTAGGTCTTCAGCCCTTATCCATTGATTTGTGTGTCTATTTTGGAGCCAATACCAGGCTGTTTTTACAATTATGGATTTGTAGTATAGACTAAGGTTTGGTATGGTGATACCTCCAGGCGTGTTTTTGTTACTCAGGATTGTCTTTGCTATCCTGGGTCTTTTGTGCCTCCATATGAATTTTGAGATTAATTGGTCAACTTCTTTAAAGAATTGCTTTGGGATTTTAATTGGTATAACATTGAATTTGTATATTGCCTTTGGTAGGATGGTCATTTTTACGATGTTGATTATACCAATCCAGGAACATGGGAGGTCTTTCCACCTTCTGATGTCTTCTGCAATTTCTTTCTTGAGGATTTTAAAGTTTTCATTATAGAGGTCTCTTACCTCCTTGGTTATGTTTATCCCAAGGTATTTCATTTTTTTAGGGGCTATTGTAAATGGGATTGTTTCTCTCAGGGCTTTTTCACTTCTTTCATTCTGGGCATATAGGAAGGCCACTGATTTTTGTACATTTATTTTGTATCCTGCCACCCTGCTGAACTTCTCAATTAGTTCCAGGAGCTTCCTGGTGGAATTTTTGGGATCACTCAGCTACAGGATCATGTCATCTGCAAATAGAGGTAACTTGACTTCTTCCTTGCCGATTTGAATCCCTCTTATGTCCCTTTCTTGTCTTATGGCTTCAGCTAACACTTCAAGTACAATATTGAAAAGAAGTGGTGAGAGTGGACAGCCTTGTCTAGTTCCTGATCGAAGTGGGAATGTTTCCAATTGTTCCCCATTGAGCATAATCCTTGCTGTGGGCTTGTTGTATACAGCTTTTATTATATTGATAAAGGTTCCTTCCATTCCTACTGTCTCTAGTGTTTTGATCATAAAAGGCTGTTGGATCTTGTCAAAGGCTTTTTCTGCATCTATCGAGAGTATCATGTGGTCTTGGACTTTGGAATGGTTTACATGATGAATTACATTCATTGATTTGCGTATGTTGAAACAACCTTGCGTGCCGGGGATGAAGCCTACTTGGTCCCTGTGAATGATCTTTTTGATATGTTTTTGAATCCGATTTGCTAAGACTTTGTTGAGAATCTTTGCGTCTCTGTTCATCAGGGAGATCGGCCTATAGTTTTCTTTTTTAAGTGAATCTTTATTAGGTTTTGGCATTAAGATGATATTAGCTTCATAGAAGGAATTTGGTAGTGTTCCTTCCTTTGCTATTTGATGGAACAGTTTAAGGAGTATTGGTGTTATTGACTCCTTAAATGTCTGGTAGAATTCTGTGCTGAATCCATCTGGCCCAGGACATTTTTTGGTGGGAAGATTCGAGATTACTTCTTCAATTTCCTTGTATGTTATAGGACTATTTAAATAATTCACAACTTCCTGATTCAATTTAGGTAGGTAGTGTTTACTTAGAAATTCATCCATCTCTTTTGTGTTGTCAAACTTCGCAGAGTACAAGTTTTTGAAATATGATGTTATAATTCTCTGGATTTCTTGGGTATCCGTAGTGATAACTACATGTTCATTTCTAATTTTGTTAATTCGGGTTTTCTCTCTCTTGCTTTTGGTTAATTTAGCTAGGGGTGTATCAATCTTATTGATTTTTTCAAAGAACCAGCTTTTTGACTGGTTGATTTTTTCTATCGTTTTCTTAATCTCGATTTCAGATATTTCTCCCCTTCTTTTGCTAATCTCCTCTCTTCTACTACTTTTGGGATCAGATTGCTCTAGTTTCTCTAAAGCTTTAAGCTGCATTGTTAAGTTGTATATTTCTGACGTTTCCATTTTTTTGATGTAGGCATTAAGAGCTATGAACTTACCTCTTAGGACAGCTTTCATTGTGTCCCAGAGATTTTGGTAAGTTATATTTTCGTTATCATTCACTTTCAGGAAATCTTGAATTTCCTTTTTAATTTCTTCCTGAATCCAGTTCTCATTCAGCATCATAGTGTTAAGTTTCTAGGAGTTAGTGTATTTTCTGTTGCTTGTTGTGTTGTGGATGTCAAGTTTTAGGCCATGGTGGTCTGATAAGGTACAGGCTAGAATTTCAACTTTCCTGTGTATGTGGAGATTCGTTTTGTGGCCCAATATGTGATCTATTTTGGAGAAAGTTCCGTGTGCTGCTGAGAAAAATGTGTATTCTTTGGTGTGTGGGTGAAAAGTTCGATAGAGATCTGCAAGGTCCATTTCTTTAAGGGTTTGATTAAGTTCAAAAGTGTCTCTGTTAAGCTTTTGACCTGTTGATCTATCCCATGTTGAGAGGGCAGTGTTGAAATCCCCAAGAATTATCGTTTGAGGGTTGATTTCTTGCTTTAGGCGCTGTAGGATTTTCTTAATGAATGTGGAGGAGCCCGTATTGGGTACATATATGTTCAGTATTGTGAACTCTTCCTGGTGAATTGTACCTGTGACTAAAATGTAGTATCCATCTGTGTCTCTTATGATTTTTTAGGGTTTGAAGTCTGCTTTGTCTGGCAGCATAATGGCTACCCCCGCCTGTTTCCTGGTTCCTTAGCTTGCAGAATTTTGGACCAGCCTTTCATTTTTAGGATGTGCCTATCTTTTGTGGTGAGATGAGTTTCCTGAAGGCAGCAGATTAATGGGTTGTGATTTTTAATCCAAGTTTGTAATCTGTGTCTCTTAATCAGTGAGTTAAGCCCATTGACATTTAATGTTATAATGGAGAAATTATTTTTAATTCTGGACATTTTTTATGTTTAGTGGATTTTGTAAGCTTATTGTTTTACATTTATATTTTTGTGGTATTGTACTTCCCTTCTGTCCTCCTGGATATGCTTGTTCTTTTCTTCAAGTTTGCGTATCATTTCTAGCATTTTTTGAAGGCCTGGTTTGGTAGACATGTATCCCTTCAAGTTGTCTTTGTGCTGGAAAATTTTTCTTTCTCCTTTGATCATGATGAAGAGTTTTGCCGGGTATATGAGTCTGGGTTGGCATTTTTGCTCACTTAATACTCGAAGTAGGTCTCTCCAAGCTCTTCTTGCTTTTACTGTTTCCATTGAGAAGTCATTTGTTATTTTAATAGGTTTGCCTTTAAAAGTGACTTGCTTTTTTTCTCTTGAAGCTCTCAGCACCTTTTCTTTGTCTTGAATGTGGAGTGTTTTGACTATTATTTGCCATGGCGATTTTCTATTTTGGTCATATCTGTTTGGAGTGTGAAATGCCTCTTGTATTTGGATGGGCCTCTCATTCCTCAGTTGAGGGAAGTTTTCATTTATGATAATTTGAAAAATTTCCTCAGGTGTGGTATTTTAAGATTCTTGCTCTGGTATTCCATGAATGCGCATGTTAGGCTTCTTCAGGGTGTCCCATATCTCTTGAATGTTCCTCTCAAGTATCTTTTTGGCTTTAACAATCTCTTCCATTGAGCTGATTCATTCTCCCACTTTGTCTTCAAGATCTGAAATTCTATTTTCTGCTTCATTAGTTCTGCTGATAAAACTCTCTGTTGAGCTTTGAAGATAGCTTATCTTTTAGTTCAATTTTAAATTCTGCCTGAGACTGTTTTAACTGCTCTATGTCTATTTTTGTTTCTTGAACTGTTTTTCTCAACTCCTCCAAATGCCTGTTGTGTTCCTGTTCAAAGTGGTTGATTCGGTAGTTTAACTCCTCTTTGATTTCCTCTTTCCTAGTATTAATCATGGTAATGATCATACTGTGAAAGTCTTTGTCTTGGGTCTGGCTTTCTTGGCTATTTTCTGTGAATTTGTTCTAGTTGGAATCCATCATTAAGTGGTTAATTCTTTCAGTGGGAGATTGGTGTCTTGGGTTTTGTTTTTCATGGATCTGCACTTTGACTTGGGCATTGTTGTTTTGTCTTCTGGGGCTTTTCAGTTTCTGTGTGTTTTTGACTGATTTAGTTGGTATTACTACACTTGGGCAGTTATTACTAGTGCTTGCCTTGGGGTTGGGTATGTTTGTCTTTTGTTATTGTTATTTCCTAGTTGAGGCTGTTAGGCTGTTAGTACATCAGTTAAGTCAGGTTAAGTAGACAAAGAGTGAATATTAGTATGATAGTGTACTTTTATGATGTAGTATCTTGGTGATATGTGAGGGTGAGTGGTATGATCCCTGGAGTTGTGTTTTTGGGGTGGTTTTATGGAAAAGTTAATCTATAGTGATTACTATTAGAAAGGAACAGTAAGGTGAAAAAAAGGAGGTTTACTTATCTTTGGGCTGCATGTGAAGAATCTCTCCCATGTGATAGGAAGATTGTAGAGGTTTACAGATGTATGGCCTTTGACCCTTAGAACTTTGCTTGAGTTTTCTTTGGACTCTATTGAATTCTGAGTAGCAGTGTGTCTTCTATAAACCACGTGCATGGGTCCCTGGTGGGCTAGAGAGGCAGAGGGGCTGATATTAATGGCAGAATTCTTCACCCTGGACCTGGGACTTGGCTTAGTGTCCCACCCAAGCTCCAGGGATGGAGGAAAGCGAGCAAGTCCTGTCCAGTTGGGCAGACAGGCAGGCGGGAGGGAGAAAGGGGCCTGGGGCCCGGGGCGTGGCCCAGACCAAAACCGGAGGCAGCCTGGGTGCCACAGAGATGCGGGTCGACCTGAGGGTGGCTGGGGGGGACTCACCTGGGGGTCTGGTGGAGTGGGGAGCAGGAGACGCGGTGCGGGAGGGAGACAACAGAAATATTTTGATACTTATTTTCTACTTTCTTCTTAATGTACTGAGAAAAAGACATACTATATTAAATTTGCTGTTTAGTTTTCTAATTAGAGTTATTTTGAAATCCCTAATACTCTGGCTTCTACATATTCTGAAACATGTCCTCTCTCCCCTGCTTTTCTTTTTCCTCCTACTTCTCCTTGTCTTATACCATCTCTCTCTTCTTCTCTTTCTCCTCATCCTCTTCCAGTTGTTCTTCCTTTTCCTTCACTTGCTGTTCCCTTTCCTTCTCTCTTTCTCTTCATTTATCTTTCTTTCTATATCTTTTATGTAGCATGTGCAGCAGTTATGCATCTTCCTTGGTGAAGAGTCTGTTCAGAGGCTTGCCCATTTTAAAGATTTTTTTTATTATTATTTATTATTATTTATTCAACTGTGTGTATATGCGCGTGTGTGTCTCTGTGTGTGTGTGTGTGTGTGTATGTGTGTGTCTGTGTGTGTGTAGAACCACGGACGAATTCGCGAACCACCATGGACGCCTCCACCTCCTTCTGCCCTGGGATTCACAGGCTCTGCCCTACCAGGACCAGAAGCGCAGGCCGCCCCCACTTCCGTCTGGCGTCTATACGTGGGATCTGGGATCCGAACTCAGGACCTTCCGCCTGCAAGACGGAGGCTTAACCCCTGAGCCACCTCTCCAGCCCGAGGCTTGCCCATTTTAAAACTGATTATTTTTTATCATTGAACTGTAAGAGTTATTTGTAAATTTTGGATCTAACTTCTTGATAGATATATATTTTGGAAATATTTTCCTTCTGGTTATGACTGAAACTATACTCTTGTTATTATTCTTCATGGAACACACATTTTGATGTTAATGACTTTCTTTTACACAAAATACCTTTTTTTCTATTTTAAAAGTCATCACTAAACCCAGTGTCATCTGTATTTTTGCTGATACTATTTTCAGGTAATTTCATACACTTCTGCTTTTAATTGAAATATATGATTAATTTTGAGTTAAATTTTGTCAAAGATGTAGGACCTACATGTAAATTATATTTTCGGTTTTTTGCATATGGATTTCCAATACTTTCAGCACCATTTTAAAAAAGACTGCTTTATTCATCGAATTGTCAAATATCAATTGATGTTATTATTTTTTAATTTTTTATTATTTATCATTTATTCAATTGTGCGTGTATGCGTGTGTGTGCATGTGTGTGTGTGTAGAACCACGGACGAATTCGGGAACCACCATGGACGCCTCCACCTCCTTGTTTACTTTGCCCCAGGATTCACAGGCTCCGCCCTACCTGGACCAGAAACGCAGGCCGCCTCCCCTTCCGCCTGGCGTCTATACATGGGCCTAGGATCAGAACTCGGGACCTTCCGCCTGCAAGACAGAGGCTTAACCCCTAAGCCACCTCTCCAGCCCTCAATTGATATTCTTTATGTGATTTTACCCACCCTCTGAAGCATCCCTTTCTCCAGCAAGACTCTGTTTCTTAAATGTGCAGCAACCTTCCTATCATAGTTAAGCACAGGTGTCAACTTGACTATTGAGGGTTTGAACTCTGGGCACATTTATAGAGAGCTGATGGTTGAGTTAAGCCCAAGCAAACCTGCAGAAGATTGTCTAGCTGATGGGGAAGGTCCAGCCCATGGTGGGTGGGACTAGACTGTGGAATAAATGACAGAGAGCTGGTTGAGAGTCGACATCCTTCTGTTCACTTGGCCAGTCATGCTGGTCTAGCAAGTAAGGATTGTCCATCTCTCAGCTGGTATGTGGTGATGGTGTGGCCAGTTCCCTCGGCCCTGGTGTTGGTGCATGCTCTCCCATCAAGCTGGAGTAAGAACTGTAACCAGTAATCATTAGAGAAAATAAACCCCTTGTTCCTTTATGCCATTTGATGTCATTTATCAGCAACCATGCAGGCTGACTGCAACACTTCAAAATAGCAACTAAGGATTCAAACAAATGAGCCTGTGGAGAGCAACTCACATTCAAATCATGACAGTTACCAAACTCAGTTAAATGTTTCCTGTTCTATCAATCTTTCTGAAAATTTCACTTTTCTTTAGTGCTGGCTAGAATCGCATCTTGTACCATATTTTCATTATCCATCACTGGATGATCATCCATACTAACTGCATTCATTAGTTATTGTGACTAGAGAGAGCAGCAATGAAGATAGACATGCAGGTTTTGATCTTGCAAAGTATAAAGTCCTTTGGTTATTTGTTCAGGAATAATATAGACAGGTCTTGTGGTAGTTTTAAGTTTTTTGAGGGGCTTCCATACTGCTCTTTTTTTGATGTGTGTGTGCGCATGCATGTGTGTGTCTATCAGAGGGTACTTTTTGTGTCTGTGGAGGCCCAAGGGCAACTTTGAGAATCATCCTGGATTGATTTGCTCCGAGGTTTCCCTAGGCTCTGCCTCCCACGACCAGAAATGCAGGCTGCTACTATTTCCACGTGGCAAGCAAACCGTAGAGTAGAGAGGTTCCCCTACTTTCAACTGATCTGTTATCCCATCCCAAATCTCAGCCCGAGGTACATTCAGTTAAGGCAAGTAGCTGGCTTATGGTTGCATTTCGATGTCAACTTGACAGTTGCAGACTGTTTGGGGGCAGCTGTGGAAGGTTAAGGGTTAGAATGGCCCCTGACCAAGCCTGTAGATGCTTGACTGATTGCTGTAAGGAACCCAGCCCATAGTGGGTGGTATTTTCCAGTGGTGGACAAGATAATAGGAGGTGGAAGAAGGAGGGACTTGCTCTTCCCTGATCCTGTGTCAACTTGCTATGGAGTCCACTCTGCGTGCACGTTCTTCACCTTTGGAGTGTCGTGGCCTTCTTCATTGCTGCTGCTGCCTCCGTCCTTAGCTGACTTGGAGCTTCACCTTTTCCATCACGTTGTTGCTATTCCTGCTGCCTTTGGACCCTGGTCTCTAGGCCTTGCTGCTGGTCGCTGTTCATCGCTGACGTCAGAACCCAGCGTCTTCAACCCTTCTGAGGATCAAAGGCTTGAGACCTTCTTGGGATCTTTGGGCTTTGTGGAACATTCCAGCCAAAAGGAGGCTGCTCAGCCTAATCTCTCCCCATCCTGAAGCTCAGGGAAAATTGTGGAAGAGGGGGCGGTAAGATTGTAAGAGCACAAGGATGGGAGGAGTAATGATATGCAAGATACTCCACACAAATTAGGGCCGAAGCAATCATATTTGGGCTTTGCATGCCCGGCGCAATGTCCAATACACTATTTACCCCACAAAGTCTAGCATTTGCTAAAGTCACCAAGATCCTTGGAGGCAAGGGATTGACAGCCACAGTAGTGTTCCTATGCTTAAAGGGAACACAGGAAATGGTTCTGGGAAATGCCCCTGGGTCCTTGCACCTCATCGGAGAGGAGGACCCAGAGGAGAGTTTGGCATGCTCATTAAAGGATGCTCCGGGGATGGGAGGGGGAGGCACTGGGGGATGGGGAGGGAAGAGAGAGGGGAAAGAGGCACAGGGGGGTGGGGGGTGGAGGGAGGGACAGGACCGGTGTACCTGTTAAGTTTGTATGAGTGGAAATAAAAAAATATAAATAAATAAATAAATAAAAATAAAAAAATAGAAAAAAACAAAAGAAGGCTGCTGTGGGTGGCTACCTTGAAGGACACTATTTTTACTGTGAGTTATTTCTTAATAAATTTGTTTATATATATATATAAACAAATTATGATGTACATATATATATATATACACACACACACACATATATTACATTCTATAGATTCTGTTTCTTCAGAGAACCCTGACTAATACATGGCTTCTCAGAGCAAGAAACCTTTCCTTTTCAGAGCAGAAAGAGAGATCTTGATATAGATTTATCTCATGGTGTGAAGGGAGAGAGTGCAGAACCCACTGGCACTTTGCTTATCCTGCAATTTCTGTCACTGTGGTGACTAACTTCTGCCGGTTCCACAGGATCTTGAACTGTTTAGGAACTAGGAACTCATTAAAGTCACCGCTTTCCATAAAATGAGGACATTCATTCCAGATTTGGCACTGACTATCTCATAGTCTAGGGAATTCTTGCTCAGGTAAGCCTGGCAGCCATCTCTTTTGTTAATGGAAATGGTTGGCATTTTACTCATTACCTGAATTTTGACATCCCTGCTATTGATTATCTCCACAATGCCCACTACATCATCAAATACCGGACTAAGTTTCTTACAGTTATCTACTGTAATGGAGTTAATCTTGCCCTGATTTGCAATGTTGTGTTGGCACATTTGTTTATGTATGCCACCTGTTTGATCTCAATGTGGTCAATGGCCAAGTTGGAAACATTCTCCTGTCTCACCACTCTCCATTTCTTGCCTTCCAGGTCAAGCAGAGCTGGGTCCTTCTGTGTGGTTGGCTTGGCAGATGGGTTAGCTTGAGGTTTAGGTGCACAGAATGGTTTGGGGCCACTACATAATGGACCACTCTGAGCCTTCAGGGCAGGGTTCTTGCGAGTCTTCGTGTCATCAGACACATGTTTCAGGGCATGTGTGATGATCTCTCTCTGATTAATCTGTGTGACTAGTGCTGAACAGGAAGCAGAGTCCTCAGAGCCTGAGCTGGTTGGGACCTGGGAAGTGGTGGGCCTGGTGGGGGAGGAGGAGGGCCTCCTCAGTCTACTCAGTTCTTTGCCATAGGCCCCATTTTGCTCCAGACCAGGCCAGTGCTATGAAACTCCTTGACGTAAGCCTGCAGTCCTGTCCATATACTCAAGTAAGCATTGACCCAGTCCACCTGCTTCTTATCCACATCTCTGTACTCCTTAAGGACTTGGTTTGTCATAATTCAGAACAGCAGAGACTCTATATCAACAACCAGGAACAGTCTAATCTCTCCCCATCCTGAAGCTCAGGGAAAATTGTGGAAGAGGGGGCGGTAAGATTGTAAGAGCACAAGGATGGGAGGAGTAATGATATGCAAGATACTCCACACAAGTTACAGCTGAAGCAATCATAATAGGACTTTGCATGACCTGCGCAATGTCCAACACATTATTGACCCCTCAAAGTCTAGCATGGACTAAAGGCACTAGGATCCTTGGAGGCTAGGGACTGACAGTCGCAGTAGTGTTCCTAAGCTCAAGGGGAACACAGGAAAGGGTTCTGGGAAATGTCCCTGGGTCCTTGCACCTCATCGGAGAGGAGGACCCAGAGGAGAGTTTGGCATGCACAGTAAAGGATGCTGCAGGGATTGGGGGGAGACACTGGGGGGAGGCACTGGCAGATGGGGAGGAAGGGGGAGGGGAGGGGGAACAGGAGGGTCAAGGGAGGGGGAGGGAGGGAGGGGACCCGGTGTACCTGTTAAGTGTGTATGAGCAAAAATAATAAAAAAAAGAAAGTGTAACCAAGAAATATGAGCCAAAATAAAACCCTTTGTTTCCTTAAAAAAAAAAAAAAAAGAATTTGGTTTGTATAAAACATGGCAGCATCATTCATTTCTTTCACAAAGGCTCTAGGTTTGGCAGCCAGAGCCACCCAGCCCAGGGCCTGGATGCTTTCACTGACAGCTGACAGGTAATTGAATAATTTGCTGCCTCGGTTCTTCTCCTGAAAGGTAATCACTTCTTGGATCTGCTCTGAGATAGGTGCCAAGTCAGAAAGTTTGTTACCAACTAGTTGCTTATTCCAACTTCAGACTTGTGTGGACCATCTCAGTGTGTGTCGCACATCTCCTCCAATCTCTTTACTCATCTTCAAGCACTCTGCCACAGTGCTGGGAAGCAGTAAGTCAAATGCTTGCACAAAGGGAACTGCTCGCTCCTCTTGAAGAACTGTCTCCATATTCACATGAATGTCGGAAGTATGGGATACTCCTCCAGGTGGCCCACTGCTCTCTCCAATCTTTCTACAAGATTTTGCATGTCAGCCATAATGGTCCACCTTAAGAGTTCTACCTCCATAATGCAGTGTACTGGGGACCCAGCAAGGTCCACCCAGAATCAGGTCAACCTAACCTCTCCTCATTCTAAGGTTTTGGGAACCTCACAAGAAGAGGGGATAGTGAGAATGTAAAAACCTAAAGATGGGAAGTTTCACTGTTGGACAAGACATTCCATTCATGGCAGGACTGCTGCATCCAGAAACTCACTGCAGTGAGATTTGACCTTACCAGACCTGCATAATGACTGACATACCAACATGCCCCCATAGGCTATCAAGGAACTCAAGAGAGATAAGAACATACAGTGGAAATCTTGAGGGCTAAAGTTGGATGAGTGAAGGGAAATGCTCCTATCAATGGGGTGGCCAAAAGAGGGGCAATTTTGCATACCACAAGAGGCCTAAACCTCCACAATAGTAGACAAATCAGAGGGAACCCTGGGGTCCATAGAAACAGACAGTCAGGAAGGTGGGAAGGAATGGGGTGGATTGATGAAGAAAAGGGAGAGGGATGGGAGGAAGGGGATGGAGGGAAGTAGGGATAAGTACTCAATATGCTTGTAAAACTAGAAAAAATCTCATATATTGATTCAAATAATTTTAAAGGACAAAAAAAGAATTCTGCCTCACCTCCCCACTGTGCTCAGCTGTCTCCCAAATTAGACTCTTAAATAAACTCAGGCAGTTGCTCATCCTATAACTTCAGGAGTCATTTTTCATTCCTCCATCTTCTTCACCTCCACATACTGTCCATTAGAAAGTCCTGGAGCATTTCTTGTTAAAAATACACACAGAATCCATATTTTCTCTTTGTCGCCTTAATGATACTACCATCTCTTTCTCATTATTTGTCTCACTTTTATCTTTCTCCTTATCTCTTTTCCTCCTTGAAGCAAAAATATTCTTAGAATATAAATCAGTTTAAAACACTTTCTTTTACACTTAAAATAAAATTTAAGTGGTTGACAGCAGCAAATTTGTTCTTCCCCTATTTTCCAACTTCATCTCGTTCCATTGTTTTCTTTATTCACTATATTTCAGAAACTTGATCTTTCCAATCTCTTTTTTCTTCACTGTCCTTCCATAGGCTTTTCATCTCTTTGAATTTTTTCTATTGTGTGTGTGTGTGGGAGGGGGTGTATCAGAGGGCACTATGTGTTCCTGTGGAGGACCAAGTGTGACTTCAGAAGTCAATGCATGCCTTTTCCACCTGGCTTTTTTTTTTTAAGTGTGGGACCTGGGATCAGAACTCAGGACCTTATGCTTTCAAGGCAGAATTTCAACCCCTGAGCTATCTCTCCAGCCCACTTTTCATCTCTTTGCAAATGCTCCCTCTTTGATTTTTGCCAGAGACAGTTCATTCTCATCCCTTAAGTCTTAGTGTTTCAGACTTCTTTTGTGCTTGTATGATTGATATTAAGCCAAATTAAGCCCGTGTTCAAACATGTGCTTTACCAATGAGCCATTTTCTAACATTGGACTTTCCTATTCCTCCCACTTTCTAAGTTGTTAAATTACTGCTCTGTAGTTACTTTTTTTTATTCTTTCACCACTGTGATAAGTCTGTTTCTGTTTTTCTCCTAGTAGATTATAAACACCATGAAGACAGAGATCATTTTCATGCTGTTCTTGGCTGAACACCCTAACATGTCCTTAACCCTGGAACTTTGTAGATTTTTGAAAGGAAAAAGTGAAATGGATAAGTAAAGCAATAAAACTCTGATCCAGGACAAGTGGCTTAAGGAGGGATAAAGAAGGGATATGAAAGTTTCCAGGTCAAATCCTAATCCTCTGCAGTCTCTCTTCTCTGTAGTCAGGAATTGAGGACAGTCTCCCACTGCTGAGCAGTTTCTGTTGGTGTCTCATTTATAGGACCTAACAGGACTTACCTCTCCTAATGATTGTGCTGAACGGCTGTTCTTTCCTACTAGAATTTTACCCATCTAAAGGCCATTTCATTTCATTTCTTTCCTTTCTCCCTCTCCCATCATACTCAGCTGACAAAGATATTTTGAATGAAGGATGAAGGAATGTCATGAGGGCTTATAGTTCTAGGACAAGGATAAAGGATCTTCATAAGTTGGGTCCCTAGATACCTTCCCAGCTTGCAAAGGGGCTTGACCAAAATCCAACCTCAATGCAAAGATCTCTGTCCAGGATATGAGCTTGTTATACTTTACTTTCTAGAGTAGACCAAAGAAAAATACGAATAACAAATTAAATCTTTTTTTCCCTAGCTTTAATAATATCATATAAAGAGCTTGCTGTTTTCTTGATGAATTCTAACACAGGGCATGCTCAGCACATGTTAGTTAGGCCAAAGGAAATTACTTTGATCTTCCCAATGTTTTCCCCCCTGTGGAAGCCAGGTAATAATGTTGAGCACAATCTGAGAGGACCCTTGGGTCCCTGTCAGTCTCTGCCCAGTTCTGGCTTCTCCTCCTCCTCTGGTATCTATGGGAGTCAGTCTATGGAGAGGAAAAGGTAGATTTAAGCTCAGACTCTCGGAGCCTCATTTACATTTGCTACTGAAATATTCTCAGAGGTCCCCAGTGTGGAAATCTCAATGGTGGCTTTACTTTAGGTTAATTAAGGGCAGCCCGAGTTTTGCTTTTACTTCAAACAAGTCTCAAGAGGTTAGTTAGGCAGAGGCCAACAGTAACTGTCTAAGTGACATACCCGAAGGATCAGGAGAGCTGGGCTTTATTAAAAAAGCAGTGATGGGCACATGTCCAGGAAACAGGAGGCAACTCCAGCATAGTGCTCCCTGCTGTGAAACTGCAACATCACCTCTGAAAGATTGTCTGTGCTCACCTGACTTTTCCTTTAGAGACATTGGTCGCACCTGTTCACATGTACATCTTCTCTAATCTATTCTAATCATGGATGAGCAGAGTAAATCCCCTTCTGGGAAAATTAAAAAGCAAAACCCAAAAACTAATAACAGCAAAAAAAAATCCTCTCACTTCGTCATACCATGCATCTCAGAGTGCTTCTAAACCAATTCAATAAACTAAGAAACGAACAAAAGAACAAACTGATGAATAAAATATGGGGTACTCATAAAACAGCATTTTATATAACCATCAAAATATCTGTGTGATACTGTTTGTTGCAGTTACTCTTTATGGTTGCTGATAAAATCATGACAAAACTGCTCAAAGGAACAAGGAGTTTATTCTCTTGTGACAGTCCTGTTACAGTTCTTAGTTCTGTACAGTTCTCCAGCTTGGCAGGAGAGCAGACACCATCACCAAAGGGTTGAGGGAGCTGGCCACACCACCTCCACATAACAGCTGAGACAGGGACGATCCTTACTTGCCAGATTAGCATGTTTGGCCAAGTGTACACAAGGATGCCCACTTTCTCAAACAGTTCCCTACATATTTTTCATCTGCCCAGAGCTAGTCCTACCCACTATGAGCTTTCCCTATATACTAGACAATCTCCTGTAGACACTCTCCTAATTCTCTACAAATGTGCCCAGAGCTCAAACCCTCAACTGTCAAGTTGATATTTGTATGTAACTATGACACTGCTTTGCCAATTAATCATAAATTCTAAGTAAAAAAAAATCAGGGTGAAAAATTTTACAGGTCATATGAAAATCCCTGTGGAATCATATTAGGCCATATCAAACTATATCATAAGGAGATTTTCTTTTCTTTTTGTTTTTACTAACTTTCATTATTTGTACAAAATAATTGGTTTCATTATGACATTTTCCCACATGTATATAATGTACTTCAATTATATCCATCATATTATCATCTCATATTTCCCCTCTCTCCTTCCCTAAACAGCCTCCATTCTACTTTCTACTTTCATAGAATTTCATGGTTTTAGTTTAATTTTTATTCTTTTAGAGTTTCATCTATGAATATAGTGAATTTATGGCATTTTCACACATAATCCCCAATATCATCCCCCTTCTTTTTCCTACTACAACCCTTCTTTTTTCTCACCAGTTCCTTCCTACTTGCATGTCTTTGTTTATATAAGTCACTGAATTTCTTCTGGTTGCCTTTGATTGCATGTGCTGGAGCACTTCAAGTTCCCTCATGTGTTTTCTTTTAAAACCTAGATTTCACATGTGAGAGAAAAGATGCAATATTTGTCTTTCTGGGTCTGGCTTATTTCACTGAGGATGATTTCCAGCCATCTTTCTGCAGAAGTCATATTTTGTTTTTCTTCATGGCTAAGTAATATTTCATACCGTGTGCACATACACACTTTTCTTACCCATTCATCCATTAATGAACACATGGATTGAATTCAAAACCTGGATACTATGACTCATGTTGCAGTCCACATATATGTTGTATGCATCTGTGGTATGCTGACTTTGATTCCTTTGTGTAGGTGTCCAAGAGTCGTGCTAGGTCACATGGTAGTTCTATTAATTTGAGAAATACCCATATTAATTATCTTAGTAGCTAAACTAATTTACACCTCCCACCAACAGTATATTAGAGTTACAGTGGGTATTTCCTCACTGTTATTTTATGCTTTTCAGTGGTTTCAGCTAAGATGTTACTATCCTGATTAAGAAAAGACAGTTTAAAATTGTACTGGCAATTTAAAATTGTCATTCAATACAGACATATGTTTCCTAATACATAATATAACACAATCTTAAGGAGAAAAATGAATGGTTAATGTGTATTTACTAGAGAATCTGCAATGGATTATCAGATGCTGTGAGATTTAAAATAACAGAACTTTTTCCTTTCACACTTCTGATGATGATAGGGTTAGTCCTTATGAAGCCTCTGAGAGAGAGTCTTCATGTCTTGTCTGGTGATTGTCTGTAGTTCTTCATATTCCTTGGCTCATAGACACATTTCTGTGCCTTTGTTATTTTCCCTGTGTGTATCGATGTTCAAATTTCCCTCCAATAAGATGTTAGTTATTGTATTAGGGGCCTTATTTATCTAAATTTGATTGTAACTGAAAAGACCCCACTTCCAAACAGGGACACATTTGCAGAGATACTGCTGGGAGCAGAATCTCTAAATTTCATGTCTCTCTCATTCTCTCTTTTTTTTTTTTTAACTTTTTTTATTCAATTGTGCATGTATGCGTGTGTGCGTGTGTATATGTATGTGTGTATATGTGTGTGTGTGTGTAGAACTACGGACGAATTGGGGAACCACCATGGACGCCTCCGCCTCCGCCTCCTCCTTGTTTACTCTGTCCCGGGATTCATAGGCTCCGGCCTACCAGGACCAGAAACGCAGGCCGCCCCCACTTCCGCCCGGTGTCTACATGTGGGGTCTAGGATCCGAACTCAGGACCTTCCACCTAGCAAGGCAGAGGCTTAACCCCTGAGCCACCTCTCCAGCCCCTCTTCTCATTCTCTTGTAGAGCCAGGCCCCACTCACTTTGGGAGAACCCAAAAGGAAGACAGAAGACAAGGGAGTCCGCTGTTATAGCTCCTGGATGCACATAGAAGATGGGAGAATGGATTCATAAGAGCCTAATGGATTATACTGAATGTCATGGATGACTATATGTGGGTACCCTAAGTTCTTCTCCAATAATTGGCCATAGACCACATTGAGTTCCTTGTTATATGGGACTCTCTACTTTGTTTTACCCAGAGTAAGCATACAACAAAGGTTACAGGGACTAGCAGTGTAGATCTGTGGGAGAGGCCCTGTGTTTGTACCCCAACACACAGACACAGACAGACAGACAGACAGACAGACAGACAGACAGACAGACAGACACAGACACAGACACACACACACACACGAGAGAGAGAGAGACAGAGAGAGAGAGAGAGAGGTTGGTGTCTTATAACCTGCCACAGTTTCTCTGCATCTTGCTGATAAATTCACAATAGCTTAGAGGAACAAGGGGACTTTATTCTTTATGATTCTCAGTTATAGTTATTAGTCCAGCTTGGCAAGGAAGTTCATACCAGCATCAGGAACTATCTATACAATATGCATAGGAGTTGCTGAGAGAGGGACAAACCTTACTTACCAGACTTCAAATCTGCCAGATATGCTGAAATATGCCAAAGTACTGAACAAGCTTCCTCCATCTTATCTAATTGCCCAGGGAATAGCCCACCCACTATAGGCTGGATCTTCCCACATCAATCAACCCCATATAGGCTTGCTTAAGGCTTGCCTCACCTAGTAACTCTTCATAGATGTGCCCAGACCTCAGTCTTTGGTCATAAGTTGATACGCATATCTAATTAGCACATAACCTAATTGTCAGATTTATATCCCATCACATTTTCTATATCCTATTCATCAGAAACAAGTCACCGTACATAATTCAGATTCAAAGGGAAGGCATTAAAATGTAAATATGCTGCTCCTCTTCACATCATTCCCAACTTTATTTCTTCTCATAGTGACCCAATACTTCAGAAGTAACTGGATCTTTTCTGGGCTCCAGAGGTCATTTTTAATTTTCTCAAATCAAGCATGGTGATCTTACCTTTCCTTTTTTTTTAAACATTTTTATTATTATTTCCGCTCATACAAACTTAGTAGATACACCGGTTCCCTCCCTCCCTCCTCCTCCCCCCTACCCCCCTGCTCCCCCTCCCCATCCCCCAGTGCCTCTCCCCCAATCCCCGGAGAATCCTTCAATGCGCATGCCAGACTCTCCTCTGGGCCCTCTCTGATGACATACAAGGACCCAGTGGCATTTCCCTGAACCCTATCCTGTGTTCCCCTTAAGCATAGGAACACTACTGTGGCTATCAATCCTTTGCTCCAAGGATCTTGGTGCCTTTAGCAGATGCTAGACTTTGTGGGGTCAATAGTGTGTGGGACATTGCGCAGGGCATGCAAAGTCCAATTATGATTGCTTCGGCCCTAACTTGTGTGGAGTATCTTGCATATCATTGCTCCTCCCATCCTTATGCTCTTACACTCTTACCGCCCCCTCTTCCGCAAATTTCCCTGAGCTTCAGGATGGGGAGAGATTAGGCTGGCCTAGTTCTAGGTGGTTGATATAGAGAACTTAAAAGAAACTTTACCAGGGATGAAATTAAAATGTCTAACAAATATCTTTAAAAATGCTCCACTTTCTTAGCCATCAGGGAAATGCAAATCAAAACTTCCCTGAGATATCATCTCACCCCGGTCAGGATGGCAAAAATCCACAATACAAACAACGCCAAATGCTGGAGAGGATGTGGAGAGAGAGGAACTCTCCTACATTGCTGGTGGGAATGCAGGCGCATACAACTACTCTGGCGAGCCGTCTGGAGATTCTTAAAGAAATTAAAGATTGAAATGTCATATGACCCTGCTATTCCACTTCTGGGAATAACCCCATATACAGCAAAAATTCACCTCGATAGTAGAAGCACGACCATGTTCATAGCAGCACTGTTTACAATAGCAAAGTCATGGAATCAACCCAAATATCCAACAGTTGACGAGTGGATAAGGAAAATCTGGTACATCTATACAATGGAGTACTACTTAGCCATCAAAAATGATGAATTACTGGAATTTGCCGGGAAATTATATGAGGTGATCTTACTTTTCTTGCTATGAGATTTTGATGAAATTCCAATAAAAATAAGTCTGATGTCTGAGGAGTCTGTGAGGTTAGTATCACTCTTAAAAAAAAAAAAAAAACCATGGACACAAGGAAGCTTCCTGAAGTTCCTCCTAATATAGATTTTTGTCTTTGATGTCCACAACCTTGTGTGTTGTAGAATGTTGTTCTTTTTTTTTAATTTTTATTATTTATTATTTATTCAATTGTGCATGTGTTCGTGTGTGTGTGTGTGTGTGTGTGTGTGTATGTGTGTGTGTGTGTGTGTGTGTGTGTGTGTGTGTGTACAACCACGGATGAATTCGGGAACCACCATGGACGCCTCCACCTCCTCCTCCTTTACTCTGCCCTGGGATTCACAGGCTCCACCCTACCAGGACCAGAAACGCAGGCTGCCCCCCCTTCTGCCCAGTGTCTACATGTGGGGTCTAGGATCCGAACTCAGGACCTTCCGCCTAGCAAGGCAGAGGCTTAACCCTTAAGCTACCTCTCCAGCCCCTAGAATGTTGTTCTATGGGTAGAATATGACTGTTGTCATCTTGAACTCTTAACAGTTGTAATTACTTGCAGGCAATACCCACAAGATTTTCCATCTTGAAGAGGCCCCACCCCTCCAAAGGGTACATGAGCCATTGTAATTGCTGGGGTGGGAGGGCAAAACTTTTCTTCAGTGTTTTCTTCAGTTGTCATAATCTGCCCATAGTTCTGCAAGTAACTCTGATTAAACTCATTGCTTCACCAAGCTGCACTTACATTCCTTTGGTTTGTTGTGATGATCTATCTGAGGTGAACAGGTGTTTGTTCATCTCTCTAGGAAAAGTTCAAGAAATACCTTGTCATCCATATTGGAAGCCTGAAGCCATCGAAATAAATCTGCAAATCACTGCCACATGAGGGTGTCAGAGAGCTAGTAAACACCAGCCTTTGGTAAGATTCTTGAGTTGCCAAATAACTAACACTGGATCATCCCTATCTCTGTAGTTCTTATTTTGTGATTTAACAATGTATTCATTGTTTTGATGGAGTTTGTTGGAATCATGTTGCATTTAGGTAAAACTCCTAACAGAGAAATGTGCCTTTGATTTTCAACAGAGATCATAATTATTATTATTTTTTTACTTATTTATTCAAGAGAGAAAGAAACAGAAGGAGGGAGATAGGATGAAAGAGATAAAGAGGGAGGGATAGAAAGCACATTACATCATGATATGTGTGTGGAGGTCAAAGGACAAGTTTTTGGAAATTGGTTCTCTCCTTCCACTCCAGTGGACTCCAGGAAGCAAAATAAGTTTACTAGATTGGTGTGCAAGTACCTTTATCCACTGTGCTACTGCACTGACCTCCAGAGTGCCTAACTCTTGTTAGAATCTGTGACCATTTGAAAGTTATATCTAATAACTTTTAAATTAATTTTTATGTCTTCAAAATGAAGATAATAATATCCATGTCAAATATCTTCTGTGAACATGAAACCTTCCAATGTGCATATGTACAATAAATGATGTCTTAGACATTACAAGCATTCGAATATGGGAATGTTTTTTACATATTTACATCATATCTACATCAGGCAGCAAACTAGGAAATTTACATAGCAATTATTTTATTAGTAAAGAAGATTTTGCTATTTCTGTTTTGACAGTTGTGGCAATTGTCTTTTTGTTGTGAGGCAGCACTCACACACAATTTAAGGAGGAGAGGGAGATTTATTTGGCTTACAGTTACGGTCCATTGCGGCAGGGATCACACAGCAGAGGGCATTGCTTAGAGACCGAAGCAGGTGGTTCAGTCAGGTCACCATAGCCATCATGGAAACAGAAAGAACAAAAGAAAACTGAAGCAAGGCTGGCACATCAAACCTCAGTAAGGCTCCACCTCCTAAACTTGTCATGATTTCCTTAACATTAACATCAGCTAAGAATTCAAACACATAAGCATATGAGGAGGGCCAACCCACATGTCTGTTTGCTGAAAATCCCTTTTCTAGGCAGCCAAAACTTTCAAAGGGCAAAAAACAGCTTTCTTCCCCTAAAGGTGTCTGAGTTTTCACAACACGTAATCTCTTCCACTGTCCTAGTGCAAAGCACTAAATTTTTCTTCAATAATATTAATTTCTCTAGTAGCCACAACTTTCTGCTGTTTGCACTTTCCTCATCTGAAACTTCAAGGCTGCCAAAATAGCAATCCTCTACCAAGAAATCCCGACCATCTACATAAAACTGTACTTCACCAAAGTTCTTGTTCATTTCATCATAAGCTGGACTCAAACAAGTTATGACTTTCTCAACATTACTATTTCCAAACAGCTCGCTAAACTGCTCAACAGTGTTTGTACTCCATAGTCTCAAAATCTGTCCGGGCCCACGAACCAGCTTGAACCCGAACCTACAAACGTGGGAATCTGAAGTGGGAGCGGAAGGAATTAAAAGTTTCAGGCTTGGGTCAGAGGGGGTCTTAGATGTCCCTTATCATCCAAGCCAACTTTATTGTAAAAGTACAAGGTTTTTATAATCAAGAAGCAGGGTCAAATTCTTTACAGGACTATGTAAAACACATACATTTTGGTTAACAAAAAGAAGACAGGAGTGACACCCAATTGCCTTGCGGCAGACGTTATTGCCAGGTATGCTAAACATGCATGCCACTTTGTAGCTAAAAGAGAATGGACAATGGTCTGTGCATTAACATCTCTTTTGATAGGCAGGAAAGATAGGAAGGGAGAACAGCCCAGCCAGTTTCTTAGAGAAACAAAAGCGTTCCAAAGGACCTGGGAGTTTTCTCAACTTCCAAGGAGGGAGCTCGACCTATCATTGTCTTGCAGACAGGAGGCAAACTCAACCTCCCAAGGGAGGAGTCACTCAATGGCCAGTTCAGTTGCTAATGTATCATCCAGAGTGCAGACTTCTGGGCCTAGCAACCCCCACAAAAATCCTCAAACATTTCCACATTTCTCCAACAAAAAAGTTCAAAATCCATGTTATGAGAGATAACATGAATGTCAAAAACAATATTCAGGGACTGGAGATAAATCTCAGGGTTAAGGCTCTGTCTCATAAGCAGAAGGTCTTGAGTTCTGATGCCAGGTCCTACATAAAAACTCGAGATGGAAATGTACACCACAGCCTGTATCTCCTGTCCTGGAAGGTAGAGTCTGGGAAACTCCAGAGCAAAAGAAAAAGGAGATAGCGCCACCCAAGGTGAATACCGTAAGGCCTCCACAGGTACACATGGTGCCTTTTGATATACACAGACACACAAACATGCACATGCATACACACAAATATGTTCAGAAAAATAAACAAACACAAAAAGATATAGGCAGATTAGTTTATTCATATAAGACCACATAATGAGCTGGGGAGATGGTTCAGTGGGTAAAAGTGTTTATTCACCAAGTATGAGGACAGAAATTCAATCCTAACACCCACATAAAAAACTGAGCATGGCCACAGATACTTGTAACTTCAGCGTCATGATGGCTGGAGATGAGAAGCTGATGGCTACTAGCTTAGCTCCAGGTTCAGTGAGAGAATTTGTTTTAAAGAAATGAGGTGGACTATCATTGTCCAATATAATGTTCTCTTATATTACACCCTCATCACAACACATGCGCACACACACACACACACACTCACGCACAATTTACCTCCCTCCCTTTGTGGGACTTTCAGATAGGCTTCCCTTCCCCCCAGCACCTAGCTCTCCGCCAGCGAGGCTTCCCTTCCCCCCAGCACCTAGTTCTCCGCCCCCGCGCAGCCTAAAACTTCTTGCTGGCGCCAGTCCAAAGGCGCCAACCGTGTTTACGCGATCTCGGGCGGGACGTGCCATTCCACCCTCCACCCTGGGCGGTATGGGAACTGCCCAGAGATTCCGCTATCAGCAAAAGAACATTTGGTGGTCAGCTTTATCACCCCATAACTCAACTGCCCGGAGACACCGCTATCAACAAAAGAACATTTGGTGGTTAACTTTATTGTGTGCTGTGTTCCCATAGAGTTTGCTGTAACCGCTTTCATTATAAAAACCCTACCCCGATCTCAGTCGGGGCCGCTCCCTCCTAACTTGCGAGGAGGGCGGTCCTGGCAGCCAGAATTAAAACTTACCTTATGCCACTTGCAGCAATCGCTCCGTCCTCGTGGTTCTTTCTGGGGTCTGGGTGGAAAAATAACGGGACTTCGGTTCCAACACCTTCCTTCTTTCCCCTTTCCCCCTTTTCTCCCTTCCTTTCTCCTCTCTCTTTCCAGCTTAAGGTGTGCCCACTTGTTTTGATAAATGTTCCCATCACTTGCATCTGGCAGCTTCACCAGAGTTCAAACTTGAATTGCCAATACTGTGAGCTAAATACTTGTTTTTGCCTAACAGTTACCAAATCTTGGGTGCTTGTGGTTTAATCTTAATTTACTCTGTAGCCTTATGTCTACTTTCAGAGTTTTGCAGAACTAAAAAAGATTACTGTCAACAGTTAAGCATGGATGTGGGACTGAGAACCACCTCTGGAAAATCCTCTAGAATTACGAATGAAGGTTTTTAAGTGAAGGGTAAAGTAGGAAGAATCACCTAATAGTTTTAAAAAACATTTAAGTTCATTCACAGTAGTGAAGCCATCTTTTACCTACTCTAACAGAAAATTCCAAGAGCTACTCTCTGGAGAGAATTAGTAGAGTGATTTGGACTCAGATAAATCACTAGATAAATCTGAAAGAGTTAATATTATACCCAGAACAAAAGAATTAAACAAAAGTTCCTGAATAATAACTCTCCTAGATCTCTTCAATTTAACTCTCAGAATGTTGGTAATCAGGTCTTTAGACTCCAAATAGATCACAAGAATTTTATTTGAGAAATTACTGTATGACACTTTTCCTCAGTAGATGCCACACAAATCTCTATTCATCCCAGATATAAATAACAGACCAAAGTGATGGTTACACCAAACTCCAACTTGGCAAACCAATGAGTTTATTTGGATTACTTATAGGAGTAGGGATGCCAAAAAGCCCATTGTAACATGGGTGATACTGGTGGAAGCATCCCTGGAGCTCTTTGCATGGCTTGGAGAGACTCATTCTTCACCTTGGGAAGACAGCCCAGCATTGTCTTGTTAGTTTCAAGAGCCTCCTGAGACTTAGGAGTGGTTTACTTTTGGGTCTCCTGAGCCCATCCTCCAGGAAAGAATGTCTCAGATTGTTCCTTAGGTTACACAGGGTGGGGAAATTGAGGGAAAAAGTAAGGGGAGAGGGAGGGACAATGAATCCAAAGGTTATGCCCAGAGAAAAAAAACTCCATAAAGCAGAAATCACAGCAGTCCAAAGCAAATATATTGATATTGATAATGTGAGCATGCAAATATATTGATATCGAGGATTTCCAATCAAAGAAAAACCAATTAATAAAAAGCCCAAAGTTGACGATCTCTATAAAAACACTCAGAATTTCTATCTATGGTTTACCTTGAAGAAAACATTCAATAAAAAACAGGAAGAATAGGTTACAGAGATTGCTTGGGGGGTCAAAGACTGCCTCAAAAGCAGTCCTGAGTTCTGATCCCAGGTCCCATGTAAAAACTCCAGGCAGAAACGGTGGTAATCTGCACTTCTGGCCCTGGTAGGCAGAGCCTGGGTAATCCCAGAGTGAAGCAAAAAAGAGGTAGAAGCAGTTCCCAAGTCACCCTTGGTCCTCCACAGGGGCGCAAAATACCCCCCCACACGCACACAGGAAAATTTCTATAAATTTTCAGATGAATGTATAGAATGTTATAAAGTGGAAAGGTAAGTGGAAAAAATATTAATAAAATTAGGAAATGTAAGTCAGAAATTATTTGTATCCCTTAAAAGAAATTCAAGAATTGATAAAATAATAAACCAAAGATGATGATGAATTTTAATAATCCATCAAGCCAATAATCAAGCAAGAAAGTGGAATAAAGACATTTGTAAACACACAAGCTTTTATGGCTGTTTACTTCCTGTAATGATTAGTCTTAACCTCCCAGCAACTTGGGAGGTGAGTCTCGGGTCCACCTATGAGGAATAACTAGAAAAGGTAGGCCTTTGGACAAGTTTGTAAGAGATTGTCCAACTGGATACTTGAAGTGGTAAGGGCCAGTCTATAGTGAGTGGGACCATTTTGGGGGCAAGTGGATAGATATGAGGAGAGCAAACTGGCAAGCAGGCAAGGGAGCACGTGTGCAATATCAGTCCTTGTCCTCTGCTCTTTCTGTTGATGTTAGGTGACCATTTTCCTGCTGCTGATATGACTTCACCATAAATGGATTGTAACTTGGAATTGTGAGGTTAATAAAACCTCTTTCTCCTTTAAGTTGTTTGGGTTATGTTTTATTGCAATAACAAGCTTTGAAACTAAAACACCTCCCATTTACTTTCAGACAAAGATGCCAAAGGGTGGTTTTATATATGGGATGCAGAGAGCAAAAGATCGGATGAGAAAAAAATAATAGAACTATCCACAGATGGAGATCCTGCAATGGGAATTGTGCTCCAGATTGGCACGCTGCAGCACAAAAGTCATAGTTATTGAGATGATCATTCTTATTCCTTCTGTCACTTGGTGCCCAGCTGTTTTGGTAGATTATGGAATCTTTAGAACTGGCTTAACAGAAAAATGTAGAAGAGTTTGGAGCTGTTTGCTAGATGAAAGGTAGAGTACTGTAAGAAGAGATTATTGGGACATTCTGGTGGAAGTAAGGAAGATTAGAATGCCATTAAATGCAAATAATAAATAAAGATTATACTCATTAAGCCTCATCAAAGAACAGGAACTTTATCAGGAATTGAGCTAGAGGCCATTGAATTTACATCCTTACAAAGAATGTGACTGTATTTTTCTCATGTCCTGAAAAAAAATGAGGTTGAATTAAGAAGTAATGGAATAATATGTTTGTTTGGAAGAGGAAATTCCAGGAAAGCATAGAGTTCAGGCTGCAGCATGGTTACTGTTCATTGTTCTTAACGAGATTTATAGTGAAAGAGAGTATAAGTAGAAAATGTGTAGTTTGCAAAGAAAGGGAAGTAAGCACGTCTAAAATTTCTGACAAGTCAGCTGTAGACTAAGCAACAGCAATTGGTAAAGAGATTCTCACCATTAAAAATACCTTGTGTTTTGCTTTGAAGACCCCACCCAACAGAGGCTCCAATATATAAAACTAGACATTGTTTGAAAGCAGTCATTTGAAAGGTGCTGAAAAACTGTCCATCTTTCCAGAGGAAAAAAGATCTTCCACATAAATTCCTTTAAAACTTTTATTTGTACTATTTACTGTTCTAGTTCTTAAATTCAGAACCATTCAGAAACATGAACGAAACCATGTTCAAAAGCCAATGGTCTTCTACCTTGTAGTAGTTGTATGATTCTGGTAAAATTTTCATTTGTGTTCTATCACAGCTTTATGAACTAAGTACTATTATCCCCTTATAATAGGATAGAGTACTATTGCAGTTCGCCTGCATGCTGATAAGTGACCATCAAATGGCTTAAGGGAACGAGAGATTTACTCTCTCTTACGATTACTGATTACGGTTCTCAGTTCAGCTTGATGGGAGAGCTCACCCCAACACTAGGCCAAGGGAACTGGCCACACCCTCTCTACGTAATAGCTGAGAGATGGACAATCCTTACTTGCCAGACCAGCATGTCTGGCCAAGTGAACAGAAGGATGCCAACTCTCTCAACCAGCTCTCTGTGATTTATTCCAGGGCCTAATCCCACCCACTTGGGCTGGACCTTCCCCATCAGCTAGACAATCTTCTGCAGGTTTGCTCTGGATTTAACTCAACCACTAATTCTCTACAAATGTGCCCAGAGCTTAAACCCTCAACAGTCAAGTTGACACCTGTACCTAACTATGACAAGTACCTAAATAATTATGCCAGACCTGGGATTTAAATCTAGAAATCATGACCTTGAATTTGAAGACCAAGGCCTTTGCTTCTCCATTTCCTGCTGGGAGTCCCTCAATCAGGAATTTCAACTCTCTTTTTGTTAATTATTTTTTCCTCTTTGATAATTTTACACATGTTCACAATAGATTCAGATTTCTCTGCCCTCTATTTCTCCATCTCCTGTCACTTTTCCCAACAAGTTTTTCTCCCATGTTTGTGTCACCTGCTCTGCTTCCCCTCCGTGGGTTTAACCAGGGACTTCTTAGTCTTGGGCCTGAGGTCATTTCTTGGAACCTAGTTGACTCCCCCATGGGTGTATAACTGAATAATTTTGTTTCCTCCAATTTTAGTTGCCCATTGTTCATCAATACTTTGTTAGAGTCCCATGGGTTCACTTTCATTCACAACTGGCTATTGACCAGGTATGTCTATAGCAGGTTTAGTATCAGTAACCACCTCAGTTGTGGTTTTGTGGTTGACATAACTATTGTTTTGGAGGATGGCACTTCACAATCTTTTCCACTATCTTTTAACTCTTACATTCTTTCTGCCTCCTCTTTCTGCAAGTATCCCTGAGCCAGGGTGTACGGTATGCCAAAGACCAAATCCTCAGCTTTCACTGTTCTCAACACCTCGTACAGCCATGCTTTTCTACACTCACCTCTAGTCATTGCCATAAGAAGTTCTTCTGCTTAAAGATGTGGGTAGTATTTGTATTCTTTCCTTAAGTATTGAGCTTTCCATTTATCACCCTCTTGAAACAAACAAGAAGAAAGAAGAGCTCTATCTGTTTCTGAAATCATAGGTAGTTTCAGGCAGAGCCTGCATGAGGCTGCAAGTTGTCTATTAGGCTTGTTTCCATTTCTCACCCCTGGATGTTTTATTAATCAAGAATGCACCATTCTTTTTCCTCAGAGGCAGACAAATACTGTAGCCAAATCACTCTCAGGCTCCAGGAAAGAAGTGGCCCAGAAACTGTATTTCCCAGAAGCCATTGCTCAGTTTCTGTCCTCAGAATGACCTTCCTAGAGTACCAAGGTACTCTTGACTCTAAAGGTTCAAGATCAGAGATCAGAATGGGCTACTGGAGCACTGCATAGGATCAAACAGACCCACCCAAACTGTACTGTGCAAGTAAAGGGTACTCCAGGCATCTAGTTTTTCACCAGCAAGACTGCTTGCTGTAGCCCCAGATTCATCATGGTCCCTGTGGGTAGGTCTCCAGCTCTTATTATCCCTTGTCCTGGGTGAGAAAGGGGTGTTGGTGAAGCTGAATGGAGATTATTAGAGCAATTTACACGATTTTAATTTTAGCAGCTGGCGAGAGAATTTCGAGAAGTGAGGGCAATAGGACTAGACTTCACCTGCTGGGATGGCACCAGCACTGCCTCTCTCTAAGGCAAACTATTCTAACTTTTGTGACTGTGGTTATGTGGTTCTGGGAGCAAAAGGCTAGAATATTGTAGTGGTAAAGGGAGAAGACAGTCAAGGAAAGCCCTTCCTCTGGAAAAAAAGTTGTGAATTAATTCCTGATGTGTGTTCATTTTTTTAAAATCTAACAACTAAAATCCTTAAACACTCAGTATCTGCACACAAAATTAGAAAAAGACTCATATATGTTTAAAAAATATACTAACATACAGGATTTTTTAAAATGACCTAAGATAAAAAAACGAGTCACAAAGCCAAGATGCAATGAAAGAGAACACTAATTTTATATATATATATATATATATATGTATATATATATACATATATATATATATGGAACTTACCAACAACAGACTGTATCATAAGAAACAGAAAGAGCAAGGAAAAAATAATCCTAATCAGGCCTGATGGTGAAAGGCTACTATCTAAATGTACACTGACACCAGGAAACACTTATAGGCAGAGTTGTATCTATGTCTTGTTGCAATCAGAGCAGGTGTATTGGGATACACCCACTCTGGAGTGTATCCAGAGGATATATAAGAGGGTAATAGAACCCTCTTTCGCCCCACCCCCGCTCCGCCGGTCGGGACGCGTAGGCGAGATCCAGCCGGGCCTCAACGCGCGCTCTAGGACCCCAGGTCAGCCCACGGGGACCCGGCTCCGACTCCCGCCATCCAGCCGGAGCCGCGCGGGGGCCGAGGGAACGAGGAGGACCTCCCCCTGCGCCCGGGCCCCGCCCCAGCTGCCCTCGGGTTAAATAGCTCCACGCCGACGCGCCCAGCCTCCCTCTTTCGCCCCACCCCCGCTCCGCCGGTCGGACGCTTAGGCGAGATCCAGCCGGGCCTCACCCCGCGCCCTAGGTAAGTCCCCGTTCAGGCCCCGCCCACCAGTACCCCAGGCCAAATAATTCAGTTTAGTGAAATTGAGAGATCTTAAGAGTTAAAATAACAATGCCAAAGTCAAAGTGCAAATCCATGAGAAGCAACACTCAAGTAAACAAATCTCCCACTGAAGAAATTAATCCCATAATGTTAGACTCCAACAAGAACAAACCCGCGGAAAAAGGCCAAGAAAGCCTGACCCAGGATAACGACTTTCAAAATATGATCATTACCATGTTCAATACTATGAAAGAGGAAATCCGGGAGGAATTACATAATCGAATCAATCGCTTTGAAGAGGAACACAACAGACATCTGGAGGAGTTGAGAAAAACAGTGCAAGAAACAAAAAGTGGCATAGAACAGTTAAAACAAACTCAAGCAGAGTTTAAAACTGAGCTAAAAGACAAGTTATCTTCAACCCAGAACGCCACAGAGAGTCTTATCAACAGAACCAATGAAGCAGAAAACAGAATTTCAGACCTTGAAGATAAAGTGGGAGTACTATCCAGCTCAATGGAAGAGGTTGTTAAAGCCAAAAAGATACTTGAGAGAAATATCCAAGAGATATGGGACACCCTGAAGAAGCCTAACATGCGTATTCATGGAATACCGGAGCAAGAATCTCAAAATACCACCCCTGAGGAAATTTTTCAAACGATCATCAAGGAAAACTTTCCTCATCTAAAAAAAGAGAGGCCCATTCATATACAAGAGGCATTCCGCACCCCAAACAGATACGACCAAACTAGAAGCACACCGCGGCAAATAATAGTTAAAACACTCCACATTCAAGATAAAGAACTGGTGCTGAGAGCTTCAAGGGAGAAAAAACAAGTCACTTTTAAAGGCAAACCTATTAAAATAACAAATGACTTCTCAGTCGAAACAGTAAAAGCAAGAAGAGCTTGGAGAGACATACTTCAAGTATTGAATGAGCAAAAATGTCAACCCAGGCTGATTTACCCTGCAAAACTATCAGTCATGATCGAGGGAGAAAGAAATTTTTCCAGCACAAAGACAACTTGAAGGGATACATGGCCACCAAACCAGGCCTTCAAAAACTGCTAGAAATGATACTCAAGCGTGAAGAAAAAAACAGGCATATCCAGGAGAACAGAAGGCAAATATAACACCATTAAAAGCGAAGCAATATACTTATAAAAGCTACTAAACATAATAAATGTCTGGAATTAACAATAGTTTCTCCATTATAACACTAAATGTTAATGGACTTAATTCACCGATCAAGAGACACAGATTACAAACTTGGATTAAAAATCACAATCCATCAATCTGTTGCCTGCAGGAAACCCATCTCACCACAAAAGATAGGCACGCTCTAAAAATAAAAGGCTGGTCAACAATTCTACAAGCAAATGGAAGCAGAAAACAGGCAGGGGTAGCCATTATGCTATCAGACAAAGTGGATTTCAAACCAAAGAAAATTATAAGAGACACGGATGGATACTACATTTTAGTCGCAGGCACAATTCACCAGGAAGACCTCACAATCCTGAACATATATGCACCCAATACGGGCCCCTCCACATTCATTAAGAAAACCCTACAGCGTCTAAAGCAAGAAATCAACCCCCAAACGATAATTCTTGGGGACTTCAACACCGCCCTCTCTACATGGGATAGATCAACAGGTCAAAAGCTTAACAGAGACACTTTGGAACTTAATCAAACCCTGAAAGAAATGGACCTCACAGATCTCTATCGAACTTTTCACCCACGCACCAAAGAATACACATTTTTCTCAGCAGCACACGGAACTTTCTCCAAAATAGATCACATATTGGGCCACAAAATGAATCTACACATGTACAAGAAAGTTGAAATTCTAACCTGTGCCCTATCAGACCACCACTGCCTAAAGCTGGACATCCACAACACATCAAACAAGAGAAAATACACTAACTCCTGGAAACTTAACACTATGATGCTGAATGAGAACTGGATTCAGGAAGAAATTAAAAAGGAAATTCAAGATTTCCTGAAAGTGAATGATAACGAAAATACAACTTACCAAAATCTCTGGGACACAATGAAAGCTGTTCTAAGAGGTAAGTTCATAGCTCTTAATGCCCACGTCAAAAAAATGGAAACATCAGAAATAAACAACTTAACAATGCAGCTTAAAGCTTTAGAGAAACTAGAGCAATCTGATCCCAAAAGCAGTAGAAGAGAAGAGATTAGCAAAATAAGGGGAGAAATATCTGAAATCGAGACTAAGAAAACGATAGAAAAAATCAACCAATCAAAAAGATGGTTCTTTGAAAAAATCAACAAGATTGATACACCCCTAGCTAAACTAACCAAAAGCAAGAGAGAGAAAACCCAAATTAACAAAATTAGAAATGAACATGGAGTTATCACTACGGATACCCAAGAAATCCAGAGAATTATAACATCATATTTCAAAAACTTATACTCTGTGAAGTTTGACAACACAAAAGAGATGGATGAATTTCTAAGTAAATACAACTTACCTAAATTGAATCAGGAAGTTGTGAATTACTTAAATAGTCCTATAACATATAAGGAAATTGAGGAAGTAATCTCGAATCTTCCTACCAAAAAATGTCCTGGACCAGATGGATTCAGCACAGAGTTCTACAAGACATTTAAGGAGTTAATAACACCAATACTCCTTAAACTGTTCCATCAAATAGCAAAAGAAGGAACACTACCAAATTCCTTGTATGAAGCTAATATCATTTTAATCCCAAAACCTAACAAAGATTCACTTAAAAAAGAAAACTATAGGCCGATCTCCCTGATGAACACAGATGCAAAGATTCTCAACAAAGTCTTAGCAAATCGGATTCAAAAACATATTAAAAAGATCATTCATGGGGACCAAGTAGGCTTCATCCCCGGCACACAAGGTTGGTTCAACATACGCAAATCAATAAATGTAATTCATCATGTAAACCAGTCCAAAGTCCAAGACCACATGATACTCTCGATAGATGCAGAAAAAGCTTTTGACAAGATCCAACAGCCTTTTATGATCAAAACGCTAGAGACAGTAGGAATGGAAGGAACCTTTATCAATATAATAAAAGCTGTATACAACAAGCCCACAGCAAGGATTATGCTCAATGGGGAACAATTGGAAGCATTCCCACTTCGATCAGGAACAAGACAAGGCTGTCCACTCTCACCACTTCTATTCAATATTGTACTTGAAGTCTTAGCCGAAGCCATAAGACAAGAAAGGGACATAAGAGGGATTCAAATTGGCAAGGAAGAAGTCAAGCTATCTCTATTTGCAGATGACATGATCTTATACCTGAGTGATCCCAAAAACTCCACCAGGAAGCTCCTGGAACTAATTGAGAAGTTCAGCAGGGTGGCAGGATACAAAATAAATGTGCAAAAATCAGAGGCCTTCCTATATGCCCAGAATGAAAGAAGTGAAAAAGCCTTGAGAGAAACCATGCCATTTATTATAGCCCCTAAAAAAATGAAATACCTTGGTATAAACCTAACTAAGGAGGTAAAAGACCTTTACAATGAAAACTTTAAAACCCTAAAGAAAGAAATAGCAGAAGACACCAGAAGGTGGAAAGACCTCCCTTGTTCCTGGATTGGCAGAATCAACATTGTAAAAATGACCATCCTACCAAAGGCAATATACAGATTCAATGCTATACCAATCAAAATCCCAAAGCAATTCTTCAAAGAAGTTGACCAAACAATCTCAAAGTTCATATGGAGGCACAAAAGACCCAGGATAGCAAAAACAATCCTGAGTAACAAAAACACAGCTGGAGGTATTACCATACCAAACCTAAGTCTATACTACAAATCCATAGTTATAAAGACAGCCTGGTACTGGCTCCAAAATAGACACACAGATCAATGGATAAGGATTGAAGACCCAGATATAAGCCCACAAAGTTACAGCCATTTGGTCTTTGACAAAGGGGCCCAAAGAATCCAATGGAAAAAGAACAGCATCTTCAACAAATGGTGCTGGCAAAACTGGATCTCCACATGCAGAAGATTAAAGCTGGACCCGTACTTGTCACCATGTACAAGACTTAATTCCAAATGGATCAAGGACCTTGATATCAGGCCAGAGACTTTAAAAGCCATAGTTGAAAGGATAGGGAACTCCCTCGAGCTGATTGGGCTAGGCCAACACTTCCTAAACAGACATCCAATGGCACAGTCACTGCTACCAACTCTCAACAGTTGGGATCTTGTGAAATTAAAGAGCTTCTGTTCAGATAAAGAGATTGTCACATGAGCTCAAAGGCAACCCACAGAATGGGAGAAAATCTTCACTAACCACATATCTGACAGAGCTCTACTGTCCAGAGTGCACAAAGAACTTAGAAAATTAAACTCCAAGGAAAACACTGGCCCAATTAAAAAATGGGCCCTGGAACTTCAAAGAAACTTTACCAGGGATGAAATTAAAATGTCTAACAATTATCTTAAAAAATGCTCCACTTCCTTCGCCATCAGGGAAATGCAAATCAAAACTTCCCTGAGATATCATCTCACCCCGGTCAGGATGGCAAAAATCCACAGTACAAACAACGACAAATGCTGGAGAGGATGTGGGGAGAGGGGAACTCTCCTACATTGTTGGTGGGAATGCAGGCTCATACAGCCACTCTGGCGAGCCGTCTGGAGATTCTTAAAGAAATTAAAGATTGAAATGCCATATGACCCTGCTATCCCACTTTTGGGAATAACCCCCCAAGCAGCAGAGGTTCGCCTCGATAGCACAAGCTCGACCATGTTCATAGCAGCACTGTTTACAATAGCAAAGTCATGGAATCAACCTAAATGTCCAACAGTTGACGAGTGGATAAGGAAACTGTGGTACATCTATACAATGGAGTACTACTCAGCCATCAAAAATGATGAATTACTGGAATTTGCTGGGAAATGGATGTCATTAGAAAGAATTATATTAAGTGAAGTATCCCAAACCCAGAAAATTAAGCGCCGTATGTACTCCCTAATAGGTGGCTCCTAGTACCAAACTCGCCCAGCCCACATTGGGACACTCAAAAGTAAACCTATGTAACACAGTAATTGCAAGGATTATGAACAAGAGAGATGGGTTAGGAGGGCCACACCAGAAACAAGGAGAGAGGAGACCATGTTACAGCAGAGAAAATAGGCCTCCATCAAGGTCTGCAAGTAAGTAATGAGAAACCTGGTTAAGTTCACAGACGTTCTTTCCTGATCTCACCAGAAGGGGAGGGCATATAGTCTAGCAGATAAAAAGTAATCATTTTGCAAATGGGTGATGGACCCCTCCCTCAGGGAGGTTTCCTACTCTTATTACATCTACCCTTGAATGTGCTATTACAACAAGACTCCAGTTTAACAGCTTTTTGTCTCTGGCCAGGGGGTGACATACAGTGCCCAGCAGAATGGAGTGAAGGGAATTGCAGGAGCAGCAAAACTGCAAAAGAAAATCAACAAACCACAATCCAGAACTTCAGAGACTCTATATCAATCACATAGAACTAGGACAGCCTAATCTCTCCCCATCCTGGAGCTCAGGGACATTTGCGGAAGAGGGGGCGGTAAGATTGTAAGAGCAAAAGGATGGGAGGAGCAACGATTTGCAAGATTCTCAACAATAGTTGGGGCCAAAGCAATCATAATGGAACTTTGCATGCCCTGCGCAATGTCCAGCGCACTGTTGCCCTCATAAAGTCTAGCATCTGTTAAGGGCACCGAGACCCCTGGAGGCAAGGGATTGACAGCCATAGTAGTAATCTTATGCTTAAGGGGAACAAGAGAAAGGGCTTATGGAAATGCCACTGGGTCCTTATATGTCATCGGAGAGGAGGACCCAGTGGAGAGTTAGGCGCACACAATAAAGGACTCTCTGGGAATTGGGGGGGAGACACTGGGGGAAGGGGAGGGGGGAGGGAGGGAACTGGTAAAAAATTTTAAAATGTATAATTAAATTTTAATTAAAAAAAATGTTAAAAAAAAAGAGGGTAATAGAAGATCGTTTTGTGCTTTGAACTTGTGTTAAGTGTTGAAAGAATGTCAGAAAAGCAGGGCTATGATTGGATATTTGTTGCTTCTATAAATACATGACCAAAACAACTTAAGGGAACAAGGTGTTTATTCTTGGCTTACAGTTTCTGATTTCAGTTCATCATGGTAGGAGAATTCACATAACATTCAGAGACGAGGGAACAAGCCACACCATATCCACAGGAAGAAGTGACAGAGAAACAAACTTCTTTTGACCACCAGCCTACTAACATAGTCCCATTCATTACAGACTGTGTCTTAACCACATCAGGTATACAAACTCCCAACTGAGGTTTGCTCAGGACTTGCTTTAACTAGTAGAAAATATGCCCAAAGACAGCCTGCAATTGTCAAGAAAGCATCTGTAATTAACTGCCATATCTATCTTAATTATTCTCTAGGAGGTAGGTGGGATCCCACGAAACTAAAACACAAATTACTAAATTAGTGGCAAAACTTCATATCAGCTGGCATAGGGGGACATTTAGTGATTTTTGTGATTTGACCTATGTTCTTGTCTGTCTGTGCACAGATGTGATTACAGAAAGTGTTATGCAGTTTTGAAATGATTTTAATCTATGACCTTACTACCCTGAAGGTGCCTGATTTTGTTTGAAATGACCCCAGACATTGAAGCTGCTACAGGATGGTTTTGTTTTGGAGTGTATTCCTTTTCAGACTGTGACATCTTATCAGATCTCACGTGAGGAAGGAATGAATTTCCGATTCCCTCAAGATGGGCCATCAAATGCTGTTAGAGCCTCTCATGTGTAAGCTGTCCTTAACCACTGTACTTCAAAATGCATACAAACTCAAATTTACCCAGCAAGTAAGAGGTTAGGCTGTGGTAGGCGTCACTCCGTCTGTAAAAACCAAGAACTGGGACTGCTGCAGAAGCACACTACCTTTTGTGTCTTGGAGCTTTGTGAGGCAGAGTCTTAATCTCTGAATCATCTTTCCAGACCAAAAAGTTCCTTGGAATTTTGAAGTCTTTATGTGATATAAAGAAAAGGGTTTATTTATTGAGCTCAGAATCCTGGAGAGTCAAGGGAATAGCTTAAGGCATTGAAACACTTTGCAATAACTTAAAATTCTCCAGAATTTCTGGTGGGCAGTTTGACAATGCAAATATTCTTCAACCAGAGATTTCAAACAACCACCTGAAGGTTAATACTGGATTGGGAGAGAGGGAAGAAAAACTTGCTTTTCTCCGTGGTATACTACTGATATATAATTCATGTTCCAGCAAGTGCTTAGACACATATCATCAAAGGCAACAAAGACAAAACTCAGTAGGTGACACAAAATGACATGAAAATAGGAGGGAGATTGGTTGGTAAGAAGAAGGGTAGTAATGGATAAAAAGAGGGGAATGAAATTGGGGATTAAAGTTCGAAAATATAAATTTACTGTATTCATATATAAAACTTTAAAAGAATTAAAAGCACTCCCAGAACATTATTTGTAAATGAAACACTAAACAATAACAGGATAGTCTCTGTGGGGTCTTACCCTGATATCAAAGTTTGATAAAGAAAAATGAAATAATATCTGCAGGAAAATGGGTGGAACTGGAGATCACTATGTTAAGTGAAATAAAGCAGACTCAGAAAAACAAGTACTATTTTCCTACATATGTGTGTGCATGTGTGGAGAAGTTATGAAAGTAGAAAGGGACCATGAAAGAGGAGAAAGAGAACTCCAGTCTTAAAGGGAGGAGGGAGAGGGTAATAGAACTCATGTGACAAGAAAAAAGGAGGAACTGCTATTTAGGTGGGAAAAAAAGACAAGATGTGAAAAGAAGGAGGGTTTTAGAGAGGGAGATGAAAATGTAAAAGTATAGTGGCATATGTATGCTAACAAAAATTAATAAAACGATTCAATGTAAGAAGAAAAATCTTACCAAATATTTCATCATAGTGAACATTTTGATTTGATTTTAAGTTGGAGTTGTCACTTGAAACATCAGACCATCACGTCTTCTATTTTAGAATAGGCAGGTTTTGATATCCATGTCTTCCAGCCATAAATCCAGTTTTTCTGTCCTAAAATATATAAATTATACCGTTACATAGTAAAATTAATTTAAAATAGAAACCATATAGAACTGAAAAAGTAAAGGTCACTGTGGTAATTAAAAGGTTCTGAATCATTTGATGTAAAGAGTTTCAGCTGGAACTTGAAAGAAAAGCAGGAGTTATCTAGGTCGAGAAAGGGACAGAGGCAGGAGATGAGCAATCCAAGGACAAGAAGCGGAAAAGAATAATGTTTAGACTGTTCGGCGCACCTGAAGGATGCCTCTAAACTTCCCAGGTGTGAAAAGAGGGTTGCGATAGGACCAGAGTAGTTTTAAATTATTATTCTCTTAAGAGTTTCACATATGAACACAGTGAATTTATATTTTCACACCTTAATCTCCAATTTCATCGCCCCTCCTCTTCCCACCATAACCCCTCTTCTTCCCTGCCTGTCTCCCTCCTGTTTTCCCGGCTTTTCTCAGGTGTGGCGCACTGAGTTTCATCTGGGTTGCCTGAGCATATGTTGGGGCGCGAGTCACGTGTTAGTGAGTGTAATACCCCCATCTGCACTAACTGACCCTCAGCAACCCAACGCTGCGGTGGATTCGTGGGTGTAACAGCCCCGTATGTCCAGAAGAGAACAGCCGGCCGCTGGGCGCCGGGGGAGCCCCGACAGCTGATCTAAGCGGCAGGATTTGAGTGTGGGGTTTCTGGATCTAGCCGTTTGGTGGATCCTGCTCTTTCACTTTTATAGGCCTTTTATGGCTTGTTCTGGATGGTGGGGAGCAGCTCTTCTCATCTTGACATGTGGGTGAAATGATAGGCGGGGCACAGAAAAACAGCGGACCAGAAAACCGGAGAGAACCCGGAGAAAACGGAGCCCGCTCGGTCGGTCAACAGAAGCCCCCTGCGGACCGGAGCGTCCGGCCGAGGGCGTGGCGTCGGGGCCCCGCCTCCCTGTGTGACGTGCCGGCCGTCCAGCCTCCGCTGCGGGCGGGTCGCCGGGTGAGGCCCAGGCCACTTCGAAGCCTGTGGCCCCGCGGCAGGGGAGGCGGGGCCATGGCGGAGGAGGTCGAGTCGGGCTGCGAATCCCAAGACGCCGACCAGAAAACCGTGCAGCCCGAGGACCCGGAGCAGCCGCGGCCGCCGCCGCCTCGGCGGAGCCCGCGCTCGGTGCTCAGGGTGTCGCAGCTGCTGCTGCGGGCCATCTCGGGCCACCGGCCGCTCACGCTGACCGATCTCAAGAAGGAGCTGGGGAGCGCCGGCTACGAGGTGCGCAGGAAGATCGCGCGACGCTCGGGGACCCCGGCCAGGCCCGAGGCCACCGGCACCCTCCTGCGCGTGAGCGGCAGGGACGCCTTCGGCTACTTCAGGGTCTGGAAGATTCCGAAGTCCAAGAGAAAGTCGAAGCGCTCCCGGGCCCGGGAGACCAGCTGCTGCGGCCGGGGCTGCCCTCTCCGATCCGCGCCTCCGAGACCGCTCAGGCCCCGCTCGCAGCGCAAGGCGGCCAAAAAGGCCAGAGAATGCTGGAGACGCAAGGTCCGGCCCTTGAATGCGCAGAGCAGGAGGATCAGGGTCAGGTCACGAGCCAAGGATCGCCAGGCCCGCGCCAGAGCTAGGAAGGAAGCCAGGGCCCAGGTGATGGACAGGGACAGGGCATCGCTGTCCAGTGAAGACACCTGTTCCAGCTCCTGCGACCAGAGGAGGCCAAGCTCCAAGTTCAGGGACGAATCCGCGGTGCTGGCGAAAAGAACCGCCCAGAGACCGACGTCTGTTAGAGCCGACCGTGCTCCCTGTGGACCAGCGAAGATGCGCACAAGGTGTTCTGCCGCACCTAAAGGTCCTGGGAACTCTTCCAGGAACCTCTAGTGGGCGAGCGGCGTGTTCCTCTGGGCGATGAGCCTTTCCTGATAGGCTCTAAGGAGACCAGCTCTATTATTGAAGCTGTTTCCCAAAGACTTAATGCTGTCTCTTGTGTTTCCTCTTAGTCGTGGGGTGTGGAGTTGAGATTCTGTAAGCCAGAGCTTTGTGAGGTGTTATGGGAGAAAGGGGTTGAGGTTCTATTCCTCCCGCAGGACCCAGAGACATGTATTTCAGGAAGAAAGAAAAGAGAGGAAGAAATGCCAGCTTAACGGGGTTACATCCGGTACTAGCGAATCCTAAGTCAGTTTGGGACAGAGGTTGTGCAACACTCTTACAAACCCAAAATATTTTTAACCAGAAATTCCTTTCAGGACAGTCTCTTGTCCCAAAGGTGATTATAGTGAGTTTGTGTTTTTGCCCTGAATTGATATCCCATTGAACACACACACACACACACACACACACACACACACACACACACAAACACACCTTATAAGTAATTGGTTAAGTAATAGTGTGTGAAACCATACAGCACAGGGGATTGTAACATCATAGGTGTTCACAGATAAGAGTTAAATATATGTGTAAATTCTTTATGGGTGATCATGTACTTGAGCAGAGACCTATTGAATCAGACTTAAACCAGATTCCAAAGTTCTGCTACTCTGCCCTTAACATTATTACCTAAGCATGTGTAATCTTGGTTTTGCTTCCCTATAACATATTAGAATTGTACTAAAGTCATTCTAAAGATTGGTCGAGTGAGAAGGTAATAATTCAACAAGGAAATTATCAGTGTGGAAAATGTGAACTCCTAAGAGCAGAAACTAAGATTGGCAACGTGCATGCGTATCAGAAACAAAAGCAAGTAGAAGGCTAGATAATGAATACCTAAAACACTTTTCTAAACTGCATTGACATACATTAAGCCCAAGGAACTAAGTGTGTGAGTTCTTTGTAAGGGTTAAGAATGTAAGGGTTCCCCACCCTCACCACGGTTTCCTACTCTTATTCCATCTACCTTTGAATCTACTCTTATAGTAAGACTCTACTTTAATAGCCTTTTATCCCTGGCTAGGAGGTGACATCCAATACCAATCAGGATGGAGCCAAGGGCGATGCAGGAACAGCAAAACTGTAAAAAACAAACCATAATTCAGAACACCAGAGATCCTACATTAATCACCTGGAACCAGACCAGCCAAATCTCTCTCCATCCTAAAGTTCAGGGAGATTTGTGGAAGAGGGGGTGGTAAGATTGTAAGAGCCTAAAGATGGGGAGGAGCAACAATACGCAAGATACTCCACACAAGTTAGGGCCACAGTAGCCATAATTGGACTTTGCATGACCTACTCAATGACTGATATGTCATTGACCCCCCCAAAGTCTAGCATGGATCACAGGCACTAGGATCCTTAGAGGAAAGGGATTAACAGTCATAACAGTTCCCATACTAAAGGGGAGCCCAAGAAAGGGCTCTGGGCAATGCCACTGAGTCCTTACACCTCACTAGAGTGGAGGACGCAGAGGGAAGTTTGACATTCACACTAAAGGAGGCTCCAGGGATTGTGGGGGGGGGTAATGAGGGCACTGGGAGAAAGGGAGGGAAGGGGGTAAAAGGAAGGGGAAAAGAAAGGAGGGAGCAAGGGGGTCCGGGGAGGGGTGGAGGGAGGGAGGGGACTGGGGTGTCTATCGAGTTTGTATGAGTGGAAAAAATAATAATAAAAGAATGTAAGGGTTAAGAATAATAGCATGGGGATGGTTCTCATGTCCTTAATTGCAACAGGAGACAGAATTGTTTCCTGGAGAAGTAAAACATTAGGATGGACTCAGAGAAAGGACTGCTTGTTTCCAAGTGAAGCTACAGGAGTGGGGGAAATTAATGCACCTGAGAGGTGCCTTTTGTTTTTGCAAACGAGATCGCAATGGAAATGGGAGTACAGTTAGGCACCTGGGAGCTGTTTTCAAATGTATACTTGATGTTATTCCAGGAGAAACTCTTATCTTCCGTAAGGGAAATAGTGATATGTACTTCAGATGCCTCAAGCTACACTACTGCTTACTCTTTTTTTAAAATTTTTCTACTTTTACAAGCATATTGAGTACTTACCCCTGCTTCCTTCCATTGTCTCTCCCTCCCATCCTCCATCAATCCTGCGCTCCTGCATGTCTGCTTCTATGGATCCTAGGGTTGCCTCTAACTTGTCTATTCTTGTGGAAGTTCAGGTCTCTGCGGCTTATCAAATTACCTCTCTTCGGACCACCCCACTGATAAGGACATTTCCCTTCAGTCATCCAGCTTTATTCCACAAGGTTTCCTTTGCTTATTCATATGACTCTTAAGTTCCTCAATATTCTATGCCCGAACCAGCATCATTCACTTTCAGAGCATCATGGCCTTCTTGTTGCAGCTGCTGCTGCTTCCATCCTTGGCTGACTCAGAGCTTCTTCTTTTCCACTTCGTTGTTGCTGTTCCCACTGCCTTCGGAGCCTGGCCTCCAGGCCTTGCTGCCTTGCTGCTGTTCGCTGTTCATCCCTGTCATCAGCCCCAGCTGTTCTTCACTGAAGCCGGAACTCAGCATCTTCAACCCTCTAGAGAAGCAAGGGCTTGAGATCTTCCCAAGAAGATCTGGTCAACAGTGAGGTGGCTGCAGGCGGCTACTTTGAATGACACTATTTTTTATTGTGAGTTATTTTAACAAACATATATATATGTATGTATGTATATGTGTATGTATATATTGCATTCTATAGATTGTTTCTTCAGAGAACCCTGACTAATACAGTTTCCTAAGTGGTTTTCCACTGGAGTGGAAAAGGAAGGATACTCAAAGTAATAAATAACATCACATGATAGGTTTCTCAAGAAGAATGTCTTTTATATTTTCCCAGAGAGCACAGTGATTCCTATTTATTTCAAAAGAATAATCATAGGGTGGCCAGGAAGCAGAAGAGAATTGGGTATAAGATGAAAATTTGAGCAGATTCCCAGAAAAATCATTCAGACCTGTTCACACAATTGATGGCTGTTGCTTGTTTTATTATTCGTCCAAGGGAGGTGATATTGGACCGAGGTAGAGAATACAATGGTACACCAGAAATAACCCAAAGTCAGTCCATTCTGCAGAAAGCCCCTCAACAACCATGCTGCCTTCTGGCTGGGTGCTGTAACTGCATCCACACTTTGGGGGCTTCACTTTCTATCCCTGCAGTTATTAAAATAGATATAGGCTGAAGGTTATTAAGAGGTATGATCTGATAAAAAGGAACATCACTTCCACAAGTCAGGTTTGTAAGGAGCTGGGTTGTCACGTCTACACGTCGGATCTTTCTCTAAAATCCACCAAATACAACACAAGCAATATCTTTCTAGTGATTAAAGACCCAACTCTAGCTTTATCCCTTGATGCTTTCTGGTATCATAGTTCTTACAAAATTTCATATCCTTGCCTTGTATCCATAATGAATCAGGATAAATCACTTCCTTTTACTCTGGTTTAGAAATTTCAAAGGCAGACTCAGAACCTACCTAACACATACATAAAATGAGTGAACTGTACTCTTTCTCAAAAGCAGGTTTCTGGTTTCTATCAAATCCTCAAAATAGGTCTCCAATTCAAAATATTTCCTGTTACTGAGGGCTTAGTATAAAGCTGATTTATTTTAAAGTGGGATGATAAAAGAAATTGCACGATCCAGTTTTAACATTAAAACCTAGTATTTTCCTACTCCCCCGGGCATCTCTTACTATTGATTCTAAAATGATACTGTTCCTAGGCACCTAGGGTAAGGACCGACCAGAAAGGGCTGCCCATTTTGCTTAATTCATAGGAACATAAGCATGAGAAGTACATTCTTGGCCAAGAAGAAAGGCTGTTCATAGAAGTGGGTTAGGAGTAGAGACTGAGTTGATTAAGTCACATACTCACTAAGAAACTCAGTCAACAAAATGACCACTTGTGCCCAGGACTCCAAAGGATTGCAGTTTACCCATTTTTCCTGAGCAGATTGGTCATTAAACTAACTTGTGCCAACTTACTTCCTCTCGTTTCTCTGGCCGATTCCAACAACTGTTTGGAAATCAAGTGTTTTAGGGAAAACCGGAATGTACACATTAAAAAGAAAATATCCCACTTTAACCTTTGCTTCCTTCCCTCCCTAACCCCAAAGTGCTCTTATATAAGATTAATTTAAATCATTAGATTGGTTTCAGCACAGTTAACCAAAAGAGAAACAATGACTAACTTAAAAACTAATGGATACTAGAATACTTATGTGAGCCCTAGTATAGATAAAAGTGGAGTCTTGGTGTGAACACCTTGCCACAACTGGGTGGAAAACCAATCAGAACATTCATTAATCTGAATCAGCTAAAAAAGCCAAGCCACAGCCTTTTCTCCTAAATTTTGTTTCTGGGAGAATGAGTTGCTCAGCGTAACTCTTCCCCATTGACAAGGCTATTGAAGTCAAACGAGAATGATGAGAATAAATTTTCAACACTGATTTTTGCCCTAATTTTCCAGCACTTAAAATGAGACAAGGCAGAACCTCCCACACACATTCGATACAAACTTTTTATGTGTACTTAGTTTGAAATCAAGCTTTTCTGTGGACACACCTCACAGATAAATATCTGCAGTTCAGAGATTCAGACTTAACACACAATCCACAATCATCTTCATCTCAGTGACACCAAGGAAAACTTTGCACACAATTTAACCCCTCACTGAACCATTGGGGTTCCCTGTATCACTGGGATTACTTCTTGAAACAAATCAAACCAAACCAAACCAAAAACCAAAACCAAAACAAACAAACAAACAACACTTCATACACTTCCCACTACCCTTATTCCCAAAACACAATTCCTAAAAATCTAGCTTGGACAGTTTGCACTGAGCATGCTCCCTTCAAGGACCCTGCACACAACATATATACACAGACACATAAAGACACAGTCAAGAAGAGAGGGGATAAAGGTTCTTCTGTTACGGGCCTGAATTACTTGGGGGTATAAAGCCCATCTTTTAGCAATGTAACCTTATATCTCAGCTGGAGATGATATATATATATATATATTATATATATAAAATGTGGAGTAGGAATGGGGGATGAAAGGTCGCTCCTTCTTTTTTTCAGCACATGGGGCAAGAGGTATAGATGTATATATGAAGGAAAGATGACAGAACCACACAGGAACATCTGGTCCTTCAGATTTCATATGGATTGAAATGGGTGCTTTGGACCTGATAGTGATCTCTTTCCTGTTTCTTTAGGACTTTCTAACCCAGTGTTTGCCAGAGTGTGTTTCATGGGTCGCTCATCAGTTCTATGTGATATGAAATAGAAAAAGGATCCTGAGGTCAAATAGGATTAGGAAACACTGCATTAATAAAGAGTAAATGGCCAATTGCAGAGATTCTAAAATGGCCCTTCTCCCTTTCTCTTTAGAGAGAACATCAGTGGTATATAAGGGCGATATATAAAATATTTAAGAACCTGTATGGTATAGACTCCAACTAATGACAATGGACCCAAACTATGCCCTTGAGAATGGATTCAGGCTGAATATAAACCTATGGAATATGCGCTGTTTCCAAAGAATTTGCTCACAGAACTCTGTTATCATATGTTGTCTCACAGAACTGATGAGAAGGGCTCTGTCCAATGCTGTCACGTCATCTCTCTAGGGATAGAGTCAGGGACTCATCATTCTGGCCTTTGGGGCACAGGACAGCGGCAACTATGGCAGTGACTACTGGTAGCACCAGAAGATAGCCTTGACCATAGCTATAGCAGCAATATATTTCAAAAGACAGTTGTCCCTCTGTCCCAGCTGCTCCGGGAACTTTGTCCCTGGTGGGTAAGAAGGTGCCGGTCCAGGTGGTGTTTGCGGCCAAAGCTTTTCTCACAGAGAGGGCACTGGAAGGGCTTCTCCCCGGTGTGAGTCAGCCAGTGTCTCACTAGGTGGTGTCTTCGGCCGAAGCTCTTTCCACATTCTGTGCAGACGTGACACTTTGGCACTGGTGTGGCATGCTGTCGCTTCCGAACCCCAGGACCTTCTCCAACCTCTTGGCCCTTGGAGGACTTGCCTTCTGCATGGACTCTCTGGTGGCTGGCCAGGTGGGAGTTGCAGCGAAAATTCTTGCCACATTCAGAGCACCTGATGGGCTTGTCGTGGAGGTGGGTTTTCTGGTGCCTGATCAGGTGATGTCTTCGCCCAAAGCTTTTCTCACATTTGAGGCAGCTGTAGGGCCTCTCTCCAGTGTGTGTTTGCTGATGCCTGGCAAGATGGGAGCCCCACACAAACTGTTTCCCACATTGAGGGCAGGTGTGGGGTCTTAACAGGGAATCCATTTCTGTGCCACATAGAAGGTTTGAGAAGCCATCCTGAAGAAAAGGTGGGCCCACAAGCATTCCTCGGGAGCTCCTAGGCATGGGCTCCCAGCTCACATCCCGTTGTGGGTTCCAGAGAACAGTATCTTCAGATACACTAGATAACATTCTGGGAGGTTCTGCTTCTAGTTCAGGGGTATCCCCCTCGTGTTCACTTCCATCTCCTGTGGAAAAGGGAAAATACTAGCCTTAAAAAAAAAGTCATGACAAGACTTCAGGATGCAAGGAGTATGAGGCCAAACCTTATCCAGAAGGCTGAGAGAACACCTTCTAACATACAAGATAGTGCAAGAAACAGCTGTAGGAGTTGTTGTTAAAAGTCTAAGATTAGCAGGTATATTAGGAGCTGGGGAGAGAGTTCAATAGGTATGGTGCTTACTTGAAAACCTGAGACCTTAGTTTGCCACCGGAAGCCTGCATGGTAGAAGAAGAGAACTGACTTCCTAAACTTGTCCTCTGACCTCCACCTGAACACCATGACACCATCCCCCCTTCCCTCTCAAATAAATAAATAATTAATAAATAAATGCAGATTAGTCAAATTTTAATGTGAGATACCACACTAAACTTCTCTAAGCCTTCGTTTTTTCTGTAGAACAGAAATAACAGCTCTGTCTCAAGGCAAGAATAGCACCTCTCAAGATAATTATAAGATATTAGTTTATAGTAAACAGCAAGTGACATATATTGTTATCGCTATTAATTATTTTCTACTGTTTATCACTACTAATCACCACCTTCTTACTTCTATACAGAAGGTCAGCAAAGGAATGTGTTTAATCCTCACTAAGTGACCAACTGTCAGCAATACTAGAGACATTAATAGAAGGCATCCTCCAAATGATTGAACATTGAACAGTAGTGTCTATAATAATTGTATTTATCAAGTACTTAGCACCAGTCTAGCATTCAGAATGTCATAATAACTTAGACATGTGGCCCCACAAGTATTATTATCTAGCACTCAAATCTACAAAGTCTGACTCAGATTTTGCTCTATAAACTCTTCTGCCATACTGCCTTGCTTTTAAAGAAGAAGCTCTCTGAGCTTTTTGATTAGGGAGACCTGTAATGACGACACCCCGTATATCACCTGTATATGTCACTTTCAGGATGTCCCTCTCTTCCAAGTCTTGGGGGTCAGGAACCCACTGTTCTTCTCCGCCTTCTAGCTGGGAAAGCATGTCCAGTTTGGGGATTGGAAACCCTGCCCATGGGAAAGGAAAACAGACAAACCAGTTAGCTGAACAGTGATTCTATAATTATTGAGCTCTATTTCCCAGGTCGGTTCTTGGGTAAAAGAAGGCCCGATATGCCTCCTGTCATTCCTGGTAAGTCCCTCTTGTCTCTCCTAGAAAATCACATACTCTTAGATCTAATTCCTGGATCTCTCTCTCTCCCTCTTTCTGTGTGTGTATGTGTGCACGTTTTGTAAGAACCCTGCAATTCCCAACCAAAAGACCCCTTTTACTCTACAATTCAGCATTATCTTCTACTTTTTATAAAACATGATCTCTCCTCTCAGTTCTTTATAGGACTAGAATCGATATTCTTTCTTTGATGGATGTCTAGAGAGAGTCCCTGCCAAAGAAAGACCCCCACACACACTATTCAACTGCCCTGAAACAAAAGGCTCCCCTGTCCCAGGTATACATTCTTAGAAGTAAGAGAAAACCATGCTTACTCAGAGAAACAACTATCCCGCAGTTTTCCTGCATGACATATTCTCCATAAAAGTCTGTCTGGGAAGGGTCCAGGCTCCGCCATTCCTCTTGAGAGAAGCACAATGACACATCCTTGATGGTTACCAGCCCCTGAAATGAAATAGAGCATCTTCTGTCAGTCACTGCTCTGGCGGAAAGACCATCTCAGCATGAAGGGCTAAGGTAGCAGAGGAGAGAGGGCAGGAGAGGATCTGGAAAAAGAACTGCCCACAAGTCACTAGGGCACATAGTTGGGGAAGAAAAAAGGAGTGAAGAAATAAGCTCCAGGAGTGAGGGTAATGTCACCAGAGGAGTTTTCCAAGTGGAAGAAGCACAGTGTGGCAAGCTCATCACTCCCTCTAACTAGGTGTCTACCCCATCTCTTCCTACCTGCCTCATTCTTTTTTATTGCAGAAATTCTGTACCACAGCCTTCTTCCTCCACTTGATCTTTCCTCTCCTATCAACACAAAATGATATACACAGCACACTCTTCCTTCCCTGTGCTGCTGCTGCTCTCCCCACTTCAGGTGGCACAGAGGTTAGGCCCATAGTGTGGAGCCAAATAACTATTAGTTTTATCACTTACTAGTGATAAAACTTACTAGCAGTATGACGTCAAACTAGTGCTTAATCTTTTTCTGCCCCTGAGTTCTCACTACAAAATGGAATGGTTGAGTTGTTCTAAGAATTAAAGTAATTAAAAACACATGAAGCACTTAGAAAAAAATTGCATGGTAGAAATTCTGGAGTAGTGCAGCTACTGCTACTACTATTACTGTTATCTTTCTGTGGCTATTCTACCTGCTTTCCCTTTCTGGCTTTTTCCATCCTCCTTTCTTTTCCCTAAATGCCTCATAATCTACCCAATCCTGCTCACTTTATGTTCTTCTGATCATTCTTCAGGTCCTCTTTTCCTAATCTTTTCAGGACTTTTTCTCTCATTTTACTTTATTTATTTATTAAACTTGGTTTTCTGGGATGGAACCTCAGAGCGTGGCCCAGACTAGTCTCAAATTCCTGGGCTCAAGCAGCAATTCCATACCTCAGCCTCCACAGTAACTGGAAATACAGCTAGATATCGCCATACCTACCTTCAGATTTCCTCATTAAAAGAAGATAATGGATTGTTCTTAACTCCCATTCTACCCCAGAGATAAGATAGGTGTCCATTAAAAAAAACCTAAGAGTCTTATACACCCCTATAATCTATTTGGTTATAAGATGAACAACTCATCAGTGTTCATGGGAACTAACAAATCAATGGGACAAGGCCAAATGGGTACAGAAAGACAACTGCAATGAGACCTTGGGAATGGCCAAGGGACACACAGCCCACCTGTGATCCGGCTGCAAGGAGTGCAGCTGCCATCTCCCAGTCTCCGGTGCTCCCCTCCTGGGGAATGGCAGGAACCCAGGGAACAGGCTGAGCTGGTGAGGGGAGAGAGGAAGGATTAGAGAGGAACTATCCACCCTTTTGCAATATCATTGAGCCCCATTTTAATGTAAGGGTCTCAACTCCTGTATCTATGCCCCATACACCACTCAACTTTTCAAGTGTAGATTAGATGAAGAGGCCCTCACTGAAAACATGCCTTAAGGATGTTAGGTGCCATTAAGTTAGGCTAGCTGTGGTTTGAATGTCTATTATTTGAACGTGATTTTCATCTAATAATGTGCATCTGACGGTTCTCCAACAATAACCAGTATCACTACCACTTCCTTATCTCGAACATTCAATAACACTGATTGTACACTTGCCCAAAGAGGGAATGATTACATGAGAAACAGGAGAAGCCCAGTTACACACTTGCAAAATGCAGGATCCCATTGTGTACCAGAGAAAACCCACTGGACCTGGAGTTGGGTGTGCTGTCCAGTCCATGGCAGTTTGAGATTGCTGCTGTTCAGGATAAAACGTCTTGAACATGACCTGAAGCTCATGTCATTCCTCCTGTCTCAGCCTCCAAGTAATGGGATTACAGAGAGGAGCCTCCACACCCAGCCAGTATGGGACTTTTTAACTTCAATGGCGACTAGGAGATTACTTGACGGACTATATGCTCTCACCCTTCTCCTGAAGGGACTGTGGTTCCTCTTGAAAGTCACAGCACAGATGCTCCCGTGGCGCCGATGCTGTTCGCCATGGCCCCTTTTCCCGGATGCCCCTTTCCAACTGGGGCTCTGCTTCACCCAGCTGTACGTTCATTGACTCCCATCCGGTCCCCAGGGCTGCTGTCTGTTCTGACAGCATTTCTGCAGCAAGTGCAAATTATGAACCTGGAACAAATCGATATCAGCTGTGTCCATGAAAACGGAAGGAGGAGATTCTCCTGAGGAGATTACATAGAACACACTCACGGATAAAAGACAAAACTGAAGATGGAAGATGAACTTTAAAAGCTTGAAATGTACCAAGCTTGAGTCTCTGCCAAGATTCTGAGAGAGGCTAAGAAACTGGCAGGTGCCACATAGCCAAGTCATTGCTATTTTGAGACTTCATGGTATAAACAGAGTATCCATGAAGGCTGGAAGAACTTCATTTCTTTTTTAGTTCTGAAAATTCAAAAAAAAAATCCATTTCCAGGTGGATTAAGATATCCATTTTCCACCTGGAAAAATAATTCGGGAAGGAATGCACGTAGACCTGCATGCACACAGCAAAGACTATGCAAACATTCTATGGCACATCTTCATTAGTTAGTTTAGAACCAAATGATTACTAATGGGAGAAGTCCCAGCCAAGGGTGTGTATTAGTCATGAGCACCCTGCCCCCATTTTTTCAGACTATACCAAATGGTGCCTCACTTAGGACAACAAGCTTCTACCAAGAGACACATGATCTGTCACTCTCATGTAAATATGATAGAAAGACCAACATCATGGAAAGCTGTGGTGTTAGTCTCCAAAACAACTTTAACATATAGGAGAAATTGTTAGGAAGGAGCCGAAGTTTAACTGGAAAAGAACAGTTTGGACTAGAGACAGAAAACAGAAGCACTATTGTTAACATGACCTTTGGGTGAATTACCAGTTCTATGATTTGAAATGCAAAAATAAGCCTGCTTGTTTGGCTGTCACCAGTCATGACGCATTAAGAAAAATAGTTTTAGTTTCAAAAAGAGCATGGAGAACTTGCTCTTGGAAGAAGTTAAAATCAAGAAGGAATGAGGCCAGGAAGACAGTTCAGTAGATAAGATAACTAACTTCCTCCCCTGTGTCATGTGCATTCGCGCTCTCTCTCTCTCTCTCTCTCTCTGAAATAGAAAGAGAGAAGGAAAAAGGAAGAAAGGAAAGAAGGAAGGAAGGAACGAAGGAAGGAAGAAGGAAGGAAGAAAGAAAGGAAGAACATAACCATTGGAAATATAAAAACCAAAAGAAATAGTTGTTTTTCTGTCTAGTAATAAAAAGATTGGTCAGTGGAGTGGAGTCACCCACAAGTATCTCTATATAGATCAAACAGAAGAAATGGGTTTGATAGCAAGAAAAAGGTTAACAATACATTTAAAAATCTTTAATAATCTTACAGAGTACAAGAGCAAGTGCATGCTCTTTTAGCATGTTAAGAATGTGTAGACTCTGCTTAGCGATGCGTTTTTGTGATTCTTATTCAATACACACCTACAGCCAGTGAAAAATTTTCAAGAATGTTAGAATCTTGATATCTTGGCTTACTCACATTCATTCAATAAAATTTGCAAGAGCCCAACAGGTTTTGACAGATGTCAGGTTAGATATTTTCTTGCCTACTTATCTTTGAGAAAGATTTCTAAGTCTGTATATATATAACAAATTCCTCTCTCACTCCTGAAGTCCAAAGACAGCTCAGGTCCTCATGGTAACATTCTGGATTCACTCTCACTTAGGTTTCTTTCTCTGAGATTTCCCATGAGAAGGGAAAATTCTCAGTAAAGCAGTAATAAAGAAACTTCCACTTTAGCATTTACTGAATCTCAGCCCTGTTTTCACTGCTCACACACAGGGCATCAACCACCCTTCTTCACTCAGAGTATTTCTTGTTCCCTTACTGGGTGGACAAATCCTGCAAGCCCGGTGGTTCTCGCTCTAAATTCTCTGGACTGGACATCTGCTTCAAACTGAATTCTCTATCTCTCCCAGTAGAAGATTTTTTTGATGGAACCCCCCCCCCCTTTTTCTGGCCGAGCCCACTAGGACAAGCTCTAAGTCTGACAGAACCTTGCAGAAATGCTGGCGAAAAAAATCTCAGCAAAGAAAGGCATGGGTGCCTCTCCCCAGCCTCCATTTCCTAAGATGTCCATAGCAAAACTAGTACTTCTTAAGACGGCAGCCCTAACCTGTTTTATTTCTACCGGAGAATGGATTCTTGGGTTTTCATGTCGGCCTTTTCCTCACATTTCTGGGAGGCAGGGTGCCCACAGAAAGAAGTTTTGCAGCCAGTGTGGTTGGCCAGAGAACAAACAGGCCATGGTTTCAAAGAGTAGCCCAAGGGCACCAGGGCGTGTGGAACTCTGTTGCAGAATCGTGGCCCGGGCCGCGGTGGGGCACCGACGGGGCCAGAGCCTGCTGGGGAGGGAGGTTTCTTCTTCCCTCCTTCTGGTCTTGGTGCCCCGGAGCCGGCCGGATTTCAGAAAATCCGACGGAGCACAGCGGGAGCGGAGCCGGGGAAAGTGAGGTCACAGCCAGGTTTCCCGCTCCCGGGGCCGGAGCGAGCGAGAAGCACCGCTGCCTGGGGCGAGGCGCGCGAGTGACAGCGTGGGAGCCCGCGGGGCCGGCTGCGCCCGGGGGACGCGCGAGGGGTGGGCTGCGAATGTCGGCGGGCCCCGGAGGCCGCGGCGCCCCTCCCCCCCGCCCGGGTGGCCGCCCGCCCGCCCTAGGCCCCCCATCGCCCCAGCCCCACTCACCGCGGCCGCCTGGCCCGCCGCCCGGCGCCTCCCTCCCGGCCGCCGGCCCCTCCCCGGCGCCCTCCGCGGCGCTCCGCACCCGCGACCCGCCCAGCCGGAGACAGGCTGCGCGGGCGGCGCGGGCGGCGCGGGTGGCGCGGGTGGCGCGGGCGGGGCGGCCACAGGAAATCCCGCCGCTTCCGGGGCTCGGCGGGGTGGGCGGCGGGGTGGGGCGGGGGCCCCGCGACCCCAGAGGGCTGGGCGGCCCCGGGCGGCGGCCAGTCTGCCCCGCGATCCCTCTGGCTCCCGCGGATCGGCCGCTCACCATCCCGGTGCCCGCGCGGCCTGGGCGGGGCTCCCTGCGCACAGCCTGGTCAGTTACCTGGGCTTTGCTAACCGCGCTTTGCAGACCCGACCACCGCTGGGCGGTGGGTGCTGAAGATGGGGTGGAATCCGCGGGGAACGCACCCTCTAGGTTTCTAGACGGTGGGAAGACAGGACCGAGGGGCAACTGTGCATGAGAAAGGGTAGCTTAACGTGCCGTCTCTAGTAGGCTTCCTGGCTACCTGGTTCTGGCTGGTCAGAGCTCTTGCCTCAACAGAAATGAGGTGACCCCCTCCCCGCTTTTTTTTTTTTTTTTTTATGGGGACAGAACCCAGGGCATTGCACTTGCTAGGCAAGCTCTCTGCCACCAAGCTAATCCCCAAACCAAATATTCTCTCTCTCTCTCTGTCTCTGTCAATCTCTGTCTCTTTCTGTCTCTCTGTCTCTGTCCCCGTCTCTGTCTCGGTCTCTAAAATGGGTTGTGAGTGTTCAGGCCAGGCTAGATTTAATGTCAAAGAACTCATGAGTAATATTTTGAACCCATTAGGTTGTTTTTATCAAAATTCCATGTACGGTTAGCTTTTCAACGTGTCTACTAATTTCTAAATTACAGATGTGTGACTTGCTTTACATTGTTGTTGGATAGGGTTATCTTGAAGCATTAAGATAGACTCCAATGGAAAAGGCCGAAAGGATCTACAAAGCTGCACAAACATATCCCTGTTAAAATCTATTTGTAACTGGTAACTTGCATTCATATTGCTTCATTCTATAGCTGTAAAATTTTATTGATGATAGATTTAAAAATAAGTGACATGCTTAAGGTCTATATGACAATCATCCCTATAATACATTGGTGGGAAATGTCGGGTGTTATAATCAAATTGATAGGAAGGACTTTCCATGGAAGCATACATCAATAACTATTTGGCACAAAATGTCATAGATGTTAAAAAAAGAATCTACTCTGAAACAGAAGCAAAGAGAATTGATTAATACAAACTCATTCATCAGTAGAATAAAGATACCATCATCTTAGGCTGCCTTGCTAATGGTGTGGCAGTTAAAAAATGAACAAAAAAGAAAAGAAAAGAAAAGAAAGAGTTGTGTCTACAGTTTGGTTCTAATGTATGCGATTCAGGTTTCTTCAGGATACAGCAATTGAATGTTTGGAAAAGTCTGCATTGCTGCAAATATAGCTTGTTAAGGACAATTCTGGTGACGACTCAGAAGAAAACATGAGGGAAAGCCTGGAATTTCTCAACGACTAAGTGGTTGTAATCAGAACGTGGAGAGAAATGTGGATCATAAAGACCATTCTGACAAGATCTCAAGTGGAACTGTGAAGAAGGCACTGGAAGATGTTTATCACAGTTTCGAACATTCTTATAATACAGTTCCTGAGAACTTGGCTATCTTGCATTCAGGCTCTGTGTGACGTGCAGAACTTAAGAAAGAAGAATTAATGAGCAAAGCATCCAGGCTGCAAGGGGACTACTTGTAAATGCTTACAGTGAAAGGAAAGACTTTAGAGTTAAAAGGGAAGCAAATCAGCAAGAGCTGGAAAACTCAGCCTGAGCATGTTGTAGGCAATGAAAGAGCATTTTCAAAAGGAAGCCAAAGATGCAGCCAAGGAACTCTGTATGGACAGAAGCAATCATCAAGAGAATGAGGGGAAGGCTGAAGGTTATTTCAGAGCTTATAGAAGCTGCCTTTCGTCAGGCTCAGGGCTCTAGGAAGGAAGAATGGTTGGAGAGATGGTCCTAGTGTTCCCTCCCTGGCCTTGTTACCTGGAACTGTATTGAGTCTCTGCTCTCTACGTTCTCTCTCAGTGCTCTTCCATCACAGTCACCAGACTGTGACTCAAGTAGCTTCAGGCTTCTCAATGGCACACATGAGATCTTAATTCTGCATGGGGCAGCCTGATGAATCATGCGGGGCATCAGAAGATGGCTCGAGAAGACTGATGGCAGCTGTGAGAGTATTTCTGTATTTTAGCAGGAAATACAATCATAACTGCAAATACTTAGGGCTTTAGAGGAAGTGTCCACATGGATGTTGCTGGCATTATGGGAACACTAGTCTAGTTGATGGAGTCTATAAAGAAAATGACCAAGTAATAATGACCAGGAGGGGTAATGTTTGGAATGGTGTGATGGCATATCCACCAAAGCAGTAGCTCATTATTTAGAGAAGAAGGAGTGAAATTATATTGAAGCAAAGAGAATACATGCTCCTTTTCTTAGTTTAGGTGATATAAATTAGTGGCTATTAACTGGACATGTACTACCTATGAATGCATGCATGTATATATAATGTGCATGCATATAACATGTATGTGAAATACTTACAATATACAGTAAGAACTAAATTTTCCACCATGATCCAGCACAGCCATCATTTATATTTAAAATTTCTGTTCTCTTTGGAATTACTTAAAGAGAACTGGTATTAATTATTCTTTCACTTTTATGAAGTTCCTGTTGAAGTCTTTCTTTGTTGTTTTTATTTGGAATCTTGTTTTGTTTAAATGTATTTTCACACTAGTCTATACCACTGAAAGTCAATCAAATACATATCACCAGTGTATTTCATCTAAACTGATAAATAACAGCTTCTTAAAGGCAACTTCAACATCCAAAAGAGTGCAATTTAATAATTATAGTATGTAACTCTATCTCAATGCTAATGTAAGGAAAGCAAAATAAAGAATATTATCAGACTGCCAAAACTAGGTAGATAGTATTATTTAATGTGCAGGCTCTCTATCCTCTAAATTTCTTTATTAGCACTAGGAGATTTTCAAAAGTATTAATGCCTGGGCTTCACCCCAAGCTAATTACATTAGAGACTCTGTGGGATATCTTTTTTAAAATTTTATTTATTTTTCTACTTTTACAAGCATATTGAGTGCTTATTCCTGCTTCCTTCCATCATCCCTCCCTCCCATCCCTCCATCACTCCCTCCCACTCTTTCCCTGCCTGCATGCTTCTATGGGGCCCAGGGTTCACTCTGACTTGTCTGCTCTTATGGAGGTTCAGGGCTCTGTGGATTACCAAGTTGCCTCTCTTTGGGCCTCCCACTGATAGGAACATTTCCCTTCATTCATCCAGCTTTAGTCCCTAAGGTTTCTTATTTTTATTGTGTTTCTAGATAGTCTATGGGGGCATGTTCGTGTGTCTTCATGCAGGTCTGGTAAGCATAAATCTGTAGTGAGTTCCTAGATGCAGTAGTCCTGCCTTGAGTGGAATGTCTTGTCCAACAGTGGACCTTCTTATCCTTAGGTTCTTACAATCTCACCATCCCACCTTCTGCAATGAGGAGAGATTCGGTTGGCCTGATTCTGGGAGAGCCTTGCTGAGTTCTTGGTACTCTATGTTATGGATATCTTGTGTGTGTGTGTGTGTGTGTGTGTGTGTGTGTGTGTGTGTGTGTGTGCATGTGTGTGTTCTCATTCACTCACTCAATTGTGAAAATATGGAGGTCAGGGTTGTTGGCAATGGCGTCTTCCTCTATCCTGCTCTACCTTTATTTTTTTCAGCTCAGATCTCTTATTCAACCTAGAGCTATCTCCTTTGACTACGCTGGCTGGCCAGTGATCGCCTAGGATCCCCCCGTCCCTGCCACTGCTCCAGAAGTGTTACAGACATGTGCTGTAGGACACAGCTCTTACATGTATGCTGGGGACCTAGACACAAGTCCCCATGGTTGCACAAGCACTTTACCTTCTGAGTCATCTCCATCTCCCCCATGCCACCTTTCTTTAAAGAAAACAACTTCCTCAATGATTCTCAAGTCAGCTATAGTGCTGAAGGTGGAACTCAGTGGTAAAATGATTGCCTCACAAATAAGAGGATCCAGGTTCAATCCCCCAGCAACACTGAAACAAAACCAAACAGCAACAAAAATAAAAACAGAAAAGTAAGCCTAGAAAGATCCTTGTTAGATACACAGAATCACCTAGTTTATTTCATATTATTTATTTACTTGTTTGTTTGTTTACTTAGACTCATGGAAGATGGACAAAACTATTTTTCTTTAGGTTTATCATGTGTTCTTAACCATGCGGAACTGGGTGCTCAATCATAACTGTCTACATCCTTAATATATTTTCTTTTATTGCTTACATATTACTTTATATTATTTAAAAATATTAGGACCTAAAGGCAGGCAGTGGACATACTAGGGAAATATCCAGGAGAAGCGAGAGGGAGAGATAGAGGTAGCTATGATCAAAATGCACTGTCTACAAGTATCAGATTGTGAAAGAGTAAAAATAAAAGCAAAATTAATTAAAAAAAAACAAAAAGAGCATGTTGAGGGAGAGGAAGGGAGGGAGTCAGGGACAACCACTCATGATCCTTGTAATTAGGAAGACTAAATATTAATAAAAATGATTTAAAAATAAATTGGAATTTATTTATTTTTTTATAATACATTTTTATTATTATTTCAGCTCATACAAACTTAATAGGTACACCAGTTCCCTCCCTCCCTCCTCCTCCCCCCGAATCCCCTGCTCCCCCTCCCCTCACCCCTCCTTCCCCATCCCCCGGTGCCTCCCGCCCCAATTCCCAGAGTCCTTTCTTGTGCATGCCTGACTCTCCTCTGGGCCCTCCTCTCCGATGACATACAAGGACCCAGTGGCATTTCCCTGAACCCTTTCCTGTGTTCCCCTTAAGCATAAGAACACTACTGTGGCTGCCAATCCCTTGCCTCCAAGGATCTTGGTGCCTTTAGCAGATGCTAGATTTTGTGAGGTCAATAGTGTGTTGGACATTGCGCTGGGCATGCAATGTCCATAAATTGGAATTTATTGACCTGTTTACTTCTACTTAAACTTTAGGAGCCACTCTTTTTTTTAGGAACAACTTTTAAAATTCATAAGAAGCATCCTAGAATTTTTATAGAGATTGCACCAATGAATGAATCAACTTATCAACAATTAACATATTTATAAGATTCAGTTATTCTTACCAATCTAAAACAGTTATAATCTAGGTCTTATCCAGTGTTTCACAAAAGGATATCATATTTCAATGTTCATTAATAAATAGGTTCAATGATCTACCTTATGGCTGATTTTTTAATTTAGCTTCCATAGTCAATTATGCTCTTACATATTCTTTAAACTGATATACAGTATACACCTAGATCACATGAAAATACTGTATTCTACAATGTTTTTAAGTGTGTATTTAAAGAACCAAGTAAGAGAACTTGGGAAAATAATAATAGGCATGCTATATTGATTTCAATGTGGTAATCTCTTATTTTATTTTCCATGCCTATATGTAGATGCATAGGTCCTTTCATGCTAATTGAGTACATCCAGGTCAAATGAATAAAAGATAAGGAAGGAATGTATCCAACCTGAAATGCTTACTATATCAGGCTCCCTCTTGTTAGAGACTCCTTTTTTTATTGTGTGCCTCTGCAAAAAAAAAATCTCCAGACAAACATGAGTAAAACATAGATTGTTTTACTCCATCAGAGTTCATTTCTGTCAGCCCTGAGATTTCTTCATATAACATCCTCTGAAATTATATCACAAAGGGCCTCAGGGTAGGAACCCATATATTAAACTTTTCCCAAGCCTTAATTTACATGGAAGTTATTTACTTTGTTGGCCAAATAGTTGGATTTAATTGAAACGCAATATGGCTAAGATCCTTCAGACATGACTTTTCTATTTCCTGAACAGAATCACATAGACTTCTGCTACCTCAGCATCTCCTGCAGCTCTACCTTTATTTTCTGGTTCTTCAGATTCTACACAGTGGATTTAGTGAGGACATGATCACAGTGTACTGGATGGAGACAACCTGGTTTAAAAACTGAGTCTGGTGTGGAACTCTAAAAAATGACTGTTATGTAGAACAAGACAGTCACAGTAATGTTGGAATAACATGTGGAAAAGATTTTGCTTGGCTCTCTGAGGAATGGATGTTCGGTTTGACAGGAACGATTTGGTAGTAATAGAAGAGGATCAAAGAAAGTGTCCTAGCTCCCAAATGCACATGTCACAGTTAGAAAAATCTCATCAATAATGGAATCAGTGCAGGGCAGAGGAAGGAATGGAGACAACTCATAGCTGAAGAAGGGGTGATGCTAGAACCACTGAGGCATAACTTCAGACAAAGAGAGCTCAGAAAACAAACACCAAAAGCCCCATTGCCCAAGCTATGCTCGCCACAGAGTGAGAAGTTCTATTCGTGACCATGGTGCATATAGTGGTGGCAGATGGCAACATAGCAATCACGGGCCACAAGAGAGAACAGAGACGCTCTGTAACCCCCTCGGAAGTGTGTTAAAGAAATGTGGGGTGATACTGACATTGGGTTCCTTTTCTTCTGAGAGAGGAAACGTTTAGGCATCTTAGACTCAGGGACTGAAAAGAAGGAGAGATGCAGAAAGACAATGGCCAAGGAAGAAGCGAATGGGCATAATGGTCATCACTCAGTTCCCACCAGGTCTGAATATGAAAGTCATTAGAAGATCCCAGGAAGACAAACTCAGCATGTCTGCCATTTTCATGATGGCTGAAAGATTCTGTCTCCCCACTGAAGTGAATAGTTCTGCACTGTGCAAGCACTGATTTGGATCCTTCTTGATGAACTTGAGTTTTCTACAAACAGGCAACATTCTCCTTAACTAAACAATTCGGGAGAAGGAAATGTCTTCTCAAACACAATCTCCATACTTGCCCTTCTTTGCTACCTACTTTGTTGTTTCATCATAACTGCAGTATCCTCATGCTTTTTCATCAGCTTCAGTAAATATACCAGTTGCATATAAATCAATAAGCGGTGGACTCAAAGCAGGAGGAGTTGCTAGTAGCCTGACCTAGAAAGCATTCTTACTTAAAAAAACAATTAATTAATTAATTAATTAATTAATATTCTTTTAGTGTTCCATACGTGAATATGAATTTGCATCTTTTTATCCCTTATCACCTTTTCAAACATATTTATTTACCTCAAACATTATTGTTAATATCAAGTAATAGTAGAGGAATGTCAGTTTCTTATTCCTCCTTTCCGTTCTTGTGTGTATACACACACACACACACACACACTCACACACATACCACTTATGTTTCACCTTTGCTCCTGAGTTAAAGTCTGACAGTAGTGAAGCCTAAAAGAAACAACACACGTCATCAGGAAGACACGAGAAGGCTTGCAAACTTTCGCCACGGTGCTCGAAGCAAAAGGAAGTTCCTCGCTTGCCAGACAGAATGGATGGAAAGTGCATTTCCAGTTCGGAGATGAGTCAAAGCAGCACTTCTCGCAAGACATTAGCCAAGTAGATGTAGACTAGTGACCAGCACAAGCGAGCAAGGTTCTGGGGGCCACCCCCTAAGAAAGGCTATGGGAGGAGCTGAAGCATGTGCAGTGAAGGGTGGGTTAGGAATATCCAAAGAGCCCCTTTGTCAAAGATCAAAAGGCTATAGTTGTGTGGGCTTATATCTGGGTCTTCAACCCTTATCCATTGATCTGTGTGTCTATTTTGGAGCCAGTTCCAGGCTGTTTTTATAACTATGGATTTGTAGTATAGATTAAGGTTTGGTATGGTGATACCTCCAGCAGTGTTTTTGTTACTCAGGATTGTCTTTGCTATCCTGGGTCTTTTTGCCTCCATATGAGGAAACCCACCTTCTGCTTTCATTTTTCTATTTCATTTGCCTTGGCAAAGCGCACACATAGTGCTTGGCAGTCGCTGCACATGCTTCAGCTCCTCCCATAACCTTTCTTAGGGGGTGCCCCCCAGTACCGCGCTCGCTTGTGCTGGTCACTGGTCCACATCTACTTGGCTAATGTCTTGCGAGAAGTGTTGCTTTGACTCATCTCCGAACTGGAAATGCACTTTCCATCCATTTTGGGATTTTAATGGGTATGGCATTGAATCTGTATATTGCTTTTGGTAGGATGGTCATTTTTATGATATTGATTCTGCCAACCCAGGAACATGGGAAGTGTTTCCACCTATTGGTGTCTTCTGTAATTTCTTTCTGTAGGTTTTAAACTTTTCATTGTAAAGGTCACTTACTTCCTTGGTTAGGTTTATACCAAGGTATTTCATTTTTTTAGGGGCTACAGTAAATGGGATTATTTCTTTCAAGGCTTTTTTACTTCTTTCATTCTGGGCATACAGGAAGGCCACTGATTTTTGTACATTTACTTTGTATGCTGCCACCCTGATGAACTTCTGTATTACTTCCAGGAGCTTCCTGGTGGAGTTTTTGGGATCACTCAGGTATAACATCATGTCATCAGCAAATAGAGATAACTAGACTTCTTTCTTGCCAATTTGAATCCCTTTTATCTCCCTTTCTTGTCTGATGGCCTCAGCTAAGACTTCAAGTACAATATTGAATAGAAGTGGTGAGAGTGGACAGCCTTGTCTAGTTCTTCAAGTTTTTCCCCATGGAGTATAATCCTTGCTGTGGGCTTGTTGTAGACAGCTTTTATTTTATTGATAAAGGTCACTCCCATTCCAACTGTCTCTAAGGTTTTGATCATAAAGGGCTGTTGTATCTTGTCAAAAGCTTTTTCTGCATCTATCGAGAGTATCATGTGGTCTTGGATTTTGGACTGGTTTATATGGTGAATTACATTTATTGATTTGCGTATGTTGAACCAACCTTGTGTGCCTGGGACAAAGCCTATTTGATTCCAGTGGATGATCTTTTTGATATGTTTTTGAATCCAATTTACTAAGACTTTGTTGAGAATCTTTGCATCTGCGTTAATTAGAGAGATTGGCTTTTTTAAGTGTATCTTTATTAGATTTGGGGATTAAGACGATATTAGCTTCTACAAACAATCTGGTAGTATTCCTTCTTTTGTTATTTCATAGAACAGTTTAAGGAGTATTGGTGTTATTAACTCCTTAAATTTCTGGTAGAACTCTGTGCTGAATCCATCTAGTCCAAGACATTTCTTGGTGGGAAGATTTGAGATTACTTCATCGATTTCCTCATATGTTATAGGACTATTTAAATAATTCACAACTTCCTGATTCGATTTAGGTAGGTTGTGTTTACTTAGAAATTCATCCATTTCTTTTGTCAAATCACAGAGTATAAGCTTTTTTAGCTCCATTTTATTATTATTATTATTATCATCTGCTCATACAAACTTAACAGGTACACCGTTCCCCTCCCTCCCTCTACCTCCCCCTGAACCCCCTACTCTTCCTTCCCCTTCCCTCTCCCCTCCCTCCCCATCCCCCAGTGCCTCCCCCCCCCAGTCCCCGGAGCATCCTTTAATGTGCATGCCAAACTCTCCTCTCGGTCCTCCTCTCCCATGAGGTGCAAGGACCCAGGGGCATTTCTCAGAACCCTTTCCTGTGTTCCCCTTAAGCTTAGGAACACAACTGCGACTGTCAGTCCCTAGCCTCCAAGGATCCTAGTGCCTTTAGTCCATGCTAGATTTTGTGGGGTCAATAATGTGTTGGTCATTGTGTAGGTCATGCATTGTCCTATTATGATTGCTTCGGCCCTAACTTGTGTGGAGTATCTTGCATATCATTACTCCTCCCATCCTTGTGCTCTTACAATCTTACCACCCCCTCCTCCACAAATTTCCCTGAGCTTCAGGATGGGGAGAGATTAGGCTTGCCCAGTTCCAGGTGGTTGATATAGAGTCTTTGATGTTCTGAATTATAGTTTGTTGATTTTTTTTTCGGTTTTGCTGCTCCTGCAATGCCCTTGGCTTCATCCTGATGGGTATTGGATGTCACCCCCTGGCCATAGATTAAAAACCTGTTAAATTAGAGTCTAGGTCGCTGTGAATCCCGGCTGGACTGCATGCGTCCCCGGTGGGTGGGGAAAGGAGAGTATAAGTTTTTGAAATATGACATTATAATTCTCTGAATTTCTTGGGTATTGGTAGTGATAACTCCATTTCTTTTTTATTTTTGTGATTTATCATTTATTCAATTGTGTGTGTATGCATGTGTGCCAGTGTGTATGTTTGTGTGTGTAGAAGCAAGGATGAATTCGGGAACCACCATGGACCTCCTCTAACTCCTCCTTGTTTACTCTGCCCCGAGATTCACAGGCTCTGCCCCAGTTTGCACCCTACGCCTGTACATGGGGTCTAGGATCTGAACTTAGGACCCTCCACCTGCAAGGCAGAGGCTTAACCCCTGAACCACCTCTCGAGCCCTCCATTTTAATTTCTAATTTTGTTAATTTGGGTTTTCTCTCTCTTGCTTTTGGTTAATTTAGCTAGGGGTGTATCGATCTTATTGATTTTTTTCAAGAATCCAATGGAAAATGAACAGCATCTTCAACAAATGGTGCTGGCAAAACTGGATCTCCACATGCAGAAGATTAAAACTGGACCTGTACTTGTCACCATGTACAAGAATTAATTCCAAATTGATCGAGGACCTCAATATAAGGCAAGAGACTATAAAAACCATAGTTGAAAGGGTAGGGAACTCCCTGGAGCTGATTGGACTACGCCAACAGTTCCTAATCTGAAATCCAATAGGGCAGTCAATACAACCAACGCTCAATAGATGGGATCTTATGGCATTAAAGAGCTTATGTTCAGATAAAGAGATTGTAACTCCAGCACAAAGGCAACTCACAGAATGCAAGAAAATCTTCACTGACCACATATCTGATAGAGCTCTATTGTCCAGAGTGCACAAAGAACTTAGAAAACTAAACACCAAGGAAACAAATGGGCCAATTAAAAAATGGGCCCTGGAACTTAAAAGAAATTTTACCAGGGATGAAATTAAAATGTCTAACAAATATCTTAAAAGATGCTCCACTTCCTTAGCCATCAGGGAAATGCAAATCAAAATCTCCATGAGATATCATCCCACCCCGGTCAGGATGGCAAAAATCCACAATACAAACAACACCAAATGCTGGAGAGGATGTGGAGAGAAGGGAACTCTCCTACATTGCTGGTGGGAATGCAGGCTTATACAACCACTCTGGCAAACCGTCTGGCAATTCTTAAAAAAGTTAAAGATTGAAATGCTATATGAACCCTGCTATTTCACTTTTGGGAATAACCCCATGCAGAGAAAATTCAGCTTGATAGCACAAGCACAGTGATGTTCATAGCAGCATTGTTTACAATAGCAATGTCATGGAATCAACCCAAATGCCTAACAGTTGATGAGTAGATAAGGAACATGTGGTACATTCATATAATGGAATACTACTCAGCCATCAAAAATGATGAATTAATGAAATTTGCCTGGAAATGGATGGAATTAGAAAAAATTATATTGAGCGAAGTATCCCAGACACAGAAAATTAAATGCTCTATGTACTCCCTAATAGGTGGATCCTAGTACTAAACCCACTTAGAGACACACTCAAAGATAAATCTCTGTAATAACTACAGTAATTTTCAAAGATTATAAACAGGAGGGAATGGGAAGGAGGGCCCCACCAGACAAGGAGAGAGGGAATCATGCTACATGAGAGATAATAGGTCACCATCAAGAACTGCAAGTAAGTAATGAGACATCTGGTTAAGCTCACAGACTTTCCTTCCTGGTCACTTGAAACAGATGGGGTATGATCTTACCATAAAGGGAGGGCATAGAGTCTGGCAGATAGAAGGTAACCATTTTGCAAATGGGAGACTGATCGCCCTCACCACAGTCTCCTACTCTTATTCTATCTAAATTTGAATCTACTCTTATAATAAGACTCTATTTTAACAGCTTTTTATCTCTGGCCACGGGGTGACATCCAATACCCATCAGGATGGAGCTAAGGCCAGTGCAAGAGAAGCAAAACTTAAAAAAAAATTGACAAAACATAATTCAGAACATCAGAGACTCTATATCAACCACCTGGAACCAGGTCAGCCTACTCTCTCTCCATTCTAAACTCAGGGAAATTTGCATAAGAAGGGGTGATAAGATTGTAAGAGCCTAAAGATGGAGAGGAGCAGTGATATGCAAGATACTCCACACAAGTTAGGGCCGAGGTAATCATAATAGGACTTTGCCTGACCTGCACAATGACCAACATATCATTGATCCCTCAAAGTCTAGCATGGATCACAGGCACTAGGATCCTTAGAGGCAAGGGATTAACAGCCACATTAGTGTTCCTATACTAAAGGGGAAAACAAAAAAGAGCTCTAGGTAATGCTACTGAGTCCTTACACCTCATCAGAGAGGAGGACCCAGAGGGAAGCTTGACATGCACACTAAAGGATGCTCCAGGGATGGGGGGGCAATGGGAGAAAGGGAAGGAGGGCGAGAAAGGAAGCTGAAAAGGGTTGAGGGAGTAGGGGGATCCAGGGAAGGGTGGAGGGAGGGAGGGGAATGGGGTACCTATTCAGTTTGTGTGAATGGAAAAAACAAATAAATTTTTAAAAATGTGTAAAAATATAATATCCAAAGTGAATCATTGGCCTGACTTTAAAACTTCAGGCTATCTCGGCTGCCACATTCTCTTCTGAAAAAGAAATGGGTTGAAGTCATCTGTGGATCAGCAAGCCCAATGCTGAGAAGAGTGATGATTTCTTAGTGGTTTCCACATCTAACCCATCACAAAGTTTATATGTTTAAATCCAGAAGCAAATCCTGGGGAACTGTTGCAGTTTACCTGCATGGTTGCTGATAAATAGCCATCGAATAGCTTAAGGGAACAAGGGGTTTATTTTCTTATGACAGTCGGGTTACAGTTCTTAGTCCAGCTTGACGGGAGAACTTACACCAACACCAGGGCCAAGGGAACTGGCCACACCACACCACCACCACATAACAGCTGAGAGAGGGAAAATCCTTACTTGTGAGACCAGCATGTCTGGCCAAGTATACAGAAGGATGCCAACTCTCTCAACCAACTCTCTGTGATTTATTCAAGGGCCTAATCCCACCCACCATGGGCTAGGCCTTTCCCATCAGCTAGATGATGTCCTTTGATGTCCTTCAGATGTGCTCTGGGCTCAACTCAACCACTTTTTCTCCACAAATATGCCCAGAGCTCAAACCCCCAACTGTCAAGTTGACACCTGTGCCTAACTATGACAGGAATCTTGTAGTGTATTGAAAAAACAGAGAAACTAGACTTCTTCATCCCCTCCCCACCAAAAAAAGCCTACTGAGGCTGATTGAAAGTTTTGTATTATCAGCCAATGAACAATAGTAAAACAGAATAGTGAAATTTCTTGGGAAAGAATAACTCAAAAGGATTGAGTTATGCCTACAGTACTTAAAGAACAGGATGTGAACAATCCTGACTCCAGAGACCTTGCTTGTCAAGGTATTAAATCCCCCCCCAATATGGTAATAACAGTTGCTCATAACTGTTGCTATGAGAGAACATTCAAAGTCAAACAACTTAAAGGAGGAAAAGAAATTTATTCACTTTAGGGTTCCAGAGAGGCAGTACAGTCTTTCAAGATAGAGACAGTATTGCTAGTGGCTGTGGTCTGAAGGCTGATCTTAGCTAATACCAGGTGTGGTCAAGTTGACCACTAGGATTAACTATCTACCACAATGGTATAACATAGAAACCAATCCCTTTTGATGTCCTGCTGTATCCTGGAAGCAACTTTATACAAAAACAGTTGGAGTGGGCTTAGGGGGTTTCTTGTGGCAGGTGTCCCAACAGGGTGAGGCCACCAGCAGCAGAATAAAGCCTCCCAACAGCACGCAGAAGCCGCTGAAATAAAAGGCGATGTCATAGGTCTGAGTCCAGTCATAAAACCAACCGACAATTGGTGGTCCGAGACTATTTCCAAGCCCAGCGAAAACCATCAATATGCCATAGGCATGGGCTAATTTGTCAATACCCACAGTCCTGATGGTCACGTATGGGAAGATGGACCAATTACCGGTGAGAAACCCCAGGATTCCGGAGAAGATTGCCAGCAAGACGTAACTCTTGACAAACGGAACTGCACACAAAGCCAGGCCCATGATGATGACGGTGGCAACATAGAGATACAAGATGTTGATCCACTTGAAGTCGCCCAGGATCCCCAACACCAGCTCCCCGGTGGCGGACAGGATGCCGATGATAGAGACCAGAGGCACCATAAACTCTTCCTCCTTCACGCCGGAACTTTTCGCCACATCTTCCATGAGCAACAAGGGCGGAAAGCCTCCTAGGTCAAAAAGCAAGATGGCGACAAACAGCGCTGAGAAGACTTTGTTTCTGAAAAGGGCCTTGGTTTCCTCCCAGTAGTTCTTACAAAGCTGCCACCTCCTCTTGGCCAGCTGTGTGCAAAAATGCATCTGTTGCTGGACTTTCTGTCTGTGCGTCTCTGGCTCCTCTGCAGGGCCTGAAGTCGTGATGTTCTTGTCAAACACCTTTTCCTGTCCCGGGACATCGCTGGCCAAGACGATCTTGCACTCTCCCTCGTCACTGCTGCCCTTGTCCGGCATGTTGATGTTTTCTTCCACGTTCTTTTCTTTTTGGTTGTGCGAGGAGTATCTATCTGGAACATTCTCCAGAACTGTCTTTTCAGGTATAGGACAGACAAAAGTCGGTAGGGGTCTCATCAGGCTGCCACAGGCTAGGATGTTCAAAGCTAAAGCCCCCACGATCAGCAGACACCCTTCCAAGCCGTAGGCCTCAATCAACTTTTTCTGCAGAGGAGCGTAGATAAACTGGCCAATGCTTGAGCCTGTTGTGATCAGGCCAAGTGCAAGGCCCCGGCGGCTGTCAAAATACTGGCACGTGATGGTCACTGTCGCCATGTACAACAGGCCGCTTCCGAGACCAACGAGGATGCCATAGGAAAAAAACAGGAAGTAGATGTTGGGGGCCAAGCTGCTCAACATCAGGCCTCCGGCCACCAGGAAGCCACTGAAGATTGTGACTGGTCTTGCTCCAAAAGATGAGACGCAGAGGCTGCAGACTGGACTTGCAAGCAAGCCGACTCCACTGGCCAGGGATCCGACCCAGGCTGTTTTTCCTTTTCCTTCTCCAAAGGCATCCAACCACTCAGTGTACAGCACCCCAACGGCTAACGGGGATCCGAAGCCTAGAAACAGCGAGAAGAAGGAGACCAGCACAACCACCCAGCCCCATCCGCCATCTGGTGGCTTGTGAAGTTCCATGGTGGGCCAAAGTCAGAATGGTGTTTCCTTGCCGTAGAGATATGGCCGAGGTAGTCCAAGGATAGCTTCAATTCCAATCAGGATGGGGCAAGGGCAGTGCAGGAGAAGCAAACCTGAAAAGAACAACAAACCATAATTCAGAACAACAAAGACTCTACATTAATCACCTCGAACCCGCCTATGTGCCCCCCCACCCCCCCCGATCCACCCGCCTGCCTGCAAGTTCCACCTGGACAGGACTCTCTCCCAGTCCTCCATCCCAGGTGAGTTCCCTCAGGCCCCAGGTGTACTCTTGTCCCAGCTCCTCCCACCACCAGTCTGCAACACCCAGGCTGCCTCCAGTTTGCCTGGGCCACGCCCCAGGTCACAGCCCCTTGTTCCTCCCGCCAGCCTGCAGGCCCAACCAGAAGAGGACTTGCTCTGCTTCCTCCATCCCTGGAGGTTCGGGGGGCCACTAAGTCAAATCCCTGGTCTCAGGTGAAGAGTTCTGCCATCTCCATCAGCCCCTCTGCCCCTCTGAACCACCGGGGATTCTCACTCGTGGTCCACAGAGGACACATTGCTACTCAGAAATCAACAGAGTCCAAAGGAAACTCAAGCAAAGCTCTAAGGGACAAAAGCCATACATCTGAAGTCCTCTAAAATCATCCTATCACATGGGAGAGATTCTTCACATCCAGCCCAAAGATAAGTTAACCTCTTTTTTTTTAACCATACTGCTCCTTTTTAGTATTAATCACTGTAGATTAACTTTTCCATACAGCCACCCCAAAAATATATACAACTCCAGGGATTATACCACTCACCTTCACATATCACCAAGATACTAAATTGTAAAAGTGCACTACCATACTAATATTCACCCCCTGTCTACTTAACCTGACTTAACTGATGTACTAACAGTCTAATAGCTTCATCTAGGAAATAACACTAACAACAGACAAACAAACCCAACTACAAGGCAAGCAATAGTAACAATTGCCCGAGAGTAGTAATACCAACTAAATCAGTTCAGTCAAAAACACACAGAAACTGAAAGGTCTTAAGAGTCAAAATGACAATGCCCAATCCAAAGTGCAGATCCATGGGAAATAAAATCCAGGAACACAAACCTACCACCAAAAGAATTAGCCCCATAATGATGGATTCCAACCAGAACAAATTCACAGAAAATAGCCAAGAAAGCCAGACCCAAGATAAGGACTTTCAAAGTATGATCATTACCATGATTAATACTATGAAAGAGGAAATCCGAGAAGAGTTAAACAACCGCATCAACCCCTTTGAAAGGAACACAACAGACACTTGGAGGAGTTGAGAAAAACAGTTCAAGAAACAAAAATCGGTATAGAGCATTTAAAACAGTCTCAGGCAGAGTTTAAAATCAAACTGAAAGACAAGTTATCTTCACCCCAAAACTCAACAGAGAGTCTTATCAGCAGAACTAATGAAGCAGAAAATAGAATTTCAGATCTTGAATACAAACGGGGAGAATTAACCAACTCAATGGAAGAGGTTCTTAAAGCCAAAAAGATACTTAAGAGTAATATTCAAGAGATATGGGACACCCTGAAGAAGCCTAACATGCGCATTCATTTTTCCTTTTCCTTCTCCAAAGGCATGGAATACCAGGCAAACTTGAGGACATTTTTCAAACTGTCATAAATGAAAACTTCCCTCAACTAAAGAATGAGAGGCCATTCCACACCCCAAACAGATGTGACCAAAATAGAAAATCACCACAGCAAATAACACTCCAAACACTCCACATTCAAGACAAAGAAAAGGTGCTGAGAGCTTCAAGGAAAAAAAAAAGTCACTTTTAAAGGTAAACCTGTTAAAATAACACACGACTTCTCAATGGAAAAAGTAAAAGCAAGAAGAGCTTGGAGAGACGTACTTCAAGTATTAAATGAGCAAAAATCTCAATCCAGGCTGATATACTGGGCAAAACTCTCCATCATGATCCAGGGAGAAAGAAAAGTTTTCCAGCACAGAGACAACTTGAAGAGATACATGTCTACCAAAACAGGCCTTCAAAAAATGCTAGAAATGATACTCAAGCTTGAAGAAAAAAACATATCCAGGAGGACAGAAGGGAAGTATAATGCCGCCAAAACCTAAATGTCAAACAATACACTTACAAAAGTCACTAAACATAAAAAATGTCCAGAATTAAAAATGATAGCTACATTATAACATTAAATGACAATGCTATTGACTCACCGATCAAGAGACACAGATTACAAACCTGGATTAAAAACCACAACCCACCAACCTGCTGCCTTCAGGAAACTCATCTCACCACAAAAGACAGGTACATCCTAAAAATAAAAGGCTGCTCAAAAATTCTGCAAGTTGATGGAACCAGGAAACAGGCAGAGGTAGCCATTATGCTTTCAGACAAAGTGGACTTCAAACCAAAAAAAATCATAAGAGACACATATGGATACTACATTTTAGTCACAGGTACAATTCACCAGGAAGACTTCACAATACTGAACATATATGCACCTAATATTGGCCCCTCCACATTCATTAAGCAAACCCTACAGTGTCTAAGGGAGAAATCAACCCCCAAATGATAATTCTTGAGGATTTCAACACTGCCCTCTCAACATGGGATAGATCAACAGGTCAAAAGCTTAACAGAGACACTTTGGAACCTAATCAAAGCCTTAAAGAAATGGACCTTACAGATCTCTATCGAACTTTTCACCCACGCACCAAAGAATACACTTTTTTCTCAGCAGCACACGGAACTTTCTCCAAAAGAGATCATATATTGGGCCACAAAATGAATCTCCACATATACAGGAAAGTTGAAATTCTAGCCTGTACCTTATCAGACCACCATGGCCTAAAGCTTGATATCCACAACACAACAAGCAACAGAAAATACACTAACTCCTGGAAACTTAACACTATGATGCTGAATGAGAACTGGATTCAGGAAGAAATTACAAAGGAAATTCAAGATTTCCTGAAAGTGAACGATAATGAAAATACAACTCACCAAAATCTCTGGGACACAATGAAACCCGTCCTAAGAGGTAAGTTCATAGCTCTTAATGCCTACATCAAAAAAACAGAAACATCACAAATAACTTAACAATGCAGCTTAAAGCTTTAGAGACACTAGAGCAATCTGATCCCAAAAGCAGTAGAAGAGAGGAGATTAACAAATTAGAGGAAAAATATCCGAAATTGAGATTAGGAAAATGATACAGAGAATCAACCAGTCAAAAAGCTGGTTCTTTGAAAAAATCAATAAGAATGATACACCACTAGCTAAATTAACGGAAAGCCAGAGAGAAAAAAAAATCAAGAAAATTAGAAATGAAAATGGAGTTATCATTACTGATACCCAGGAAATTCAGAGAATCATAATGTCATATTTCAAAAACTTATACTCTGTGAAATTTGACACCACAAAAGAGATAGATGAATTCCTAAGTAAGCACATCTTACCGAAATTGAATCAGGAATCTGTGAATTATTTAAATAGTCCTATAACATATGAGGAATCGAGGAAGTAATCTCAAATCTTCCCACCAAATAATGTCCTGGACCATATGAATTCAGCACAGAGTTCTACCAGACATTTAAAGAGCTAATAACACAAATACTCCTTAAACTGTTCCATGAAATAGCAAAGGAAAGAACATTACCAGATTCTTTCTACAAAGCTAATATCGTCTTAATCCCAAAATCTAATAAAGATACACTTAAAAAGAAAACTATAGGCCAATGTCTTTGATGAACACAGATGCAAAGATTCTCAACAAAGTCTTAGCAAATTGGATTCAAAAACATATCAAAAAGATCATTCACGGGGATCAAGTAGACTTATCCCAGGCACATAAGATTGGTTCAACATACGCAAATCAATAAATGTAATTCACCATATAAACCAGTCCCAAATTGAAGACCACAAGATACTCTCAATAGATGCAGAAAAAAGCTTTTGATAAGATCCAACAGCCCTTTATGATCAAAACCCTAGAGACAGTAGGAATGGAAGGAACATTTATCAATATATTAAAAGCTGTCTACAACAAGCTCACAGCAAGGATTATACTCAATGGGGAAAAACTTGAAACATTCCCACTTCGATCAGGAACTAAATAAGCCTGTCCACTCTCACCACTTCTATTCAACATTGTAATTGACGTCTTAGCTGAAGCCATAAGACAAAAAAGGAAGTATAAAGGGATTCAAATTGGCAAGCAAGAAATCAAGTTGTCTCTATTTGCTGATGACATGCTTTTATACCTGAGTGATCCCAAAACCTCCACCAGGAACCTCCTGGAAGTAATACAGAAGTTCATCAGGGTGTCAGGATACAAAATAAAGATACAAAAATCAGTGATCTTCCTATATGCCCAAAATGAAAGAAGTGAAAAAGCCCTGAGAGAAATAATCCCATTTACTATAGCCCCTAAAAAAAATGAAATACTTTGATATTATTCTAACCAAGAAAGTAAGTGACCTTTACAATGAAAGCTTTAAAACCCTAAAGAAAGAAATTGCAGAAGACACTAGAAGGTGGAAAGACCTGACATGTTCCTGGATTGGCAGAATCAACATCATAAAAATGACCATCCTACCAAAGACAATACCAGATCAATGCAATACCAATTAAAATCCCAAAGCAATTTTTTAAAGAATTTGACCAAACAATCTCAACATTCATATGTTGGCATAAAAGACCCAGGATAGCAAAAACAATCCTGATTAACAAAAACACTGCTGGAGGTATCACCATACCAAACCTTAGTCTATACTACAAATCCATAGTTATAAAAACAGCCTGGTACTGTCTCCAAAACAGACACACAGATCAATGGATAGGGTTGCAGACCCAGCTATAAGCCCACACAACTGCAGCCATTTGATCTTTGACAAAGGGCCCAAAAAATCCAATGGAAAAAGAACAGCATCTTCAACAAATGGTGCTGGCAAAACTGGATCTCCACATGCAGAAGATTAGAACTGGACTGTACTTGTCACCATGTACAACACTTAATTCCAGATGGTTCGAGGACCTCAATATAAGGCAAGAGACTATAAAAACCTTAGTTGAAAGGGTAAGGAACTCCCTGGAGCTGATTGGACTAGGCCAACAGTTCCTAATCTGAAATCCAATAGGGCTGTCAATACAACCAACGCTCAATAGATGGGATCTCATGGCATTAAAGAGCCTATGTTCAGATAAAGAGATTGTAACTCCAGCACAAAGGCAACTCACAGAATGCAAGAAAATCTTCACTGACCAAATACCTGATAGAGCTCTATTATCCAGAGTGCACAAAGAACTTAGAAAACTAAACACCAAGGAAACAAATGGACCAATTAAAAAATGGGCCCTGGAACTTAAAAGAAACTTTACCAAGGATGAAATTAAAATGGCTAACAAATATCTTTAAAAATGCTCTACTTCCTTAGCCATCAGGGAAATGCAAATCAAAATCTCCATGAGATATCATCTCACCCCGGTCAGGATGGCAAAAATCCACAATACAAACAACACCAAATGCTGGAGAGGATGTGGAGAGAGGGGAACTTTCCTACATTGCGGGTGGGAATGCACAACTACGCTGGCGAGTTGTTTGGCAATTGTTAAAGAAATTAAGGATCGAAATGCTATATGACCTTGCTATTTCACTTTTAGGAATAACCTCCCATACATCGAAAATTCACCTGATAGTACAACCACGACCATGTTCATAGCAGCACTGTTTACCATAGCAAAGTCATGCAATCAACCCAAATGCCCAACAGTTGATGAGTGAATAAGGAAAATGTGGTACATTCATACAATGGAATACTACTCAGCCATCAAAAATGATGAATTAATGAAATTTGCCAGGAAATGAATGGAATTAGAAAAATGATATTTAGCAAAGTATCCCAGACACAGAAATTAAGTGCTCTATGTTCTCCCTAATAGGTGGATCCTAGTACCAAACCCACTTAGAGACACACTCAAAGATAAATCTGTGTAATAACTACAGTAATTTGCAAAGATTATAAACAGGAGGGAATGGGAAGGAGGACCCCACCAGACAAGGAGAGAGGGAATCATGCTACATAATAGGTCACCATCAAGAACTGCAAGTAAGTAATGAGACATCTGGTTAAGCTCACAGACTTTCCTTCCTGGTCATTTGCAACAGATGGGGTATGATCTTACCAGAAAGGGAGGGCATAGAGTCTGGCAGATAGAAGGTAACCATTTTGCAATTGGGAGACTGACACCCCCCCACCATGGTCTCCTACCCTTATTTCCATCTCTAATAAAGGGCTTCTATTTTTAACCAGCTTTTTATCTGTGGCCTGGAGTGCCATCCAATACCCATCAGATGGAGCCAAGGCCATTGCAGGAGCAGCAAAACTGAAAAAGAAAATCAACAAACCATACTTCAGGGACATCGAGACTCTATATCAACCCTATCCTGAAACCTCCGGGAAATTGGTGGAAGATGGGGTGGTGGTTTAAGATGTTAAGAGTTTTTTTTTCCAAAGCTTGGGGCGGAGATAGATGGCGAATGATATGCAAGCTAACCCCACAAATTAGGGCCAAAAGCACTCAAATAGGACTCTGGCCATGATGCTGCGCAGTGACAAACAATTATGAACCTTCAAGTCTAACATGGACCTCCTAAAGCACTAGGATCTTTAGAGCAAGGGATTAATAGCCACAAAAGTGTTCTATACTTTAGGAAAAACACAAGAAAGTCGTTATAGGAAATGTGCTGAGTCCTTACAGGTCATCAGCGAGTAAGGACCCAGAGAAAGTTTTTACATACACATTAAAGGTATGCTCCAGGGATGGGGGGAGGGGGGCGGGGGGGGCGTGGGCAGTGGGGCGGGGGCAGTGAGAAGGGATGGGGGACGGGGGGAAAGGAAAGGGAAAAGGGAGGCTGGAGTAAGGGGATCCAGGAAGGGGGGAGGGGAGGGAGGGGACCCGGGTAACTATAAGTTTGTAAAGACTTAAACAATAAATGATAAAACATTATTTTAAAAAAAAAATCACCTGGAACCAGGAACTCCCCCCGGCCCACAACTCTTCTCCCCATCCTAAACCTCAGGGAACCTTGTGGATAGGGGGTGGGCAAGATTGTAAGAGCATAAAGATGGGGGAGGACCAATTGATATGCAAGAAACTCCACAGGAAAGTTAGGGCTGCAAGAGCCATCATCAGGACTTGCATGAGCCCTTCACAATGACTGACATGTCAATGCCCCCCCCCCTCCAGTATGCTCACAGGCCGTAGGATCCTTATAGGCAAGGATTGACATATTGAGGTTCGTAATCGTGTTCCCCTACCAACGGAGGAGGACCAGAACGTAATCTGGGCTATGCCACTGAGTCCTAACCCTCACTAGGTTGGAGGACTCAGAGGGTAGGTTTGCATTCACACAAAAGGATGCTTCCAGGTGATTTGTCAGTGGGGAGGTGGGAAGGGAAACCTGGAAAGAAGGGATTGACCGGGGAGAAACGAACCAAGGGGAAAAGGGAGGGAGAGTGGCAAGGGGGATGGGGAGAGGGTTTGAGAGAGGGATTAGGACCCGGGGGGTTGGTGCCTATTGAGCTTGTATGGTTGGGGGAAACAAAAAAAAAATAAAATCAAGAAACTGGGTGAAGAAGGAGACCACCACAACCACCCAGCCGTATCCGCCATCCCGGGCTTCTGAAGTTCCATGGTAGGATGAACTCAGAATGGTGTTTCCTTTCAGGTAGAGATATGGCCAAGGTAGTTCAATAATGGTTGCCAGTACCTGCTCAGTCGGCTGAAGGCTCTCAGATTCCTAGAGGATCTTCAGTAGCGTGAAGACTCAGAGGGCTGGAGAGCTGGAGAGTCGAAGAGAGGACACCGGGCCGCCGGAGCGAAGAGTGTTTTCTAGCGCAGCTTCAGAGAGTCTCTCCTTGCAGTCTCCTGCTCTGTTTCCTTTTATATGGTCTGCTACTGGGTGGTTCCAGTGGAATCTAGGGAGCTTGCAGTGGGATCTAAGGAGGGTACAGTGGGATCTAGGGAGGGTACACTGGGATCTAGGGAGGGTGCAATGGGATCTAGGGCTGGTTTTTGTATTGTAATGTATTCATCCAGATAATCTCTTCAGGTGGTGTGCCAGCTCATCTTACTTAATGCCAGGTGTGGTCACGTTCTCACCCAGGATTAACTATCACACCTCCCATTCCCAAGTCCCTTCCGTTTTCCCACTATAAACCTTCTCCGCCACTCCTCCTCCTGCTTTCATGGTTTTTTTTTTTTTTAAGTTTGATCCACTGAGTTTCACATGGGTTTCCATTAGTGACATCTGTCGGGCTTCTGCTGGAGTAAGAGTGACACATCAGGAGGTACAGCCTTGGGAGAAGCAGCAGCTCTCCTTGCCCACCACTTAGCATTTACTGATCTCTCAGGGAGTTGTGGAATTCCTTGAGATCTTTCCCTTTCATGGCGAAATGCCGATGGGCCGAATCCTGTGCAGGTAATGGAAGTAGAAACGACTGTAGTGAGTTCATAGGTACAGGAGCCCTGTCATATCTAAAAGATACTATCTGACCACACTCTCCCCACTGTAGAAAATATTCCATGGCCAAAGCTTAAATAGTAAGAACATAGATTTAAGAGCATTTAGTGTGTGAGGACATTTTCATAACGGACTTGAACTTTCATTTTTTTAAATTTTTTTATTTATTCGGTTATGCGTGTGTACATGCGTGTGTATGTGTGCATATGTGTGTGTGTTTGTGTGTGTGTTTAGAACCACGGGCGAATTCGGGAACCACCATGGACGCCTCACTTCCTGCCCCAGGATTCACCGGCTCCGCCCTACCAGGACCAGAAATGCAGGCCGCCCTGCTTCCGCCCCGTCTATACGTGGGGTCTAAGATCCGAACTCAGGACCTTCTGCCTGCAAGGCAGAGGCTTAATCCCTGAGCTACCTCTCCAGCCCTTGAACTTTCATTTTTAAATGTTTTTATTTTCTATGTTTACAAGCATATTGAGAACTCTTCTCTGCTCTCTTCTATCCTCCCTCCTGCAATCCCCTCCCTTCCTTTCATCTTCCACTCCCACTCCCTCCCACCACCTTGCTTGCATGCTTGTATGGACCCCTGGGTTCACTCTGGCTGGTCTACTCTTGTGGGTGTTCAGGCCTCTGTGGCATGCCAAGTTGCTTCTCTTTGGGCCACCCCACTAATAGGGGCATTTCCCTTCACTCATCTTAGCTTGTGAGTTTACAAATGAAGAGAATGTACAAAGAAGAGCAAGGTTAGGACTAGAGTTAGGTATTTGAACTTATCATGTATGCCTCCAAATGTGCTATACTTGGTATTTTTCTTGCAAGCACGTGTGTGTTTGCATGTGGGGGTGTGTATATGTGTACATGTATTGTACAAGAGTGCACTTGAACGTGTGCCTGTGGAGGACCGGGGTAACACCAGGAATCATCCTGGATTGCTGTTCCTTCTTAGCGGTTTGACTTTCAAGACTAACTATTATATAGATATATGTCTCTGCTAGAACTTTTTAAAATTTTTTTATTTATTATTTATTCAATTGTGTGTGTGTATGCATGTGTGCGTGTGTGTATGTGTGTGTGTGTGTGTGTGTGTGTGTGTGTGTGTGTGTGTTTAGAACCACGGACGAATCTGGGAACCACCATGGACGCCTCCACCTCCTCCTTGTTTACTCTGCCCGGGGATTCACAGGCTCTGTGCTACCAGGACTAGAAGCACAGGCTGACCCCTCTTCTGCCTGGCGTCTATATGTGGAGTCTAGGATCCAAACTCAGGACCTTCTGCCTGTAGGGCAGAGGCTTAACCTCTGAGCCACCTCTCCAGCCCCTATAACTTTTTTTTAAATTATACTCTCAAATTCAGCCAGCGATTGCTAAAGTTCTATATCAGCTGCTACTGAAGCAGAAAAATAACAAATGTTAAAAGTAAAAACAGGCTCTCATCTGAAATGACTCCTGGAATTTTAACTGCAGAGAGACGGTCTGATTGAGCTATTGAACACTGGAAACTCAAAATATCTTCTCGATAGCCTCTCTTCCAGCCTCCTCAGACTACGTAATGCTCTTGCTGTAACCATCTCTGGGAAAAAAGTCTATGTACTCAGCAGTAAAGTCAGAGAAGGCTACATCTAAATATTTCTACATTCCACCATTAAATGTAACTTTTGGACTATGGAAGGATATCCAGACTTGGACCTAAGGCTCCCAATAGGAAAAAAATTCCTTCTTTGTTTTCTTTTTCTTTTTCTTTTTCTTTTTCTTTTTCTTTTTCTTTCTTTCTTTCTTCTTTTTTCTTTTCTTTTTTTTTTTTTTTGTTTTGGTTAATCAAATACTGCAGGACTGATTTAATCAGTATAAAATTGAAAGACCTTTAGATTCGTAATAAAAATCCAAATGTGAGGAAGGGCAAACTTTAAACAGCAGCCAAGTCTTTAGAGAAGGGAAGGGTAAAAAGAAAGAGGGCAACAGGCACCCTGGAACTGTGGGGAAGGGTAGCTGACCACTGTCAAACCAGTGTAAGTTTCTTGGTTTCTCATGGAAAACATTTTACACACCTAAATCCATCAGTGTCCAGACACATATGTTTCCTTGCTGGTATTATAACAATGTATTGCATTTACTCGCAAAGTTTGTCAAGTTTTAATATCACCAGCCAGAGTCTTGTATCCATAAATGGAACAGTGTGTTTTTGCTATAGGGCTATTAAAAAGATAATGAATAATCTCCTTTGAACAAAGTATTTACATTCTTTTTCCCTGAAGCAGATGCCTGAAATGTATTTATCCAAGATGTACCTCTTCATTCTGTGCATTTGAAGTTAAAATATAAGGAACTCTGGGAATCACAGAAGAGATGAATAGATGACAGTTCAGAGCCACAAAGCATATACTGGGTTTGTGAGAGCCTACCTGCAAGGAGCAATCTTTGAGGACAGCCCCTTGGAGAATGATAGCACGAGCGAGGGCTTCACATAGAGACTTGAAGAGCCTGCATGATCTGGCAGAGATCAGATCATTGTTAGAAGACACATCAGCCAGTTCACAAGTCACTGAAAACCTAGTTCTTTCTTGCCCTTCCCAATTGAGGGAACTTCCACATATTCTGATGTATGAAATGATTGTCTCAACAAACTTCATTCAGGGAGGAAAGAACAACCATTTTCCTCAAGGATGATACCTTTGTGTCTACACAGTTGATGGTCATTGAAAAAAAACCAATAAGTGTTTTAAAAAAATAATAAATTCATGTTTGCTATGGTTTCAGTATGCACCGCAAACACTCATGTGTTAGGATCTTAATTTCTCAGTGTTGCAGTTTTGAGGAGTGAGGACTAGAGGGTAGTCCTTTTGTGTCACAGGATGTAGCTTTGGTACCTGAATTAATGGTTTTCTCACAGAAGTGAGTTAATTGTCCTGGTGGAAGTGACTTCCTGCTTTCACAGAACAAGAGTGAATTGTTAAAAGTGAGGTTGCTTTTCCTTTTTGTGATCTGCACAGCAACACTTGTCCTCTTTGCCATGAGCAGAAGCCAATCAAATGATAACACCACGCTTGGACTTCCCAGACTCCAGAATGGAGAAACTAGAAATATTTCTTCTTCATCAATGACCAGGTCCTGGAAAGTCTATCAAAGCAAAAAAAAAAAAAAAAAAAAAAAAAAAAAAAAAAAAACCAGAAGAAGATAAGATAATGTTTCAGGAACCTGTTAAGCTAAGATTTTAAGGTCCCTTCTAGATTCTTCTAATCTTGTACTGCTCAGAATCCACAAGAAAGTTTGAGAGACCTTGACTCTCCAACACATAAACATGGAGCAATAGCGCAGACTATTTGAAATGCAATCAGTTTTTTCACCGTTTTTTCCTCTTGCTCTAAATATTTCTCCAAGGATCTTATACTAATACACTTCTCAGACACAAGTTAGACTTGAATAGCCAATGGTTGAACAGCTGAGCCTACAAGTTCAGGACATAGCTGAGTGGCCTTGAATTCCTTGGTCATCTGCTGTTTGACCTCATTACTTTAGAAATTCCTCATATGTGTAGATGTATTGAATAAGACAGCTTTTAAATTCCTGTTTGACTAGTTTCTTCTTTTTAAATTTTATTTATTCATTCATTCATTGACAGAGAGAGAGAGAATTAAAAGGCAGTGTGTGTCCGTGTGGAGAACCAAAGGTTTCTTCAGGTGAAGAGGGGCTGTTTATAGACCCCTGTCCCACGTCCAGGTTGAGGAAAGACCACAGGTTGCATGCACACAAGAGATTTATTGCATGCACCGAGTGACTGCCCCGATACAAGTGGAGCGAACAGTAGCAGGGTGTTGTTTTATCTCGGTTTATACAAGGTACAACCAGGAGGCATGGGGGACGGAGAGCAGAGACTGCCATTGTGAACACATACATGAGGAGAAAGAAACCTGGGGGCCCCATTTCAGGAGGTGAGAAGAGCAGGTCATTTCTATGAAATGGGGCTGTTTTGTCCAGGAGGGAAGGGTCACTGCGTGATGCAGTAGTCCAACGGCCCAAAAAACTCCCGTTTTGTATATTTACATGAAGGGTGATCAGGAAGAGGGACAGTGTAATGTCAGATGTACTTCCTGTTGACAATGTAATGTCAGAACTACTTCCTTTTGAGAAGGGACGTCATGTCCAGTGTCCCTCTGAAGTAAAGTTTAAGGACACGAGAAGTTACAGTGTGTGATGAGGAACAGCCGCATCCACAAAGTGTAGGTCAAGGAGGTCAATATCTTGGCTTCTCTGTCTGGAGCCTGTCAGGAGACCAGTCAGGAGAAGCAGGAACAGGATGCCGCGCAGGGCTAGGAGAGTGCGTCACAGCACATGGGGAGGTATTTCTCTGGGAGCCTCTGATGGAAGGTGATTCGTGGTCTGGTGGGGCTGTCAGGGGAGGAGATCAGACATATACATTAGTGTGTAGGCACATCACCGAGTTTTAGGTGATCACATACGTGAGTGCAGACAAGGAGTGAGAGAATGAAAGTGAAAAAACATAATAAATCTGGATCTAGTGAGAAAAAAGTTCCCTGGAGCCAAAGTTCCTTGATGGCGTTTAGTCTGGAGCCTGAAACTGTTTTGGGAGTAGCCAATTGTCCTTCCTGAATTTCTCTATGTCGGTCAGATGTAGTGGGGAGGATCTGGTAATCCCTAAGGAGAAGCTGGTTGAAAGTATAAATAAATAATAAAATAAATAATTTTATTATTTGTGTCTGAAGAAATTGAGAAGACAAGGAGGGAAGAGGGATAAAAGACAAACAAGAATTAGGGGTCCCAGAAAAGGTAGTAGCCAGGTTGTTATTGGAGATTGAAGCCAACTAAAAGGAGAGTCCTGGGACCATTGCTTATTGCCCAGTTGATTGATTAGATCAGTTAGCTTGATTATGTTCTGTTCCACTAATCCAGACGCACTGAGGTAACAACATTCTTCCCTTAGGAATAGCCATGTGCCCCTTTTTCTATTGTTAATAGGTCTAGGGCCCTCCTATTTAGTAATGATACTCTGGAGGGAGTTAAGAGAGGCTGCTGTGGACTCAGAGCTTCATGTGAGTCATTTTGTAGGTCCGCAGTTGCCCACAAAGAATGGCCTAAACATTACCTCTCCTCCTCCCCCCCACAATCACCAAACCCAAAATGGCAGTTGTCAGGGTTATTCCCACTAGGACAGGTTTGAGGCCACTCTTTTTCATCTAGTCTTGGGAAGAACCAAAGGAATTCAGCCCTTCTATATAAAGTCAGTTGAGGGACCCCGATGACTGGGATACATGGACCCAGGGAGCTGGAGTGAAGGTGAGAGGAGACAGAGCCATGCACCAGAAGAGCTGTTCCAAGGTGGCTTGTAGGGGCATCAGGATGCTAATGTCTTGGTGCAGGTCCCATGGGAAAGAAAGATGTTTGAGGTTTTGTCTGTGACAAGGCAGAGTTGGAAAGGGCAGAAGGTGGTAGTTTGCTTGGGTTCCCATAAGGGGACATTGGAGATAGATGGGGAGCAAGACAGATTTGAGGAAGAAGTGGTGGTGTTTGGCATGGAGTTTAAGGAAACAGCTGCCAGGAGGGGGTGCAGAAGGCTGGCACGGAGGAAGCAGTGAGAGATATACTGTGATTTAAGGAAGTTACAGCTCATCAGTGTATGAGATTCATCCAAAAGACGGAAGCAGAGCTTGGTGGAGTCAGTCGCCTGTGTTAGGGGCCTGCTGTTCTGGTGTCTGATTTTGTAGTGTTTGGTCTTGCAAGGCCTGTTCTTAATGTAGGATGTCAGAGGATACTTGAGAGGGTAAGGGGCAGCCTGGGTGAGTTCTCGAGGGAAGACAAAGATGCCCGCAGGATTATTGCGCCAAAAACATTGGAATACCATTCTGCTGACTCCATCGACCCATCTGCTCTGCCGAGGATTGGAGATATAAATGAGGAATGGGCAAGTGTGGAAAGTGGAGTTAAATTGGAGGATATTGAGTTTTCCACAGTTGTATGGAGTGGTGTAAAGTTTGCATCTCAGGTAGCTGCACCCACTAAATGGTTCCTATTTAGGGTTTTACATTTGTGATTTTTTTTTTTGTCAAAGGTGAAGCACATATAGGGATAAGCACTAGTTCCAGCGCTTCTGCCAGAGAGCATTTTAGGGGAGTAGTTATTTTGACGGGTTTTTGGCAACCCTGAGGAGGATGGTCAGCAAATCCAATGACTTGAGAATGTTGTCCAGGACAGATAGTCTCCCAAACTTCAAAACACCTCACATAAGTTGTGTCAACCACGGATAGGAGGCCTAAGGTAATGAGTAGAAAACAGGGCCAAAAACCCTATTTAGGAGGCTGGTTCTTCCAGAGTGGGGGGAAGTGTTCACTGGCGAGCAATGGGAAGCCGAAGGGGCCCTGTGGGAGACACAGAGTAGGAGCTGTTTACAGTGGGTGAGCACAGAGTTGAGTCAAGTGGAGGAATTATTGAACTTTCCATGCAAAAGATTTTTGTCAGGTTGTATGAAACCATTGTGGAAGCTCTTTGAGTTTGACAGCTGAAGAATAGACAGAATAACTGTATATGGGATTCCCATTTTGGTTTGAAAGAAGAGGAAGAGGTAGGTGATTGTGGAGGAGGGCACAGAAGGACTGATTCCCTCAGGGAATCAGTACAGTGGATAGAGTGAGAGCAGGAGCTGGTAGAGTATGACTGATTTGTGTCCAGAGGTAGGTGTGAATGTAGTTTAGGAGAGGAGGTAGGTGACACCTCAAGATGGGAGGTTGCAGAGGGAGGCCAAGCGGCAGAATGGGGTGACCAAACACGAGCTCAAAAGGCCAAAGATTGGGGGGGGGTTGGTAATGCTGAGTTGAAGGAGGGCTAGGGTTAGGAATTTGCTCTAATCTAGACATAGTCTGGAGTTAGTTTAGTGAGATGTGGAGGAAGGTATAGAAGAAAGGAGGGTTTAGGGATTTGGCAGTACTGGGAGAAGCTGAACGACTGCCACATTAATGAGGCAAAGATCTTGGACCAGCCGATAGGCACCAGAAGCCCTTTTTTATTGCCAATACAGATATATTATAGGGTGAGTTAGTGGGTCTTAAAAGCCCCTTTCAAAAGAGATCCTGAATGACCAGTTGTAGTCCTAAAAGGCTGGTATGGGAAAGGGGATATTGGGCCAGACCAGGGAAGTGCTGGAAATTCTTTAGCCATATTTTTAATCAGGAAAAGGACTCCAGGGAAGGAGTGTGGTGTCCTAGACTGAGGGATCCACTTGGGTTGGGAGTAAGAGTAGGGTGGAGGGGTGAGACAGGGAGACAAGGGCTATTGTACTTGAAAGAGGAGGATCAGTGCCCAGGCCGAATAGAGAGAGGGGCAAGAAGGGTAGAGATAAGGATTATATTGAGTAGAGGAAGCAAGGACACACCTGGGCTGAGGCTAAGGTGCCATGTGGGAGTGATTGTAATTGCAGCTCCTAACTGGGAAAAAATGTCTCAACCCAACAAGGGAATGGGGCGTGGAGGGACCACAAGAAACCAATGAGCAAAGATAAAGGAATGATTAAACATGTTAATTTTGGAGTTTGGAGCGGTTGACTGGAGACATTCCCTACCCCAACTTTAAAGGACTGAGAAAGAGGTAGGTCCCCAGAACTCTCTCAGAACTGAGAATGTGGCCCCAGTATCCAGAAGAAATGAGTTGGGCTTAGATGCCACTGTAATCAGCACCCTGGGCAACACAGACATGATGTCCATAGTTGGAAGAGGAGTCCCATGGCCCCCTCAGTCGTCCATAGCCAGACCTAAGAGGTTGGTGGTAGGAGGTGGGGGTCTGGATGGCTGGGCATTTCTTGGAGCACTGGGACAGCAGTACACCCCCCAGTGTCCCTGCTTATGGCATTTAGGACCAGTTCCAGGGGCCTCCATGGGTTGGGACATGCTCTTGCCCAGTGTTCCGGCTGACTGCATTTGAAGCAGAGCCTGAGGGCCCCTTTGTCTGCCTTTCATGAAGGGAGTCCTGGGGTGATATGATGTGGCTTGTGGCCAGAGTGCTTGAGGAAGCATCTGGCATTTTTGTTTTTTAGCCTTTTCGTCCTGGCCATGGTAGACCTTAAACGCTGTAGCCAGCACCTCAGAGTGGGAGGTTAGAGGTCATTTCTCTCTCTCTTTTTTTTTTTTTTTTAGTTTTGCTTTATTGTCAGAATAGATCTGGGAGAAGAAATTGGTCATCATAAGTTGGCATCTATCAGGGGGTCTCTGGATCTAAATTAGTATTTTGTAGGAGTCCTTTAGTGAGGCAATCAAGGGATGTGGACCGGTTTTCCCCCTTTTCTTGTACGATTTTATGATCATTTCAGTCTGATGATTAGGTAGGTAACACATTTATCTTGGTGGGTGAGGCCTTCTGGTGTGTTATAATCCCATCAGGACCTCGTCAGAACAGCCTCAGCTCCCAAGGAGTGGACAGGGGTAGCTGATCAGCCCTAGCCTGATCCCTAGCATGCCTGTTTCTCAGGGAGAAGGGTATTAGATAGGATCATGTAAATATCATGAAAAGTAAGATCACAGGCCTGATGAAGATATTGGAATTCTTTTATGTAGGTTGTTGGGTTTGAGATGAAGGAACCCAGGGACTTTTTAATTGGAGACACATCAGAGAGTGATAAAGTAACTTGAACATGGACTACTCGCTACCTCTGTCAGGAGAGCAATTATCTGACCACAGGTGCAAGTGTTGGGAGGGCTGGGCAGTGGGTGGGCAGAGGAGCAATGTGCAGTGCAGCGTTGGGGAGTGTGGGTGAGCTTTCTGAAGCTGAGGAGGGAGAACTGGTTATAAGGGTGGGAAAGGCAGATAAGGCAGGGACTCTTCAGATGGATCAAAATCCAAAACTGAGGAGGGCTGGAGTGTAGACAAAGATTGTTGGTGGCCAATAAATACACCTTTAGGATTATAAGAGAAATATAGATCAGGTTTGGAACGTACATAGGTGAATGCTTGGATATAGGAAATCTCTTTCCATTTGCCCTTAAGATCACAGAAGTTATATCTCGAAGAATGTTGAAGTTTAAAAAGCCATTAATTGGCCATTTTGTTTAGTTATCTAAGGAGTATTAGGGCCAATCTTGATTGCAATATTTCAATTAGGTTTTTTGACTTTAGGCCTGGCGTTGATTGTAAGGCTTTTAGGTTGTTTAGTAGAGAGCCAGGGCACTATAAACGGGAATTGAGAGACTCACATCCATGATCTGCCCTAGACGTGGGTTTGGATAGGTGAAGAGGCGTCCTTCAGTGGCTCTCAAAACAGACAGTCAGGAGAAAAACACAGGGGACCTTAACACCTGGCACCAGATGTTTCACAGAGAGAGAGCGAATAGAGATCTTAAGGTCCACAAGTAGGATCTGATGGCAGAGATGGAGGGAGCTCTGAGATCAGCCAAATGTCCTTCCACTATCAAAATGGAATGTCCCAGGGGGGTTCACTGTAGCCTATAAAGGCAGTAGTGAGGGGTGTCTCCTGCCTCAAGGAGACTCAAGGGAGTGTGAGATGATCAATGGTCATTTCTCAGAGCTCAGGAAAGCATTTGAAGGGCTGATTCGGGGGATTTTCCAATTGGAGATTGGTGGTGCATGTGGAGACAGAGCCACCAGGGAAGAGGAAGGCAAACGCTGATCTGGGTCTGGAGGTCGGCGGGATAGGTTACCAAATAAAATCCGGAGATCCGTCCTCACACGGGGCACCAGTGAAGGGGGCTTCTTCAGAGGAACCCTCCCTCCATATCTGGTGCAAGTAAAAACCACATGCTCAGTGAGCTAGAGATTTATTGCAGGAGCCAAGTGGCTGTCCCAACACAGGTGGATGGAATAGCTGAGGGGTATGTATCCTTTTCTCTCCGTTTATACAGAGTACAACCAGGGAGGCATTAGGGCTGTGTGCCAGAGAACCAACACTCAGTTTTTACCCTATGAGAGAAGAGGTCCAATTATCTGAAGAACGTGCAGGGCAGCTGAATTATCCTGGGTTGCTTCTCCCTCCTCCTTGCTTTGCTCTGGGATCTCCCAGGCTCCACCCACCAGGGCCAGAAGTACAGGCCAACACCATTTCCACCTGGTGTTTTTACTTTGGTCCTGGGATCCAAACTCAGGACCTTCTTGCTTGAGTCTTAACTTCTGAGCCACTGCTCCACCCCGACTATTTTCTTCTTAGGTATAAGTCCTTTGTCTCTAAGAGAGCTTAAAATCATAAATCATTCATTTACCTCTTAGAACTGTATTTAAACACTGTTCCTGACCTCTGATGGATTTCGCAAACCATAAAATATCTTTGTCAGGGACGGGAAAAATAATCTCATTGAAGGACAAACTGAATGGGAAGCATTCCTTTTTCTCATTCTCTGTGCAGCAGAGGACCCTAACCTAAACAGAAATCAATTAGCATGCACAGATGGCCTAATGACAGGGAAAAGCATTTGAAAACTCCGAAATAAGTCAATATGCTGGAAATATCCCACTGAGCAACCTTCCCCATGATGTTACCAACGCTTTCCTACTGGCTCACCCTGGTGCTTGAAAGTTCTCCTGTCTTCTGCTTTAGGCTTCAGTGGAGTTGAGGTTGGACTAATAGTCTTTAACATCTTCATACCTTCAATCTTGGAGGTCGATGAGTGGATTTGATTTCAACTTGTGAACAGTGGGTCAAATTGAACACAGTGACTTCATTCATTGTCATGATCGTGTAACAGTTAATGTTCATTGCTTTCCTTCTAAACCAATAGCCCTCTTTTCCACATAGGCATCTCTTTAATATGTTCAATCGTTATTCTTCTGGTTGAATTTTAAAAGATATTTAATTAATTAACTACTTTAGAGAGGACCAGGACATATATGTAAAGGTGAGAGGACAAGTTTCAGAAGTTCTCTCTTTTGCCTTTCTCCTATAGGGACACCAGGGATTGAACTCAGATCTCTAAGTTTGAGTGCAGGCCATCTCACTGGCCCCAAGGGTTGATTTTTTTTAAGACAGTAAAAATAAAACTAGTGTATGAACACTACACTAGGAAACAAGAGTAAATTATACATCTAATTTTGGTACATTCAATTGCCCAGAAAACTTAAGAGATTCTAAAAATGAAGCTGTAAGTATGACAAGTTTTGTGATATCGTGCCCATTCACATTTACTTGTGAAAAACAGTCTATTGTACTTTAAGAAATATCTATTTAAAAGAGCAAACGTTGGGGCTGAAGAGGTGGCTCAGTGGTTAAGTCTCTGCCTTGCAGACAGAAGGTCCTGAGTTCGGATCCTAGACCCCACATATAGATGCCGGACGGAAGCAGGGGCGACCTGTGTTTCTGGTCCTGGTAGGGCAGAGCCTGTGATTCCTGGGGCAGAGTAAACAAGGAGGAGGTGGAGGCGGTCCATGGTAGTTCCCGAATTCCCTCGTGGTTCTACACACACACACACACACTCGTGTACACACACACACAATTGAATAAATAAAAAAAAGTGCAAATGTTCTCTTAAATAGTGATTATAAGAAATAATGATTAAAGGAAGAGATTGTTTTCAGATTCTAAGGGGAAAACCCTTGTTTTCAGAATACTTTTGCTTCTCTCTCAGTTGGAAAGAATGGATAGAATTTCGAGAAGTTGGTGGAAGAGAAAGTTGCGATGTCTACTGCTGAGCACAGGGCTCCTGAGGACCTGTCTCCATTTTCAAAATGCCTGCTCCATCTAAAAGCCCAGTGCTGAATCCAGAAAGAGTTGCTACAGCTGCTGCTTAAGAACCATTCCTCTCTGCCAGGATTTATACAAACAAATGAATCTGATTAAAATGGACATAATTATATCAGGAAACCATGCTATGAAGCTTTCTAAAAGAGCTGAACTCTAGCAAGATACTGAAATTACTTTGGAATGACTCCATCTTCTATCTGCAACACTGACTGTCAGATAGTATACAAAATTTGACAGCTTTGTTGGTGCTGGAAATTAATTCTCATATAGAAATAGGAAACATTCAGAATAATGTTGAAACCCTAAACTTTCTAGAAGTAAATTTTTATAAGAACAGCATTCCTATTTCTTTGGACATAAAAATACATGAAGAGACTAAAAGCAATTTCTGGGTTTTGGTGAAAAAACATAATGAATGTATAATTTTGTAAAAGAAGTATGTGCAACTGATCATCTAGTTCATATCTTATTTTCATAACCTGAGAAAACATCTTAACATTCAATGAAACATGTTCTTGACAATGGAATTAGGATGACTAGGTAAAGCCCACTGAGTAGACTTCTTTTACTGGGTTTAGAGGAACAAACACCAGCTTTGATAAAAAGGGCAAGTTATTATGAAATAATAAACCCGGACAAAGTTCCCAAACTGTCCCACCCAAATAATAGATTATTTATCTTATGTGGAGAAAGACAAATTCATTTCATAAGTATGTCTTTTAAGTGTAGTAGTTATATATATAGATTATATAAAACAGTTTATTTCCATTTCCTAGAATGTACTCAAATAATTTCTGCTATTTTATTTTAATCTGATATGTTATTTTAGCTTTCTATAAAAAGATATTAGAAAAGAACCTATAGACTACATATAATTATGAAGTGAGAGGGATTGTCTTAGGCAAGACAGAAAATTTAAACAAGAATGCTTTAATAAGGGCTGGAGAGAGAGCTCAGGGGTTAAACACTGTCCGGCAAGCTAAAGGTGAAGTTCAGATCTCAAGTCCCACGTAAAAACTCCAAGCTGTCTGCACTTCTGACCCTGGTGAGTGGAGCCTAGAAAATCCCAGAAGAAAGCAAGAGTGAGGTAGGAGCAATCTAGGATGATTCCCAAAGTCACCCTTGGTTCTCCAAAGGGATACACAATGCACTCTGATACACACACACACACACACACACACACACACACACACACACACACACACACACACAGAGTAAATAAAGAATGCTTTAATAAAAAGCATATTTGTTATATAAAAATTAAATTTCTGGGGCTGGAGAGGTGGCTCAGGGGTTAAGCCTCCGCCTTGCAGGCGGAAGGTCCCGAGTTCGGATCCCAGATCCCACGTATAGACGCCAGACGGAAGGGGGGGGCAGCCTGCATTTCTGGTCCTGGTAGGGCGGAGCATGTGAATCCCAGGGCAGAAGGAGGCAGAGGCATCCATGGTGGTTCGCGAATTCGTCCGTGGTTCTACACATACACAGACACACACATACACACACACACACACACAGACACACGCACGCGCACATATACACAGTTGAATAAATAATAATAATAATAAAAAAATTAAATTTCTGGGTGCTGGGGAGGTGCTCAGGGGTTAAGCCTCTCTCTGCCTTGTAGGCGGTCATGAGTTCAGATCCTAGATCCCACCTATATACACCGGGCATAAGTGTGGGCGGCCTGTGTTTCCGGTCCTGGTGGGGCAGAGTCTGTGAATCCCAGGGCAGAGTAAACAAGGAGGAGGTGGAGGCGTCCATGGTGGTCCCCGAATTCGCCCATCGTTCTACACACACACACACACACACACACACACACACACACACACACACACATACACATGCACAATTGCCTAAATAATAAAAAAATTAAATTTCTGGTGACAGAAATAGTCTATAAACAGTAAACAGTGAAGTAATACAAGAGAGTTTGAAGGCTATATGTCAACAAATATTGCAGGAAAAAGAAAATATACTTAACATCCTATGAATATTTATTTATACACAGAAAAGGAAGCTTCAAAACCTAAAAAGGAAAAATGAGCAAAAGATAGTGTAGACAATTTTCAAGAATACAAAACTCAAAGAATTTGCAAAAATTAAAAATCACCACAAAGAGTTTTACTATGAGTTTTAAGACTATGAGTTTTACTTCTCTGACTGACCTTAATTGAAAAAAGACCAATCAACCAGGCCAGGCTGGCTTGCTTTAGCTTCATCTAATAAAACTAAATTTAATGATAGACTTCAATTCCGTGTCAACACATAAATTCAATTCGGCCAGCAAAGTGGCTCAGCGGATGTTGCAGTTACTCTTCATGCTGCTGATAAATGAACAACAAACTGCTTAAGGGAACAAGGGGTTTTATTCTGTCTCACAGTTGTGGGGTTACAGTTCCTTGTCCAGCTGAAACGGTTGCCTATAGCATCACCAGGAGCCAAGATAACTGGCCATATCATATCCATGCATCCCCAGGACTGCTGAGAGAAGGATGATCCCTACTTGCCAGGCCAGCATGTCTGGCCAGGTATACCAAAAGATACTGACATTCTCAACCACTTCCCTTCATCTTACTCATCTGCTCAGAGGTAGTGCTGCCCACCATAGACTGAACCTCTCCAATCAATAGACGGTTTCCTGCAGACTTGCTCAGGGCTTAACTAAACTATTAAATTCTCACAACTGTGCCTGGAGTTCAGAGCTTCAACTGTCAAGTTGGCATCTATATCAAAGGATGCAGCGGTTAAAGGTACCTACACACGAACCTAGATACCCGAGTTGCTCTCCAGTGGAAGGATAGAACCAAATTCCAAAAGACGTCCTTTGATTTCCACTTGTATATGCCATGGCGTATACACGCTCTCTCCCTCTATTTCTTTTCCTTCCTTCCTCTCTCTTTTCAAATTAATTTAAAAATTATTTTAAAGGAAAAAATATAAGTGAGTTTTTTACTTGCAACATTTTGTACTTTGCAACATCACTAAACTGAAAGTTCGATTATTTTATGTAAATTCCTTGAAGTTATGTATTAATATAGGCAAGACAGATTTACTTCTTTTCCCTTTTCAATTTTATATGTCTCCTTTTCTTAGTTTTATAACATCGTTGCTGTAAATAAATACCTCATCCAAGCAATTTGAAGGAACCAAGGATTATTATTTCCCTCTATAGTTCCAGGTTACACTCAACCATGACCCAAGAATTACTAGAAGGAAGCAAGGGAAAGGGCCACATTTTATCCATAGCAAGAGCTTAGTTCAAGGCCATGCAGGCATCAGCTTGCTAAATGCCAACTAGTTGTCTTCCTGTCTTTATGGATCTGCACAGAGAATAATCCAACGCCCTTGAGGCTAGATCTTTCCATATCAATTATGCAATTAAGACAACCTCTTACAGTGTCACTCAGAGGTTTACTTTAAGGGAATAACTCCTCATAGGTGTGCCCACAGGGCCACCTCACAAGTGTTAAGTTGACTGATAGCTGAAACTAATTGACACACATGCTTCATTTGCCTTATTATTTGGTTTAAAGTATAATATAGTTTTGAAAAGAACTGGTAAAGCAGTTTTTATTTATTTAAATTTAATGCTCTGTATTTTTTCACATCTGTCCATTAACAGCTTAAGAACGTTCTCTTCTGTGCCTAATATGATAATTTATTTTATTTTAAATTACAAGAGAATGAAAATTATCAAAGGGATTTTTCTGCATCTCTCAATAAGATCATAAGATTCTCTTTCGTGGTCAAAATATGTCGAATTATACTCTGCACTTTTGTAATAACAGGCAACCATGCATTCTTGGGATAAGTCACAACAGTTATGTAACATTGTGTTTTAAATATTGCTGGTATCCACTTGATAAAGTTTAATTATGACAGTTTTGAATATATGTTCACAAGGACATTTGCCCAGAATTTCTTGTGATAATTTTGGCATCAAGATTTCATAAATGTAACTGTAATTATTCTGCAATTTCTTGTTTTGGAGGTTTTATTCAAAATTTATATTACTTTCTTCTACATAATTGTATTAAAAATCCACCATAGTACCATTTAGACATAAGGTTTTCTTTATGAGAGGTTTGAAAGTACAGGCTGAATTTTTCTGTGCCCACTTATGTTTAGATTTGAAAATATTTTTAATAGCAAATATTGGTGAGGATTTGGAAAACAACTTTAATCTTAACATATTAGTGATAGAAATATATAGAATTTTGCAGAAACTTGGGACAGTAATAAGGAAATTTCTTATAAAATTAAAAATATACAATCAGTATGACACAGAAACTCTACTCATAGGTATTTATCCTGACAAATGATCACAAAAGTCTTCACAAAGATTTCTACTCATACATATATGAATGGCAGGATAATTGCACATATCAGCATCAGTATGCTGAGACAAAGAAGTCAGGCACAAGTAACTACTTTATGTTATGATTTCATCTATATAAAATTCTGGGAAGGAGAAACTAGTCATTGAAAGTAGATCTGTCTGTGATTTCCAAGAGCCAAAGGGGGTAAGAGGTGATTTATTGTAGACAGGCCCAAGGGAACTTTTCGTTGTGTCAGAAATGTTCTCAACATGTTTGTAGTGGTGGTTACTAGCCCTATAAATGTTTTGTCAAAAGTGATCAAGTTTTATGCTTAAAATTGGTGAGCTATATGTAAAGTATGCATCAGTGATGCTCATGTAAAACAAAGAGATCAAATGAGACTTTGCAAAGTCATCTATTTTCAAGGACATTTCTTAATGGGAAAATATTTTAATGTACATTGCAAATGTTGTGAATACAGATGATCTAGAATTTGACCTATTTGTACAATTAATTGACCACACTCCTGGGCCAACACATTGTCCTATGATCACCCTTATCATAGTAGAAGTCAGTGAGACTAATATATATCATGTATATAATGGGACAATGGAATTTTGCCCAAAGGAGAATGAGCCCTGTTATTAAAAGAAAATATAAAGCATTCCAAGCAGCAAACCAACAAACATTCCATATGCAATAAATAGCAAATGTTTTGTAAACTAATTTCATAAAAAAAAATCAGAAGACTTTATGCTTTGTCTGTGAGCAGGACTAATCTTTAGGCAACCAAGGAAAACAACATTACTAAGAAAACATCTAAATATTTTCATGTAGTATCTGACTTAAATCACTCCATATCTAGACTTCAGTTTTCTCAAGTGTTTTCTTCACCTCCTATGTGTGATCAACTACTTACAATGCTGGCAGTATTTTCCACACGTTTTTCTTTTAGTTATCTTCCACTTCTTCTTCACACTGTAGTCGAGGGAGAGGAGTCAGCAGGTTGTTATCACACTGCACTGAAGCGACAAGATGAACTTCAAGGGAGAACCTGAGGCTGGCATGAGATAGCTCAGGCAGGATGAAATAAATTACAAAGTCATACAGTTAGGTGGGAGGAGCAGATGAAGATGATCTTACTTCTGTTGGCAATGGAGCTGATGCGTGGGATGGTGTAGATTATGTAGCCATAGGAAGATGAATTCAAGAGAAAGTTTTCAAAGGTATGTATAATGAAAGACCAGAGCATGGCAGTGATATTAGTACAAACATCATAGGAGGAGAAAATGAAGACAGAATGAAGCTCACAGTTGTAGTGGTTGGGTACTACTGTAGTCACGGAGGTCCAGAATCACAGCTACATGTGCATTCAGTAAGGATAGGCCTCAGGAGCTCACAGAAGACCCACTGTTCATCATCTGGCCATAGCAGGTGGCAAATGGCTTCTTGGCTGTCACATGCTATGACTATAAGAAGGATGGCCCCAGTGCCCTCAGTAGCACACACAAAGAAGACCACTCAGATATGCTTCACAGGAATTGTCTTAGACATCTTGAACACAGAGACTAAAGAAGGCCAATGGTCCAGGAAAGAGGGGTGACCCAGAAAGGGCATGGGTGAATGGAGCATCACTCATCCATCAACAGCATCACTGAGTTCTTGTCAGATACAGAAGGTAGATCACAAGGAACACCACAAGCAGTTCAGCTTGAACCTAGCCATCAGCAAATGGCCCAGGGAGGGTGAACTCAGAGACAGCATTGTAGGGTCCCATAGATATACAGGGCATCTTTACCTATACTGTGGGAAAAAAGTACTGGAACCCCCTATACATACCCAACCTATTTGGTGTCATTCTTCTCTTCTTTAACTGTGTTATTTCCCAATGACCTCGGAACCCAAATTTCATTCATAGTTGGTCCAGATACCACAACAACTTTGATATTTTGAGTATTACATGTCTGTTACTAGACAGCCAAATGCTCATATTGCTAATTCCTCTCTGTCTTCATTAGGCACAAGTGCCAACTTGACAGTTGAGGATTTTAAGCTCTGGCCACATTTATGAAGAATTAGTGTTTGGGTTAAGCCCAGAGCAAACCTGCAAGAGATTGCCTAGATGATGGGAAAGGCCCAACCCATAGTGGATGGGACTAGGCCCTGAACAGGTAAATATAATACTGACAGCTGGTTGAAGAAGTTGGCGTCCTTGTGTATACTTGGTTAGACATGCTGGTCTGGCAATTAAGGATCGTCCCTCTCTCAGCCGTTATGTAGAAATGTTGTGGTCAGTTCCCTGGGCCCTGGTGTTGGTACATGCTCTCCTGTCAAGTTGTACTACAGACTGTAACTGGACTATCAGTAAGAAATAAACCCCTTGTTCCCTTAATCTGTCTGATGGTCTTTTATCAGCAACCATGCAGGCAAACTTTAATGCTCTCCATCTGACATGGGCTATTGAGTTTTGCTTGATTTTAGGTTTTATATTCTCCTGAAGAGAATGGAGGATGTTGATGATGGGGATGAAGAGTAAAAATGTGGATGGATTTAAGAGACTGGAATTCTCAATTCACCTGAAGAGCTAGTAGTGAGGCAATGAGTCATCAAGGATAAAGTTAAGGGATAAAGAGTTACCAATAGTTTGATGGTGGTGATATGATGGTGGTGATATAAATACTTGCTGTCCTATAGTAAGAAGAAAGGTTCTTTAGAACAAAAGAGGACAATGCACTGACTGATCAAATGTTGGTCTTCAGTGTCCTAAGAATGACACTACTTTTTAAGAATGAACACACAGAATGGTTGGAAATAAGCAGATGAAAGAAATGTGCTATACTGTGGTTTCAGATTCACAGTTGCCTGGAGTTCCCATCATCGTTGCAGGTAGATCATTTTCTCTTGCTCTGATTACATCAGATGCCTGCCTCTAGCTCAGGAGAACTTTCATACATATCTTTGATTGATGAAAGTTGAGAAATTACATCAGATTAGAGTTGGTTGAATCCCGTGAAGCACACACGTTTTCTCTGGGTTCTATACTAACAAACTGAGCCAAGGACTAGGTTAGCAAGTACTGAAGAGTTTATTTTTTATGTGATTAGTTTCTCAGCTGTGCTAGTTAGATGCCGGTATCAACTTGACAATTGAAGGCTGAGGGCTTGGGCATGTCTGTGAAGCATTAGTAATTAAGACAACCCCTGAGCAAGTCTACAGGAGATTATCTAATTAATGTGGAAAGAAGACCTGATCCATAGTCAGTAGGCGCGGGCGGGGCGGCCACAGGAAATCCCGGCGTTTCCGGGGCTCGGCGGGGTGGGCGGCGGGATGGGGCGGGGGCCCCGCGACCCCAGAGGGCTGGGCGTCCCCCGGGCGGCGGCCAGTCTGCCCCGCGATCCCTCTGGATCCCGCGGATCGGCCGCTCACCATCCCAGCGCTCACGCGGCCTGGGCGGGGCTCCCTGCGCACAGCCTGGTCAGTTACCTGGGCTTTGCTAACCGCGCTTTGCAGACCCGACCACCGCAGGGCGGTGGGTGCTGAAGATGGGGTGGAATCCGCGGGGAACGCACCCTCTAGGTTTCTAGAAGGTGGGAAGACAGGACTGAGGGGCAACTGTGCATGAGAAATGATAGCTTAACGTGTGCTTCCCCAAGATGGTGCGGTTTGTAGTAGGCTTCCTGGCTACCTGGTTCTGGCCGGTCAGAGCTCTTGTCTCAACAGAAATGTGTTGACACCCCCCTCACTCCCCCCTTGTTTTTTTTTGTTTTTTGTTTTGTTTTGTTTTTTGATGGGGACAGAACCCAGGGCCTTGAGCTTGCTAAGCAACCTCTCTGCCAGCAAGCTAATCCCCAAACCAAGTATTTTCTCTCTCCTCCCTCCCTCCCTCACTCTCTCTCTCTCTCTCTCTCTCTCTCTCTCTCTCTCTCTCTCTCTCTCTGTCTCTCTCTCTCTCTGTCTCTCTCTCTCTCTCTCTCTCTGTTTGTCTGGTTTGCCATTGAGAAGTAAAGATGCTAGAGGTTCCAAAGACAACATGGGACACCTGCCAAGGAGAGCTGTATTCCTGGGAGGAGTCAGCTCGGGAGAGCAACATATTCTATGGCAGCTGCATTGGAGGGGTGGAACTAAAGCCCTTTGGAACTGAGATGATTTCAAGGAGAGGCTCACCTGTTGGACTTGAGCTACAAGATTTGGGGTTTGTCCTGCTGGTTTTCAGTCTTGTTATGGATGGATCTGTCCTGGATATGCCCCCATTCCTTCCTTTTGGAATGGGAATGTTTATTCTGTGCCATTGTATGTTGGAAGTCTGTAACCTGTTTTTTGATTTTACAGGAGGCTTTGAACTTTGTACTTTTGGTCTGTGTTAGGAATACTGATGTAGTCTATGAAGACTTTAAAGTTGGACTGAGTGTGGTTTGCATAATGAGATGACAATGAGCCTGTGGGGGACAGTGGTGAAGTGTTATGGTTTTGAAATGTGTCTCCCACATTCTCATGTGTTTGGCAAGGTCATGGCACCTTGAAGGTGGAGCCTTGCTGGAGGAAGGCAGTCACAAGGGGTGGGCCTTGAGGTGCATTAGTCCCACCCTACCTCTAGGAGAAGTCAGCTCTCACTTTCACAGATGTCTGTGGTGACTTAGCCTCCTCCAGCTTTTGGCCAGCCAGCCATGCCGCCTCTGCTTTGAGAGACTGTACCTTCCCCTCTGGAACCATAAGCTCAATAAATCTCCCTTTCTCCTTAAGTTGCTTGACTTTTGGGTGCTCTCTCACAGCAATAGTTAAGAGTAACTGTTACAGGAGGCAACATAGCAAATGCCTAAAAAGAGGAGACAGTTTTATCATCTATTGTTTATCTTCAGGCATTTATATTTTATACTAAATTAGGAAATCCTTTTTTTCAAGTAAATGTAAGAATATAAGATAAGGATCTATTTTCATTCTTCTGAATGTAGATATTCAGGCTGTCCAGCAACAGTGGTTGAAGAAGGTATATTTTTTCCTATGTGTGTATTTAACCAAGCTTTGTCTAAAGAAGGGGTATCAATATTTTTGTGTTTTTATATTAGTGCCTTTTCCCTTTCATTGTCCCTATGTTTGGTTTTGGGACAGTCCCATGATGTTTTTTATTATTAAGAATCTGTAGTAAAGCTCAAAATGATTTATGTATATCTCCTATGTTTCTTTTTGCTTGGTTTTCTTTTGTTATTATCAGTTTTCTGTGCTTCAATATGAATTTCAAGATTTTTTTCTATGTCTTTGAAGAATTGTCCTGCAATTTTGATGAAGGTTGTATTGATTCTGAAGATAGTTTCTGGTATATGAGTTCTTTTAAGTATTTTATTATTTAATCTGTGTGTACATCAGAAATATTAGTTTGCAATTTTCTTTTTGTCGCATAAATATTTGGTTTCAGTGTCAACATGCCTATATAAAAGAGTTTAGAACCATTCCTTCCTTTTGCATATATGTAATAATTTGAGTAGTATTGGTGTTAGGTCTTCTTTGAAAGTTCAGTAGAATTCTGTGATGAATTTGTCTGGGTGGGCTTTTTTAGTTGAGAAATTTTTATTGCTTTAATCTCATTGCTACTTTATTTCGTACTGGTTTAGTTTTGACAGGTCATATGCATGTAGACATTTGATTGTTTCTTTTAGATTTTAAGTGAGTGTAATGTAGATTGTTAAAATGTTTCTTATGATTTCCTGGACTTCATCAACATCTGTTTTGATGTCTATCTTTTGCTTCTAATTTTATTAACTTGAATCTTCTCTTTCTTCAATTACTTGGATAAGAAATTCTCAATTTTGTTTTCTTGATTCTCTGTAATATTTTCATGTTGCTTTCATTAATTTTTCAACCTGTTCTTAATTATTTCTCCTTGCTTAGTGATTTGGGGTTCTTCTTATCCTTGTTTTTTCCAAGTCCTTTGGGTACATCAGTAGGTTATTATCTCTCTATTTTGTGTAGTTATTTAGCATTATAAACTTCCAACTTCAGACTTCATCTTAACTCATGCATTTTGATGTTTGTATTTTTATTTTCATTCAGTTCTCAGAGTTTGTATTTCCTTCTTGATTTATTTATTGACTCATTCATCACTCATTACTTCAATGCTGTTGATGTCTAGCATTATTCCATATTAGTCACATAGAATATGAGATATTAATTTAACTTTCTTAATTTTACTAATGCTTTCCTAGTTGTTTTAATATATGATCAAATCTGGGAAAAGTTCAATATGCGGCTTTGAAGAATTTGTGTTCTTTACTGTTTGGAAGAAGGTTCCCTAGATTTTATCTATGGTACCATTTCCTTTAACTCCAATGTTTCTCTTCTTTTCTAAGTGACCTGTTCATTGGTGAAAGTAAGGTGCTGAAATGCTCCACTCTTTTCTGTGATGGGCTGTTCTATAATTTTATACAATGTCCAGATCTAAAATAAAATATTCTTCATCTAGTTTTAAAACAAAGTGAGGCAATAAAAAAAAAAAAGAAAAGGCCAAAAGGATCTACAAAGCTGCACAAGCATATCCCTGTTAGAATCTGTTTGTAACTGGTAACTTGCATTCACATTACTTCATACTAAAACTGTAAAATTTTATATCACAGATTTAAAAAAGTGACATGCTTAAGGTCTATATGACAATCATCCCTATATTACATTGGTGGGAAATGTCAGGCATTGTAATCAAATGATAGGAAGGACTTTCCATGGAAGCATATATCAATAACTATTTGCCACAAAATGTCATAGATGTTAAAATAAGAATCTACTCTGAACCAGCAACAAAGAGAATTGATTAATACAAATTCATTTATCAGTAGAATAAAGATACCATCATCTTAGGCTACCTTGTTAATGATGTGGCAGTCAATAATTGAACAAAAAAAAAAGAAAAAAGAGTTGGGTGTACAGTTTGGTTCTAATGTATGGGATTCAGGTTTCTTCAGGAGACAGCAATTGAATGTTTGGAAAAGTCTGCATTGCTGCAAATATGGATTGTTAAGGACAATTCTGGTGACGACTCAGAAGAAACCATGAGGGAAAGTCTGGAATTTCTCAACGACTAAGTGGTTGTAATCAGAACGTGGAGAGAAATGTGGATCATAAAGACCATTCTGACAAGTTTTCAAGTGGAACTGTGAAGAAGGCACTGGAAGATATTGATCACAGTTTCGAACATTCTTATAATACAGTTCCTGAGAACTAATTAGGAAGACTAAATATTAATAAAAGTGATTTAAAAAATATATTGGAGTTTATTGACATGTTTACTTCTCTTTAAACTTTAGGAACAACTTTCAAAGTTCATAAAAAGCATCCTTTTTTATAGAGATTGCACCAATGAATGAATCAACTTAGCAACAATTAATATAAGATTCAGTTATTCTTACCAATCTAAAACAGTTGTAATCTAGGTTTTGTCCAATGTTTCACAGTAGGATATATTTCAATGTTCATTAATAAATAGGTTCATGATCTACCTTATAGCTAATTTTTTAATTTAGCTTCCATAGTCATTTATGTCTGGTCTTTCATATTCTTTAAATTGATATACAGTATACACCTACATCATATGAAAATACTGTATTCTACAATGTTTTTAAGTGTGTATTTAAAGAACCAAGTAGGAGAATTTGGGAAAATCATAATAGACATGCTATATTGATTTCAATGTGGTAATCTCTTATTTTATTTTCCATGCCTGTATGTAGATGCATAGGTCCTTTCATGCCAGTTGAGTGTATCCAGGTCAAATGAATAAAAGACAATGAAGTAATGTGTCCAACCTGAAATGCTTACTATATCAGGCTCCCTCTTGTTAGAGACTCCTTTTTTATTGTGTGCCTCTGCAAAACAAACAAACAAAAAATCTCAAGACAAGCATGAGTGGGGCAGGAAAGGTGGCTCAGGGGTTAAGCCTCTGCCTTGCAGGTGGAAAGTCCTGAGTTCGGATCCAAGACCCCACATATAGACCCCAGGCGGAAGTGGGGACCACCTGAGTTTCTGGTCCTGGTAGGGCGGAGCCTGTGAATCCCAGGGCAGAGTAAAGAAGGAGGAGATAGAGGTGTCCATGGTGGTTCCCGAATTTGTCCTTGGTTCTACACACACACACAACACACACACACACACACGCATACACACACAATTGAATAAATAATAATAAAAAATTTAAAAAAACAAGCATGAGTAAAACATAGACTGTTTTACTCCATCAGAGTTCATTTCTGTCAGCCCTGAGATTTCTTCATATAACATCCTCTGAAATTATATCACAAAGGGCCACAGGGTAGGAACCCATTTATTAAACTCTTCCCAAGTCTTATGGAAGTTATTTAATTTGTTGGCCAAACACTTGGTTTTAATGGAAATGAAGTATTCCTAAGATCAAAAATTTTCCTTCAGACATGACTTTTCTATTTCCTGAACAGACACATAGACTTCTGCTACCTCAGCATCTCCTGCGCTCTACCTTTATTTTCTGGTTCTTCAGATTCTACACAGTGGATTTAGGGAGAACATAATCACAGTGTACTGGATGGAGACAACCTGGTTTAAAAACTGAGTCTGGTGTGGAGCTCTAAAAAATGACTGTTATGTAGAACAAGACAGTCACAGTAATGTTGGAATAACATGTGGTAAAGATTTTGCTTGGCTCTCTGAGGAATGGATGTTCGGTTTGACAGGAACATTTGGTAGTAATAGAAGAGGATCAAAGAAAGTATCCTAGCTCCCAAATGCACATGTCACAGTTAGAAAAATCTCATCAATAATGGAATCAGTGCAGGGCAGAGGAAGGAATGGAGACAACTCATAGCTGAAGAAGGGTTGATGCTAGAACCACTGAGGCATAACTTCAGACAAAGAGAGCTCAGAAAACAAACACCAAAAGCCCCATTGCCCAAGCTATGCTCGCCACAGAGTGAGAAGTTCTATTCGTGACCATGGTGCATATAGTGGTGGCAGATGGCAACATAGCAATCACGGGCACAAGAGAGAACAGAGACGCTCTGCAACCCCCTCGAAGTGTGTTAAGGAAATGTGGGGTGATACCGACATTGGGTTCCTTTTCTTCTGAGAGAGGAAATATTTAGGCATCTTAGACTCAGGGACTGAAAAGAAGGAGAGATGCAGAAAACAATGGCCAAGGAAGAAGCGAATGGGCATATAGTGGTCATCACTCAGTTCACACCAGGTCTGAATATGAAACTCATTAGAAGATCCCAGGAAGACAAACTCAGCATGTCTGCCATTTTCATGATGGCCGAAAGATTCTGTCTCCCCACTGAAGTGAATAGTTCTGCACTGTGCAAGCACTGATTTGGATCCTTCTTGATGAACTTGAGTTTTCTACAAACAGGCAACATTCTCCTTAACTAAACAATTCGGGAGAAGGAAATGTCTTCTCAAACACAATCTCCATACTTGCCCTTCTTTGCTACCTACTTTGTTGTTTCATCATAACTGCAGTATCCTCATGCTTTTTCATCAGCTTCAGTAAACATACCAGTTGCATATAAACCAATAAGCCGTGGACTCAAAGCAGGAGGAGTTGCTAGTAGCCTGACCTAGAAGACATTCTTACTTAAAAAAACAATTAATTAATTAATTAATTAATATTCTTTTAGTGTTCCATACGTGAATATGAATTTGCATCTTTTTATCCCTTATCACCTTTTCAAACATATTTATTTACCTCAAACATTATTGTTAATATCAAGTAATAGTAGAGGAATGTCAGTTTCTTATTCCTCCTTTCCGTTCTTGTGTGTATACACACACACACACACACTCACACACTATGTTTCACCTTTGCTCCTGAGTTAAAGTCTGACAGTAGTGAAGCCTAACAGAAACACACGTCATCAGGAAGACACGAGAAGGCTTGCATCCTTTTGCCACGGTGCTCGAAGCAAAAGGAAGTTCCTCGCTTGCCAGACAGAATGGATGGAAAGTGCATTTCCAGTTCGGAGATGAGTCAAAGCAGCACTTCTCGCAAGACATTAGCCAAGTAGATGTAGACTAGTGACCAGCACAAGCGAGCACCGTTCTGGGGGTCACCCCCTAAGAAAGGCTATGGGAGGAGCTGAAGCATGTGCAGTGAAGGGTGGGTTAGGAATATCCAAAGAGCCCCTTTGTCAAAGATCAAATGGCTATAGTTGTGTGGGCTTATATCTGGGTCTTCAACCCTTATCCATTGATCTGTGTGTTTATTTTGGAGCCAGTTCCAGGCTGTTTTTATAACTATGGATTTGTAGTATAGATTAAGGTTTGGTATGGTGATACCTCCAGCAGTGTTTTTGTTACTCAGGATTGTCTTTGCTATCCTGGGTCTTTTTGCTTCCATATGAGGAAACCCACCCTTCTGCTTTCACTTTTCTATTTCATTTGCCTTGGGAAAGCGCACATAGTGCTTGGCAGTCGCTGCACATGCTTCAGCTCCTCCCATAGCCTTTCTTAGGGGGTGGCCCCCAGAACTGGGCTCGCTTGTGCTGGTCATTAGTCCACATCTACTTGGCTAATGTCTTGCGAGAAGTGCTGCTTTGACTCATCTCCGAACTGGAAATGCACTTTCCATCCATTTTGGGATTTTAATGGGTATGGCATTGAATCTGTATATTGCTTTTGGTAGGATGGTCATTTTTTAAGATATTGATTCTGCCAATCCAGGAACATGGGAGGTTTCCACCTATTGGTGTCTTCTGTAATTTCTTTCTGTAGGTTTTAAACTTTTCATTGTAAAGGTCACTTACTTCCTTGGTTAGGTTTATACCAAGGTATTTCATTTTTTTAGGGGCTACAGTAAATGGGATTATTTCTTTCAAGGCTTTTTTACTTCTTTCATTCTGGGCATACAGGAAGGCCACTGATTTTTGTACATTTACTTTGTATGCTGCCACCCTGATGAACTTCTGTATTACTTCCAGGAGCTTCCTGGTGGAGTTTTTGGGATCACTCAGGTATAACATCATGTCATCAGCAAATAGAGATAACTTGAATTCTTCCTTGCCAATTTGAATCCCTTTTATCTCCCTTTCTTGTCTGATGGCCTCAGCTAAGAATTCAAGTACAATATTGAATAGAAATGGTGAGAGTGGACAGCCTTGTCTAGTTCTTCAAGTTTTTCCCCATGGAGTATAATCCTTGCTGTGGGCTTGTTGTAGACAGCTTTTATTTTATTGATAAAGGTCACTCCCATTCCAACTGTCTCTAAGGTTTTGATCATAAAGGGCTGTTGTATCTTGTCAAAAGCTTTTTCTGCATCTATCGAGAGTATCATGTGGTCTTGGATTTTGGACTGGTTTATATGGTGAATTACATTTATTGATTTGCATATGTTGAACCAACTTTGTGTGCCTGGGACAAAGCCTATTTGATTCCAGTGGATGATCTTTTTGATATGTTTTTGAATCCAATTTACTAAGACTTTGTTGAGAATCTTTGCATCTGCGTTCAATAGAGAGATTGGCTTTTTTAAGTGTATCTTTATTAGATTTGGGGATTAAGACGATATTAGCTTCTACAAACAATCTGGTAGTATTCCTTCTTTTGTTATTTCATAGAACAGTTTAAGGAGTATTGGTGTTATTAACTCCTTAAATTTCTGGTAGAACTCTGTGCTGAATCCATCTAGTCCAAGACATTTCTTGGTGGGAAGATTTGAGATTACTTCATCGATTTCCTCATATGTTATAGGACTATTTAAATAATTCACAGCTTCCTGATTCAATTTCCATAAGTTGTGTTTACTTAGGAATTCATCCATTTCTTTTGTCAAATCACAGAGTATAAGTTTTTTAGCTCCATTTTATTATTATTATTATTATTATCATCTGCTCATACAAACTTAACAGGTACACCGTTCCCCTCCCTCCCTCTACCTCCCCCTGAACCCCGTACTCTTTCTTCCCCTTCCCTCTCCCCTCCCTCCCCATCCCCCAGTGCCCCCCCCCCCAGTCCCCGGAGCATCCTTTAATGTGCATGCCAAACTCTCCTCTGGGTCCTCCTCTCCCATGAGGTGCAAGGACCCAGGGGCATTTCTCAGAACCCTTTCCTGTGTTCCCCTTAAGCTTAGGAACACTACTGCGACTGTCAGTCCCTAGCCTCCAAGGATCCTAGTGCCTTTAGTCCATGCTAGATTTTGTGGGGTCAATAATGTGTTGGTCATTGCGTAGGTCATGCATTGTCCTATTATGATTGCTTCGGCCCTAACTTGTGTGGAGTATCTTGCATATCATTACTCCTCCCATCCTTGTGCTCTTACAATCTTACCACCTCCTCCTCCACAAATTCCCCTGAGCTTCAGGATGAGGAGAGATTAGGCTGGCCCAATTCCAGGATATAGAGTCTCTGATGTTCTGAATTATAGTTTGTTGATTTTTTTTTTCGGTTTTGCTGCTCCTGCAATGCCCTTGGCTCCATCCTGATGGGTATTGTATGTCACCCCCTGGCCATAGATAAAAACCTGTTAAATTAGAGTCTAGGTCGCTGTGAATCCCGGCTGGACTGCATGCGTCCCCGGTGGGTGGGGAAAGGAGAGTATAAGTTTTTGAAATATGACATTATAATTATCTGAATTTCTTGGGTATTGGTAGTGATAACTCCATTTCCTTTTTTTTTGTGATTTATTATTTATTCAATTGTGTGTGTATGCATGTGTGCAAGTGTGTATGTTTGTGTGTGTAGAAGCAAGGATGAATTCGGGAACCACCATGGACCTCCTCTAACTCCTCCTTGTTTACTCTGCCCCGAGATTCACAGGCTCTGCCCCGGTTTGCACCCTACGCCTGTACATGGGGTCTAGGATCTGAACTTAGGACCCTCCACCTGCAAGGCAGAGGCTTAACCCCTGAACCACCTCTCGAGCCCTCCATTTTAATTTCTAATTTTGTTAATTTGGGTTTTCTCTCTCTTGCTTTTGGTTAATTTAGCTAGGGGTGTATTGATCTTATTGATTTTTTTCAAGAATCCAATGGAAAATGAACAGCATCTTCAACAAATGGTGCTGGCAAAACTGGATCTCCACATGCAGAAGATTAAAACTGGACTGTATTTGTCACCATGTACAACACTTAATTCCAAATGGATCGAGGACCTCAATATAAGGCAAGAGACTATAAAAACCTTAGTTGAAAGGGTAGGGAACTCCCTGGAGCTGATTGGACTAGGCCAACAGTTCCTAATCTGAAATCCAATAGGGCAGTCAATACAACCAATGCTCAATAGATGGGATCTTATGGCATTAAAGAGCTTATGTTCAGATAAAGAGATTGTAACTGGAGCACAAAGGCAACTCACAGAATGGGAGAAAATCTTCACTAACCACATACCTGATAGAGCTCTATTATCCAGAGGGCACAAAGAACTTAGAAAACTAAACACCAAGGAAACAAATGGGCCAATTAAAAAAATGGGCCCTGGAACTTAAAAGAAACTTTACTAGAGATGAAATTAAAATGTCTAACAAATATCTTAAAAAAATGCTCCACTTCCTTAGCCATCAGGGAAATGCAAATCAAAATCTCCATGAGATATCATCCCACCCCGGTCAGGATGGCAAAAATCCACAATACAAACAACACCAAATGCTAGAGAGGATGTGGAGTGAGGGGAACTCTCCTACATTGCTGGTGGGAATGCAGGCTTATACAACCACTCTGGCAAACCGTCTGGCAATTCTTAAAAAAGTTAAAGATTGAAATGCTATATGACCCTGCTATTTCACTTTTGGGAATAACCCCATGCAGCGAAAATTCAGCTTGATAGCACAAGCACAGTGATGCTCATAGCAGCATTGTTTACAATAGCAATGTCATGGAATCAACCCAAATGCCTAACAGTTGATGAGTGGAAAAGGAACATGTGGTACATGTATACAATGGAATACTACTCAGCCATCAAAAATGATGAATTAATGAAATTTGCCTGGAAATGGATGGAATTAGAAAAAATTATATTGAGCGAAGTATCCTAGACACAAAAAATTAAATGCTCTATGTACTCCCTAGTAGGTGGATCCTAGTACTAAACCCACTTAGAGACACACTCAAAGATAAATCTCTGTCATAACTACAGTAATTTGCAAAGATTATAAACAGGAGGGAATGGGAAGGAGGGCCCCACCAGACAAGGAGAGAGGGAATCATGCTACATGAGAGATAATAGGTCACCATCAAGAACTGCAAGTAAGTAATGAGACATCTAGTTAAGCTCGCAGACTTTCCTTCCTGGTCACTTGCAACAGATGGGGTATGATCTTACCATAAAGGGAGGACATAGAGTCTGGCAGATAGAAGGTAACCATTTTGCAAATGGGAGACTGATCCCCCCTCACCACAGTCTCCTACTCTTATTCTATCTAAATTTGAATCTACTCTTATAATAAGACTCTATTTTAACAGCTTTTTATCTCTGGCCACGGGGTGACATCCAATACCCATCAGGATGGAGCTAAGGCCAGTGCAAGAGAAGCAAAACTTAAAAAAAAATTGACAAAACATAATTCAGAACATCAGAGACTCTATATCAACCACCTGGAACCAGGTCAGCCTACTCTCTCTCCATTCTAAACTCAGGGAAATTTGCGTAAGAAGGGGTGATAAGATTGTAAGAGCCTAAAGATGGAGAGGAGCAGTGATATGCAAGATACTCCACACAAGTTAGGGCCGAGGTAATCATAATAGGACTTTGCCTGACCTGCGCAATGACCAACATATCATTGATCCCTCAAAGTCTAGCATGGATCACAGGCACTAGGATCCTTAGAGGCAAGGGATTAACAGCCACATTAGTGTTCCTATACTAAAGGGGAAAACAAAAAAGAGCTCTAGGTAATGCTACTGAGTCCTTACACCTCATCAGAGAGGAGGACCCAGAGGGAAGCTTGACATGCACACCAAAGGATGCTCCAGGGATGGGGGGGCAATGGGAGAAAGGGAAGGAGGGCGAGAAAGGTAGCTGAAAAGGGGTGAGGGAGTAGGGGGATCCAGGGGAGGGTGGAGGGAGGGAGAGGAATGGCATACCTATTCAGTTTGTGTGAGTGGAAAAAACAAATAAATTTTTAAAAATGTGTAAAAATATAATATCCAAAGTGAATCATTGGCCTGACTTTAAAACTTCAGGCTATCTCGGTTGCCACATTCTCTTCTGAAAAAGAAATGGGTTGAAGTCATCCGTGGACCAGCAAGCCCAATGCTGAGAAGAGTGATGATTTCTTAGTGGTTTCCACATCTAACCCATCACAAAGTTTATATGTTTAAATCCAGAAGCAAATCCTGGGGAACTGTTGCAGTTTACCTACATGGTTGCTGATAAATAGCCATCGAATAGCTTAAGGGAACAAGGGGTTTATTTTCTTATGACAGTCGGGTTACAGTTCTTAGTTCAGCTTGACGGGAGAGCTTGCACCAACCCCAGGGCCAAGGGAACTGGCCACACCCACACCACCACCACATAACAGCTGAGAGAGGGAAAATCCTTACTTGTGAGACCAGCATGTCTGGCCAAGTATACAGAAGGATGCCAACTCTCTCACCCAACTCTCTGTGATTTATTCAAGGGCCTAATCCCACCCACCATGGCTAGGCCTTCCCATCAGTTAGATGATGTCCTTTGATGTCCTTCAGATGTGCTCTGGACTCAACTCAACCACTTTTTCTCCACAAATATGCCCAGAGCTCAAACCCCCACCTGTCAAGTTGACACCTGTGCCTAACTATGACAGGAATCTTGTAGTGTATTGAAAAAACAGAGAAACTAGACTTCTTCATCCCCTCCCCACCAAAAAAAGCCTACTGAGGCTGATTGAAAGTTTTGTATTATCAGCCAATGAACAATAGTAAAACAGAATAGTGAAATTTCTTGGGAAAGAATAACTCAAAAGGATTGAGTTATGCCTACAGTACTTAAAAACCAGGATCTGTACAATCCTGACTCCAGAGACCTTGCTTGTCAAGGTATTAAATCTCCCCCCCAATATGGTAATAACAGTTGCTCATAACTGTTGCTATGAGAGAACATTCAAAGTGAAACAACTTAAAGGAAAAAAAAGAAATTTATTCACTTTAGGGTTCCAGAGGGGCGGTACAGTCTTTCAAGGTAGAGACAGTATTGCTAGTGGCTGTGGTCTGATGGCTGATCTTAGCTAATACCAGGTGTGGTCAAGTTGACCACTAGGATTAACTATCTATCACAATGGTATAACATAGAGACCAATCCCTTTTGATGTCCTGCTGTATCCTGGAAGCAACTTTATACAAAAACAGTTGGAGTGGGCTTAGGGGGTTTCTTGTGGCAGGTGTCCCAACAGGGTGAGGCCACCAGCAGCAGAATAAAGCCC